>CM035123.1:85558410-86827821 GCA_020205555.1 Panax stipuleanatus
AGCGGAAGTGTGACATGGCAGCTGACATGGACTTTTAAGTTATTATTATTATTATTATTACTATTACTATTATTATTATATGTTAAGTTATTAGTATTACAATTATTATTTCTATTACTATTATTATTATCCGTTAAGTTATTATTATTATTATTATTATTATTATATGTTAAGTTATTATTATTACTATTACTATTATTATTATTATTACTATTATTATTATTATTATTATTATTATTATTATTATTATTATTATTATTATTATTATTATTATTATTATTATTACTACTACTACTACTACTACTACTACTACTACTACTACTACTACTACTACTATTATTATTATTATTATTATTATTCATATTACTATTATTATTATTATTATTATTACTATTATTATTATATGTTAAGTTGTTATTATTATTATTATTATTATTATTACTATTATTATTATTCGTATTACTATTATTATTATTATTATTATTATTACTATTATTATTATATGTTAAGTTATTATTATTATTATTATTATTATTATTATTATTATTATTATTACTATTACTATTACTATTACTATTATTATTATTATTATTATTATTATTATTATTATTATTATTATTATTATTATTATTATTATTATTATTATTATTGTAGTTTCGTAGAGTTAAGATTGTTGTAGAAGACGTGACACGAGTGATCCCTGTCCTTAAGGTCTTTATCGCCTCAACCACGATCGGTTTGCTATGGGTTGCAGACGATATACCTCCAGGATATATGTCAAGTATTAGTGAATAATCCATGATAGCAATTCACAGAAAATTCCAATTGAACACTACTTTGTAACAGTTGTTTATTTGTAAGAAGAATTAGAGAAGATAGAAGAGAGAAAAATTACATGTGTTAAAAGTTGGTCTCTTATATGTAAACTTATATATCATATGCATATATCTCATCTTATATATATATATATATATATATATATATATATATATCAACATATACATATAAACATACATATTTGCATATATCTTGTAAGTTACATATTATAACTATTAAATTATATTTAACTACACTTATTAGTATTAAATATGTAAGTTACATATTAGTAATAATTAGTAGTTAAATATAATATGAATAGTTCTCACTATTTTTCTTTTGTTTCAAAATAAGATTATACTACAACATTTGTACTAGTAGTCCTTTCTATTAAATGAGACTAAGAAAATTAGTTTTATCAAACAACTTTGCACCTTATTAAATGTCTCACTATAGACACAAATCAAATAATTTTTACACAAATCAAATGATTTTTACACCAATCAAATGAAATTCTCTCTTATTCTCCTCAATTTGGGAAACAAATTACACCTTTATATTTACTTCAATTATGTCTACTAATGAGTTTTATTCAATCTCAAACTTGACAATAATTAAGTCTCCAAAATATAAAATAATGTGCAATTTCTATCAAAAATAAATAAATACTCCGTAAATTTGGGGTAAGGAAATTATATCTTTAAAAGTTTATAAATTATGCAAATAAAACTCTCGGATTTACTTATTACTTATGTAAAATCGGTATCATGCAGCTCGTTTGATTTTTGTTGAAACACCCTTCGAATAAAGTATAAGTGAGTTACTAACAACATATTTAGCTTACTCCAATATCCTAAATATATGATACTCCCTCCACCGTTCAAGTTTATTTTTTTGGTTTTTCTAAATCTATTTGTCATCTTTTCATTTTTAATGCTATTTTTGACCTTGTTTTTCTAATACTACCCTCATTTAACTTTATATATATATATAAAAAAAAAAATTTGAAAACTACATGACATACATTGAAAGAGTAGCGCTATTAGCTTTGATGTTGGAAACACAACTATACTCTTTTTTCCATCTCTCTTTTATTTAATTTATTATTTTAAGAACTAGTTAGGAGATTAATTAAAATAAAAAAGATGATAATATATATAATGGTTAAGATGAGTAATTTGGAGAGATTTTTTTTTTCTTAATATGCATGTATTTTGAAACTGGAACAAGTAAACTTGGACGGAATGAATAAAAAATATAGTTAACTATAAATCGTAATTTGAATTATAGTTCAAATTTAAGTGGTATACTTCACCATGTCTTCATCCTTTCCTATGTTTATATACCATATTCATCCAATTAGTACATGCCATAAATAAAGCATGATTAATATTATCATACTTATAATACCTATACAAATTAGTTAGCCAACAGTTTTTCATGACTACAAATTATCGAGGGAAAAAAATTATGAAAGCACTTCATGATCCCGTAAATAAACCCCGACTGAAATGGAATGAACCTCACTAAACTTTTGTTTACTAACAAAACGTTTGAAAATCCGCTAGTGACTAACGGAAGTGTGACATGGCAGCTGACATGGACTTTTAAGTTATTATTATTATTATTATTACTATTACTATTATTATTATATGTTAAGTTATTAGTATTACAATTATTATTTCTATTACTATTATTATTATCTGTTAAGTTATTATTATTATTATTATTATTATTATATGTTAAGTTATTATTATTACTATTACTATTATTATTATTACTATTATTATTATTATTATTATTATTATTATTATTATTATTATTATTATTATTATTATTATTATTATTATTATTATTATTATTATTACTACTACTACTACTACAACTACTCCTACTACTACTACTACTACTATTATTATTATTATTATTATTATTATTATTATTATTATTATTCAGTATTACTATTATTATTATTATTATTATTACTATTATTATTATATGTTAAGTTATTATTATTATTATTATTATTATTATTATTATTATTATTATTACTATTACTATTATTATTATTATTATTATTATTATTATTATTATTATTATTATTATTATTATTATTATTATTATTATTATTATTATTATTACTATTACTATTATTATTATTATTATTATTATTATTATTATTATTATTATTATTATTATTATTATTATTATTACTATTATTATTATTATTATATGTTAAGTTATTATTATTACAATTATTATTATTATTATTATTATTATTATTATTATTATTATTATTATTATTACTATTAATATTATTATTATTATTATTATTATTATTATTATTATATGTTAAGTTATTACTATTACAATTATTATTATTATTATTATTATTATTATTATTATTATTATTATTATTACTATTACTATTACTATTACTATTACTATTACTATTATTATTATTATTATTATTATTATTATTATTATTATTATTATTGTAGTTTCGTAGAGTTAAGATTGTTGTAGAAGACGTGACACGAGTGATCCCTGTCCTTAAGGTCTTTATCGCCTCCACCACGATCGGTTTGCTATGGGTTGCAGACGATATACCTCCAGGATATATGTCAAGTATTAGTGAATAATCCATGATAGCAATTCACAGAAAATTCCAATTGAACACTACTTTGTAACAGTTGTTTATTTGTAAGAAGAATTAGAGAAGATAGAAGAGAGAAAAATTACATGTGTTAAAAGTTGGTCTCTTATATGTAAACTTATATATCATATGCATATATCTCATCTTATATATATATATATATCAACATATACATATAAACATACATATTTGCATATATCTTGTAAGTTACATATTATAACTATTAAATTATATTTAACTACACTTATTAGTATTAAATATGTAAGTTACATATTAGTAATAATTAGTAGTTAAATATAATATGAATAGTTCTCACTATTTTTCTTTTGTTTCAAAATAAGATTATACTACAACATTTGTACTAGTAGTCCTTTCTATTAAATGAGACTAAGAAAATTAGTTTTATCAAACAACTTTGCACCTTATTAAATGTCTCACTATAGACACAAATCAAATAATTTTTACACAAATCAAATGATTTTTACACCAATCAAATGAAATGCTCTCTTATTCTCCTCAATTTGGGAAACAAATTACACCTTTATATTTACTTCAATTATGTCTACTAATGAGTTTTATTCAATCTCAAACTTGACAATAATTAAGTCTCCAAAATATAAAATAATGTGCAATTTCTATCAAAAATAAATAAATACTCCGTAAATTTGGGGTAAGGAAATTATATCTTTAAAAGTTTATAAATTATGCAAATAAAACTCTCGGATTTTCTTATTACTTATGTAAAATCGGTATCATGCAGCTCGTTTGATTTTTGTTGAAACACCCTTCGGATAAAGTATAAGTGAGTTACTAACAACATATTTAGCTTACTCCAATATCCTAAATATATGATACTCCCTCCACCGTTCAAGTTTATTTTTTTGGTTTTTCTAAATCTATTTGTCATCTTTTCATTTTTAATGCTATTTTTGACCTTGTTTTTCTAATACTACCCTCATTTAACTTTATATATATATATATAAAAATTTTTTTGAAAACTACATGACATACATTGAAAGAGTAGCGCTATTAGCTTTGATGTTGGAAACACAACTATACTCTTTTTTCCATCTCTCTTTTATTTAATTTATTATTTTAAGAACTAGTTAGGAGATTAATTAAAATAAAAAAGATGATAATATATATAATAGTTAAGATGAGTAATTTGGAGAGATTTTTTTTTTCTTAATATGCATGTATTTTGAAACTGGAACAAGTAAACTTGGACGGAATGAATAAAAAATATAGTTAACTATAAATCGTAATTTGAATTATAGTTCAAATTTAAGTGGTATACTTCACCATGTCTTCATCCTTTCCTCTGTTTATATACCATATTCATCCAATTAGTACATGCCATAAATAAAGCATGATTAATATTATCATACTTATAATACCTATACAAATTAGTTAGCCAACAGTTTTTCATGACTACAAATTATCGAGGGAAAAAAATTATGAAAGCACTTCATGATCCCGTAAATAAACCCCGACTGAAATGGAATGAACCTCAATCTAACCATGAAATAAATATTATTCAAGAGATATTTAAATAAAGATTTAATGGTCAGAACCGTTTATGGGAATTATAGGTTTAGAGAAAATAACACGTGTCATTTTTGAAATGACTTAAAGATCATGCTATTTTATTTTAGTTTGTGTAGTTAATTTGATTTTTAAGTAAATTGACTAATTATATCGTGAGAGTAATAGTTGGGAATTTATTCAACTCTTTTGAATACTTGAAGATTATGAAAAATACGTGCTTGTGTCTATGTAATGCTAAACAAATTTTCTTATTATATGCATATAAACTTGAGCTGAAATATTTTTCACCAATATTAACTTATACAATAAGTATTTGCGGACAGAAAAATTGGACCGGAAGAATAAAATGAAATTGTTCCCGCGAACAAATAAATTATATTGTCCATTTGTTCGCGAGAACAAATTTATTTTGTTCTTCCGATTCAATTTTTTTGTCTGTGTAGAAATACTCTAACTTATATTGTCTATATATCTATTACAATTACACTATTTCGTAGTTTTGATGGCATCATTTATGAAGTACTAACAAATAAATATGGGATTCAGACATTCAGTACATATCAAAATTAAACTGTGTAAGGAAATTAGTAGGGCTGTAAATGATAACCGAGAAATTCGTATTCGTCCGCATCCGTATTCGAAAAAAAATGAATATTATTCGTATTCGAAAAAAAACGGATATATCCGTATTCGATTTAAAGGTATCCGAAAATAAACGGATACGAATACGGATATAGGCGTATTCGTATTCGTTTAACATCCGTCTGTAAATATATCCGGCGGATAGCGAATATCCAGATTCGAATCCGTATCCGAAATTCGTATGCAAATAACTTATATATTATATAATAAGCAAAATAATTTTTTTAAAGTGACATTCCTTATATAATAATTAGTTTTCACTATCATACGAAAATTATTTTAAAAATATATCATTTCACTTCTAAAACGTAGGAAATAACATTTTTATATTAATATTAATAAACTGAAATAAATTGATTTAAATATAGTTAATAAATTTTTACTATTATAAATTTAAAATATCTAAAATGTATCATTTACCAAGAAAATTATATACTAGAAGAACAAAACTATAGTTATTAGTTTATTATAAGTTTTTTACTTTCAAAATTTACTTGCAATATTGGGAGACGGGAACAATGAACAATATAGCTTTATTGTTAAAATGTGTTAAGTCCGAAATAATTTAGAATTAATCTAGAAGGGAGTTGAATAATTAATTCACGTTTATGAATTTTCGGGTGGAGGGAGTATTTATCACTTTCATTTGCCCAATTATTTAAAAATTAGAATTCCAAATATTTAAAGCAAGTACAAAGTAAATTTTGGATGAAATTGTATTAACTAGTTGTCAGTTGTCACATATACATTATAACTCGCAGTCTCCATAAATATAATGAAATAAAATAAACTTTTTATAACTATGTAAATTGTAATCTATGTATTAAGGATAAATTATAAATAAAAGTTCCCATAAACATATTATTAAAATTTTAATCAAGTATTTGAGAAAAAATAATTAAATATTTAATGTAAACTTTTGAATCTAATTATAAATTATAAATATTAATACACACTACAATATTGGATATCTAAACATTAATAAGTAGTATTGAAAATTAGGATTTCAAAAATGATGAAAACTTATTTGAATTGTAATTAAGAACATTGATTATTGTATTTAAATATTTATTAAAAATAAATAAATTAACATTCATTCATTAATAAACTATATTTTAAAACTCATTGTTTTTTATTCTAGTTATAGTTAGGACTATAAATGGTAACCGAAAAATCCGTATTCATCCGCATTCGTATTCGGAAAAAAGCGGATATTATTCGTATTCGAAAAAAAGCGGATATTATCCGTATTCGGTTTAAAGGTATCCGTAAATAAACGAATACGGATACTACTGTATCCGAATCCGTATATATCCTTTTACATCCCTAGAAATTAGAAACGCTCAAAAAAAATAATACTCAGACCTCCCTGAAACATTACAACACTATCCGTATCATTTTAAGTTTTTATATTAAATATTTCTTCAATTCCAAAATTAGAGATATTAGCCGTATCATTTTAATTTTTTGACATTAATTTATTTTTAACATAAATATTAAAATTGCATAAAACATATTTAAGTAAAATTCTTAATGAGCATCGATAAGCTCAATCAATCAAAAGAAGTGTTTTTTTTTATCAAACAGTTCAAAAGGTTGAAATATATTAAAACTGTGATCTGTTACAAAAGATGAAAATATTACAAACAACGAACTCAATTAGTAATTCTTTCAAATAAAATAGCAGATAATTAGGACAAATGGTCAATCGTAGAAACAACGCTAATGGACACGAAATAAAGTCCCGAAATACAGTTATATTCCAAAAATAATAATAAATTACGCAGATCTAGATCGTTCTTCAGCACAGACAACGAAAGAACAAGACCCATGAAAGCGCCTCATCCAAATCTAAATAATCTATCTTCAACAATTCCTGCACCGAAAAAAGTCTCACGAACAAAAAAAAACTCCCAAACGGAGAAAGCAAATTCTCCCAAGAGCGATGAAAATAAAATCTCCTCACAAAAGAGAAATAAATCATTCATCTCATAGAGAAAACAAGTCCCATAAAAGGAGAAAACAAACTCCACAAGAAGGAAAAATAATTTATTAGATTAAATAAGAGAGATCTAGGGAAGGGGGTATATCCAAAAGAAGAGTCCTCCCCCAAATTTAAGATGGAGGTTAGGTGTAACACCCCAGTCCTACATCGAAAAACAGGGAAAAATTTGTCTGTTTATAAGAAAATAAGTTACTACCAATAGTACCTTCAGTCATGACTTTTGGGTGAGTCTGTGGTGGACTAAGATTGTAAGACCCTAACTTTTATGAATAAAGATTTAGTTTTCTTTATATATTATTTCGAAATAGTAAGGTGTTGATTTGATAAATATGAAAGTTATGGGTAAAATGTGCAAACATTTTTAAAATGAGCAAGTGGTTATAAAATATTCTTGTTGTCGGGGAATATTCGTTTGGTTGTGGAATATTCTTGTTGTCGGGGAATATTCGTACGACGGCGCAGCTATTTGTGGGCCCCCACAACGGAATAACTGTCGGATATAGAAAGCGACAGAAATAATTTTTTTACAAGATAACGGCGTAGTTGTTACCGTTAGTACTGTTGAAATACCCTGTGATTAAAATACAGTACGCGGTGTTGCGCAGTAGCACACGATATTGCACAGTATTTCGAATTATTGAGTCTTACGTGAGAAGGAACCTACTCAATTATTGTTACAGTATTTACTGTTCAATATTTTATATTATTGACTCAATAATTGCTACGTTGATATTTTATATTATTGACTCAATAATTGCTGCATTGATATTTTATTGACTCAATAATTGCTACGTTGCTATTTTTTATGATTGATTCAATAATGGCTACAGTTGATATTTTGTAGTATTGATTCAATAATTGTCGTTGCACAGTATTTCACGTTATCAACTCAATAATTCATATTATTTGAATAATATTATTAGATAGCATTATTGACAATGTCTAAGAAAGTTCTGTCTAGGAGGGGTTATTTAATTGCGCGCCAGTAAGGAGAAGTCCTTATCGGAAGGCCCCCTCTGTCCTGGGAACGACCTGGTTGTTAATATTGTAGTTCTATAATATTATTTGTGAATAATTAATTATTGATTTATATGATAAGAAAATATTTATTTTGTGGATATTAAAGAAGGAATTGGCGCTGATGAGTTTTTATCAATATTTTGGTGTGAGAAATCATCTGTTTATGGATTTCGGATAATTTATGTTTGGAATTTGAAAAAACTTCCTTCTGCAAAGTTGTAGAGAATTAAATTTCCTATGAAAGGACATAGAATTTGTATTTTTCTGACGAAGGGGCTATTTGTTATGAATTATTGAAGTTTCGAAAAATATATATATTATAAAGGGTGGGACCCACTTTTGGTTAGAAAAAAATGGCTGATGGCTTTTTGGTAGCAGCCGGCGGCTGGAGGTTTTAAAAAAATAATAATATTATTTTATTATTTTAGTCTCCTTTGGCATCCTAAGTTTTTCCTATAAATAGGGTGCTTAGGTTAGAATTGAAAATCACACCAGAATCAGAAGTTTTCTCTCTCTATAATATCGAGCGTATTTTTGTGAGTATTTCAATACTTTAAGTATTACTATTCAGTACAAGCTTTCGTCGGTATTATATCCGATATTCCAGTCAGAGATACTATTCTTTTGAGGTAAGGGATGTTATTTTCTTTCGTAAATGATATTATTCTTTTCAATATCATTATACAGAAATATTGTCATGGATTTTATGTTGAAATTCTTACTTTTTCCGTCGGGGTTACTATTCACGTATACGGCGGCACTATTCACGTATACGGCACTATTCACGAAAAAATTAAATTTTCTTCTATTTGTCCAAATTGCTTGCTAAGGTTACTATCTTTGATTGTATCCAAGTTTTGAGCTCTATTCTTGAATTTTGCTCCATAATTGATTATTACGAGGTATTTTTGAATTGGATATACTAAAATACGAATCCTTAGTCTTTGTCTTTTATCTCACTGGATTCGTTTTTTAAAATATTTTTCATCATCCTCAGTCTTAAAAGGTGATGTAACTGAATATCTTTGGCCTGTAGAGCAAAGATGAATGATTACTTGATGAATATCTTTGGCCTGTAGAGCAAAGATGAATGATTACCTGATGAATATCTTTGGCCTGTAGTGCAAAGATGACAGGTGTTGAGATGAATATGACCACTGATGATACAAATGAATATCTTTGGCCTGTAGTGCAAAGATGAATATTGATTCGAGATGTATATTGATTGATGTTACAGGGATAAAATATTGATGATGGACTTTTAAATCATAGAAGATAGTAGACTTGATTCTCTGCTTAACTCTTCTAATGATTTGTTATTTCCGCTGCGAATATTGATCTAAGATTGGTTGTCCATTATATTTTATCTGATTTATTGAAGGCTAACGATAATTTATTTTCCATTATCTTAGTCATAATATTCTTTACTGAGCTAGTTGAGCTCACCCTTTTCATCTGTTGTCCTCTTCAGGAAATGAGAATGTTGCGGGGACTAGTCGGGGGACAGAGTGATGGTCCGAGTTAGAGCAGTAGTAGTCCTCACTATTTCTGATAAATAGTGTGATAATAATTGTAATGAGGACTTAGTTTGAATCTTAATATTTTCTACATATTTGTATTGAGACTCACAGTTGTGTGGTCGTATTTTGCACGACCGTATGATATAAAGTTTGTATTTGAATTCTGTACCATGTATTTGGCGACTCAGAATGGGTTGGGTTGAATGGACCTATTCTGGGGGCGTCACAGTTGGTATCAGAGCTTAGGGATATGATCTCTGACGGAGATCGGGGAATAGAACTAGGAGTGGAGAGACGAATAAATCCTTCGCTAGTGTGTCCTACCTAAGCTTATGTGGTATTTAATTGGTCAGTCGGAGCATAGGGTTAATATGTGATATGTTGACTTGTTTAATTAACCCTTGTTTTATGGCAGTATTTGAGAATGGCAGCTGAGAATGTTAACAACGAAGTGAATGAGACCGTGGAGACACCTTTAATCGTTAACCAGGAGAACGTGCAACAAGAAGGCAATGTTCATTCTGAAAATAACGCTAGTCAGACGATAAACGATGAGATGTTTAGAAGTTTTTTGCAGTTCATGCAAAATCAGACGAGGGAGACTCGTGTGCAACATACAGGTGGAGACAATAACAACACGCGAGCTGTCACTGCCAAGCAGTTCAAAGAATTGGGACCACCAGAGTTTCTGGGAAAGCCAGATCCGATCAAGGCGGAGACGTGGATTAAACAAATTACCAAGATATTTGATGTCTTGGGATGTACAGAAGAACAGAAGGTTCCATTCGCCACGTTTATGTTCCGTGGAGAGGCAGATTACTGGTGGGAATCCGTGAAGCGTACCCAGCCTGCCGCACTCCAGATGTCTTGGGAAGCGTTCCAGAAACTGTTTAATGACAAGTACTTTCCTGAAAGTATTCGTCATATGAAGGAAGTAGAGTTTATCAGACTCGAGCAAAATAACATGATGGTATCCCAGTACGAGGCTAAGTTCGCAGAGCTGTCCAGGTTTGCACCTCATTTGGTGGAGAATGAGGAACATATGACGCGGATGTTTCTAAGAGGTTTGAAACCCGAAATACGTCAATACCTCATTTCTCATAAGTTTTCTTTATATTCGGATGTAGTAAACAGGGCCCAGTTATTAGAACGAGATAATGATTATGTTCAACCGAGGGACCACAACCAAGGTCGTACCGGTGGCAGCAGTCATCGGAGCAATGACAACCAGCGAGGAGGAAAGTATGACAGAAGCGGTAACCACTCCGGTGGTTATCGTGGCCATGATAGTAGAAGAAGCGAATCGGGAGGAGATTTCAAAAAGAGAAGGTATAACAATGAGAACGCGAAGATGTCAACATCAGCACCAGCAACAACTGTTTCGAGGGGAGGAGAACGACCACCGGTCGTATGCTTTAAATGCGGGAAAGAGGGACATATCAGCCCAAACTGCCCACAACAATTCAAAGGATGCTATAACTGTGGAAAAGAAGGACATATAGCTCGAGATTGTCCTGTTGCGAAACCAAGTTCAGCGGGGGTGGTGATTCCAAAGGCTGTTGCAGACAAGTCAAAGTCGGTGATTCCTGGAAGAGCGTTTGTCGTGACAGCCCAAAACGCGAGGAATCCACACGAGGTGATTACGGGTAAGCTGATCATAAACTCTTGCGAAGTTTATACCTTGTTAGATACCGGTGCTACCCATTCCTTTATTTCACCTGCTTGTGCTCAACGTTTGAACTTGACTTCTGATAAATTAGACTTTGACTTATCTGTTGAAACTCCGTTAGGAGAAACCTTTGTTACATCTACAGTTTACAAATCTTGCTTGATTCAGATTGGTACCCTTACCTTACTTGTTGATCTTATATCTTTGAAAATACTTGCATTTGACGTGATTTTAGGAATTGACTGGTTAACCACTTACCATGCCAAAATTGATTGTTTTCGTAAGGTTTTTAGTTTTCATATTCCTAATCAACCTGTTGTGCGAATCCAAATCACCAAACCACTAAAATCAGTCAATATCATTTCAAGTCATAAAGCTATTCGTTTATTGAAAAACGGATGTCAAGCTTTCTTAGCTCATGTCACTGATCTAAATCAGAATACATCAGATTTGAATGATATTTCCGTTGTTAATGAGTTTCCTGATGTATTTCCCAAAGAACTTCCCGGTCTACCCCCAGAACGTGAAGTTGAATTCTTTATTGACCTTGAGCCCGGTACAAAGCCCATTTCTAAAACCCCATATCGAATGGCTCCTATTGAACTTCAGGAGTTAAAGGTCCAATTACAAGAGTTGTTAGATATCGGTTTTATTCGTCCTAGTACGTCTCCTTGGGGTGCTCCTGTTTTATTCGTAAAGAAGAAAGACGGGAGTATGCGACTTTGCATTGACTATCGGGAGTTGAACCATGTCACCATCAAGAATAGGTATCTGTTACCTCGTATTGATGACCTGTTCGACCAGTTGTAAGGAGCGCAATTCTTTTCAAAGATCGATCTTCGTTCTGGATATCATCAGTTGAAGATTAAAACTGAGGATATTCCAAAGACTGCTTTCAGAACACGGTACGGGCATTATGAGTTCTTAGTCATGTCTTTTGGATTGACTAATGCTCCTGCTGCTTTCATGGATATGATGAACCGTGTATTTAAGGAGTATTTAGATCAATTCGTTGTTGTCTTTATTGATGACATTCTCATCTATTCTAAAAGCCGTGAAGATCATGAACACCATTTGAAGTTGGTACTTCAAAAGCTTCGTGAGAACAAGCTATATGCTAAGCTGAAGAAATGCGAGTTTTGGCTTGAGGAAGTAGCATTCCTTGGGCACGTGGTATCGAAACGTGGAGTATCTATGGACCCGGCGAAGATTGAAGCAATACAAAGCTGGGAGCAACCTAAGTCGGTGACCGAAGTACGAAGCTTTCTGGGCTTAGCTGGTTATTATCGGAGGTTCGTAGAGGGATTTTCTCGAATCGCTACTCCATTAACTCAGTTGACTCGGAAAGATACAAAATTCGTTTGGAGCGAGGAATGCGAGAAGAGCTTCCAAGAGCTCAAGAGGAGACTTATTTCGGCACCTGTTCTGACAATACCATCTGGTTCGGATGGATTTATTATTTACAGCGATGCTTCGGGCAAAGGGTTAGGATGTGTTCTCATGCAACATGGGAAAGTCATAGCCTATGCCTCGCGACAACTCAAAGAATATGAGAGGAATTATCCTACTCATGATCTAGAGTTGGCAGCAGTCGTATTCGCGTTGAAGATCTGGAGACATTACTTGTACGGAGAGAAAGTGGAGATTTATACGGATCATAAGAGCCTTAAATATTTCTTCACTCAGAAGGAACTCAACATGCGGCAACGACGTTGGCTTGAGTTGTTGAAAGATTACGATCATACCATCCAATACCATCCTGGAAAAGCGAACGTGGTAGCTGACGCGTTGAGTAGAAGATCATATGTGGGAACGAGTGCGATGATGTCAAGTATACGCGTAGAACCAGCTTTGCTTGATAAAGTTAAAGCTGCTCAAGCTACGGATGCGGAACTGATGAAGATGAAGAAGAAGGTGCAAGAAGGTGCAATTCCAGAAGCAAGAATCGATGAAGAGGGAATACTTCGAGTCAACTCCAGACTTTGTGTTCCTAACGATTTTGACTTGAAGTATAGAATCATGATGGAGGCACACAACACACCGTTTGCAATCCATCCTGGGAGTACTAAAATGTATCGTGATCTTCGACATACATTTTGGTGGGGCAATATGAAGAGAGAGATCGCGGAGTTCATCTCGAGATGTTTAACTTGTCAACGTGTAAAGGCGGAGCATCAAGTGCCGAAGGGTCCATTGCAACCACTGGAGATTCCGAAAAGGTTAGTGGGAACACATTACGATGGATTTCGTTACGGGTCTTCCCAAGGTTTCTCAAGGCTTAGATGCGATTTGGGTTATTGTTGATAGATTAACCAAGTCTGCTCATTTCTTGCCGATACGAGAGACTTATTCCCTTGAACGTCTTGCTCATATGTACGTGAATGAGATTGTGAGATTGCATGGCATGCCAGTATCCATAGTTTCGGATCGTGATCCCAGATTTACTTCACGATTTTGGATCAGTTTGCAGAAAGCTATGGGTACGGATTTACGATTCAGTTCGGCTTATCATCCTCAAACAGACGGACAATCAGAGAGGACTATTCAAACTCTTGAAGATCTATTGAGACTTTGTGTTCTAGACTTCAAAGGGAGTTGGGATAAGTACTTACCATTGGTGGAATTCTCCTACAACAACAGTTATCAGGCAAGTATAGGCGTAGCTCCATTCGAAGCGTTGTATGGGAGAAAGTGTCGTTCTCCAGTATGTTGGGATGAGGTGGGTGAAGCAACATTGTTGGGACCAGAGTTAGTACGTATGACTACAGAAAAGATCCAAATAATCCGACAACGTATACAGACGGCACAGGATCGACAAAAGAGTTATGCAGATCTTCATCGAAAGGACATGGAATTTAATGTTGGAGACCATGTGTTATTACGTGTTGCTCCATGGAAAGGAGTTACAAGATTTGGGAAGAGAGGAAAGCTCAACCCACGATTCATTGGTCCATTTGAGATTCTTGACCGAGTAGAAAATGTGGCCTATAGACTTGCTTTACCTCCAAGCATGTCTCGTGTTCATAACGTGTTTCATATATCCGTGTTACGTAAATATGTGAAGGATCCAAACCGCATTATTGAGTTAGAACCTGACGAGATAGCTGAAGATTTAACGTACGAGGAGGTACCTGTCAAGATCTTGGATAGGAAGGAGCATGTCCTACGCTCGAAAATTATACCTCAAGTTAAAGTTTTGTGGAGAAACCAGGCTATTGAGGAAATGACCTGGGAGTTGGAATCGAAAATGAAAGCGAGGTATCCTCACATTTTCGACATACCAGGTACGTACGTCAATTTCGAGGACGAAATTTCATAAGGAGGGGAGGTTGTAAGACCCCAACTTTTATGAATAAAGATTTAGTTTTCTTTATATATTATTTCGAAATAGTAAGGTGTTGATTTGATAAATATGAAAGTTATGGGTAAAATGTGCAAATATTTTTAAAATGAGCAAGTGGTTATAAAATATTCTTGTTGTCGGGGAATATTCGTACGACGGCGCAGCTATTTGTGGGCCCCCACAACGGAATAACTGTCGGATATAGAAAGCGACAGAAATAACTTTTTTACAAGATAACGGCGTAGTTGTTATCGTTAGTACTGTTGAAATACCCGGTGGTTAAAATACAGTACGCGGTGTTGCGCAGTAGCACACGGTATTGCACAGTATTTTGAATTATTGAGTCTTACGTGAGAAGGAACCTACTCAATTATTGTTACAGTATTTACTGTTCAATATTTTATATTATTGACTCAATAATTGCTACGTTGATATTTTATATTATTGACTCAATAATTGCTGCATTGATATTTTATTGACTCAATAATTGCTACGTTGCTATTTTTTATGATTGATTCAATAATGGCTACAGTTGATATTTTGTAGTATTGATTCAATAATTGTCGTTGCACAGTATTTCACGTTATCAACTCAATAATTCATATTATTTGAATAATATTATTAGATAGCATTATTGACAATGTCTAAGAAAGTTCTGTCTAGGAGGGGTTATTTAATTGCGCGCCAGTAAGGAGAAGTCCTTATCGGAAGGCCCCCTCTGTCCTGGGAACGACCTGGTTGTTAATATTGTAGTTCTATAATATTATTTGTGAATAATTAATTATTGATTTATATGATAAGGAAATATTTATTTTGTGGATATTAAAGAAGGAATTGGCGCTGATGAGTTTTTATCAATATTTTGGTGTGAGAAATCATCTGTTTATGGATTTCGGATAATTTATGTTTGGAATTTGAAAAAACTTCCTTCTGCAAAGTTGTAGAGAATTAAATTTCCTATGAAAGGACATAGAATTTGTATTTTTCTGACGAAGGGGCTATTTGTTATGAATTATTGAAGTTTCGGAAAATATATATATTATAAAGGGTGGGACCCACTTTTGGTTAGAAAAAAATGGCTGATGGCTTTTTGGTAGCAGCCGGCGGCTGGAGGTTTTAAAAAAATAATAATATTATTTTATTATTTTAGTCTCCTTTGGCATCCTAAGCTTTTCCTATAAATAGGGTGCTTAGGTTAGAATTGAAAATCACACCAGAATCAGAAGTTTTCTCTCTCTATAATATCGAGCGTATTTTTGTGAGTATTTCAATACTTTAAGTATTACTATTCAGTACAAGCTTTCGTCGGTATTATATCCGATATTCCAGTCAGAGATACTATTCTTTTGAGGTAAGGGATGTTATTTTCTTTCGTAAATGATATTATTCTTTTCAATATCATTATACAGAAATATTGTCATGGATTTTATGTTGAAATTCTTACTTTTTCCGTCGGGGTTACTATTCACGTATACGACACTATTCACGTATACGGCACTATTCACGAAAAAATTAAATTTTCTTCTATTTGTCCAAATTGCTTGCTAAGGTTACTATTTTTGATTGTATCCAAGTTTTGAGCTCTATTCTTGAATTTTGCTCCATAATTGATTATTACGAGGTATTTTTGAATTGGATATACTAAAATACGAATCCTTAGTCTTTGTCTTTTATCTCACTGGATTCGTTTTTTAAAATATTTTTCATCATCCTCAGTCTTAAAAGGTGATGTAACTGAATATCTTTGGCCTGTAGAGCAAAGATGAATGATTACTTGATGAATATCTTTGGCCTGTAGAGCAAAGATGAATGATTACCTGATGAATATCTTTGGCCTGTAGTGCAAAGATGACAGGTGTTGAGATGAATATGACCACTGATGATACAAATGAATATCTTTGGCCTGTAGTGCAAAGATGAATATTGATTCGAGATGTATATTGATTGATGTTACAGGGATAAAATATTGATGATGGACTTTTAAATCATAGAAGATAGTAGACTTGATTCTCTGCTTAACTCTTCTAATGATTTGTTATTTCCGCTGCGAATATTGATCTAAGATTGGTTGTCCATTATATTTTATCTGATTTATTGAAGGCTAACGATAATTTATTTTCCATTATCTTAGTCATAATATTCTTTACTGAGCTAGTTGAGCTCACCCTTTTCATCTGTTGTCCTCTTCAGGAAATGAGAATGTTGCGGGGACTAGTCGGGGGACAGAGTGATGGTCCGAGTTAGAGCAGTAGTAGTCCTCACTATTTCTGATAAATAGTGTGATAATAATTGTAATGAGGACTTAGTTTGAATCTTAATATTTTCTACATATTTGTATTGAGACTCACAGTTGTGTGGTCGTATTTTGCACGACCGTATGATATAAAGTTTGTATTTGAATTCTGTACCATGTATTTGGCGACTCAGAATGGGTTGGGTTGAATGGACCTATTCTGGGGGCGTCACAAAGATGACCCAAGAAGATACTATTAGGCCAATGGTTTAAGCCCTTATTTTGGATGGATTTGATTCTATTCGGACTTGGGATTTAACCCGAGATGGATTTGATTTATTTTGGATGGATTTGATTCGATTTAAACTTGGAATTTAACCCGAGATGAATTTGATTCGATTCGGACTTGGGATTTGATTCGGGTTTTTACATTAGGGTTCTTGACTAGAAAGAAAAGTGAAAAAAGAGAGAAAAGAAAAAAAAGAGAGGAAAAGGAGTTTGTTATAATCAAAGTGAAGTTTAAAAATGAGTCTTGCAACACTATCGATATCTAATATAACATAATTATCTCCAAGAAGCTAGTTTTGATATCTAATATAACATAATTATCTCTAAGAAGCTAGTTTGTTAGAAGGACCGATTAGCAAATGATATTTACTTTACGCGGCTCTGCTTAAGCTTAAGGCTGCTTAAGCTTAAGTCACAAATTATTTATTCAAGTCTTGGGAGTGACCATCCAATATAGCATATCAATACCAAAATATAATAAGACAAGTGACTCAGTAGCCAAAAGACTTTTTTTTAATTTAATTTTATTTTTGTACCTTCTTGGCATAAATATAAGGATGACAAAAAGAAATAACTTAAAAAATGATGAGCCCTGTCCCCATGCATGAACCAATACTTACATAGTGCCTCCTGCAGTCAAGTATAATATGCCTTACGTGCACTAATGAATTGCTATTTCTAAAATTTACAAGCCAGTAATAACTAATATAAACCATTTACGTGATCTAATTAGACTAATTTAATATAAAATATACAACATAATTGAATGATCTTACATAAATATGACAAAAAGAAACAGAACCTAACCAATGCCGAGGCCCGTTATAAACAAGAAGCTGCAACTTCTAATGTTATAAATTCTCTGCAACAGGTTACAAAATAAGTGCAAATTGCGCTGGGAAAAAAACATAGCTAGAAAAGTACACTTTATAGAACAACTACTAGAATTAGAATTAGTTCAACATATCTCATAACTTTCTGCAACAACAATCAAACAATATTAACTAACAATATCTAATCTAATAATGAGCAGGAGCAAGGAGAGTTAGTTTTGTTGAAACGCCCGTAAACTTCTTCTTCTCCTTTTTGATGGCTAACAACTCCATATTTAGCTTACTCCATTATCCTGAATATATGATACTCCCTCCTACGTTCGAGTTTATTTGTCCTATTTTTTTTGGTTTATCTAAATCTATTTGTCAGCTTTTCATTTTAATGCTATTTTTGACCTTATTTTTCTAATACTACTCTCATTTAACTTTATATATATAAAAAATATTTGAAAACTACATGACATATATTGAAAATAGTAGCACTATTAACTTCTTAAGATGCATGTATTTTGAAACTAGAACAAGTAAACTTGATGGAATGAGTAAAAAAGATGGTTTACTATAAATCGTAATTTGAATTATATTTCAAATTTAAGTCGTATACTTCACCATGTCTTCATCCTTTCCTCTGTTTATATACTATATTCATCCAATTAGTACATGCCATAAATAAAGCATGATTAATATTATCATACTTCTAATACCTATACAAATTAGTTTGCTAACATTTTTTCATGACTACAAGTTATTGAGGGAAAAAAAATATGAAAGCACTTCATGATGATTAGTGTGCATTACCATTTGTACACATAAATTTTTAAATAAAGATTTAATGGTCAGAACCGTTTATGGGAATTATAGGTAACACGTGTCATTTTTGAAATGACTTCACTTTTTTTGGTTATTTTAGTTTGTGTTGTTAATTTGATTTTTAAGTAAATTGACTAATTATATCGTGAGAGTAATAGTTGGGAATTTATTCAACTCTTTTGAATACTTGAAGATTATGAAAAATACGTGCTCGTGTCTATTTAATGCTAAACAAATTTTCTTATTACATGCATATAAACAAATTTTCTTATTACATGCATATAAACAAATTTTCTTATTCGTGTCTATTTAATATAACTCGTGCATATATAGTTGCTTATTTATAGATTTAGGAAATTAGGGTAAATGAGTTAATCTGAAAATCACTTGATCACCAAACAAATAAATCTACCACATACATTAATTACTTGATCTCAAGGGATCTTGTTTGATATTAAATACTTTCCTAAATCAAATTGGGTTTTAATTAAAACTCAACTGAAATATTAGCAGGATGTTGCTCAACTAATTCATTCCAAACGTCTATAATATTCTTTCCCACCAAATGAGACTCTTTTTGTCTATCCGGTAAATAATGCTTAAGGCTCCATAGTAATGAGTCATTCCATTCACATCTCCTGTCCTATAATCCCAACATAGCATTAGTGCTACCAAACTTGAATTACATTGTTAAAATTTAAGAACAAATTAAATAATATTGATCCCCAAGGGATCTTGTTTGATGTTTACTTTCCTAAATCAAATTGGATTTTAATTAAAGCTCAACGGAAAAGTTAGTAGAGTGCTCTGTTCTTGGCAGCCTCTACTCTTCATTATTGAACCGAATTTACGATGAACCGCTCAAGTCCAAAATTTACGGTTTATTCACTCAACCGGATGTCCAGCCTCTGTTAGGAAGTATATTTTAAAATTTGATATAAAAATATAGACACTGCATTTCGTGTTAAATTGTACATATTGTACATATGTAGTACCTAGTTAAGTATGCCTTAAAATTAAAAAAACATTGTACTTAAACTGTAGTTAGTTAAGTTAAATTATATTTAAATTGCCTATATAGCACCTAGTTAAAAAAATATATTAAAAAATAAATTAGTCAAGCTAAATTGCATTTCAATAATAATTAAATTGTAGCTATATAATACCGAGTTAAGTACAATTTGAAAATAATTTAAAAAAATACACTTAAAAAAAATTTAGTTAAGTTTAGTTGTACTTAAATTATACAGAACATGTGTGCTCTATAGAATATATGTGTGACCGTTTGAACCAAGACAACATCAATATTGACTTTATTCAAACATAATATACTAATTAAACATATATGTGATATGTCTGTTTTATCACTTGAAAATATGTGTACTAGATAGTGTTTTTTTGTGAACTTAATTAATTCATTTTGTTGTTTTTTTATTTAGATTTTTTTTTTCATAAATTGTTTATTTTTTCTTAAAGTTCCTAACTAGTTAACGATACACATCACCCGAAATCAATATTGAAATTGATACTAAGTCAAAAAATAACTTTTCGAAATATAGGTCGCTCAATGAGTTTGAACAATAAATAGAGGGGATCCTAATCCCAACACCTCATTATAGCTGGGATTGGAATTAATATGGATACTAATTTAAAAATGGGGTAACCTCGTAAATTTGAAGTAAAATTTTAAACGACAAAACACTAAAAAAAATATAAAATGCAGGTGTGTGGGGATTTGGATTTGGTTTTGGTGGACGGATTTGGAATGCAAGGCATATTGGAGTAGTAATTAAGAATGAGAACGTTCAAAACAAAGAAAAGAAAGAACATGTCAAAATATTAGAGAATAAAACATTTTGCTTGGTATGCGGTTTTGGAACACCATTAATAATTTATTTTGAGTAATGCTAGAGACACAACTTATTCTACAACTATTTTATAATTTGCTGATGTGGCATACTCCATCTCAGCATATTGATGAACACATTGCTTCAATGTAGTCTTAGGATCCACACAAAAGATTCTCTGATTTCTATGATTCCACTTGTAACCTGATTATTGTTTATCCTTCCCTCTATTAATGTTGAAGTTTGCCATTCATTGCAGATTATAAAAATTGATTTTTTGTACCAATTTTTGTTATCAGCAATTTAGAGCTTGTAGAGGATGCACATTGGAGGAATGGACTGGCAATTATCAAGTATAAGTGGCTAGCCATTTAGGAGTAGGCTTTTTTAGCGATAAGCTTCGTACTCTCTGCATGCAATGACTACAGTATAATGTTGTAGCATTTGATCATTAATGTACCCACTTCCAAGCGGAGTGAGTGATGAAACTTGATCTATATTAATTGTTCTTAATTAGTACTATGAAAGCTACAACCTATTGTGCATTAGTTTTAGGTTGTATGTTCTTAGATTTCCAAATAGACATATCTGGTTCATTATTTCAAAGTTGCAATAGATTTTTTATAAAATTTTTATTAGAAGTCATTTAGGTTATTTTTTTCTTCTGGTTTGAGTTAATCCAACTTATTCTAGAATGATTAAAGTATACATTCTTCTAACTATAATGGAGTAATACTGATATCAATGCCTTTTTTCATGCTTAGCTTATAGTTTTAACTCCACTCCATTCAGGTGTGTAGTTTTCTTCTTTGGAAGTTTCTTATTCATCGATCTAGAGGAATCTCTTTAATGTTTGTTACTACATTTGATGTCTACATATGGCCGTATGAAAACAAGAAAAAAGAAAAAAAATATTTTTTTTAAAATAAAATAAAAGTTATTTTCGACGGAATTTTCTGTGGGAAATGACTTATTTCCGACGGAATTCCGTGAGAAATAACTTATTTCTAACGAACTTTCCCTTAAGAAATAATAGAATATTTCTAATGGAAATTTTCGTCTGAAATAAGGATTTTTCTTGTAGTAACGGTTTCGGATCATATAAAAGAGCAATCACGCCGTAAAGGGGAGTTGCACGACCAAAGAAAAATTAAATATGCGAAAAGTTATAAAAAAAGAGAAATAGGATCCCTTCGTTACACATATTCTCTAATTTTTCCTAATACACATTTAGTGATCCAATTTCAATTCCATTTCAGTGATCTACCTTTCAATTTTGTCAATTACATGATTGAAGTATTATTTTTTTCAATTCCATTCAATAGAGCTTGGCACGTCAGAAATTGCTGACGTTATTGTCTAGGTGGGGCATAACTCAGCTGACGTGTGTCAAAAAAATAAATTTTTATTTTGTGATTAAACATTTTTGATATATTAAAGGTTAAAATCATCACACCACTTCTTTAATACATTCAGACTAATAAAAACTCTTCTTTTATTAATCATCATCAAAACTCCACCATCTGCACCATCTTTTCTTCATATATTAAAGTGTTTATATTTAGTACTTTTTCTAATTGACAAAATTATAAGGTGGATCACCGAAGTAAAATATGACCTATAGTTTAATGTAGTAAATAATATTTAAGCCTAAAAATATACTTATTATATAATTAGTCAAGTTAAATTGTACTTCAATAATAATTAAATTGCACTTATATAATACTGAGTAATGTACAATTCGAAAATAATTAAAAAAAAATACACTTCAAAATACTTAGTTAAGTTTATTTGTACTTAAATTATACAGAACATGTGTGTTCTATAGAACATATGTGCTCAACCGTTTGAACTAAGACAACATCAATATTAAATTTATTCAAACAAAATTTATTGATTAAACATATAGATGTCTGTTTTATCACTTGAAAATATGTGTACTAGATAGTGTTTTTTCATCTTTATGTTTTTTTTATTTAAATTTTTCATAAATTGTTTACTTTTTCTTGAAACTCCTAACTAGTTAACGATGCTCATCACCCGAAACCAAGATTGAAATCGATACAGAGTCAAAAAATAATTTTCTGAAATGTAGGCCGCTACAATGAGTTTGAACCATAAATAGAGGGAATCCTAATCCCAGCACCTCATTATAGATGGGAATGGGATTGATATGGATACTAATTTAAAAATGGGGTAACCTGGCAGATTTGGAGTAAAATTTTAAACGGCAAGACACCAAAAAATATTAAAAGCGGGTGCGTGGGTGGGGGTTATTCTAGATTTGGATTTGGATTTGGAATGGGCATATTGGAGTAGTAGAATGAGAACGTTCAAAACAAAGAAAAGAAAGAGCATGCCAAAATATTAGAGAATAAAACATTTTACTTGGTATGTAGTTGTGAAGCAGCATTAGTAATTTATTTCAACCACTATTTTTGGATATTTTTTAGATCACCAAATATTATGAAAAATTGTATGCTTTTTGATATTTTTTAGATCACCATTAGTAAATATGAAGGCATCAGAGTATCACTGTACAAACACTTTTATGTTGGGGGAAAGGAAAGGGAAGGGATGGGGAAATTGGGAAATGAGAGTACTCTATTTGTCTGTCACATGAGCACGATTCAGTAATATAACATGAAACATTTACTTATCTAAATCTAGTAAGCCACTTGTTTGAGGGGATGAACTAATTTTAATCTTAGATTTCACAGATAACAAAGATGATGAAAACCAGAACATATGAAGGCAGCAGGGTATCCATGCTGTTTGTGTAGCAACAAGAGCCAAGAAAAAACACTCGCAAGCCTATTGATGATTAGGAGAACACATAAGAACACATAAATTCAAAACACAACCAAAAAATACTGATATGCTAACTAACAATTAATGAACCATGTAATACAAAACAAAAAACGCCCTTCGGATAAACTATAAGTAATTTACTAACAACTCCATATTTAGCTTACTCCAATATCCTAAATATATGATACTCGTGTTGGGTTTGTACGAAATCGTGACGCAATCAAATTGCAAAAATTAGTTAAAGCATGGTATATTAGAGTTTAAATTTTTTTACAAAACCATTACCAGGATCAACCTTTATGCATATTATTAATTAAAAATAATAAATAAGAAGTTATGGAATCATACCCCTGTAGAACGAAGCTTCCACAGGTACAAGTTCAACTCCTTGTTCGTCGTGATATCCTTGAATATCCGGGGTAGATTCTTTCCTTTGATTAACGTTAGCCACCCAAGTGTTTGGCCTCTAAAGCTGATCCACCAAGAAAGATGAATTATCAAGAAGGAGGGTGGTTGACTAAACCCTAGTTTTCTATCCTCTATAGAAAAAGAGTACTCTCCAACAATTAAAAATGCATCAACTGATATCTAACATAAGACTTCTCTTATATAGATATTGGTTAACCCTTCTAATCCTATTAGAAATAGATTTTTATTTATTTAATTAAACTTCTTTAATTAAATAGGTTTCCCAATCATATTGGGATTAATTAATTAAAATTCTTTAATTAATTTGCCTCATAATCTTATTAAGAATATGTGAGAGTACTAATATTAAATTAATTCCTAAACTCCTTTAGAAATTAAAATAATAATAATTGTAATAATATTAATAAGACTCCTCTTATTAATTTATATTTAATATTTTCAAAATATTAAATAATAAACATTAAGCTATTTAATTTATTCTATCACCATAGATTAAATTAATTACACTTAATGAATTATTACAATTATGTCATTACCTTCTTAAATAATTATTCTTCCTTTTATGGTGTGACCCTTTAGGTTCTCCATACTAAACCGGTTGTGAATAAATCAATTAGAACAACTCTAATCTTATTTAAATAAATAAATTAAACTAATAATCTATTTAAATAAATAATATTTATTCTACAATAGGGATAAGCCTATCTGACGATCAACGATTTTCTAGATAATATAGATTTCAACATTAATTATAAAAGAATATGTGAGTAAATAGTTACTCCACAATTCAATCCTTCCACCATACAATGTCCCAATTAAATATAAGACATGAAATTACTGTCAAGTCTTATTTTATTTAATTATATGTATTTCGATTAGAAAATGCACAACTCCAAATAATGCAAATTAGAAACTCTTTTCTAATTTTATTCTGCCTTGGCCAAGGACTACTAAGTTATCATTTAACGAATCATATAGGACATATCTCTTCTTTTACTAGAAGTAGTAGATTCTTTATTGATCATTCATTATCTCCATATATAACTCATTATACCCAAGCATACCCTTTGATATACTCTAAGGGTTTTTAAGGAATAAGTCAAAGTATAATTCATTACATACAAGATACTATAATGATCTCAAGTCCAAGAATCACTTGTACTACTATCACATTAAGAATTCCTATTGACAGGCAAGTAAAACTCTATTAGGTATTTCATAGCGAGTCACGTTTAGTGAACTTATTCTCCAATAAGCACCTACATACTTGCTTTAGTGTCTCCATACAAATGATCATGAGATCAATCATCCTCATCCAATGAGCAAGCAAAATATGTACCAATCTATCCGGATTTACTAATCACCTTTTTAGTAATCCAACGATTGGAAAATATTTTAGTTTTAAGCTTTCTAAGAATTTAGATCTTATTAGCATGATCAACATCATGATTCTAAAAGCATTACTTAAAATTGTGGGTTATTTACATATTATAAAAACAGCATCATATAGATAATTAAATGTCTTTAATAAATTAATACTTTTATTAATAAATAAATAAGATTGTTTACAAAGTATGTGCTTTATCATCATACATGATTGGCTTGTATGCACACTACTATCAATCTCCTATTTGCACTAAAGCCAATTGCTATAGTATTTCATACTCATCTTCTCTAAGTGACGATCAAACTGCTGTTATGTTAAAGCTTTAGTAAATGGATCTGCAATGTTGTCTTGAGAGTTCACTATTTCTTCAGTGACTTCTCTTCTTTCAATGATTTCAAAGTGCCACAACACATGTTTAGATTCAAGATGAGACTTAGGAACTATTTCTAGTTCTGTAATGAATTTTTCATCCGAAATATCAACTTATAGCTTCACTTACAGTTATATACTTTGTCTTTGTCACTAAACCAACAACCTTTTGCTGTTTAGAACCTTTCCAATTCACTGCACCACCTTTCAAGGTTACGACTTACCCTAAAGTGGATTTAATGTCGTCTTGGTTATTTTAAAAACTTGAGTCTGTTTAGTCCTCTAGTTTAATTCAGACCCATCATGTGTCATGATGACATCCTTAGTGTTAGTTAAGTACTTTAGGATGTTTATTACTATTCTACAGTGATCTTTTTCAGAATATGACTGATCAATATCAAGTCTCGTATATTTCATTGTATACATGATAGTAACTCATACGATCTCTCTTTTATTGAGGACACTTTTAGAGAGATTCACTCCATGGCTCATCATCATGAGACACTTTTGGAGTTTGTCATGCTAAACGCTTTTAGCATCTAGTGAATATACGTTACTTGGGTTAAGTCAAACATCCTTTTTAAATCTATCTATATAGATTTATATCCCCAATGTAGGATGTTCTATCCAAATCATTTGTGGAGGAATGTTTAGACAACTTTATTTAGATCGATTATAGCATAGGAACGTTATTCCTTATCAGTAATATATCATCAATATATAATACAAGGAATGAAACAGCGCTCCCACTAGCCTTCTTGTACACATATGGTTCATCCTCGTTTTTGATAAAATCAAACTCTTTGACTGTCTCATCAAAATTAATGTTTCATCTTTGAGAAGCTTGCTTCAATCCATAAATGGATTGGTGTAACTCATATACATGATTTGCTTCAACCATTGAAACAAATTCATCTAGCTGTATCATATATACATACATTCTCCTCTAATAATATATATTTGAGGAAGGGCGTTTTCATGTCTATTTGCCAAATTTAGTAATAATGAGCTACAACCGCAAGTAAAATTCAAATGGTCTTGAGTATTACTTCAAAGATCCATTTTAGATTTTATGGTCATCTATTATTTCTCTGAGTATTTATTACTCATAGCCAATTCGCAATTCAATGGATCATCATCATTCATAACGTGTACCTCATCGTCATCCTCTATGATGAATCCATACCTATCAGGTATCTTCGGTACTCTTTCAGATTTACGAACAGGGTGTTGTACAGATGGTGTCTCTACTTGGACAGGTTCATCCACTTGATCTGTAGTGGTTTGTGATTTTTGAATTTCTTCAAAATCTATTTTTCTCCCACTAGCCCCTTCAAGGGTAAACTCATTTTTCAAGAAGGCAGTGTGTTTCGCAACAAAAACCTTTTGCTCTGTAGGATTGTAAAAATAGTATCCCAAACTTTAGTTAGGATATCCCACAAATGTGTACTTGTCAGATCTTGTTCCAAGCTTATCATTTTGAAATTTTTTTCACATAAGCTGGACATTCCCAAATCTTAACATGCTTAAGATTTGGTTTTCTCCCTTTCCACATCTTATATGGAGTCTTTGGGACGAATTTGGTAGGCACCTTGTTAAGTAGGTATGCAGCCGTTTCTAGGGCATAACCCCAGAATAAAATTAGAAGATCGATAAAACTCATCATGGAACGAACCATGTCTAACAATGTTCGATTTCTCCTTTCAGATACTCCATTTAACTGTGGTGTACTTGGTGGAGTCCATTGTGAGATTATACCATTATCTTTGAGACAATTGAAAAACTCACCGCTTAAGTATTCTCCACCTCGATCTGATCGAAGAATTTTAATAATCTTGTCCGTTTATTTCTCTACTTCACTTCTGAACTCTTTGAACTTTTTAAATGATTCTGATTTGTATTTAATTAAATACACATATCCAAATCTTGAGTGATCATCAGTGAAAGTAATAAAATAAGAATACTCTCCCCGTGCATTCGTTGTCATAGGTCCACAAACGTCTGTGTGAACCAACGCTAATAACTCTGTAACTCTTTCTTCTTTTTCAATAAAAGGAGATTTAGTCATTTTACCCATGGGACAATATTCACAAGTTGGATATGATTCATAATCAGATAGCTCTAGGAACCCATCCTTATGCAACTTGAATAATCTTGTTTCATTGATATGACCGAGTCTACAGTGCAATATATAGGTATAATTAACATCATCTCTTTTCTTTTTCTTAGTTTATTTTATTTGAAATATATTTTCATGCAAGTCAAGTATATAAAGTCCATTTCGCAAATTACCAATACCATAAAAATATTACTTTTATAAATAGAACAACTGTTGTTCTTTATTATAATGTCAAATCCATTCATATCTAATACGAAAATAGAAATAATGTTTCTAATGATATTCGGAACAAAATAACAATTATTTAAATAAATGAATTTGCCCGTAGGCAGTGCTAAACAATAAGTGCCTACAGCTAATGCAGCAACCTTTGCTCCATTTCTTACTTGTAGGACAACCTCATCCTTGTTCAGCTTTCTACTTCTGACCAGTCCCTGCACAGTATTACGTATGTGAGAACCACAGCCGGTATCCAATACCCAAGTAGAATTTTGACTTTTTAAAAAATTAATTTCAATCATGAACAAACCTTAATTGGAAGTCGAAGCTTCTCCAAGCTTCTTCTCTGCCAGAAACTTCTTGCGTTCTTCTTCCAATGACCCGACTCGTTGCAATTGAAGCACATTCCTTTGCTAGCTGGATCAGATTTTTTTTGATTCTTCACTTTTGCCTTTTCCTTAGCTTTCTTAGATTTTTTATTTTCAGAAGATACCTTGGGCCTCTTCCTTTTCTTGAAAGAATTCATCATTAAGACATGGTTCTTCTTGGATGGGAAATGACCTTCTGCAGTTTTTAACATGTTAAATAATTCAGGCAAACTGATATCTAACTTATTCATGTGAAAATTAACAATGAATTGCGAGAAGGTCTCAAGGAGTGACTGTAAGACCAAGTCTTGACTCAACTCCCCATACATGACGAACCTAAGCTGTCCAAGGCGTTAAATCAGATTGATCACCCTTAGGACACGAGTCTCAACGACGGTGCCCTCGATCATCCGAGATTGGAAGAGCTTCTTAGATATCTCATATCTAGCAGTCCTACTTTGTTCACCATACAACTCCTTGAGGTGAAGCAACATTGTAGGAGCATCCATGTTTTCATGCTGACACTGAAGCTCGTTATTCATGGATGCGAGCATGATTCATTGAGCCACAGATGCATAATCTTGCCACTTTAAAATAGTGGCAATCTCTTCCTCAGAGGCTGATTCTGGAACAGTTCCAGGGACAGGTGAATTTAGGACACAAGAAATTTTTTCAGCAGTGAGAACTATTCTCAGATTCCTTAACCAGTCCGTGTAATTCGGCCCGGTCAGTTTGTTGGCATCAAGTATGCTACGCAATGAAATTAGTAATTTTGACATTTTTAAATTTTTGCATGTGAAAAGATAATATTTTAACAAACATTCATTTAATTAATTATTTACATATCAAGATAAATTAGGTCTTATTTTAAATTGGTATCTCCCACTATTTTCTTCAAACTATATTACCCTCATTTATATAGTTTGACTAAATCTAATTAAAAATTTGCTAGTGAGATTAAGGATCCCATTTCAAATGTATATAGCCTTGTGTGTGCACAATAAACGATATATAAATAAATAAGTAGACAACTCTTGTCAATCACATCAATATGTGACTCCTTTTATTTTACTTCTTAAATCATAATGGTCAAGTATGTGCACATCCGAACTAAAATGATTTAAGTTAAGTCCATCCTAGCACTCCATAAATTTTTTAAAAAAATATTATTCTTGTGTGTGCACAACAAAATAATATTATTTAATTAACTTTATAAGTATCAAATGTGATTAAATTAATATCTTAAATACGCAATACTCGCCTTGTGTCTGCACAACAAACTCATATTAGATATTAATACTGTATTAATTTATCATGCTAGAAGGCAATATTCGATATTCCAAATATCTTTGAATGCTTTAGACTTAATATAATTTTTTTGAGGGGTTTGTTATTATTTGTCTCATCTTGTTTAACGCGCATGTACATATATATATATATATATATATATATATATATAAAATACGCGTCATTTTATTAAACATGCGAAATATGTCTGTATAAAATATAATATATATAATACTTAGCATGCATATATAGAATACTATATTTTACCCGGATTGATTATGAGCTTTTATTCTAGTTTGGTTTACTAGAGCAACCAAGTGAACCAAAAGGTCAAACTTAGGAGTGCAAGAATTTAAATTTAAACGTAATTATTACATTTAAACCCGGGCTCTATACAAACGGGCCTTCACGCGCTCCGTGCTCCTTGGTCTTCAATTTCTTCAAGATAATTCTAATCATTTCTATTACATTAAACAATTTAATTTAAATAAAAATCTTGATTAGCAGTTAAGGGGAAGTACATAGGAGGGAGATAAATTTTTTACATCAAGTAAAAATTAGAGAAGGCGAGGTACGCAGACCCTATTTAATAAAACCCATTCATTCAAACATTCAACTAAAATAAAATTCAATCACATTAGTCAATAGTCTCATAATCAATCCCATTTATTATCATACATATCATCATATGCATCAATAAATAGATATTCATCTCATGAATTAAAATATTCCACATATATATGAGTATCATTTAATGGACAATTTTAATTTGCATGAAATTCAATTTCAAGATTAAAATAAACTCTTTATTTTATTTATAAAATTATTAAAAATATTATATATATATATATATATGATATAAAATTATAAAGGTAACTTATATTATATATATATATATATATATATATATATATGTATCTCGCTTTCCTTGAAATCCTGGCAGAAACTTTTCTTAAAATCCTGGATCACCTTTTTTTAAAGCAATCCAAATTATGCCTAATAATAGCACGGATCAAATTATGCCCAATCCAAATCACTTTTTATAATTATATAACATGAATCATTTTTGCCTTTAATAATAGCACGGATCCCTTTTTGGATAGCACGGATTCGAGCAGTACGAAACAAAAAACTATTTTGGTTTTTTTTTCTTTCTAAAAAAAATAATTTTATACAATTACTTATGCTCAATAAATTATTCTAAATACATACACATACATTTATGGAATCAAAATAATTAATAATTGCATAAAGGTTTGGCTCTGATGCCACTGTTGAGTTTGTACAAAATCGTGACGCAATCAAATTACAAAAATTAGCAGAAGCAAGATATTTTAGAGTTTAAAAATTTCTACAAAACCATTATCCGGATCATCTTTTATGCATATTATTAATTAAAAATAATAAATAAAAAGTTATGAAATCATACTCTTGTAGAACGAAGTATTCCACAGGTATATGTTTAACTCCTTGTTCGTCGCGATCTCCTTGAATATCCGGGGTGGATTCCTTCCTTTGATCAACGTTAGCCACCCAAGTGTTTGGCCTCTAGAGGTGATCCACTAAGAAAGAAGAATTATCAAGGAGGGTGGTTGACTAAACCCTAATTTTTTTATCATCTATAGAAAAGGAGTAGTCTCCAACAATTAGAATTGCATTAAGTGATATTTAACATAAGACTTCTCAGATATTGGTTAACCCTTCTAATCTTATTAGAAATAAGTTTTTATTTAATTAATTAAACTTCTTTAATTAAATAGGCTTCCCAATCATATTGGAATTAATTAATTAAACTCCTTTAATTAATTTGCCTCATAATGTTATTAGGAATATGTGAGAGTACTAATATTAAATTAATTTCTAAACTCCTTTAGAAATTAAAATAATAATAATTGTAATAATATTAATAAGACTCCTCTTTTTAATTTATATTTAATATTTCCAAAATATTAAATAAAAAATATTAAGCTATTTAATTTATTCTATTACCATAGATTAAATTAATTATAATTAATACATTATTACGATTATGCCATTACCTTCTTAAATAATTTTTTTTTTTATGGTGTAACCCTTTAGGTTCTTTATATTAAACCGATTGTGAATAAATCAATTAGAACAATTCTAATCTTATTTAAATAAATAAAGTAAACTAATAATTTATTTAAATAAATAATATTTATTCTACAATAAGAAAAAGCCTCCCTAGCGATCAACGACTTTTCAGATAATATAAATTTCAACATTAATAAAAAAAAACTTGTAAGTAAATAGTTACTGTTCAATTCAATCATTCCATCATACAATGTCCCAATTAAATATAAGATATAGAATTACTGTCAAGTCTTATTTTATTTAATTATATGTATTTTGATTAGAAAATACACAACTCCAAATAATGTAAATTAAAAACTCTTTTCTAATTTTATTCTGCCTTGGCCAAGAACTACTGAGTTATCATTTAACGAATCACATAGGACATATCTCTTCTTTTACTAGAAGTGGTAGATTCTTTATTGATCATTCATTATCTCCATATGTAATTCATTATACCCAAGCATACCCTTTGATATACTCTAAGGGTTTTTAAGGAATAAGTCAAAGTATAATTCATTACATACGAGATACTATGATGATCTTAAGTTCAAGGATCACTTGTACTGCTATCACATTAGGAATTTTTATTGACAAGCAAATAAAACTCCATTAGGTATTTCATAGCGAGTCACGTTTAGTGAACTTATTCTCCAATAAGCACATACATACTTGATTTAGTGTCTCCACACAAATGATCATGAGATCAATCATCCTCATCCAATGAGCAAGCAACATATGTACCAATCTATCCGGATTTACTAATCACCTTTTTAGTAATCCAACGATTGAGAACTATTTTAGTTTTAAGCTTTTTAAGAATTTAAATCTCATTAGCATGATCAACATCATGATTCTAAAAGCATTGCTTAAAACTATGTGTTATTTACATATTATAAAAACAGCATCATGTAGATAATTAAATGCCTTTAATAAATTAATACTTTATTAATAAATAAATAAGATTGTTTACAAAGTATGTGCTTTATCATCATACATGATTGACTTGTATGCACACTACTATCAACTCCCTCCTCCGTTCGAGTTTATTTGTCCTATTTTTTTTGGTTTTTCTAAATGTATTTGTCTGCTTTCCATTTTAATTCTATTTTTGACCTTATTTTTCTAATACTACCCTCATTTAACTTTATATATATATATAAAATATTTGAAAACTCCATGATATACATTAAAAAGAGTAGCACTATTAACTTTGATTTTTAATTTTTAGTTTGTGTAATTAATTTGATTTTTATGTAAACTGACTAATTATATTGGGAGAGTAATAGTTGGGAATTTATTCAACTCTTTTGAATTCTTGAAGATTATGAAAAATACGTGCTCGTGTCTATTTAATGCTAAACAAATTTTCTTATTACATGTATATAAACTTGAGCTGAAAGATTTTTCACCAATATTAACTTATACAATAAGTATATGCGAACAGGAAAATTGGACCGGAAGAACAAAATGAATTTGTTCCCGTGAACAAATAGATTGTATTGTCCATTTGTTCGCGGGAACAAATTCATTTTGTTCTTCCGATTCAATTTTTCTGTCCGCGTAGAAGTACTCTAACTTATGTTGTCTATATATCTATTACAATTACACTATTTCGTAGTTTTGATGGCATCATTTATGAAGTACTAACAAATAAATATGGGATTCAGACATTCAGTACATATCAAAATTAAACTGTGTAAGATAAATTAGAAACGCTAAAAAAAATAATACTCAAACCTCCCTCAAGCATTACAACACTATCCGTATCATTTTAAGTTTTTGTATTAAATATTTCTTCCATTCCAAAATTAGAGATATTAGCCGTATCATTTTAAATTTTTGACATTAATTTATTTTTATAATAAATATTAAAATTGCATAAAAAATATTTAAGCAAAATTCTTAATGAGCATTGATAAGCTCAATCAATCAAAGTAAAGTGTTTTTTAATCAAACAGTTAAAAAGGTTGAAATATATTAAAACTGTGATCTATTACAATAGATGAAAATATTACAAACAACGAACTCAAATAGTAATTCTTTCAAATAAAATAGCAGATAATTAGGACAAATGGTCAATTGTAGAAACAACGCTAATGGACACGAAATACAGTCCTGAAATACAGTTATAATCCAAAAATAATAATAAATTATGCAGATCTAGATCGTTCTTCAGCATAGACAACGAAAGAACAAGTCGCCATGAAAGCACCTCATCCAAATCTAAATAATCTATCTTTAACAATTCCTGCACCGGAAAAAGTCTCACGAAAAAAAAATAATCTCCCAAACGGAGAAAGCAAATTCTCCCAAGCGATGAAAATAAAATCTCCTTACAAAAGAGAAAGAAATCATTCATCTCATGGAAAAAACAAGTCCCACAAAAGGAAAAAACAAATTCCACAAGAAGGAAAAATAATTTATTAGATTAAATAAGAGAGATCTAAGGAAGGGGGTATCTCCAAAAGAAGAGTCCTCCCCCAAATTTAAGATGGAGGTTAAAGGAGTTCGTTATAATCAAAGTGAAGTTTAAAAATGAATCTTGCAACACTATCGATATCTAATATAACATAATTATCTCTACGAAGCTAGTTTGTTACAAGGATCGATTAGCAAATGATATTTATTTTTCTTAAATCAAATTGGGTTTCAAGTATAACTCGGTGCAAATATGCGAACATTGTTGCTACACGGCTCTGCTTAAGCCTTAAGTCACAAATTATTTATTCTTTGGGACTGACCATCCAATATAGCATATCAATATCAAAATATAATAAGACAAACACCAAGTCATTTTAATTTGGTCTGACTCAACACAGTAATCCAAGTTTAGTGACTCAGTAGCCAAAAGACTTTTTTTTTTTTAATTTTATTTTATTTTTCTACCTTCTTGGCATAAATATAAGGATGACAAAAAGAAATATAATCTAAAAAATGATGAGCCCTGTCCCCATGCATGAACCAATACTTACATAGTGCCTACTGCAGTCAAGTACGATATACATAATTAGTTCACTAATGAATTAATTGCTATTTCTAAAATTTAAAAGCGAGTAATAATTAATATAAACCATTCACGTGATCTAATTAGACTAATTTAGTATAACATATACAACATAATTGAATGATCTTAACATAAATATGACAAAAAGAAACTAAACCTAACCGATGTGAGCCCCGTCCCCATGAAATGCATGCCTTGCAACATAAATACATAAATACTAGCAAGTACGCTATACATAAAATGCCTATCACTAATAATTACTATTTCTGATAACTTTCTGCAACAACAATCAAACAATATTAACTAACAATATCTAATCAATAATGAGCAGGAGCAAGGAGAGTCAGTTTTGTTGAAACGCCCATAAACGTCTCTTGTTCTTCTTGATGGCTATAAACATTAAAACTCTTGAGTTGTTTAGCCACTCAGATATCTTCAGGAGGAGATTGCTTAGAATTACCCATGTAAGCAGCAGCAGGAGGAGAATCAACTCTTGAGTTGTTTAGCCAGATATCTTCAGGAGGAGATTGCTTAGAATTACCCATGTAAGCAGCAGCAGGAGGAGAATCAAGAATCTTGGTTTTCTTGTTTTGGTTATTTTTCTTGATATTAAACCAAGTCTGATCATACAAATTCATACCCATATTGATTTTCTTCTCTGCTTCTTTTCTCTTTCTTGATTCACTGCATTTGCTGATAGGAAGAATCGCATAAGGCCTTGAATTTTTGAATGTGATAATCAGTTTAAGTGAATTTACACGAGGAGAGGATTTATGAGGAGTTTTCTCTGTTTTCTTCTGGTTTTGGTGAAAGAAGAAGAAGTAAGGTGGTGGTGTTCTTTGGCATTCATGACTGAAGGAGGCTGAGGCATAAACCTTATCAAATAAAGGAACTTACCTACTTACTAGCACAGTAGCAGTAGTAATATATGTGACCTAGCTAGATATATAGTTGCTTATATATAGATTTAGAAAATTAGGGTAAATGAGTTAAACCCCTTCTTATCAACGGATCAGAACAAACCTCAAACACTTGATCACCTGAATTAGGATTTATTTGCAATATATGTGACCTAGCTAGATATATAGTTGCTTATATATAGATTTAGGAAATAATCTCCGAGGGATCTTGTTTGATGTTTACTTTCCTAAATCAAATTAGGTTTTATTTAAAACTCAATGAAAATATTTACTGGTATAAAAATCATTTTTAGATGTATAATTTAAAATTTGATATAAAAATATAGACATTACATTTCGTGTTAGATTTTATTAAATACTAGTTCTTTTAAAATTGAAAAAGACCTTGACCATAATTTTTAAATCTCTTAAAGTTATGGGATTCAGACATTCAGTAATCAGAGCACCCTGAAGCATTACAACACTATTCGTATCATTTTAAGTTTTTGTATTAAATATTTCTTCCATTCCAAAATTAGAGATATTAGTCGTATCATTTTAAGTTTTTGGCATTAATTTATTTTTGTCATAAATATTAAAATTGCATAAAACATAAATAGGCAAATTTCTTAACGACAATCGATAAGCTCAATCAATCAAAGTGAAGTATATTTATATTTTTTGATCAAACAGTCCAAAAGACAGAAATATATTAAAACTGTGATCTATTACAAAAGAGGAAAGAATTAAAAAAATGAACTAAAATAGTAATTCTTACAAATAAAATAGTAGAAAATAAGGAAAAATGGTCAATCGTAGTGGAAACACCAAATAAACTTCTGAAATACAGTTATATTCCAATAATAATAATAAATTTTGCAAATTCGGACCATTCTTCAGCATGGACAGCGGAAGAACTAGTCACCATGAAAGCACCACATCCAAATCTAAATAATCTATCTTCAACAATTAATGCACCAGAAAAAGTCTCACGAACAAAAAAAACTCTCAAACGGAGAAAACAAGTCGCACAAAAGTTAAAAACAAATTAAACTCCACAAGTGTTAACGCCAAGATTCGTCCACGCGCTCCAATCACCAAAGCGCGTCTAATCCTGGACAAAAATGGGTAAACACCAAAAGCTTTACGGCTTGGGCCGCCGGGGGATAGCTCCGGTGTGAGAATAAGTACAGGCTGAACAAGGTTAACAAGTGGAGGCTATATGCTCTAGTGCTGGAAAGTAATGATATTGTATGTGTACCTTAGAATCAGGGTCAAGCCATGTATTTATAGTGTTCTCATATCCTTGCTAGAATCCATCTCAAAATTGGATTAGGGTTCCCCCGTATATCCTTCCATAATAGGATTGTATCAAATCTCCTAGAATATAGGAAGTTAAATCAATAGCCAACTACTCCTTCCATAATTAGAGTTCCCATATAATTAGGAATATCCCCAAGCATTCTCCTACTTGGATTCAAACCTACCCAATCATGGCCAAGCCCAAACTGGGTCTTGGACTTCAAATATTCGGAGCCCAACATTGCCCCCCAGTCTTCCATCAAATGGAACATTTGATGGAAGAGTATACAAATTATAGCCCAACTATACAAAACAAACTTTCCAGCCCACCGGCCATTAGGCCGAACTGAACCAGCCACTGCAACCCATCAACCGAGCCCAAGAAGTGACCCAACCGGCTCCAGCCCAATCTGCAAAGTCCAATAGACCCATCCAAACAGCCCCCAAACCAAAACCTTTCACCTCCCCACATGCCCCGTCATTTCCTCCATTAATGAGCCGTCCCTTGGGATTCGGGAATAGCCTCCAAAGAAACATAACAAAACCCCCCAACACCCCAATCATTTCTCTTACTGATTTCAAAAATATTCCCATTCTCTGCAAGAACCCCCGTAACAGCAATCCCATTTCTCCAAAGCTTAAGCAATGACAGCTTCCTCTGAACTTCCTCCTTCCTCCACTGAGCCCATCACCACTCTCCCCCTTTCCACCATTCCCGCCCCGACTGTTTCCATCAATGCCTCCTCCTCTGCTGCTCAAACCCCCATTCCCAGTGCCATCACCACTGATTCCACCACCATAGCCACCACCAGTCAAGCTCCTCCTCAAACCACCGGTCTATCGGAGATTGATACCCAGAAAGCATTGCGCGAATACTCTGATGAGGCCAGATTCCCCCATGCCAACCCTCCCTCGCGACTCGCTGATGAAGACATGAACGTCATCAGCGAGCACTATCAAATTCTGGCCACCCATTCACTGAAAGCCCCCACAGCCACCGACCGGATGTATCACATAGCCAACAGCTGGACAGTCGTACCCCTAACCGTGATTTAGAAAGGGGTTCGGTTCCCCCTCCACGCGTTCATCCTAACCCTCCTCGGGTTCATTGGCATCAGCTTCAGCCAGTTGGTGCCGAACTCGTACATCAATATCATCGCCTTCATTGCCTTCTGCCATGAAGCCAAAGTACCTCCATCTTTTGACCTGTTCTTTGCTTTGTTCCAGCAGATAGGTTCCCGCGAACCAGGCTTTAAAGCCTTCAGCAAATTCCCGAACAAACCCAATAGCAAGATAGAGAGACTGTAAGACCCCGAATTTTATGAAATAAAAGTATTCAATTTTTCTATTTAGTAAATGGTTAAATTGATAAAAGTTTAAAGTTAAGGGTGATATATGTATTTTTTTTTTAAAATACGCAAGTGGTTATAAAATATTCTTGTTGTCGGGGAATATTCGTTTGGTCGTGGAATATTCTTGTTGTCGGGGAATATTTGTACGACGGCGCAGCTATTTGTGGACCCCACAACGGAATAACTGTCGGATATAGAAAGCGACAGAAATAACCTTTTTATAAAATAACGGCGTAGTTGTTACCGTTAGTACTATTGAAATACCCGGTGGTTAAAATACAGTGATACACGGTGTTGCACAGTAGCACACGGTATTGCACAGTAATTCTAATTATTGATTCTTACGTGAGAAGCCATTACTCAATAATTGTTACAGTAATTACTATTCAATATTTTATATTATTGACTCAATAATTGCTACGTTGATATTTTATATTATTGACTCAATAATTGTTACATTGATATTTTATTGACTCAATAATTGCTACGTTGCTATTTTATATGATTGATTCAATAATGGCTACAGTTGATATTTTGTATTATTGATTCAATAATTGTCATTGCACAGTATTTTACATTATCAACTCAATAATTCATATTATTTGAATAATATTATTAGATAGCATTATTGACAATGTCTAAGGAAGTTCTGTCTAGGAGGGGTTATTTAATTCCGCGCCAGTAAGGAAAAGTCCTTATCGGAAGGCCCCCTCTTTCCTGGGAACGATCTGGTTGTCAATATTATAGTTCTATAATATTATTTGTGAATAATTAATTATTGATTTATATGATAAGGAAATATTTATTTTGTGGATATTAAAGAAGGAATTAGCGCTGATGTGTTTTTATCAGTATTTTGGTGTGAAAAATCATCTGTTTGTGGATTTCGGATAATTTATGTTTGGAATTTGGAAAAACTTCCTTCTACAAAGTTGTAGAGAATTAAATTTCCTATAGAAGGACATCGAATTTGTATTTTTCTGACAAAGGGGCTATTTATTATGAATTATTGAAGTTTCAGAAAATAAATATTATTTAATGGGTGGGCCCCACTTTTGTTGAAAATCTAAAAATTTGGGAAGCCGCCAGGCGGCGGATTTTTTTTAGAAAATAATAATATTTTATTATTTTAGTCTCCTTTGGCATCTTAAGCTTTTCCTATAAATAGGGTGCTTAGGTTAGAATTGAAAATCACACCAGAATCAGAAGTTTTCTCTCTCTATAATATCAAGCGTATTTTTGTGAGTATTTCAATACTTTGAGTATTACTATTCAGTGCAAGTTTTCTTCGGTATTATATCCGATATTCCAGTCAGAGGTACTATTCTTTTGAGGTAAGGGATGGTAAGGGATGTTATTTTCTTTCGTAAATGATGTTATTCTTTTCAATATCATTATACAGAAATATTGTCATGGATTTTATTTTGAAATTCTTACTTTTTTCGTCGGAGTTACTATTCACGTATACGACACTATTTACAAATACGGTACTATTCACGAGTACTATTCACGAAGTATGATTTTTCTTATGAAATTCTTACTTTTTTCGTCGGGGTTACTATTCACGTATACAGCACTATTCACGTATACGACACTATTCACGTATACGGCACTATTCACGAAAAAAATAAAATTTTCTTCTGTTTGTCCAAATTGCTTGTTAAGGTTCATATCTTTGATCGGATCCATATTTTGAACTTTATTCTTCAATTTTGCTCCACAAAGTATTATTATGGAGTATTGTTGAACTTGGAGATCGATGTTTTGATCATATTATTTTTATTATCATATATAACATTTTTATAATCCTGGTGATGAAATTTCTCTTTGACTTGAGTGTAAAGATGGGTAGATTATTGGTATGATCATGACTATAGATTTCTCTTTGGCCAGTAGTGCAAAGATGAATTGTTGACTGGTATGTTCATGACCATTGAATTTACAATTGAATATCTTTAGCTTAAGGGCAAAGGTGAATTGATCAACATGGTTATAATTATTGTTATATAAATTCTGAAATGATTCGATATTTTTTTGAGATATGAATATCTTTGGCATGTAATGCAAAGATGGCCTGTTGTTGAATATCTTTGGCCGTAGTGCAAAGATGAACTATTGATGAATATCTTTGGCCTGTAGTGCAAAGATGAGCGGTTGATTTGTGAATATCTTTGGCCTGTAGTGCAAAGATGAATGATTAATTGTTGAATATCTTTGGCTTGTAATGCAAAGATGAATTGATTAGCATGATTATGAACAGGAACTGTGATTTGGTATAACCATGATCTTTGGTGTTTCAGGTAAAGACAGGTGATGAGAATTATCTTCGTCCTGAGTGTGAAGAAGAATTCATCAAGATAATTATGATCATAAACTTACATGATTGTGGACAGGAATTGTTGATTGATGTTACAGGGATAAAATATTATTGGTGGACTTTTAACATGGAGAAGATAATAGACATTATAGTCTATTTGACTCTTCTAATGGATTGCTCGTTCCACCGCAACTATGGTTGAAAAGTTTTATCATCTACCATATGTTATAAATCTCTGATTTATCACTGATGAAGACTATTGATAATTTAATTATCTTTAGTCATGATATTCTTTACTGGGCTATTTGTGCTCACCCTTTTGCTTCACAATTCCTTTCAGGTAATAAGAGTATAACGGAGTCGAGCGGGAATAACAGGAGAATAGAATGAGGGTCTATAACTGTTGAAGTTTTCCACCAAACAGTATGAAAATAATTTTGTTGAAAATTTTAGATAAGTATGTCGTATTTTATACGTCATTTTAAACAGTTGATTTTGGTGAACTAAATAGGCTGAGGTGAACCCAACTTTGGAAGGGTGTTTTGTCACTATCATACAAGATGTCTAATGACATACAACGTCGTGTTATTATAAGACAGGGTTGTGCACATTCACTTGCTGATTATATCTATGAGCACTACCTATATAATATTTGAGTTTGGTTGAAATATAATTCTCAATTGGAGACAATGGAGATAATTATATGGCAAGAGAAGACCCACCATTGGAAAGAACATGATAGTAATCTTCTCATTTTTCTTTGGGGTCTATTGGGTCAACCAAGGATAATTCTCAAGTCATATGATATCTATTATAACTTAGACGCATGGCCTCCCATGTACGAAGGTTTCCTTGAGCATTTTCCAAAGATTTTAATTCCTAAAACAGTTATTGACTGTACCTTTCTGTAACGTATTATTGATTTGGAGTATGGGTACTGTATTTGTATTGAAACTCACAGTTTAATTGTGGTCGTATTTTGTACGACAGTTTAAAAGTTAGAATTTGAAGATTTGTATTTAAAATTTTTGTTGAGTGTATTTCGTGGCGACCCAGAATAGGTTGGGTGGATTGGACCTATTTTGGGGGCGTTACAGAGACGCTCTTTGATGGACGCCCCTTCGAGAAATAAAGGGTGGCACAATGAATGGTTTTTCATCCGAGGGCCAGAAACTCCCAAACTGCCGAACTGGGCATCCCAAAAGCGGTCGAACGTCTCCGTGGGTGACATTGCCCCTGAACGGGTCGTGGAGATCACCAAACTGATCGAGAAGCTGCCCAGAACAGAATGGAGCTACGCCCTTCTGACCAAATAGGCCTAGCTCTATGATCACAAACGTAAGTCACCGAACTCTTATCTATTCAGACATTTATATTATAACCAATGCTAATGCCTTCAATTCTGCAGTATCCCTCATCAAACCTACAACAATCGAGCGACGTGATTTGGACGAATACCTTTTGGGCAAATATTTTGCCAAGGCTGCCAAAGCCCCTACAAACTCTCCTGCCGAATCCCAAACTTCCAACACACCAACTACCAAACCTATTCCTGTCGAAACCACCAACCCGGAAGCCTCATCAAGGGTTTGACATAAGAGGAGAGCCTCCAAAGGGCTCCAAAGAAAAGTCGCCGCACCCCCGGTTATCCCAAAGAATCTCTTAGACCTGCAGGTGGAAGAACGAGCATAAATTCTGCACTTTAAAAAGAGATGTGCCAAGATAAATCCTCTGACTACCAAAGACCTGAGAGTTTCTTCCTCTGAAACCCCTATTCCATCCTCCGAAGCCAACCCGAACCTTACCACGAACCAAAACCAGAAATGAAAAAACACCGAAGATACTACCTCCGAACCATCTCTCAAAAAGCCACATACCGAACCCTCACCCTCTTCATCACAATAACTTTCTCCCCCTCTACAAGTAGAAGAAGAACCAGACCAAAGATCTTTATTCTCCAGCTATCGACGCTTTTGAAAGCTTTGTTTTTCCTGTCGACGATGACAAGTTCAACAACATACCATACCACGACCTTGTACTAACCGGTATTATGCAACAAGGAAAGATATTTCTCTTTTATTCTTATCATCTGATATTACGGTTATAATGCTTTTTTTTCTTAACTTCAGTCGTACCTTTCAGGCCAATGCCATACGGGGTCGTGTCACCGGGAGATGGAGCGAGTGCAAAGCCGAAGAAAAACGACTCAAACATGAAATAGAAGCTCTTCAGGCCGCTCTCCTTCACGAGCAAACTTCACACACCAAAACCGAACAAACCAATAAGTTCCTTTACAGTGAAATCTTCAACCTTCAGAACGAGAACACAAGCCTGAAAGAATATACCGCCCGAACAGATACCAAATACAAAATCCTCCTAGAGAAGTCTGAAGCTGACCAAGCAGAGATCTATCAGCTGAAGCAAAGCAACCGTGCACTTCAACAACAAAACTCTGACTTGAAGACACACGCCAGGTGTGCACTACTCTAGAGAAACAACTTTTCGCGTACAAAGCATCGGGGCCAATTCTTATGATAAGTAGATTAAAGACCTACTAAATCAGTATTTCTTAGATTGATATATTGTTATTACTTAAGTGTGCATGTTACTTTTTATGTGTTATGTGAATTTGCAGGAAAGAAGCGAAGATGAGCTTAAAGAAAGAAAAGAGGAAGATTTGGGCAGAATTGCATCCAGGCGCGGGGCGCGCTGGATTGGTATTACACCGGGCGCGATCCGTGCCGTATCGAGGAATAACCCTTAGCCTATTAGCGCGGGGCGCGCTTCTTGTGAAGGATTCTAGAGCGGGGCGTGCGTGACTGACGGATCTGACAGATTTGGTTAATTAAAGCTGCATAGTTGATTAAGATAAGGATTGCAGACTTACCTAATTGTACTAGGGTTTTGATAGACTATTTATATCAGTTATTTTCTTAGGTTTAAGGGGATCTTTGATCTTTGATCTTTTATCTTACATCTTTGATCTGGGAACTAGAGGGAGGCTATTCATTCATCAAGGCATGTCAGGCTAATTTACTTATTCAATTCTGAAGGGATGTTGAACCTTATTTACAATTAATGGTTTGATCAAGTTTATATTATATATCCTTTCGTATATGAGGTTTATTCTGATTATTTACATTAACTTTCATGTATGTTATTCAATTGACTAATTTGGTTTCTGCAGGATTAAATTAGTAAATTGATATCATCTGCTAGATTAAGATATATATTAAGCAAACGATGTATGTCTAATCATAAGTAGCAATTAATGATACTTGATTGTGGACAAGCTTTTGGGTAATGTTAAGGTTTTCAGAAGATAATTTAAATAATTCCTGATTGTGTAATTATTGCTTGGAATAATCTAATTCTCATTCTTTATACTTCTATCATATTAAATCTAGACTGATAATTCTAGGTTGTATGATAGTTAGGATCTTTTGTTGGCGATCGTCACATTAGATTTACACTTAAGGAGAATTTTGGGTAATTTGCGATTGCGGTTATCTAGGGTTATTAATCTCATCGGAAGATAACTAGTGTAAACACTTGGTTAATCCATAATTATGAAAAGGGGATACTGAACTGAGGAATTGAAGTTTTTTACTCATTGATATTTTCTTTAAATTCACTTTCGATAATTATATTTTTCAAACTAAAATCCCCAATTCATTAGAAAATACTTGGATAACTATAAAACAAAATGCTTTCTGTGGGATCGATCCTTGCTTATTACTATACTAATTCTTGAGTTAGTGGAATAGAAGTAAGATAAATTTTGTAGTGCTAGACGACAGCTACTAAATTTTGGCGCCGTTGTCGGGGAGTGTTATTTGTTTTTATTTATTCAATTGTTTTCATTTTTTATGCCTCGATCCTCTCACTCTCCTGAATTGAAATTTGATTCAGAAATAGAGAGAACCACGCGAAGGCTTAGGAAGGAAGCTCAGAAATCCGAAGGTCCACTTGCAGATTCCGACGAAGCTTCATCACCAGGTCTCAACATCGCACTCACACTACTTTCAGACCATTCTTCGAGCAAGTCAGACAAATAACAGGACTTTAAAGGAGTTGTCAACTCCAAATCTCACTCAAGAACCTCTTTGCATTGAATATCCTGCTTTAAATGCTGCGTTTGAATTAAAATCTGGACTGATTCACCTTTTGCCTACTTTTTGTGGTCTTACAGGTGAGGATCCTTACAAGCATTTGAAGGAGTTCCATATTGTGTGCTCAACCATGAAGCCACACAATGTTACGGAGGAGCAGATATAGCTGAGAGCCTTCCCATTCTCGCTGGGGGATTTATCAAAAGATTAGTTGTATTATCTCCCCTCGGGATCAATATAATCATGGAATAACATGAAAAGGTTATTTTTGGAGAAATACTTTCTTGCTTCAAGAGTAGCCAACATTTGGAAAGAAATTTGCAGAGTCTGACAATTCAGCGGTGAAACATTGTATGAATACTGGGAGAGATTCAAAAAGCTTTGCTCCAACTGTCCACCCCACCAGATTGATGATCAACACCTTATCATATACTTTTATGAGAGACTTGTACAGATGGATAGGAGTATGATCGACGCTGCTAGTAGAGGAGCATTAGTGGATAAAACACCGGAGACTGCAAAGAATTTGATTGCAAATATGGCCGCCAATGCACAACAATATGGAACACGGAATGATCATCCAGCACAAAGGGTAAGTGAGGTAAGCACGAGTAATATAGAGCAACAGATTTCTGACTTAACTGCTGTGGTGAAACAATTAGCAACAGGTAACTTGTCGGTTGCACAAGCTTGCGGAATATGTTTAATGGTGGGGCACCCTATAGATGCATGCCCGACATTATAAGAGGAAGAGAATGCACATCAAGCTAATGCTGTGGGAAATTACCAGGCACAGCCACAGAGGAAATATGATCCTTTTTCAAATACTTATAATCCAGGATGGAGGGATCATCCCAATTTGAGTAATGGGGGTGCTAGGCCGTAGGCGCAAGGGTTCTACCTAATTAAACCGCAATTTCAGCTAAATCAGCCACAGTACCAACCCAGACCAGCAGCACCTGCCAATTCTGGAACATCCTTGGAGGACATGTTCAAAGCATTCATGACATAGACACAACAGTTTCAACAAGAGATGAAATCTTCCATCCATAGTTTGGAGAGTCAAATGAGCCAATTAGCTACTACTGTGGGCCGATTGGACTCTCAAGGTTCAGGGAAGCTTCCATCTCAAACTGTTGTGAATCCTAAGGAGAATGTCAGTGCTATAACCTTGCGGAGTGGGAAGCAGATGGATACACCCATGACCACAATTGAGTTTGAGAAAGAGCAAACTAAGGAGGATCCGAAAAAAACTAAGGTACATCCTAACCATCCTTGTCAACTTAAAGACATTCCTCTTCCCTTTCCTCACATAAATTCTAGAAATTCAAAGAAAGATGAACATGAAAAAAAATTCTGGAAACTTTTAGGAAAGTAGAAGTGAATATTCCATTACTTGATGCAATTAAACAAGTGCCACGATATGCGAATTTTTTGAAAGAATTGTGCAATAACAAACGTAAATTAAAAAATGATGAAAAAGTCACAGTTGGGGAGAACGTATCAGCTGTTCTTCAAAGAAAAATGCCCCCTAAATGTAAAGATCCAGGCATGTTCACGATCCCATACAAGATAAAAAACACTAGATTTGAGAAGGCCATGCTAGATTTAGGTGCTTCAATTAATGTAATGCCATTATCCATTTATAAATCTCTAAATCTAGGCCCTTTGAAAAATACTGGTGTGATTATTCAATTGGCAGATCGTACTAACACCTACCCTCGAGGGGTAGTTGAAGATGTCTTGGTGCAGGTGAACGAACTAATCTTTCCTGCAGATTTTTACATAGTGGATATAGAGGATGATACATCACCAAACCCATCCCACATCTTTTTAGGAAGGCCCTTCCTAAATACAGCAAGGACTATGATTGATGTGCACAATGGAACCTTAACAATGGAGTTTGATGGCGAAAAGATCCAATTTAATATATATGATGCCATGAGGTACCCAAGTAATATTTGTCAAGTTTTTGCAATTGATGTGTGTGACTCTTTAGTGCGGGAAACTTTTGAATAAATTTAGAGAGACAGTTTGGAGGTTGCTATTTTCTAGCAGTTTGGACATGGATGGGAAGTATGAACTTGAGAAAAATCAGGAATTGAAGGGAAACTGTGGCTGCACTACATTCATTGCCTAAACTCTCAGATAAGCATGCAGTTCAGTTAATTCAATTACCTGTGTCTCACCAAAAACTATTACCATCTGTTGAGCAAGCTCCAACACTTGAATTGAAACAATTACCTGCACACTTGAAATATGCGTATTTAGGGATTAATGAGACGTTACTTGTGCTAATTGCTAGTAATCTAACCAAAGTGCAGGAAGAAAGTTTATTGAGAGTCCTTAGGGACCACATCACAGTGTTTGATTGGACCATAGCAGACATCAAAGGTATTAGTCCCGCGATGCGCATGCATCAAATTTTGCTGAAAGAAGGAGCTAAACCTACGAGGGATGCACAAAGACGATTGAACCCACCGATGATGGAGGTAGTAAAGAAAGAGGTAATTAAATTGCTCGATGCAGGAATCATCTACCCCATCTCCGACAGTCAATGGGTAAGTCCAGTGCTGGCAGTTCCAAAGAAATTCGGAATCACGGTTGTCAAAAATGATAATAATGAATTAGTACCCACACGAATGCAAACAGGTTGGAGAGTGTGTATTGACTATAGGAGATTAAATGTTGTAACTAAAAATGATCACTTTCCCCTTCCTTTTATTGATCAAATGTTATAACGATTGGCTGGGCATACTTATTATTACTTTCTAGATGGTTTTTTAGGTTATAACCAGATTGTGATTGCACCCGAAGACCAAGAAAATACCACATTCACATGCCCCTTTGGTACCTTTGCCTATCAGCGAATGTCCTTTGGACTCTGCAATGCCCCAGGTAGTTTTCAAAGAAGCATGATGAGTATTTTTTTTGATCTTTTAGAAGAATGCATTGAGGTTTTTATGGATGATTTCACAGTACATGGTGATTAGTTAGATGTCTGCCTAGATAATTTGACACGTGTTTTGGATAGATGCTTGGAAACTAACCTTGTGCTAAATTGGGAAAAATGTCACTTTATGGTAGAACTAGGAATTGTACTTGGGCATGTAGTGTCAGTTAATGAATTAGAAGTCGATAAGGCTAAAATTGATATTATATCTGCATAGCCTTACCCCGTCAGCGTGTGGGAGATGCGCTCTTTTCTTGGACATGTAGGATTTTATTGCAGGTTTATCAAAGATTTCGCCAAGATAGCATTGCCCTTATGTAAGCTGCTTCAGAAAGATGAGGAATTCCAGTTTCAGGATGAATGCAAGGTGGCTTTTGATACCTTAAAGAAATTATTGACGTCAGCCCCTATCATTCAACCACCAAATTGGAAGTTCCCATTCGAGATAATGTGTGATGTAAGCAACTATGTTGTCGGCGCCGTCTTGGGCCAAAAATTTAAAAAAGTTGTTCATGCCATCTACTATGCTTCTAGAACTTTAGATGCGGCTCATATAAACTATTCTACAACTGAAAAAGAACTCTTATTTATTGTATTTGCTTTAGAGAAGTTTAGATCATACTTACTCGTTACTAAAGTTATAGTTTATTCTGACCATGCTGCTCTTAGGTACTTGCTTACTAAGAAAGAATCCAAACCTCGAATCATAAAGTGGATCTTGCTACTGAAAGATTTTGACTTGGAGATTAAAGATAAAAAGGGTGCAGACAACTTGGTAGCGGATCACTTGAGCAGAATTCTTAAGGAAGAGGAAGCACTACCATTACAAGACATGTTTCCAGATGAGCATCTACTTTCCATTGGCAATATAACTCCCTGGTATGCTGATATTGTGAATTATTTGGTAAGTGCGTATTTACCAAGTGAATTTTCAAAATCCCAGAAAGAAGAGCTTAGAAGTGATGCAAAACATTATGTGTGGGATGACCCGTACTTGTGGAAATTTTGTGCTGATCAGATAGTTAGACGTTGTGTACCTGATAATGAATTTCAATCTATTCTAGCTTTCTGTCATTCCTATGATTGTAGAGGTTATTTTGGACCTAAAAGAACATCACATAAGGTGTTAGAGAGTGGTTTCTTTTGGCCTCAATTTTCAAAGACTCTTATTTATTTTGCAAATCATGTGAAAATTGTCAAAGAACTGGTAATATATCTTATAGACATCAAATGCCACAAAACCCTATTCTAATTGTTGAAATCTTTGATGTTTGGGGTATTGATTTTAAGGGACCTTTTCCTGTTTTCTTTGGTAATGTTATATCTTATTGGCAGTTGACTATGTTTCAAAGTGGGTGGAAACTAAAGCCATCAGGACTGATGACTCTAAAGTTGTTGCAGATTTTGTCAGGATTAACATATTTGCCAGGTTTGGAGCACCACGGGCCATCATTAGTGATCGCGGAACTAACTTCTATAATAGGGTGTTAGCAGCTTTGTTAAAGAAGTACAACGTTCTTCATAGGGTATCTACATCCTATCATCCGCAAAGCAATGGCCAAGCTGAGGTATCCAATCGAGAAATAAAATCCATTTTGGAGAAAGTAGTCAACCCAAACAGGAAAGATTGGAGTCTTAGATTAGATGATGCACTATGGGCATATAGGACGGCATACAAAACTCCAATTGGTATGTCACCTTATAGGCTAGTGTTTGGGAAACCGTGCCACCTACATGTGGAGCTAGAGCATAAGGCTTTCTGGGTGATCAAACATTGCAATATGAACTTGGATCAAGCTGGTCTCCATAGGAAGTTTCAGTTACAAGAACTCGAGGAGTTGCGTACTGAATCATATGAGAGTTCTAAACTGTATAAGGCTAAGACGAAAGCTTTCCATGATAAACAGATTTTGCGAAAGAATTTCACTGTTGGACAAAAAGTTCTCCTTTTTAATTCACGATTGAAATTATTTTCCGGTAAGTTGCGTTCTCGTTGGGAGGGCCTATTTGTAGTCACTAATGTATTTCCTCATGGTGCAGTAGATATCCAAAATCCAAAGACAGGGTATGTGTTCAAGGTGAACGACCATAGGTTGAAGCCATTTTTGGATAGCAGTCAAGTTGAGGAAGTTAAAATATTGACGCTGATGGATTCGGCTTCCGAATGATTGAGTGGTTTATAGTCGGGCTAACGACGTTAAACAAGGGCAGCTATTTGGGAGGCAACCCAATCTCTATCCCTTAGTAGTATTTTTTTAAGATTATATATATATATATATATATTTCATTCTTAGATGTCTATTATATCCTTATACAGTTCACTTTCATAGTTGGCAGGACTTAAGGAAAGGAAAATCAGCTAACACAAAATGTTAAGTGGCGCGGACCACGTCATCATAAAAAGCAATCACGCGCGGGGCGCGCTACACGTCCAGCGATTATAGTCCAATTTTCCAGGTTGGCGTAGGGCGCGCGTCTCTAGGCGCGGGGTGCGTTAGAGCTCCAAAACTTTCAGTCGATTTCATCTTCACGGCGCGGGCCACGAGACAATGAGTGGAGACAGGGCGCAGGGCGCGCCGGTCGGCTGAATCCTTTTTCAAAAAGGTTTAAGTCGTTTGTTTTTTCCTCTCCAAACACAAAATCCTCTCCAAATCCTCTTCTAAGTCTAATTTTTCTAAACCTAAACTTAAACCAATTAAACCCAACTTTTTCCCCTAGCCATCATCAAACTCTATCAACACTAAATTCGCCCATCATAAAATTCATCACACCTAATTCCACCCAAATTCTACTCTACCCATCTCCAAATTCGATTATCCACATCTCCCCTACATATACAACATCAAACACAGACCCACAATCCAAATCAAATACCCTCAATTCAAAGGAGTAAGAACATAGGGCATTCAATCAACAAACATCCAATTGAAGCTACTATCAAAAGGTAACACAAGTAATTCATTGATATTGTGGTTTTATTGTCCAAGGTATCATAAGTTTCATTGAATTGCTTAACAATTGTATTGGGAACCCTTGGGTTACTGATGACCCAAGGTTGATTTGAATTGTTTGTATTTAGGAAATTTGTGAAATACAAAGGGCACTAAGTTTGGGGGAGAAAAACATTCGCCTACCACGTGTTCGATAAATTGCTTCAACAGGTTTTCACATTATAACTTCAGTTCTTTGGGCACAATTCAACGAGAGAGCATCAATATAACATCCAAAAGTCCACGGACTTCAACTTCTGGTGTTCCTCCGCGGTTTGATGCTACTCGATTTGTGATTGAGGCGACATCCAACCGCTACAACAAAGTTATTGATAAGAAGACTTTGGTGCTAGAAAGAGGGCTAAAACCGGATGCCAATCTAGACAGTGACATGACACTCATGATTGTGAAGCGCGAATGGTTTCAATTGGTAGAGCAACCTAAGCCGGTGGTGATCAACATTGTCAAGGAATTCTACGCCAATGCAATTGAACATGTTGATCACGTGGTGATGATTCATGGCAAACCGATGTCGTTTAGAGCAGCGGCGATCAATGACTACTTTGGGGTGGAGACACCACAGACAGATTGATACGAGGACCATTTGCCCAATCTCAATGAGATCATAGAGCGGCTTTGCAAGCCAGGCACTCAGTGGGTCACCAAAGCAGGCACTGATAAAAAAGTTACTTTTCCACACGCCGCTCTAAGTCGATATGGGAAGGCGTGGTATGCCTTTATTTGTGCTCGACTCATGCCTACGCATCACCAAAATGACGTAACTAAAGAACGAGCACGACTTCTCTATAGCATCGTCACTCATGAGGACGGGTCGAATAATGCAGTTGAGATCTTGAACGTCGACATCGGCCTTTGCATCCAAGAATCTATTGATCGATCGCTAAGAGGGGGTACCACAGGAGGATTGCTACATGGTTTCCTCATAATTGATTTATGCCGAAAAGCAGAAGTTCAACGGCACGACTCGGAGCCGATCCAACAACCAATGGTCGTCATTGACCATCCTACTATTGAGAAGTACAAACCATGGGACGGAGCACGGTCACATTCTCGGGGAGAGGGCTTCATCATGCTACCACCATCCACACCACCCTCACCACCACGAGCGGATGAGCCAATGGCTGAAGCGTCCAGAGCAGAGTCGTCAGCTAGTTTTCGGCGACGAAATCAACAGCAGAGTCTACGACTTGACCAACGCCAAGCCACGATGCATACATACAACGTTGGTGATTTTACAGCATTGGCCGATGCCTTCTCACGCTTCTCACCAAATTCAGATCCAGTTCAGCTACCCATTCCTCTAATTCTGCCTGCCTGCCCCCCATCCGATGATAAAGGTTACGACGAGTCTTGACTCGTCACTCAGGGAAGTCCTTGTTTTCAATATTTCCTATGACAAGTAATGAGGACATTTCCTGATTTAAGTTTAGGGGGGGGGGGGGAAATTCAATTTTTGTGTTTTTGAATATATATTTAGGTTACATGTAGAGTATATTTAATTCATTTAGTTCGTATGCATTTTATTAAAAAAAAATATTGCATTCATGTAAGAATTATGTCGGTAGAAGCATACATTTAGTATAACACGTGGAGATTGAGCAGTGAGTCATGGTAATGAAATTAATGGTTAATAACTTCGGTTTTCACTGATCTTGCATAAAATTGAGTTTCATGAACTGATTAGGCTTGACCATAGTAACCTCATAACATTATTCTGGTTTTCTTTTAAATTTTAAGCACACCAATTGACTGTCAGTCGTGATTAGGAATTTGTGTGTATTAGAACACGGACACTTACTTGATCACAGATTAAAAATAGAACATTGGCTGAAACATAAGTTTGGGGGAATTGCGGTTAAAAAAAAGAAAAAGGAAAATAAAGAAAAGAAAAGTCGAAAAGAAAAAATACTTATGAAATAAAAACTAACTTAGTTTGACTTCGTGGCTTTTGTTACTCGGTCAAGTAAATCCTAGGGGATGTCTTTACACCTAGCGCCCTAAAGCCTTCGAGTTTGGGAGTCGTTGGCCGAAAGTTCGTTACATAGGGTAACATTGAATAGCCTAAGGGGGTTGAACATTGCCCAAGTCAGATATCTAGAGTAATTTGTGGGAGGGAGAGTTAAAACGCACCCACGAAGCATGAGCTTTGATGTTTAATTTTTTTTTTATTGCTTATATAGCCTAATTTCCGTAATGCTTATGTGGATGCCATGTTTGATTAGTTATATGTGAGAAGGGTAGAATGTTTGTTTGGGAATAATCACATGAATCACTTTGAACTGCTGTTATGAAATTGGACACACACGCACGGAAGGGGATTAGAGTCATGTAAGTGAGGTGATGATGAGAGAGTCTATGATTGTTCATGAGTCAAGATTGATTGTAAGTTATAGTGTAAATTGGAGAGGAATGTACACCCTATATTTGGTTACTAAGATTTCTGCTCGATCTTGTTAGTTGCATTCATTCTGTATGTTGCATTCATTGTGTTTATTTGCTTGAGGACAAGCAATTGTTTAAGTTTGGGAGTATTTGATAAGCAGGTTAAGACCTACTAAATCAGTATTTCTTAGCTTTATATATTGTTATTACTTAAGTGTGCATGTTACTTTTTATGTTTTTATGTAAATTTGCAGGAAAGGAGTGAAGCTGAGCTTAAAGGAAGAAAAGAGGAAGATTTGGACAAAATAGCATCCAGGCGCGGGGCGCGCTGGATTGGTATTACACCAGGCGCGGGCCGCGCCGTATCAAGGAAGAACCCCTGGCCTACTAGTGCGGGGCGGGCTGCTTGTGAAGGATTCTAGCACGGGGAGCGCGTGACTGACGGATCTAACAGATTTGGTTACTTAAATCTGCATAGTTGATTAGGAAAAGGATTGCAAACTTGTGTAATTGTACTAGGGTTTTGATAGACTATTTATATTAGTTATTTTCTTAGGTTTAAGGGGATCTTTGATCGTTGATCTTTTATCTTACATCTTTGATCTGGGAACTAGAGGGAGGCTATTCATTCATCAAGGCATGTCTGGCTAATTTACTTATTTAATTCTGAAGGATGTTGAACCTTATTTACAATTAATGGTTTGATCAAGTTTATATTATTTATTCTTTCGTATATGAGGTTTATGAGGTTTATTCTGATTATCTACATAAACTTTCATGTATGTTATTCAATTGACTAATTTGGTTTTTGCAGGATTAAATTAGTAAATTGATATCATCTGCTAGATTAAGATATATATTAAGCAAATGATGCATGTCTAATCATAAGTAGCAATTAATGATACTTGATTGTGGACAAACTTTTGGGTATTGTTAAGGTTTTCAGAAGATAATTTAAATAATTCCTGATTGTGTAATTATTGCTTGAAATAATCTAATTCTCATTCTTTATGCTTCTATCATATTAAATCTAGACTGATAGTTCTAGGTTGTATGATAGTTATGATCTTTTGTTGGCGATCGTCACATTAGATTTACACTTAAGGAGAATTTCGGGTAATTTGCGATCGCGGTTATCTAGGGTTATTAATCTCATTGGAAGATAAATACTGTAAACACTTGGTTAATCCATAATTGTGAAAATGGGATACTGAAATGAGGAATTGAAGCTTTTTACTCATTGATATTTTTTTAAAATTTACCTTTGATAATTATATTTTTCAAACTAAAATCCCCAATTCATTAGAAAATACTTGGATAACTATAAAACAAAACGCTCTCTGTGAGATCGATCTTTGCTTATTACTATACTAATTCTTGAGTTAGTGGAATAGAAGTAAGATAAATTTTGTAGTGCTAGACGACAGCTACCATATTACCTTTGATCTTCGGCTTCAGACCACTCAGGGAGTATCAAGAATCGACCGAGCTAAACGCGAAAATAGCCAAGATGTTCTCCGAAGGATATGAAGCTTGACGAAGCAAGGGCAAAGCTAAAATGGCTAAACGCTTTGTGAACCCTACTTTTCTTGACACTGCGGACTCCGAAGAAGATAATAATGATGACCCTCCTTCAGATTAGGAATCTCTTTGTAACCGTCTAACTCCTTGTAAATGTTAGCTATCAATGAAAAAATATCTATCTTTTCATATAATTTCCCGAACTGCATTTATGCCATAAGCACATATAACATTCATTCCAAGAAAGAGTTATAAACAATTAAAGCATTATTAACATAAAAATATTATTCGCTCCCAAGAGCCGAATTAATCCAACCTTATAACTGGCAACCTCGTTCTCTCCAAGAGTCGAACAGGTTCAACCAAAAATATTCGCTCCCAAGAGCCAAATCAACCCAACCATATAACTGGCAACTTTGTTCTCTCCGTGAGCCGAATAGGTTCAACCAAAAATATTCACTTCGCTCCCAAAAGAGCTGAAAGAATCCAACCTTATAACTTGAAACCTCGTTCTCTTCGAGAGCCAAATAAGTTCAACCAAACACATTCGCTCCCAAGACCCGAATGAACCCAACCTTATAACTGGCAACCTCATTCTCTCCAAGAGCCGAACAGGTTCAACCAAACACATTCGCTCCCAAGAGCCGAATGAATCCAACCTTATTCCAAAGACCTCACCCTCTCCTTGGAGTCGGGCAGGTGTAGAACAAACACATAGAACAAAACTTTTGGAGGAAAAAATGCTTCTTTTATTGATAATCCCTGGAACTATTACAGACTCGAGACTCTGACTTCTGCCATACTGAAAGTACTTCCTCAGCCTGCCTGCATGCCAGGTGTTCTTGATCTCTATCCCATCCATTGCTCGAAGCCTATAGGTGCCAGGCTTTGGTACCTCAATAATCTCATATGGGCCTTCCTAATTCGGCATTAGCTTCCCCTGATTCTGAGGCATAGAAGCTTCCACTTCCCGAAGGAAAAAATCTCCTACTTCGAACCTCCTTAGTTTTACCCCTTTATTATAGTATTTGGCCACCCTTCACTGGTATGCAACAAGTTTTACCAAGGCTAATTCTCTGACCTCTTCTAACAAGTCCAAGTTGGCCCGAAGTCCATCTTCATTGAATACCTCTTGGAACTGACTGACCCGAAGAGAAGTAAACCCAATTTCTACTGGTACCAAAGCGTCTGTGCCGTAAGCCAATCTGAACGGAGAATCCCCTGTGGTAGATCGAGGTGTGGTCCGATATGCCCATAGAACACTAAGCAGTTCCTCAGGCCACCTTCTTTTTGCTTCATCAAGCCTTCTCTTGATCCCATTCAACAGAGTTCTGTTAGTCACCTCCACCTGACCATTATATTGAGGATGTGCTATCGAAGTCTTCCTATGTTGTATGCCCAATTCTTTCAAAAATGCCTTAAACTTAGATCCCACAAACTGTCGACCATTATCAGAAACCACCACCATAGGGATGCCGAACCAGAACACGACACATTTCTTCAAAAATTTTAGACATTCCTACTCTGTGATCAGTCGAAGGGGCTTGGCTTCCACCCATTTAGTTATGTAATCTATAGCAACTATCACAAAGCTAACTTGCCCCTTAGCCTTCGATAATAGACCCAGTATATCCATAACCCAAACGGCGAAGGGAATAGGTGATAATACTGAGTATAATTCTTCTGGTGGCTGATGAGTGATAGGACTATTCAGCTGGTACTTCGGACACTTCTTCACATACTCAGTTGCTTCTTTGAATATTGTAGGCCAGTAGTATCCCTGTCGAAGCACCTTATATGCCAGAGACTTCGCTGCCATGTGATCCCCACATATCCCCTCATGAACTTCTCGAAGAGCATACTCCACCTCAGATGGAATCAAACACTTCAGCAATAGGGAAGAATAAGCCCTCCGATAAAAATCCCCATCTATGAGCACAAAGTTCGAGCTTCTGTGCTTTACCTTCTTTGCTAACAACCGATCCGAAGGTAGTACACCATCGGCTAGATACTCCAGATATGGAGCCATGCAGCAAGTTGATTGTTCAAAACACATCACCTCAGTGTGTTGAACACTTGGCTGATTTAAAACCTCTAAGTAGACCGACCCGCTGAATGTTCTCGCCTCAGTCATGGCCAACTTTACCAATGCATCAGCTATAGTGTTATTCGACCGATTTACCCCTTGAAACTTGTATAATTCAAATAGTTGCAGTCGATCCTTTAATACCTCCCCATCCTGGTTCCTCGAGCTTCATACTCTTCTGAAATCTGCTTGACGACTAACTGGGAGTCACTGAAGATGATCAACCTCTGCACCTCAAGACTCTTTGCTAATCTCAGCCCTGCTAAAACTGCCTCGTACTCAGCCTCGTTGTTCATCGCCTTGAACCTAAACCTAATTGCCTGCTGCACTTTGAACCCTTTCGGGCTGGTTAAGATGACACCAGCCCCACTGACATCTGAAGTGGTTGACCCGTCTGTATATAAGGTCTAAGAATTCTATCCTGGCTGAACCACTGTAACTGAACGCCCAATTTCCTCTGCCAGTTCCATGCTGTCGTTTGCTTCGAAGAACGAACACTCCACCACAAAGTCAGCTAGTGCCTGCCCCGTAATAGCCGTCCGTGAGTGGTACTCTAGTATGAATTGTGACAACTCCATAGTCCATGCCGCCAGCCTTCCCGAAACTTCTGGTCTGCCGAAAACCTTCTTCAAAGGTTGATCCGTGTATACCACTATCAATCGACCCTGGAAATATTACATAAGCTTCCGACTAGCTATCACCAAAGCATAAGCAAACTTTTTCAGGTTTAGGTACCTTATTTTCACATCCCTTAGAGAATGGTTTACATAGTAAACCGGGTGCTGCTTACCCCCAATCTCTAGCACCAAAACTGCTCCCACAGCCAACGAACTTGCCGCCAAATACAAGTACAACGGGTCAGTGGGAATGGGCTTCACCAACAAAGGCGCCGAAGACAAATATCTCTTTATCCCCTGAAAAGCATCTTCACATTTTGATGTCCACTATAAGCTCTTCGCATTCTTCTGCCCTTTCAAAGTATCAAAAAATGGCAAACACCTCTCTGTCAATTTAGACATGAACCTCCTCAAAGCTGCTATCTGACCCGTCAGACGCTGAACATCCTTGTATGACTGTGGAGACTTCATGTCCAGAATAAAATTTATCTTTTCTAGGTTCACCTCTATCCCTCTCTGGCTGATCAAGTACCCCAAGAATTTCCCTGCTCCCAGTCCAAAGGTGCACTTGGTCGGATTCAGCCTCAAATTATAATGCCAAATTGTTTGGAAATAATCCTCTAAGTCGTCTAGATGACCTCGAACCGACATGCTCTTGACAATCATATCGTCTACGTAGACTTCCATGCTCTTCCCGAACTGTTTGCCGAACACATAGTTCATCATCCTCTGATGCGTGGCCCCTGCATTCAGCAATCCGAACGTCATCTTTTTATAGGCATACATCGATCGATGTGTGATGAAAGCAGTCTTCGGGATATCCTCCTTACACATTGAGATCTGATGATATCCCGAGAACGCATCCATGAAACTGAGTAGAGCATACCCCGAAGTCGCATCAATGAGCTGATCGATATCTGGTAGAGGATAAAAGTCCTTCGGGCACTCCTTGTTCAGGTTGGTATAATCACTGCATACCCTCCATTTACCGTTCTACTTCTGAACTAGTACCACGTTAGCCATCCACTTTGGGTAATCTATCTTAAATATGAAGTCTGCTGCCAACAACTTCGTTATCTCCTCGTCAATTATCTTCTGCCTCTTTAGAGCGAAGATCTTCCTCTTTTGCCGAACTGGCTTTTTCACCAGGTCCACTTGTAACTTGTGCTCAACAACCTTCAAATCTACCCTAGGCATGTCACTGGGTACCCATGCAAAGATATCCGCATAACTCTACAAAAATTGCATTAGCTCTATCTCTTCTGTCTCTCCTGCAGGCATGACTAGTGGTGTGTTGCTCTCTGTGAAAGGCTCGATCTCTATCGCTATAGTCTGCTTCTGCTTGCTGACCCCTACTCCTGAAGTGATCAGCAAATTTTGGTAGCATCTTCTAGCCAGATCCAAGTCCCCTGCTACTTCTCCGACCCCATGTGGTGTAGGGAATTTGATCTTGAAGTAGGGATTGATGTTACCACCTGTAGAGCTGTCAGAGTAGCCCTTCCCAGGATCGCTTTGTACGTCGAATCCAAGTGTACCACAAAAAACCTGCACATGATTTCCACCTGTTGCGAGGCCGTTCCAAAGACCACTGGCAGCTCAATAGTCCCAGCAACTTTAATCGGCTCGTTGCTGAACCCATACAACGGAGACTCCTGCTCGATCTCCATCTTCTTTCCATCCAGGTTCATCCTCTGATAGGCGTGCGCATACAGTATGTCCAACGAAGACCCATTGTCTATCATCATCCTCTTCATGTCGACAGACCCCACCTGTGCTGTAATCACTAGTGCTCCTTCATGTGGTTCGATCGGTTCTGTGGGGAAATCTTCGTCCGTGAATAAGATGACCGAACCCGGGTAAGATCTCTCGCGCCTTGTGGGCTGGTCGACAACTGACATCACGGTATCTAGATATCCCCGTCTCTTTTTGCCTGCAACCTTCCCCATTGTACCGCCAGTGATAATGTCCACCACCTGGTGAACGCCTTGAGTCTGATTCTGCTGTGGTTGTTTGTCAGCCTAGGCGGGGGTACTATTCGTCTGTTGTGCCTACGGAGCTTCCCGTCCGATCACAAACTAAACCAACCCCCCATGCTGCACATTCTTCTCAATCAGCTCCATCAAGCCCCAACAATCGTCTGTATGGTGTCCCGCAGCTTCATGATAGTCGCAATATCTGTTGGGGTTCCCTGAACCAGGCTTAAGATTGTCCCGAGGCATCTGGTAGCCAGGTTGTTTCTTCATATGTTCCATAATGGCTGACCGACCGGTGTTAAGCTGGGTGTACACTCGATTCACCTTCTGACTTGGGAAGGGTGGGCGACCTCCTCCCGAACCCGGTTATTGTCGTTGTACCTCTTCTGATAATTGTCCGGCCTATCATTCCCATACTTCTTCGGGTTCCCATCTGATTTGCTATTTTCCTTATTTTTGTCCTTCGGCTTCTCAGTAGATCCTCGTTTTAGACTGTCCATGGCCTCTTCCATCACTATGAATCCTTCTGCTTTCTCGAACGCTTCGGCTAGACTCTTCGGGTGGTTGAACATTAATTTCTTCACCAGCTTCTTTGACCTCGCCAGATCCAGCTCGTTCTGAAAAAGCCCTACCGCTTGCAGGTCATTAAGGTCTGTCACCTGGCCCACTGCTTCTCTGAATCTCTTCGCATACTGACCCAACGTCTCGTTAGAATACTGCCTGATTTGGGACAACGATCCAGTCGGCCTTCCTCTTTTTTTGTTGCTCCCGAACCGAGCATAAAATTTGTCACAGAGTTCTTCCCAAGATGCGACTGAGTTCGAGGCCAATGCCATCATCCATTGTCTGGCGTCCTTTCTAAGAGTCATCATGAAGGTATGGCACTTCGCCGCATCCGTGTAATCATAGTAATCCATCAGTTTGTCATATGCCTGACTGTGTTCATATAGATCGCCCGACCCATCCTACCTCTCCATGTAAGGTAACTTTTTATGGGGTCCGCCTTCTCTCTGATGATCTCAGCAGAGAACGGTGAGGCCTTCTTTCCCGAACTCACTTTTATTTGCTGGGCATCCACCAGCTGTTTCTGCATCTCCTCTAGCTTTTTAGTCAACAATTTTGTTCCTGCTAGGGTCGGGTCCGCATTTTTTTCCGAAGAGTTTTTGCACCTTCGATCCCTCCGATCCCTGTCCACTGTACTGCCAGCCCGGAAAAGGCTTCGGTATCTATCCCTGTTGCGTTGAGGACTCTCACGATGATTGCCCTTTGGTTTGATCTCCGATGGATTTGCTTTCGGATGAGCCTCTTTCCCGTGGGGGACCATCTGCCTTTGGTTTCTGCGACCGTTGCCCTCCGAACTGTCCTCCCGAGAATGGCTTCGGTGCCTCCTTTCGCTGTACTGGGGACTGTTAGGGCGGTGTTCCCTCGAACGTCCCCCGACACGGCGACCTTCGGATCTGCTCCTATCGCGAGAGCGATTTCGAAGCCTGCTCTCGATTTGCCTAGTGTCCTCAGCTTGTCTCCCTCTGGGCTATCTCTCGGGAGACCTCCCTCGCCCTCGGGAGACCTCCCTCGCCCTCGGGGGCGACTGCGGTTAGAGGCCTCGTTCTCCTGCTCGGCCATGTGCACCATCTGCCTGGCGATCTCCTCCTTATGCAACAGAAGGACTTTCAACGCCTCTTCTATCTCTTTTATCTCTTTCGCTTTCTGGGCCAGAGCACTCTTCTTGTCTTCTCGAAGTTGGGTTCGAGGCGGTGTGCCTCTTACCCCCCTCCGATCTCTTTTATCCTTGATGGCTGTGGAGAACAGCTTCCGCCGCACGTCGTCCTGATTTCCTACCTTGGACTCTGCCGAGTTGGTCTGGGGGCCAAGTCGCGTATGGATACTTTTGGACGGCCCCAATCTATCCTTCACCGATCCTTTCTGTTGAGTTGACGCTGCTGTCGTCGGCTGTCCCATGCCAGAAGCAGTTTTACTGTTCACTATGCTTTCCGACCCAACGATCTGCTGGTTGTGATTGAGTACAACACTAGAGACCCCTCCTTCTAGCGTCAATGTTAACGCCAAGGTCCGTCCACGCGCTCCAATCATCAAAGCGCGTTCAATCCTTCACAAAAACGGGTAAATACCAAAAGCTTGACGGTTTGGGCCGCCGGGGGATAGCTCTGGTGTGAGAATAAGTACAGGCTGAACAAGGTTAACAAGTGGAGGCTATATGCTCTAGTGCTGAAAATTAATGATATTGTATGTGTACCTTAGAATCAGGGTCAAGCCATGTATTTATAGTGTTCTCACATCCTTGCTAGAATTCATCTCTAAATTGGATTAAGGTTCCCCGTATATCCTTCCATAATAGGATTGTATCAAATCTCCTAAAATATAAGAAGTTAAATCAATAGCCAACTCTTCCTTCCATAATTGGAGTTCCCATATAATTAGGAATATCCCCAAGCATTCTCCTACTTGGATTCAAACCGACCCAATCATGGTCAAGCCCAAACCGGGTCTTGGACCTCAAATATTCGAGGCCCAACAACAAGAAATGAGAATAATTTATTAGTTCTAAAAGAAGAGTCCTCCCCCATATCTTAGAGAGAAAAGAGAGAAAAGAGAGAAAAGGAAAAAGAGAGGAAAAAGAGTTGGTTAGAATCAAAGTGAAGTATAAAAAATTAGTCTTGCAACACTCTGTATCTAATATAACTTTTCATCTAAGAATCGAAAAAGTTTTCGGGTAACCACAGCGTCCTCTGCTTCCAGCAGAGATAATATATATATGATGAAAGATGCATTCTGGCAATCTTGAAAAGTGATCCACAATTGGTTCCCCAATTTTTCGCTTTCTTCTCTTAACCAACAAAAAAAATTCAACTGCTAACATAAAAAGAAACACGATAATATGTGATGAATGAAGCATTCTGGTAATTTTGAAATCTGGCTCGCAATTGCATTTGATTCTTTTTGCAATCCCAGACTATTAAAGCGGTTATGTTACAAATTTACCCATTTCATTTTTCCTTTCTCCTCATAAATGTATAATCCCCAAATATACAAGTAATAAAAGGTTTCTATTTCATAAAAATGTTGAACTTATTTCTACCAATAAAAAAAATGGTGTATATATATATGGGGATAATTTATTATGCAACAATTTCAAAAAGCACTTGTGTGGGTGCTAAGTTTCGACTAGTAATTTTAAGTATGAGTATAATTATACTTTTAATAATAAAAGGGTACTCTTAAAATGTGCCCTTAGGGTACATGCTAAGCACACAGTTTAAGAGAATATTCTCTTGAATTGTGTGTATATTATCTTGATTTCTGCATTTGCATTAAGTTCAAAGGAATATACACACAATTCAAGTAATTATTCTCTTAAACTGTGTGCTTAGCATGTGCCCTAAGGACACATGTTAAGAAATTCCATAATAAAATTGGCATAATAATTGCATTTCTTAATATAAGTATACAAATAATTTGGGATTCTTTATTGGGGGTATATATAGATTCAAATATGATCATGCTATCACCTTAACTTGCGCAATATTCTTAAATCTGTCAACTTAATTTTACTATATATTATTGTATCATCATTAGAAACAAAAATACATGCTTAATACTTACTAATTTAGTCAGAAAAAACAAAATATTTTTATAGACAAGTATCTCTTAAATTTAGAGAATAAATTGTAAGTTCATTAGCAAAACATAATTCCAATTACAAGTAGCATTCAAATGTACACTTTTTCAGCTTCACATCACATAAATTATGAACAGCATAAAGGAAATAGTACTTCATGAACAACACTCACTAGAATCATCATTGCGGACTTGATGTAAACAATAAATAAATGAACGAGACGCGCATATAATAGAATACAAGGTAATTCCTGAGTGTCATATACTCATATATAGTACTACTATGTACAATCTGACGACCCTAATTCCGGATTGTGGTAAAGTAGCTTCACTAAAATACAAGTTAAACCCTGTTGGACACGATTAATGAGCTCGACATGGCCGACAATTTAACCATGTTAGACATAGCAGCAAGAAGCAGAGGGCTTGAATTTTTGAATTTGGTAATCAATTTCAGAGAATTTACAGGAGGAAGGGAATTTATGAGGAGTTTTCTCTGTTTTTCTTCTAGTTTTGGTGAAAGAAGAAGCAAGGTGGTGGTGTTTTTTTGGCATTCATGACTGAAGGAGGCTGAGGCATAAACATCATCAAATGAAGAAGTAGATTTACAAGGACGTAACTAGATTTATATATAGATTTAGGAAATTAAGATTAGGATTGGCGGCTCTCTTTTAGTGGCTTAATTCATTCATCTATCCTGTTGGAATCAAAATTCGCATATCTACCACATACATTAAAATTACTTGATCCCCAAGGGATCTTGTTTTATATTTGCTTTCCTAAATCAAATTGCCTACTCTTCATAATTGAACCGAATTTACGGTGAACCGCTCAACCCAAAATTTACGGTTTATTCACTCAACCAGATGTCTAGCCTCTTTTAGAAATATAAGCTTTTTCAATTTTTTAAATTCCATATTAATAAAAAGAATTAATTGCCACTACTTCTTAAATAATTTTAAATTTTTATAAATATTTTTTTCTAAAATTAAGTTCATTTATACTAATTTTCAATTTAAATATAACTCAAACTGATTTCTAAAAGTAAAAATTATTCTTCTATTTTGAAAGGAAGTGACTATAATTATCGGAATAATGGATTATAAAATGTGGAACCCAAAATATACAAGGTGCAATATTTACGGGTATAAAACCCCATTTTTTTAGAAGTATAATTTAAAATTTGATATAAAAATATAGACACTACATTTCGTGTTAAATTGTACCTATTTAGTACCTAGTTAAGTATGCTTTAAAATTTAAAAAATATTGTACTGAAACTATATTTAGTTAAGTTAAATTATATTTAAATCGCCTATATAGCACCCAGTTAAAAAATATATTAAAAGATATACTTAATATATAATTAGTCAAGTTAAATTGTACTTCAATAATAATTAAATTGTACCTATATAATACCGAGTTAAGTACAATTCAAAAATATTTTTTTTTAAAATACATTTAAAAATATTGAGTTAAGTTTAATTGTACTTAAATTATACAGAACATGTATGCTCTATAGAATATATGTGTTCACTCGTTTGAACTAAGACAACATCAATATTAACTTTATTCAAATATAATATATTGATTAAACATATCTGCGAGATGTTTGTTTTATCACTTGAAAATATGTGTACTAGATAATGTTTTTTGTGAACTTAATTAATTCATGTTGTTGTTTTTTTTATTTAGATTTTTTCATAAATTGTTTACCTTTTCTTGAAGCTCCTAACTAGTAAACGATACGCATCACCAAAAATTAATACTGAAATCGATACTGAGTCAAAAAATGACTTTCTGAAATATAGGTCGGTACAATGAGTTTGATCCATAAATAGAGGGGATCCTAATCTCAGCACCTCATTATAGATGGGAATGGGATTGATATGGATACTAATTTAAAAATGGGGTAACTTGGTAGATTTGGAGTAAAATTTTAAACGACAAGACACCAAAAAAATATAAAAAGCGGGTTTGTGGGGGTTGTCCTATCGATATGAACATCAATCCGAATTTGGATTGATTGGATTTGGTGACGGATTTGGAATGCAGGCCATATTGTTGTAGTAGTAGAATGAGAACATTCAAAACAAAGAAAAGAAAGAGCATGTCAAAATATTAGAGAATAAAACATTTTACTTGGTATGCGGTTGTGGAAGCTTATTTTTTGATATTTTTTAGATAACCAAATATTATGAAAATTTGTATGCTTTCTTGTATAGTATAGGGGTACATACACTTTTTTCACTGTACTCGAATTTCGGTTTACAAATGTATCACTTGATTGATTTTTTTTTTTTCCATTCGACTCACTGTATTATATTTTTAAAAAAAAAACGTTACAAAATCAGTCCAAACCAGTTGACTTTTAACTACAAAAAATAAAAAAAAAACTTAATTTTATTTAACTATTCACGTGTTCTTTGATTCGTCCACGTGCCTGCCATAGTGGACATACAAAAAAAAAGTTGAATAAGCTTTAAAAATAAAAATATTCTAAAAAGTAATTTTTAAGTTTTTTAGTATATTACAAATTAAAAGAAAAGTTAAAAAATAAAATAATAATAATAATAATAATAATAATAAAATAATAATAATAATCCCTCCATTTCAAAATATTAGATAATTTAATATTTTTAAAGTGAACTTAAAATATTTAAAAATTAAAAATAATATGAATTCATTAATTTTATATAAATACATTTGTAAAAATTATACATTAATATATTTATTTAATTAACTTAATCTTTTTGTATATTAATTTGATTTATATTTTGTTTAACTATTTTTATAGAATTTAGTATAATTTAATTTAATTAATTATTCAGCTCAGTTTCTCTCTCCTTGTCAACATATCATGCATGTGACACATAGATTTGTTGTTAATATTTTAACAGAGTAGATGGTTTTTCGACTTTTTGTAAAACAAAATATAGTTCAATGAATTGACCGTAAAAAATTTCAATCCAATAATGTATTTGTAAAACCGAGGTTGAGGTCGAGTACAATGGAGAAATGTGTATTTAACCCTTTTAATTTTGTATATATGTTCTTTGCATTCGTACAGTTGAATTTATTTTTTAAAAGTTAAAAAAATGGATAAATTTAACCCTATATGGTATAGAATTTAAATTCAAGAATCTCACATTTTCATTATTTTATCAAATTATTATAGAAATAAATTGGCCAATTCACACGTCAACCTTAAAGTGTTATTTTTTCAAAGGAGCTTTTTTAAATAAGTTTGAGTTAGACCAAAATATAAAGTTATTTAGCAACTATGCTCTAAGCCTCTAACTATAGCGATAAGTATCTCATTTTCTAACAAGAAGATGTGTAGATCAAAATATGTTATATATGGACTTAATAAAAAACGTACTTATTCTTTTCTAAAATTGGATATATATTTTTCTTTTTAGTCTGTTATAAAATTAGAGATGCATTTTTATTAAGATTATAAAATGACATAATATACCTAATTTGCCATCATTTTCTTACTATCATTTTCAATATCAAACCACCACAACTGAATTCCTAACAAATACTAAGGTTATGTTTGAGAAAATAAAATTATTTTTCAACTTGGTCGTTATACAAGATTTGTAGAATTATAGAAGTGTCCCACTTATTCGCAATATATATCGTATACTCCAATCTCCATATATGAATTCGTGTGGTGAATACATGACTAGATTTCCATATATGAATTCGTGTGGTGAATACATGACTAGATTTGGGTATACGTGATCGGATTTAAGTCGAATCAGAGAAATGCAACATGAAAATAAGAAAGTTTTAATATAGATTCATATAAAAGGATCCTATTTCCTTCGGTAGTCCTAGCACTCATGCCTTAAGCTAACATGATCACTGTTACAAAAATTCCAAAAACAAAGTCTTATTTCAAAGGTATTATAAAATCTTCAAGTTTTCACAGTTACAACGATAACAGATGAGTAACATTTCTTTGTTTCAAACTGGGGCAACTCAACCTACTAAACAAATCTTTAGCCAACATGATTCCAAACATCTATGCTGTTCTTCTGCACCTTTAGCCAACATAAGCCTGCTCAAATGATTGCAGTCACTTGCTGTCAGAACTTTCCTTATTTTCCATGGATCATCAAACAATTTCAGTTTCGTTGAAACACCCACAATCTTCTCCTCGTCTTCTTCTTCATGGCTATAAACTCTGAAACTCCTCAGCTTTTTGGCCACTCTAATATCTTCAGGGGATTTCTTCGGACCAATGTAAGCAGTAGGATCAAGAATCTTGGTTTTCTTGTTTTGGTTATTTTTCTTGATGCCAAACCAAGATTGATCATACAAACTCAACCCCACATTGATTTCTTCCTTCCCGGCTTTCTTTCTTTTTCTTGATTCATTGCATTCCTCTCGCGGAACAAGAACATAGGGCTCTGAATTATTGAGTTTGATTGTGAATTTCAGAGAATTTACAGGAGGGGTTTGATGGGTTTTCTTTGTTATGATGGAAAAAGAGGAAGAAGAGAACTTCATCACTAAACCCTAGACCTCAACGACCTTGCTTCTTGTTAGGGTTTAAGGTTTTAGTAGCAATCTGTGGGATATGAAGAACTAGGGATATATATATATATATATATATATATATATGGAAAAAATGTAAGTACACAGCTGTGTAGTGCACAGTAGGCTATAGCGACGATTTTTCAGGGCTATAGCGATGGTTTGTCTGTCGCTATAGACAGAATATCTATGACGACAGACAAACAGTCGTTATAGCCCTAGAAAATCGTCGCTATAACCTACTGTGTAGCTACACAGCTGTGTAGCTACATATATATATATATATATATATATATAGGGAAAACGAGTTTACTTGGAGATCTTGTTTGAAATACCTTTCCAAATCAATTTGGGTTTTAACTACATCTCATCGGAAAATGCCAAGTGTAATTACTTGATTCCCAATTAAGAGATGTTGTTCGAAATTGCAAAGGAAATGTATATATTATTATTTCATGTTAACGCCTGATTTTGCACGCATAACGAAATCACCAAAAAAGGCAGGCCAAAACAGCGCTAACGGTTGATTGTGTTGTTGTGAAATCAAACTCACGAAATATACTCACATAAACATAAATAAAGAGATATAAAATATGAACACAAGAATTTACGTGAAAACTCAATTGGAAAAAAATCACGGAGAGAGAGAAATCCACTATAATAATAAGGATAGTACAAATTGTGTATTATATGATATATTGTGATGTCCTATGTTGTATCATGTCCCCTTCAACTCTTGCTTGTAGCTGTATTTATAGAAGTAGTCTTGTCTGCCCAAATCCAACTAAGAGTAGGAGTCCTCTTCAGAATCAACTTATAACTGTAATTAATGATTGATTGCTCCCTTCTCAAGTTAGATCTCCTTGTCCCACCAAATAAGATAACACAATCTTACTCTAATAAGGACTCTCCCACTAAAATAGATAATAAACGTATATGGGCCAACATTAAATCCGGTCCATTAAATAAATTGGGCTACACCATGGTTAGACCCAAATAATCACACTCCAACATTGCCCCCCCAGTCTCTTATTTATAAGGAACTTAAAATAAGAGAGTATACAAATAGATTGGGTTGCACCATGCCTAGACCCAAATAATCACATCCCAACATTGCCCCCCAATCTCTTATTTATAAGGAGTTTAAAATAAGAGAGTATACAAATTTATACCCACAAGAGATCCGCACTCGTCGAAGACGAGTTGTTACATCCAAACACCATACGCCGAACATATAACCAATCTTATCAAAACCGAAGACCAAAGAACCAACCTTATCACAACCGAAGGCCAAAGAACCAATCTTATCACAACCGAAGGCCAAAGAACCAACCTTATCACAACCGAAGGCCAAAGAACCAACCTTATCACAACCGAAACAACCTTATACCAATCGAAGATAACCAACCTTATCACAGCCGAACCAACCTTATACCAACCGAAGATAGATAAATAACCCACCGAACACCAAAAAATTTCGTTCCAAAGAACTGAACATACAACCGAACACCAATAAATTTTGTTCCAAAGAACTGAACATCCAACCGAACACCAATAAATTTCGTTCCAAAGAACTAAACATAACGTCGAACTCCATAAAAAAAACAAATGTTCGCCTCCAAAGGCCGAACATATCACCAAACTTCAATAAAAATATTTGTTCCGAAGAACTAAATAAAAAATGCTTATGTTATATATGCATGAATGAATGAATGAATGAATGCATAAATGAATGAATAAATAAATGAATGTTCACCCTTAAATGAATATTCACGTCGCTCCTAAGAGGCGAGGGAATCCAACCTTATACCTAGCTGGCAACCTCGTTCTCTCCGTGAGCCGAACAGGTTCAACCCCAAAAATATTCACTTCGCTACGCAGAGACGAAGGAATCCAACCTTATACCACTGGTGACCTTCTTTCTCTCCGAGAGCCGAATAGGTTTATCCAAGAATTTCATAATCGCTCCGAAAAGGCGAAGGAATCCCACCTTATACCATGGGCAACCTGTTCTCTCCGTGAACCGAACAGGTTCAGCCAAAAATATTCACTTCGCTACACAGAGACGAAGGAATCCAACCTTATACCAAAAATCTGGTCCGCTGGTCGGAGAGATAAAATCTGGTCCGCTGGTCGGACAGATATAGAATGATATCGGCGCCACTGACACCTGAAGTGGTCGACATATACAATATCCAAGAATCCTGTCCGGACCGAACCACTGCAACTGAACGTCCCATCTCCTCAGTCTAATCCAAGTTGCCGACTGCTTCGAAGAATGAATATTCCACCACAAAGTCCACCAAAGTCTTCCCTTTAATAACTGTCCAAGAGTGGTACTCCAATATGAACTGTGATAACTCCACGCCCCATGCTGCAAGCCTTCCCGAAAACTCTGGTCTGCCCCAAACCCTTTTCAGAGACTGATCCGTGTATTCCACCATTAACCGGCCCTGGAAATATTGCCAAAGCCTCCGACTGGCTATTACCGAAACGTAAGCCATTTTTTCCAAGTTCTGGCTCCTTATTTTCACATCCCTCAGGGAATGGTTTACGTAGTAAACTGGTGCTACTTACCCCCAATCTTCCGTACCAAAACTATTCTCACAACCAACGACCTTGCCGCCAAATACAACGGCTTTATTCCTCTTCGGTCTCTCCTGCCGACACCTTCCGAATTGTCCTTCCAGAAATAGCTCCGGCGCCTCCTTACGCTGTACCGGGGGCTGTTAAGGCGGCGTACCCTCAAACGTACCCCAGGTCTGCGACCTTCAGATCTGCTTCCATCACGAGAGCGGCTCCGAAGCCTACTCTCAGTTCGCCTCGTATCCTCTGCATATCGCGCCCTGAACCGCCTCTCTGGAGACCTCCCCTGCCTTCTTTGCCCAAAAATATTCTTCGCTGCCAATTTCGTTGTCGTGCTGAAGAGAGAGACAATAGACGGTAACCAAAGTCCGAAATTTCATTGAATCCATGCCGAATTTACTTGTCCCTTGTCAGGTTTCTGTAGCAAACCTTGAGTGTGCAGGTCTGCTAGCACTAAAAGAACAACTTTCTTTGTAGGCCCCGATGCATTGCCCTTGAAAAATCCCTTACTGATTGAATGCTTCAATACTTTCTTCGCCCACTCTGGTGGACCTTTGTCCAACGCCTCATAAATACATATTCTGGATCCCATATTTGCGGGGAGCTTTCGGACAGGTTCAAAAATTTCAGCCCACTCAGAAAGATTACCATCCTCTACAATCACCCTTTTACCAATACAGTCTTCGGATCCAAGACCATATCTGCTGCAGCGTAAAGCATGTTGGACAGCTCTTCACCATACATCAAAAGGATCTAGATGCTGGAACCTTGGTTACTCTGTTCCCAACATTTCCTAAATCAAATTGGGTTTCCTACTTGGCTACTCTGTTCTTGGCGGCTTCTCCAATTCACGGTTTATTCATTCAGCTGGTGGTCCATCCAATTTGGTAATTTGGCATATCTTAATCTTATCACTACCTCTTTTAGTAATATAAGCTTTTAAAATAAATTTAAAATATTTTTAAATTCAAAGTTAATGTGGTTCATATAATTTTAAAAATAATAATTTTTTAATTACCAATATTTTTTGCTTTCAATTTTTAAAATTATATTTTAAAGTTAAAATAAATTCTGTTGAAATTAAATTTAAAAATAAATCAAAGTACGTAATTTCAAAAAGTTTAATTAATTCTTTATCTTGATAGGTAGGGTGTATAATTATCAGGCCAATGATTTCTAAAGTATGGAACACAAAATATACAAGGCACAATAGTTATGGGAATAAGACACAATTGTTTTTTTCTTTTTTGAATAAATAATTTAATAGTTTTCTGAAATTATTGACAAAGAATTTATTTTAACCATAACTTTCAAATTGCATTGAGCCATGGGACTTGAATACACCAAAAAATTTATATTTTTAATAAACATAATGTTTAATTATTTTTAAGGATCAAAGATAATTTTATCATAAAATTTGACGAATAATTTTACAAATTGACAATGGAATCACTTCATAATTAAAAGTTATAGGCGTAACAGAGGATACTAAAGTGTTAAAAATAGTATCGATAAGGTCTAAGCCTAGTGATTAAGATTAAGGTCTATAACCTTTATACCTTGTTTGTAAGTTTAAAAAATAGAGAAAAGAATAAGAATCTAAAAAAAATATTTTCCTTCAAAATCCCTTATTTTAAAAGTTTTTTTTAATAGTGATCATATAGTTAATTATGAGTTTATATATTGTACTTTTCAAAAGTGGGTTTCAAAAAAAAGTGTTAAAATCACTCCAATTTTGAAATCCGCAAGATAGGTGATGAGTGAGTTTTATACCTACGAATTAACTTGATGAAATTGTGAGTTCTTGATTATTTTCTGTTCTTTTTTATGTGTTTAGTTTGTTTTTGTGTAGGAAAAAGAATGGAGCTTGGAATGGCGTTTAGAACGAAAAGTCAAGCATTAGCAGTCAAAAGAAGCATGATGTAGCGGTGGGCAATCATGGCCACTAGCGGAACTAGGGGGGTCGAGGGGGGTCATATGACCCCCCCAACCTTGGAATTAAGCATGCTAATGTTAGTTAAACTTGATCTTTGTTATGTGATGGTATTAATTTATTTGCTTCCTCATGTCCTTCTACCTATAATAAATTAACAATATTACTACAAGATAAAATAATATTAAATAAGTTTGATGATTAATTAATTAATATTGCACTCATTTGTCTTACTAACTTAATCATACATTGGTATCAATTTTTTGTAAATTAGAATAACTTAATTCATTTTCTTATTTTGAGTGGCTCGTCTCAGTTGTCTCCAAGGAAGATGACTAGAACCACAATATAAGATTTTGAATATATAATATTATAATTTGTAATTTATCTATAAAAGTAGCTAATCAGTTGACTAAAAACTTCAAAGTCTGATTAATAGTCTCGTAGTTCGGAAGGAAAATAATATATATATATATATATATATATATGCATTTAAAGTCATTAGACTCACAACTCAAAGGTTGACAATGGTTGGAATAGAATGTTCTGAAATACTATAATTGGACAAAATGAATTTGAAAGAAGCACGTAAAACATCAATAAATAATTTTTTTTCACTGATGTATTTTGACCCCCTCTAAAAATGTTTGGGTTCTGCCACTGAGCATGGCCAAAGCCTGACCTGGTAGTAGATGGGGCGCAGCCAGGCACAGGTGCTCGCAGCTGAGTGCGGATTATGGCAAGTTAGCGCGCTTAGGCGTCGGAATTGAATCGCATGCGGTCAGAACTGCTGTGCGGCAGACGTTTGCGAAAGGCAGCAGGATTAAGGCGTGCACGCGGGCGGATGAAGGCCAGTGCCGCAACCCTGGTTATTGGTGTTGCAACACTAGAGGTGCAGTAAATGAGCATTAGGGGCGCTACGTGATGGCTTCGCGGCGCTATTGCGCGGGGCTGGCTTTTCAAGTTATGTTGTTGTTCTATCCAACTTGGGACGCTGCACTATGTCAAGTTCAAATTGAAATAGACTACTATGAGCCACATGAAAGGCTTATAAATACACTTGGAGGTTGATTTACAAGGAGATGCGAAGCTGAATTGCTTATCAGATTTCCAAGGATCGTGAAGGAAAACACACGAAGGAGAGTAAGTGTAATACTTGGAAATAAATAGTTAAATAAATGGTATTTTAAAATTTTGTTTTAAATATTTTAATTAGACTTTTCTTGTGTTTGGGTCAAATTATATTTAATTATGTGGACTACATTAATTGGGCCTTATAATTTATTGGGTTTAATTCATATTTGTGTAATATTAAAATCCTATTAAAATTTGGAGTGTTAATCAGATATATAAATAATAAGTAAAACCTAATCTGTCTCGCATAAATCTGATACAACTTATTAAAGAGAGGAGAAGGAGTGGCGGCTCAGCAAGGGAAAAGAGGAGACCCATCTTGTATCTAACCGAGGGAAGGCAACAGGTATGATAAAATTATTTTAAAACAAATAGAGAATAAAAAAACTTCATGAATTGATGTACATAGCAAAATATTAAAATATGTATATTAAAGGTACGTATATGATTCATTAATTGGGATTGCATGTATGTATACTAATGGACCTTGGCAGGATATATATATATATATATATATATATATATATATATGTGTGTGTGTGTGTGTGTGTGTGTGTGTGTGTGTGTGTGTGTATATATATATATATGTGTATATATATATGTATGTATATATATATATATATATGATTTGTTGTAGCATTAAGGAATATATATATAAGGATTACATATATATATATATATATATATTATTTTCAAAGGTAATAATGCATGCGTACATTTTATATATATACTTAGATATCATGTATGTTATTATATATTTGAATATGCAATTAGTTAAGTTAATGTTTAAATGAAGTACAAGTTCCTTAGGATTCTATTATTATTATATTCAGTCATCTATTTGAAAATAATAATAATAATAATAATAATAATAATAATAATAATAATAATAATAATATTTTTGGAATAAGTAAATTTGTAATTTGTAATTAGTAATTAAAAATTTAATTTACAGTTAGTAATTTAAATTTTGTTTGTTAAATTATGTAATTAGTTCGGACGAAAGGAGTTTAACGAATAACTTTTGGAATAAATTTCGGATATTACATTACTTAATCCAGGTACGGATTCCGTACTCCTTCAGCGATCATCCTTTTATTTTTGATTTGTTCGTTTTGCTTTTCGTTTAGAAGTTAGTTATTGTTTCGCATGATTGTTCGTTCTCAAATTAATGTGATAGTTTTGTTTTAATATTGATTCTTGGAACTCGTGTTTGTACTCTTTGATCTACTATATCATCTTTAGTGTTTATTTCAATATTTATTGAAAGGTACATGTTACTATATTTTTGGAGACTTGTGTTGATGATTCGTTTGATTTAACATGTACGTGTTAGAACCCTTTGTGTTAATATTGTGTCGCATGTGTTATAACATAGTATTATTGTTAGAATATATCGTACGGTATACCTGAGCTATAACCACCTGTGGGGGTACCACAGACATGTTCTCTTGGCACCGAGGCATGACACCTTCCGTTGCGGTGTGATCAGTCCACGGCGTCTCCGTTTTGTGCTCCGGTGGGAGTTGGCCATTTGGTGTTTTGTTGTGGGAGGCATATGGGTCGACCCTAGTTTTCTTTTTTGTTCTGCGGAGTAGCGATGTTTGTGCCAAACACGCCTTCTGATTTTGCATGCATCTGGATTGCGCAGTCCGATGTGTGATTGCCTGTGTGGCATTATTTTGATTGCCTGTGTGGCATTATTTGACTTGCCTATGTGGTAGGTATACTTTTGAGCTCGGTATGAAATAACACCCAGCCATTTGATTCAGCCTATTATTTTATTGTGCTAGTTTTGTTCGTTTCGGTTCAGTTCAGTTCATTAATTGAGTTAGTTATTTCAGTTCTCTATTTTGTATTCTATATCCGTGCTGGGCATTTGGCTCATGCTGTATTTTTTCTTCCGGCAGGTAATCAGGTGGATCAAGGGCAAATGTGATGAGAGCTCCCTTCATTTCAATGGTTTAGAAATATTCTGTTTAGGCTTGATATATTGATTTATTTGGAGTTGTAATAATTACCTTAGATTATGGTTTGGGCCAATTTGACATTTATTCTAGTTTGACTTTTGATATTTATTGGTTATAAATATTATTCTTTCGTGGCCTAGAGCTTTCGTTCAGTTTTGTTGTGTTTTGAGTAGCCTCTCTTTCTATTTTGGAAAGGGGGTGTTACAGTAAGGATCAAAGGGAGAGTTTTAGAGTTCGAGAGATGCGCTTCACAATTTTTGTTCTTTTATCTTTTCCTTTATTTTTGTAATCCGAGGATGCTATTCCCCCGTCCATCCAAAATGTGTTGGAGGAGTTTAAAGATGTGATGCCACCCGAATTACCCAAGAAACTTCCACGTAGGCGTGAGGTGGACCACCAAATTGAGTTAGAGCCGGGGGCAAAGCCACCTGCAAAGGCACCATACAGGATGTCACCCCTAGAGCTGGAGGAGCTAAGGTGACAATTGAAGGAGTTTCTAGATATTGGCTTCATCCAGTCGTCTAAATCACCATTTGGTTCTCCCGTATTGTTCCAAAAGAAGGCGGATGAGTCTGAACGCCTTTGCATCTATTATTAGGTACTAAACAATGTAACTATAAAGAATAAGTATCTTGTTTCTCTTATAGCGGAGCTCTTTAATCAACTTGACAAATACATGTACTATACAAAGTTAGACTTGAGGTCGGGCTATTATCAAGTCCGGATTACCGAGGGAGACGAGGGAAAAATTACTTGTGTTACTCACTATGGAGCATTCGAGTTTCTCGTGATGCCCTTCGACCTAATTAATGCCCCAACCACATTTTGCACTATATTGAACAAGATCCTCCATCATTACTTGGATTGGTTCGTAGTGGTGTACTTGGACGACATTGTTATCTATAGCAATATTTTGGAAGAACATGTCAAACACCTACAAAATGTTCTCAAGACAAACTTTATGTTAAACTAGAGAAACGCTCATTTGCCAATGAGTAGATACATTTCTTGGGGCATGTCATAAAAGGGGACAAGAAGAAAGTAAAAGTAGTAGAGGAATGGGAACCTCTGACAAAGGTGACGAAATTAAGATCCTTTCTTGGGCTAGTCAACCATTACCGGCGTTTCATCACGAGGTACTCGCGCGCGGGCAACCCCACTCGCCGACTTGCTTAAGAAGGATAAAGAAATCCAACAAGCTTTCGAGGGGCTAAAGAAAGCTATTATGGAGGAACTGGTGTTGGCATTGCCCGATAGTGCAAAGACTTATGAAGTTCATAAAGATGTCTTAAACTTTGCTATTGGCAACGTTTTAATGCAAGACGGGCATCCTATCGCCTACAAAAGCCTAAAGCTCAACTACACGAAGAGGCGGCCCAAGAAAAAGAGATAATAATAATAATAATAATAATAATAATAATAATAATAATAATAATAATAATAATAATAATAATAATAATAATAATGATAATGATAATGATAATAATAATAATAATAATAATAATAATAATAATAATAATAATAATAATAATAATATATTATTATTATTATTATGATAATAATAATAATAATAATAATAATAATAATAATAATAATAATAATAATAACAACAACAACAACAATAATAATAATAGTTTATTGAAACCCAATAGTTGTCAATAGTTGTCTCAATATTAGAATTGATTGAAAACCAATAGTTCATTAATTAATAATAATATTACGTTTTGTCTTTTAATATTTGTTGGAAAAATGAATTGATTTAGTATATAATTTATTCTTTGGGTAATTTAATATCTAAGCCTAAGGTGCTCTAGTGGTCTAATGATTTAGTATATAATAATGATTAAAGTGTTCTTCTCAGTATAACGGAGTAGTATTGATATCAATGCCTTTTTTTCATGCCTAGCTTCTAGTTTTAACAACACTCCATTCAGGTGTGTAGTTTTCTTCTTTGAAAGTTTTTTTGTTTGATTCATCGATCTGGAAAAATCTCTTTAATGTTTGTTAGTACATTTGATGACTACATATGGCCATATGAAAACAAGAAAAAAGGAAAAAAAATTATTTTCGACGGAATTTTTCGTGGAAAATAACTTATTTTCAACAGAATTCCGTGGGAAATAACTTATTTCTAACGAAATTTCTCTTTAGAAATAACAGAATACTTTACTTGGTATGCGGTTGTGGAGCACCATTAGTAATTTATTTTAACCACTTATAAGTTTTAGATTTTTTGCTATAAAATCCTATCTAGCTATTTCTTTAATATTTATTTATTTATGTTGGACATGGATTTATTAATAAAATTACATCATTCATCATTCATTAAATGATCATTTAGTTTATTTATATATATCTCCATATTATATATGTTATGTTTTATGTGTTTAAATAAATGTTATATACAGAAGATATAAATCATACGTAATATATAAATAAAGAAATAATGATTTATAACGTAGGATAATTTAGAGATATTATCCTGTAGGTTATATTACTTTAACAGAGATGATTTATTTTAATTATGGAAGTTAGACTTCAAATTAAAGTACTACTGCATTAACAACGTGCATTAAACGGATCATGTGATAATATTTTATTTATAAAATATTTTCACATAAATACTAATTAGTAAAATTTCTTATTTTTGAAATTATAGTGGAATTAATATTGTTATATATATTAATTTATTGTTCCAATGAGTGAGATGACATTGTGTTAATTAATACTCGGAATGTCGATTAATATATTTAATTAATATTACGAACATTATTATTGTCAAAACATTTATAAGATTTTTCATAAGATAATTTATCATTGATCATAGAATCTTGGACGAGTCTTTTAATATTTATTAATAAAAGGATTGATTTAATTTTTAAATCAATTTATGATCAAATAGAGATAAATTATGGACTAATGAAATTAGTTTAAATGTATCAGAATTATATTAATTGATTCTGAAATATTTATGTACATTTATAGAAGAAATATTTACAGTATATTAGTAAAGAGTTTATTTAATTAATTCCTGGACTGAAGTATAATTACAATTATTTATTGGAATTAATATTTATTTTGAACAGTATTATTAGATAATAATATCTAGACAAGTATTGGAGTCAGAAGAAAAATCCCTTAGGATCCCTTTCTTAGCCTAATATGGACCAACTTCTTGAGATAGGGTAAAGATCAATGTCATTATATATATATATATATATATCATTGACTAGAAACGTATGTGTACACTTTTTCTATTAGAGAAAAAACAAAAAATACGTGTTCTCTCTTTCAGCCTAAAAAAACAGAGTTAAGATTTTTTTAGAAGGGTGCTTTGGAGACCACACTCCAGGTCAGCATAAGGTTATAGGAAGGAAGATCTTGAGGATATAAGAGACTGTAGGAAAATTCAAAACATGCTAATCCAACCAAGCACTAGATAACAAATTTGTACTTTAGATACATTGTATATATATTTGTTGTTTTATATAAAACCATAAAGATGATCATGGTTTTATTTTAAAAAAAAATTAAAACTTATTTTCGGATAATTTTTCCTTCAATGGGTATCAAAGCTATCTTTATGCTTTTATATGAATAACATGAATATATATGTGTATAGGAGGTTTTCAAAATCTGTTGCTATAGGGTTTTGATTGTTACACTCTCATGGCTAATATGAATGTATGTTTTAATTAATTATTGCTTTTTATTTTGGGTTGTAAAACTCCTGCTGAGAGTTGTTTAATTTTATACAATTTAGATAATATGTAAACTCTTTATGAGTATAGGTTTGATTGATGTAATGATATCTAGATTGGGTGTACGCTTCGTATGAAGTATAGGACCTATATGTAATCCGCTGTGAAAATAATATGTATGATGTTGAAGAAGATGGACATGGAACTTAAGAGCGAGGAAAAGGCAACAAAGGAGCAGAGTTCGGCGCGGACAGAGTGTCTAGCGCTGCGACGCTCCCTTTTGGGAGCCGCGGCGCTCTTTCCCTTGGATCGCGGCGCTTGAGTCTCTAGTCTCAGCAGCTTGAATTCGAGTTCAACAGGGATGTTTCAAAAGCGTCCTGATGGATCCAAAATTGTTATTAACCATGATAGTATACTGTTATTTAGCTATCTTGTTATGTGATGTTTGATGATATGATTATATATTTGTTATTAAAACCTAGATTAAAGGTGTTGTAGACACTCAAAATTTTTCTTGCCCCAATACTAACATTGTAGGAGGGCAAAGTCGTCAATCAAAATCAACCCCGGTCCAGACACCGGGTTTTCAAGTTAAATTCGATCCCCAATATCGGTACTCAAGTTAAATCCGATCCCCAATATCGGTAAATCTAAATCCGATCCCCAATATCGGTACTCAAGTCAAATCTGATCCCCAATATCGGTACTCAAGTTAAATCCGATCCCCAATATCGGTAAACCTAAATCCGATCCCCAATATCGATACTCAAGTTAAATTCGATCCCCAATATCGGTACTCAAGTTAAATCCGATCCCCAATAACGGTACTCAAGTCAAATTCGATCCCCAATATCGGTACTCAAGTCAAATTCGATCACCAATATCGGTACTCCAGTCAAATCCGATCACCAATATCGGTACTCCAGTCAAATTCGATCACCAATATCGGTACTCTATCCATCTCCGATCTCCAATCGGACCGTCAATCCAATTTTGATCTCAATTTTAGGCAGCTCCGATCTCAATATCAGACCATCAGATCAACCCCGATCTCCAATCGGGCCATCAGTTCAGCTCCGATCTTAATATTGGGCCATCAAATCAACTCCGATCTCCAATCGAACCGTCAGATCAACCCTGATCTTAATATCGAGCCGTCAAGTCAACCCCGGCATCAGCCCGGGTGGTACAGGTTAACATAGACATCAACCCAGGACGTGTCAAGTCATCCCCGATCTCAGCCCAAGAAGTACAGATTAGCCCCGACATCAATCCAGGAAGTGCAGTTTAGCCTCAGAGATAACCTTGGGAAGCCAGATCCACCAAGGACCACCCGGAGAGGGGCGAAATAGTCATTTTATCAATTATCAGCCGATTCGATCAAATTCAAGCCGAATTAATGTCAACAAGGTCAGAACAAACTATAACGATGATCCCGAATGCAAACAACGCAAGACAGCTCAACGGATAAACTACGGGGAATCGGAGACCTGGTTATGAACCCATCTTCTTGGACCCGAAAAATATTTTGTCCCATGTCATTGCGACACTCTCGGTGAGGGCTTTTTGAAAAGGTATCGCACGCCTCAAACGGACGCTCAGATCAAAAGTTAGAAAGTTTCGACTTTGACTGCGCATTATCCGGAGTGCACGTACTTCGAGACAACGGAACCCAGCACTGCAGGCCCCACCAGAAGAGCTGCACCTCTACCTACGGTAGCAGTAGGTAGAGTGGAGGCTCCCTGGCCTATAAATAAACATGCCCCCTTTCATTTCAAAAAATTCTGAAACGCAGCGAAGCTCTGCCAGTTCAATTTTTTGACTTTTACACCTCTTCCAAACCCAAATATTTTCACTCTAACACGTAGATATACCCACATACTATGACATATCAGAAAATAACCGGTATATTTGGATGTATAGAGCCTATGATTTGGCAAAAAGCCCGTGTAGCAGTCTATTGTAAGTATTTTTACGATCGGAAAGTTAATACTACTTCTTTGCACTGTTTTGCACTTGCATATCAAATTTTATTTTCTAAAAATGCTCGGAACTTAGTTCTGTGTCCATTTTCGTCAAAATTTGGTATATTTGTGTACATAAACTCAATTTCTGTCATTTCTATAGTTCGGATTGACGATCCGTCAGCTCCAGCAGCTTCAATGCACTAGCACACACGTTTTGGCAACTTCGCCGGACTGGGTTATCTTCTTAGTCCGGGTTTAGCCCTTTTTTGTGTTTATTTAACTGTATATATATTAACATTTTAATTCTATCAAGCCCATATGTCAAATCCGAGGTTTACCGCTTTTATATATATTTACGCATATATAAGCGATTTTCACCACCACTGGATTCTCTTTCCAGTCTTGGTTGACTATATTTCTGTCAATATATATATATATATATATATATATATATATATTTATATTTAGTTTTTCAGTCCGGCCTGGATTACTTCGTGGCCTTTTTACTGTTTTTGCACTCTTCGCCATACTGGGTGATCTCCCCAGTCACTGGTTGACTATTTTCCTGTACATTTACATTTCAGTACGGCCTGGATCATTTCATGGCCTTTTTACTGCTTTTGCACACTTCACCATACTGGGTGATCTTTTCAGTCACTGGTTGACTACTTTCATGTCAATTTCAATTTCAGTCCAGGCACGGGCGTGAAAATCCATCGCCCTTTCTACTATTTTATGTATATATTTCATTTCTGTCAAGCTTGAATTATTTCGTGACTATTTACAGTTTTTCTATAAATATATATATATTTCAATTCCAGTCCGGGCCTGCGAGTGAAAATCCATCGCCCTTTTACAGTTTTTGTATATATATAACTATATATATCGCTTTACTCAATTTATTCAATTACTGCATTTAAATATTCATTTTTATATGAATCGGCACTGACATATCTGCTTGCAGACTAGATTTATCTAAATCTCGCAAATTCTAGCTTTCAAGCTGTTCAAACAGGTCCCGACAGAACCTGGAAGCTATAATGGCTGAGATTTCCTTAAATCTAGTTATTTTTAAAGTTTCAACTTCAAAAGCAAACTCGCGGCCCTTAGATCGATATCTAGTGGGAGCGAGACGCTTTGGCCACGCGCAGCCAGGATTTACTGATAAATCCTTGGTTCCATTGCGTCGTGAGGATGTATATATCTATTTTTGTACAAATTTGAGCTGTGCAGGTTTATTGGCTACTCATAGGTGAGCCTAGGAATCGTGGGATTCACGATCAAATCGACCAGAATCTGATTCCCAAGATGGACAAACTCCAGTTTATAAATGTACCCTGCCAGTTTTTCTATAAAATATACATACAAAAGACCATAAAATAGTTATCCGAATTTAAGGTCTCAACATAGTGAAATGTGATTTGTCGTGTCAGCGTCCCTCCGATGGTTTTCATGCCCATGAGGAGACCGACACGTGTATTTATTTTTGTGGTTGATAATGCTTCATGGCCCAACATATCACCATTCAAATGCAGCCTTAAGGCTATAAAGATAAAATTGGAAGTATCAACAGGCTTCAATTCCTATGTTAGCGTAGGGGTTTGATAAACCAGCTTTCAAAACATCATTTTCAATTCAATAAAAAAAAAACTTTTGCAAATCAAATCAAAACACTTTTGCAAATCAAATCAAAGACTTTTTTGCAAATCAAATCAAACCCTTCGTATATAGGTTCAACGAAGCAAAGCGCTACTTTCAATCAATCAAATCAATATGCCCAATTTTCAAGCAGCATTCACTCATGCATTCCAATTTTTAAAGAAAAATATTAAAAAGATACGGTTGATAGTAGTGTGCATACAAGCCAATCATGTATGATGATAAAGCACGTACTTTGTAAACAATCTTATTTATTTATTAATAAAATATTCATTTATTAAAGGCATTTAATTATCTACATGTTGCTGTTTTTATAATATGTAAATAACTCATAGTTTTAAGCAATGCTTTTAGAATCATGATGATGATCATGCTAATGAGATCTAAATTCTTAGAAAGTTTTAAAACTAAAATAGTTCCCAATCGTGGGATTACTAAAAAGGGGATTAGTAAATCCGAATAGATTGGTACATATGTTGCTTGCTCATTGGATGAGGATGATTGATCTCATGATCATTTGTGTGGAGACACTAAAGCAAGTATGTAGGTGCTTATTGGAGAATAAGTTCACTGAACGTGATTCGCTATGGAATACCTAATGGAGATTTACTCGCCTGTCAATAGGAATTCCTAATGTGATAGTAGTACAAGTAATCCTTGGACTTGAGATCATCATAGTATCTTGTATGTAACAAATTATACTTTGACTTATTCCTTAAGACCTTTTAAGGCATATATAGGGTATGCTTGGGTATAATGAGTTACATATGGAGATAATGAATGATCAATAAAGAATCTATCACCTCTAGTAAAAGAGGAGATATGTCCTATGTGATTCGTTAAATGACAACCCAGGAATCCTTGGCCAAGGTGAAATGAAATTAGAAAGGAGTTTCTAATTTGCATTATTTGGAGTTGTGCATTTTCTAATCGAAATACATATAATTAAATAAAATAAGACTTGACAGTAAATCCATGTCTTATATTTAATTGGGACATTGTATGGTGGAAGGATTGAATTGTACGGTAACTATTTACTCACAGGTTCTTTTTGATTAATGTTGAAATCTATATTATCTGGAAAGTCGTTGATCGCTAGGGAGGCTTATCCCTATTGTAGAATAAATATTATTTATTTAAATAAATTATTAGTTTAATTTATTTATTTAAATAAGATTAAAATTGTTTTAATTGATTTATTCACAACCGGTTTAATATGGAGAACCTAAAGGGTCACACCATAAAAGGAAGAATAATTATTTAAGAAGGTAATGGCATAATCGTAATAATGCATTAAGTATAATTAATTTAATCTATGGTGATAGAATAAATTAAATAGCTTAATGTTTATTATTTAATATTTTGGAAATATTAAATATAAATTAATAAGATGAGTCTTATTAATATTATTACAATTATTATTATTTTAATTTCTAAAGGAGTTTAGTAATTAATTTAATATTTAGTACTCTCATTTATTCCTAATAAGATTAGGAGACAAATTAATTAAATGAATTTAATTAATTATTCCCATGTGATGGGAAGCCTAAATTAATTAAAGGAGTTTAATTAATTAAAAGAAATCCCATGTCTAATAGGATTAGAAGGGTTGACCAATGTCTATATAAGAGAAGTCTTATAATAGATATTAGATTGATGTAATTCCAATTGTTGGAGAGTACTCCTTTTCTATAGAGGATAGAAAACTAAGGTTAAGCCAAACACCCTCCTTCTTGATAATTCATCTTCTTGGTGGATCACCTCTAGAGGCCAAACACTTGGGTGGCTAACGTTGATCAAAGAAAGGAATCTAACCCGAAAATTCAAGGAGATCACGAAGAACAAGGAGTTGAACTAGTACCTGTGGAAGCTTCGTTCTACAAGGGTATGATTCCATAACTTCTTATTTATCGTTTTAAATTAATAATTTGCATAAAGGATGATCCGGGTAATGGTTTTGTAGAATTTTTTTAAAACTCTGATATACCATGCTTCCACTAATTTTTGCAATTTGATTGCGTCACGATTTCGTACAAACCCAACAGTGGCATCAGAGCCAAATCTTTATGCAATTATTAATTTATTTTTGATTTCATATACATATGGGTATGTATTTAAAATAATTTATTGGGCATAATTTTATTGTATAAAATTATATTTTTTAAGGAAAAAAAATAAAGACTTTTTTTGGGAAGAATCACAATTTTTTTTTTTTTGCTAATCTTGAATTCTGCAAAGAAAAGGTGTTGTCTCTTTCTTACTCCAAAAAGAAGGTGACCCATCAGGAAAGGACTTTTTTAATAAACCTGCAGGACTCTTTTAATAAAAGAAGGTGATTTTTTTTTATTTTTTTAAAATAAATATGATATATTTATATATTATATTCTAAATAATTTTATAATTAAAATAAAGAGTTTATTTTAATCTTGAAATTGGATTTCATGCAATTTAAAATTGCCCATTAAATGATACTCATATATATATGGAATGTTTTAATTCATGAGATGAATATTTATTTATTGATATATATGGTGATATGTATGAAAATAAATGGGGATTGATTATGGACTATTTGACCAATGTGATTGGATTTTATTTTAGTTGAATGCTTGAATGAATGGGTTTTATTAAATGGGGTCTGCGTACCTCGTCTTCTCTAATTTTTTTTTTCTTGATGTAAAATTCTATCTCCCTCCTATGTACTTCCCCTTGACTGTTGATCAAGGTTTCTATTTAAATTAAATAGTTTAATGTAATAGAAATAGTTAGAATTATCTTTAAAAATTAGAGACCAAGGAGCAAGGAGCGCGTGAAGACCCGTTTGTATGGAGCCCGGGTTTAAATGTAATAGTTACGTTTAAATTTAAATTCTTGCACCCCTAGGTTTGACCTTTTGGTTCACTTGGTGGCTCTAGTGAACCAAACTAGAATAAAAGTCCATAATCAATCCGGGTAGAATATAGTATTCTATATTGCATGCTAAATATTATATATATTATATTTTATGCAAACATGCTTCGCATGTTTAATAAAATAACGCGTATTTTATATATATATGTGCATGCGCGCTAAACAAAGATGAGACTAATAATAACAAACCCCTCAAAGAAATAATATTAAGTCCGAAGTGTTCAAATGATATTTGGAATATCGAACGTCGCCTTCTAGCATGATAAATTAATAGAGTATTAGATATTTAATATGAGCTTGTTGTGCTATCCACAAGGCGAGTATTGCGTATTTAAGATGTTAATTAATCACATTTGATGCTTATCAAGAAAATTGAACGATCTAGTCTTGTTGTGCTATCCACAAGGACGAACATTTTTCTTTTTTGAATTTATGAAAGTGCTAGGCTGGACTTAACTTAAATTATTTTAGTTCGGATGTGCACACACTTGACCATTATGATTTAAGAGGCAAAATAAAAGGAATTACATGGTGATGTAATTGACAAGAGTTGTCTACCTATTTATTTGTATATCGCTTGTTGTGCTATCCACAAGGTTATATACATTTGAAATGGGATCCTTATTCTCACTAGCAATTTTTTAATTAGATGTTGCCGAACTATATAAGTGAGGGTAATATAGTTTGATAAAAATAGTGGGAGATACCAATTTAAAATAAAGACCTAAATTTATTTTGGTATGCAAAATTAATAAAATGAATGTTTGCTAAAATGTTGTTTTTCACATGCAGAATTTTAAAAATGTCAAAATCACTAATTTCACTGCGAAACATACTTGATGCTAATAAGCTTACCGGGCCGAATTATACGGACTGGCTAAGAAATCTGAGAATAGTTCTCACTGCTGAAAAGATTTCTTATGTCCTAAACTCACATGTCCCTGGAACTGTTCCAGAAACAACCTCTGAGGAAGAGATTGCCACCATTGTAAAGTTGCAAGATGATGCATTTGTAGCTCAATGCATCATGCTCGCATCCATGAATAACGAGCTTCAGCGTCAGCAAGAAAACATGGATGCTCCTACTATGTTGATTCACCTCAAGGAGTTGTATGGTGAACAAAGTAGGACTGCTAGATATGAGATATCTAAGGAGCTCTTCCGAACTCGGATGACCAAGGGCAAGGTGAACATAAAGGAACAAAAGAAATCTGATCCAGCTAGCAAAGGAATGTGCTTCCATTGCAACGAGCCAGGTCATTGGAAGAAAAACTGCAAGAAGTTTCTGGCAGACAAGAAGCTTGGAGAAGCTTCGACTTCCAATCAAGGTTTGTTCATGATTGAAATTAATTTTTTAGAAAGTCAAAATTCTACTTGGGTATTGGATACCGGCTGTGGTTCTCACATATGTAATAATGTGAAGGGACTGGTCAGAAGTAGAAAGCTGAACAATGATGAGGTGATCCTACGAGTAGGGAATGGAGCAAAGGTTGCTGCATTAGCTGTAGGAACTTATTATTTAGCAATGCCTTCAGGCAAGTCCATTTATCTTAATAATTGTTATTATGTTCCGAATACTATTAAAAACATTATTTCAATTTCTGTATTAGATATGGAAGGATTTAACGTTGTTATAAAGAACAATAGTTGTTCTATTTATAAAGACGATGTTTTATATGGTATTGGAAATTTGCGAAATGGACTTTATACACTTGACTTACAAGAAAATATATTTCAAATTGAACAAACTAAGAAAAGGAAAAGAGATGATATTAATTATACCTACATGTGGCACTGTAGACTCGGTCATATCAATGAAACAAGATTATCCAAGTTGCATAAAGATGGGCTCCTCGAGCTATCCGATTATGAATCATATCCAACTTGTGAATCTTGTCTCATGGGTAAAATGACTAAATCTCCTTTTAGTGGAAGAGGAGAAAGAGTTACAGAGTTGTTGACATTGATTCACACAGACGTTTGTGGGCCTATGACAACAAGTGCACGGGGTGGGTATTCTTATTTTATTACTTTCACTGATGATCACTCAAGATTTGGATATGTGTATTTAATGAAATACAAATCAGAATCATTTGAAAAGTTCAAAGAGTTCAGAAGTGAAGTAGAGAAACAAACGGGCAAGAGTATAAAGATACTTCGATCAGATCGAGGCGGAGAATACTTAAGCGGTGAGTTTCTCAATTGTCTCAAAGAAAATGGTATAATCTCACAATGGACTCCTCCAGGTACACCACAGTTAAATGGAGTATCTGAAAGGAGAAATCGAACACTGTTAGACATGGTTCGATCCATGATGAGTTTTACCGACCTTCCAATTTCCTTCTGGGGATATGCCCTAGAAACGACTGCATACCTACTTAACAAGGTACCTACCAAATCCGCCCCAAAGACTCCATATGAGATGTGGAAGGGGAGGAAACCAAATCTTAAGCATGTTAAGACTTGGGGTTGTCCAGCTTATGTCAAAAAGTTTGAACATGATAAGCTACAAACTAAATCCGAAAAGTGTAGATTTGTGGGATACCCTAAAGAAATTGTAGGGTATTATTTCTATCATCCAACTGATCAAAAGGTGTTTGTTGCGAAACATGCTGCCTTCTTGGAAAAGGAGTTTATCCATGAAGGGGTCAGTGGGAGTAAGATATATCTTGAAGAAGCTCAAGAACCACAAATTACCACGGATCAAAGTCAGATACCTGACCAAGTAGAAGAACCTACTATACCACACCCTGTTCGTAAATCTGGAAGAGTACCGAAGATACCTGAGAGGTATGGATTCGTTGTAGAGGATGACGATGAGGTACGCATCATGAATGATGATGATCCATTGAATTACGAACAGGCCATGAGTAATAAAGACTCAGGGAAATGGCTTGAAGCCATGAAATCCGAAATGGACTCCATGTATGAAAACAAAGTATGGACTTTGGTTTCACCACCTGAAGGCATTAAGCCTATTGGGTGTAAATGGGTCTTTAAAAGAAAGACTGGAGCGGACGGCAAGGTGGAGACCTATAAGGCCCGACTGGTTGCAAAAGGTTTCAAACAAAGACAAGGAGTTGATTATGATGAAACCTTTTCACCAGTAGCTATGCTCAAGTCCATTCGGATTTTGCTTGCAATTGCAGCTTATAACGACTATGAGATCTGGCAGATGGACGTGAAAACGGCCTTCCTCAATGGAAAACTTGAGGAGGATGTGTATATGACACAGCCAGAGGGATTTGTTTCAAAGGTTGGAATAAATCAAGTCTGTAAGCTGCAACGATCCATTTATGGATTGAAGCAAGCTTCTCGTAGATGGAACATTCGTTTTGATGAGACAATCAAAGAGTTTGATTTTATCAAAAATGACGATGAACCATGTGTGTACAAGAAGGTTAGTGGGAGCGTAATTTCATTCCTTGTATTATATGTTGATGATATATTACTGATAGGGAATGACATTCCTATGCTACAATCAATTAAAATCTGGTTATCTAAACACTTCTCCATGAAGGACTTGGGAGAAGCATCCTATATTTTGGGGATAAAGATCTATAGAGATAGATCTAAAAGGATGCTTGGTTTATCCCAAGGAACGTACATTGATACGATGCTAAAGAGGTTTAGCATGGAAGATTCCAACAGAGGTCTCATGCCGATGAGCCATGGAATACATCTCTCCAAGAAACAGGCCCCAAAGACACCTGAGGAGAGAGACCGTATGAGTAAGATCCCTTATGCTTCTGCAATAGGATCTATCATGTACGGTATGATATGTACTAGACCGGATGTTGCTCATGCACTTAGTGTAACGAGCAGATACCAGTCGAATCCTGGAGAAGAGCACTGGAAGGCAGTGAAAAATATCCTAAAGTACTTGAGAAGGACTAAAGATATTTTTCTTGTCTACGGTGGGTCTGAATTAAAACTCGAGGGCTTCACAGACTCAAGTTTTCAAACGGACCAAGATGACAGTAAATCTGTTTCGGGGTATGTTTTACCTTGAACGAAGGCGCAGTGAGTTGGAAGAGTTCCAAGCAGCAAACAGTTGCTGATTCAGTGACAGAGGCAGAGTATATAGCTGCAAGTGAAGCTGCAAAGGAAGCTGTTTGGATGAAGAAGTTCATTACTGAACTTGGTGTGGTTCCTAGCATTGGAGAAGCAGTTCCCGTTTACTGTAACAACACAGGAGCAGTTGCACAGGCTAAGGAACCCAGGTCTCATCAGAAATCTAAACACGTGTTGCGGCGATTTCACTTGATCAGGGAGATCATTGAAAGAGGAGACGTCACCTTGGAGCGTGTAGACTCTCAAGATAACATTGCAGATCCATTTACTAAAGCTTTAACACAACAGCAGTTTGATCGTCACTTAGAGAAGATGGGTATGAGATACCATGGCGATTGGCTTTAGTGCAAGTGGGAGATTGATAGTAGTGTGCATACAAGCCAATCATGTATGATGATAAAGCACGTACTTTGTAAATAATCTTATTTATTTATTAATAAAATATTCATTTATTAAAGGCATTTAATTATCTACATGTTGCTGTTTTTATAATATGTAAATAACCCATAGTTTTAAGCAATGCTTTTAGAATCATGATGATGATCATGCTAATGAGATCTAAATTCTTAGAAAGTTTTAAAACTAAAATAGTTCCCAATCGTGGGATTACTAAAAAGGGGATTAGTAAATCCGGATAGATTGGTACATATGTTGCTTGCTCATTGGATGAGGATGATTGATCTCATGATCATTTGTGTGGAGACACTAAAGCAAGTATGTAGGTGCTTATTGGAGAATAAGTTCACTGAACGTGATTCGCTATGGAATACCTAATGGAGATTTACTCGCCTGTCAATAGGAATTCCTAATGTGATAGTAGTACAAGTAATCCTTGGACTTGAGATCATCATAGTATCTTGTATGTAACAAATTATACTTTGACTTATTACTTAAGACCTTTTAAGGCATATATAGGGTATGCTTGGGTATAATGAGTTACATATGGAGATAATGAATGATCAATAAAGAATCTACCACCTCTAGTAAAAGAGGAGATATGTCCTATGTGATTCGTTAAATGACAACCCAGGAATCCTTGGCCAAGGTGAAATGAAATTAGAAAGGAGTTTCTAATTTGCATTATTTGGAGTTGTGCATTTTCTAATCGAAATACATATAATTAAATAAAATAAGACTTGACAGTAAATCCATGTCTTATATTTAATTGGGACATTGTATGGTGGAAGGATTGAATTGTACGGTAACTATTTACTCACAGGTTCTTTTTGATTAATGTTGAAATCTATATTATCTGGAAAGTCGTTGATCGCTAGGGAGGCTTATCCCTATTGTAGAATAAATATTATTTATTTAAATAAATTATTAGTTTAATTTATTTATTTAAATAAGATTAAAATTATTTTAATTGATTTATTCACAACCGGTTTAATATGGAGAACCTAAAGGGTCACACCATAAAAGGAAGAATAATTATTTAAGAAGGTAATGGCATAATCGTAATAATGCATTAAGTATAATTAATTTAATCTATGGTGATAGAATAAATTAAATAGCTTAATGTTTATTATTTAATATTTTGGAAATATTAAATATAAATTAATAAGATGAGTCTTATTAATATTATTACAATTATTATTATTTTAATTTCTAAAGGAGTTTAGTAATTAATTTAATATTTAGTACTCTCATTTATTCCTAATAAGATTAGGAGACAAATTAATTAAATGAATTTAATTAATTATTCCCATGTGATGGGAAGCCTAAATTAATTAAAGGAGTTTAATTAATTAAAAGAAATCCCATGTCTAATAGGATTAGAAGGGTTGACCAATGTCTATATAAGAGAAGTCTTATAATAGATATTAGATTGATGTAATTCTAATTGTTGGAGAGTACTCCTTTTCTATAGAGGATAGAAAACTAAGGTTAAGCCAAACATCCTCCTTCTTGATAATTCATCTTCCTTGGTGGATCACCTCTAGAGGCCAAACACTTGGGTGGCTAACGTTGATCAAAGAAAGGAATCTAACCCGAAAATTCAAGGAGATCACGAAGAACAAGGAGTTGAACTAGTACCTGTGGAAGCTTCGTTCTACAAGGGTATGATTCCATAACTTCTTATTTATCGTTTTAAATTAATAATTTGCATAAAGGATGATCCGGGTAATGGTTTTGTAGAAATTTTTTTTAAACTCTGATATACCATGCTTCCACTAATTTTTGCAATTTGATTGCGTCACGATTTCGTACAAACCCAACAACGGTATCGTGTTTACACGGGAGTCGTGGGGTGCCTAACACCTTCCCCACACTTAACCAAGCCCCCGAGCTCAAAACTTTATTTTCAAAGATCAAGTTTCGATAGTGTCCAGCAATTGGGCCTCTTTCAAACAAAACTCGATTGAGTTGGTACAACCATTTTCAAATCTACCAACTGGCGACTCTGTGAAATGTTCAAATCGTCGACATGATACATATTGGCTTTTTTACCTAAAAAATCCTTAAAAACCTTTTTCCTAAATAAAAAGAGTGAGGGTAGAGATAACTTAGAAAAATAGATTAAAAGATCCAGGTTGTGACCTGACCCGCAGATTTTTTAAAACCAACGTCGACAGATGCAGTATTGAATTATAGTTAATTCGAAAATTCAGAACACGAGCTAAATAAATATTTTCTGAAATTGTACGGTATTTCTAAAAAAAATTAAATTATTGATTAATTCAATATATGGTAACACTTATTTAATTAAAATAGAAAAGTTTTAAAGATTTATTTAGCCCCCTTCTAGATCATTATTGTGCCTCTGAAAAATAACAATATATATATATGTGTGGGGGGGGGGGGCAGGGGGCCGGGGGTGGGGGGGGTGGGGGGGGGGGTGCGCTCACGTGCACACGCTATGAACTAAAATTGAGCATACACCAGTCTCTACCATACACTACTAGAATTAACATTCACGACTAATAGTATCGGACGGATTAATGATAAGATTTGGACTAATTTACCCCCAATCAGTCATAGGCAATACAATATTTAAGGGTTTATTAACTAGAATTTAGAGTTTATTAACTAAAGTTTAGGATTTATTATTTATAGAGATAAGTTCAGATGACCACCTAGGGTTTTACGTCTTTTTCACTTAAACACCTGTAGTCAGTAAAGCTACATTTAAACTCCCGACTTTTTGAGTTGTAGTGAATAAATGCTTTCCGTCTTAACTCTGTTACTTGAGTTGGCTAAAGACTTAATTACCCTTCATATATATATTGAAAACGACAGATGAGATAGGGTTTTGTTTCATTTCATTTCAGTTTTATATCTAGGGCTAGAGAGAGGCGAGCGATCGTGGTGAAACAGTCCAAATCTGAGAGAAATAAGTTGTGGGTTAGTGTGTTCGTGGTGGAACTTGGAGATTAAAGGCATCAACTTCGTGATTTACTGGGTTCGTTGTGGAACTTGGGGTCTGTGATACTTAATTTGGTGCAGATTTAGGTAAATTTCACCTTGTCTGATAGATTTCATACGTCTGATAGATTTGGGGTCTGTTCACTTTTTGAGTTGTTTGTTGTATATACATGCATGTTTTTTTGTGGAATTAGTTACTATATTTGGTCCTGGATAAATTATGCTTACTATGGTCCCCCCCTTTCTTTATTACTATTATTGTCCCCCCGTGTCTGCCACTAACTTTGGTCCACTACATTGTGATTGTTGTTATAATGTGTTGTATATTATTCAAACATTTCTCCTTCATTTGTTTAATGCAGAATGTCTGTCAGAATTGTTTTTCATTATGGTGGGAAGTTTGTTCAAGATCCAGTACATAAATATGTTGGGGGTAGTGAAGAAATAATAGAGAATGTTGGGTTGGATTACCTTTCTTTGCTTAGTATACATGAATACCACTTTACTTTAAATCCAGTCTCACATGTGAATATTTATTATATTGTACCGGGATATAAAATTTGGGAGGGTGGGGCATTATATATGCAAAATGACAGGGATGTCATTGATATGATTGATTTCTTAGTTAATGCAGAGAGTGAGGAGGTGCATATATATGGAGAAGAAGGGGAGGGACCCATACAAGTTGTTGACCCAGAAGTTGTTGACCCAGAAACTGTTAGGCAAATTTGTGGTTTGACAACTGATAACATTAACCAAAGTGAAAATGAAAAAGACTTTGGTGTTCAAAGTGAAACAACTGATAACATTAACCAAAGTGGTACTACTAATAAAGGGAAGCAAAAAAAACAAATAAAGGGCAGCAGAAAGAAACAGACAAAGAAAAAGGAAAACAAACTGGAAAGCCTAAAAAACAAACAAAACATACAATGGAAAAAATTCCAGACCACGCTGATAATGATATTGGGGAAGAAGCAGAGAATCCACCATGGATGGATGAGGATCTAGAGGGGCCTGGGGATGATGATATATTTGAAGAAGGCAAAAAAAAATAGATGAACCAAAGGTGAATGTGAATGATGTCTTTGTAGAGGATTGGTGGAGTGATGATGATGATGGAGAAGGGAAAGATGCATTAAGGAGGAAGTTTGTTCTGTCAGATGATGAGGACAATTTAGATGGAAACGGATGTATGGAGTTTAATGAGGCAACTGATATGGGTAAGATAGAATTTGAGATTGGAATGGAATTTTCAAATCATGACATTTTTAGACAAGCATTAGTTGAATTTTCTGTTAAAGGGGGGTTTGACATAAAGTATATTCAAAACGACAGAAAAAGAATAACTGCTAAGTGTAAAGATGAAAATTGTAAATGGAGGATTCATGCATCAGTCAAACAGGGTGAACAAACTTTAAAGCTAAAATCTTTGGGGGGGGGGGGGACCATACATGTGCTGGACAGGATAAGAATCATCTTGTTGACAGTAGATACTTGGCCAAAAAATATATGCATGACTTGAGAGATAATCCTAAGTGGGATTTGCAGGCATGGAAGAAGAAGGCACAAAAAGAATGTAACTCTAGTCTAAGTAAATCATCCCTATATAGAGCTAAAAGAAAGGCTTTACAACATATGCAAGGTGATGTAGGAGAGCAGTATAACAAGCTGATGGATTATGTTGAGACAGTCAAACAGTTTAACCCTGGAACAGTCTTCAAATTTTGTAATGAGGGTCTAGATGAAAGACCTGGTTCACTACCTATTTTTCAGAGGCTTTATATGAAGCTTGCTGCTTCCAAAAATGGTTTCCTAGTTGGGTGTAGACCTATTATAGGATTAGATGGGTGTTTTTTAAAGGGGGTCTTTGGAGGGCAGCTACTGAGTGCTATAGGAAGAGATGCTAATGACAACATATTTCCCATTGCAGTTGCTGTAGTTGAAATTGAATGTAAAGATAATTGGCAGTGGTTTCTTACTCAGCTTCTAGATGATATAGGTGAAAATGAAACAAGAAGGTATGTTTTCATTTCTGATAGGCAGAAGGGGCTAGTAGAGGTGTTCAATACAATGTTACCTAACAATGAACATAGATTTTGTTTAAAGCATTTGTACAACAACTTCAAGATTAAGTTTAGGGGGAAGCTGCTTAGGGATTTGTTTTGGAATGCAGCTAGTTGTGGTGACATGTTCTCATTTGAAGCAGCCATGAAGGAGGTGCACAAAGCTGATGCAGAAGCAGCTAAGTGGTTAATGGCTGTTGGACCAAAATTTTGGGCCAGATCTCATTTTTCACCCCACTGTAAGTGTGATGTAGTAGTGAACAACTTGAATGAGTCATGGAATAATTACATCCTGGAGGCAAGGGATAAAGGTATAATAAATATGCTAGAGTGGATAAGAAAGAAATTAATGGTTAGGTTTCAGGTAAAAAGGGAAGGCATGGACAAGTATGTAGGGTCACTTGGGCCCAGAATTCAGAAAAAATTGGAGATGATTAAGAAAGCTTGTAGGGGATGCACTGCTTTGAAGTCTGGGTGTGGAGAATTTGAAGTAGAAGTTGATGACAGAACATGGGTTGTGAATTTGAATGAAAGGATTTGTGGTTGTAAGATGTGGCAGCTTAGTGGGATTCCTTGCAGACATGCTGTGTCTGCAATATGGGTAAATAGGGAGCAGCCAGAGGCTTATTGCCATCATTGCTATAGCAAGGATGTATACTTGAACACATATAACTTTATCATAAAGCCTGTGCCAAGTCACCACGAATGGGTTCATTCCAATTTTGCACAGATTCAGCCTCCACTCTATCATAAACCCACTGGCAGACCAAGGAAACTCAGAAAAATGGCTGCAGATGAACCAAAAAACCAACAAAAAGCATCAAGAAAAGGTGGCACTGTCACATGTGCAAGGTGTTTAACACTAGGGCATAACAGTAGAGCATGTACATTGCCTTTTCATCCTATTTCAAAGATGAACAAGGTATATACTTTATGTTTTTCATAATATCAATTGTATTTTTAACATTTATTTATAACAGTTTAACATGTTTCGATTTTCAGACAGATAGCAAACAACATCAGTCAACTGCACAAAGTGCAGCACAGTCAGACATTCCTACCAGACCACATCAGTCCACTAAAGGGACTGCAACTAATGTGCAACAGATTCCTGTTAAGGTAAATCAAACAAAATATACTATAATATGTTGTTTGAAACCTTTATTTGGGATAACAAACAGGCTTGTGCATTACTTTTCAGCCAAATCCAAGACCACAAAAGCTGCATACTAGAGGACAGTCCAGTAAAGGGACTGCTACAACAACTTCAGAAATACCTATTCAACCCAAATCAAGCTCCCAACCTAATCCCATACCAACTTTGTCTACTATGTGGAGTAATCAGCCTGCTTCAAGCTCACAGCCTACGAGGAAGAACATAAAGAAGGGAGCCATAAAGAGCAAGATATCACCAAAAAAGGGAGGAAGGGGGGGGGATTAAGGCTTTAATGTTTCAATGGGTAGTTTTTGGTTAATTTTTGTCTTGTCAATGTTTTTGGCATCAATGGATAATGTTTTATAGTTGGTAGAATTAACTGTAGGTACAGTCATATACTTTGTCTACTATAGTGGGCATCAATGGGCAATGTTTTGACAATGTTGATTGTCCATTTTGGAATTATTTTTGCAATATTGCTTTACTGCACCTTGTTTAATCACCTTGCAATATTTCATTCCATGAAGACAGTTTATACATTCTATGAAACATTACCATTAAACATTAAACATTACCATTAAACATTAAACATTACCTACCATTACACATTACAAACATTCATTTGTTACTAATAAAATACATCATGACTGACATGAAATACAACGCAAGTCCAACAACAATTATCATCTTCACATTACTTTCAACAACTATCATCCTACTTGGTATGTTATTCAGCTCACACGAACACTTGCATTTTGTTCCACTCACCAATGTCCCCATTCTGTCATTGTCTTCATTGGGGCCACTGACTATACCACTTGAGGTTGTTGTAGAAGGCAAGCACCATGCCCAAAACTCACACTCATCGCATACAAAATATAACCTCCCCTTCGATGGTTTGTTCGAGTCAACAATTCTTACACTTGCTTTTTTTCCACATTTACATCGCCTAGGTATGTAGCGCAAGTCACCATTCATCCTTCCTACATCATTGCTTGACGAAGACATGACTCCTAATTCACATAAACAACACGAAGAATAATATCAAAGAGTAGACCATAAATGTATATATGTTCAACTTCACTGAATTCTCTCTTCAACATTGCCAAGTGATTTCAATCCATCTCTCAACATAAATCATATGCATAAGTAAATCAACCATATAATAGTCTCACAAATCGACTATGATGAAATTACCTTCAGAAAATCGCAAATCTATCCAACAAAATATTCGGGAACAAACAGATCTGTGATCTTTCCGAACAAAATCAGATCAAAATTGAGAGATGGATTAAAAAAGATGAGAGAAGAGGATAATGGATCTGCAGATCAATGGAAAAGATGGGTCAAAATTGAGAGATGGATTAAAATCACTTCGTCTGCTAGTAGTTCATGTGCATACCTTAGATTGAAATCACTTTTGGATTGAAATAGGGAAGAAATAAGTTGATGTGCATACCTTAGTTGTGAATTTGGTCTTTTAGTAGCCTTCAATTTCGTCTGCTAGTAGCCTTTAATTTCGTCTGCGATGGAGCTGCAATGGGCTAGAAAAAAATGAAGCTGAATGTCTTTTAAAAGTCAAGAGGAAGAAGAAGGGGGTATTTCAGACCTTTACCAGTCTTTTTTTACCGTTACAGCCCTTTCTCACGCTCTTTTGGCGTCTGACATACACGCACAGTTAAGTTGGATGGAAAATGTGACATTTTCACTTCAACTCAAAAAATCGGGAGTTTAAATGTAGCTTTACTGACTACAGGTGGTTAAGTGGAAAAGACGTCAAATCCCAGGTGGTGATCTGAACTTAACCCTTTATAATTTATTAACTTTTAGGATTTACTATTTAGAGTTTATTAAATAGAGTTTATGATATATTAACTAAGTTTTAAGATTTATTAACTATAGTGTAGAGTTTATTATTTAGGATTTAGGGTTTATTTATTACTCCCTCTGTCCAGGATAAAAGTCATGTATTGACTTTTGTGGTCAAATTGACCATTTTTGAAATTATTAATTAAACACATATATTTAGATTTTTAAAAAAGTAAACATAGAGCCATGCTAGTATAATTACAAATGAGAATTTAGTAATTAATAACAATCTTTTAATTACAATATTAGTAAACTTCACATGGCTGAGAATAAAAGAATCGCAATGAAGGAAAATTTAAATTTTCATTTAAAAGAAAAAAAATGTCTCACAATAAAAAAATACAAACTCACATAATTAGTAAAATTTAACCGAACATATATTGATCCCATTGATCATAGAGTCCTTCTACTCGGACAACCAAATAGGACATTGGAATTGGACATTGGAAATTTTATTTTATTTTATTTTTTTGGTTTTTCTTGTGACTCTAAAAAAATGTATAATATTTATTTCAATTGGAATTTTTATAAAAAAAAAGTGTTTTAGGTGTAATTTAATACATATACAAGAACAGTGTTGCACAGACTGTACAACACTGTTCTTGTATATGTATTCAAATTACACCTAAAACACTTTTTTTTTTATAAAAATTTTAGTTGGAATAAATACTATACATTTTTTAGGAGTCACAAGAAAGACAAAAAAAAAAACAAAAAAACCCAATGTCCAATTCCAATGTTCAATTTGACTATCCGAGTAGACTTATTGTTGATGATATACTAGTATGTATGTAGATGGAACTATGCTATTGTATTGAGTCCTTCTTTCTCAAATAAATGGGTAATTAAACTAGTTTTTTTATATAAAAAAATCTAGGATTAATTTTGACTTATTAAGAGCATGTTCGGCTAGCTATTACTTATAAGTTAGTCAAACCAACTTGTAAGTAGTATTTTACTGTTCACATATTCATTTGTGACTTATTTTTTAACTTATAAACTGACTTATAAGTCATTTTTGAGAAGTAACAATTTTTTTTCTTATTTTAAAATGAATTATAAGTCATTTTAAAATAAGTAAGTTTGACTACATGTAAAGACTGTTTTGCCCTCATTTTATTTATCTTTACAACTTATTTTAACCTATGAGTTATTTTAGCCAAACACCTTCACAATTTATTTTAACTTATAAGAAAAATTGATGTCAAAACACTTTTGTTTATAAATCACAACTTAAAATAACTTATAAGTCGATCATTTTAAATTTCAACTTATAAGCTATTTTAAATAAGTCATTGTCGAACAGACCATAAGTCAATATGAGATATTTTTAAATTTATAAAGATATCTCATATTAACCTTTAAAAGCCAAACTAAATTTTATAAATGAGAATGGAAAGGAATATAAAAAGTACTAGTAATTAATTAACTATATAATTTATTGTTTTCAAAATTTACATGGATCTCATTAATTTTAAATTTTAATATCTTGTAGTATTAGTAAATGTATTCAGCAATGCTGAAATTTATTATATTATATTGTATTAAGGTATTTTTTTTTCAATACTTAACTTAATAATATGAATATTATTTTTCAAGACTTAATAATTTGAATATTAAGATGTGAATCTAAAAATAAAAATATGTTGATGCTATTTAGGTTTCGGGGGGTTATGGTAATGGGATCTACTCCGCATTATGAGCAGAGGGTTAATGTTCTATTGGATGAAATTTATCTATCACAATCAGACTCATTAACTCCATGCTAATCATTCCCTTATTTTATGGAAGTGCAAATTTAGATTGTTGATTTGTCAAAATTATTGTTTTTTAAAATAATTTCAAATCTTAAACTGAATACACACTCTGAAATATATATAAATATATATATATATATATATATATATATATATATATATTTGAAAATAAATTTATATGTTGACTAATTTATTTTGAATATAAATTGTAACGGTCAAAAAATTATTATATAAATTTATCATCATATATATCAACACTTTATAAATGCACACTATAACATTGCAGTAGGTTGAGAATATAACTTTTACATGTTATTTTATTTTATTTTTATTATCAAAATAAGTTTTAAATTCAAAATTATGTATTAACACGAGGAAGACATTTAAAAATAATTAATTTTCAAGTTTTTTTAATTCAACTCTCTTTTTCTTACATGAAGCTTTATTTTTATTTTTTTATTTTTTATTTTTATTTTTTGTCTAAGACCCATTTGAACATATTTTTTTAACTGAATTATGCTTCACTATGAAGTTATGAAAACAAATTTACGTTTAAGAATAAATAAAGGAAAATACTCCTATATTAAAGCGCTAGTGAAATCTTAATTCAAATTAAATACTAAATGTAAAAGTATATAAGAAGACGGACTCACTCAGGGGAGCAAAGGAGTATTAATTTCGACAACAATTAATAAAACTTAGTTGAAACAAATTAAATGTTAAGAGTATACATCTATCTATATACACGTGCAACAAACACACCCAAAGTCAAAAGAGTATATGTATGATTGTATGAACACAACATCTAAAGATAAAATACAATATACTAATATTTCTCTCTCTTCCCTCTCAAACACTCTCTCTTTTAATCTTTCCTCTTGTATGCATCTTTTGATGTGGACTACTACTTGAATATACACACATACAAAATCTTTTTAACGTTAGGATTCCTATAAAACCCAATAAACACTCTCCTTTTATCTCTCTATAACCCACTTCACGTAAACACTCTCCCTTTCTCTCTCTAAAACCCACTTCACATAACTGATAACTGAATTTCTCTCTCTCTCTTTCTGTCTTACATAGAACTTGTGCATCAAGTAAATACTATATTATATACACATATACATACATATATACTGGTTAAGTACTACTAGTATATATATAACAGGGGATATTCAGAAGAAGAAGAAGAATAGTTTTGGTATTAGTAGAAGCATATAAAGAAGAATTTAAGTTTAAGAAAGTTGATGATGACGATGATGAGTTCTGTTGATGGTCAAGAATTTATGGAGAAAATGAATAATCATGGTGGGTTGGAACTTATGGATTCTGAAGGCCTAAAAAGAACAGAGGAGGAGGAGGAGAAATACGACTAGTTCTGCCATTTTCGGTGCTTGTGCCAAAAAAGAAAAGATCGTGTCCTCTGGCCATTCTTGCGGCAAAAACATTATTATCTTTGAGTCAGATGCCACCCTTCTACTTCAAAACCACCGTACAATCTTCTGATTCTTTTACCGCCATGGAAAAAGATTGCTTCGAGAATATGAACCAGAACCCAGGAAAATCCAAGAAACGGGGTTGCGATTATCTCCAAGAAGAAGAGGCCCAAACAAGAAAAAAGGAGAATAAAAAGTTCAGGAAATATGCTCTTAAGGTACAAGTTATACAGCCACCCTTAGACTTGCCTCAAGAACTGAAGAATTACATTGATAGTCATGTGTTGGGTGGTGGTACCTTGGCCGCGCCACCAATTTTTGTGATACAAAGGCTTTGACAAAGACTGACTTGAGCTCTGGCCACAATCGTCTGTCAATGCCGCATACCAGAATCAACCGCCAGTTTCTTGAGAATTTTCTGACAGAGGATGATAAGACAAGGCTGCAATACAATAGGCATATACGAGTGAATTTGATAGACCCTGGCATGCATGAATATAATACTCTGCAGTTCACCTGTTGGCCAATGTCTACAACCTCAGTGTATGTGTTGGTGACTGATTGGAATACTGTTTGGAATGATAATAGACTCCAAGAGGGCATGACAGTTCAGATTTGGTCTTTTCGAGTCGAATCCAATACCATAAGCTTTGCTCTTGCTGTCCAAAGAAATTGACAGGAACATACAACAAAAGAAGGCCAGCGGAAATATATCAAATCAAGGCTGCTGCATCAACACCTCCTGATCACTCGCATCATAATTTGAACAATATTAGGATATCATCAGTTTCTCTAGGTATTTTAATTAATGGTATATTATTTGTTATATATTGCCATTGTAGGGATTTTAATTGTTGGTATTTTAGGGTTTGATTGATACAGTTGCTATTTTATCACTTTTTTCTTGAATTTATTGAGTTATCAATGTATGCTACGAGCATTTTAAGCAGAATATTTAACTTGATCGTGTTAATGCACCTGAACTTGATAATATTGCTTCCCGTTACACAAATATTTAGCTGCCTACATGCATTAGATGCATTAGTAAATAAACAACACTTTCCAGAAATACTCTTGTTCTTGTGTTTGATAAAAATTACATTGAGCAGTATTAATCTATTTCCATGTTGTGCCGCAACCATTTCAATAAATGTGATGTTATCACATTTAAGTTGGAGGAGTGAATGATTTGAAAAAGAAGAGTAATATAATACTCTATTATCTTCCACAAAAGTTGCAGGGAATCTTCAACTCATTCGTACACCTATTGCACTTTTTCCATTCTCATTCTTTGTCTTAACATAACAATTAACATGTCACTGATTAATAAGTAATAAAACTCGTTTTCAATTAAACATGGGATTTGTATATGTCAGCTAATCTTGTCCCTATAACTACTATTGACAAATGATTTATTTTAAAAATCTAATTAGTGTCGTGGAAGATAGCATACCTAATGGGATCCCATGAGTTAACTTTTCACCTTCAAACCCACACTTGTTCACCATCTAATCTCGTTTTCTCCAAATTAAACATTAACCAACCTTAGCAGCTATAGTCCAGATTTATAGAATCAGACAATCCAATCCTGGAAGCTCAGAGATCAGAGGCACATAATGCGGCAAATGAACCCAAGCCTGATCCAAGAGATATATAGCAAGTTTATATCTTGCACAAAAGAGGAACTAAATTAGAAGTTCGAATAGTAACTAACCCACCCTTGAATAGAGGTGTATAGCGAGACAGAATAGTTCACAAGGTAAATCCAATCCGAAAAAAATCTCTCAATCTGAAAATTCAGGGTGAAAACTGCAAAGTAAGCAAACTTTCAGATATTGTCAGTCTATAACAAGCATTCATAATATACCTTTAAGATTAACTGGCCTATTCAGGAATTCTTATGCAAAATCAGCTTCAGAAGGGGGCCATGCAGTTCTGGATTGGTGCAACTTGAGCTTGAAGATATAAATTTGACTCCTATTGAGGAAATCCTGGAAATTTCTAATGAGGTAGTCTTTTAAAACAAGCTCCCTTGTTTCTCCCTATACCCTACAATATCATTCAATTTCAAATTAACCAGGGCATAGAATTTAGATGAATTGAGCTGGCCATTGCACCTTTCTACATCTATATTCGGGAGTGCCATAAACAAATGAGGCCTTCCATAATCTACCAAGCCCACTTTTCATTTTGAAATATAAAAAAAGACTAGAAGTCTTTTTGTTCACCACCAGACTTACACTACTTTTCCACCTTAAATAGAAACCACCACTAATACCACAAGGACTTATTTATGATCCCCAATCATAAGAAAATAACCTATATCACCACGCGTATTTGTAATTCCCAACCATATGAAATCCATCTAATTTATCACCTAACATTCACATAATTGGTTTCATTTGCTTATGTACAAAAATGACTTCACTGCCATTAAACACTAGTCTATCAAAAGAAATGAAATAGCACAATGTCTTTAAGTTGTCATCTTAAGGTACAGAACATTCCCATTTAACATGAACATTCTCATAATACATCTCTTCAAACTATAAACATGAAATGATGAAAAAAATAATGCAAGGGAATCTTTCAAACTTTTATAGGAATAAACAAACCAGTTGCCTAAAAACATTGTATTCAGCTTATAAATTAAGGTAAAAAAATTCTTGCTCCCAATTTTTTGTAGAATCATAAACTGACAAAAGCTACATCTTCTAAATTAAGCATTTCAAAGGATCAACTTCATTAATCCCAACAATGATAACATAACTATTCACTAATCATAAAAGTCAAACAATATAATAACTTTTTTTCCAAATAATTTGTCCCCAACCCTAAAATACTCCGTATTTCAGTAATTCCTTGATTATAATGGAATAATTTCCATCAAAACAATATAGGATATCTTCAAATCATAACTCGAGTAAAATCAACAAAGTAAGCTAGAATAATCATCGGAAAAGCAATTAACAACATTCATTCAAAATCTCAAATAGGCAATTTTCATGTCACTATTTTCAGGAACCATTGTTTAATTGAAACCCATAAACGTATACAAATGTGTGTGAAGTACTAAAATGCGTAAAAGAAGGACCTGAAAAGCGAGGAGAGACACAAGTATAAATACCAATGGAGGCAGCAATGGCTGTAGATCCATGACGACGGCGTGTTCGCCGGCGAGTATAATCCTTCCCGGAGTTCTTGCTTTCTCTTCCATTTCTCTCTCTTACTCGTTGTGTTCAACAAAGGAGTCCCATTTTTGTAATTTTTCAAGTAAAACTTTAAATTTTAAAACTAAGTTAATTCATTCATATTTTTTTGAAAAAAATAATAAGTTTAATTCGAACTTGATTGAATTTGACAGATGCAAAAAAAATCTTATTTATGAAATTTAGAAAAGGAAAAAAATACTTTTAAGTAGTCTATAATAATTGTGAGTGTATTAATGAAAATTAAGTGGCTAATGAGATTTTTGGTGACGATTAACCCTGATTGAAAAATGAGTAAAATCAAATTATCGAATCAAATCATAATTTTTTTAACTGAATTATTTTAGTTATTTGGATATTTGATTTTTTTCAATTATAATCGTTTAAATATTCAGTGTTCGGTGTTGAAAGTTACATAATTCTGATATTCAAATAACCGGCTTAGGAATTTAAAAAGATTAGTATTAAATATTTTAAATTATGGGTTATGCCCTATAGGTTATGTATTGGTAAATTTTAAATAATTAAACTAGACTTTCTTAGCTTATAAATTATTAAGGTTGTGGGTTACGATACATGATTGCTTAAAAATTTTATTGTTAAAAAAATTGAAATGAAAATTTTTGTTTGATGGAGATGGATTTTAATTTAGGTTATATACTGAAATAACCGATATTCAATGCTTTCAATAATTTGATTATTCTATAATTTAATTTTTTTTATTTAAATATTAAAAATATGATAATTTCGATATTCTGTTATAAGCGAATAAACAATTTCGGATAAGTTATAAATGAATGCTCACTTCTAATTAATATAACACTTCTCAATTTCAAGGGGTCGACTCAATGTAGATGCACAACCATGTTGTTTTGTCTGGCCTAATTCGGGATTGTCAGGTCGGGCCAGACCTAGCCTAGAGTTGAAAAAGGTCGGGCCAAGGTGAATAAAAAGTGATGGACTAGCAATTTGAGGAAGCCTACTAGCCGGTCCAATGTTTGTCTAGGCTATACCCGACCCTTCCCTTTTTCTTTTTTCTTATTTTTATAACTTTTAATTTTAAATACTAAATATTAAATATCAAAAATATAAAATTAAAAACTATAAACTAATCAAAGTTATAAATTTGTAAAAATGAAAATTTAAATTTTATTGATGTATTAATTAAAACTAATATATTACAAGAATGAATAAGTGAAACTATAAATCTTATTGATGTATTAATTAAAACATCATCATATTACAAGAAACAATAATTACAATTTTAAATTTCAAAAATTACAAATAGCTTTAAAAAATGTCTTCAAATACATAAAGTATAAACAATGATTAAACAATATATAAGGTTGTGTTGATTAGCCTTGATCAGACTTGCAAGATAGGCCGGTCTCAAGCTTTTTTCAAGTCAAGTCAGATAGTCTAGGCATAAAAAAAATATGGTCTTTTAAAACTTTCAGCTCAGAGTTTGATCAGACCAAATTTTGACTAGGCCAAGCCCAGACCAAATCAGGGTGGACATCGAGTCCATGCACTTTAACATAAGAATAAAAGACAGATCGTACAAGTAAACATAAGAATAAAAGAAAGATCACGTGATGAAACACAAGAATAGAATAGAGATCAAATGATCAAACATTGTCAATTTCAAGTATAAGTTTGTGTACCCATACAAACTTATACTTGAATTTGTTCGGTACACGACTCTTATAGGGGGAATGTGTATTCGTACTTTAAATAAATAGAAATTGCACCTTTAACATTATGTTTGTGAATTTTGAATCGAGTTTTTTTTCTATAAATTAGGATATAATAGAAAAATAAAAATTTATAAATTTTTATTGTGTGTTGTTTATGAGTTTATAAACAAAAAGAAAGGAAAACTTAGCATAAAACTATTCTCAAGTCTGTTTCTTATATAATAAATTTTTGACAAAAAATGTGGCCAAATTTATTGTATATGTGAGGCCCTCAAATCCGGGTTTCCTAATCTCGGGTTTGGTGCTCACGATTCATCATATATATCACCTCTAACTACCCATTCATTGATGAATTACATAATTCAAATCATTACTTAATATAAATTGTAACAATATCCCAGGTTAACTAACCTTAAAAAGTCAAACTAAATTTTATAAATGAGAATGGAAAGGAGTATAAAAAGTTCTAGTAACTAATTAACTATATACTTTATTGTTTTCAAAATTTACACGGATCTCATAAATTTTAAATTTTAAAATCTTGCAGTATTAGTAAATTTATTGAGCAATGTTGAAATTTATTATATTATATTGTATTAAAGTATTTTTTTTTCAAGACTTAACTTAATACTATGAATATTATTTTTCAAGACTTAATAATATGAATAATTAATATGTGAATCAAAAAATATGTTGATGCTATTTAGGTTTCCGGGGCCGGGGCCGGGGCCGGGGTATGGTAATGGGATCTACTCCTCATTATGACCGGAGTATCCAATTGATTATTATAAAAATTAAATACTACTAAATAATATGCTAAATTATGATTGATTGTGACGGGCTAATGTTCTATTGAATGAATTTACCCATCACAAAGTATTAACTTCATGCAAACCACTCCCTTATTTTATGGAAGTACAACTTTGGATTATTGATTTGTCAAAATTATTGTTTTTAAAATAATTTCAAATCTTAAACTGAGCTCTTATTCTGAAAAGGTTAACCTTATATATATATATATGAAAATAAATTTATATGTTGACTAATTTTATTTCAAATATAAATTGTAATTGTCCAAAAATTGTGAAATTGTAATTAATAAAATAAAATAGTAACATGTAGATTGTCGACGTTGGTTTTAAAAAATTTGCGGGTCGGGCCACAACCCGGATCTTTTAATCACTTTTCCTAAGTTATCTCTACCCTCACTCTTTTTATTTAGTAAAAAAATTTTGAAGGGTTTTTTAAGAAAAAGGCCAACATGTATCATGTCGACGATTTGAACATTTACAGAGTCGCCAGTTGGTAGATTTGAAATGGTTGTACCAACTCAACCGAATTTGTTTGAAGGAGGCTCAATTGCTGGACACTGTCGAAACTTGATCTTTGAAAATAAAGTTTTGAGCTCGGGGCTTGGTTAAGTGTGGAGAAGGTGTTAGGCACCCCACAACTCCCGTGTAAACACAGTACCGCATCTTTTCAATATTTCCCTTTAAAAACTGAAATGCGTGAGTGCATGCTGCTTGAAAATTGGGCCTATTGATTTGATTGATTGAAAGTAGTGCTTTACTTCGTTGAACCTATATACGAAGGGTTTGATTTGATTTGCAAAAAGTCTTTGATTTGATTTATAATACCCGAGAATTTTCATATATTATTAAATGAATACATTAATGAGAATGAGAATTTATTTGAATATAAATAATTTTGTGTTATGAGATGAGTAACTCAATTATATTAAATTGAATATTTATGATAATTGAGAATATATGGAGTTTGCGATAAACTCGTTGGAAGCCTTGTGTGACACAGTGATGGAAAATATTAATAATTATATTAATTGACGAAGAATTATTAAGTGAACAATTAATTAGTTGTTATAGAATATTAATGATGATTAATTAATAATATGTGATTATTATTATTGTAAGAAATATAATAATAATAATGAGCAATGTGTCTATAAATATAATAAGATTTATATTTATATACTGTGCGTGATAAATGAGCAATTGTTGTGAAAATTAATAATTTCAGTAATTGACAAGAAATGGATTAATTAATATTATTGTTAATTAATCGATAAGATGAATAATTTATTTATTTGATATTATGAATAATAAAGCAAATAAGTAAGTTATTAATATAATAAGATTATATTAATTGTTATGTACAAGCATGCAATAATTAATAATACAAAGTATATGGAATACAACTATATTATATAGTATAGAGAAACACTTAAGTGTAACCATGCAAGTATATTTAAACTATATTATATGATTGTACATATTGAAACTATATGTTATGAATACATCATGATGCCTATGTGACAATATGTATGTAAGTATACATTAAAATAATATGAATATATTGTAATCAATTGCTGATTGTAGAATTTAATGTGATAACATCTGATTAAATTATACCGGTAAGATAAATGTACATGAATTTTATGTGTGCCAATTTGCTCTTACTACATTATGAGAATTACATTGTGACATTTCATTTTGACTTAAAGTACATATAATATATAACATAAGTATATGGTATGTGTATTGTAATACAAGTGTAGTATGTAGTTCATTTGCAAATGCTGAGATTACTTGCCTTGTCCCAATATAATAGTCACTCTTCTTCTCCTTCACGTGCATATGAAATTCAGATAAGGCACACTTAGAAGGGGGGGGGGGGGGGGGGTTTAATAAGTGTAGGAACAATTATGACCAATTTTTAAACTTAAGTAACAAATACTGAATTCAGCTTACTATATTAACTAATGCAGCGTGCTGGATAAATACGGTTAGCTGAATTAAAACTTTACTCTTGTTATTTAATAAAAATAACTAGCTTAATTGATTTCTTTATAAAAACTCTTAGTGTCAACAATTTATCTTATGATAATGAAAATACTTAATTTTTTATTTATCAAAATAATTAAATATCTTTTTGTGAGCAAATAAGATAAAGCAAGTAAAAATATGAACACCAAGATTTTATGTGGTTCAGCTATTACCCTCTATAATAATAGCATAGTCCACGTCCAATACCAACTAGTATTGGAGACTCAATTTATTTCTTTAAATTGACTCCTTTTACAAAACAGTTCAAAAACTTGAATTACAATAATTCACTTGAGTATTTTTGCTCCTTGTGCACCAATGCACTCCTTAAGCACCTATGCTTCCTTGAACCTGTTTGTAAACAAACCTTAATTCACCTGGATTAAATTCCTTTAGACAACACTTAGTCTAAAAATATAAGATTACAAATATAGAGGTCTAATGATCAAAGCAAATACTCAATTTCACAATGCAAGGCTCAACTAAATGAATGCAATGATCAAAGAGTAAAATAGATATCACCAGTTAAGCTCACGAAAACTTGCTGAAAATAATCTGAATATTAATTGCACAGCAGCTTGTAATTTTGCACTGAAAATAATAGAATAGCTCTTCAAGTATATGAGTGCAAAGATTGATTCAAGTATTGTGTCTTTAATCACCGACTTTAGTTGTTTTTATATCCCAAAAATATATTACTGTTGCTATCCCTAAAAAACAAGTCAGATCTGTTGCAAACAATTTTCGTTACATAAGATCAAATTATATTCCAGTTGCCAACAGATATCCAGTCAAGATAATCAAGTATAATTTCCGTTAGACAAAATTCAAAGATATATCACCGTGTATTTCTCAAGATAAACCTTTAACTGTTAGACTCCTTCAAACACAAAGTGCTTTGAATTTTAAAAAGATTCCGTTCCAAAAGCTTTAAACACTTGATGTTAGTTCCGTAATAAATATTTCATGTAAACCCACCACACTTATTTCAGAATGAAATACTTAGGAGATATGGAATTAGTGTTAGTTCTGTAATATAAGCCAAATATCAACCAACGCACTTTCCTAGAAAATTATTATCTCAGAGTCCCAAGGTATGTGCATTCAAGTAGATCAAGTAGATAACACTTCTTAACAGCCACGTGTATCAAGCAATCCAACATATATTAGGATTCTTTTCGGATATAAACATATATCTGATGATTACGATTAAATACGCCAACATAAATACTAAATATTTAATGTCAATAAAATCAGTTAGTATTTAAAATCCTTTTTCTCTTTTAATCATGCTTAACACAATTATCATATAATATGCATATAAAATGTCCTAGAGCCTTGTATCGAAAAATCGAATATTTGCAATGACCTTACAATTATTTCCTTAAGACTCAAAGTCTTCAAAAGCTTTTTGATCATCAATGATTCCTTTATCAAATTCCAGAAATTTCATAGTAAACAATTTAGTACATATAATCAAATAATCATCAAAACATTTAGGTTAGAATATTAACAAGTCAAAAGCATAGCATTATGAAGACTAAAGCATATATTCCTTAAACTTAGTAAAAACTTTCATAGCCTCATAGCAAATGATGGACAAGGATGTGGGATTCATGATGAATCGAACAACTAATTACCTACTCTCTATTAACCACCATGCAATCCTACATCTCGTTGGTTTAAATTGAAGAATAATTGCATTGTCTGTGTAAGGATTCTTCTATAAATAGCAGCCATGTTTCTTCATTTTCAATTTGCTGAGAGTTTGCATAAATAGTGAGTGAAAGCAATATACATATATTAGTAGAAGAAGTTTGGATTAGCAGCAAGTTCTATTTGAATTCTAGCAGAGGTATAATCCCTCTTCCATTGTTCTTCATTTATGTTCATTGTCAAATTTTCAATTCTTGAATTAAGCATGAACCTCATGATTTTGCAATTTGATAATGTTAATTAGTTGCTATATTGGCTTGTAAACATATTGATAATACAATGCTGATTAGTTATAATCGAAATTGTGAAGAACTTTTGTGATTGGGCTAAGTTTCTGTCGTAGCTGCCTGCTGTCTGGTGCGAACCAGTAGTGGCGCAGCTATGCCAGTTTAAGCCTGAGATGCACGCTGGCACCCTGCTGCAGTTTTCTGCATCCTGCTGCAAAACTGTTATGTACTAATTGTTTGATTTGGTTTAAACAAGCATGGAAGCATGATTAATACATATATATGAATATATTGAGGCAATATAAGCATGTTTTACTATATTAGCATGCATGGTTAACAAAAAGCATATGGTTTCTGAAATGAACTTAGAGTTTTAAAAAGGGACTTTGGTATATAAATACCACAATGGTATTCTGACTTTTGAGACACGTTAGTACCACCTAGAAACACATGAAATGCATGTTGACTTGCGTATATATGTTTTATAGTATAACATGAGCATGTTGAACCTCGTTAGTGAATATTTTTAACGAAAATGTAAGTTTTGAAGGTGGACATTGACATGTAAATACCATATACACATTCTGATTTTGTGAGCATGTTTTGATGACTTAGAAATGCATGAATAACCCGTTAACTTGTGTTTATACGATTCGTAAGGAAACATGAACATGTTGGACTTATTAGTAAGCTTTACGAAGGAAAACACGAACTTTGAACATGAACCTTAACATGCTACTTTGAGAGTAGAATCTGATAATTTTGAACATGTTTGATAGTAATCTTAGATTCACTCATGTATCATACATGTATGTCTACCATACTAGATATTGTGAAATCAAGTTAAGACTAAATGAAGCATTTTTTTTTTCAAATTAATAACTATGATAGTTACATGTATGTAATGTGAATACTCATAAGCATGCCTAATATGAGTTATATGACTACCTTATATGTTTACAAGGAGAGCATGGTTAGACTTTGTGACTTTATAACCTTGAATGGACTTAAGTTATTAAGGGTATTAACTTAGAGCCTATATCAGGTAAATTGAACGTGAAAAGGTTGAACGAGCTTGAAAGTATCCTTTAATATGAATACATGTTATGTGATACTTGAATCCAATTGACGGTTAACTTACAATAATGCTATAACGTGCTAAAAAGAGTATGTTTGCTATTTGTTGTGATCTTATGTGATGTTAATGATATGAGAATATGTTAAACTCGAAAGGAGGAACGTTAAGGATAAAAGTTATATTAAAATGATACTATATATGGTATAACTGTGTAGCTAGGTTAAAACTTAGCTTATGTGTTGATCGTATATCCGAAGATAAGATATGATGTTAAATTATATGACTAATGGATTTCATATATATGTACGCAATTATATTACGATAGGGATTTAAAAGTGTTGAATTACTTTATGTGAATAGACTACGCTAAAGGCAAGTTTCTTTAAACCTGTTCTTATATTATTTGCAAGTTTCCGAACCTTACTTTTATTGTGCAAGTTCTCTAACTTGAACTCTTTTTTCATTAAGTCTTATGAAAGCTATTATTCATGTTGAACTTGGTATTGTTCTTAAATATTGTGAAAGTGTCTATGCCATTTGATTCGGCTAGATTATATGCATGTTTATAAAACTGTCCAAACCAGTTGACTGGTGCTGAAATCTTGAAAACTGAGTTGAACAACCCTTATGGTAAGGGGAGTGTATATTGTTGGAATCCCCAACACACGCGTGAATATTACTGTGGTGTTATGCATAACATAGAGTATTGTAGACTGATCATCTATGGTACTTATTTCTTTTGGGTTATCAGTTTAATATTGATGATTCTAGTAGATGTTTGATAGTCCTTAGTGACTGCTCAATATAAATTATTTTATTCAGTTGGATATGTTGATAGCCTTTGAACTCATATATATCTGTTGATCTATATTGAATTTCATATTCCAAAGATTTGATTCGAGAATTGTTGATATTCGTTGTTCATATTTTGAAACTCTGAATTATCTTAGAGATTATACTTTGATATTTCAAACTTGTGATATAATACTCATCACCCTTATTGTATATTACTTGCTGAGCAATTGTGCTCATTCTTGCTTTCCCTAAAACTTTTCAGTGAAGGCAGAGCAGGGCGAACCTTCGAGTGTTGATAAGGGCAAGGGCAAAGCTACCAACTAGCTTGTTCCTTTATGTTTTAAATATTTTAATGATTTGTATTAAGACTGTCTTCGGACTATGTTTAAGCTTAAGTTAGACTATGTAATAAGTTGTTATTTGATATTATTATGTAATCTATTAAGTACTGTAGATTGCAAAACTTGGGAGAATAATTATAATAAATTATTGTAAATTATTCTAGATTAGATCCTCCGCTGTAAATGTATTACCATGAGCACGTGATGAACCGAATTCGAGTGACCAAGTGGCGGTCCGAATTTGGGGGCGTCACAAGATTTGCAAAAGCTTTTCTTTTGATTGAATTGAAAATGATGTTTTGAAAGCTGGTTTATACGCTAACATAGGAATTGAAGCCTGTTGATACTTCTAATTTTATCTTTATAGCCTTAAGGCTGCATTTGAATGGTGATGTGTTGGGCCATGAAGCATTATCAACCATAAAAATAAATACACGTGTCAATCTCCTCATGGGTATGAAAACCATCGGAGGGACGCTGACACGACAAATCACATTTTACTATGTTGAGACCTTAAATCCGGATAACCGTTTTAATGACTTTTATATGTACATTTTACAGAAAAATTGGCAGCGTACATTTGTAAACTAGAGTTTATCCATCTTGGGAATCAGATCCCGATCGATTTGATCGTGAATTCTACGATTTATAGGCTCACATATGAGTAGCCAATAAACTTGCACAGCTCAAATTTGTACAAAAATAGATATATACACCCTCACGACGCAATGGAACGAAGGATTCATCAGTAAATCCTGGCTGCGCGTGGCCAAAGTGTCTCGCTCCCACTAGATAGCGATCTAAGGGTCACGAGTTTGCTTTTGAAACTGAAACTATAAAAATAACTAGATTTAAGGAAATCTCAGCCATTATAGCTTCCAGGTTCTGTCGGGACCTATTTGAACCGCTTGAAAGCTAGAATTGGCGAGATTTAGATAAATCTAGTCTGCACGCAGATATGTCAGTGCCGATTCATATAAAAATGAATATTTAAATGCAGCAATTGAATAAATTGAGTAAAGCGATATATATAGTTATATATATACAAAAGCTATAAAAGGGCGATGGGTTTTCACTCGCAGGCTCGGACTGGAATTAAAATATATATATATATATATATATATATATATATATTTATAGAAAAACTGTAAATAGTCACGAAATAATTCAGGCTTGACAGAAATGAAATATATACATAAAATAGTAGAAAGGGCGATGGGTTTTCATGCCTGTGCCCGAACTGAAATTGAAATTGACATGAAAGTAGTTAACCAGTGACTGGAAAGATCACCCAGTATGGTGAAGCGTGCAAAATCAGTAAAAGGGCCATGAAATGATCCAGGCCGTACTAAAATATAAATGTACAGGAAAATAGTCAACCAGTGAGTGGGGAGATCACCCAGTATGGCGAAGAGTGCAAAAACAATAAAAAGGCCACGAAGTAATCCAAGACGGACTGAAAATATATATATATATATATATATTGACATAAATATAGTCAACCAAGACTGGAAAGAGAACCTAGTGGTGGTGAAAATCGCTTATATATGCGTAAATATATATAAAAGCGGTAAACTACCTCGGATTTGACATCCGGGCTTGACAGAATTAAAATGTTAGTATATATACAGTTAAATAAACACAAAAAGGGGCCAAACCCGAACTGGAAAGATAACCCAGTCCGGTGAAGTTGCCAAAACATGTATGCCAGTGCATTGAAGCTGCTGAAGCTGACGGATCGTAAATCCGAACTGTAGAAATGCCAGAAATTGAGTTTATGTACAAAAATATACCAAATTTTGACGAAAACGGCCACAGATTCAAGTTTCGGGCATTTTTGAAAATGAAATTTGATATGCAAGTGCAAAATAGTGCAAAAAAGTAGTATTAACTTTTTGATCGTAAAAATACTTACAATGGACTGCTACACGGGCTTTTTGCCAAATCGTAGGCTCTATACGTCAAAATCTACTGGTTATTTTCTGATATGCGGTAGTATGTGGGTATATCTACGTGTTAAAGTGAAAATATTTGGGTTTGGAAGAGGTGTAAAAGTCAAAAAATTGAACTGGCAGAGCTTCGTTGCGTTTCAGAATTTTTTGAAATGTGGGCGGGTAGCCTCATATTTATAGACCAGGGAGCCTTGGCTCTACCTGCTGCTACTACAGGTAGAGGTGCGGCTCCATTGGTGGGGCCCACGGTGCCAGGTTCTGTCGTCTCAAAGTACGTGCACTCCGGACAACCCGTAGTCGAAGTCGAAACTTTCTAACTTTTGATCGGAGCGTTCGTTTGAGGCGTGCGATACCTTTTCGAAAATCCCTCGCCGAGAGTGTCGCAATGACATGGGCTAAAACATTTTTTGGGTCCAAGAAGATGGGTTCATAACCAGGTCTCTGATTCCCCACAGTTTATTCGTTGAGTTGTCTTGCGTCGTTTGCACTCGGGATCTTCGTTATGGTTTATTTTGACCTTGTTGACATCAATTCATCTTGAATTTAACTGAATCGGCTGAGAGTTGATAAAATGACTATTTTGCCCCTCTTGGGGTGGTCCTTAGTGGATCTGGCTCCCCAGGGTTATCTCTGGGGCTGAACTGCACTTCCCGGATTGATGCTGGGGCTGATCTGTACTTCCCATGCTGAGATCGGGGATGACTTGACACGTCCTGGGTTGATGTCTAGGTTAACCTGTACCTCTCGGGTTGATGTCGGGGCTGACTTGACGGCCCGATATTGAGATAGGGGTTGATCTGACGGTCTGATTGGAGATCGGGACTAATTTGATGGCCCGATATTGAGATCGGGGTTGATCTGACGGTTCGATAAGAGATCAGAGCTGATTTGATGGCCTGATATTGATATCGGGGTTGATCTGACTTTCCGATTAGAGATCGGAGCTGGATTGACGGTCCGATTGGAGATCAGAGCTGGATTGACGGTTTGATTAGAGATCGGAGCTGGATTGACTATTCGATTGATGATTGGAGCTGATTTGATGGCCCGATATTAAAATTAGGGTTGATTTGAAGGTCCGATTAGAGATCAGAGCTGATTTGATTGCCCGATATTGAGATCGGGGTTGATCTGACGGTCTGATTGGAGATCGGAGCTGGATTGACGGCCCGATTGACGATCAGAGCTGATTTAATGTCCCAATATTGAAATTGGGTTTGGTCTGATGGTCTGATTAGATATCAGAGTTGGATTGACGGCCTGATTGATGACTGGGGCTGATTTGACGGCCTGATATTGAGATCGGGTTTGATCTGACAGTCCGATTGACGATCGGAGCTGATTTGATGGCCCGATATTGAGATCGGGTTTGATTTGACGGTCGGATTGATGATCAGAGTTAATTTGATGGCCCGATATTGAGATCAGGTTTGATCCGGTGGTTCAATTAGAGATTGGAGCCGATTTGATTGCCCGATATTGAGATCGGGGTTGATTTGATGGTCCGATTAGAGATCGGAATTTGATTGAGGGTCCGATTGGATATCAGAGATGGATTAAGTACCGATATTAGTGATCAAATTTGACTCGAGTACCAATATTTGTGATCAGATTTGACTGGAGTACTGATATTGGTGATCAGATTTGACTAGGAGTACCGATATTGGTGATCAAATTTGACTGGAGTACCGATATTGATGATCAGATTTGACTTGAGTATCGATATTGGGGATCGGATTTAACTTGAGTATCGATATTGGGGTCGAATTGACTTGAGTACCGATTTGGGGATCTGATTTAGGTTTACCGATATTGGGGATCAGATTTAACTTGAAAGCCCAGTGTCGGGACCAGGGTTGATTTTGATTGACGACTTTGCCCTCATACAGTGTTAGTATTATGGCAAGAAAAATTTTGAGTGTCTACAGATGCCCCTCTTTATCATGCTCATGTAATCTAATGAAATGAGCAGGATAAAGATTGCTAGACACTTGAAATATAACTATTGATCGATGTGTTAGGAAGGTTGGATACCTCTAAGGGGTTAGGGTTACCCTTGAATGTTTACGTCATTCTCTGTTGGGGATAACGTTATTCATGATAACCCTTGAGCTGACGTTGTCAGATGATTATTGGTAAGAGAACCCCTGACATGCTTTATTAAAGATGAGCTACTATATGTTATTATCGTCCAGTTCTGCTAGGGATGACGTGTTTCACAATAGCCTGTTTGACTCTGATGGGGAGGCTATTATGTTGACGCTACCATAGTTAAAAACCCATAATTTCCCGCATCGGTCAGCATTATCAGGGGGCAAATTTCCTCTTGGTTGGTGTTGTTGTACGTTTCTGAAGGTTTCTCTGACGGGGGTATCCCTCAGGTATCAAGTCACCTTGTTGGGATCTTCTGACGTTTATCCTGATGATCGTTTTCACCTAGCAGCTTGCAGTAGGGAGTTGAATATCCAATCTTTCACCCTATTCTCTTTTGAGGATGTGTATAACAGATTCCATCATCGAGGATGGAGTATTACATGGCTTTTGCCACTGAATGGTTTCCGGATGTTTGACGGTTGAAATGTCATTGGAGTTGAACCAGCGGGTAAACTGGACTTCAGTCTGTACCCAAACTTCGTTGGAATTGAACCAACGGCTGAACTGGACTTCGGTCAGTACCCGAACTTCGCTGGAATGGAACCAACGTTGAACTGGACTTCGGTCTGTACCCAAACTTCACTGGAATGGACCCAACGGTTGAACTAGACTTTGGTCTGTACCCTAACTTCGTTGGAATGGAACCAACGGTTGATCTTGGCTTCTGTCTGTACCCGAACTTTGCTGGAGTAGAACCAACAGTTGAACTGGACTTTGGTCTGTACCCGAACTTTGTTGGAATGGAACCAACGGTTGAACTGGACTTCGATCTGTACCCGAACTTCGTTGGAATGGAACCAACGGTTGAACTCGACTTCGGTCTGTACCAAAACTTCGTTAGAATAGAACCAACGGTTGATCTTGGCTTCGGTCTGTACCCGAACTTTGCTGGAGTAGAACCAACGGTTGAACTGGACTTCGGTGTGTACCCGAACTTCGTTGGAATGGAACCAACGGTTGAAGTGGACTTCGATCTTTACCCGAACTTCGTTGGAATGGAACCAACAGTTGATCTTGGCTTCGGTCTGTACCCGAACTTCGAAAAAATGGCAATTTTCGGCAGTTTTGCACAGTTCTTGGGCAGTTTTTTTTATAGTTTGCTTTGTTCATCCCCGGACATGGCTCCGAGATGAATACCAAGGGTCTCCATGGGGTTTCCCTTTCTGTCAGATTCCCGCTACTTAACTGCATATTTTCAGGACAAACCGCTCAATCGCGTAGCAATTTTTCTTCAGATTTGACTCGGCAGCTCAGTTAAACTTCGTTTCAACTCGAACCAAACTGGGCCCGGGGAAGTGGGAGCATATGTTGGGGCACTCATTGGGCCTTTTAGATTTTCGAGTTCCAGACGGATTTGTTGAGGGTCTTTTACCCTTCTGGATACCCGATAGGCAGGTTTTCCATTTTAGACGGCGTGAGCTGACGCCGACTCTGGAGGAGCACCAGAGATTCACCGTTTTGGACTTAGAGTTGTCGAGAGCTCGGACGACGATTAGTGATATACAGAGACCGTTTATCCTGCTGTCCGGTCTTCGTCAGAGTATAGTCATGGATGAGATCGTTTCTGGGCATATGATCTCCATTGATTTCTTGATCGAGCGCTTTGGCGAGCTTGATAGCTATAACCAACACGTAGAGGATTTTGTTATTTTAGCAGAGGCATGGCATGCGGCTAGGATAGATATTCTGCTGATGTGTGTTGTGGCATATGTCTGCATGCCGCTACGTTTGGATCATCTGGATGTGGGATTGGTAGTCATGGTTAGGGCCCTTAGACAGGGTAGCACCATCATCCCTATGTATTGGCTGAGATGCTGAGGTCAGTCACTCATTGTAGTACCCATCCGGAGGGTTTTTTTTAAGGTAGTTCGATCTTGCTGTATATATGGCTGATGTCCCATATACGACCGATCGAATTCTTAAGGCCTTGGGGTTTTTGCTTCAGTCATGAGACATCCACAGTTTACTCCTTTCAGCCTGCGAAGTGCATTGATGCAGAGTTATGGTTGGCATTTTTGTTGGATATTGAGCATCCGTTCGAGATTCTACCATGCTCAGGGCTAGCATCCCCCTATAGCTTCATTAATCATGCATCTGGCATAGATTATTTGCCCTTGAAGGGTTTGAGGGGAGTGACTACTTATCATCCCCTGGCTGTTATGAGCCAGTTTGATCAGTTCCAGAGCTTGCACCGATTTGAGGGGCCTGCTGGTCAGAGGATGTCGTCGTCTATGTCATCAGCCGACTTGGTTTGAGTATATGAGTGTTGGACTCACAGAGAGAGGGCTGATTTCTCCAGTAGCCATTCGGGCCGTTTTCCAGAGTATTCTGCCTGGTTGGAGGCAGAGATGGCAGCGGCAGTAGAGGCTTCTTCATCTCCTATTGTGGACTCTGCCGAGGAGGAGCCCATGGAGGATTTGGATTCTCCTACCGAAGATGAGCTGTTCATGGGTTTGACCACAACATTAGTTAGCGATCCCCCGACCATTCCTGCAGGCACAGATCCGGCTTTAGCGAACTCACTATTCAAGATGACCTTTGAGCGAGACTCGGCTAAAGTAAATATTTTAACCGCCTTGTCTGGCAGAGATTTAGCTTTGGCTGAGAGAGATGGGCTCAGGGCAGCTTTGGATGCTGGATTGATTGAGCGGGAGGAGCTCCGATCTGTCAGAGACACAACTGTTGTAGAGCGAGATGAGATTCGCTCGGTTAGGGATGCAACATATGTTGAGATCGAGGAGGCTTTAGTTGCTTGGGATGCAGCCTTTGCGGAGAGGGATGAGGCTATAGCTTTTCGTGATTTCCACATAGGCTGATAGTACTGCTCTTCGATCTTATACTCATAGTCTGGTCACCGAGATGAGTACGTATATTGATAACCACAGTGCTATGATGCAGATGGCCGTGGATGTTTTGAGCCGTATGGAGGCTGAGGGGATTGTTCTTGCAGTTGCTCCCCCATCTTCAGAGAGAGATGCCATGCTGGCATTGCTGGTCCGCTTGTCCTTGGGTCCATAGACTAGCTTTATTTTTCCTGCACAGACTAGATCAACCATTTTTGTCATGTACAGGGCATCATGTATATATCAAACAGTGTTATATATCAGAGAAATATAGTTTTAATTCACTTCCCTGATTGAATATGTACTGTCATTGCTGAGTGATTACCACTTCTTTCATGACTCATAGTTGTAGATGTATCTTGAGCTTCTCCTTGATGGACTAACAGTTGAGATGTTAGGGAGTATCTCAGATGGGTCTGTTGACCAGGATAGCTTGATAGGATTTAGCTTATGTATGGCTTTCGGTGTCTTGGAACTGGTTTCTTAATGGGTTTTTTTCTTGAAGGTCAAACCACGCCGTAAATGGCTGCCTACGTACTCCCGGGTTGAGGGAGATCAGGTCATTTGTAGTTCTGGCTTTGTATGAGAGAGGCTTGAAAAGTATTTGTCTTGGGTTTTTGAGTTTGGTTTGATGAGTTTTTGAATTTTTTATTTGGTTTGACAACACCAGAAATGGCTACCTACGTACTCCCGGGTGTAGGGAGATCAGGTCATTCGTAGTTCCGGCTTTCTAGTGGAAAATCGAACCTAATTTGATTCGTAGGACCCGGATGCGGGTATGCATGTGTCTCAGATGTAGTACCTTTTTACGGTGTCTGAATTGATGAGTTGGAGAAATTCGCTCCCATCCATTTCTTATAGTCTGATAGTTCCCTCTGTCAACACCTCTTGACAATGAAAGGGCCTTCCCAATTTGGGGCGAACTTTCCTTTGGCTTCATCTTGATTGGCCAGGACTTTCTCTAGCACCAAGTTATTTTTTTTTGAATTGCCGGATTCAGACCTTTTTGTTGTAGGATCTGGCGATCCTTTGCTGGTATAACTGTCCGTGGAAAATGGCTGTAGCCCTCTTTTCATCTATCAGGGACAGTTGGTGGTATCGGTCTTGTAACCACTGATCTTCGTCCATCTGAGCATCGATTAACACTCGCAAGGACTCCATCTCTACCTCTATGGGGAGGACTGCTTCCATGCTATAGACCAATGAATAGGGGGTAGCCTCGGTAGAGGTGCGCACTGACATCCTGTATGCTAACAGGGTTAGAGGCAGCTGGTCAGGCCATTCCTTATGATTGGCGGACATTTTCTGCATGATCTTCTTGATGTTTTTATTGGCTGCTTCGACAGCATCGTTCATCTTGGGCTGATAGATAACGGAATTGAGATGCTTGATGTGGAACTTACTGCACAATTCTTTCATCATTTGATTGTTCAGGATCTTGGCGTTGTCCGATATGATCGCCTCCGGTTGTCCATATCGACAGACGACATTGTTTCTGATGAAACTAATGATGACCTCTTTTGTAACTTTGGGAAAGGAGGCTGCTTCAACCCATTTGGTGAAGTAATCAATCATGGTGAAAATGAATCAATGACCATTGCTAGCTTTTGGTTCCATTGGACCTATTACATCCATTCCCCATATGGAGAATGGCCATAGTGAACTCATGTTGTGCAGCTCATTTGGAGGAGCGTGGATGGCCTTTCCATGTATTTGACATTGAAAACATCTCTTGACGTGATCATCACAATCAGCTTTAAGAGAGATCCAATAATATCCAGTTCTTATTATCTTCTTGGCCAGCAAATGACCACTCATGTGTAGACCACAGATTCCACCGTGGACTTCATCCATTAATCTTTGGGCTTGCTCTTTATCGAGGCATCGTAACAGGCCTATTCCAGCATCCCTTTTGTAAAGGGCATCTCCACTCAAATAGAACTTCATGGCCATTTTGTGAATCCGCTTTCGCTCTGATTGACTTGCCACAGCGGGTGTGGATCCATCACGGAGATATTCCTTGATGTCTTGATACCAAGGCTGCTTGATAGGAGGTATTTCATTTGATACTTCTCCAATGTAATTCCCATATGTTGGTGCTTTTTGGATTGTGAACTTGATGTTGGGAAATCCACTCCTATCGGATATGCGGATTAATGAAGCCAACGTTGCCAATACATCAGCGAAGTCATTCCGACCCCGAGGAATATGAACGAAGGTTATGTCTTTTGAATTCCTGGGATATTTTGAGGACCTGCCGATGATAGGGCAGCAAATGCAGTTCTTTGGTGAGATACGCATCAGTGGTTTGTCTGATGACCAGCTCGGAATCTCTGAAGACAAGTAGGTGCTTGATAGACATGGATTAGGCTAACTTCAACCCCATTATACAGCTTTCATACTCGGCCGTGTTGTTGGTGTTGCCAAATTGAAGTTTGGTAGCCACAGGATATTGTTCTCCTGTACCAGAGATGAGGACTGCCCCAGCTCCGGCACCTTCCATGTTTACCGCTCCATCGAAATACATTTTCCATGGTTGGATTGTATTCTCTGACTGGAGTTGTTGAATTGTCATGATCCCATCATCCGGGAAATATGTCTCCAAGGGCTCGAACCTTCCTAAAGGTGCTTCAGCTAATTGATCTACAATTCCTTGACCCTTGATTGACTTCTGAGTCACGTAGACAATGTCGAACTTCTGTAGGATCAACTGCCATTTGGACAGTCGACAATTTAACATTGGTTTATTGAATACGTATTTGAGTGGATCCATGCGGGATATGAGGCAGGTTGTATGCCTATGCAAATAGTGTTGCAACCTCATGGCGGCCCATGCCAATGCACAACATGTCTTTTCGATCAGGGTGTATTTCTGTTCACCACTGCTGAATCTTTTGCTGATGTAGTAGATGGCTCTTTCCTTGCTACTATCATCCTTCTGTCCTAACATGCAGCCCATTGCATTGGCATCGACGGACAGATACATGAAAAAAGGGACTCCATCCCTTGGGGGTACCAATACCGGTGCTTCGATCAGCTGCTTCTGGATGGCAAGGAAGGCTTGTTGACAGTCCTCATTCAATTTAGTGGAGGAATTCTTCCTTAACAGCTTGAAGATGGGTTCACAGGTTGCTGTGAGCTGTGAAATGAAACGGCTTATGAAGTTAATCCTTCCTAGGAATCCACGTATCCCCTTCTCTGTATGAGGTACGAGCATTTTAGTAATGGATTTGATCTTGGCAGATTGCTCACCAGGAATCCTAACAGCTTGCCTGTTTTGATGACAAAAGCACATTTGGCGGGATTTAGATTGAGGTTGTACTTACGCAACCTGTTGAACAGCTTCCTGAGATGGTTGATATGGTCATCTTCCCTCTGGGATTTGATGATGATGTCGTCGACATAGACCTCTATTTCTTTATGCATCATGTCATGAAAGAGGGCCATCATGGCTCGCTGATATGTGGCCCTGGCATTGATGAGGCCGAAAGATAGTCGTCTATAGTAGAAGGTTCCCCAGGGAGTGATAAAAGCTATTTTCTCCCGATCCTCTTCAGCAACCATGATTTGATGGTAACCAGCAAAGCAATCCACGAAGGAATACATGCTATACTGCGCAGTATTGTCAATCAGGATGTGTATGAAAGGTACCGGGAAATTGTCCTTGAGGCAGGCTTTGTTAAAATCCCGGTAATCCATGCAGACTCGTACCTTCCCTTTGGGCTTAGGCACGAGAACTATATTTGAAAGCCACTCTGGGTAGGTTGACACCATGATAATCCCGGCTTTGAATTGCTTAACGACTTCTTCTTTGACTTTTAGACTCCACTCAGGTTTCAATCGCCTGAGCTTTTGTTTGACTGGTTTGAATCCATCTTTGATAGGCATTCGATGGATGACAATATCAATAGACAAGCCAATCATGTCTTCATGTGACCATGAAAATACATCCTGGAACTGTGTTAGGAGTTCGATCAGGTCGGCTTTTTGATTGGGTGTGAGGTCTAAACCTATCTAGATTTCTTTGATGTTTTTAGAAGTTCCTATGTTGATGGTGGTGGTTTATTTGAGGTTTGGTTTGGGTTTGTCTTCGACCCATTCTTTCATCTCCTCGGGCACCTCATAGTCATCTTCCTTCTCTTGATCAATATCCATCAAGTCGAAGTTCAGTTCTACATCAAAGTTGTAGTTATTTTGACAGGTTGGCATCTCATCAGCAGAGACACACATATCCAATGCTTGGGTCTTGAAAACAAAAATGCTTTCATTAATATATACAACTGCTTAAACATACATATCATTCTGCAAAGCATGACAAAGTTGCTACTATAGCTATGCAATCAAAAGTAAGTAGTAAATGAAAGTATGATTAAGGGCAGATTGACTCTTTGCCCTTTTACCCTTTTCGACCGAGGAAAGGGACACTGCTTAAGTTGTCCAGGGTTAGATTCTCATGAATCGGGAGAATCGAGGAATTGTGCTCGTCTGCCTCGTCTTGGATGATGACGAAGACATCCTTTGCAATGTAATCGGGGTTTTTCTTTGAATTGCCCCCTTTGTCTTGATGCGAAGAATTTGAGTCTGATCCTTGTCGTCACTATTTGGGAGCTCATCATTCATACCCTCGTAGTTTATGATAACCCACATGTTAGCGAATGGGTCTCGTCCTCCATACAAGATCTTTTCTTTTCCCTTTTCGTTGTCTTCCTTATGCTTGAGGGCTTTTCTTTCATGGACATGTATGATTGGAGGAAATAGCATGGCTGATACCGTAATCGGGATTTTCCTTATAGGTTTCACCCATCCGATATTTGTGAGGTTTGGCAGCAGAATTGTGGAGGCATGAGCCTTGGGATGTTTATATCGGTGGCTTGGCCCAGATGAATATCCCAATCCTGCTCTCACAGTCTGACTTGGGGTTTGGACCGGCATCTTGATACCTTGCTTATCCTTTCCCAACCCTTCTCTAGGTTGGAAACCAGAAGATACCATTTCTTGCCCCACTGTCATTACTTTGGTGGAGACTTTAGGATTTAGGGCTGGTGCCTCGATAGGTAGATATTGAATATCGCTCACCTCTAGAGCTTAAAAGCTTGCAGGTTCAATCCTCGCATCCAGGCTGATTATTGGCATGTCCCCATGTATGTAGGCAGGGTATTCTGGTTCGGTATTCACTGTGATGAGGCTACCGTTGATAATATACTTGAGTTGCTGATGGAGGGTAGATGGTACTGCCCCTGCCATGTGAATCCATGGTCTGCCCAATAATAAGTTGTATCCGGTGGCGATGTTGAGCACATAGAAAGGTACGTAGAAAGCATGTGGGCCAATCTCTAAAGGTAGCTCTATTTCTCCCATAGCTTGGCGCCGCAATCCATCAAAAGCCCAGATGACCACATGACTGGTTTTGATTCAGTTTGGATTGATCTTCATTCTTTCTAAAGTTTCGTATGGACAAATATTGAGGGATGATCCTCCATCGATGAGCACACCTCCGATCACATATCCGGAGGACATTACAGCTATATGCAGGGACTGGTGGTGACCCGTTCCCTCTGTCGGGATATCATCTTTAGTGAAGGATATTACATTGTTGTTGAAGATGTGTTCGATCACGTGACAAAATTTCTCAATATCCACGGTATGTGGCAAATGAGCTTCTTCTAGTACTTTCACTAAAATGTTGCGATGATCCGCTGAGGATAGGACCAAGTCGAGGATGGACACTTGTTTAGGTGCGTCCTTCAAACTTTGCACTACTTTGATTTCATTGTGTCCCATTTTGTTGAGGAACTCTTTGATTTTCTCTTCAGCCACCTTTTTTTTATTCGAATGGCGGGTTTGATCACCCGCTGTGGCAGGTATAATGGATTGTCCTTCGGCACAACGGTAATGTTGTTTGAAGTGGAGCCTTCATTGTTCTCGTAGTTCCATGGGACACTCTTCAGAGTGATAATTGGATATTGAGGTCTGAAGGGCAAAATCAAAGGCTCAGGCGCAGCCACCTTTACAGGGTTTGGTATTTCTTCAACCCCTTTCCCTGGCAGAACTAAGGGTTTGAGGGTTGACTCTCTATCGCAGGATACGACAGCCACTGTGTTCTGGTTCCATACAGTGGGGATCCAGAGAGTGTCATTATCTGGAAGATCAAGAATTTGATTTCTCCTTATCAATTCTCTGCTTTCAATCATATCTTGAATCAGGTTACGAAGTGCCCAGCAATCTTCAGTATCATGGCCGGGTGAATTGGAATGATACTGACATATTTGGTTAGGTGTGAACTTTCTGGCAGAGGGTTAAACGGAGGTAACAAATCTGCAACCATTCCCTCGTTGATCAGCATTTGAAGAATTTCTTCCATTGAGTGGTTTAGGTTGGTGAAGTTCCTCTGAAATAGGAATTTCCCATCTGCTCGGAGATTCTCTTCTTTGGCCCCCCTGTTGGCCCAGAGATCATTCTCATTAGACTGGTATTGATTTCTCGGGGAAGTGATCTCCGGTGTGGGAGGATGATCGAGAATAGACTGGTTGATTTGTTTCACCATCTTCCTGGTAAGCTGATGCTGGTAAATGACTAGTTCTGCTAACTGCTCGATTTGTTCCTCGATAAACTTTAATTCTCTCTATCAGGAACTGCCTTTATGATATTTCCCAACTGTCTGGGGTGCTATGGCTAGATGGAGTTGATTCTCCCATATAACGGAGGTACTTGGATCCTTCTCCATTTGTGGTGCTGATCATGTTGACATTCTCCTCTTTATGCTGTGGCAGAGGATTGTCCTGCACATGGGGTTGCTCTGGCTTTGTGACTATAATCTCTCCACTGTCAATCAAGTCTTGTATTTTGTGCTTAAGAGACCAACAGTCTTGGGTGTCATGGCCTGGGGATCCAGAGTGATAAGCACACTTTTTGCTTAGGTCAAAATTCCGACCATTAGTGTTGGTTGGTGGAAGGAGTTGAACAATCTTCTTCTGGTCTGTCAGAAGTTTGAATACGTTCTCGAGTGAATCCCCTAGAGGGGTGAAAGTTCTTCGACACCTGACCTCTATATTTTTTTGAAATGGAGTGTTTGAAGGCTGCGCTGGATTTTGAAATGGGGTATAGTTCCTCCTTTGAATGGGCATACTGTTTGACTCGCCCCTTGGATTTTATCCTTGTAATACTAAGGACACTTCTTCGTCTTTCTTTTTGTGGACCCTCCGGGGATTACTCCCGTAATTTCCAGACTGGATATGCTCAGCGACAGCCTCGAGGGTGGTCAGATCTTTTATCTTCCCGGATTTGAGCCCCATGTCTGCCATTTCACCATGCTTGATCATTTAAGAGAATGGTTTTCCTATACATGCTAGGACCCTCTCATAATATAGAGCTTCTTTGATGTCGATGAAGGTCATGACTATCTCAGATTCAATCATGGCTGGGGTGACTTGTGCTACAACCAGTCTCCATCGTTGGGTATATTCTCTGAATGATTCATTGCTCTTTTTCTTGATTTTGGTTCTCTGGTATCGATCTGGAGCCAGCTGAGATTGGAAACTATACTGACTGAGGAAGGCATGGGCAAGCTCTTCCCAACGGTGGATTTTGGAGTTGTCCAGACGGGCATACCAAGCTCTAGCCTCTTCTGTTAGACTCTTCTGAAATAGCTACATTCGAAGCTTCTCGTCCTCTACATAGGATTCAAATTCTCCGATGAACACGTTTAGATGTGTATATGGATCTCCCAACCAATCATATTTCTCGAAATCAAGAGTTTGAAATTTTTTAGGATAACGAGCTCTAGGGAAAATACAGTACCTTTGATAGACCGGAGAGTTTCCTCCATTTGTTGCACTTTCTTGAGAAGGTCACCAGCTTCTTGTTCTTCATTAAGGGTGGTGATTTCAGGGATTTTGTTGGTCGTGTCTTGGTTTTGTGGTCCAGGACTCTGAGTTTCGGCCTTTTCAGTCTCTTGACCGCCAACACTACCACCAGATGCTCCTGGTTCTGGGTGAGCTTGAGATTATTTCCCTTTAAGGGCCTTGCTTTGTTCTCGTAGAAAATCGGCTAACTCGGCTATCTGATTTTTCAGTCCTTCGAACTCTTCCCTGTATACCGGGGTGGATTCTGGTTGAGCACTGGAAGCCATGTCCGTGGATGGACTGGATGCTTTAGATTTAGACCTAGTAACAGGACCAATTTTTACCTACAACAAAACGTAGGTGTGTCAATTTCTTGATGTAGGTAAGGACATGATGCATGATGTGTTTTTTAGACTTTATCTTGCAAAATCGAGGTTAGTTATTTTGACGACAAGATGACATGCTATTTTGACAGGGAAAGTAAATCTTTCATTATGATATTTACATTGTGCTCCTTGGTAATTGGAGACTTAACATGGAATTGAAAGAGGAAAGCATGAAGAAACTTCCCTTCGGATTTGGTTAATCAAATGCTGACCTATCCTAGGTTACTCTCGTGGCTTTGTTTTCGGCATGAAGGCTCCCAGATCATCGCAATATACTAGAGGGGAAATTAATTCAATCGTTCAACTGGAGCGAATATGGGTGGTTCATTTTCATGAGCCCTAGAGACTTGGTCGTCCCCAGAGACATTACTTATAACCGGCCGGGTTTTCCTCGTTGTGAGAGGGACACACAGCATACATTCACATACATCGTACCTCACCATTATACATATGATGACATAGGTACGAAGCACTAATATGGGTGCGAAGCACTAATATGGGTGCGAAGCACTAAAAAGTAGGAAAGCATCCATTCACATTTATTCAATATAAAGACGCAACATTCACTCATTCATTGATTGTAGAGATGCAGAATTTCACGCATTCAATAGTTTTGAAAGGAAAATGTTTGAAAAGATTTGAAAACGGCCTAAGCCCTCTACTGTCCCCAGCAGAGTCACCACCTGTCGATGTCGGTTCTAAAAAATCCGCGGACCGGGTCACAACCCGGATCTTTTAATCTCTTTTCCTAAGTTATCGCTACCCCCACTCTTTTTATTTAGGAAAAAGGTTTTGAAAGGTTTTTTAGGATAAAGGCCAACATGTATCATGTCGATGATTTGAACATTTTACAGAGTCGCCAGTTGGTAGATTTGAAATGGTTGTACCAACTCAACCGAATTTGTTTGAAAGAGGCCCAATTGCTGGACACTGTCGAAACTTGATCTTTGAAAACAAAGTTTTGAGCTCGGGGGCTTGGTTAAGTGTGGGGAAAGTGTTAGGCACCCCACGACTCTCGTGTAAACACGGTACCGCATCTTTTTAATATTTTCCTTTAAAAATTGGAATGTATGAGTGAATGCTGCTTGAAAATTGGGCCTATTGATTTGATTGATTGAAAGTAGTGCTTTGCTTCGTTGAACCTATATATGAAGGGTTTGATTTGATTTGCAAAAAGTCTTTGATTTGATTTGCAAAAGTGTTTTGATTAGATTTGCAAAAGCTTTTCTTTTGATTGAATTGAAAATGATGTTTTGAAAGCTGGTTTATCAAACCCCTACGCTAAATAGGAATTGACGTTTGTTGATACTTCTAATTTTATCTTTATAGCCTTAAGGCTGCATTTGAATGGTGATGTGTTGGGCCGTGAAGCATTATCAACCACAAAAATAAATATACGTGTCGGTCTCCTCATGGGCATGAAAACCATTGGAGGGACGCTGACACGACAAACCACATTTCACTATGTTGAGACCTTAAATCTGAATAACCGTTTTAAGGTCTTTTATATGTATATTTTTAAGAAAAACTGGCAGGGTACATTTGTAAACTGGAGTTTGTCCATCTTGGGAATCAGATCCTGATCGATTTGATTGTGAATCCTACGATTCCTAGGCTCACATATGAGTAACCAATAAACCTGCACAACTCACATTTGTACAAAAATAGATATATACACCGTTACGATGCAATGGAACCAAGGATTCATCAGTAAATCCTGGCTGCGCGTGGCCAAAGCATCTCGCTCCCACTAGATAGCGATCTAAGGGCCGCGAGTTTGCTTTTGAAGCTGAAACTATAAAAATAACTAGATTTAAGGAAATCTCAGCTATTATAGCTTCCAGGTTATGTCGGGACCTGTTTGAACTGTTTGAAAGCTAGAATTGGCAAGATTTAGATAAATCTAGTCTGCACGCAGATATGTCAGTGCCGATTCATATAAAAATGAATATTTAAATGCAGCAATTGAATAAATTGAGTAAAGCGATATATATAGTTATATATATACAAAAGCTATAAAAGGGCGATGGGTTTTCACTCGCAGGCCCGGACTGGAATTGAAATATATATATATTTATAGAAAAACTGTAAATAGCCACAAAATAATCCAGGCTTGACAGAAATGAAATATATACATAAAATAGTAAAAAGGGCGATGGGTTTTCACGCCTGTGCCCGGACTGAAATTGAAATTGACATGAAAGTAGTCAACCAGTGACTGGGAAGATCACCCAGTATGGTGAAGTGTGCAAAAGCAGTAAAAGGGCCATAAAATAATCCAGGCCGTACTGAAATATAAATGTACAGGAAAATAGTCAACTAGTGATTGGGGAGATCACCCAGTATGGCGAAGAGTGCAAAAATAGTAAAAAGGCCACGAAGTAATCTAGGTCGGACTGAAATATATATATATATATATATATATATATATATATTGACAGAAATATTGTCAACCAAGACTGGAAAGAGAACCTAGTGGTGGTGAAAATCGCTTATATATGCGTCAATATATATAAAAGCGGTAAACTACCTCGGATTTGACATTCGGGCTTGACAGAATTGAAATGTTAGTATATATACAGTTAAATAAAAACAAAAAAGGGCCAAACCCGGACTGTGAAGATAACCTAGTTCGGCGAAGTTTCCAAAACGTGTATGCTAGTGCATTGAAGCTGCTAGAGCTGACGGATCGTCAATCCGAACTGTAAAAATGCCAAAAATTGAGTTTATGTACAAAAATATACCAAATTTTGACGAAAATGGCCACGAATTCAAGTTCCAGGCATTTTAGAAAACGAAATTTGATATACAAGTGCAAAACAGTGCAAAGAAGTAGTATTAACTTTCCAATCGTAACAATACTTACAATGGATTGCTACACGAACTTTTTGCCAAATCGTAGGCTCTATATGTCGAACTCTACTAGTTATTTTCTGATATGTGGTATAGTATGTGGGTATATCTATGTGTTAGAGTGAAAATATTTGGGTTTGGAAGTGGTGTAAAAGTCAAAAAATTAACCTGGCAGAGCTTTGCTGCGTTTCAGAATTTTTTGAAATGAGGGAGGGTGGCCTCATATTTATAGACCAGGGAGCCTTGGCTCTACCTACTGCTACCGCAGGTAGAGGTACGGCTCCATTGGTGGGGCCCACGGTGCTAGGTTCCATCATCTCAAAGTACGTGCACTCCGGACAACGCGTAGTCGAAGTCAAAACTTTCTAACTTTTGATTGGAGCTTCTGTTTGAGGCGTGAGATACCTTTTCGGAAAGCCCTCGTCGAGAGTGTTGCAATGACATGGGCTAAAACATTTTTTGGGTCCAAGAAGATGGGTTTATAACCAGGTCTTCGATTCCCCGCAGTTTGTCCGTTGAGCTGTCTTGCGTCGTTTGCACTCGGGATCGTCGTTATGGTTCGTTTTGACCTTGTTGACATCAATTCAGCTTGAATTTGACCAAATCGGCTGAGAGTTGATAAAATGACTATTTTGCCCCTCTTGGGGTGGTCCTTGGTGGATCTGGCCTCCCGAGTTATCTCTGGGGCTGAACTGCACTTTCCGGATTGATGTCGGTGCTGATCTGTACTTCCCGGGCTAAGACTGGGGATGACTTGACATGTCCTAGATTGATGTCTAGGTTGACCTGTACCTCCTGGGTTGATGCCGGGGCTGACTTGACAGCCTAATATTCAGATCGGGGTTGATCTGACGGTCCGATTAGAAATCAAATTTTATTTGATGGCCCGATATTGAGATCGGGGTTGATCTGACTGTCTGATTGGAGATCAGAGCTGGATTGGCAGTTCGATTGACGATCGGAGCTGATTTGATGACTCGATATTGAGATCGGGGTTGATCTGACGATCCGATTGGAGATTAGAGCTGATTTGATGGCCCGATATTTAGATCTGGGTTGATCTGACGGTCCGATTGGAGATAGGAGCTGGATTGACGGTCCGATTGACGATCAGAGCTGATTTGATGGCTCAATATTGAGATCGGGTTTGATCTAACGGTTCGATTAGAGATCAGAGTTGGATTGACGGCCCGATATTGAGATCGAGTTTGATCCGATAGTCCGATTGATGATTGGAGCTGATTTGATGGCCCGATATTGAGATCGGGTTTGATCTGATGGTCCGATTAGAGATTGGAGCCGATTTGATGGCCCGATATTGAGATTGGGGTTGATTTGATGGTCCGATATGAGTTCGGAATTGGATTGACGGTTCGATTGGAGATCGGAGATGGATTGAGTACCGATATTGGTGATTGGATTTAACTGGAATACCGATATTGGTGATCAGATTTGACTGGAGTACTGATATTGGTGATTGGATTTGACTAGAGTACCGATATTGGTGATCGGATTTGACTGGAGTACCGATATTAGTGATCGGATTTGACTTGAGTACCGATATTGGGGATCGAATTTAACTTGAGTACCGATATTGGGGATCAAATTTGACTTGAGTACCGATATTGGGGATCGAATTTAGGTTTATCGATATTGGGGATCAGATTTAACTTGAAAGCCCGGTGTAGGGAACCGTGGTTGATTTTGATTGACGATTTTCCCTCATACAGTGTTAGTATTGGGGCAAGAAAATTTTTAAATGTCGACATAGATCACTTCTTTACACCTTTGCATCAACATATTTATTATCGATATAAATTCCTGTTACACAAATATTTAGCTGCCTACATGCATTAGAAAGAAAACAACACTTTACAGAAATACTTTTGTTCTTGTGTTTGATAAAAGTTACATGTTGTACCGCAACCATTTTAATACATTGCTATATATATATATGGTAATGATCCATAACATCTATTTGCTATGGATCAATTAGATATTGTTTGATAAAATTGAAAGTTAAGATCTAAACAGTTTAAACATTTGAATAATGTAGAGCATCTGAATCAAATTTTATCTAAATAAAGAAATGTTGTTTGATAATTAATTTTTTCAAAATGTCTGAATAATTATATTTTACCATTTTAACCTTTCCTTCCCTCGTATTCAACAACCCAGCTTCTTTCTCTTCCCCTTCCCCTTCCCTTTCCTCCTCCTCCCTAATACCCTCTTCTGCCGTATCAGTTTTCGGTACATCAACATTAATCAAATGATGGAAAAGAATAAAAAACGTATGGCAAAATAACAGAAGACTAATCAAAAACCTCTTGATTTGTGGCATCTGAGTCAAGCGAAGTAGTTTCTTCCCTTGAGAAAGAAGAAGCTCGAAACTAACAAAAGAAATATCAATGTCCAACATTAATTAGAGAACACAAAAATTGAGATAAACATATAATATGGGAGTTGTTTTTTGATAAGCTGAAATTGAAACATGGGAGTTACTTTTTGATGAAAGAAGAAGAAGATTTGGGGAAGAGGGCATTTAAGGGTCTCTGTTTTCTTCTTGGATTGGTGAAATGGCAGAGAGTTGATTTGCGAGAACCATTGAAGAGAAATCATGTTGAAGCAAACAAAAAAGCCATTTTCGATGATTAGGGAGAAAGAGTGTGTGTCTAAGATCTGCAGTTGATTTTGATGATCTTGGTCTCTCCGATCTGCAGTTGATTGAGGAGGTTATTTTTGTCCAAAAAAGGCAACTTTCATTCAGACCCACCTCTAAATGGTTTAGAATTATATTTGTGTCTAACCGATTAAGAGTCAATTTATTTTTTTTACAAAACATGTTTTGCCTCTTACCGAATCAGAGGCATATCCATTAAGAGCTATTTAGATGTAAACAAACACAACCTTAGTGGCATATAGCATCTTAACCATTCATTGCAATCCATAACACTGTTGCTAGCCTAAATTAATGAATCCGCTAGTACTTCTAGCGGCTGCAAGGCAAATACAACATTCCAGATCTTGTTAAGATCCCAAACACATACGAAATCCAAATCACATCCTATATAGATACATCCTAAATAGCAACAACATTACATACGAAATCAGCCTCAAAGCAAAAGCACATCAAACATCCCAAATTCTGTTCCAAATCCCAATCGCAGCAACAAGAAACATCAAATTCCAAATCAAATCAAATACATTAAATTCCAAATTAAATTAATTATTTAGAGTGGGTAAAAACATAACTAGAACATAACATAACTAGAAATTCTTGAAAACAGAAGATGTACCACTAAGTCAATTATTTAGAGTGGGCAAAAACCAATTATAACTAGAACATAACAAAACTAAAAGGAATCTAAATGGATCACCCAATCCAATTCCCAAATAATTTTAACCTTTCCCAACTTTATTCCCCACCTAATCTAGAGGAAGACAGTGTTCAATATCACTGCCAAAAAATAGAAATTATCTAATAATCTGTGACAGGAATTAAGCTGCTCGTGGCCATTTTCATCAATTAAGATATTATCATAGACTATGGTAGCAATGACATCACCTATGAACGGACTGACCCAGTAGATCCAGTGGTGCGTCCATGACCAGCTAACCATGGCAAGCCCAAAGGCGACTGCAGGGTTCATGGATGCACCATCAAAAGCACCGCCAACCAAGATGTTAGCCCCCACAATTGAACCGATTGCAATAGGTGCAATAATGCCCACATTTCCCTTCTTTGGATCCACTGCAGTCGTGTAGACTAGGCCGAAGGTCATCACAATCTCGAATACCACTGCATTCCACACAGATACACCAGTTGAGGATTAGTCTCATAGCAGCATTTGTATGTACAAGTGATCACTGAACTGAACTGCAATACTTCAAGAGCATACAAGGGCGGTTAAAAGAATATCAATAATTATAACCCCAACATCAGTCTAATATAGTTTTGCCCATAAAAACGAGTTAGACCATAACAAAACACAAAATTAAATATGCTGCACTATAAACTGAAATAATGAACCTATAACCCCAATATCAGTCTAATACGCTGCAATACAAACTAAACACTATAAACCATAACAAGACATAAACTGAACCAATGAACCTACAACCCCAATATCAGTCTAATACGCTGCAATACAAACTAAACACTATAAACCATAACAAGAGTACAAGACACAAACTGCTAGGTAAAACATCCAGTTTATCATTCATACAAATATGAAAACATTCAAATAAACTATTTCCTAATAATCTAATGGCCCTCTAATCCAAGTTAATTCAAATAAACTATTTCCTGATATTTTTGCAGTGAAAGAAACAAAAGATCAATATTCATTTAAATTAACTTAATTATTTTCCTTGAAGATCAATACATACAACTTTCTATATATGATAAGTAGTATTCTTTGAAGAGGGATCGAAGTTGAGCTAAAATATTGCTGGAATGTAGAAACAAATTACAAGAGTAAAGTTCCATACAAGAAGTGGCATGATGTCTGAATAAAACAGAGGAATCTTATCTTGTTCTGGATTCAACTTTGTAGGGGCCTTCCTCTCCTCTTTCTCCTTAGCCTCACATTCCTGTAACCAAAAACTGAGTATGATCATCACATATTAGAATACTCCATATGTACAGAAATAAAAACAAGGCTTGCTAAACTACAGAGAAAGTTTAATGTTGGTTTGTTCATTCAACAACATTCAAAGTTTATGTGTTCTTTATTTTTCGACCCCAGAATACACCTGGGGAAGATGATAAATGGAAGAACTGACAGACTTCAATGAAATGTTACGCCCATCGAAAAACCTAATAAGTAATTTTCCTAGAACAATAATAGTTAACAAAATAATTTGGAGTTGCAATGTAAACAACATGGTTTTTTTTTGCTAGAGCAAATGGAATAAACCAAGCTCCCACATAACATTCAATTTATTAAAAATTACTAGTAACGTTACACTTATAAAAATCACGAGTATCCAGAACTAACCAAGTTCTTGATTTTGGTTGACATGCATAAGTTCCCATGATCATGGGTTAGTACATGTGACCATCGAGTCCAGTGTGACTTAACTGATCCCAGTTTGGGTCCTTTTGATCTGAAAATTGAAGCCACCAATTAAAAATTTGTCCCTTTTTTGGTCCAATTGTTACAGGGCCTAAAAATTCCATCTAAGGGAAAATCAATTCACTATATAGTATAAACATTTGATAAATATTTCTATGAAGTTGGCGCCAAAGTCGACTAATTGAGCATCAAAATTCCAAACACCTCTTAGCTCTCACATCATCCTGTATTCTTGTTGTTTAGTCAACTTCTGTGACACCCCCAAATTCGGGTACTTCATTTTCACATGATTTGGTGTTCACTTTCTAACTATAACAAACATTTACCCAATATATCTCAAAATAAATTACAATCTTTATTCAAAATAATAAAATCTCCTTAATACAAGGGTTACAACCTTCTCAAAAATCAATCATAGGGTTACTCTAACCTTGACATAAACAATAAAGTGCGGAATAAAAATATGACATAAAAGTCTTATTACAATTATTTCAAAATAATTAAACAATTCTTCACTTGCTTTGTTTTCCCTTGCCCTTACTCGTAGACGGAGCATCAGCGTTATCAACCTTAACTGAAATTGTTATTTAATGCAAGAGTGAGCAAACAACAGCTCATTGGAGTTTAACAATAATAAATACATGAAAGGATATCTTTAAAAAGATTTGAATAACTTAGCTTACTTCAACAATAAAGAATTGAATAATAATTCTCTATCAACATTAAAATTCGAATATAGAATTTATCTGAAGATCATAAGACCTTTGAACTCTTGTCCTAGGTTATAAATATTTCTATTTAAACCTTTAACAGTCAATAAGACTATGGACCTTAACTCGTACTTAGGGGGATCAGCCCTTTGTACCATGTATTGTGCACAAACATCTTAACGCTATGCGTAGTAACCTCTCCTAGTAAATAGGGTTGTTCAACTCAGTAATTTGAATTCAAGTCCGCACCAAAAAAAGTTTGGTTTGGATAAGCTTATAAGGGTAATTTAGAATTCACGTTCATCAACTAAGGATTAGTTGAATCGACTTTCAATAATTCATAAATAAAAGAATTATGAATTAACATATACTTTAGAAGTAAACTTAATGCATTTAAAATAATAACTGGATCTTACTTGAACAATAAGTTAAGATCATTTCAATTAAATAAGCAATTGTCCAATACAGAAATGGAAAGTACATTCTCAACAATGAATATATGAACTCAAGAAATTATATAGAATTAACAAGTTTAGGGTTAGAAGACTTGCATAAAATTAATACAAGATCAGGGTTTAGAAAACTTGCCTTATGCGCAAGCTACTTAACTCAATTCACGTACTTTAATACTTCCTACACATATATATTTAATTACAATAACCTAAATTAGTTAACACATAACTAATTCACATAATTGGTTAACTCTCAAGGTTAACTCATCCCAGTTAAATAACTAAATAATAATTAACCATCACATAGTTAATTACATCACATAGGCATGCTCACATAATTAAATCAATTATGTATTTAACTAAATTATAATTAAACAATTATAATTTAAACACTTAATCTAATTATAATTACTTAAATTATAATTATCTCTTAAATTATAAACAATTATAATTTAAAATTAATTAAACTACATCATGCATTATAATTATACAATTTACAATTAATCATGTATTTATCAATTATAATCTATAATAATCATGCATTTATTAAATTATAATTACATAAATTATAATTTAAATTAACATCTAATTGATTAAAATAAATCAACTTCTATACATTATAATTTCACAGAATTATAATTTAAATTAAACATTTACTCTTAATTATAATTAATCAAATTATAATTAAGTAACTTATTTTATAATTAAACAATTATAGCTTATAATTTAAATACTAAATTAGGTTTTCAAAACTTTTTTTTCCTCAAATTATGAAATTATCAACTTCATGTTAACACATGTTATAACAGCTAGATACATGCTCATTATCTTAGTAATAATGTAATGGAAACATAAAAACACACTGCACACTTGATTAAAACTCACTGCCTCTGCTCAGGACATGGCGCAGCTGCGCCACCTTTAGCCTTGACACCGGTGCAGCTGCGCTGGTGTCAATCCTGAAAATCCAGCGGCGCAGCTGCTCCGCTTCTGCCCTTGCTGGCTGCGCAGCTGCGCCAGCACGCGGACAGAAATAGAGCAGCTTACGAACAGTGCCGAGAAAAACTAAATTGGCTTAATTCTCCACATCGAGTTCTCAATTTAGCCAAAGATTGATTCATATAACATTACAGAAACATCGTATAAAGCTTCTAACACACTTTTAACATACCAAGACATCAAATTACAAGATTAAAATACTAAATTTTAAATAAAAACTTGAGAAAATCATTTTTCTCCCAAACTCATAATTTTCATAAAACAATTCACTGTAATGCAATTTCTCAACTAATTCAACTTTATATACATGCATTATATACCAAATTGAAGATAACATCAAACCAAATTCCTAGTAAGCATATTAGCATATACTAATTCATTATTTTTTCTCTAAAATCAACCAATTATATGAAATTCCATATGAACATATTTTATTCATTAAATAATGTTTCTACTATAATTTGATTTCTGAAAACTCGTTTATAGCCTACCAATCAACTATTGACAATACATGAACACCATATATATATACAATTCATGTTAATACGTTTTCTTGAAATTTACAGTAAACCAAAATTTACAGAAACTCAAAACAAGGAAGAACAACTAATTAAAATTTTTAAAACTATGAGATAGTAATTACCCTTTGTTTGATGATTGTAGAAGAATATGAAGATTAACTCTAGCCTTCTCAAGGTTTCTCTTCCTTCTCTTCTTCCTTTCTCTCTCTAAATTCTCTGCTCTTCTTTTCTTTGTTCTTAGTTTAGACTTAGGCTTAGAAAACTAACGTAGTTTTTCTTTACGTAGTATATAGATATATAACTGATGTATGAATAATATACGTATTAACTAATACTTAATAACTTAATTAATTTAACAGTTATAAAATTTAAATTTGAATAGCCATAAGGCCATGTTTGACAAACCCTTTATTTAAAAACAGATTATTAGCTAAGGCCTTGTTTGGAAAATAGATTTAAAAACAAATGCAAAGCCTTGTTTATTTAAAATCATTTAAAATCCTTTTTCTTTTATTTTAACAAATCATTTAACACATATTTTAAATGTCACATTTTAATTAATCATCTAATTTAATCAATTAAAATCTAACATCAATTAATCACATAAAATTATCACATAATTATAATTACTCGCTAATTATAATTCCCGTAACACTTAACACATATCTCATCTAATTTAATTATCTCAATTAAATTAGAACTATAATATAAAGTTAATATACATTAATTAAATAAATATTACACATTTATTTAATGAATATATAATACTTAATTAAATCACTCCATAAATCACATAATTTATTTATTTAACTCAATAAATAAATCACATAAAATGTTTATTTAACTCAATAAATATTTAAAATTAAATATAAAATCTCAATCGTTACAACTTTCATTCAGTTAATTTTACAGACATTTGACAAATTTCTAACACACCCCTATCCTACAAGTCAAACAACATAAGAACATTAATTGTCACAAAGATATCAGGACATACTTTTAAGAAGTGCATCACAAAGAAGTCAGACAATATTTCTAAGAAGTTGAATTGATGCAAAAATATAAAGCAATACCTTGTTATGATATTGAGGACGATAAGTTGAGGCTAGACTTTCCCAATCACAAACCTTCTTCACTTTGTTATTATGAAAACCTCCAGTACAAAACAAAAATAAACTTGAAGCCGATCTGCACTCAATTACGAACTAGGGTTCATAAGAAATCATGGAATTTCTAGCAGCTTTAGATTTGGGAGATCAAATAACAAACTTATCGATTAAATGCTCAAATTTGCACAACTGTTGCCGATCAACAGTCCATTACGAGCTAAGGTTCATGATCTAAAGTCGATTGCGAGCTAGGGTTCATGAGCATAAATCGCTAATATGTGTCTGCTAGAAATTTTGGCGAATTGTGTTTTTTTTTGGCTATAAGGCTGATTGAGGGCATAATCAACCTAAAGTTTTATTAATCCTATCTGCTAGAACTTCTAGCGGGCGACAAGAAGGCTCTTTTAATCTGGGCCCTTCATAATTGCAATAGATGATTAAAATGGTATATGTCACTAATTGATCCATAACAAATAGATGCTATAAATTATTGCCTATATATATATATATATATATATATATATGAGATGTCGTTGTGTTTCTGCTGAGAAACCAGTCTCACACAAATACACTAAGATAAATATAAACACCCCATTGTATGGGATATAAAATAATAACACCAGAATTTTACGTGGAAACCCAACTAAAAAAAACCACGGGAAGAGATCTCAAAAATTTACTATGAAAACAATATGGAGATTACAAACTTTCTACTGAGAAATAAACTAACTGTTTAATTCTCTCTACACCCTCACTCTTAGAATGCTCTAACTAAATTTATCACTCTTTAACTCTCTTTGCTTCTCTAAGCTTTGGTGTTGTTGTGGTGTATTGAAATGAGAAGCTAAAGCTCCCTTTTATTGGAGAAATATGGGGAGGGGAAAAGAATTTAGGGAAGGTTACATTCCAAAGTCTGAGGGGAACAAAAATTGGGGAAGGCAAACGCAAGGCTACTTTTTCAACAATCTCCACCTTGGCTTGCATTTTTCAAATCTTGTGAACTTCTTCGTGTTTGTGAATGTATCACTCTCCCTGGATACTCCACCACGAACTCAGCATTCAATGAAGTGAATTAAGTCCAAGCAGTGCTTGAACATTTATGCTATAATTGACTTTGTGAGCATATATGCGTCATTCTCTTTTGTGTGAACTTTGTGAACTGCAATGTCATCATTGTTCAACCACCCACGAATCTTGTGATATCGAACATCTATATGTTTGGTCCTGACATGGAACACCTGGTCCTTTGCTAAATGAATAGCACTTTGACTATCACACTGAATCTGGATACTGCCTTGCTTGAAACCTAGTTCTTCAACTAGTCCCTTAAGCCACAAAGCCCCCTTGCTTGCGTCTGTCAATGCCATATACTCAGCCTCTGTTGTTGATAATGCTACCGTAGACTGCAACACTGACCACCAACATATACATCATCCACAAAAGGTGTATACAAACTTTGTCGTAGATCTCCTTGCATCTAGGTCTCCAACATAATCCAAATCAACAAACCTTGTAACCTCACTTCTTGAGGTATTACGATCAAACATAAGACCGTAATTAGTTGTACCTGCTAGAAAGTAAAAAATCCATTTGACAGCATTCCAATGCTCTTTCCCTGAATTTGCTAGATACCTGCTAACCACACTGACTAAATATGAGATATCTGACCTTGTACATACCATGGCATACGTGAGACAACCCACTGCATTTGCATACGATAATTTGGACATTTACTTCTCCTCATCCTCTGTTTGTGAGCCCAAATATGAAGACAACCTGAAATATGCTGCCAACGTAGTGCTAACTGGTTTAGCATTGTGCATGTTAAACCTCTCCAAGACCTTCTGCACATATTCTTTCTGAGTTGGCCACAACTTTTCTGCCTGACGATCCCTGTGAATTTTCATACCTAATATCTTCTTTACTGATCCAAGATCATTCATGTCAAATTCACTGTTCAACAAAATTTTTGGCTGAAGAATATCTGACTTCCTCTTTGCTGCTATCAACATGTCATCGAAATATAACGTCAACAATACTAGAGAACCATCATTAAGGGATCTGAAATACACACATGGATCATACTCTGAATGAGAGTAACCATGAGCCACCATAAAGTTGTCAAACTTCATATACCACTGTCTCGGGGACTGCTTCAAACCGTAAACCAAGCCCTCTTTCCTTGGTTCAATAAACCCCTCAGGCTGCTTCATGTAGATCTATTCTTCTAAATCACCATGGAGAAAAGATTTTTTCACATCAAGCTGCTCTAACTCCATATCATGTGATGTTACGATAGATAAGATCAACCGAATCGACGTGTGTTTCACAAATGGTGAGAAGATCTCATTGTAGTTGATTCCCTCTCTTTGAGAGAATCCCTTTGTCATTAACCTGACCTTGAATCTTTTAGCTTCTTTATCAGACTGAGCTTCCTTTTTCTTGAACACCCACTTGCATCATATAGTATTCGATCCTTTTGGAAGTTGAACTAACTCCCAAGTCTGGTTCTTCTGTAAAGACTCCATCTCTTCTGTCATCGATATCGCCCATTTATCATTATCCTTGGACTGAATAACATCCTGATAGCTAGTTGGATCTTCACTACCAGCAATTAAGGTAAAGGCAACCATGTCATCAAACCTATATCTCTGCACTGGTTTGCTGACTCACCTTTCTCGATCTCTAACAAGATTATAAGACCTTTCCTGGGGGTTTGAAGGATGATCATCTTCAAACTCTTGAGCTTCTTTTGTCTCTTCAGGAAGCACCACCTCAACTGGTTATTTCTGCAACTCACTTAATTGTTGCAGATTCTTCATTCACAGATTTGTTAAGCATGTGTTTCTTATTGAACACCACATTTTTGCTGATGACCTTCTTCTTGGATACTGGATCCCATAACCTATATCCCTTGACTCCATCTTCATATCCAAGGAAAATGCACTCCTTTGACCTTGGATAGAGTTTGGACTTTCGTTCCTCAATCAACAAATGAACATAAGTTGAACAACCAAAGAATTTCATTCTAGAAAAATCAACTGGTTTCCCACTCCATACCTCTTTGGGGATTTTGTAATCAATTCTAGCTAACGGAAATCTACTTATCAGATAACACGTTGTGTTGAGTGCATCAACCCAGAAACTCTTGGGCAATCCTGCATTCAACCTCATACATCTGGCACATTCCAACAGAGTTCTGTTCATCCTCTTTGCAACCCCATTTTTCTCTGGAGTTCTTTTAACTGAGAAGTGCCTGGTGATACCTTCATCCTGAAAGAACTGTAGGAATGACCTGTCCTTGTATTCTGTGCCATTATCTGATTTGAAATACTTAAGCTTCTTTTCGGTCTGGTTTTTTACTTTAGTTTTCCACTACTTAAAGATTCTGAAAACCTCGGATTTCTGCTTCATAAAAGACACCCACACCTTTCTGACGTAGTCATCTATGAATCTAACAAAATAATGGGCTCCACCCATTGTCGTATGGTTGATCATCCCCCAAACATCTAAATGTATATAATCAAGTACATTCTTACTGGTATGTGCTCCTGCCTTGAAATTGACCCTCCGTTGTTTGTTGTACACGTAAAACTTACAAAATTCCAAACTTCACGTTTTGACACCTTTCAGTAACTGCCTTTTGTGAAGTTCTTTCATTCCACATTCACTCAAATGACTAAGTGCATGTGCCATAATTCTTTGCTATCACTGTTGGAATTATCCTGCACAGAAATTGCTGCTCCACCAGAAACTGTGTCCCCTATCAACTTGTCGAGGGTGTCCTTTTTTGACCTTTTATAATTACCATTAAACCCTTAGTAATTTTCATGTTACCATCTCTGACTGAGATACTGTAGCCTATAGAGTCAAGTACTCCAACCGATAGCAAGCTCTTCTTCAATTCTGGAATATACCTTAAATCACCCAATGTTCTAACAATCCCGTCAAACATTTTAACTTTGATGGCGCCTATCCCAGTAACTTTGCAGACTATATTGTTACCCAATAAAACTGTACCACCATTGCAAGATGTAAAAGTATCAAACCAATCCCTCATGGGGACATATGAAAAGAATAATTGGAATCCATGTACCAATATATAAGGCTTCTACTATCTCTAACAAATAAGAGATCACCTTGTAAAGCTTCCTTTTTTGTCACTGTGTACATCTCTCCGTCGTTGCACACATCTTCTTGCTCAGCAACATTAGCAGAATTTTTAATCTGCTTACCTTTCTTCTTGTTATCCTTCTTTAACAATGGACACTGATTTTTTTAGTGGCCCTTTTCGTGGCAATGATAACACTCAACTTGAGAATTATCATTCTTGCCTGGTCTCGACTGAGACAATTGTCGTTCCTTATCGGAGAATACTTCTTCCAATTAGGACCCCTACCACGCCCATCTAAAAATGCAAGAAGATTGTCTCCTTGATCTCCGGAAATAGTGCCCCTGAACTTATCTTGGTCCAAAACTGCTAACATCACATCGTTAATTGCAAGCTTTTCCTTCCCTACAAGGAGAGTAGTATGGAGAGTTGAGTATGAATCTGGTAGAGAGACAAGAAGTAATAAGGCTTTATCTTCTTCTTCCAACTTCACATCAATACTGGTTAGTTGGGCCACCAATCTATTAAACTCATTAATATGATTGGTCAAATCTGACCATTCTTCCATCCAAAGTCGGTACAAATCCTTTTTCAAATATAACCTATTTGACAGAGACTTTAACTTGTAAACGTTCTCATGTTTCTCCCACAAGTCATTTGAAGAGGTTTCTGTCAAAACCTGATATTTGATCTATGGCGCTAAACTCAATCTGATTGTTGCCACGACCTTTGCTTCAAGTTCTGTCCCTTTTTCATCTGGCATAGTTGTTGGTTTCTTCCCTTCTAGTGCCTTTTCCAATCCCCATTGTGCCAATACATCTTTGACTGTACACTGCTAAATACTAAAATTTAACTTACCGTTAAATGGTTCAACTTCATACCTCGCACTTGTGCTTGTCATCTTCGTATTTGTGACCTGCCTCATTTCTCTTTTAACGGATCGTACCAATTGGCCAAGTAAATGTAAGTCGGGTGGGAGTCCCTCCTTGCTTTTGTAATAGTGACTAATTAAATAACCACCTTTCTTAAAGGCACTGCCTTTTAAACTACTTTCCTTGACACCAACGACGTGAACCAAAAGCTTTGATACCAATTGTTGAGAAATCAGTCTCACATAAATACACTAAGATAAATACAAACACAGTCACTGTATGAGATATAAAATAGAAACACCAGAATTTTACGTGAAAACCCAACTGAGAAAAACCACGGGGAGAGATCTCAGAAATTCACTCTAAAAATAATATGGATATTACAAACTCTCTATTGAGAAATAAATAAACTATTTATTTCTCTCTACACCCTCACTCTCAGAATGCTCTAACTAGGATTCTCACTATCTTTACTTCTCTAAGCTTTGGTGTTGTTGTGGTGTGTTGAAATGAGAAGCTAAAGCTCCCTTTTATAGGAGAAATCTGGGAAGGGGAAGATAATTTGGGGAAGGTTCAATTCCAAAGTCTGAGGGAACAGAAATTGGGTATGGCAAATGCAAGGCAACTGTTTCAACAATCACATTTAAGTTGGAGGAGTGGATGATTTGAAAAATAAGAGTCATATAAGAGTCTATTATCTTCCACAAAATTTGAAGGGTTAAAGATTCATATGAAGGGAATCTTCAACTTATTCACACACCTGTTACACTTTTTCCTTTCTCATTCTTTGTCTTTAACATAAAAATTAACATGCCACTGTTTAATAAGTAATAAACTCGTTTTCAAATAAACATGGGATTTGTATTCGTCAGCCAATCTTGTCCCTATAACTACAAAAACTTTTTATTTCCTTTAATTTAAAACATCCTAGCCATAGTGACTATTGCAATTTTTTCTGTTGCAAAGTTTAAACTTGTTTCCAGAACTCAAGGTTTATGACCTTTCTGAAAAACGACAAATGATATATTTTAAAAATCTAATTAGTGTCGTGGAAGATCACATAACTAATGTGCTGATAGTGTAGTCTATCTCAAATGGTTTCCCATGGGTTAACTTTTCACCTTCAAACCCACGCTTGTTCACCAACTCATCTCACTTTCTCCAACCATTAACCAACTTTAACGGCTATAGTTCAAATTTATAGAATAAGACAATCTAATCAGGGAAGCTCAGAGACCAGAGGCATAGAATGCTGAAAATGAACCCAAGCCTGATCCAAGAGATTTTTAGATTTTTTGCTATAAAAATCCTATTTAACTATTTATTTAATGTTTATTTATTTATGTTGGACATTGATTTATTAATAAAATTACATCATTCATCGTTTATTAAATGATCATTTAGTTTCTTTATATATATCTCCATATTATATATATTATGGTTTATGTGTATAAATAAATATTTTACACAGAAGATATAAATCATATGTAATATATAAATAAAGAAATAATGATTTATAATGTAGGATAATTTGAAGATATTATCCTGTAGGTTATTGTACTTTAAAAAAGATGATTTATCTTGATCATGGAAGTTAGACTTCTAATTAAAGTACTAATGCTTTAATAATGTGCATTAAACGGATCATGTGATAATATTTTATTTATAAAATATTTTCACATAAATACTAATTAGTAAAATTTCTTAATTTTGAAATTATAGTGGACTTAATATTGTTATATGTATTAATTTGATGTTCTAATGAGTGAAATTACATCATGTTAATTAATACCTCGGAATGCCGATTAATATATTTAATTAATATTATGAATATTATTATTGTCAAAACATCTATAAGATTTTTCATAAGATAATTTATCATTGATCATAGAATCTTGGCCGAGTCTTTTAATATTTATTATTAAAATGATTGATTTAATTGTTAAATCAATTTATGATAAAATAGAGATAAATTATGGACTTATAAAATTAGTTTAAATGTATCGGAATTATATTAATTGATTCTGAAATATTTATGTACGTACATTTATGGAGGAAATATTTATAGTTTATTAGTAAATGGCTTATTTAATTAATTTCTGGACAGAAGTGCAATTACAATTATTGAGTAAAATTAATTATAATTAATATTTATTTTGAATATTATTATTAGATAATAATATCTAGATAAGTGTTGAAGTTAGAAGAGGAATCCCTTTGGATCCCTTTCCTAGCCTAATATGGACCAACTTCTTGAGAGAGGGTAAGGATCAATGTTATTATATATATCATTGATCAGAAACGGATGATAAGATTTTTTTTTTATAAGAGGAAAAAAAAAATACGTATTCTCTTTTTCAGCCTAGGAAAAACAGAGTAAGGGTTTGTCTAGAAGGGTGCTTTGGAGACCACACTCTAGTTTCAGCATAAGGTCATAGGAAGGAAGATCTTGAGGATATAAGTGATTGTATAAAGATTCAAAACGTGTTAATCCAACCAAAAACTAGGTAACAAATTCATACTTTAGATACATGGTATATATATTTGTTGTTTCGTATAAAACCATAAAGATGATCCAAGTTTTATTTAATTTAAAAAAAAAACTATTTTCAAAAATTTTTTCCTTCAATTGGTATCAGAGCAATCTTTATGCTTTTATATGAATAAAATGAATATATATGTGTATAAATGATTTTTGAAATCTATTGCTTTAGGGTTTTAATAAAGTAATCTGTCCGTTTATGTTATAGAATTAAAGTATGCATGAGATGTATTAAAGTATTCTTTATGGTACACAATAGGATATATTATTGTTCTAACTTCTGTTTTGTAGAATTGATTGTTACATATTCTCATAGCTAGTAAGAATGTTTGTTTTAATTAGCTGTTGGTTTTGATTTTAGGTTGTAAAACTCTTGTTGAGAGTTGTTTAATTTTCTACAGTTTAGATAATATGTAAACTCTTAATGAGTATAGGTTTCATTGATGCAATCATATCTAGATTGGATGTACGCTTCATATGAAGTATAGGACCTATATGTAATCCACTTCGAAAATAATATGTATGATGTTGAAGAAGATGGATATGGAACTTAAGAGTGAGGAAAGGGCAACAAAGGAGCAAAGTTCGACATAGACAAAATGTCTAGCGCCGCGATGCTCCCTTTTGGGAGCCGCGACGCTCCTTCCCTTAGGCCACGACGCTCGAGTCTCTTGTCTCAGCAACTTGAATTCGAGTTCAACAAGGATGTTTCAAGAGAGTCCTGATGGATCCAAAATTGTTATCACTACAAGAAAAAGTTTTAATCCCGACGAAATTAATTCCCTCAGAATTAGCATAATTTCGACGGAATATTCCTTCGAAAATAGTATAATTCTGACTGAATTTCGTCGGAGATAGGATTCATTCCTTGGCGCTAAACTTCCTGCCAGCACCAACTCTATTTTCGACGGAATCATGTTAATTTCCGACGGAATTTTCGTCTAAAATAAAGTAAATCCAAGGGATTTAATTTGGACCAAAATTTCGTCGGAATTAACTTATAAACCTAAATTTCAGTCTCATTTATTTAACCACCTCAATTTCTATCTCTCACTCTCTATCTCGCACTCTTTCTCTCTCTCAGTCTCTCCACCCACCACTTCCATCCCAGCCTTCGACAGTCCCTAGCTGTCGTTCGTCAACGCCTCCCTCTGTCGGTCGTCGTCGTTGCTGCTGTCGTTGCTTTTGCTGCCGGTGCTACTTCTGCCATGCACGGTTTGATGCAAAGTTAGAAACTAGGGTTCATCTATTCCTAGTTTGCAAGGTATGTTCAAAGTAATTTGTTGAGTTAACTAGGGTTCATTCAGTTATTGGAATATGAAATTGGATAATATTGTGTATTTAAGGATTATTTTTTATTTGGGTCTAAAATTGTGATTAAATTATTTATTATGTATTTACGGATTAAAGGAGCTTTGGGTCTGAAATTGGGATGGGATGGGATTATTGAAATTTGCAATTGCAATTAGTGGAATTATTGGTCTGAAATTCTTTTTTTTATATCTTGCTGAAATTTGGATTACTTTTGAATTGTTGTTGAAATTGGGATTATTTTTGATAGTTTGCAGAAATTGGAACTACATTTTTGCCCTTAATTGTTGATATGTGCAAATTGTTTTTGATATCTTGCTGAAATTGGGATTATTTTGACATGTTACAGAAATTGGGAAGCATGTAGTTACAGTAGTCCTAAAGTGAAATAAAATTAAATGACTACGGATCTATAAATGTGAAAATAGTCAAATTTAATACAGACTTCAAATATAATATAATACAAAATAAATTAATTTAAATAATATAATATAATATAAAATTAATAAATTAATGAATAAAATAAAATAAAATAAAAAAGATAAAATAAAATTAATTACATTAAATTAAATTAAATTAACTGCATAATATAATATAATATAATTTAAAATAAATAAACAAAATAAAATAAAATAAATAAATAAATTAAATTAACTTAAATTAAACATTTAACATAATTCAAAATAAATAAATAAAATAAAATAAATAAATAAATAAATAAATTAAATTAATTAAATAAAATAATATTAAATAACTCAAAATAAACAAACAAAATAAAATGAAATGAAATAAAATAAATTTAATAAATAAATTAAATTCACTTAAATTAAATAAAGTAATATAAATTTATAAAATAAAATGAAATAAATTAATTAAAATGAATTAAATTAATATATAAATTAATTTTAATTAAATTACATTATAATGATTAATTAATATAAATTATTTTAAAATTAATTAACATAAAATAAAGTATTATAATATACTATCTGGAACTAAGTAGCATTTACTTAGTTCTACACCTACATAAAGTAAAGTAAAATAAATATAATATATTCTTATAATAGTTCTCATAAACTGAGTAGCATTTATTTAGTTTATAATTGAAAAAATAAACTAAGTAGCAGTTACTTCGTTTTTCACAACTACAATAAACTAAATGTAGTATATTAATTTAATTTAATAAAATAAATTTAAATTTATAAAATAAAATAAATTTAAAAAATTAGATAATATAATATAATACAAAATAAAAAAAATAATCAATAATAATAAATTAGAATAAAATAAATTTAAGTTAATAAAATAAATAAATTTAATTTAATTTAATAAATTTTAAATTTTATATAATATAATAAAATAAAAAATAAAATAAAATAAAAATTTTAAAATCAAATCTAATAAAATAAAATAACATAATATAAAATAAAATAAAATAAATTATAGCTAATTAAATTAACAGAAAATAATTGAAATAAACTAAGTAGCATTTGCTTAGTTTTTCACAATTAAAATAAATTAAAGTAAGTACTATGTGTATATATACATATATGTACTATACTTTAGAACTTAGAAACCCGTTTAACAAGTATGAGTGAATGTCGAACAGTAGTCCCCATATTCAAATAATAGTTCTCATAAACTAAGTAACATTTACTTTGTTTTTCATTGATAAATAAACTAAGTAGCATTTGCTTAGTTTGCCACAATTTTCAATAAACTCAATATATACATGTGCATGTAGTATATATAAGTTGGAGCTTAGAAATCCGTTTGACATTCACTCATTTAGAGTGAATGTCAAATAGTCCCCAGTTTGGGATTGTTATTGGATGTTACGTCTCTTACTTAGGCTAGTGTCAATTCACAAGGCACGCTATTTTTTTGAGAATTTTTCAGCTGGTGTCTCTATATGTTCTTTGAGTGTATACTTAGACTAAGTTGTCTTGGTCTATTTCGTGTACTTGGACACTATGGGGAGGTGCTGCTGAAATTTTCTTAAAACAGAAGAAATGTGCTCAAGATTGACATTAGTGAGGAGACACATCTAGGAACGGGATAGAAGCCTAACCCCTGTAGAGTGGAGATATATACTAAGAAAATATAATTCATGCATGGACCACATATATGAATATCATTATTCTGAATGTGTCATTTTTTCAGTTAAAGATGTTAATCGACCTGAGTTGGATGTACCGTAGGATACCCATTGATGGGAGGGGATTAGTCTCAGCTTATCGTGATGGGAAGTGTAAATTTTTGAACAAAGCAATAGAACATGCTGATGATCCGAATGAAAAGATGAGATGCCCGTGTGTCAAGTGTAAAAACCTGATCTGGAAGAAAGCCGACGAGATTAAATTCGACTAATTTTCCCATGGCTTTGTGGATGGGTATTTGGTATGGATTCATCACGGGGAATCAGCTGATTTGAGAGAAGTGATAGACAATACTGTAGACCAACCAATTCAACAAGCTTCATACCCCAATAACTATGATGCCGTGGAGATGTTGGTCGATGCTTATGAGCATTTGTCAAGTAGTGCTCAAAAAGTGGTAAATCATACAACTGCTGCCTTTTATAAGATGATATCTGAATCGGGGGTCCCGCTGTATCCTGGAAATGATAAGCACACCAGGCTATCTGCAGTGACTAAGCTTTTACACTTCAAGAATGAGCATGACTGCAGTGAGAGAGGTTTCAATGATTTGCTTGCTATTATCAGCGAGTTCTTACCCAAGGATCATACTCTGCCCGTGAATTATTAAGAAGTGAAGAAGATGTTAAAGGGCTTGAATATGGGGTATCAGAAGATTGATGCTTGTGAGTAGGATTGCATGTTATACTATGGGGCAGACAGAGATAAGGGACAGTGTGATATATTCAGCTTTCCTCGGTACAAGGTGACAAAACGTGGGGGGAAGGAGAAACATGTACCCAAGAAGATCTTACGATAGTTTACTCTTGCGCCGAGGCTTTAACGGCTATTCATGTCGTCCCATACGGCTCAACATATGAGTTCGTATAGAATAAGGGACGTCATGCCTGGTCAGCAGACTCACTCTGCAGATGGGGATGAATGGAAGAGATTTGATGAAAATTTTCCACAGTTTGCGGAGGAAGTCAGGAATGTGAGGCTCGGCATGGTTATGGATGACTTTTTCCCTTTTAATAATTTTGGTTAGCCTTACTCTGTTTGGCCAGTAATTATGGTAGCTTATAATCTTCCACCGCCAATGTGCATGAGGGATCCGTATTTGTTCTTTACTTTATTCATACCAGGGGATAAGAGTCCTACAAAAGACATTAACGTGTACTTCAGGCAGTTTATTAGATGAACTAAAGATGTTATAGAAGACGGGGGGTTCGAACGTTGATAAATTGATCGGCGAGAATTTTTTGATGAAGGTAGCCATATTGTGGACTATCACTGACTTTCCGGCTCTTGGGATGATTAGTGGTTGGTTAACCCACAGGAAGCTGTTATGTCCAGCGTGTATGGGGGATGTGCAAGGCAATCAATTGCACCATGAGAGGAAATATAGTTTCTTTGGAATAACTCGTAGATTCTTGCCTATTGATCACAATTACAGAAAGATGTATGCACAATTCAACAGAAAGACATAGAAGAAGGAGGTTATTTGTCGACTGTCGGTCAATGAGGTCTTGGGCTGGCTGAATGATCTGACATTTCCACCGCCAGTGAAGGAGCAAATTAAATTGAGAGCATTCAGGTACGGGAAGACTCATAATTGGACACATTCGCCCATATGGTTTGAGTTGTTGTATTAGGTCACACTTTCAGTTCGTTATTGTATAGATGTTATACATATAAAAAAGAATGTTTTCGAGAACTTGTTTTACACCGTGTTAGATGCGAATGGTAAAAATAATAACAATGTACGAAAATATTTGGAGGCACTGAACATCAGGCCGAAATTATGGCTTCACCCTAACAATACGAAACCTAAAGCTTCATTTTGTCTTATTAAGCAACAAGTTGAAGAGGTGTGCAAGTGGGTAAGTTAGTTGAGATCCCATATGGATATGTGTCTAACATATCGCACTGCAGTAAGGTTGAGCAGTTAAAAATTAATGGGTTCAATAGTCACGATTATCATGTATTCATGTAGAAGTTGATCCCAATGGCATTTCGTGAGATGTTACCTAGAAAAGTTATGAATGCATTGATCGAACTTTCAAATTTCTTTCGGGATCTATGCTTAACTGTAATAAAGTACTGTGATGTAGAGCAGATAGAGAAAAATATTGTGCTTACTATTTGCAAGCTCAAAAGGGTATTCCCTCCTAGATTCTTAGACTTGATGGAACATCTGCTTATTCGTTTACCGTATGAACTCAAACTTAGAGAACCGGTTCAATATCGGTGGATGTATCTTTCTGAGAGGTAATATAATTTACAAATTGCATTATGCTGATCATATTAATAATACTCATATGGCATTCTTCTGATCATATTAATAATACTCATATCCAATCAACGTATTATATGTATATTCGTCAATTAAAACAGAAAGTCAAGAACAAAGCTCATGTAGAGGGTTCTATTGTTAAACGCTATACGAAGGAAGAGCTTATCAACTTCTGCTCATTGTATTTTGACGATGTTGTCTCAATGAAGCACAACCGTTTAAGTAGGAATGAGGTTGACGGTCCTCAATCTCATGCTGATGATGAGTTAGCTGTATTAATATATCCGACTAAGCCATTTGTCCATGAGATGATGACGTACTAAAGAGAAAAAGATTTCAAGATTGTATCTACATATGTGCTTCTAAATATGTCTGAAGTATTATCATACATCAAGTATGAATTATTATTTGTCGCATCTAATATAATTTATAAGTGTAATCATCTATATATTAAACCATTTTATTATTATTTCAGTTCATTCGAAGAGGAAGCGTATGCTTCTAACCCGGCTTTAACTGCAGCAGAGTGGGAACCTTCACTAATGCTAATTTTCAAAAGTGGTTTAAGAAAAAGGTTGAAGAAGAGAACATTTCTGAGCGTTTTATAGATGTCATCCGAGGACATTACAAAGTTGTTAGTTCTTTTCCTGGCTGCATCGTGAATCGGTAAAGATTTAAGGTTGATGACTTGAATGAACGCACATCAGTTAATTCTGAAGTTGTGGTGTTGGGAAGCTGTTACCATGATTTTGAGTCCAATTACTATGGACGTTTACATGATGTGGTTGTGCTCAATTATCACGGGGGTAAAAAGGAAGTTACATTTAAGTGTCGTTGGTTTGATACTGAAAAGGGTGTTAAAGTTGATCATAATAGAATCATCACATTAGATATCAAGTCGGTACTAAAATCTGATGACGTTTTCGTGTTAGCCAGTCAAGCGACTCAAGTGTATTGCGCTCTTAATGTCGTAAATAGTAGATGCCCGTGGTATAGAGTTGTCAAAACTAAAACACGTGCATTTGATGGTGCTAATATGTTTGGGATGGATGAGGCGCTGCAAGAAGATGTTAGCAATCCCAGATAGGTAGTGCTAAATGACTAAGATGTGATGACAAATGATGTGGTTGACGTACTTGAGGATGAAGATGTCGAGGAAGACTTCATCGTGAACGACTACGTAGTCGTTGAAGATGATAAAGACGACGAAGCTGATATCAAAACTAATGATGATGAAGATATATAATTCAAAAATGATAACGATGTAGAATCTGACGGAATCGGGAAGCTAGAATGACTGAGATTTATTTAAATCTAGTATTTTTCTAGTTTTAGTTATAAAAGCAATCTCGCGGCCCTTAGATCGCTATCTAGTGGGAACGAGACTCTTCGGCCAGGTGCGAACCAGGATTTACTAAATGAATCCTTAGTTTTGGCGACATTTGGGATATATTTCTATTTCTGTACAAATTTGAGTTGTGCATGTTTATTGGCTACTCTGATGTGAGCCTAGAAATCGTGGGGTTCATGATCAAACTGACCAGAATCTAATTTCCACGATAGACAAACTCCACTTTACAGATGTACCCTGCCAGTTTTTCTGTAAAAAATGTACATACAAAAGACCTTAAAAAGGTTATCCGAATTTAAGGTCTCAACATAATATGGTTTGTAGTGTCAGAGTCCCTCCGATGGCTATCATGCTCATGAGGAGACCGACACTTGTATATATTTTGTGGTCGAGGATGCTTCGCAGCCCGACAATCACCATTCAAATTGAGCCTTAAGGCTAAAAAGATAAAACTGAAGTATCGATATGCTTCAATTCCTATGCCAACGTAAGGGTTTGAAAATATTCTTTTCCAAAACATCATTCAATAATCTTTTCGAAAAGATAATCTTTTGCAAATTAAATCAAAGACTTTTTATAAATCAAACCAAACATTTCGTATATAGGTTCAACGATGCAAAGACATGCTTTCCATCAATCATAGGCCCAATTTTCAAACAGCATTCACACACGCATTTCAGTTTTTAAGGGAAATATTGAAAAGATGCGGTACCGTGTTTACACGGGAGTTGTGGGGTGCCTAACATCTTCCCCACACTTAACCAAGCCCCCGAGCTTAAAATTTTGGTTTCAAAGATCAAGTTCCGATAGTGTCAGGCAATTGGGCATCTTTTAAATAAAACTCGATTGAGTTGGTACAACCATTTCAAATTTACTAACTGGCGACTCTGTAAAACGTTCAATCGTCGACATGATACATGTTGACCTTTTCCTAAAAAACCCTTCAAAACCTTTTTCACAAATAAAAAGAGTGAGGGTAGAAATAACTTAGGAAAAGAGAAAGATCCGGGTTGTGACCCGACCTGCGAATTTTTTCCCGACGTCGACACGATGAATTAACTGAGGATCTCTCCTAGTTTGAAACTGCCTTCCCTTTACTCCTCATGTTTTCATTGCAGTAAGTAAGTGATTGAAAAAGGTAGCACTAAACAGACCCTCCTTCTAGCGTTAATGTTAACGCCAAGATCATTCTGCTTGCCCAATCATCAAATTGCGAGCCAAATCATGCACAAAAAACGGACAAACACACTCAGGACCCTGACGGCCGGGGACGTCGGGGGATAGCTCCGGTGTGAGAATGAGCATAGGTTGGAAAAAAGGTTAACAATGAAGGCACGTTAATACTTTAGTGCTTTTGTGAGTTAAAATGTTGAATTAGGACATAGCCGTGTATTTATAATGCACACCTCCTCAAGAAATCCGTCCCTAAGTAAGAATATGACTCTTTATAACAACAATTACTATATTGAGATAGAACACAATCTCCTTAAATAATCCGGTCGGTTTTCATACAAACAAGAACTCAAATAAAATCAGGATTGTAGATTCCATAAAATTAAGTTTTCCTAACTAAAATACACCGCTACGCGGAAAACTTTTGCCACGAAAAATAAGTTCTACCGAATGAAACGGGGCAACAAAATCATGTCCAACACTTTCTTTAAAAAGTAGGAGCAATAAGGAAAAAATATTATTTATTGCTTTATGACTTGTTGGGCTGTGGATATTTGGGCCGGTCGAGTCAATGTTAGTTGGACCTTTAGAGTAGTGGGTTGTTATATAGTTGTTTAAACCGGATTGGGGCCTTATATCTGTGATGGGTAAGTAGGGAACAGGTGGCAGCTTATCAGTGGTTAGCTTATTAGAGAAGGGTTAATTAAAAGGTGTTTAACAGGCGGCTGATTGATTAGATGGGCCAAGCCGTTTTAAGCCTCCTTCATTAATAAGGAGTTGACATAATGTTGACTGGGTGGAGAGCAAGGTATGATAAAGCCTGCATGCAGCCAACTGACGCAAGCATCGAGGGAAAACATGCAAGTTGGTGAGATGATATATGGGTACGGGGCACTACACAAGAGAGGTAACAAAATATTTTTTCTCTCCAGACACTAGAACACCAACCTCCATTGTTAATCCTTTTTTCGGCCTGTACTTATTCTCACACCAGAGCGATCCCCGGCGGCCCAAAGTCGTCGAGATCCGATGCTGACGTGTTCATTGTGCAGGATTAGGCGTGCTTTTCATGATTGAGGCGCATGACCAGATCTTGGCATTAACATTGGCGCTAGAAGGAGGGCTAGTGTTTCTGGATTTCAATCACGAGCATTGAGTATCTTACATTGGAAGTTATGGTGAACACTAAGACGGTTACAGCCGAAGGACAGCCGACGACTGCTAGCTCTTCTTTGCAAAGAATCTCGGTGAAAGATAGGTTGGGTCCTTCGGTAAGTATCCATGATGGACTTGGATCACATGAAGCTCTGGGAGGGCCTCATGCTAGAAATCATGGTGATACCAAGAGGAAGTTATTTTTTACTGCCAGCAAAAGTCCTGACAAGGATCAGAAAAGGGTGGTAGGTACACCGCCTAGGACCCTACACCGAGAAGGTCAGGTAGACAAAATCTCTACCCTGGCAAAGATGGCGCAAGAGACCGACACGGCTTTGAAAGCACTCCTACAGAAGAGGGAAGAGATTTCTAAACAGATGGTTCTTGTAGCTGAGAAAGAAGATGAAGCATCCAGTTACACTCGACCGGAAAGACGGGGTAGATCACCAGGACGAAGAGCAAGGGCGGATGAATATTCTAGGCAGTCGGAAAGTGGGTTTTATAGTCATTACCCCGAAGGAAGACGAAGTGGGTCACGAGAATATTCTCCCAAGGTTTTGAAAAGGGTGCCCAGTATTGAATATTACAGGAACAGTAGAAGGAATGGGCGACGAAGCCGTTCGAGAAGTTATTCTCCAGAGAGTCCGAAGAGGGCACACCACACAGGGGGTTCTCGCTCCAGCCAAAGTAACAGACGAAGTCCTTCAAGATCGTCTAGTCCGGATAGAAAAAATTAGATTGAACATAAGAAGACGAACTCTCCAGTGAAAGAAGTCGCTTCGTCAATCGGGGGAGTAGAAGACTTGGCAAAGGAGATAAAAGAACTTCGAAAGCAGCTAACGGAGGTTCAGCAAGGGAAGCGTACTTTGGACAAAAAGGAGTCTCCCTTCTCATCGGAAATTCTCAAGGAGAAAGCAGATCCTAACAAGAAGCTGCCTCATATGGAAAGCTATGATGGTTCTGGGGATCTATACGACCACAGTCAAGCATTTAACAGGCTGATGGATTATTACGACTATTCGGATGCAGCTAAGTGTCAGACATTTGGATTGACGTTGAGAAAAGACGCGAGATAGTGGATGGGGACTCTGGTTTCGGATTCAATTGCGTCGTGGGAAGATTTATGTGACAAGTTCCATGCTCACTTCGGGAGCAATAAGAGAAGGGGAAAGCCCACGGGATCGTTGGCTCAAGTAAGGCAGTACTTGAGCGAGACTCTGGGGCAGTACGTGAAGAGGTTCAGAGAAGCTGTGGGGCAGGTCTCAGATCTCAACGATCTTCAAGTAGTAGGGTTGTTTCAAAATGGTTTAGATCTGGTGAAATCAGAGAAACTGGTAAAGAAACTAATGTTCAAGCATCCGAAAAGCCTGGCCGAAGCATTTGAGAAGGCTGAAGGCTTTATCGTGGCAGAAGAGGCGATGGCCAGCTTGAAGCAGAGCTCTTCAGAAAAGGCAAAAGAAAAGGACAAGGAAAAGTCAGGTAGTAATCAGAGAAAGAGCAGTGGCGGTGATGACCGATTTGAAGGAAATCAAAAAAGGTATACCAATAACTGGACACCCAGGGGAGATCGTCCACCCGTGCCAACTCAGAAAGTGAATAAGGTGTATACGCAGCTTATCACAGATCGGGCTACTATCTTGGAACAGATAAAGAACCAACCATACTTCGAACCGCCTAAAAATAATCCCCGACCAAGGTCCGGAGATCCTGCTTTATATTGTAATTACCACCGGGCGATCGGGCATGATACGAATTCCTGCTAGAATTTGAAGGAGTTCATTGAGAAAAAAGTTCAAAGTGGTACTCTAATACAGTATATAGCAGGGCAAGAGCAACAAAGGGACCAGCCGAGGAATAGGAAGTTAGTGCTAGTCACCCAGCCGGTTCAACCAATGCCGAACCAGGTGGTACGGCATGTTGTGGATGTGATATCTGGGGGAAACATGGGTCAGGTTGCAGGAAAGAAAAGACGAGGGTATCTGGACTCGGTGATGATTCTGGCAGACAAGCCTCTGAAGGCTGAAAGGGCGTACCCGGGTTCTGTAATCTCTTTCACTGATGAAGATTTCCCTTCGGAGCCTATCGAACCACACTAAGGAACCTTGGTAATCACTGCACAAGTCGGTTCGGCGGATATGAAGAGGATGATGATCGAAAATTGCTCTTCGGTAGATATTCTATATGCTCATGCTTATCACAGGATGCCTGTGGATGGTCAGAAGATGGAAATTGGGCAGGAAGCCCCTTTATATGGTTTCAACAACGATCCAGTCAAAGTAGCAGGGACCATTGAACTGCCGGTTGTCTTCGGAAAGGTTCCCCAACAGGTTCAAATCATGTGTAAATTTTACGTCGTACATGTAGATTCAGCTTATAATGCCATTTTGGGGAGACCTACTGTGACACCCCCAAATTCGGTATCTTAATCTTCACAGGATTTGGTGTTCACTATTCCAATATCATACAACTATCTACCCATAAATAATGAAATTCATTTATTAGATAAATAAACCATCATCTTACATCATCTGAAATAAAAATACATCATAAATCCCAAGTTAAACTTAACCTTAAATCTCTGTTGCGGAAACGTAAATAAATAAGTCTAAGTCATCACACATAAATCTTGAACTTTAACATTCTTAACATCAACACAAGTCCTCAACACTTGTTAGCTTTTCCTTTGCCCTTGCTACTAGAAGGTACATCACTTCGTTCATTATTAACTGCAATGTTATTATGCAAGAGTGAGCACGAATGCCCGCAAGTATAAAAATATGACAGAATAATAACATGCGAAAGAATTCTGAATAACAGAAAGCTTAACATTTGAATCAAGAATATCAATCAAGAGTCAAATTACTTCTCAACTTTTGAATCAAGAATATTAATCGAGAGTCAAATTACTTCTGAGGGTCATTAAGACCTTGAACTGAGTCTTAGGTTGTCAAGTATATTAACCTTTCCAACCTTTAATAGTCATAAGACTATAGACTTTACTTCTCGTACTTAGGGAGATCAGCCCTTCGTACTGATACTGTGCACATTATCTTAACGCTTAAAGCATCTTCATTAATCCCCTATATTAGGGTTGTTCATCTCAGTTTAACATCAGAATCCGCACCAAATAAAGTTGGTTTGGATAACTCAATAAATGATATTCAAATTGAATATTAACTTCTCAAGGTATACAATCGAATAAGTATTGTACACTTAAATGATTCTTTTAAAAGAATCATGGCATCTCATGTAAAATTCTAAACTTGGATATTCAAGAGTAAGAATTTGCTCAACAATAGTAATTAAGTATAGCAATTGCTTAATTTAAAGAGTTTAGTTTAGAAACTTGCCCAACAATAATAATAAGTTAGGGATAGAAAACTTGCCTCGTGCGCAAGCTACAATTATTACTCACTTCTTTAATTACTCTTACCTATCAATACATTCACAATATCAATTAATCACAAGTTCGATATGATTATTGATTTACAATAGTATTCTTCAAACTCATTATTAGGTTTTCAAATAATGGTTTACGTTGATTAATTAACTTGTTAATTAATCACGTAACTTAAGTTATTAACTTGTATTAATAACTCATTACATACATAACATGTCATCATGTTAATTAGATTTAAAATAATGTCTTAATGTTTATAACACATTATTTAGCCTTTACAAATAATAATTTAAGTCACGTAATTAATTTATTAATTAATCACATAACATAAATTATTAAACTCATATCAATATTTTATTATATTTATACAACATGTGTTCATGTTCATTAGACTCAAAACACATTTCACAAATTTCCAACACTTAGCAATTTTTTTCAAAATTTTCAGACAGGCGCGGCCGCGCGCCGTTTAGCCTAGCACCCGGCGCGGCCGCGCGGCTGCGGAAACTCAGAATCTAAAGTTCGCGAACGAACACAGAATTTGGCCATTTTCTCCAATTTTACACCAATATAATGATTTGTAGTGTTACCCATGAAGTATAAACTTCATAGGAACATTATATAACACTTATAACACATTCTTAACATTTTAACACATAAAATTATACGAATTAAAATCATCAAATTCACTGTTCTTCATAACTTGTAAAGTTTTTTATGAAAAATATATAATCTATCATTACGGATTCGTTACTACACCGAATCCGTTCATTTTAATTCCATTCTCTTTGTTTAAACATATACAATCATATTCATACGTCAATTTTAATACAAACATATGAATCAATCATGAATTTGACCAATATGGGTTATTTATCCATATTTAATACTCTGTAATTTCATAAAATCCAATTATTAACAAAATTACTTGGTGTGATCAGTGTAAATTATGGATACATGATCCAATACATAATACTAACATATACGGTCACATAAATAATAACCTCACACTTTAATTTCCCAAAAACAAGTACTGACCGAAAGATTTTACAATATCGTAGAAAACTCTATAACTTTTCGAAAAACCAATTAAGGCCAAATTATATAAAATTGATTACTTTAAAACATGTATATACGTTAGAAAACATGTTATAATTACATACCCATATAGATAAAGCCATATCATAACCCAATTAGAAAACCCAATTTTTCACAGACTTTAGAATACGTATATGGAAAACTTTAATTTTGAAAACATAAAGAAGAATTACCCTTTAGTTAGTATGAAGATAATCAATTGATAACAACACAATGATCTCTCAATTCTTCTTTTCTCAATTTCTCTCAATGCCTTCTTCTTTTCTCTCTGATTTCTCTCTCAAGTTTCTCTAACTTTTCTCTGATAATGACTTAGAATAATGACTTAGAACAACGATTATACGTATTATATAAGTATCCGTTGTATTAACAACGGATAAACTTCTCCTAAAGCCCTGTTTGCCTTCCTCTTCTTTTCTTTCCCCATTTATTTTAATAAACTAATTTACTATATAGTTAATTGTCACCTTACTTATGGATTAATTAATTTTATTTAAATCAATTAAATAAAATAAGATAATTCACATTAAATCACATTGTCACATAATTAATATTTTTATTTATTAATTATGTCAATTTATTAATTCATTAATTAATTATTAAATTAACTAAAGTAATATATGCTTATTTAATTAATTCAATTAATCAAATAAACTCCATTAAATATATTCTTTGAACTATTAAATTACTACATATTAATTTAATTAATGTCACACATATAATTAAATTAATCTACCACAAATTCATAAATTAATTATTTAACTCAATAATTAAATCATTAAAAATATTTATTTATCTCCATAAATATTCAAATAACTTTACAAAATTCTCGTTCGTCACAAATTTCCCCCCTTAAAAGGATTTTGTCCTCAGAATCACGGTTCGATTAATAATTTCGTCTTTCACATTCTCCCCCCCCCCCCTACAAAGATTCTGTCCCCAGAATCACGTTCACCTATTCAAGAAAATAAGTGGGGATAATTCTTCATCATCTTCTCTTCGAATTCCCACGTAGCTTCTTCAGCGTTGTGGTTCCTCCAAATTACCTTAACAGAAGGTATTACTTTATTCCTGAGAACTTGTTCTTTCCTGTCAACAATCTGAACAGGAACTTCTTCGTAGGATAAATCTTTCTCAAATTGTAGGGGTTCATATTCGATAAAATGTTTGTAATCGGGTTTATAACGTCGTAATACCGACACGTGGAAGACATTGTGGACATGCTCCAATACAGGAGGTAAAGCTATCTCATAGGCTACTTCTCTAATTCTTCGGAGTACTTCAAAGGGTCCAATGAACCTCGGGCTCAATTTTCCCTTCTTACCAAATCTGATCTTTCCCTTCCAAGGAGAGACCTTCAAAAATACAAAACTACCCGATTCAAACTCTACATTCTTGCGGTGTGGATCGGCGTATTTCTTCTGCCTATCCTGAGCTGCTACTAATCTTGTCCGAATCACTTTAACTATTTATGCCATTTGTTGGACTAACTCTAGTCCTAGTAATTGTCTTTCACCAACTTCATCCCAGTACAGTGGAGTTCTGCACTTTCTACCGTACAATGCTTCGTAAGGCGGCATACCAATACTAGCGTGGTAACTATTATTATAAGCAAATTCTACAAGTGGCAAATGATCATCTCAATTGCCTTTAAAATCCATTATGCATGCTCTAAGCATATCCTCTAATGTTTGGATCGTTCTTTCACTTTGTCCGTCAGTCTGAGGGTGATAAGCGGTGCTCAACCTCAACTGTGTTCCCATGCATTCTTGCAGTCGCTTCCAGAAATTCGATGTGAAGCGCGGATCACGGTCAAAAATAATTATCACTGGCACCCCGTGCCTCGAAATAATCTCTTTTACATATAACTTTGCCAATTGTTCGAGGTTAAATCTGAGTTTGATCGGAAGAAAGTGTGCGGATTTCAGTTAATCAGTCGACGATAACCCATACTGCGTCATAGCCTTTCTGAGTCGTTGGAAGGCCAACAACAAAATCCATTGTAATATGTTCCCTATTTCCATTCTGGGATTTTTAAAGGTTGTAACAAACCACTTGGTCTTTGGTGTTCTGCCTTGACCCTTTGGCAAGTCAGACACTTGGCCACACAATCGGCAGCGTCTTTCTTCATATTTGGCCACCAAAAGTGTTGTCATAAATCCTGATACATCTTGGTACTTCCAGGGTGAATGGAATACTTCGAACTATGAGCCTCGCTAAGAATGTCCTCCTTGATTTCTGGTATCGGCGGTACCCAAACTCTACTTTCAAATCTCAACAATCCTTCGCTATCCATTTTAAATCTAAGTTCAGTCCCTTCAGATATCTTTCTCTTTACTTCCTCACATTCCTTATCCAGGATTTGTGCTTCCTTAACCTTATCCAATAAAGTTGTACCAGCTTGCATCTGGAACAGTTTCCCGTCAGTCTCCATTGGACATCCTACTTCCAATTCCAGCTTTTCTATTGCTGAAATCAATTCTTCCTGTGTTGTCAGCATCATCAACTTCTCCCGACCCTTTCTGCTTAAGGTGTCGGCTACAACATTCGCTTTGCCTGGGTGGTATAAGATATCACAATCATAATCCTTTATTAACTCCAGCCACCTTCTTTGGCGCATATTCAAGTCTTTCTGTGTGAAGATATACTTCAGACTCTTATGGTCTGTATATATTTCACACTTCTCCCCATAGAGATAGTGTCTCCAAATCTTTAAAGCGAATACCACCACAGCCAATTCTAAATCGTGGGTTGGATATCCCTTCTCATAATCTTTCAACTGTCGTGACGCATACGCAATGACTTTGCCGTTTTGCATAAGCACACAGCCTAGCCCTTTATGCGACGCATCACTATATACCACAAAATTTCCTGTGTCATTCGGAAGGGACAACACAGGTGCTGTACTTAACCTTCTCTTAAGTTCTTGAAAACTTTCCTCACACTTCTCCGTCCAAATGAATTTCATAACTTTCCTAGTCAAATTCGTTAATGGAGTGGCGATCTTGGAAAAATTCTGAATGAATCTTCTGTAATAACCGGCCAATCCAAGAAAACTTCTTACTTTCGACGGTGTTTTCGGCTGATCCCAATTTATCACTGCTTGGACTTTGGAGGGATCCACCGAAATTCCGTCCTTATCAATCACGTATCCGAGAAATTGCACCCTTTCAATCCAGAATTCACACTTTGAGAATTTGGCATACAACTTCTCTCTTCTTAATACTTCTAACGTCAACTTCAAATGCTCAACATGTTCTTCCTTGGTCTTAGAATAGACCAATATATCATCAATAAAAACCACTACGAATTTGTCCAGAAACGGCTTGAACACTCCATTCATTAGGCCCCTAAATGCTGCAGGCACATTTGTTAGACCAAATGACATAACCAAAAATTCGTAGTGACCATATCATGTCCTAAACGCTGTCTTTGGGACATCTTCTGGCCTTACCTTCAACTGATGATAACCACTTCTCAGGTCTATCTTCGAGAAATATCTCGCTCCTTTTAATTGATCAAACAGATCATCAATCCTTGGCAACGGATACCTATTCTTAATGGTAACCTTGTTCAATTCTCTATAGTCAATGCAGAGTCGCATTGTACCATCCTTTTTCTTAACAAATAATATCGGCGCTCCCCACGGTGATACGCTCGGTTGAATATATTTTTTGTCCAACAGCTCTTGTAGCTGTACCATCAATTCCTTCATTTCTACCGAAGCCATCCGGTATGGTGCTTTCGATATTGGAGCCGTTCCTGGCACCAAATCGATAACAAAATCTACTTCCCTGTCAGGCGGAAGTCCTGGCAGATCATCCGGGAAAACATCCACGAAGTCTCTTACGACTGGTATTTCTTCTAACTTTGGATTCTCTTTACGACTATCGACTATGTAGGCTAAATACCCCACACAGCCTTGTCTTAATAACTTCCTAGCCTGCATCATCGTCAGACAACTCGCTTGTCTAGGCGACTTGCTGTCATAAAACACAACCTTTGACGGAGACATAAGGTTAATACATTTCTTCTGGCAATCAATTACGGCTCCATAATTGAATAGCCAATCCATTCCCAGGATAACGTCAAATTCCCCAAGTTTAATCGGGATAAGATCTACATTCATAACGTTACCCTTAATATCCACTCTATAGTTCTTGTGTATATACTTAATAGGAATTACTTCCTTGTTCGCAATCTCTATGTTCATAGGGATTTCTAATTCGTCTTTAAGCAATTCTAAATTCTTTGCAAAGTCATCGGATATAAATGAACAAGTAGCACCCGAATCAAATAAAACATAAGCATTGACTTTATTGATCAGAATGATACCTGACACCACATCACGAGACTGCACAGCGTCTTGTACGGTCATGTTAAATGTCCTTGCAGTTGGTCGGTTTGTCGAAGTCGGTCCGGTAATTGTAAGAGGATTTCCACTATTATTTCTCTTATTTCCACCTGACCCTGCCCCTCCAGATACCTTCTTTGGACAGTCTCTAGCCAAGTGATCCTTTGATCCATATGTGTAGCAGGCGCCCTTCTTAGGGTTAGGACAGTTAGGTGCTATGTGGCCTTCCTGACCACAATTGTAACAAACTCTTTTTCCTTTCAATTCCCACAGGTTGGGCATGGTTCTAACTTTTTCTTCTGACTACCTTGCTGACTTACAGACGACGTGTTGTCATTCCATTTTCGTTTATGATTATTAGTTCCCCCTGTGTGACTGCCACTAGCCTTATTGTTTCCTTCACTATCATTCTTCTTCTTCTTTTGATCCTGATTGTACTTAGACACCGCTTCGCTTCCACCTTCAGCGAGAATGGCCTTCTCTAGAACTCTAGCAAAAGTGTTCAATTGAAACATTGACACCTTGCTATACAACCAGGGTTTTAGTCCCTGTTCAAAATGCCTAGCCTTTCTTTCGTCGGTATGCACCTGATATTGGGCAAACCTAGACAATTCGTTAAACTTTGCCGCGTAGTCGGGCACAGACATATTCCCCTGCTTCAACTCCAGAAACTGCACCTCCATTTGATTCTGGGAGCTGGTCGGGAAATACATCTCGAAAAACATTTCTTTAAACCTTTCCCAGGTTATTACTCCTTCTCCTCCCCTAGTCTTATTTGCCTGCCACCAATAGCTGGCTTCTGATTTTAACATAAATGTCGCGTAGGCGGTCTTCTGGTCCTCCCTAACTCGGGCGACCTCAAAAATTTTCTCCATTTCCATCACCCAAGTCTGAGCTTCTATCGGGTTCGTGGAACCCTTAAAATCTGGCGGTCCCACTGCCTTCAATTCTTTAAATGAGGTGTTCGGTGGAGCTTGAGGCTGATTGTTCATCGCCCCAGCCAACAGATTTACCAACTGCTGAACGGGGTTCCCATTGGCATCATTGTTGTTATTGGTTGACCCTTCTTGGGCTTGTCGACGATTTTGTCTCCTTCTTGGCGGCATATTTCTATTAAGAATATATGCTCATTAGATTTTTATTCAATCTCTCAAATATTTAAGACTTAACTCAAATATTTAACATAACCACTTTAACTCTTTTCTTTTCAAATAACCTTTGATATTTTATTTAAATCAAAAGTTTTAAACATAGTACTATAGCATCTCTACCATTTACTTCAACTATCCCAAGATAAAGAATCTTCAGGATTTAGTTTCTCAAAATATTCCTTTGTTTTTAATCACATCAGAATTTACATTAACTATTCCAAAGAGTATCACATAATGTTAAATACTTTAACATACTCACTTAACCCATATCATCTTGAACAACTTTATTATTTTATTAAAACCAAAAGCTTTTAATACAATACGATAGCATTTCTGCCATTTACATCAACTATCCTGAAATAAAGTTCCTACAGGATTTACATTATCACAATATTCCTTTATTTATAATCACATTGGAATTTACATTATTTACGATTATTTAAACATTAACAATATCATATTGTCCTATTACGGCCTACTAAGGCGTCGAACAGCTTCACTACGTTCCTCCTCTATAATGCGGGACATAGTCCTGCGATCTAACATATACCCAGGCAGTCCTTCGAACTGAATTGGATATCTCATAACTCGGTCCTGGGCCTCATCCATTTCCCTCAGAAACGTGTAGCACGTCTCGGCAACCTTAACTCTCTTCGCACGCGCATCATCCTCTGCCAGATCTGCACGTCCTGCATTTCTCACCCAAGCTTCTTCCACTATGGCGAGTCTTTCAGATTTCTCTTTCAACTCATTCTTCAACCTTTCTATTTCCTCTGTCTTCTGCTCAGTTTGGCCCTTCTCGTGAGCCAAGTCCCACTCCACATGCCCAAGGCGGGTGTGGAGTGTCTTAACGTCCTCATTCTGCTGCTCAATCGTATCTCGTAACTCTACGTTGCGATCATACAATAAAGCATACATATCAGCGCTGACAGAGTTCGGTGGGAACTCCTCAGGGTCTTCCTCCTCCTCTTCCTCTTCAGGGTCTTCCTCTTCCTCCTCCTCGGCTGCCTCAGCCGGGATCTCGACCTCCTCAGGGTCCTCCTCTGAGTCAATCTCTGGCTCATGCTCCTGACCAACATCTGGAATCACAGGAGATGGCTCTGGCTGTACTAACTGCTCCTAGACAGTATGTATGTCCCGGGGCTCCTCATCTCTAGTCTCTAAGGGTACAACATCCCTGGGCTGACTAGCTCCTCCAATATCTGACATCCTGACAAAATAAATTTTAAGTCTTAGTTTTTACGTGATGCTAATCAATACTCTATCAAGTATGAACACATACGCATATAGCACATAAGGTAATTTTATTATCTTTCTTAGAACTCAATCAGAGTTATCATTACTATTTTCACGAAGGCTACTATCCTAAGGTTTTTCCCCCACCTAAAGTTCATAACCTACGGCTCTGATACCAACTTGTGACACCCCCAAATTCGGTATCTTAATCTTCACAGGATTTGGTGTTCACTGTTCCAATATCATACAACTATCTACCCATAAATAATGAAATTCATTTATTAGATAAATAAACCATCATCTTACATCATCTGAAATAAAAATACATCATAAATCCCAAGGTTAAACTTAACCTTAAATCTCTGTTGCGGAAACGTAAATAAATAAGTCTAAGTCATCACATATAAATCTTGAACTTTAACATTCTTAACATCAACACAAGTCCTCAACACTTGTTAGCTTTTCCTTTGCCCTTGCTACTAGAAGGTACATCACTTCGTTCATTATTAGCTGCAATGTTATTATGCAAGAGTGAGCACGAATGCCCGCAAGTATAAAAATATGACAGAATAATAACATGCGAGTGAAAGAATTCTGAATAACAGAAAGCTTAACATTTGAATCAAGAATATCAATCAAGAGTCAAATTACTTCTCAACTTTTGAATCAAGAATATTAATCGAGAGTCAAATTACTTCTGAGGGTCATTAAGACCTTGAACCGAGTCTTAGGTTGTCAAGTATATTAACCTTTCCAACCTTTAACAGTCATAAGACTATAGACTTTACTTCTCGTACTTAGGGAGATCAGCCCTTCGTACTGATACTGTGTACATTATCTTAACGCTTAAAGCATCTTCATTAATCCCCTATATTAGGGTTGTTCATCTCAGTTTGACATCAGAATCCGCACCAAATAAAGTTGGTTTGGATAACTCAATAAATGATATTCAAATTGAATATTAACTTCTCAAGGTATACAATTGAATAAGTATTGTACACTTAAATGATACTTTTAAAAGAATCATGGCATCTCATGTAAAATTCTAAACTTGGATATTCAAGAGTAAGAATTTGCTCAACAATAGTAATTAAGCATAGCAATTGCTTAATTTAAAGAGTTTAGTTTAGGAAACTTGCCCAACAATAATAATAAGTTAGGGATAGAAAACTTGCCTCGTGCGCAAGCTACAATTATTACTCACTTCTTTAATTACTCTTACCTATCAATACATTCACAAAATCAATTAATCACAAGTTCGATATGATTATTGATTTACAATAGTATTCTTCAAACTCATTATTAGGTTTTCAAATAATGGTTTACGTTGATTAATTAACTTGTTAATTAATCACGTAACTTAAATTATTAACTTGTATTAATAACTCATTACATACATAACATGTCATCATGTTAATTAGATTTAAAATAATGTCTTAATGTTTATAACACATTATTTAACCTTTACAAATAATAATTTAAGTCACGTAATTAATTTATTAATTAATCACATAACATAAATTATTAAACTCATATCAATATTTTATTATATTTATACAACGTGTGTTCATGTTCATTAGACTCAAAACACATTTCACAAATTTCCAACACTTAGCAATTTTTTTCAAAATTTTCGGACAGGCGCGGCCGCGCGCCGTTTAGCCTAGCACCCGGCGCGGCCGCGCGGCTGCGGCAACTCAGAATCTAAAGTTCGCGAATGAACACAGAATTTGGCCATTTTCTCCAATTTTACACCAATATAATGATTTGTAGTGTTACCCATGAAGTATAAACTTCATAGGAACATTATATAACACTTCTAACACATTCTTAACATTTTAACACATAAAATTATACGAATTAAAATCATCAAATTCACTGTTCTTCATAACTTGTAAAGTTTTTTTATGAAAAATATATAATCTATCATTACGGATTCGTTACTACACCGAATCCGTTCATTTTAATTCCATTCTCTTTTTTTAAACATATACAATCATATTCATACGTCAATTTTAATACAAACATATGAATCAATCATGAATTTGACCAATATGGGTTATTTATCCATATTCAATACTCTGTAATTTCATAAAATCCAATTATTAACAAAATTACTTGGTGTGATCAGTGTAAATTATGGATACATGATCCAATACATAATACTAACATATACGATCACATAAATAATAACCTCACACTTTAATTTCCCAAAAACAAGTACTGACCGAAAGATTTTACAATATCGTAGAAAACTCTATAACTTTTCGAAAAACCAATTAAGGCCAAATTATATAAAATTGATTACTTTAAAACATGTATATACGTTAGAAAACATGTTATAATTACATACCCATATAGATAAAGCCATATCATAACCCAATTAGAAAACCCAATTTTTCACAAACTTTAGAATACGTATATGAAAAACTTTAATTTTGAAAACATAAAGAAGAATTACCCTTTAGTTAGTATGAAGATAATCAATTGATAACAACACAATGATCTCTCAATTCTTCTTTTCTCAATTTCTCTCAATGCCTTCTTCTTTTCTCTCTGATTTCTCTCTCAAGTTTCTCTAACTTTTCTCTGATAATGACTTAGAATAATGACTTAGAACAACGATTATACGTATTATATAAGTATCCGTTGTATTAACAACGAATAAACTTCTCCTAAAGCCCTGTTTGTCTTCCTCTTCTTTTCTTTCCCCATTTATTTTAATAAACTAATTTACTATATAGTTAATTGTCACCTTACTTATTGATTAATTAATTTTATTTAAATCAATTAAATAAAATAAGATAATTCACATTAAATCACATTGTCGCATAATTAATATTTTTATTTATTAATTATGTCAATTTATTAATTCATTAATTAATTATTAAATTAACTAAAGTAATATATGCTTATTTAATTAATTCAATTAATCAAATAAACTCCATTAAATATATTCTTTGAACTATTAAATTACTACATATTAATTTAATTAATGTCACACATATAATTAAATTAATCTACCACAAATTCATAAATTAATTATTTAACTCAATAATTAAATTATTAAAAATATTTATTTATCTCCATAAATATTCAAATAACTTTACAAAATTCTCGTTCGTCACACCTACCTTAACAGCTTTGCATGCAGTTACTTCAATTCCCCACTTCAAAATCAAGTTTTCTACGTCCCATGGAGTTGGCGAAGTCGCAGGAGATCTGGACTTGGCGAGGAGATGCTATCGAAATCCTCTGATCACTTCGGGAGTTGGAGTCAGCAAGCAGAAACATACTATGGCCATTGAAATGGAACCATTTACAGAGAGTGGAACAGAACCATTAGTCATACCAGCGGAGGAGACCGAAGATATCGAATTGATTCCGAGAAAGAAAGAGAAAACTGTGAAAATCGGTTCGGGATTGCCAGAGCCTTTTCGAACAAATCTGATGGAATTGCTTCGGTGTTAGTTGTCTTCGCTTGGGTTCCTAGTGACATGCCAGGGGTGAGTCGGAAAGTGGCTGAGCATAGATTACAAGTGGATCCAGCTAAGAAGCCAGTTCGGCAGAAGATAAGGATTTTTGCACCAGAAAAACAGAGAATAATTGACGAGGAGGTCACCAAGTTACTAGCTGCAGATTTTATCTTCGAGATTGACTACCCGGAATGGATGGCAAACGTGGTTCTGGTACAGAAGCATAATGGAAAATGGCGAGTTTGTATAGATTATACTGATCTGAATAAAGCGTGTCCGAAAGACTTCTATCCTCTGCCTCATATTGACCAACTTATTGATGCAACTTCGAGGTATACCTTGCTTAGCTTCATGGATGCTTTTTTGGGATATCATCAAATTTTCATGTGTAAGGAGGATATACTGAAGACAGCTTTCATTACTCATCGGTCAGTGTATGCCTACAAGAAAATGACGTTCGATTTGATTAATACGGGAGCTACTTATCAGAGGATGATGAACCACGTCTTCACGAAGCAGCTGGGAAAGAATATGGAAGTTTATGTTGATGACATGATTGTGAAAAATATGTCTGTTCAGGGTCATCTGGACGATCTGGAGGAGTGCTTCTAGACGGTTCGACATTATGATTTGAAGCTAAATCCGACTAAATGCACTTTCGGGCAGGGAGTAGGCAAGTTTTTGGGATATTTAGTCAGCAAAAGGGGTATCAAAGCCAATCTAGAGAAGATCCAGGCTATCTTAGACATGAAATCACCACATTCGTACAAGGATGTCCAGCGTTTAACTGGTAGAATAGCATCGTTGCGGAGGTTTATGTCTAAATCGACAGAGAGATGCTTGTCGTTGTTTAACACATTGAAAGGGCCGAAGAATACGAAAACATTCCAATGGGCTTTGGAGTGCGAAGAAGCTTTCCAAGGAATCAAGAAGTACTTATCTTCGGCACCTCTATTGGTGAAGCCAGTTCCTACTAAACCTTTGTATTTGTATATGGCTGCAAGTTCATTGGCCGTAGGAGCAGTTTTGGTGCGTGAGGTTGGGGGTAAGCAGCACCCGGTTTACTATGTGAACCATGCCCTCAGGGACGCAGAAACAAGATATCTAAACCTTGAAAAGTTTGCCTTTGCTTTGGTCATTGCTAGTAGAAAGCTTCGGCAGTACTTCCAAGGACGGGTAATAGTGGTATATACAGATCAGCCACTAAAGAAGGTGCTGGGGAAGCCAGATATTTTGGGAAGACTTGCTGTATGGACGATGAAACTATCTCAGTTCTTCATAGAGTACTATCCACGAACAACTATTAAAGGCCAAGCCTTGGCCGATTTTGTGGTAGAATGCTCGTTTATATGTCGATGGATCTTCTACTTCGGACCTTAGTGCTATTGGGATTATTCTGACAAGTCCGGAGGGATTCAAAGTGCAGCAAGCTATCCGATTCGAATTCAAGGCAACAAATAACGAAGCTAAATACGAGGCGGTGCTAGCAGGGTTGCGCCTGGCCCAGAGTCTGGAGGTTCAGAAGTTGATTATTTACAGTGATTCTCAATTGGTCATCAAACAAATTTTGGGGGAATATGAGGCTCGAGGCTCTAAAATGGTTAAGTATCTTGCAGAATTAAAAGATCGACTTCAGCACTTCGGCTCGTGCGAATTTCAAGGTGTTGGTCGAACTGATAATTTAAACGTTAATGTATTGTCGAAGCTGGCAACAACTGAATCCAACGCTTTTGACGGGACAGTTTACTTGGAAATCTTGAAACAGGCTAGCATCCAGCATAGGGAAGTAATGTGCGTAAAGAGGTCTAATTGTTGGATGACCCCATACATAAACTATCTAGCAGAGGGCATACTGCCTTCAGATCAGATGTTGGCTAAGAAGGTGAGATACAAAAGTGCAAACTTCATACTTATTGCTGGAGATTTGTATCGAAGGGCTTATTCCTCTCCATTGCTGAAGTGCTTGGTTCCGTCTGAAGCTGAATATACCCTTCGGGAGGTTCATAAAGGTATCTGTGGTGATCACATGGCCGCAAAGTCACTAGCGTATAAAGTGCTTCGTCAGGATTTTTATTGGCTAACAATTTTCAAAAAGGCTACTGACTATGTGAAGAAATGCCCAAAATGTTAGTTGAATAGTCCAATCCCACATCAGCCACCAGAAGAGCTATTTTCGATTTAATCTCCTATACCTTTTGCTATCTGGGGGGTAGATATACTGGGTCCACTCCCGAAAGCGAAAGGTCAGGTCAGTTTTGTTATAGTAGCAATTGATTATATGACTAAGTGGGTAGAGGCGAAGCCGCTTCGGCTGATCACGGAACAAGAATGCTTGAAGTTTCTGAAGGAGTCAGTAGTATTCCGATTTGGTATTCCTATGGTAGTAATTTCAGATAATGGACGACAGTTTGTGGGATCAAAATTTGAGGCATTCTTGAAGGAATTAGGAATTCAGCACCGGAAGACTTCGGTTGCTCATCCACAATCTAATGGGCAAGTCGAGGTGACTAACAGAATACTCCTAAATGGGATCAAAAGAAGGCTGGATAATGCCAAAGGAAGATGGCCAGAATTACTAAGCGTACTATAGGCTTACCGAACTACGCCAAAGACTACAACGGGAGATTCCCCATTTAGGCTGGCATACGGTTCTGATGCTCTAGTTTCGGTGGAAATTGGATTTACAAGTCTTCGGATCAGTTAGTTTAAAGAATTGTACAATGATAAGGGACTCAAAGCCAACTTAGATCTGCTCGAAGATTCCCGAGAGGCAACCTTGATAAAATTGGCTACATATCAACGTCGTGTGGCTAAATACTACAACAGAGGGGTAAAGCTTCGGAGATTCGAAATTGGGGATTTTATTCTTCGGGAGGTAGAGGCTTCTACACCTCAGAATATGGGTAAACTCATGCCAAATTGGGAGGGCCCTTATGAAGTCGTTAGCGTACCGAAGCCCGGGACTTATCGGTTGCGAGCCTTAGATGGGTCTGAGATTAAGAATACTTGGCATGCTGGAAGGCTCCGCAAATATTTTTAGTAGAGCCAGTGTCAAAGTCCGGAAGTCTGTAACTACTATGACAATTATCAATAAAAGTGATTTTTCTCTCCAATGATGGCTTTTCTTCTTGATAGTTATAAGGTTGGATCCCTTCGACTCATCGTAGCGAAGAGGATTATTTTTGGGTTGAACCTGTTCGTCTCTCGGAGAGAACGAGGTTGTCAACTTGGTATAAGGTTGGATTCCTTCGTCTCCTCGTAGCGAAGCGAACTATTGATGGTCCAACCCGTTCTGCTCTCGGAGAGAACGTGGTCACCAGTTATAAGGTTGGATCCCTTCGACTCATCGTAGCGAAGCGGAATATTTTTGGTTGAACTTGTTCGGCTCTCGGAGAGAACGAGGTTGCCAGCTTGGTATAAGGTTGGATTCCTTCGTCTCCTCGTAGCGAAGCGAACTATTGATGGTCCAACCCGTTCGGCTCTCGGAGAAAACGTGGTCACCAGTTATAAAGTTGGATCCCTTCGACTCATCGTAGTGAAGCGGAATATTTTTGGGTTGAACCTATTCGGCTCTCGGAGAGAACGAGGTTGCCAGCTTGGTATAAGGTTGGATTCCTTCGTCTCCTCATAGCGAAGCGAACTATTGATGGTCCAACCCGTTCGGCTCTCGGAGAGAACGTGGTCACCAGTTATAAGGTTGGATTCCTTCAACTCCTCGTAGCGAAGCAAAATATTTTTGGGTTGAATCTGTTCGGCTCTCGGAGAGAACGAGGTTGCAAGCTTGGTATAAGGTTGGATTCCTTCGTCTCCTCGTAGCGAAACGAACTATTGATGGTCCAACCCGTTCGGCTCTCGGAGAGAACGTGGTCACCAGTTATAAGATTGGACCCCTTCGACTCCTCGTAGCGAAGCGGAATATATCTTTGGCTAAACAAGGTGGAATTCCTTCGGCCTTATGACGGCGAAGAGAATATTTCTAATCTGACCTCTTCGGCTCTAGGAGAGAACTAAATTACCGAATTGTTATAAGGTTGGATGACATTATAAGTTCTTCGGAGAAAATATCCTTATTTAAATCCCGGTGATCATTCTAACAATGGCATATAGTATTCTTCGGTAATGAGTAAGTCTCATCTTACATTGTTATTGAATTTTGTTTGAAGTGTTAAGAATTTTGTTTGCAGTATTAAGCTCAGATTGTATATTGTTTAAGTAACAGTATAATTAAAATTGAAAAGGAGTAATAAGGGATAAGCTATATTTCATTAAACAAAGGCAATTACATTATCGTTGAAATTTATACAAGTTTATGAAGAATAGATTGTCGTCGGCGTTACTCCTCGCCTTCGTCTTCAGAAGAATCAAGGAGCAACGGGTTTACAGCAACAGTGGCTAATTTAGCTTTACCCTTGCTTCGGGCCGCCTCGTAACCCTCCGAATACATTTGAACTATTTCATTGGTTAAGGCAGGAGACTTCCGGTACTCATCCTGAATCTCTTTGCGTAGCTCTTCGGTAAGGGGGGGGCCCATTAGCTTTAAGTCATGAAGCTCTCTTTCAACTTTCCCTCGAAGATCAAGATGGCATTCTTAGGATTTCTTAGCTTCTAACACAGCTAGGGTCAGGTTTCGGTTATTATGAGACAACTGTTCTTTGGCACGCTGAAGTTCTTTGTTCCGCTGTATAATGGCGTATTGAGAAGCTTCAGACGCGACCAGCTGCTCTTTCATTCTGGCGAGATCACCTTGTAGACCCTTGCAGTTGAAGCGGAGGTTCTCATGTTCGCTTCTCTCCCTCGCCAAGCCAGATTTCAGAAGGGCATTTTCTTTTCGGGCCGCCTCTTCATCAGCTTCAACCTCTTTGTATTTTTGATAAAGACGCCCAAAGACCCCATTTGCCTGCAATTGTTCAAAGTTAAGGATGAATTACAGGAAGACATTTGTACATAAAAAAGATGGCTAAATAACGAATTACGTACTCTAGCTTGGTTGATTAGACCCTCCTTCATCAAATCAGAGACGGAGCTATTACCGAAGCGGTGGTCATCTATTTCAAGAACGAAAGAATTGTAAAGATGTAGAGGGAAATCTTCCCCCTGATTTGGCCATAAAGATGGAGGACCAACTACGCCAGAAAATGGTCTGAAAAAGGAAGATAGAGGGGGAGAGGAAGATGTTGCTTGTTCTAGTGGAAGTGTCGGTTGTTTAGGGGGAGGCGAAGGTAGTCGGGAGTCTGAAGCGGTTCTTCTTCTCCGAATAAAAGGAGGACTGTGTTCAGCCTCAAATTCATCAGTTGTAGTAGGAATAGTTGGGGGTCGGCTGACTCCAGAACAAGGTACTCTTAGTTCTTCAGCAGTAAGAGGGGTAATTTTGGCCTTTCTCTTTTTGGTATAAAGGATTTTGTTGCGTTCGGCAACGGACATATCAAGAAGGCTTTCGGTAAGGATTGGGGCTGGGGCATGTTTGGATTTTTTGACAGCCCTTTTCTTTCGGCGAAGCTGGTTGGCCCCTTCGACAGGGTTTGAATCAATAACTGGGGGGTCAGCAGTTTGGTCTTCGGCGGTTTGATCTTCGACGTCTTGAGCTTCAGGGGGGTCTTGGGTTGGTTTGGCAGCAATATATTCCTCTAAATCTTTTATCTCGGAGGAGGTGGGCTTGATTGCAAAGTTGAAAAATGTACTTCATAATATATATTAAAAGAAGATTCAAGAAACTACACAAACGTTGACTTCAGACTTACATTTATGGTTGTATAACCATGCCTGCTTGCTTAGGAGGACGAAGCTCCATTCTTTCATGGGAAGCTTTTCCAAGATCTTCGCCATCTCCCGTATACGCTCCTCTGGAATATCACCCAGATCTGAAGTAACATGAGCAGCAGTGGTCCAGTCCGGGATGGAGGATATCTCAGGCCCCTTGACAAAGAACCACTTCTCGTACCACTTCTTATTGCTTGACGGGGTGTCCATCAGGGGGCGTTTATCAAATTTAGAGTTGGGTTTGGGAGCCTGTTTGCTTAAAACCTTAAACCTCTTTTCACGAGACTTGCCCGAAGTAAAGAGAGTGAAGAAAAAGTCAATAGAAGGGGAAATTCCCAATTTGCTACAAAAGGCGATAAAAGCAGGGATGTGTATGTAGGAGTTAGGAGCCAATTGGGCGAATCCAACACCTATAAACCCTAAAAGGGTAATGACGAAGGCATGAAGAGGAAAACGAATCCCCTTCTTGAAAAAGATGACTGGCATGGCAGTCCAGCCCTCTGGACGTTGGTACATTCGCTCGGAATGGAGTGGGCACTCTTAGATGGTGAGTGTCAGGGACTTGGTATCGCTTTCGGATGACGTCGAGGTCATCCTCTGAGGAATTGGAAGGAGTATTGGCGATGGGGTGTTGCAACTCATCTGAGAAATCGAAAGGGGGGATCTCAGGAACAGGAGGGAGGAGACTCTTTCCGGATGAGATTTTTGGTCTGGGATTTATCGAGTGATTTGGGTAGTGGGGTTATCGGAGTTCTGCGCAGCCATTGATGACGATTTGATTAGGAAAAAAAGATGAAAGAAGAAGAGAGCTAGAATACTTCGAAATTCAAATAAACCGGTAAGGCTATCTAAGTTGGAGGCTTGGGGGTTTTATAATGGTGGCCGTTCAGTCGTTTCCGAAACCCAAAGGCTGCACATTAAATGAAGGCAATGATAAAGGGGTCTGGCGTCTGTTCTTGGAAATTGGGGAAACCGTCGTTTGCTTTTGAATTTGAAAGGTTGGCGTGTGTTTTTGTATTTGGGGGGACTGTACCCGGTTATGTGTTTTCTGATTGGGTGGGTTTTACCGAAATTTACTTACACTTCCTCGTTGATTGGGCCGAACTCTGGTATATTCTTTCATCAAACACTCTGTTTAATAAAAGACTAGGGGGCAATGTTGGGCTGTGGATATTTGGGTCGGTCAGGTCAACGTTAGTTGGACCTTTAGAGTAGTGGATTGTTATATAAATGGTTGTTTAAACCGGATTGGGGCCTTATATCTGTGATGGGCAAGTAGGGAACAGGTGGCAGCTTATCGGTGGTTAGCTTATTAGAGAAGGGTTAATTAAAAGCTGTTTAACAGGCGGCTGATTGATTAGATGGGTCAAGCCGTTTTAAGCATCCTTCATTAACGAGGAGTTGACATAATGTTGACTGGGTGGAGAGTAAGGTATGATAAAGCCTGCATGCAGCCAACTGACGCAAGTATCGGGGAAAAACATGCAAGTTGGTGAAATGATATATGGGTACGGGGCACTACACAAGAGAGGTAACAAAATATTTTTTCTATCCAGACACTATAACACCAACCTCCATTGTTAATCCTTTTTCCGGCTTGTACTTATTTTCATACCTGAGCGGTCCCCGGCGGCCCAAAGCCGTCGAGATCCGATACTGACGTGTTTATTGTACAGAATTAAGCATGCTTTTCGTGATTGAGGCATCTGGCATTAACATGACTCCTTAATATCAATTCCCATATTAATTTTCCAGCCAAAATTTAATTCTCTTTATGCATTTTCTAAATCACAGCCTATCATATAGTAAGCAATATATTTTTCCATTATCTAAATTACCAGCTGGCATGAGGAGAGAGTGGCTGTTTTGCAATTTCCGTAAAACCCAAGGGCACGTGTATTGTCTGTTTGTAATATACCAGCTCCGAGAAACAGAAGAGAAACTTAGCTTACTCTCCCTTACTTCTTCTCTACCTAAAAACACCCTTTTTAGTAGGGAGAGATGTGCTCAACAAAGCAGAAGCAAAAGCACCGGAGCTCCGATCAAAGCCCTAAACACACCTCCACCGGCACCGGAGATAACTGGAAAGAAGAGGCAATTCACGGCGGATCTCTAAAGCATGTCGACCTCAGTACTGGATCCAACGGCTGGGCTTCACCGCCAGGAGATCTTTTCCCTCTCCGCTCCCGGAACTATTTCTGTAAAAAACAGAAATCCCCATCTGGCCCGTGGCTCCTCCAGCCCGCCGGCGTTGACTGGCTCCGATCCGCCGTTAAACTCGACAACGTCCTCGGCCGGCCGGACAACCGTGTGATGCACGCGCTGAAGAAGTCCCAGTCCCAAGGCTATAACATGAAATCATATGTTCTCGCCGTTAACCTCCAAGTCCCCGGTAGGGACCACCACAGCGCGGTTTTCTATTTCGCCGCAGACGATCCCATCGCTCCCGGTTCGCTCCTCCACCGGTTCATCAACGGCGACGATTCGTTCCGCAACAGCCGGTTCAAGATTGTGAACCGGATCGTCAAGGGCCCGTGGATCGTGAAAGCCGCCGTTGGGAATTACTCGGCGTGTTTGCTCGGAAAGGCGCTGAACTGTCACTATCACCGAGGAGAGAATTACCTTGAAATCGACGTGGATATTGGAAGCTCGACGATTGCGTCGGCGATCTTGCACTTGGCATTGGGATATGTGACGGCGGTGACGATCGATATGGGCTTTGCGGTGGAGGCGCAGAGCGAGGAGGAGCTGCCGGAGAGATTGTTCGGTGCGGTTAGGGTTTGTCAAATGGAGATGTCGGCTGCGAGTTTTGTTGACACGGCGTCGTCTAATAAGAAATTGGGAGCTGTCAGTCATAGTAATAGTTATTGTCATCGAATTCAGGCCACCAAGTCTGATGATGATGAAGATAATGTTGATTAACTAGTGATTTTTCCAACCACGGTGAGTTTCTCGATTTTTACTGTTCTCAATTTTTACTGTCTGGTGTTGGGTAAAAGGCCACTTTTAACCTCGGGATTGGTGGTTGTAGATAATAACTGTTGGCAATGTCGGCTATTTCTCTATTTAAATTATAAATGACTCTCTTTCTCCTAACAATTTTATTACTTCTGAAATTTTAGAACCAATATGTCTGGTTTTGTTTTATTAGATGTAGTGTAATTTTGGTTTGTGGCTTTTAAGAGGGTGTTAAGGCCTATAGAGAACAAATTAAAATATTATTTTAAGAGGGTGTTAAGGCCTATAGAGAACAAATAAAAATATTATTTGGGTTTTTTGGCTATCTTTTGGACCTTTAAACTTCCAAACACATCTTTTGGGTTCTAAATGTTGCGAGTGTGAGGAAAAGTAAGTTTGTCTTTGAAATAACTTCTTTCTAGACTAACAACATTTTCTTATGCAATTTCTTTGTGTGATAATTTTATATTAATAATTTTCTTGTACATTAATAATTTTATATTCATTTAGATTTCAATGATCAAACTCCGAAACCTCATTGGGTCATACCACTGGGCACGAACCTAATTTATAAGCAGGGCCGGTTCTCAATTTGGAAGCCGTGTGCGAAAAAAAAATAGGGCCCCTCTCGCATATAAAAATATTAATTTTTTTATCAGCACTAATATATAAAGCACAATTTATATTAAAATTCATCATTAATTAAAATAATAAATGTCAACATCGAGTAACAAAATTATCAATTAAAAAGAAAATATAGCTAAAATTTTAATAAATTATCAATTAAAAAAAAGGTAGCTAAAATTTAAATGGACGATAAACTTCACACGATCGCTAGTATCATTCTTGTATTTTTTGCTGCAAAATTATCAATCAAACTTTCAAAATTAATTTTTTACATATACACAAAAAAAAAATTCGGGGGCCCTCCTAATTTGGGGGCCCTGTGCGGTGTGATGGAGGCCCAAATGCATTTTCGTGCTCTTTAAGACATGTTCATACTCACTTGGTCTCACAAAAAAAAGTTTCTCAGTTGCATATTTGCGCATTCGTAAAATTTGCAAATATTATGTGTATATTTTTCCCCTTGTACTCCCTAAAAATATTATGATATTAAAATGTTCAAGCAGTGGTGACATGATATATAATAGTAAACTTTATTTTATGTGGGATTTTTTTTTTGGAAAAACAAATAGATTCCTCAGGTATAGTAGGAGTATTTTTCAGACCAATAGAAACTTATAAATAAACTCCACATTTACAACTTTACTCTATTATAAAAATCTTACCGGGTGTGAGCATTGAAAAATGGGGTGCATTTATTAGAGTGGTTAACATGAAGTTAATTTTGGTCAATTAATTAATACAGCGTAGATATGTAGGTCGAGAGGTGATCTCTCTGTCTGCGTTTGAGCACTGTATTGGTTAAGTGACAACTTACTATGAAGTTAATTTCAAGGTAACCGAATTTTATTTATTAGCACAATTTCTTGTATAAGATAGTTGAAAATAGAAGTATGGGTATGATTTTTGGTTGACAATAGAAAAAAAGATTAAGTAATATTGGCAGGATCGGCTGATCGCATGTAAGGGTGGGTAACCGGTAAAAATCGGCCCGAATCGGACCGGTATCGAACTGAATCGAAACCAAAAGTAGCCAAATTCCGGTAACGGTTGGATCGGTATACCGAACCGGTTTACGGTTTATCGGTTCGGAACCGATTTTTATCGAAAAAATCAAAAATTAATATTATTAATATTAATATTATTATTATTATTATTATTATTATTATTATTATAATTATTATTTTATTATTATTATTATTAATAAAAAATAAAAAAATAGAAAACTGGTATATACCGATTCGGTTTGGTAAAATCGAACCATAAAAACTCGGTACCGAAATCGGTACTGAAAAACTGGTATATATCGATTTTTTTGTACCGAAACTGAATCGGTTCTTTTTTGTACCGAATTGACCGGTTCGTACCGGTCCGAAAAATCAAAAAATCAAAAAAACCGAATTTTTTGTCCACTCCTAGGGATTGTTACTCATATTCTTTTGATATTTCCACAAGTCCACAAATATATGCATGGAAATATTAATGATTTTTGAAAATAACACTCTCCTAAATTAAATAGTGAGAAATATACCCAAAGCCCATTTGTCATTAAATTAGAGAAAAATTCAAATAACCCTTTTTTCTTGGTACTCCCTACGTCTTTAAATAAGTCATATATTTATTATTTATTTTTTGTGAATTTCATTCAAATGCTAAAGTTTGCATATATGATTCAAAGAAATATATACAGGAACTTGCTTATTGTGTGAAAGGATGTAGTTGATATTTTTACGTGGTTACCCAGAGTGGGGTAGGTTTCATCATCACGTGAGAGAACACACGTGAAAATATCAATTCCAATATCAATTCCTTTAAACGCTTGTTCGGGAGTGACTTATTTTAAAATGACTTATAAGTTAAAATATAAGTTGACTTATAAGTTGTTTTAAGTTATGACTTATAAGTAAAAGTGTTCGGTTGATAATGACTTATAAGTTTGAAATTAAGTTAAAACAAGTTATGAAGGTGTTCGGCTGATAATGACTTATAAGTTAAAATAAAATGTAAAGATTACTAAAAAGGATATTATAAAAAGAAATATCGATTCAATATCTAAACAGCTTATTGGTAAACAACTTATTATCTAAACAACTTATTGTTAAACAACTTATTGATAAATAACTTATTGGTAAACAACTTGTTATTATTTAACTAACTTATTGGTAAATAACTTATTTAAAACGATTTTTGATAAACAACTTATTATTTAAATAGCTTATTAATAAACAATTTATTATTTAAACAACTTATTAATAAACAGTTTATTATTGATAAACAACTTATTATTAAACCAACTTATTAGTAAACAACTTATTTAAACAACTTATTATCTAAACAACTTATTGTTAGACAAGCCCTTAAACAACTTATTGGCAAACAACTTATTATTTAAATAGCTTATTGATAAATAACTTATTATTGGTAAACAGCTTATTGATAAACAACTTCTTGGTAACCAGTTTATTTTCATATTTTTTACTTCCGATTAAGTTAAGTGAAAATTAAAACTAATTCGCATTTTAAATAATATCAATGTAAATCTATTTATCATTATAAATCTAATTTGAAAACTAATTTGCATTATTTAGTGAAAATTAAAACTAATTATCAATATAAATCTTAAAAATATTTTATTTATTATATATATATATATAAGGTTTACATCCGTAGTAACCGTTTGCTACATGTACTATTCAGCAACCATGTTTTTATCCGTTGATTAGAATATTGAAAGGGCCAGATTAAAAGGATTTTCTCCCTGCCGCTACAGACTGTAGTGGCGGACCCTTATGCCAAAAGAGATATGCTAATTTACTATGCTGCCCCTCCTCCATATATCATAATCTAAGCCTCCTGTCGCAAGAGCCTGTAGCGGCAGGGCCCCGTAAGCTATACTATGCAGAGGAACTTGATGATATGAAAATCTTCTTAATTTAAACCTTTTAACACTTTGACTTTACAATAATGTTACATAAGATTAGTACAGAACTAAATCAGGACATACCATGTAAAATGGCAAAATGAAGCTAAAAATAATATTATTTATTTTTAAAATATTAAAAACAATATTTATTTTTAAAATATTAAAAATATAATTATTTTAGAATATTAAAAATAATAATTTTTTTAATTTTTTTTAAAAATATTTATTTTAGAATATTAAATATAATTATTATTTTAACTTTTTTAAAAAAACTAATATTTAGTATTTTAAAATAAATTATTATTGAAAAATAGTTATTTCTAATATTTAAAGATAAAATATTAGTTTTTTTAAAAAAAATTAAAATAATAATTAAATTTAATATTCTAAAATAAATATTTTTAAAAAAAATTAAATAAATTATTATTTTTAATATTCTAAAATAATTATTATACTTAATATTCTAAAAGTAAATAATATCTACTTTTAAAATATTATTTTTTAAAATAATATTTACATTTAAAATATTAAAAATATTATTTACTTTTAGAATATTAAATATAATAATTATTTTAGAATATTAAAAATAATAATTTTTTAATTTTTTTAAAATATTTATTTTAGAATATTAAATTTGATTATTATTTTAATTTTTTTAAAAAAACTAATATTTTTTTTAAATATTAGAAATAACTATTTTTAAAATAACTATTTTATTTTAAAATATTAAAATAATTATTATTTTAAAAATAATAATTTAGTTTAAAATATTAAATATTAGTCTTTTAAAAAAAATTAAAATAATAATTATATTTAATATTCTAAAATAAATATTATTTTTAATATTTTAAAAATAAATATTATTTTTAGCTTCAGTTTGCCATTTTACATGGTATGTCTTGATTTAATTCTGTACTAATCTTATGTAACATTATTGTAAAGTCAGTGTTAAAAGGTTTAAATTAAGAAGACTTTCATATCATCAAGTTCCTCTGCATAGCATAGCTTACGGGGCTCTGCCGCTACAGGCTCTCGCGTCAGGGAGGCTTAGATTGTGATATATGGAGGAGGGGCAGCATAGTAAATTAGCATATCTCTTTTGGCACAAGGGCCTGCTGCTACATCCTGTAGCGGCAGGGAGAAAATTCTTTTAATCTGGCCCTTTCAATCTTCTAATCAACGGATGAAAACATGGTTGTTGAACAGTATATGCAGCAAACGGTTGCTACGGATGTAAACTCATATATATATATATCCCATACATAAGCCGAGAGAGAGGTAGTCGAAGAAGCCATGGTCTGGTCTCCCAAATCCATTCTGTGGCTGAAAATCTCCCTTCGTATTTCCTCTCCCTTGTTCGAGGCTGTAAAACTGTTCTACAGATTCTCTCTCCTATTTCTCGTAGACATAAATTTAAGCTCAGTTCATTTTCTCTTTATTGGGTTTGCTCTCTATTTCATATAATTATTCTCCAAATGTTGCCTAATTTTTTGTATTTTGATGGAGTGGGAGGTTTGGTTGGTGATAAGAAGTTGAAAGTTGTGCCTTCATTGAGTTATAGTAATAAAGGTGCTTCGAGTATTAGGAAATTTTTCACCCAGTTCAATAGGGTCATTAGATTTCACTGTGAGAAAATCCCAATTGGGTTTGCTTCAGTTCGAGATGAGCAGCCATGGTCTGGTCGCCGAGAGAGAGGGAGTCGAAGCAGCCATGGTCTGATTTTGTGTTTTGTAGACGAAGGTTGAAAATAAATAGAGAGTGAATTTATTTTCTTGTATATTAAATATGAATAGATGGCTACAGCTTTATACTAATAATAATACATCAAGATCCTAATCTATTGCCTATAATCAAGCCTAATTATTTACAAAGATATGGAAGCAAATAACTAGTGATTATTGTACAACATTTGACAGCTCATTCTGATTATTATTTCCTTTAACACTCTCCCTCAAGTTGGAGTGTATGTTAATGACACCCAACTTGTCAAGTAAGATTTCGAACTATGTGGAGCTTAGTGGTTTGGTGAACAAATCTGCTGGTTGTTCTGTGGTCCGAATATAGGCTGTCCGAATCATTCCTTCTTGGTTCTTCTCACGCACCAGATGACAATCTATCTCTATGTGCTTGGTCCGTTCATGAAAAAACTGGGTTTGATGCTATGTGCATGGCTGCCTGATTATCACAGAATAAAATTACCGGTTGCGTGTGGCTGACTTTCAAATCCCTTAAAATGTTTTTTAACCATATAATCTCACAACATGTAGTGGCCATCGATCGATATTCCGCTTCTGCACTTGAACGTGATACTGTAGTTTGTTTCTTAGTTTTCCAAGAAACTGGCTCTTGACCAAGCATTATGCAATAACCTATAATCGACCTCCTTGTGTCCTTGCAACGTGCCCAATCAGCATCACAAAAAGCTTGTAACTGAAGTGAACCTGTGGATGGTAAAAGAATGCCTTGCCCAGGTGTTTGTTTAATGTATTTGAGCACTTTATGATCTGCTTCTAGATGTGGTTGTATAAATTGGCCTAGCATGTGAACAACATAAGTTAAGTCCGGTCTTGTTATGGTCAGGTATATTAGTCTCCCTACTAGTCTTCTGTACGGTGATGCATTATCCAAGAGCTTGTCGCTTGACTGTGTGAGTGACATGTTTTGTTCCACAGGGAATCGAGAAGATTTGACACCCAAGAATCCAGCATCATCAAGAATTTCTAAGGCATATTTGCGCTGAGATAAGGTGATTCCATGCTGTGATCTTGCAACTTCTATGCCTAGGAAATATTTGAGTTTCCCTAAGTCTTTGAGCTTGAATTTTCTGGACAGTAATAATTTGGAGTCCTCTATGTCCTGCAAGTTATTTCCAGCCAATAAAACATCATCAACATAGACAAGCACAACTAAAAAACTTTCTTGATGACTTCGGACGAACAAGGAATAGTCGGACGAGGATTGATGAAATCCAGCAGCCTTGAGTGCAGTAGAAAGTTTGATGAACCATTGTCTAGAAGCCTGTTTCAATCCATACAACGATTTGTGGAGTTTGCACACACGATTCTCCCCCTTTCGTCCGAAACCAGGAGGCAAAGACATGTATACTTCTTCATCAAGGTCACCATTCAAAAATGCATAGTTGACATCCCAATTGATGTAAATGCCAACCACGCAAAGCCGCCACACTAAGTAAAACACGAACCGTTACCATTTTCGCCACAGGAGCAAAAGTTTCCTTGTAATCAATTCCTTCAACTTGACTATAGCCCTTAGCCACCAGTCTGGCTTTATAGCGCTCTATTGTCCCATCGGATTTCAATTTGATCTTATACACCCATCTGCACCCAATAGGACGTTTATGGGATGGTAAGGGTACCAAACTCCAAATTCCAATAGCTTGCAAAGCTGTGATTTCATGTTGCATAGCCTCACGCCATTTAGGATTTTGAATAGCCTGTGAAAAACTCGTGGGTTCTTGAGAATGGTGAGTTGTGTAGTGAAGGCTTTATGAGCAGGAGAGAGATTATCATATGACAGGAATTGAGAAAGGGGATGAGCAGTACCTGAAGTTTCGACCAAGTTTGTGGACGATGTCGGTGCAGGCCTTGAAGGGAGAGTCGTCTCGACATGAAAGTCTTGCAAGTAAGTAGGCGGTTTGGTTGGTCGGCTGTTACGACGGGATGGCTGAGTTGGGACGGATGAAGATGTAGTTTCTGTCATGGCTGGTATAGAAGCATGTGGCGAAGGAAGAGCAGGTGTTTCGTGTTCTTGTGCTGGAGTGGGCTACTCATATTAGATGGAAGGGCTATTTTGGGTGGCAGTAGGTCCATGAAAAGGAGATGGAGAAATGGACTCTGACAAGGAGTCCATGTCAAAGTTTAAAAATGGTGCATTGTTTGGCACTGGAATTTGTGGTGTGTCAGAGGTAATTGATGGTGCATCTGATTGTGAGTGATGATGAAAAGGGAACAAGTCTTCAAAGAAGACAACATCTCGTGACACCATTCCCCTTTTCTGAGCAATGTCATAAACACGATACCCCTTTTGTCCATAAGGATATCCAAGGAAAATGCACTGAGATGCTCGAGGATCAAACTTAGAAGGGTGTTGTGCATGAGTGGAAACAAAACATAAACAACCAAATATTCGTAGGTGTGAATAATTGTGAACTTTGTTGAACAACTTTTCATATGGAGTTTTTCCTTGGAGAAGAGGAGTGGGTGTTCGATTTATGAGGTATGCAGAAGTGAGAATAGCATCCCCCCAAAATCGTTTAGGAAGACCAGCTTGAATGAGTAAAGCTCGTGCCATATTTAACAAATGCCTATGTTTCCATTCGGCGACTCCATTTTGTTGTGGTGTGTCGACACAACTAGTTTGATGAACAATGCCCTTGAGAGTATAGAAATTTTCAAGTTTAAATTCGGGCCCATTATCACTACGAATGATTTTGACCTTGGAATTAAATTGAGTTTCAACCATGTTGACAAACTTGACTAGAAGTTCCCTGGTATCAGATTTATGTTTCATGAGATAAATTCATGTACATCTAGTATGATCATCAACAATAGTAAGGAAGTACTTTGCACCCGAAATAGAAGCAACCTTATAACCACCCCAAATGTCAACATGAATTAAATCAAAACAAGATGCAGTAGAAGTAGAACTTGAATGAAATGGAAGTCTTGTTTGTTTAGCCAATGGACAAATTAAGCACTTGTCGATATCACAAGATTTATTTTTGAGTTCTGGAAAAGAAAATAACAAAGAAACTTTAGACGATGGATGCCCAAGACGTTGATGCCAAAGGGTCGGATTGGAGATTCAGATATGGTTCCATGTTCCTTTCTTGGGTTGGTCAAAATAATAGAGACCCTCCCATTCAATTCCAGTCCCAATCATCTTCCCCGAGCGTAGGTCCTGAATAACACAAAATTGACTTAGAAAAATAGTAATGCAAGATGAATCAAGGGCCAATTTGCTAATTGAGATTAAATTCAAACGAAAGTATGGGACACACAAAACATTGTCAAGAGTCAAATCGGGAGAGAGAATAATTTTGCCTATATGGGTCACTTGTGCTACTGATCCATTTGGCAATTCCACAGTGCGATTAGTAACGGGTTGTGAACGTGTGAGTAAATTAGGACTATAAATCATATGATCAGTGCATCCACTGTCCAAAATCCATATATTTTTCTTGCCACCAGAAATAGAGCATGAAAGCTTTACCTGAAAGATCATCATGAGTAGAAAAATTACCAGCTTGGTTGGCGGACGAAGATTTATTCTTCAGCATACTTAGAATTTGTTTGCACTCGTCTGGTGTGAAGGGAAAGTTCAGCCCCTGCTTGTCAATTGTGTGGGAAGAAACTTGATTTCCTTTGGACATTGTTGTGTGGAACTCTCCCTCCGTAGCCTTCTTTTTGCGACAGTAGTCGACTGTGTGCTCGTTACGACCGCAAAAAGTGCATTTAAGATGAGCACGACAATTTCTGGCAATGTGGTTCGATTTGTTGCATTTGGAACATTTAAGTTCACCCCTTTCTCTTTCATACTTGCAACTCGAATTCTTCACAGCAAAGACAACAGCATCCGGTTGGGCATGACTTTTCCCGGTTGTCACCTCCGACTGTTTTTCATGACGAAGAACCAGTGAATAAGCTTTATTCACAGTGGGTAGCGGTTCCTGTAAAAGGGCATTGCTTCGAACACCCGTGTAAAATTCATTAAGTCCCATAAAGAACTTCATGATTTTCTGTTTCTCTAGATACACAGCCACTTCTTTGATTGTTCCGCAAGTGCAGGTTGGGAAGGTGCACAGCGCATCCCTTTCATCCCATAGACTTTTTAGCTTTGTGAAATAAGATCCCACAGACATGCCACCTTGCTTGCAGTCGTGGATCTCGTTCTCGACATGGAGCAATTGAACGATGTTCACGTGTGAGAATCGTTCATGCAAATCGAGCCACATCTGTCTGGCATCCTTCCTATTGATGACGCTGCTAGCAATCTCTTTGGACATCGACCCCAACAACCAAGTTTTGACTAATGCATTGCTGCGATTCTTTTGGATTTTTATCATTAGGCTTCTTGATTGAACCATCTATAAATCCAATTTTGTTTTTGACTGTTAAGGCCATAGTCATGGATTGACTCCATGTGCTATAGTTATCTTCGACCAGAAGTTGCGGGACAAGCACAGCGCCAGGCAGATCTGAATGGGGGAGATAGAGTTGATGATTGGGGTTTTCCCATTTGGTACCTGAAGCTACGCCTTTTGATTTGTCGTCACCCATGGTGGTCGGCTAAGGTTTGGTGCTGGTGTTTTGTTTGATGCCCAGGTCAATGCTGTAGCTCTGATACCATGAAAAAAAACAGAGAGTGAATTTATTTTCTTGTATATTAAATATGAATAGATGGCTACAGCTTTATACTAATAATAATACATCAAGATCCTAATCTATTGCCTATAATCAAGCCTAATTATTAACAAAAATATGAAAGCAAATAACTAGTGATTATTGTACAACATTTGACAGCTCATTCTGATTATTATTTCCTTTAACGTATCCAGCATAAGCAAAGGTTTTTGTGGGTAAAGTTGTCATTTTAAAAAATAATGGAGGGTAAGGTTGTCATTACATTTGATCAAAGCTACTTATATAAAATGACTTATAAGTTATTTTTTTATAAGTTACAAATTGTTACTTATTTTTTTGACTTTTAAGTTAAAAAATAAGTCATTGCCAAACACCATAACAGTAAAAAACTCCTTATAAGTTGGTTTGACCAACTTATAAGGAGCTGCCGAACAAATATGAAGGGGAAAATACCCAGAAATGCTCATCATCATCATCATAATACTTGAATCAAAACACTTTAATCTTCCAGCAAAGGCCAAAGTTGATCAACAGAACACCAAACACCAAAACAAATAGTCAACCCAACAAATTCTTGGTCTTATAAAACAAAACTCGGATTCAGAGTATGTTAAGGCGTGGTTCATATATTCCCAAGAATTAAGATATCATTTCACTAATAACTATCAAGCCCATAAAACTATATCCAAGCTCGTCTGGCGTTTTGCCTCCATATAACCCACTTTGGACATACTATAAGAGCAGTTTCATAGAGGGGTGTCAACCCGTCATATCGTAGTCATCCGGATGCAGATATGAACTGTAATTCCCAGGATTGTCCATCTTTCCGATCAAGTGGTCCATTCCTGCAGTTTAGTAAGTTTTCAAGCAATGAGAGGATTTTCATAATCAAGTCAAGTTGTGCTTTTAATTAACATGATATGAATTTTGTTTAAATACTATAGTTAAATCCCAAGACAAATATCTATAATTTCAAAAAGACAGCCTAATTACTTTCCAAGTAAATAGTCTACGAAAACTGATAAACGCTCCTACCAACACTCCTACCTGGCGTCTAAAATACAAATTTAAACTCTCTTAGGTTTCTCTAATCCTATGGAGGTAATAAATATCTGCAATACTTCATTATTCTTAGAACAACATGGAAGGCTGAAATCTGGCAAAATCATACTTACAGCCCAAAAAACTATATAAGACACAGTATGCAAGCTAGGGGAGAAAATTTCTAATCCATCAACCACAAATATCTCCAAAATATCACCATGCATCATCTGAAGTGCCGAATTTATTTATGTAGACGAACAAACATCAGAAAGCTACCATAAAAAAAAAGGTTCTGATGTCTCAATAGAGAACAAATGTTGAGACCGAAAACTGAAAATGCGACTCCGATTCAAGTTCATTGCAGAAGAAGGATAACCACACAACTAGAAGAACATTGCCTGAAGGCATGAGAAATTAATGATCAGGTGACATTACGCTGTACAAAGAGCAGACAGATATAGCCAACAACAAATACTTGGCATAAAACTTTTTAAAAGTTGAATCAAGTTTTTTAAATGGTGAGGCAGCAACAGAGAAATGTTTGAGTGTGTCTGCAAACGACAATTGCATAAAAATGTTGCATCAAAAAAATTCAACAAGTTTTTACAAGATACTATATCAATTACCATTCAATATGAGAAATAAACAAGCAGAAGAACTCTACATGTAACTATCATGTTTTCTTAGTTGTTCCATTTACACTTTTCACACTTTAATAGAAGATAATGACTACGATTGCATAAAGTAGAATTAATCGGTTAAAGGCGTGAGAAATACATGGTGGAACAAGATTTAATCTATATATCAAATGTTATAAATATACATACTTGGATTTGATAACATGCTTCCGTAGAAAGACATTTGGCCCATACTCCCAGCAGGCTTTGAATTGGTGTCAGATGGAAACACGTGCTCCACCGTATGTGACCGTGGATCTATGCTATGCATCCCAGAACTTATCTCAGGGTTTTGGAAGCACAGGTCCTCGGCTCTTGGAACTGAGTCATGCTGCGACTGGAAATCCTCTGACTTTGTTTTATTATCATTGGGTGATTCAACTTCGGTCTCCACTTCAGATTCAGCATTGTTTGGTGCAGAAACCTGTTGCTTCCTTTTAGATCGAGCACGCCTATTTTGGAACCAATTATAAACATTTGTTTCAGAAATCTGGCCATGTTGAGACAATTCAGAGGTTATCTCCTTAATCTTCTGCTTGGTTGGAGTTCCATTCCCTTGCTCAAAGATACGCTCAAGAATTTGAAGCTGCACTGGTGTTGGAGTCCACCTTTGTCTGCCAGTAATTTTATGGCCAGCAGATGTCACTAATGGGTCACAATACAGATTTCCCAATCTGGCTCCTGATAAAAACAAAAGCAAGATTCTTATGGCAAAATTGTAGTTTTCAGGACTTAGCAGTGAAGCTCCATTCTTTGCAGATGATAAACAGTTATGATTAGCAAAATATCAATAAACAAGAGCCAAGAGTGGGCATCTCTAGCAATCAAGAGTATGAGCATGTTGAAGGATCAATATTAAAATCAAATACTTAAACATACTATAAAAGAAATCCTCTGCATTGACCATACAGCTAGTAAGCTGAAGAAACTTTTGAACTAACTGGCTAGTGCAGATAAGCTTAAGCGGTTGAAATCTTTATTGTTATTTGTGTCTTATGTATTAATTACTTGACTAAAAGGATTCAAAATCTCCAAAAATTACCACAATAGACAAACGAAATGTCACCTAAATGATCAGAGCACATAAAATAAGAATTACATGGATATCAAATTAATATTTTCTGTGACATGCTTCCGGTTCTATTTCCTTCTGCATGAAGATAAAATCCAAGAAATGTGGAAGGGAAGGTAGCCCATTGCTATGGATTCTATGATTTGAGAACTTGTTGAATCTACATAATCGCAGTGGGAACAAGATGTAGCTGTAAAACAAGAAGCATGTACTCCAAGCTATAATTAGTGTACCTTTTATAACAAATTGTTCTTGGACTAATTTAAGATTCGAGTGTTTGGGTGATAATAATTTTAATAAAAAACTTCTTATAGTCATTTGCTCTACAGGAACTAAACAATTAATCAACATGTACAGAGTTATGCTCAACATTGGAGGAAAGGTGGAAAATCATAATGGACAAGTATTTATATCGGCTGTGCAATGATCATATTTCTGCAAGTATTTTGATATCAACTGGAATAACTAGGTTAAAAAAAATTATTGTGTAGAAGCGTAACTAAAGACAATAAGGAATGTACAATTAAACGTTGCTAAATTAGGAAAGATACTAGAAAAGTCCAGAATTTATTAACATAAAGAAAATTAAATGGGAAATGTAAAAATTGTTGGGAATTAAGTCACGCTAACCACAAAATAAAATAAAGAGAGATAAAACAACACAAAATTTAATGTGAAAAATCCTTAAAAGGAAAAACCACAGGTCAACTCCAAATCTCCACTATATCAAAATAATGGGCTTACAATAATCCTCCCAGTTTTACGCCCTAAAACTTGAGGTTCCACAATACCGCGACACAACTTTTTGGACGGACTAAAAACTGTAAAACCCTTCCACCCACAATACAACTTTTTTGCACGGAATATAAAAACTGCAAAAAACCCTCTCCCTCACACAAACACAAAACTCACTCACACCTTCTCTCAACTCTTAGAATGCTACATGACTTTTGATTGTGCTACACTTCAACAACTAAACATAAGACTCTATTTATAGAGTACTCCACAATTCTTCTTTACCTATTCAAAACAGGACACATCCAAAATAAAATTTTACTACAAATAGATGCCTTTCCAAAATAATACTCCTATTAATAATAGGAGTTCTTCCTTTCTATATTAGCAATTCTTTTTATAATAGGATTCGAGGAGTAACCCAACAATAATATATCCTTTCCTTGACCCATAGAAGAAGTAATAAATTCTCAACAGATTTCCTTGTGGGTATGTTTTTTAAAATTTAACTTGAAATACTTGACAAAAAGTAAACAATCAAAGACTGATCTCCCAAAAAATCCCATTTAAATTGCAAATTACTAGTTTCCAAAATTATAAACCGTGACAATAAAACAATAAATTTACATAAACTATAGGAAAACCAAAGTGCCTCCATTAACAAAGATCCAAACGAGAAACCAAGCCACACACATGACGCAACACAATATCATCATGAACTAAATCACATACATAATAAACAATATAATTCTCCAGAATTATACAATTAATAAATAGAAGGAGGTAGAGGAGATAGAAAAACCAGCTAGATCGTGGTGAGAAGTGAGGGATTTGTGCAAATCGACGAGCTGTTCACAAATGGTGGCGTAAACGGCGATTTGCTTGCGAAGGACTTCCATTTGCTCGTCCGTCATCACCTTCACGAACATTCCATTGTTATTGGAATTGTTATTGGTATTTCCTTCTTCATGATTTTGGTGTTGGGATTGTTGCTGATTTTCCCACTCCATTTATGGTTGTGGTGGGATTTGGGTTTTTTTTTTCTCTCTCACGATTTTACTGGAGAGTAAACCGTGAGGGTCTGCAGTGGCGTAGGTAGAGGGAGAAGAAAAAGTAACGAGAAAGTAAAGAATTGCGGACACTTAGACAAAAGTAGTCATGATAAAATTTGCCCAACCCCGCGAGTTAGGCCCGGCCCGTTGTGGCCCGTTCGTGGGTGGCCTAATTTTGGCCCGTGGATTTTTTATTTTTTTTAATAAAACAAGGCTATCCTTGAGAATTAAATTTTAGACTTCTCCTCACTCTTTAAACAAATGTTCAAACCAACTAAGCTACAAGAGTTTTTTTTATTCTAAAATCAGTTTGTAACTTACTACATCTCTTTTAAATACTTTATTATTTTTTATTTTATTCAATTATATTATATTTTCATGAAATATAGTTGACATTTTAAAAAACAAACTCTATTTATCTATATATGCGTGTCGGTGGAGATTGCTGAGAACGTTGACAATATCACTTTATCTTTTTTCTTAATTATATATGTATTAAATAGTTTTATTTTGCGTGACCATAAATTTATATTAATATTAAATATTGATAGATGTAAATACATAGAAAAAATTGTGCGTGACCATAAAGCTTATTTAAACAGTTTATTGGTAAACAACTTATTGTTCATCATTTTTTGATATATAAACAAGTTTAAATTATATTTTAAAATATGTTATTATAGATAAGTGTATAATAGTCCAATTTTTGTTTTGTTTATCCAATCCTTTAATTAATTCTAGAAAAAATAGATTATTTTAAATTATCCCATAAAAAATAAACATACGACTAAAATTATTTAATCCTAAAATTAATAATCTTAAAATTATAATCCTTCAAAAAGTTTCACATCATACTATCATAGTATATATGGAGAAAAAAATAAGACTATTTAATACATACACAATTAAGAAAAAAGATAAAGTGATATTGTCAAGGTTCTCAGCAATCTCCACCGACATGCATATATAGATAAATAGAGTTTGTTTTTTATAATGTCTATTATATTTCATGAAAAATTAATATGATTGAATAAAACATAAAGTAATAAAGTATTAAAAAGAGATGTAGTAAGGTATAGAGTGACTTTAGAATAAAAAACCTTTGTAGCTCAGTTGATTTGAGCATTTGTTTAAGAAGTCGGGGAGGTCTAAAGTTTCATTTTCAAGGGAAGCATCATTTTGTAAAAAAGAAAAAGAAAAAGAAAAAGTTCGCCGCCCATCTTGGGCCACGGGCCTCATACATTTAGCCCAAAAAAACTGGGTCATTTTGGTCCGGCTCAAATTTGACTCGACCCACCTATGACCCGGCTTGTTTGGGCTGACTTGACCCGTTTGCCAGGTTTAGACAAAAGGCATGGACAAAAACTCGAAAAGTATTGTGTGTTGGTTGGTGTAGTGTACTCGCAGGCGTATTTTAGCATTGCCATTTGCATTTTCTTTTTTTAACTCTTTTTTGTTGGAAAATAAAAGACTTATTTTGCAAGTATTACAAATATACACGAATACAATGCTGAATTTATCATTTTTAGACCGAATAATTTCAACAACATCTGATTATGTTTGTTTATAAGGATTATAATGCATGATATTATAATCCTAAGACTATTAATTTTAGAATTATAATCTCGGATTATAATTAAAATCTCAAGACTATTAAGTTATTTTATAATCTCTAGACTAATAGTTTAAAATCTAAATTTGAAAACAAATAAGACACTTAAGATTAATAGTTATATCCAAAGTATAATACTTGCAAATAAATATACACCTAAATTTATGGTAGGGACATGCATAAATATGGATTATGTTACCATGAAGTTAATTTCATGATAAGTAATTGACTAATACAGTGCTGACACACACACAGAGAAATCACTTTCCTACATGCGTGTCGAAACTGTATTGATCAATTGACCAAAGTTAACTTCGTGCTAACCACTTTCCATAAATATATCCTGATAGATGCAATATGCATAGGGTAGGCAGGTGGTGCATTACAATTTACATAGGAGTACTTCTACGCGAACAGAAAAATTGGACAGAAAAATTAGATCGAAAGAACAAAATAAATTTGTTCTCACGAACAAATAGATAATACAATTAATTAATTTACGGAAATAAATTTATTTTATTCTTCCAGTATAATTTTACGTATACTTATTATTTATATAGATAGATTGGAGTAGGGGGAATGAATGAATGTTACGTTCTATTTATATATCACATAAAACGATCACATATTATGTACACATACATCTATGCATACAGCGAGCCCGGAATAGGTAACAAATTTATTCTTCTTTTGGTAAGGTTTATGTTTCTCTTATTAGGGGTGGGTATTGGTAAATTATCAGACCGAACCGGTTATCGGAAGTACTGAAAATTGGATACCGAAACCGATTAAACTGATATACCGGACTGATTAGCCGGTCCGGTACCGGAGCGGTATCGATTTTTACAGAAACTTGTACCGGCTTTTTTAGCCCAAAAAAATTCAGCCCAAAGCATAGTACTGGCTTAGCTTTTTAAGGCCAAAATCTCAGCCAAAATTCAGCCAGGCGAAGGGCCTAGTTTTTAAGCGCCTAGAACAGCCCAAGCCCAAGGCATTAAGCCAAAATTCGGCCCAATTGGTAGTCATTACTAAGTCATTACATGGTAGACATTTTATAAGAAAAACTTCCTTAAAGTTTTACTAAATAACCAATATGGGATTTGGAGACTACCATCTACTAGGTGCTTCACTTGGTAGTTTTTTTATAAGAAAAACTTTCTTACTTTTTTATCATCTAATAATCAATGTGGGACTTAGAAAAAAATTAGGTGAGATGGTGTTATAAGTTCTCAATGCATTATCACAAATTAAGTGCATTATCACAATCACTAGATGACCATTTTAAATCCACATGCACAACTGATTTCTTTTAAATCTAAATGGCTCATGTAGAATAGCCCATACTTGTCATTCTCTTGCTAGGTTTTTTTTTAGTATTGATATACTTTTCTTCGTAGAAGGTTTTGACAATGAGAAAACGAATCAAAAATGTTGTTCTCTGGATATAGCCGTTGGGAGCTATTTGAATAGCTACGGAGATCTCGAGTTATTTGGTGCAGACTGCTGATGTGACGTGACAACTCTTTTTTTACTTTACTGAAATAGCAGTCTGCTACTTCACCTACCGCCTCAGAGATGTCACTATTCCGTGTCAGGCTGGTAGTCACCTTTATTTCTCCTTTCTGATTCTTTGATTCGAATCTACTGGAGTTGTCCTTTTGTATCGATGCTCTCAATTAGCAACGTTCGGATGTCAGTCTTCATATTAAGACGTTGCCAGTGCTTCAATATTCAGATGCCCGAACTCTATGATTCTGATGTAGATGTTCTTGGACCTTGATCGTAGTGTCTTGTTGAATGTTGCTCTTTGACTGGTTGAGACAACACTACGATTCTGAAGAGTGTTCTTTAGATATGAAATGTAGAACACCTCAGAGATGTCACTATTCCGTGTCAGGCTGGTAGTCACCTTTATTTCTCCTTTCTGATTCTTTGATTCGAATCTACAGGAGTTATCCTTTTGTATCGATGCTCTCAATTAGCAACGTTCGGATGTCAGTCTTCATATTAAGACGTTGCCAGTGCTTCAATATTCAGATGCCCAAACTCTATGATTCTGATGTAGATGTTCTTGGACTTTGATCGTAGTGTCTTGTTGAATGTTGCTCTTTGACTAGTTGAGACAACACTACGATTCTGAAGAGTGTTCTTTAGATATGCAATGTAGAACACCTCTTCCTTCTCTTGTGCAATGCTTCAACACTTCTGCTTGCCTTAACTGATCTCAGGAACTGATAGCTTGACTTATCATTCTGGCCTCCTTTTGAATAGTAAGACACATCAGATTTGTGGCATACCCAGCTCTCTTTCTCCTGGTGATCTCCCGTTCACCTATCAACAATGGTCTGACCCATGCTTAATCACTTTTGTCTTGTTCTTCATAAGCTGGCCAGTATCTCTGTGTAAACTGCATCAGTTCTGCTTGTTTGGCAAACACTACGATCCTGGTTAATTGCAAGATCGTTGTCTTCTGTTCTCTTGACAGCTACTGCACTTGCTGACTTTCTCTAGTCAGTTACTTTATCCGAAGTCTTCTTCTGATCGGCTTGTGAAAGACTTCATCTCGAATGACTTCACAACTCAACCTGGATGACGATTGAGTTGGTGCTTAGATCTTCCGTTAGCTTGCATGCCATCCGTTGAGTGCTCTCTGGTTTCCTTCAGGTGGAATGTATCTTTGCAGTTCAAACTAGAGGCTTCATCTTTGGATTCTATGGGAGTGCTCATCTGTTGAGAATCGTGTTGACACGACAATTCTGCCTTGACATTGTGAGCAACCTCTGTAGACGCCTTAGTCCTGCAGACTACGATTTAGCCTTGTTTCTGCAGACACTACGACTCCGAGATCAGATCTTGATAGACTACGATTTCTACCTTCATGCTTGCTAACCTCGTCTGAGCTGGCTTGACTACGATCTCTGCCTCTGATATGATCAGTAGACTCCACTACTTCAAGTGTGATCTACGATTCTTAACTTAGCTCTGGCAGATGCTCGGTCGGCTCATAGACAGGCTGCCGCTATGATTTTGAACATGACTTCCTCAGCAGACTATGGCTCTGAGAAAGTTCTTCTCGACACACTACGATCCTTTCTCGTCTCTCCTGGAAGACTATGAACTCTGAGATCTACTATCCTTGCAGACTATAATTTTGTCTTGATAGTTTTCGAGTCTTTCTTGTCTCTCCTGGCATACTACGATGTTGGTGCAGTGCTCGACGATCAGACAAGCCTATCTATTACACTTGATAAGATCAACCCAACAAGCTTGATCTTTCTATATTTATAGTCCTTGTATATCATTTCTTTTTAAGGACTTTACAAAGCTGTTTTGTTTATGTAGGATCAACCTAATATATTTGATCAATTCATTCTATGTCCTTGTACATATATTCCTATTATCTATTAAAGGACTTTACAACTTTCATCAATGCAAGCATACTTGCATATTCATTCATTTATATCATAATCAAATCATATAAAATAGGAATAACATTCTTATGTATATTCCCAACAATCTCTCCCTATTTGATTATGACAAAAACAATCAGTGCATATGCATGAGATGAATGAATCTTATATACAATGAGCAGCTGTATTTCTAAAGTAGATAATCATGAATGTCATTGATGATAATACGAAATTACATAATGTATGACACTCTACATTCTGTATCCAGAACATACCTAACTAGATAAAGATGTACCTTTTATGCTCTATGTATGTTTCCAGAATGTTTGTTGATCAGCTACTCAGCTTCGTATCTTTCTTTTCTTCTTTCCTTTGCTCCCCCTCAGATGCATGCTCCATTTCTTCATCTTAATCAAGCTTTGGTTCAGTTGCATGCTCTTCTTTGTCTGGCTCCCCCTCAGATTCTGTGTTCATGTGGTCATCATCTTTTGGCTCCCCCTCAGATGATGACTCTGCTTCTGCTGCTGCATTCTTCTTCTTCTTCTGCTCCTTTGCCTCTCTGCTCTTGGTCTTCTTTTCTTCCTTCATTCTTCTCTCCTTGCTCTTTCTTGAATGCCTCTTTCGATGTATCTTTTTCTCCCCCTTTTTGTTATTAATCACTTGAGACAGCTGTTCCACGTTTGACATAAGCTGCTCTATCAAGTGAGATGAGTTACCAACCTCAATTTTGAGTTCTTATTGGCTTAGCTCAAGTTGGAGGGAGAAAGACTGTTTCAGATCGTCAATCTTGTCAGAGATAAAGGATTTGGTCTTCATTAGCCTTCTGAGCTCGTAGAGCTTCTTTCTTTTTATCACTCATAGTCTTCAAAAAAGCTTGATCCCTTAGTTGAAGCTTGAGGGATATGTCTAAGAGTCTGGTTTGAAGCCTTTTTGACAGCTCATTGTCTTCTCCTGTTGACATGTCCTTGACTTCTGCACCAATTAGAGAGATTTCCTCAATCAATTCTTCTGAGTTCTTCTGAAGCTCTTGCTCTTGAAGATATTTGGCATCATGTTGTTCATCCTCTTTCTAAGCAGCTGGTTGACCAGCCTCCTGCTGATCATCAGATTGAACTCTACGATTCTCACTCTTGGACAGTCTTTCAAAGGTAGTGAGAATATGGTAAATCGTTGAGTTCCATGCTGCTTGGGCAGACTACAACTTTTCAAATTCAACTTGATCATCTTCAAGGATAGAGTGAGATGACTCTACGATTGTAGACTTGAGCATAATCCTTTTTCCATATGAATATGCTCGACAATCATAGGGGATGTAATGATTTTTAGCATGTCTATAGACCTTAAAGTGAGATTGGTCTTTGATCAGCAAAGTTGCAAACTTCTTCACCCTTGGAATGTTCTGTGCCGAGCTCTAGATTTGGAAGGTGAGAAAAGCACCATGTGAGATATCCATTATCTCCGGTGAGGGATGCCTTTACCCATGGCATGTGAGGATAAAACTACCTTAACTCATGGTCCTTGACTTCAGGCTCATATATCAGAGTTGAAGTATCCAGCTTCATAGCTTTGAGATTGTTGAGCAGATATGCTGCGGTCATCTTCACCACATTCAGCATCTCGTTTCCAAGATTAACCCATTTTCCTGGAAGCACATCTAGTGGTTCTTCATCAACTTCCACCACTATTCTTCTCTTGCGATGATCAGGACAAGGAATGTGAAAATCTTTTGGAACGTCATCCTCATGACTGGAGTCTCCTTCAATTTCTTCATGATCTGATCTGGAGTCAGACTGGTGTAGAGTTCCTTCAATTGACTCATCAGTTTGTTCATGCATTTGATCATCATCTTTATCATTATTTTCAGCAGAGCTTGTCTTTGCAGAATCACTGGTCACTTTCACCTCTACAGTCTTGAGCCTTTTGTTGCTAGCTTTTTTTGATATTGTCTTCCCTTTTCTCTTAGCATCTCATCCTTTGGATTTAGCCTCATCATCACTGATTTCAATTGTCTTTGAAAACAATTCTCCCCTTTTTGAAACCATTTTGGCAATCAGTCTGTTGCTCTTCCTTCTTCTTGGGGGTTCAACTTCAGGAGTTTTAGACCTTTCTTCATCTATAGTCTTTGAAGTCTCTGATTCATCAGACAGACTTTCTTAAGATTCAACAGTAGGAGTGAAAGATACTTCTTCTTTAGATCCTTCATCTTTTGCCCCATCAGATGGACTCCTTGGTACTTCAGCACTAAGAGATCTAACTGCTTCATGATCAGATTCTCCCTTATCAGCAGAAAGGCTACTCTGTAAATTGGCCATAGGACTTGCATATTCTTTTTCATCACCAGACTTGCTCCTTAAAGATTCATCCTTAGATCTCTCAGTTCCCATCTCATCTTCTAACTCTACGTTTTCTTCTTCAGTAGATAAACTTCTTCGGAAACCTGACTTCTGCCTCTGCACCACTTTGGCTTTCTTCTTTGCAGGCTTTACAGACTTGAGCTCTGGGATAATTGCACCTTCAGAGGATGAAGACTCTTCTTCTATCATGGCAATTGCCTTCCTCTTCCTTGAAGCACTTTTGCTGGTGATGCCATGTGTCAGCCGTTTGTTCTCCATTGGATTTTTATTCCAGTTTGCAAACAGCTGTGTAGTCATTATCTTATGGCTATTAAGGACTTCACCTTCATCATCCTTAATTTTGTTCCTCAGCCTCTTCTTCAGAATGATGCTCAGTAATCTTTCATGAAAAACCTTTGTGAGTGGTTTTCCTGTTAACCTTTTCTTCTCCACCTTGTTCAGCCATTTGGACATTTGATCAAGCAGGATAGCTCCAAAATTGATTTGCTTCTTCAGAACTATAGCAGACATGATCTTCAGCTGTTGATCAATTATAGTGTCATGTGCAGTGTCCTTGCATAGTATACATTTACCTACAATCTCTGCAAGGAACTCAACCTCTTTAGGAAACTCCTTTTTCTTCATATCCTTCATACTAGGATTTCTTTTGTATCCCATAATCTTCTTGGCTCCTTCGGCATCAACTTCATCAAGGCTTTTTAGTCCTAGGTCAGGAAAACCTAAGCACTGATTGATGTTAGAAGACTTCAGCTTTAGAATTTGCCCTTTTACCTTGGTAGAAAGAGTTCCAGAACTCATAGTTACATTTGAGTGAAATTCTTTAACCAGGTCAACATATATTCAAGTGTTTGACTCAAGACATTCTGAGAATCCAGCCTTCTTCACAAGTTCAAGAATATCTCTGAACTTCTTCTCAGATTTCTCGAACGTCTTGGTTCCGAGTTGAATGCCAGTGATTACTCGCCAGTTTGCCATTTGGAGAGTTAGGGTTTACCGAGTTTATGACTGTGTGAGAATCTTGTGAGATATCAGGACGCGATTCAAGATTTGATAGCTGTTTGAGAAGATCTGGTTGTTTGGAAGTTTAGGTTTTGGCTTGAGAGGATGAGTGTATGGATTTCACGTTTCTTAGTGGGATAGTTGTAAGACGTTGATAGGTCCCAATCTGTAACTTCTCCATCGTGTCAGTTAATCAGATTTGACTTTTCTTCTATTGACTATTGACTTCTTCAATCCGTGGAGTGACTTATGTCTTAGCTCTGTACTCCATGATTTCCTAAACTGGTTTACAACCTTTGCTTCTTCTTCGATGATCATAGTCTTGATAGTAGTGTGCATACAAGCCAATCATGTATGATGATAAAGCACGTACTTTGTAAACAATCTTATTTATTTATTAATGAAATATTCATTTATTAAAGGCATTTAATTATCTACATGTTGCTGTTTTTATAATATATAAATAACCCATAGTTTTAAGCAATGCTTTTAGAATCATGATGATGATCATGCTAATGAGATCTAAATTCTTAGAAAGTTTTAAAACTTAAATAGTTCCCAATCGTGGGATTACTAAAAAGGGGATTAGTAAATCCGGATAGATTGGTACATATGTTGCTTGCTCATTGGATGAGGATGATTGATCTCATGATCATTTGTGTGGAGACACTAAAGCAAGTATGTAGGTTCTTATTGGAGAATAAGTTCACTGAACGTGATTCGCTATGGAATACCTAATGGAGTTTTACTCGCATGTCAATAGGAATTCCTAATGTGATAGTAGTACAAGTGATCCTTGGACTTGAGATCATCATAGTATCTTGTATGTAACAAATTATACTTTGACTTATTTCTTAAGACCTTTTAAGGCATATATAGGGTATGCTTAGGTATAATGAGTTACATATGGAGATAATGAATGATCAATAAAGAATCTACCACCTCTAGTAAAAGAGAAGATATGTCCTATGTGATTCGTCAAATGACAACCCAGGAATCCTTGGCCAAGGTGGAATGAAATTAGAAAGGAGTTTCTAATTTGCATTAAATGGAGTTGTGCATTTTCTAATCGAAATACGTATAATTAAATACAATAAGACTTGACAGTAAATCCATGTCTTATATTTAATTGGGACATTGTATGGTGGAAGGATTGAATTGTATGGTAACTATTTACTCACAGGTTCTTTTTGATTAATGTTGAAATCTATATTATCTGGAAAGCCGTTGATCGCTAGGGAGGCTTATCCCTATTGTAGAATGAATATTATTTATTCAAATAGATTATTAGTTTAATTTATTTATTTAAATAAGATTAAAATTGTTTTAATTGATTTATTCACAACCGGTTTAATATGGAGAACCTAAAGGGTCACACCATAAAAGGAAGAATAATTATTTAAGAAGGTAATGGCATAATCGTAATAATGCATTAAGTGTAAGTAATTTAATCTATGGTGATAGAATAAATTAAATAGCTTAATGTTTATTATTTAATATTTTAGAAATATTAAATATAAATTAATAAGAGGAGTCTTATTAATATTATTACAATTATTATTATTTTAATTTCTAAAGGAGTGTAGTAATTAATTTAATATTTACTACTCTCATTTATTCCTAATAAGATTAGGAGATAAATTAATTAAATGAATTTAATTAATTATTCCCATGTGGTGGGAAGCCTAAATTAATTAAAGGAGTTTAATTAATTAAAAGAAATCCCATGTCTAATAGGATTAGAAAGGTTGACTAATATCTATATAAGAGGAGTCTTATAATAGATATTTATTGATGAAATTCCAATTGTTGGAGAGTACTCCTTTTCTATAGAGGATAGAACACTAAGCCAAACACCCTCCTTCTTGATAATTTATCTTCCTTGGTGGATCACCTCTAGAGGCCAAACACTTGGGTGGCTAACGTTGATCAAAGGAAGGAATCTAACCCGGAAATTCAAGGAGATCACGAAGAACAAGGAGTTGAACTAGTACCTGTGGAAGCTTCGTTCTACAAGGGTATGATTTCATAACTTCTTATTTATCGTTTTAAATTAATAATTTGCATAAAGGATGATCCGGGTAATGGTTTTGTAGAAATTTTTTTAAACTCTGATATACCATGCTTCCGCTAATTTTTGCAATTTGATTGCGTCACGATTTCGTACAACCCAACAGTGGCATCAGAGCCAAACCTTTATGCAATTATTAATTGTTTTAATTTCATATATATATGGGTATGTATTTAGAATAATTTTTTGGGCATAATTTTAATAGTATAAATTTTTTTTTTGTGAAAAAAAAGAAGGGGAAAGACGAATTTATTTATTTTTTTCGCTGCGAATTTTTTTTTAAAAAAAACCGTTGATAACTATTCGTTTTACAAGGGAAAGTAACGTGCGATTTTTTTTTCTCCCACCTGCTGGATCCGCGATTTAAAGGAAAGTCACGTCTTAGTGCAGGACTAATAAATAGTAACCTTATATAAAGTTACCTGCAGGATTCTTAATAGCACTTATTATATATATAATACTAATATAGTTAATGTATATATATACGGTTATATTATAATATTATTATATATATATAATATTCTTAATAATTTTATAATTAAAATAAAGAGTTTATTTTAATCTTGAAATTAGATTTCATGCAATTTAAAATTGCCCATTAAATGATACTCATATATATATGGAATGTTTTAATTCATGAGATGAATATTTATTTATTGATATATATAGTGATATGTATGATAATAAATAGGGATTGATTATGGACTATTTGACCAATATGATTGGATTTTATTTTAGTTGAATGCTTGAATGAATGAGTTTTATTAAATGGGGTCTGCGTACCTCGTCTTCTCTAATTTTTCTTGATGTAAAATTCTATCTCCCTCTTATGTACTTCCCCTTGACTGCTGATCAAGGTTTCTATTTAAATTATATAGTTTAATGTAATAGAAATAGTTATAATTATCTTGAAGAAATTGGAGACCAAGGAGCAAGGAGCGCGTGAAGACCCGCTTGTATGGAGCTCGGGTTTAAATGTAATAGTTACGTTTAAATTTAAATTCTTGCACTCCTAGGTTTGACCTTTTGGTTCACTTGGTGGCTCTAGTGAACCAAACTAGAATAAAAGTCCATAATCAATCCGGGTAGAATATAGTATTCTATATTGCATGCTAAATATTATATATATTATATTTTATGCAAACATGCTTCGCATATTTAATAAAATGACGCGTATTTTATATATATATGTGAATACGCGCTAAACAAGATGAGACAAAATAATAACAAACCCCTCAAAGAAATTATATTAAGTCCGAAGCGTTCAAATTATTTAGAATATCGAACGTCGCCTTCTAGCATGATAAATTAATAGAGTATTAAATATTTAATATGAGCTTGTTGTGCTATCCACAAGGCGAGTATTGAGTATTTAAGATGATAATTAATCACATTTGATGCTTATCAAGAAAATTGAACGATCTAGTCTTGTTGTGCTATTCACAAGGACGAACATTTTTCTTTTTTGAATTTATGGAAGTGCTAGGCTGGACTTAACTTAAATCATTTTAGTTCGGATGTGCACACACTTGACCATTATGATTTAAGAGGCAAAATAAAAGGAATTATATGGTGATGTAATTGATAAGAGTTGTCTACCTATTTATTTGTATATCGCTTGTTGTGCTATCCACAAGGTTATATACATTTGAAATGGGATCCTTATTCTCACTAGCAAATCTTTAATTAGATGTTGCCGAACTATATAAGTGAGGGTAATATAGTTTGATGAAAATTGTGGGAGATACCAATTTAAAATAAAGACCTAAATTTATTTTGGTATGCAAAGTTAATAAAATGAATGTTTGCTAAAATGATTGTTTTCTTTCACATGCAGAATTTTAAAAATGTCTAAATCACTAATCTCACTACGAAGCATACTTGATGCAAACAAGCTTACCGGGCCGAATTATGAGGACTGGCTAAGAAATCTGAGAATTGTTCTCACTGCTGAAAAGATTTCTTATGTCCTAAATTCAACTCTCCCTGAATCTGTTTCAGAAACAGCCTCTGAGGAAGAGATTGCCACTTTCAATAAGTGGCAAGATGATGCATCTATGGCTCAATGCATCATGCTCGCATCTATGAATAACGAGCTTCAGCGTCAGCACGTAAATATGGATGCTCCTGCTATACTGCTTCACCTCAAGGAGTTGTATGGTGAACAGAGTAGGACTGCTAGATATGAGATATCTAAGGAGCTCTTCCGATCTCGGATGACCGAGGGTACTGCCGTCGAGACTCATGTCCTGAAAGTGATCAATTTGATTGAACGCCTTGGATAGCTTGGGTTCGTCATGGATGGGGAGTTGAGTCAAGACTTGGTCTTGCAGTCACTCCCTGAGACCTTCTCGCAGTTTGTGGTTAATTTTCACATGAATAAGCTAGATGTCAGCTTGCCTGAGCTGCTTAACATGCTGAAAACTGCAGAAGGTCACTTCCCATCCAAGAAGAACCATGTCTTGATGGTAGATTCTTCCAATAAAAGGAAGAGGCCCAATGTATCTTCTGAAAAGAAGAAATCCAAGAAGGCTAAGGGAAAGGGGAAAGAAAAGGAACAAAAGAAACTTGAACCAGCTAAAGGAATGTGCTTTCATTGCAACAAGCCGGGACATTGGAAAAGGAACTGCAAGAAGTATCTAGCAGAGAAGAAGCTTGGAGAAGCTTCGACTTCCATTCAAGGTTTGTTTATGATTGAAATTAATTTTTCTGAAAGTCATAATTCTACTTGGGTATTGGATACCGGCTGTGGTTCTCACATATGTAATACTGTGCAGGGACTGGTCAGAAGTAGAAAGCTGAACAATGATGAGGTGATCCTACGAGTAGGGAATGGAGCAAAGGTTGCTGCATTAGCTGTAGGAACTTATTATTTAGCAATACCTTCGGGCAAGTCCATTTATCTTAATAATTGTTATTATGTTCCGAATATTATTAAAAACATTATTTCAATTTCTGTATTGGATATGGAAGGATTTAATGTTGTTATAAAGAACAATAGTTGTTCTATTTATAAAGACGATGTTTTATATGGTATTGGAAATTTGCGAAATGGACTTTTATACACTTGACTTACAAGAAAATATATTTCAAATTGAACAAACTAAGAAAAGGAAAAGAGATGATATTAATTATACCTACATGTGGCACTGTAGACTCGGTCATATCAATGAAACAAGATTATCCAAGTTGCATAAAGATGGGCTCCTCGAGCTATCCGATTATGAATCATATCCAACTTGTGAATCTTGTCTCATGGGTAAAATGACTAAATCTCCTTTTAGTGGAAAAGGAGAAAGAGTTACAGAGTTGTTGGCATTGATTCACACAGACGTTTGTGGGCCTATGACAACAAGTGCACGGGGTGGGTATTCTTATTTTATTACTTTCACTGATGATCACTCAAGATTTGGATATGTGTATTTAATGAAATACAAGTCAGAATCATTTGAAAAGTTCAAAGAGTTCAGAAGTGAAGTAGAGAAACAAACGGGCAAGAGTATAAAGATACTTCGATCAGATCGAGACGGAGAATACTTAAGCGGTGAGTTTCTCAATTGTCTCAAAGAAAATGGTATAATCTCACAATGGACTCCTCCAGGTACACCACAGTTAAATGGAGTATCTGAAAGGAAAAATCGAACCCTGTTAGACATGGTTCGATCCATGATGAGTTTTACTGACCTTCCAATTTCCTTCTGGGGATATGCCCTAGAAACGGCTGCATACCTACTTAACAAGGTACCTACCAAATCCGCCCCAAAGACTCCATATGAGATGTGGAAGGGGAGGAAACCAAATCTTAAGCATGTTAAGACTTGGGGTTGTCCAGCTTATGTCAAAAAGTTTGAACATGATAAGCTACAGACTAAATCCGAAAAGTGTAGATTTGTGGGATACCCTAAAGAAACTGTAGGGTATTATTTCTATCATCTAACTGATCAAAAGGTGTTTGTTGCGAAACATGCTGCCTTCTTGGAAAAGGAGTTTATCCATGAAGGGGTCAGTGGGAGTAAGATATATCTTGAAGAAGTTCAAGAACCACAAATTACCACGGATCAAAGTCAGGTACCTGACCAAGTAGAAGAACCTACTATACCACACCCTGTTCGTAAATCTGGGAGAGTACCAAAGATACCTGAGAGGTATGGATTCGTTATAGAGAATGACGATGAGGTACACATCATGAATGATGATGATCCATTGAATTACGAACAGGCCATGAGTAATAAAGACTTAGGGAAATGGCTTGAAGCCATGAAATCCGAAATGGACTCCATGTATGAAAATAAAGTATGGACTTTGGTTTCACCACCTGAAGGCATTAAGCCTATTGGGTGTAAATGGGTCTTTAAAAGAAAGATTGGAGCGGATGGCAAGGTGGAGACCTATAAGGCCCGACTGGTTGTAAAAGGTTTCAAACAAAGACAAGGAGTTGATTATGATGAAACCTTTTCACCAGTAGCTATGCTCAAGTCCATTCGGATTTTGCTTGCGATTGCAGCTTATAACGACTATGAGATCTGGCAGATGGACGTGAAAACGGCCTTCCTCAATGGGAAACTTGAGGAGGATGTGTATATGACATAGCCAGAGGGATTTGTTTCAAAAGTTGGAATAAATCAAGTCTGTAAGCTGCAACAATCCATTTATGGATTGAAGCAAGCTTCTCGTAGATGGAACATTCAGTTTTGATGAGACAATCAAAGAGTTTGATTTTATCAAAAATGACGATGAACCATGTGTGTACAAGAAGGTTAGTGGGAGCGCAATTTCATTCCTTGTATTATATGTTGATGATATATTACTGATAGGGAATGACATTCCTATGCTAAAATCGATTAAAATCTGATTATCTAAACACTTCTCCATGAAGGACTTGGGAGAAGCATCCTATATTTTGGGGATAAAGATCTATAGAGATAGATCTAAAAGGATGCTTGGTTTATCCCAAGGAACGTACATTGATGCAATGCTAAAGAGATTTAGCATGGAAGATTCCAAAAGAGGTCTCATGCCGATGAGCCATGGAATACATCTCTCCAAGAAACAGGTCCCAAAGACACCTGAGGAGAGAGACCGTATGAGTAAGATCCCTTATGCTTCTGCAATAGGATCTACCATGTATGGTATGATATGTACTAGACCGGATGTTGCTCATTCACTTAGTGTAACGAGCAGATACCAGTCTAATCCAGGAGAAGAGCACTGGAAGGCAGTGAAGAATATCCTAAAATACTTGAGAAGGACTAAGGATATTTTTCTTGTCTATGGTGGGTCTGAATTAAAACTCGAGGGCTTCACAGACTCAAGTTTTCAAACGGACCAAGTTGACAGTAAATCTGTTTCGGGGTATGTTGTTACCTTGAATGGAGGCGCAGTGAGTTGGAAGAGTTCCAAGCAGCAAACAGTTGCTGATTCAGTGACATGAGGCAGAGTATATAGCTGCAAGTGAAGCTGCAAAGGAAGCTGTTTGGATGAAGAAGTTCATAACTGAACTTGGTGTGGTTCCTAGCATTGGAGAAGCAGTTCCCATTTACTGTGACAACACAGGAGCAGTTGCACAGGCTAAGGAACCGAGGTCTCATCAGAAATCTAAACACGTGTTGCGGCGATTTCATTTGATCAGGGAGATCATTGAAAGAGGAGACGTCACCTTGGAGCGTGTAGACTCTCAAGACAACATTGCAGATCCATTTACTAAAGCTTTAACACAACAGCAGTTTGATCGTCACTTAGAGAAGATGGGTATGAGATACCATGGCGATTGGCTTTAGTGCAAGTGGGAGATTGATAGAAGTGTGCATATAAGCCAATCATGTATGATGATAAAGCATGTACTTTGTAAACAATCTTATTTATTTATTAATGAAATATTCATTTATTAAAGGCATTTAATTATCTACATGTTGCTGTTTTTATAATATGTAAATAACCCATAGTTTTAAGCAATGCTTTTAGAATCATGATGATGATCATGCTAATGAGATCTAAATTCTTAGAAAGTTTTAAAACTTAAATAGTTCCCAATCGTGGGATTACTAAAAAGGGGATTAGTAAATCCGGATAGATTGGTACATATGTTGCTTGCTCATTGGATGAGGATGATTGATCTCATAATCATTTGTGTGGAGACACTAAAGCAAGTATGTAGGTGCTTATTGGAGAATAAGTTCACTGAACGTGATTCGCTATGGAATACCTAATGGAGTTTTACTCGCATGTCAATAGGAATTCCTAATGTGATAGTAGTACAAGTGATCCTTGGACTTGAGATCATCATAGTATCTTGTATGTAACAAATTATACTTTGACTTATTTCTTAAGACCTTTTAAGACATATATAGGGTATGCTTGGGTATAATGAGTTACATATGGAGATAATGAATGATCAATAAAGAATCTACCAGCTCTAGTAAAAGAGGAGATATGTCCTATGTGATTCGTCAAATGACAACCCAGGAATCCTTGGCCAAGGTGGAATGAAATTAGAAAGGAGTTTCTAATTTGCATTAAATGGAGTTGTGCATTTTCTAATCGAAATACGTATAATTAAATACAATAAGACTTGACAGTAAATCCATGTCTTATATTTAATTGGGACATTGTATGGTGGAAGGATTGAATTGTATGGTAACTATTTACTCACAGGTTCTTTTTGATTAATGTTGAAATCTATATTATCTGGAAAGCCGTTGATCGCTAGGGAGGCTTATCCCTATTGTAGAATGAATATTATTTATTCAAATAGATTATTAGTTTAATTTATTTATTTAAATAAGATTAAAATTATTTTAATTGATTTATTCACAACCGGTTTAATATGGAGAACCTAAAGGGTCACACCATAAAAGGAAGAATAATTATTTAAGAAGGTAATGGCATAATCGTAATAATGCATTAAGTGTAAGTAATTTAATCTATGGTGATAGAATAAATTAAATAGCTTAATGTTTATTATTTAATATTTTAGAAATATTAAATATAAATTAATAAGAGGAGTCTTATTAATATTATTACAATTATTATTATTTTAATTTCTAAAGGAGTTTAGTAATTAATTTAATATTTAGTACTCTCATTTATTTCTAATAAGATTAGGAGACAAATTAATTAAATGAATTTAATTAATTATTCCCATGTGGTGGGAAGCCTAAATTAATTAAAGGAGTTTAATTAATTAAAAAAAATCTCATGTCTAATAGGATTAGAAGGGTTGACTAATATCTATATAAGAGGAGTCTTATAATAGATATTTATTGATGAAATTCCAATTGTTGGATAATACTCCTTTTCTATAGAGGATAGAACACTAAGCCAAACACCCTCCTTCTTGATAATTTCTCTTCCTTGGTGGATCACCTCTAGAGGCCAAACACTTGGGTGGCTAACGTTGATCAAAGGAAGGAATCTAACCCAGAAATTCAAGGAGATCACGAAGAACAAGGAGTTGAACTAGTACCTATGGAAGCTTCGTTCTACAAGGGTATGATTCCATAACTTCTTATTTATCGTTTTAAATTAATAATTTGCATAAAGGATGATCCGGATAATGGTTTTATAGAAATTTTTTTAAACTCTGATATACCATGCTTCCGCTAATTTTTGCAATTTGATTGCGTCACGATTTCGTACAAACCCAACAAGTCTGTGGTCTTGCTTCAATAGACAACTTCTCCATTAGACTCTGAGGGATTGACAATTCTCATTTGCAGCTAGTAATCTTCTGATGAGATGCTGCTTGCTTCAGCAAAGATTCTTGTGATGCATTCCATATTAGCATTCCTTCTAACATAAGGTAGATCAGGAAGGGCCAACCTCTTAGCTCAATGTTAAGGGTCAGGCTTGTCTCTAATGCGCTTACTAGATGAAAAACTTTAGACAAGATTAGTACTGACATCACATTTTACCTCTTTGCTGGGGAGTTCATCTACCAACTCTAGATTTTCATTTGTGTTGGTTTTCGTATAAGGTGTAATCGTGGTGTCTTGCTCTTTTATTATGATCAGATGGTTGATCATGGGCACTTCACGATTTTGAGGTGGGTGGCTGATATGGTTATCAGTAGCATGTTTTGGGACATTACTACTGACTATGATGGATAATCATTTGGTTCATCAGTCACAGAATTTTGGGACTCTGTAACTGGAATATTTCTATTTTGGGTTAGCTCCTGTTTAACTCACAACCCTTGGCTAGAATTCAGTTTCTTTATTTTGCTCCCTGAGCTTCATCATCTCCATATCCTCATCTATTCTTCCACAATCTTCAACTTTTCTCTTTCTCAGCATAGATCATAGTTTGATCAGGTACAGTAGTGTTTTGTATGACTGATCATGACCTGATCTCCTAAGGTTCTGGTTTCTTTCTTAGTTGGACCAGATGCTTGAGATTGATTGCTTTGTTCAGCCTTTTTGAAAGCAATTCTTTGATCATCTTCCTCATCTTTCAGATCAAACTTCTTGATAAATCTCCTAGTCCTCTTCTTTGATTTGGACACAGCCTTTGTACTTCCTTCAGATTCAGTCCTGATAATTGTTCAAGCTAAGAGGCTGTTGCAGCTTCTCTATCTGCAGTCATAGTTTGTCTGGATTCTACGATTGGTGACACTTCTTCAATCGCAGTGAGTGAGAACTCCTTTGTTCTGTGACCGCTTTTCTTAGCAGATCACTACTCCTCATAGATGATGCTATTTCTTCAAGGAGGGATGAATTCTTCTTCTTCATATGTATCAGAAGGCAGCCTTGCATACTTCCTTTTGACTGGAATTATTATTATCATGTAAGCCTCCTTGAATCTTCAGGATTGATCACTCCAAGATTGTTGACAGGACTACGAACGTAGTCTTCTTTGTCTGATACCTGAATAGTTATTTTCAATAGGTTTGTAGTCCTTTCCTTAGCTTCTTCAATACGCTTCTTCGATTTGAACTAAGGATAAATATGGAAACATTTGGACTATTAAATTATCAACGGTTATAAGCTTTTCTTCATTTATTGCTCTTCCTCCCTTCATCAGTACTACAGTCTTTGATGCTGACTGGAGGAATACTACGATTATGGTCATTGTGACATAATCATTGTGTGTTGGCTTGCACAAGCTTGGCACAGTATTGATTGTAGAGGACACTACGATTTTCCTTACGCTCTTTGATAGACTGCATTCGTGGAGTTCTTCTTCTATAATGCATTCCTCGTGATCAATAATTGATGATCCTTTGATGTGAGCTCCTTCAATATTCCCTCTGAGTTGACATGCTTTGTATGAATAGGCATAGAGGGTCTTTTTCATCTTGACATAAACGGTCAGCTTCAATATGGAGATTAGCAATCTTGTGAGCTTCATTCATGTTTTAGCTCAGCAAGTCTTCAGAAATCGGCCTTGGCATAGAATGATCTTGAGAAGAACATTGCTGAAATGTCTTGAGCCTCCAGCTGGTTGAATCTTCATAACTGAAGCCATCTGCTTCAGCATTCCTTAGTGTGATCGGTTAGACCAAGTACCTGCTGGTTAGATAAGTTTCTATTTTTGGTACCCATGGTTAACTGGGTCCTGCTAGGTTAGTTTCTCAAAACCCTTATTCCTCATATACTAGATTTTACATCAACTTTAGCAACAATAATCATATCTATGCATGTAACAGATTTAGATGTGATATATATTATGCATGCTAGTGAGTGTGTGTAGGATTAATCATTTTAATATGACACTCTTTTTCTTTGATGGTTTCACCCTTTGCTTGGTTATGTTCACATATTTTGAATGTTCGCAGAGTAGGAATTAACTCTATTACTTATTTGTATTTGGTTGATTCATGGAGATGATCAGTTTCTAAGAATCTTCAAGATACTCCTCTAGAACTAATCATACTCTACGTATTATCAAAAACTTAGAACATAGGTTTGTACATACATGCTAACCCTTCAGCAAGGAATACTCCTCTTAAACTTAATTAATTCTTGATATGCTTATGACCTATTTCAGACTTCTTTCAAGATGTTATCTTCTACCTAAACCTTGGATGGAGAGAAAGTTTGTTAGCAATTAAGTTTCCAACCTTAATGTACTTTCTCTCTTCCCCTTTTTAGGTAGAGTATGGTCTCTTGATAGAATACTGTTATAGTACATAAGGTGATACAGCATGATGTATACATTTATATTAATGAGGAACCATACCTTTACATTGTCAGTCTCTTGACAGCCATTTACTTTGCTATAATGAGGTTAGGCATTGATGTGCATATCTTTACATTTATTTCTGACAACTTGTTGCTCCAGTTGTCCTTCGATCAATCAGTCATAGCCTTGAAGAGGTAGGCTAAGAAAGTCTTGACATCTTTAGTTCTTTGATCATCTTGAACCTCAGGGTTCACATCCAACTACTGGTTAGCCAAATACATATTTTAGAAATTCTTCTTTCTCCTCTGGAGAAGCATTTCATAGCATGTATGGCCTTTCATCTTTCAGAATGGAGGATGCTTGATTCTTTGTTGTTGATGCCTCTTGACTTCCCGTCTATGGTCTTCAGACTACAAGATTGACTGTGGACAAGGATTGGTCATGATGCTATGGTATTTAAGAACCTGGACCAATCTGAGCAGCTTCAGATGTATATACACATTTACCTGCATACATTATTTCCAACGTGTGAGCTTATCTGCATTTACAAGTTACTTACCACTAAACTAAGTTTAGAACAATGTTTGGGCCTAGGATCAGACTCAAAGCGATTAGCTTTAGAATATAGCATGAGAACTTGCTTTGATACCAATTGTTAGTTTCTAGTAGGCACACAATAGATTTAGAAGGGGGAGGGGGTTGAATATATCCTTTGCGTTTTTTAAAATCTTTTCCATTTTATTTTGTATTGCTAAGCAGTTAGCATATGACAAACATAAGAATCATTTCAAGCACAACAGAATAGGTTAAATGTCCCCTTCATTGCTATATTGATAAACATTGATACATTGTTCTTGGAGTTAGTTTAGTTGTACGTAGTTAATACAAACATAGCAGTTATAGCAGTTAAGTACATAATGTAATGATAGAAAGTAAATGACAGAATGTAAAAGACACAAGGGGTTTTAAGTGGTTCAAAGACACAAACTCCTAATACATTCTTCTGCACTCTCGCAGAAAATCCACTAAGGATGGGCATCACCCTGAATCACTAAGATTCCTTCAAGGCCCGCAGCCCTGGAACTTCAGTTAACTTAGAACTCTTCAAGTCCTTTGACTTGGAACTCCTTTAGTTCACTAAGAACTCTTCAAGTCTTCTTACTTGGAACTCCTCTAGTTCACTAAATACTCTTCAAGACCCATAGTCTTGGAACTCATTTAGTCCCTCTAGACAAGGACCCCTCAGGCCCTGGCTACTCGTTGTTATAGTTGTTGTTGTTGTTTGTGCTTTACTGCTAAGATATCTTTAAGCTTGATCGTCTTTGTACTTAGTAGCTTGGCTTGGTCCTCAACATTCTGCTTTGAGTCTGGACCTTTTCTTCTCTGGTGCAGCTGAACCCATCTTCATTCGATGTCAGCTGGGCACCATCACCACATAGGACTGCTAAGGCTTTTCATTGTGGGTTACCTTCTTCTGGTCCTTAGCATTCCTTGAACCCTTCTTCATAGATAAGCAAACATGGTTCTGCATCTTTTCCTTTTCAGCTTCTGGTTCTTCATGGTGATCCATAGAGTGGCTCTTCTGATCTTCATTATACTTATCCACTTTCTTGAATGCTATCTTCAAGGTTTTCTCAGCTCTCAGCTTGGCTGCCATCTTCAATGGCATTCTCATCCTTGTTGAGTGAAGCTTTAGTCTGTTCAATCCTTCTTTAAGTCTACTTCACTTCCACCTTCGTACTCTTACTGCCACTGAAGACTTGTTCTGTTCAGCTCTTGTGGAACTCGTAGAGTCAACAATATAGCATTCCAACAACTCAACAATTCTACAACGTAACAACTCTTGATCTTTGAAGCTCTAGCTGTTATATACTCCCTCACAATCTTCCCGTTGGAATATAGCCGTTGGGAGCTATTTGAATTGCTTCGCAGATCTTGAGTTATTTGGTACAGACTGCTGATATAACGTGACAGCTCCTTTTTAACTTTACTGACATAGCTGTCTGCTACTTCACCTACCGCCTCAGAGATGTCACTATTCCGTGTCAGGTTGGTAGTCACCTTAATTTTTCCTTTCTGATTCTTTGACTAGAATCTACAGAAGTTGTCTTTCTGCATCGATGCTCTCAATTAGCAACGTTCGGATGTCAGTCTTCATATTGAGACGTTGCCAGTGCTTCAATATTCAGATTCCCGAACTCTACGATTTGATGCAGATGTTCTTGGACCTTAATCGTAGTGTCTTGTTGAATGTTGCTCTTTGACTGGTTGAGACAACAATACGATTCTGAAGAGTGTTCTTAAGATATGCAATGTAGAACACCTCTTCCTTCTCTTGTGCAGTGCTTCAACACTTCTGCTTGCCTTGACTAATCTCAGGAACTGATAGCTTGACTTGTCATTCTGGCCTCCTTCTGAATAGTAAGACACATCAGATTTGTGGCATACCCAGCTCTCTTTCTCCTGGTGATCTCCCGTTCACCTATCAATAATGGTCTGACCCATGCTTAATCACTTCTGTCTTGTTCTTCATAAGCTGGCCAGTATCTCTGTGTAAACTACATCAGTTCCTTCTTGTTTGGAAAACACTACGATCCTGGTTAATCGAAAGATCGTTGTCTTCTGTTCTCTTGACAGCTACTGCACTTGCTGACTTTCTCTAGTCAGTTACTTTATCTGAAGTCTTCTTCTGATCGGCTTGTGGAAGACTTCATCTCGAATGACTTCACAACTCAACCTGGATGACGATTGAGTTGGTGCTTAGATCTTCCGTTAGCTTGCATGCCATCCGTTGAGTGCTCTCTGGTTTCCTTCAGGTGGAATATATCTTTGCAGCTCAAACTAGAGGCTTCATCTTTGGATTCTATGGGAGTGTTCATCTGTTGAGATGATAGTAGTGTGCATACAAGCCAATCATGTATGATGACAAAGCACATACTTTGTAAACAATCTTATTTATTTATTAATAAAATATTCATTTAAGGCATATAATTATCTACATGGTGCTGTTTTTATAATATGTAAATAACCCATAGTTTTAAGCAATGCTTTTAGAATCATGCTGATGATCATGCTAATGAGATCTAAATTCTTAGAAAGCTCTAAAACTAAAATAGTTCCCAATCGTGGGATTACTAAAAAGGGGATTAGTAAATCCGGATAGATTGGTACATATGTTGCTTGCTCATTGGATGAGGATGACTGATCTCATGGTCATTTGTGTGGAGACACTAAAGCAAGTATGTAGGTGCTTATTGGAGAATAAGTTCACTGAACGTGACTCGCTATGGAATACCTAATGGAGTTTTACTCGCATGTCAATAGGAATTCCTAATGTGATAGTAGTACATGTGATCCTTGGACTTGAGATCATCATAGTATCTTGTATGTAACAAATTATATTTTGACTAATTCCTTAAGGCCTTTTAAGGCATATATAGGGTATGCTTGGGTGTAATGAGTTACATATGGAGATAATGAATGATCAATAAAGAATCTACCACCTCTAGTAAAAGAGGAGATGTGTCCTATGTGATTCGTTAAATGACAACCCAGGAATCCTTGGCCAAGGTAGAATGAAATTAGAAAGAGGTTTCTAATTTGCATTATTTGGAGTTGTGCATTTTCTAATCGAAATACATATGATTAAATAAATTAAGACTTGACAGTAAATCCATGTCTTATATTTAATTGGGACATTGTATGGTGGAAGGATTGAATTGTACGGTAACTATTAACTCACAGGTTCTTTTATTATTAATGTTAAAATCTATATTATCTGGAAAGTCGTTGATCGCTAGGGAGGCTTATCCCTATTGTAGAATAAATGTTATCTATTTAAATAGATTATTAGTTTAATTTGTTTATCTAAATAAGATTAGAATTGTTCTAATTGATTTATTCACAACCGGTTTAATATGGAGAACCTAAAGGGTCACACCATAAAAGGAAGAAGAATTATTTAAGAAGAAAATGGCATGATAGTAATAATGCATTAAGTATAATTAATTTAATCTATGATGATAGAATAAATTAAATAGCTTAATGTTTATTATTTAATATTTTAGAAATATTAAATATAAATTAATAAGAGGAGTCTTATTAATATATTATTATTATTATTATTATTTTAATTTTAAATGAGTTTAGGAATTAATATAATATCAGTACTCTCTCTCAATCCTAATAAAGATTAGGATATAAATTAATTAAAAGTAATTAATTAATTAATTAATTAAAACCCTATTCTAATTGGATTAGGAGGGTTAACCTAATATCTATATAAGAGAGTCTTATATCAGAAATAAGGTACGTGAATTTTTCAAGAGTTGGGAGTACACATATTCTATAGAGATAGAAACAAGGGTTAAGCCAATAACCCATCTTACTGAGTTCTTCATCTTCCTTGGTGGATCACCGTTAGAGGCCAAACATTTGGGTGGCTGACATTGATCAAGGGAAGGAGCCACTACAGAGGAATCAAATGAATCAAAGGAGTAGAACTTGTACCTGATGAATCTTGTATCTTCAAAGGTATAATTCTGTTTTTCTCCTTCTTTATTCACTGATAATTGATGCACAAGAATGATCATGGTAATGGGTTTGTATAAATTTTGAAAACCTAGTTTTTACGCTTCCGCCCTATTTATGTGATTTGATTGCATGATTGCCTTACGTACAAAGCCAACATGAGAATCGTGTTGACACTACGATTCTGCCTTGGCATTATGAGACAACCTCTGTAGACGCTTTAGTCCTGCAGACTATGATTTAGCCTTATTTCTGGAGACGCTACGACTCCGAGATCAGATCTTGATAGACTACGATTTCTGCCTTCATGCTTGCTGCCCTCGTCTGATCTGGCTCGACTACGATCTCTGCCTCTGATATGATCAGTAGACTCCACTACTTCAAGTGTGATCTACGATTATTGACTTAGCTCTGGCAGACGTTCGGTAGGCTCATAGATAGGCTGTCTCTACGATTCTGAACATGACTTCCTCAGCAGACTATGGCTCTGAGAAAGTTCTTCTCGACACACTACGATCCTTTCTCGTCTCTCCTGGCAGAATACAAACTCCGAGATCTACTATCCTTGCAGACTACGATTCTGCCTTGATAGTTCTCGAGTCTTTCTTGTCTCTCCTGGCATACTACGATGCTGGTGCAGTGCTCGACGATCAGACAAACCTATCTATTACACTTTATAAAATTAACCTAACAAGCTTGATCTTTCTATATTTATAGTCCTTGTACATCATTTCTTTTTAAGGACTTTACAAAGCTGTTTTGTTTATGTAGGATCAACCTAGCATATTTGATCAATTCATTCTAAGTCCTTATACATATTTTCCTATTATTTATCAAAGGACTTTACATCTTTCATCAATGCAAGCATACTTGCATATTCATTCATTTCTATCATAATCAAATCATATAAAATAGGAATAACATTCTCATGTATATTCCCAACATGATTGTTGATGCTAACATGATATAAATCTTATAATATGAGGAATAAGGATTTTGAGAAACTAACCTAGCATGTCCCATTTAACCAGGGTACCAAGAATAGAAATTTATCTAACCTACAGGTACTTGGTCTATCTGACCACACTAAGGAATACTGAAGCAGATGACCTCAGTTACGAAGATTCAACCAGCTGGAGGCTTAAGACATTTCAGCAATGTTCTTGATAAAAATTATCTTATGACAAAGCCTGCTATTGAAGACTTGCTGAGTCCACATGAATGAAGTCCAGTTGCTGATCTCCATATGGAAGCTGGTTGTTCATGTCAAGATGAAAAAGATCTTCCATGACTTATCCATATGAAGCATATCATCTCAGAAGGAACCTCGAAGAAGCTCAAATTGGATCATCAATTATTGTTTATGAAGAATTCATCATAGAAGCAGAACTCCACGAGTGCAGTCTGTCAAAGAGCTTAAAGAAAATCATAGTGTTTTCTACGATCAAGACTGAGTCCATTCTGTGCAAGCCAACACACGACGATTATGGCACAATGACCACAATCGTAGTGTTCCTCCAGTCAGCATCAAAGTTCATTTATCTAATGAAGGAGAAAGGGCAACAAACTGAAGAAAGGCTGATAGATGTTGACAAATTAATAGTCCCAATGATTATACATTAATCCTTAGTGTATATTGAAGAAATGAAGGAAGGACTACAAGCCTGCTGAAAACACCTGTTCAGGTGTCAGATGAAAAAGACTACATTCGTAGTTTTGTCAACAATCGTGGAGTGATAAGGTCTAAGGAGGATATCAATAATTCAATAAGGATTGTTCAATTATGATGATTTTCATCCTACAGAAGGTATGCAAGGCCGCCTTATCTGTGCATACAAAGAAGAAGAATTCATCCTTCTTAGAGAAGATAGTACCAACTATGGGGGAGTAGTGATCTGCTAAGAACAACTGCACTAATGATGTCAAAGGAGCACAATAAAGCAAATACTTCTGGTCTTTCTAACATTGAAGATAGCTACTTAATGCATAAGGAAGATCAGGAGAGAAGTTGAAGGTGATGAAGAGCGTGGAAGAACAGCTGAAGATATGGAGATGGTGAAGCTCAAAGAGCAAAATGAAGAAGTGGAATTCTTGCCAGAAGATCTGAGACAGGCTCAGGAGATAGGTCAACCATGGTGTATGTCTGATGACCACACCACGAATATCAAGACCACTTCTGTCAAGATCATAGAGACAGGAGCTTAACCCAAAACAGAAACATTCCAGTTACAGAGTCCCAAAACTTTGTGACTGATGAACCAAATGAAGATCCATAATCAAGTAGTAACGTCCCAAAACGTGCTACTGATAACCATATCAACTACCCACCTCAAATCGTAGAGTGCCTACGATCAAACATCTGATCGTAGTGTAAGAGCAGGAAGATACCACAATTGCAGCCTATACAAAACCAACACCATTGAATATCAAGAGTTGGTGAATAAACTCCCCAGCAGAGAGGTCAAATGTGATGCCAGTACTAACCATGTCTAAAGCTCTTCATCTGGTAAGCGCCTCAGGGACAAACCTGACCCTTAGCTTTGAGCTAAAAGGATGGCCCTTCTTGAGCTACCTTATTTCAGAAAGAGTGCGAATATGGAATGCATCACAAGAATCTCTGCTGAAGCAAGCAGCACCTCATCAGAAGAATACAAGCTGGAAATGAGAATTGCCAATCCCTTAGAGTCTAAATGAAGAAGTTGTCTATTGAAGCATGACCACAGACTACGATCTTTGAAGAAAATGCAAAGGTTGTAGATCAGTTTGGGAAATTGTGGATTATTGAGCCGAGTCATAAGGACACTCCACGAGCTGAAGAAGCAATAGTCAATTGAAGAAAAGTCAAATCTGATAAACTGACGTGGTAGAAGAAGTTATAGATTATGACCTATCAAATTCTTACAATTGTCCCACTAAGAAACGTGGAGGGAACAGTTAAAAGAGGGAAATTCAAATTATTGGCACTTACAACTTCGAGAGTTCGTCAAAAGCTGCAAGTCTGTCAAATCAATACACACTCTCTCTTAAGCCAAAACCTAAACACCTTCAAACAGCCAAATTCTCTCAAATAGTTATAGATCCTCAAATTGCTTCCTGACATCTTCCAATATTCTCACAAAGTCATAAACTCAGAAAACCCTGACTCTTCAAATGGCAGACTGGCGTGTAATCACGGGTATTCAACTTGGAACGAAAAAGTTTGAGAAATCCAAGAAGAAGTTTAGAGACATTCTTGAACTTGTGAAGAAGGCTGGATTCTCAGAATGCCTTGAGTCAAACACTCGAATATATGTTGACTTGGTTAAAGAATTCCACTCCAACGCAACCATAAATTCTGGAACTCTATCTACCAAGGTCAAAGGTCAGATTTTGAAACTGAAATCCATTGATATCAACCAGTGCTTAGGTTTCCCTGACCTAGGTCTGAAAAATCTTGATGAAATCGACACGGAAGAAGCCAAGAAGATTTTATTGTACAAGAGAAACCCTAGTCTGAAGGATATGAAGAAAAAAGAGTTTCCTGAAGAATTCGAGTTCCTTGCAGAGATAGTGGGCAAATGTATACTATGCAAAAACACTACACATGACACTGTAAGTGATCAACAGTTGAAGATCATGGCTGTAATAGTACTGAAGAAGCAAATCAATTTTGGAGCTGTCCTGCTTGACCTAATGTCCAAATGGCTGGACAAGGCGGAGAAGAAGAAGTTAACACAGAAATCGCTCACAAAGGTTTTTCATGGAAGGTTCTTGAGTATCATTCTGAAGAAGAAGCTGAAGAATAAGATTAAGGATGATGAAGGTGTAATCCTAAACAGCCATAAGGTGATGACCCCTACACTGTTTACAAACTGGAAGAAGAACCCCAATGGAGAACAAAAGACTGATGACATATGGCAACAGCAGCAAGAGTACTTCAAAGAAGAGGAAGGCAAGTGCTATGACAGAGGAGGAAATGTCACACTCTGAGGACTCAATTATCCCAGAGATTAAGTCTATAAAGCCATCCAAGAAGTAAGCTAAATTGGTGCAGAAGCCAAAGTCAATTCCCCGAAGAAGTATATCTACTGAAGAGGAAAACGTAGAGTCAGAAGATAAAAAGGGAACTGAGAGCTTCAAGGAAGAATCTTCAAGGAGTGTGACGCCCCCAAATTTGGACTGTCACTTGGTTACTCGAATTCGGTTCGTCACGTTCTAATACCTTAATACCATAATAAATAATACGACTAAATATCGCATTGCACAGCGGAATAATACACAACTACTACCGAATAGATAACATTTAATTAGTATAATTTATTCACGTCCCAAGGTCTCGTAACTTAAACATCGATTACATAACTTAAACATATCTTAAGCTAATATAAACTAACTAATATATAATATCATGAGTTATTATTACAAATCATAAAGTTCTACATAAATAAAGCTACTCCGTAGCCTTTCCCTTGCCCTTATCTGTGCCCGAAAGTCCGCACTGCTCTGCCTTAACTGAAATATTTTAGGGAAAGTAAGAATGAGCACGAATTGCTCAGCAAGAAATATACAATAAGGGTGAGTAATATAATTCTTGAATTCCCACAAGGTATAGCAAGGTATGATAGTTTAAGGATAACAAGAATATCAACAATTCTCAACAACAGTCGCTAAGGACAGAATAATATCAATATGATTCAATAATAAATTAATTCAAGATTTCAAGGTACCTTAATACTGAGCAGTCACTAAGGACTATGAACTTTAACTAGAATTAACAGTATTAAACTGATAACCCAATTAAAAACAAGTACAACAGGTGATCAGCCTAAAGTACCCTACGGTATGTATATCGTTCAATCGTACTAAAGTGTGCGCATGTCGGTCTCCCGAAAAATATATTTTTCCTTCAAAGAAGGTTGTTCATCTCAGTCAAAACACATGATCCCGCACCAATCAATTGGTTTGGGTCGTGTTTCAACAATATAAGTCTAGCCGAATCAAATGGCATAGATCACAACTATTATAAGTTTAATCTCAAGATTTAAAGTTCGAGGAATATAATCAACTTTATCGTAACTATGACGCGATAGTCATAATTTGAATAACTCACTTACACAACAATAACTTAATATGAGTTCAATAAGAATATAGTTCAAGTACTTGCTTACGATGTCCGTTGAATAAAGTAATGCAAAGGTTTAGGATACTTGCACTTTAAAAGAGTGTAAGTTAGAGAACTTGCCTTATGTGTAGTTTATCCACGAAAAGTAATTCAACACTTTTAAATCCCTATCGTAATATAGTTATGTATATATGATATCCATTAGTCATATATTGTAACATCATATCTTATCTTATATATACAATCCACATATAAGCTAAGTCTTTAACCTTAATATTCCGTCATACCATGTATAGTATCATATTAATATAACTTTTATCCGTAACGTTCCTCTTTTGAGTTTAAGCATATTCTCATATTATTAACATCACATAAGATCACAACAAATAGCAAACATACTCTTTTTAGCACATTATAGCATTATTGTAAATTAATCGTCAAAATCGGTTTCAAGTATCAACATATGATATCACATAGCATATATACATGTTAAAGAGTTCTCTCTATGTTCGTTCAACTTTTCCAAGTTCAATCATATCTGCTATAGTTCTAAATCATGATTTCTAACGACTTAGGGTCAAGAAACGCCATGAGTTCCCGTAAGTTATCATGCTTGTTATGTAAACATGTAAAGTGATCATATTTTAGACATGCTTGCAAGTTTCTACTTCATATACACATCATGAGTATTGTCGCTTAGCTTAAATCATGCTTTATTTGTGTTTATTTAACTATCAAGGCACCTAACATGGTATGTACACATGTATATAGGTATGACACATTAGTGAGGTTCGAAGGAACTATTAAACATGTCCACGATTTTTAGAATCTAGGTTTCAATATAACATGTTAAGAGTTGGTTTTCAAACTTACACTTTCACTTAGTAAAGTTCACAAATGAAGTCCACATGCTCATGTCATACTATGAAACATATATAAGCAAGTCAACATGCTTTTCATGTATTTCAAGGCCATATACATATGCTTGAAAAATCAGAATACTAACATAAGTCATGTATGTTTAAAGTTCAATTATAAACCTCATGTTTACTTCGAAAACTATAACCGTTCGTTAATCATGTATACAAACATAGTGGAACATGCTTACATTAGGTCTACGTATCCATATATATACGTTAATCAAGCTAGCATGTTGTTTTAAACCATATCAATTGACCAACAAATAGCAAATTTTTAAACAGGAAACAAAAACTGCAGGTTGGCGCGACCGCACGCTAGTTGTACTAGGGAGACGCGCGGCTCCCGTTCCAGACCAGAGAGCAGCTAGCAACGGCAAACTACAAACCCAATTTCCAAATTTTACAATAATTTCGACTGTAACCAAGATACATTGCATACTAAACATGTTACTAAGCCTATATAACAACTTATATAAGTGTTCTACAACCCAATTATAAACTAATTTGGCATAATCAAGAAATTCAAGAAAACTCAGAGAACAACAATGGAGAATCATGAGAATGTGATTATACCTTTGCTATGCAAATGAACTTGCTGCTACTGAAATCTCCCACTGCTAGAATGATATTACTAAAGTATATTTGCTCTCAATTTCACACTGAAGCAATTCTCAGCAACTCAATTTAGAAGGAGATGGGTTGTATTTATAGAGAAACCATTACACAGACAATGCAATTGCCCAACAATTTGAACCAACAGGATTTATGAATTGCATGGAGGTTAATAGAGAGTGGGTAATTAGTTGTTGGAGTTCATCATCATGCCCATTCCCCATTATATGATTGCTATGAAGGTTTTGCTGAGTTTTAAGGTTATAGGCTTTAGCTTCATGATGTTATGCACGTGAAAAGGGAAATGAGACTAATAATAAGGGACAAGCCAATTAGAAGTTCAGCATTCTAGCAACATGCACATATACATACTTAGGCTATATTTTAGCTAGAGTTACAATGTATATTTAATTAGTTAACATGGCAATGTGGTACAATTAATCTACACATATAACATCTATGTACACTTGGGTTCTCATAAAATAACACTGCAAGGAAATAAATTGGAATACATATAATCCATGCACATTTTGTTAATACCGGATATAATCTTTTCAGATATTATTCAGTTAAATTCTATTAGTCAACCATTGTTCACCATACTCTCAAGATGTATTAATTCAATGTATACTTGCATACCTATTGTCACATAGGCATTTCATGTAATTCATAACATATAGTTTCAATATGCCCAATCACATTGCTTCATGTAATATAGTTTAATAAATCTTAATATATGATTTCTATACAATATAGTCACACCACACTTTACACTTTGCATACTATATAGTTAACTACTATACGTTATACTTTTAATATCGCATGATTGTACATAGAAGTTAATAATTTACTTATCTTATCAATTAATTAATAATAATATTAATTAATCCATTTCTCATTATCAATGAAATTATAATTTTCACAATAGTTGATTAACACTTACATGATTTAATTATCACAGTGAATAAATGTAAATCTTATAATATTTATAAACACGTCGATTATTATTATTATATTTCTTTTGCAATAATAATAATCACATATCATAATTAATCATCATAAATATTCTATAACAATTAATTAATATTCTATAATAACAATTAATATAGATTAATTGTTCACTTAAGAATTCCTTCGTTAATTAATATCATCATTAATATTCCTATCACTGTGCCACACAAGGTTTTCAACGAGTTTATCGCAGACTCCACATTTCCTCAATTATTATAATTATTCAATTTAATATAATTGAGTTAACTCACAAAATTATTTATTTTCAAATAAATATTCATTTCCACTAATATATTCATTTATTAATATTAGGAAATTCTCGGATATTACATCCTTCCCCCTTATAAAAATTTTATCCCGGAATTGCTACCAGGTTACACAAATAGATGGGGATAGTCTCTCATCATCCTATCTTCTAACTCCCACGTTGCCTCCTCGACATCGTGGTTACGCCAAAGTACCTTTACAGAGGAAATGACTTTATTCCTTAATGTTTGCTCTTTTCTATCTAATATCTGGATAGGAATTTCTTCATAAGCTAAGTTCTTCTCCACTTGAATGGGCTCATAAGAAATCACGTGCTTGTAGTCGGCCTTGTACGGTCGCAACACAGAAATGTGGAACACGTTGTGGATGTGCTCCAACTCGGGTGGTAATGCAACTTTGTATGCCACTTCGCCCACTCACTTCAATATCTCGAACGGTCCTATGAATCTTGGACTCAATTTTCCTTTCTTGCCGAAACGGATCTTTCTCTTCCATAGAGATACCTTCAAGAATACAAAACTACCAACTTTAAAGTCTCGATCCTGCTGATGCAAATCTGCGTACTTTTTCTGGCGGTCTTGAGCAGCTACTAGTCTGGCTCTTATCACTGTCACCACATCTGCGGTTTGTTGAACTAACTCTGGTCCGAGTATTCATCGTTCTCCGACTTTGTTCCAACATAATGGCGTTCTACACTTTCTTTCGTAAAGGGCTTCGTATGGTGGCATGCCGCTACTCGCATGGTAACTATTATTATATGCAAATTTGACTAAGGGTAGGTGGTCATCCCAATTTCCCTTGAAGTCCATCACGCAAGTCCTAAGAATGTCCTCCAGTATTTTTATAGTTCGCTCACTCTGTCCGTCTGTCTGAGGATGATAAGCGGTACTCAACCTTAACTATTTTCCCATTCTCTCTTGCAAACTCTTCTAAAAATTCAAAGTGAAGCGCGGATCTCGGTCAGAGACAATCGATTCCGGCACTCCATGTCGTGAAATAATCTCCTTTACATAAAGGCTAGCTAACTGATTCAAACTGTATCAGATCTTGATCGGTAGAAAATGTGTGGTCTTTATAAGTTGATCCACGATAACCCAAATGGCATCATAACCTTTCTACGTGACTGGAAGTCCTACCACGAAGTCCATCGTAATATGTTCCCGTTTCCACTCCGGTATTTCTAACGGTTGTAGCAAACCACTCGGCCGCTGATGCTCTGCTTTAACGCGTTGGCAAGTTAAACATCTACTAACGCATTCTGCGACTTTCCGTTTCAGATTGGGCCACCAAAAATGTTGCCTTAAATCTCGGTACATCTTAGTGCCTCTCGGATGAACGGAATACGTCTTATTGTGTGCCTCGTGCAAAATCTCTTCCCTTAACTCGGTTACCACTGGTACCCACACTCTTCCTTTGAATCTCAAAACACTGTCTTTATCCATTCGGAATCTCTCTTCTTCATTTTCTGCGATCCATCTTTCTGATTTTCTCACACTCTTCATCTTTTTCCTGTGCTTCCTTTATTCTATCGAACAATGTTGGACAAGCTTCCATTACAAATAATTTCTCTTCAGACCTTTCTGGTCCTTTCACTTCTATCTCCAATTTCTTTATCTCTCTTATTAACTCGTCCTGAGCCATCAAATAAAACAGTTTCTCTCTTCCTTTCCTGCACAGAGCGTCGGCAACCACGTTTGCCTTACCCGGGTGATAAAGAATATCACAGTCATAATCTTTGATCAATTCCAACCACCTTCTCTGCCGCATATTCAACTCCTTCTGTGTGAAGATATATTTTAGACTTTTGTGGTCCGTGTATAACTCACATTTCTCTCCGTATAAATAATGCCTACATATCTTTAACGCAAAAACTACTGCCGCTAACTCTAAGTCGTGAGTAGGGTATTATTTTTGTAATCCTTCAATTGTCGTGACCCATACGCAATGACCTTTTCGTGTTGCATGAGCACACAACTAAGTCCCTTGTGCGATGCGTCACTATATACCACAAAATTTCCCGCATCATCTGGTAGTGATAACACAGGTGCCTCGCTCAATCTTTTCTTCAACTCTTGAAAACTTTCTTCGCATTTGTCTGTCCATACAAACTGCACCGTCTTCCTCGTCAGATTGGTCAACGGGGTTACTATCTTAGAAAAATCTTGGATGAATCTTCGATAGTACCCAGCTAACCCTAAGAAACTTCGCACCTCCGTCGGTGTTCTCGATTGTTCCCAATTACTTACTGCTTCTACCTTCGCAGGGTCTACTGAGATTCCATTCTTATCTACCACGTGGCCTAAGAATTGAACCTTCTCCATCCAAAACTCGCACTTAGAAAATTTTGCATACATCTTCTCCTTCCTTAGTGCCTCCAAAATAATCTTCAGATGTTCGGTGTGTTCTCCCTCTGTCTTTGAGTAAATCAAGATGTCGTCGATAAAAACTACCACGAATTTATCCAAGTACGGCTTGAAAACTCAGTTCATCAAGTCCATAAATGCTGCCGGAGCATTAGTCAATCCAAATGACATTACCAAAAACTCGTAATGTCCATAACAGATTTGAAACGCAGTCTTTGGTATGTCCTCCTCTCTTACCTTCAGTTGGTGATATCCTGTCCGTAGATCTATCTTTGAAAAACACTTCGCTCCCTTCAGCTGATCAAATAAGTCGTCTATCCTCGGTAGCGGATATCGATTCTTGATCGTTACTCTGTTCAATTCTCGATAATCGATACAGAGCTTCATCGATCCGTCCTTTTTCTTAAAAAATAACACTGGTGCTCCCAAAGGAGACACACTCGGTCGAATGTAACCCTTATCCAATAACTCTTGCAGTTGTATCATCAACTCCTTTATTTCTACTGGCGCCATACGATATGGAGCTATAGAAATTGGTGCCGTTCCCGGTTCTAAGTCTATTACAAATTCGATTTCTCTGTCTGGCGGAAGACCAGGCAGATCGTTTGGAAACACATCTTAAAATTCATTTACTACGGATATATTCTTAATTTCTACTCCCTTTTTTCGAGTATCAACGATGTAAGTTAAATAACCTACACATCCTTTCCTTAACAATTTCTTGGCCTACATCATCGTAACGCAACATGATTGCTTAAGCGATAAGCTACTATAAAACACTACCTTAGACTTACTCGGAGTCTGAAGGTTCACACATTTATTCTGACAGTCAATTATTGCAGCATGGTTATACAACCAATCCATTCCCAATATTACGTCAAATTCTCCCAGTCTAATAGGAATCAAGTCTACCCTCAGTTCATGTTCTCTAATGTTTGCGCGATAATTTCGATAAACGTATTCTACAGGGATTACTTACTTATTCACAACTTCTATGTTCAAAGGATTTTCTAATTGTTCTCGGGGTGTACTAAGTCTACTAGCAAATTCTTCAGATACAAAAGAATAGGTGGCACCCGAATCAAATAATAAATAAGCATTTATATCATTGATTGGGATTATACCTGACACCACGTCCTTTGCAGCCACTGCGTCCTGGACTATCATATTAAAAGTTATGGCAGTTGGGCGGTTGGATTGTGCCTGTCCGCTGATCATCAACTTGTTTCCCCCTTGTTGGCTCCCTCCGTTACTTCCCTTCTTCGGACAGTCCTTAATCTGGTGCTCTATCAAGCCACATGCAAAGCATCCTTGTATCTTTTTCAGTTTCGGGAAGTTGGGCGAGATGTGCCCTTCCTGTCCGCAGTTGTAGCAAGTGCCGCACCCCTTCCAGCACTCACCCTGATGGTTCTTCCCACACTTCGGGCATCCTTCAGCCTTCTTCTTGAAACCTCCACGAAAGTTTCCTGATTGATTGTGGTTGTTTTTGTTGTTGTTGTTGTTATTCTCCCACTTTCTCTTTTCCAAGTTGCTTCCTCCACTACAGCTTCCTCCAGTACGGTTCTCTCCTCCAGTATTCTTTCCTTTCTTCTCCTTGTTATACAGACTTAAGGCCTCACTGCCACCTTTCGTAATGATTGCCTTTTCTAGCAATGTCGCAAAGGAATCAATTTGAAGAACTGATACCTTATTGAACGACCATGGCTTCAGCCCTTGTTCGAATCGTCTCGCCTTCCTTTCCTCATCTCCAACTTGGTGTTTCGCAAATCACGCTAGTTTGTTAAACTTAGCTGCGTATTGCGCCACCGTTATCTCACCTTATTTTAATTCTAAGAATTTCACTTCCATCCTATTCTTCATACTTTTTGGGAAATAGTTCTCGAAGAACAACGTCTTAAACCTCTCCTATGTTATTGTCCGTTCTCCCGCTCTCTGCTGATTAGCTTCCCACCAATAGTTTGCTTCGCCTCTCATTATGTATGTGGCAAATACTATCTTCTGGTCTTCGCCCATGCGAGCTATAGTGAAAGCCTTCTTGATCTCCTTGATCCAGGTTTGCGCAATTATCGGGTCAGTAGTACTCTCGAACTCTGGGGGTCCTACACTCCTAAAGTCTTTGAAAGTTGTTACTGGCACAGCTTGAGGGTTAGGGTGAACGGGTTCGTTGTTCCTTCCCCTAAGAGCTTCTCCTAACAAGTCTACCAGTTTCTGGATCGGGTCAACTTGTTCCCTCTCGTTATTAACTGATTCTTTGAGTGCAGTCAATCTACGTCTTGGTGCCATGATCTGCATCACAAATTTTCATTTTATTATTATTCAGTCATATTACTAAATATTTCTCTTAACATCAAGAAGAATGAATTTATAACACGTTTCTGAAATAAGTTTCATTTATATTCATATGCCAAATCGCTACACTACATGATTTTTCCCTAGCATATTTCTATAAATGTCTACCACATATCCCCTAATATCACAAAAGACGGGAATATACCAACCTGCTACCATACTACCCCTCTAACAAAAGTTTACTCGGGGTTTACATAACTATCCCACACTTTACACAAAAAGTTGGGATTACAACATAGTAATTACATCACATAAAGTAGATACTACTAAACTACTACTAGACTGGCTAAGGATCTCATCCCATCATTCCTCGCTCTACAGCACTCTTATACTCCATCTATGCTATATATGCTAACAACTCTCGGCTCAAAGTATGTAGGGTCTGTCCCTGCTCTGCCGGGTAATGGTACACACCATCTATCACCCTCTCGAAGGCCGAACGGAACACGTACCCCATCTTGTTCATCTTTCTCTTCTTGCATCTGACCTCATCCTCTAGGTCATCAGCTCTCTCATGGGCTGCCTCCCATTTCTCCTCGAAGTGTATCTTATCCATCACCTCTAACTCTAACTGAGTACGGAGTGCTTCCTTCTCAGTCTTCTCACTCAGCTCCCTCTGCTCAACCTCTTCTAGCTTTCCTGCCAGATCCACGTTCCTAACCACTGACTTGTGAAACAAGGTCCCCATTTGGATCCCTGCCTCCTTGCGATAAGCAATCTCTACCTCTAGTTCCTGCATGGCCAGCTTCCTTTGATGGTCTTCATCTCTCAGCTTCTGGAACTCTGACACTCTCTCTTGAGCCTCTGCCTCTAATTCCTAGACTGTGCAGTCCAACTCTAAGATCCGTTCCTCATACTTGCCTAACATCTGCTCCTCTACAGTAGCCTCATCAGAGTCCATCACTGGCTCATCCTCCATCGGCTCCTCCTCTGGGTCGGACTCTACCTCGATCTCATCCTCGTTGTCAAACTCGGATGGTGCAATAGCCTGCATTGGCACAGCCTCTAAGGGTGCCTCGTACACTACATGGATATCCCTAGGCTCCTCCTCAGCCACTCTACTGGGTACTCCAATATCCGACATCCTACAATCACAAACACAAGACCAACAACAGCAACTCCATTAGAATGTTAAATAAAACATAAATTCATTGTAAGAATGAAGTTACATTTCATAACAGACTAAGTCTCTCAAGGAAAACTCTACATGAGTTTTATCTCCTTTCTAACTTCTAAATTCTCCTAAGTTATAATCTAAGGACACTCGCTCCTAAGGTTTATAACTACAGCTTTGATACCAACCTGTGATGCCCCCAAATTTGGACCGCCACTTGGTCACTCGAATTCGGTTCGTCACGTTCTAATACCTAATACCACAATAAATAATACGACTAAATGTCGCATTGCATAGCGGAATAATACACAACTACTACCGAATAGATTATATTTAATTAGTATATTTTATTCACGTCCCAAGGTCTCGTAACTTAAACAACGATTACATAACTTAAACATACCTTAAGCATATGTAAACTAACTAATATATAATATCATGAGTTCTTATTACAAATCATAAAGTTCTACATAAATAAAGCTACACCGTAGCCTTTCCCTTGCCCTTATCAGTGCCCGAAGGTCCGCACTGCTATGCCATAACTGAAATATTTTAGGAAAAGCAAGAATGAGTATGAATTGCTCAGCAAGTAATATACAATAAGGGTGAGTAATATAATTCTCGAATCCCCACAAGGTTTAGCAAGGTATGATAGTTCAAGGATAACAAGAATATCAACAGTTCTCAACAACAGTCGCTAAGGACAGAATAATATCAATATGATTCAATAATAAATCAATTCAAGATTTCAAGGTAACTGAATACTGAGCAGTCACTAAGGACTATGAACTTCTACTAGAATTAACAGTATTAAACAGATAACCCAATTAAAAACAAGTACAACAGGTGATCAGCCTAAAGTACCCTACGGTATGCATATCGTTCAATCGTACTAAAGTGTGCGCACGTCGGTCTCCCGACAAATATATTTTTCCTTCAAAGAAGGTTGTTCATCTCAGTCAAAACACATGATCCCTCACCAATCAATTGGTTTGGGTCGCTTTTCAACAATATAAGTCTAGCCGAATCAAATGGCATAGATCACAACTATTATAAGTTTAATCTCAAGATTTAAAGTTCGAAGAATATAATCAACTTTATCGTAACTATGACACGATAGTCATAATTTGAATAACTCACTTACACAACACTGACTTAATATGAGTTCAATAAGAATAGAGTTCAAGTACTTGCTTACGATATTCGTTGAATAAAGAAATGCAAAGGTTTAGGATACTTGCACTTTAAAAGAGTGTAAGTTAGAGAACTTGCCTTATACGTAGTTTATCCACGAAAAGTAATTCAACACTTTCGAATTCCTATCGTAATATAGTTATGTATATATGATATCCATTAGTCATATATTGTAACATCATATCTTATCTTATATATACAATCCACATATAAGCTAAGTCTTTAACCTTACTATTCCGTTATACCATGTATAGTATCATATTAATATAACTTTTATCCTTAACGTTCTTCTTTTGAGTTTAAACATATTCTCATATCATTAACATCACATAAGATCACAACAAATAGCAAACATACTCTTTTTAGCATATTATAGCATTATTGTAAATTAACCGTCAAAATTGATTTCAAGTATCAACATATGATATCACATAGCATATATACATGTTAAAGAGTCTCTCCATGTTCGTTCAAATTTTCCAAGTTCAATCATACCTGCTATAGTTCTAAATCTTGATTTCTAAAGACTTAGGGTCAAGAAACGCCATGAGTTCCCGTAAGTTATCATGCTTGTTATGTAAACATGTAAAGTGATCATATTTTAGACATGCTTGCAAGTTTCTACTTCATATACACATCGTGAGTATTGTCGCTTAGCTTAAATTATGCTTTATTTGTGTTTATTTAACTATCAAGGCACCTAACATGGTATGTACACATGTATATAGGTATGACACATTAGTGAGGTTCGAAGGCACTATCAAACATGTCCACGATTTTCAGAATCTAGGTTTCGATATAACATATCAAGAGTTGCGTTTCAAACTTATACTTTCACTTAGTAAAGTTCACAAATGAAGTCCACATGCTCATGTCATACTATGAAACATATATAAGCAAGTCAACATGATTTTCATGCAATTCAAGGCTATATACATATGCTCGAAAAATCAGAATACTAACATAAGTTATGTATGTTTAAAGTTCAATTATAAACCTCATGTTTACTTCGAAAACTATAACCGTTCTTTAATCATGTATACAAACATAGTGGAACATGCTTACATTAGGTCTACGTATCCATATATATACGTTACTCAAGCTAGCATGCAGTTTTAAACCATATCAATTGACCAACACATAGCAGATTTTTAAAAAGGAAACAAAAACTGCAGGTTGGCACGGCCGCGCGCTAGTTGTACTAGGGAGACGAGCGGCTCCCGTTCCAGACCAGAGAGCTGCTAGTAACGGCAAACTATAAACCCAATTTCCAAATTTCACAATAATTTTGACTGTAACCAAGCTGCATTGCATGCTAAACATGTTACTAAGCCTATATAACAACTTATATAAGTGTTCTACAACCTAATTATAAACCAATTTGGCATAATCAAAAAATTCAAGAAAACTCAGAGAACAACAATGGAGAATCATGAGAATGTGATTATACCTTTGCTATGCAAATGAACTTGCTTCTACTGAAATCTCCCACTGCTAGAATGATATTACTAAAGTATATTTGCTCTCAATGTCACACTTAAGCAATTCTCAGCAACTCAATTTAGAAGGAGATGGGTTGTATTTATAGAGAAACCATTACACAGACAATGCAATTGCCCAACAATTTGAACCAACAGGATTTATGAATTGCATGGAGGTTAATAGAGTAGGTAATTAGTTGTTGGAGTTCATCATCATGCCCACTCCCCATTGTATGATTTCTATGAAGGTTTTGCTGAGTTTTAAGGTTATAGGCTTTAGCTTCATGATGCTATGCACGTGAAAAGGGAAATGAGACTAATAATAAAGGACAAGCCAATTAGAAGTTCAGCATTCTAGCAACATGCACATATACATACTTAGACTATATTTTAGCTAGAGTTACAATGTATATTTAATTAGTTAATATGGCAATGTGGTACAATTAATCTACACATATAACATCCATGTACACTTGGGTTCTCATAAAATAACAATGCAAGGAAATAAATTGGAATACATATAATCCATGCACATTTTGTTAATACCGGATATAATCTTTTCAGATATTATTCAGTTAAATTCTATTAATCAACCATTATTCATCATACTCTCAAGATGTATTAATTCAATGTATACTTACATACCTATTGTCACATAGGCATTTCATGTAATTCATAACATATAGTTTCAATATGCCCAATCACATTGCTTCATGTAATATAGTTTAATAAATCTTAATATATGGTTTCTATACAATATAGTCACACCACACTTTACACTTTGCATACTATATAGTTAACTACTATACGTTATACTTTTAATATCGCATGCTTGTACATAGAAGTTAATAATTTACTTATCTTATCAATTAATTAATAATAATATTAATTAATCCATTTCTCATTAATCAATGAAATTATAATTTCCACAATAGTTGATTAACACTTACATGATTTAATTATCACAGTGAATAAATATAAATCTTATAATATTTATAAACACGTCGATTATTATTATTATATTTCTTTTGCAATAATAATAATCACATATCATAATTAATCATCATAAATATTCTATAACAATTAATTAATATTCTACAATAACAATTAACAATTAATATAGATTAATTGTTCACTTAATAATTCCTTCGTTAATTAATATCATCATTAATATTCCTCATCACTGTGCCACACAAGGCTTTCAACGAGTTTATCGCAAACTCCACATTTCCTCAATTATTATAATTATTCAATTTAATATATGTGAGTTAACTCACAAAATCATTTATTTTCAAATAAATATTCATTTTCATTAATATATTTATTTATTAATATTAGGAAATTCTAAGATATTACAAGGAGCAAGTCCACCGATAAAGAAGAAGTTGAATCTAAGAAGGAGAAAGCTGAACCTATAAACGAGGTAGCTAAGTCTGAAGATGAAGAAGAATATGCAAGTCCTATGGCTAACTCCCAAAGTAGCCATTCTGCTGATAAGGGAGGATCTAAATCTGAAGCAATTAGATCTCCTTCTGCTGAAGTCTCAAGAATTCCTTTTGTGGGTTCTAAAGATGTAGAATTTGGAGAAGAAGCATCTGCTCGTACTGTTGCTTATCATCAGAGAAGGTTGTCTGATGACTAAGAGACTTCAATGTCTGAAGATGGAGAAGAGTCTGAATCCCCTGAAGCTGAACCCCCAAGAAGAAGGAAGAGCAACAGACTGATTGCTAAATTAGTTTCAAAAAGGGGAGAATCGTCTCCAAAGATAATTGAAGTAAGTAATGATGAGCTAGAATCCAAGGAAGAAGATGCTAAGGGAAAAAGGAGGAAGATGTCTACAAAGGATAGCAGCAAGAAACTGAAGACTACAGAGTAAGAAGTGCTAAGTGAGTTTGCAAATACACGTTCTGCTGATGATGATGAAGATGATGATCAAATGCATAAACAAACTGATGAGTCAGTTGAAGGAAGTATGCATCGGTCTAACTCCAGCTCAGAACATTAAGAAAGTGAAGGAAATTCCAATTCAGAGAATGAAATGTCAGAAGATTTTAACATCCTTTGTCCTGTTCATCGCAAGAGGAGAATAGTGGTGGAAGTTGATGAAGAACCACTAGATATACTTCCAGGAAAATGGGCTAATCTTGGAAATGAAAGGCTGAATGTGGTGAAGATGACCGCAGAATATCTGCTGAACAACCTCGAAGATATGAAGCTGGACACTTCAACTCTGATATATGAGCCTGAAGTCAAGGATCATGTGATAAGGTGGTTCTATCCTCATATGCCCTGGGTGAAGGAATCAATTACCAATGATAACAACTACTTTTTATGGTGCTTCTCTCACTTTCCCAACTTGGAGCTGATGGCTCAAAACTTTCCAAGGGTGAAGAAGTTTGCAACTCTGCTGATCAAAGACTAATCTCACTTCAGAGTCTATCGACATACTGGTAATCACTACATTCCCTACGATTGTCGAGTAGGTTCTGATGGCAGACAAATCATGCCCAAGTCTATGATCGTAGAGTCCGCTCACTTTACCAATGAAGATGATCAAACTGAGTTTGAAAAGCTCTATGCTAATCCGGCAATGCTGACTGATATTCCTCCAGCCTTCAACAATGGTTGGCACTTAACTATCTACCAGATTCTCACTACATTTGAAGGTCTGTCCAAGAGTGAGAATCATAGAGTCCAATCTGATGCTCAGCAGAAGGCTGACCAACCAGCTGCTCATAAGGAGGATGAACAACTTGATGCCAGATCTCTTCAAGAGCAAGAATTGCTAAAGAACTCTGAAGAATTGATTGAAGAGATCTCTCTCATTTCTACAGAAGTAAAGGACATGTCAACAGGAGAAGACAATGAGCTGTCCAAAAGGCTTCAAGCCAGAATTTCAGATATATTTCTCAAGCTTCAATTGAGGGATCAAATATTTCTGAAATCTATGAATGATCATAAGGAAGAAGCTCTGAAAGCTCAGAAGGAAAGTGCAGACCAAATATTGTCTCTCTCTGACAAGATTGATAATATGAATCAGTCCCTCTCCCTAAAACTTGAGCTCAGCCAACAAGAACTTAAGATTGAGGTTGGTAACTTATCTCACCTGATGGAGTAGCTTATGTCAAACATGGAGCAGCTCTTTCAAGTGATTAATGAAAATAAGGGGGAGAAAAAGAGACATAGAAAGAGGCATTCAATGAAGAGTAAGGAGAGAAGAATGAAGGAAGAAAAGAACAAGAGCAGAAGGGCAAAGGAGGAGAAGAAGAAGAAGAAAGCAGCAGTAGAAGAAGAGTCATCATTTGAGGGGGAGATAAAGGATGATGACCTCATGAACACAGAGTCTGAGGGGGAGCCAGAGAAAGATGAAGACAAAGAAGAAGGGCATGCAACCGAACCAGAACCTGATCAAGACAAAGAAATGGAGCATTCACCTGAGGAGGAGCAGAGGAAAGAAGAAAAAGAAGAAAAGAAAGATGAGTAGCTGATCAACAGACATTCTGGAAACATACATGGAGCAGCAAAGGTACATTTCTATCTAGTTAGGTATGTTCTGGATCTAGGATGTAGAGTGTCATATAGTGTCTAAATTTTATATTATCGTCGATGACATTCATGATTATCTGTTTAGAAATACAGCTGCTCACTGTATATTAAGATTCATTCATCTCATGCATATGCACTGATTATTTTTGTCATAATCAAATAGGGGGAGATTGTTAGGAATATTCATGAGAATGGTATTCCTATTTATATAAGATTTGATTATGATATGAATGAATGAATATGCAAGTATGTTTGCATTAATGAAAGCTATAAAGTCCTTTGATAGATAATAGGAATATATGTACAAGGACTTAGAATGAATTGATCAAATATGTTAAGTTGATCCTACATAAATAAAACAGCATTGTGAAGTCCTTAAAAAGAAATGATGTACAAGGACTAAATAGAGAAAGATCAAACTTGTTAGGTTGATCTTAAATTATGTAATAGATAGGCCTGTCTGATAGTCGAGCACTGCACCAGCCATCGTAGTCTGCTAGGAGAGACAAGAAAGACTAGAGAACTATCAAGGCGAAATCATAGTCTGCAAAGATAGTAGATCTCGTAGTTTGTAGTCTGTCAGGAGAGACTGAGGTAGGATCGTAGTGTGTCGAGAAGAACTTTCTCAGAGACGTAGTCTGCTGAGGAAGTCATGTTCAAAATTGTAGAGACAGCCTGTCTAAGAGCTGACCGACCGCCTGCCAAAGCTAAGTCAAGAATCGTAGACCACACTTGAAGTAGTGGAGTCTACTGATCATATCAGAGGCAGAGATCGTAGTCGAGCCAGATTAGATAAGGACAGCAAGTGCTAAGGCAGAAATCGTAGTCTGTCAATTAATCTGATCTCGGAGTCATAGTGTCTGCAGAACCAAAGCAAGATCGTAGTCTGCAGAACTAAGGCCTCAACGAAATGCTCACAATGCCAAGGAAGAATCGTAGTGTAAACACGATTCTTAACAGATGAGCACTCCCAGAATATCCAAAGAATGAAGCGTCTGGTCTGAACTGTAAAGATGCAATCTACTTAAAGGAAGCCAGAGAGCACTCAATGAATGGCCGGCAAGCAAATAGAAGATCTAAGCACCAACTCAATTGACGTTCTGATTGAGAAGTAAAGCCATTCGGGAGAAGTCTTCCACAAGTAAATCCTAAGAAGTCTTCAGTTGAAGTGACTGACTAAAGAAAGTCAGCAAACGCAGTGGCTGTCAAGATGAACAGAAGACAACGATCTTGGGAGCAACCAGGATCGTAGTGTTTTCCAAATGAAGTAGGAACTAATGCAGTTTACACTGAGATACTGACCAACCAATGAAGAACAAGACTAAAGTGATTAAGCATGGGTCAGACCATTGATGATATGTGAACGGGAGATCACAAAGAGAAAGAGAGCTGGGTATGCCACAAATTTGATGTGTCTTGTAATTCAGAAAGGCTAGAGCAATCAGACAAGTTATCAGTTCATGATACAAGTCAAGGGAAGCAGAAGTATTGAAGCACTGCACAAGTAAAAGAAGAGAGATTTTACATTGCAAATCAGAAGAACAATCTTCAGAATCGTAGTGTTGTCTCAACCAGTCAACGAGCAACATTTAACAAACAAACTACGATCAAGATACAAAGTCATATGCATCAGAATCGTAGAGTTCGGACATCTGAATATTGAAGCACTGGCAATGTATCAATATAAAGATTGACATCCGAACGTTGCTGATTGAGAGCATCGATGCAGAAGGACAACTCCTGATGTTCTGATCGAGGAGTCAGAAAGAAGAAATAAAGGTGACTACCAGCCTGACACGAAAAAGTGACATCTCTGAAGTGGTAGGAGAAGTAGCATACCGCTGTGTCAGAAAAGTCAAAAAGAAGCCGTCACGTCAAATCGGCAGTCTGCACCAAATAACTCGAGATCTGCGAAGCAATTCAAAAAGCTTTCAACGACTATTTTCCAATGTGAAGATCATGGAAGGGTATTTAACAGCTGAAGCTTTAAAGATGAAAGTGTTGCTAAGTTGCAGAATCGTTGAGTTGTTGGAATGCTATGTTGTTGACTCTACGAGTTCTACAGAGTTGAAAGGAACATGTCTTAGTGGCAGTGAGACTACGAAAGTAGAAGTGAAACAGATTTAAAAAAGGACTTTAACAGACTAAGGCTTCACTCAACAACGATGAGAATGCCATTGAAAATGGCAGCTAAGATAAGAGCCGAGAAGGCCAAGAAGATAGCATTCAGAAAAGTGGCAGATCAGAAAGAAGATCCGAAGAGCCACTCTACGAATCACCATAAAGAGCCCAAAGCTGAAAGAGAACAGATGCAGAATCATGTCTGCATATCATTCAAGAAAGGTTCAGGAAATGCTAAGGACCAGAAGAAGTTAATCAGCAATGACAAGCGTTAGCAGACCCAAGTGGTAATGGTGCACAGCTGAGATCAGATGAAGATGAGCAAAACAGAAAGAAGATCAGCTGCACCATAGAAGAAGACTGCTAAGAACACAAAGATGTTGAGCTTCATGAACATCTTAGCAGTCTATTCAGAGGTGGACCAGACTCGATGCAGAATGCAAAGAAGACCATGCCAAGCTGCTAAGTACTAAGAGATGATCAAGCTTCAAGACATCTTAGCAGCAAAGCACCAATAGCAACTACAACAACAAAAAGTAGCCAAGGCCTGAGGGGTCCTTGTCCGGAGGGACTAAATTGAGTTTCAAGGCTGCTGGCCTTGAAGAGTTCTTAGTGAACTAGAGTTCCAAGCCTGCTGGGCATGAAGAGTTCGTAGAGAACTAAATTTCCAAGGCCGCTGGCCTTGAAGGAATCTTAGTGATTCGGGGTGCTGCTCTTTCCTTAGTGGAATTCCTGCTAGTGAAGCAGAAGAGTGGATTAGGAGCTTGAGTCTCTGAACCACTTAAAATCCCTTGTGTCTTTTACATTCAGTCATTTACTTTCAGTCATTTACATTATGTATTTAACTACTATAACTGTCATGTATGTAATAACTACTTACAACTAAACTGACTTCACAAACAATGTGTAATAATGTTTATGAATATATCAATGAAGGGGATCTTTAACTTATTCCGCTGTGCTTGAAAAGATTCTTAAGTTTGTCATATGCTAATTCATTAACAATACAAAATAAACTGAAAAAGTATTTGAAATGAAAAAGGATTTATTCAACCCCCCCTTCTAGATCTATAGTGTGCCTACTGGGAACCAACATACATTACTATAAACATCACAATAAACTCTAGATATGGTGCAGTAGTCTAAAGAGTACAAATATGAGTTTCAATATCAAAACCAAAATAAAATTATCATAATAAATTTGACAAAGGATAATCATGAGAGGCAATACTAAATATCTAAACGTGTACCAAAACGAATGAATTAAAATTTAAAAGAGTCTAGTTGAAAGAGTACAGAATCCGTACATGGAGTAAACAATATAATACCCAAAGTTATAATCCCATATAATTCATTAATCTCCTTTAGTCCAAACTAATTAAACAAAATAAAATTAAATATAAGTACATTTGCAAAAAATTTCCTTCCACCTTTAACCAGTTAATTAACTCATTTCATTTTATATCCAGAATTCAACCTCCATATTATTATATTATGATTTTATTTTATTTTACTAACTGTAATGTCAAATACATGGCCTGAATTTCACCAAAATCCGCACCTAATAGTGTTTATAGTATTAAGAATATGGAGTTGAAAAGTACATGATATATTAAGTAACTTAGGTGGTGTTTGTTTGTGTATGAATGCTTTTTAATTCACCTGCCCCTAATTTGGCCAGAGGCAAATCTTGTTTGGTAAAATTTTTTTTTGCCTCTTAATGTCTCTTAATCGTTAAGACATAAACTCAAATATTAACTATGAAGAGCTGCCTCTTACTAGTTTATTTAAAATTTATGGACAAAAATAGCCTCAATAAATATTGTACTCTTTCAATTTCAAATTTTAAGATCATTAAAATAAAAAATTTAAATAACTCAGAGGGTTAAAATGGTAAAATGGTGTTGAGCTAGGGAACACAGATGGTTTGATGGGCTGCTTTTACAAAATTAATACATTTTTTTAATAATACAGTTGGTAGCCAAACCTTCATACAAAGGTAACCAATTCAGTTTATTGGGTTACCAATTAATTTAAGAACAGTTTTCAAGTGTTACCTGGATTTGTTTTCTTCAACATGTGCACCCATGAACAGTTTTATTGATTTCTGCAATGGTCGTTGTCGGAACATTTTTGTTTCATAGTGCAGTTTAGTAGCCAAACCTTCACACAAAGGTAACCAATTTAGTTTTATTAGGTTACCAATTAATTATAAAAAATTTAAGAACAGAAGATAATGTATATATGATCAATTTTATAGTGATGGTAATGTATGTATGATTAATTTATTTATTTTAACAGAAGGGGCAGATGGTATCCGAAATATCATATAAGAGTTCCCATTTATGTAGTTGTTGGTTACTTTTAAATAACCTTTTAAAAATAAATTTATTTTGAATATGGTGCAGTTGGTAGCCAAACCTTCATACAGAGGTAACCATTTTAGTTCATGTTGTTAGGAATATACATAAGAATGTTATTCCTATTTATATATGATTTGATTATGATATAAATGAATGAATATGCAAGTATGCTTGCATTGATAAAAGCTATAAAGTCATTTGATAGATAATAGGAATATATGTACAAGGACTTAGACTGAAATGATCAAATATGTTAGGTTGATCCTACATAAGCAAAACAGCTTTGTAAAGTCCTTAAAAAAAATGATGTACGAGGACTATAAAGATAGAAAGATCAAGCTTGTTAGGTTGATCTTATAATGTAATAGATAGGCCTGTCTGATCGTCGAAGCACTGCATCAGAATCGTAGTCTGCCAGGAGAGACAAAGGAGACTCGAGAGCTATCAAGGAGGAATCGTAGTCTATAGGATACTAGATCTCGGAGTTCGTAGTCTTCCAAGAGAAACGAGGAAGAATCGTAGTGTGTCGAGAAGAATTTCCTCGGAGCCGTAGTCTGCTGAGGAAGTCATGTTCAGAATCGAAGAGACATCCTGTCTATGAGCCGACCGAGAACCTGCCAGAGCTAAGTCAAGAATCGTAGATCACACTTAAAGTAGTGGAGTCTAATGATCAACAGAGGCAGAGATCGTAGTCGGGTAAGATCAGACAAAGGCAACAAGCATGAAGGCAGAATCGTAGTCTGTCAAGGTCTGATCTCGGAATCGTAGTGTCTGCAGCAACTAAGCTAAATTGTAGTCTGCAGAACTAATGCTTCCACAAAGGTTGCTCAACAACGCTAAGGGAAGAATCGTAGTGTCAACACGATTCTCATCAAATTGGCACTCCCAATATATCCAAATCATGAAGCCTCTGGTCTGAGCTACAAAGATACATCCTACATGAAGAGTACCAGAGAGCACTCACCAAATGGCATGCTAGCTAACAGAAGATCTAAGCATCAACTCTATCAACATGCAGACTGAGTTGTGAGGCCATTCGAGATGAAGTCTTCCACAAGCTAATCAGAAGAAGACTTCATGCAAAATGATTGACTAGAGAAAGTCAGCAAGTGCAGTAGCTGTCAAGAGAACAGAAGACAACGATCTTAAGAATCACTCAAGATCGTAGTGTTTGCCAAAGTAAAGAAGGAACTGATACAATCTATAGAGATACCAAAAAATTTGTGAAGAACAAGACAGAAGTGATTAAGCATGGGTCTGACCATTTAAGATAGGTGAACGGGAGATCACCAGGAGAAAGGAGCTGGGTATGCCAGAAATCTGAAGTGTCTTGCTATTCAGAAGAGGTCGAAACAACAAGTCAAGATATCAGTTCCTAAGATCAGTCAAGGCAAGCAGAAGTGTTGAAACACTGCACAAATGAAGGAAGAGATGTTCTACATTGAAGATCCAAGAACACTCATCAGAATCGTAATGTTGTCTCAGCCAGTCAAAGCAACATTCAATATGACACAGTACAACCAAGGTCCAAGAACATCTGCATCAGAATCGTAGAGTTCTGACATCTGAAGATTGAAGCATTGGCAACGGTTTAATCTAAAGACTGACATCCGAACGTTGCTATTTGAGAGCATCGATGCAGAAGGACAACTCCAAAGGATTCGAATCAAGGAATCAGAAAAGAGTAATAAAGAGGACTACCAGCCTGACACGGAACAGTGACATCTCTGATGCGGTAGAGAGAAATCAGACTGCTGTGTCAGTAAAGTCAAAAAGGAGCTGTCACGTCACATCAGCAGTCTGCACCAAATAACTCGAGATCTGCGAAGCAATTCAAATAGCTTCTAACGGCTACTTTCCAACGGGAAGATTATGGAAGGGTATTTAAAGGAAAAGCTTCAAAGATAAGAGTTGTTACTAAGTTGTAGATTCATCGAGTTGTTAGAATGCTACATTGTTGACTCTACGAGTTCCACCAGAGATGAAGAGAACAAGTCTCAGTGGCAGTGAGACTATGAAGGTGGAAGTGAAGCAGACTTAAAGAAGGACTGAACAGACTAAAGCTTCACTCAACAAGGATGAGAATGCCACTGAAGATGGCAGCCAAGCTGAGAGCCTAGAAGGCCAAGAAGATAGCATTTAGGAAGGTGGCTGAGCATAAAGAAGATCAGAAGAGACACTCTACAGATCACCATGAAGAACCAGAAGCTGAACAAGAAAAGATGCAGAACCATGTCTGCATCTCATTCAAGAAGGTTTGAAGGGATGCTAATGGTCAGAAGAAGGTGACCCACAATGAAAAGCCTTAGCAGTCCTATGTGGTGATGGTGCACAGCTGACAATAAGTGAAGATGAGCTGAACAGACTAAAGATCAGCTGCACCATAGAAGAGGTCTAGAATCAAAGCAGGATGCTGAGGACCAAGCCTAGCTGCTAAGTACCAAGATGATCAAGCTTCAAGACATCTTAGCAGCAAAGCACAAACAACAATAACAACTAGAACTACATGTAGCCAGGGCCAAAGGGTCTTTGTCCGGAGGGACTAAATGAGTTCCAAGCCGGAGGTCTTGAAGAGTTCTTAGTGAACTAGAGTTCCAAGCCAAAGGGCTTGAAGAGTTCTTAGTGAACTAAAGGAGTTCCAAGCCAAAGGGCTTAAAGAGTTCAAAAGTGAACTGAAGTTCCAGGGCTGCTGGCCTTGAAGGAATCTTAGTGATTCAGGGTGCTGCCTATTCCTTAGTGGATTTCCTGCGAGAGTGCAGAAGAGTGGATTAGGAGCTTGTGTATCTGAACCACTTAAAACCCTTTGTGTCTTTTACATTCTGTCATTTACTTTCACTTATTACATTATGTACTTAACTGCTATAACTGCTATGTATATACTAACTACTTACTAATAAACTAACTCCAAGAACAATGTATCAATGTTTATCAATATATCAATGAAGGGGATATTTTAACTTATTCTGCTGTGCTTGAAATGATTCTTATGTTTGTCATGTGCTAACTTCTTAGCAATACAAAATAAAAAGGAAAGGAGTTTAAAAACGCAAAGGATCTATTCAACCCCCCCTTCTAGATCTATTGTTGTGCCTACTGGGAACTAACAATTGGTATCAAAGCAGGTTCTTATGCTACTCAAAAGCTAATTGCTTTGAGTCTGATCCTAGGCACAAACATTGTTCTAAACTTAGTTTAGTAGTAAGTAACTTGTAAATGCAGATGAGCTCACACGTTGGACATAATGTGTACAGGTAGATGTGTATATACACCTGAAGCTGCTCAGATTGGTCCAGTTCTTAAACGCCATTACATCAAGACCAATCCTTGTCCATTGTCAATCTTGTAGTCTAAAGACCAGAGTTGGGGAGTCAAGAAGTATCTACAACAAAGAATCAAGCATCCTCTATTTTGAAAGATGAAAGGCCACACACTCTAAGAAGTGCTTATACAGAGGAGAAAGAAGATTCTCTCAACTATGATTTGGCCAAACAATAGTTGGATGTGAACCTTGAGGTTCAAGAGAGTTAAAGAACTAAAGATGCCAAGATCTTCCTAGCTTATCTCTTCAAGGCTATGACTGATTGATTGAAGGACAACTGGAGCAACAAGCTGTCGGAAATAAATGTAAAGATATGCACATCAATGCCTAACCTCATTCTAGTAAGGTAAATGACTTTCAAGAAACTGACAGTGTAAAGGTACGGTTCCTCATTAATATAAATGTGTACATCATGTTGCATCATCTTATGTACTATAATAGTACTCTATCAAGAGACTATACTCTACCTAAAAAGGGGAAGAGAGAAAGTACATTGAGGTTGGAAACTTAATTGCTAACAAACTTTCTCTTCACCCAAGTTTTAGGATGAAGATAACATCTTGAAAGAATTCTAAAATAGGTCATAAGCATATCAAGATCTAATTAAGATTAAGTGGAGTAATCTTTGCTGAAAGGTCAGTATGTATGTACAAACCTATGTTCTAAGTTTTGATAATACGTAGAGTATAATCAGTTCTAGAGGAGTATCTTGAAGATTCTTAGAAACTGATCATCTCCATGAATTAACCAGATACAACTAAGTAAGAGTTGATTCCTACTCTGCAAACCTTCAAAACCTGTGAACATAACCAAGCAAATGATGAAACCATCAAAGAAAAAGTGTGTCTTATTAAAATGACTAATTTTGTACACACTCACAATTATGCATGACAAATGTCATATCTAAATCTGATTCATGTATAGATATGTTCATTAATGCTAAAATGGATGTAAAATCTATCATATGAGGAATAAGGGTTTTTTTGAGAAACTAACCTAGCAGGATCCAATCAAAATTGGATACCAAAATAGAAATTATCTAAACCTGCAGGTAATTGGTCTACTTGACCACACTAAGGAATACTGAGGCAGGTGGCTTTAGTCACAAGGACTTAACCAGTTGGAGGCTCAAGACATTTCAGCAATGTGCTTGACAAATTATTCTATGCCAAAGCCTATTCTTGAAGACTTGTTGAGCTCACATAAATGAAGCTCACAAGATTGCTGATCACCATATGGAAGCTGGTCAGTCATGCCGAGATTAACAAGATCCTCTATGCTTATCCGTTCAAAGCATATTCACTCAAAGGAAATATCAAAGAAGCAGAACTCCACGAATGCAGTCTATCAAGGAGCTGAAAGAAAATCGTAGTGTTCTCTACGATCAAGACCTTGCCAAGCCTATGCATGTCAACACACAACGATTGTGTCACAATGACCAAAATCGTAGTGCTTCTCAAATCAGCATCAGAGATTCCAGTTTTGATTAAAGAGGAATGGAAAATTACTGAAGAAAGGCTGATAGATGTTGACAAGTTGATAGTCTCAAGGAATCCTCCACTCATCCTTAACTCATAATGAAGATTCTAAAGAAGGACTACGAGAAGCCGAAACATCTAGTCTTGTGTCAAATGAAGGAGACTACATTCGTAGTTATGTCAACAATCGTGGAGTGATAAGTTTCGAAGATATCTCTCTCCATGAATCAAGGAAGCTTATCTGATAGAGATGATTCCAGCCAGAAAAAGATCTGAAAGGATGTCTTCTGATAATTATGGAGAAGAAGAACTCGTACTTCGATGAAAAGATAGTAACTTGATTAACTCAGAAAGATCAAGTAAAAAGCTGAAGAAGCTGTGAACTTCAGGAGAAGAAGAAAAGAAGTCAGAAAACAAAGAAGTTCTTCCTCACTACGATTGTAGGGCTATCACCAATCGTAGAGTCCAGAAAAAGTATAACTACAGATGGAGAAACTGCAATAGCCTCTCAGCCTAAACAGTTATCAGGACTAAATCTGAAGAAAGTATATTACTATTCATGATCTATGCTGAGAAAGAAAAGTTGAAGACGGTGGAATTTGTGGAAGAACAGATGAGGATATAGAGATGGTGAAGCTCAGGGAGCAAAATGAGGAAATGGAATTCTTGCCAGAAGTTCTGAGGATAAACAGGAGCTAACCCAAACCAGGAAGATTCCAGTTGCAGAGTCTCAAAATTCTGTGACTGATGAACCAAATGAATATCCATCATAGTCAATAGTAATATCAGCCACCCATCTCAAAATCGTGGAGTACCTATGATCAACCATCTGATCATAGCAAATGAGCAGGAGGACACCACGATCATAATCTCTACAAAATCCAACGCCAATGAAAATCTAGAGTTGGAAGATGAACTCCCCATCAGAAAGGTCAAATGTGATGTCAATACTAATCATGTCTAAAGCTTTTCATCTAGTAAGCTCCTCAGGGACAAACCTGATCCTTAGCATTCAGCTAAGAGGTTGGCCCTTTCTGAGCTACCTTACTTTAGAAGGAATGCTAATATGAAATCCATCACAAGATTCTCTACTGAATCAAGCAGCATCTCCTCAGAAGATTACAAACTGTAGATGAGAATTGCCAATCCCTCAGAGTCTAATGGAGAAAGTTATCTATTGAAGCATGACCACAGACTATGATCATCGAAGAAGAAGCAAAGATGGTAGAGCAATCAGGGAAATTGTGGAGTACTAAGAAAAGACATAAGTCACTCCACGAATTGAAGAAGTCAATAGTCAACAAAAGAAAAAGTCAAATCTGGTTAACTAACACGATGGAGAAGTCACAGATTGTGACCTATCAGCAACATACAGCTGTCCCACTAAGAAACGTGAAGGGAACAGTTACAAGAGGAAATTTCAAATAATTGATAGTTTCACTTTAGCGGGTTCATCAAAAGCTACAAACCTGTCAAACCCATACACTCGTCCTCTCAAAGCCAAAACCTAAATACTTCCAAACAACCAAGATCCTCTCAAACAGTTATTAAATCTTGAATCGCTCCCTGACATCTCACAAGATCCTCATAGAGTTATACTCAGAAAACCCTAACTCTTCAAATGGAAAACTGGCGAGTAATCACTGGCATTCAGCTCGGAACCAAGACGTTTGAGAAATCTGAGAAGAAGTTCAGAGATATTCTTGAACTGGTGAAGAAGGCTGGATTCTCAGAATGCCTTGAGTCAAACACTTGAATATTGTTGACATGGTTAAAGAATTTCACTCGAATGCAACTATGAGTTCTGGAACTCTTTCTACCAAAGTAAAAGGGCAGATTCTGAAGCTGAAGTCTTCTGATATCAATCAGTGCTTAAGTTTTCCTGACCTAGGACTAAAAAGCCTTGATAAAGTTGATATCAAAGGAGCCAAGAAGATTATGGGATACAGAAGAAACCCTCGTCTGAAGGACATGAAGAAGAACGAGTTTCCTGAAGAGTTTGAGTTCCTTGCAGAGATTGTAGGCAAATGTATACTATACAAGGACACTGCACATGATACTGTGATTGATCAACAGCTGAAAATCATGTCTACAATAGTTCTGAAGAAGCAGATAAATTTTGGGGTTATCCTGATTGACCAAATGTCCAAATGGTTAGAAAGGGCAGAGAAGAAGAGGTTAACAGGGAAACTACTCACTAAGGTTTTCCATGGAAGGTTTTTGAGCATCATTCTGAAGAAGAGGTTGAAGAAAAAAATTAAGGATGATGAGGGTGAAGTCCTTAATAGCCATAAGATAATGACTACACAGCTGTTTGCAAACTGGAAGAAGAATCCAATGGAGAACAAACGGCTAACACATGGCAGCAGCAGCAAGAGTGCTTCAAAGAAGAGGAAAGCAAGTGCTGTGGAAGAAGAATAGTCTTTATCCTCTAAAGGTGCAATTATCCCAGAGCCCAAGTCTGCAAAGCCTTTGAAGAAGAAAGCCAAAGTGGTGTAGAAGCAGAAGTCAGTTTCCCAAAGAAGTTTATCTACTAAAGAAGAGAACGTAGAATCAGAAGATAAGGTGGGAACTGAGAACTTTAAGGATGACTCTTTAAAGAGCAAGTCTGATGATGAAGAAGAATATGCAAGCTCTATGGCTAATCCTCAAGGTAGCCATTCTGCTGATAAGGGAGAATCTGAACATGAAGCAGTTAGATCTCCTAGTGCTGAAGTGTCAAGAAGTTCATCTGATGGGACAAAAGATGAAGAATCTAAAGAAGAAGTATCTGTCACTCCTGCTGTTGAATCTCAAAGAGGTCTGTCTGATGAGTCAGAGACTTCAGAGACTGAAGATGAAAAGAGATCTGAATCTCCTATAGCTGATTTCCCAAAACGAAGAAAGAGCAACAGATTGCTTGCTCAAGCTATTTCTGGAAAGAAAGGAGAATCGTCTACAGCTATCATAGAGCTCAGTGGTGATGAGGCTGTATCAAAGGAATGACGAGTGAAGATATCTACAAAGAATAGAAGTAAAAAGCTGAAGACTATAGAGCTAGAAGAGACTAGTGTATCTGCAAAGGCAAGCTCTGATGATGATAATACTGATGATGATGATCAAATGCATGAACTAACTGATGAGTCAGTTGAAGGAAGTCTACGCCAATCTGACTCCAGCTCAGGTCAGGACGAAAGTAAAGGAGACTTCAGTCCTGAGGATGACGTGCCTGAAGATCTTCATATTTCTTGTTATGTTCAACGCAAGAGGAGAATAGTGGTAGAATTGATGAAGAACCACTAGATGAACTTCTAAAGAAATGGATAAATCATGGGAATGGAAGGTTGCAAGTGGTGAAAATGACTGCAACACATCTACTCAACCATCAAGATACTATAAAGCTAGATTCCTCAACCTTGCTTTATAATACTGAAGTCAAGGATCATGCTATAAGATGGTTTCATCCTCACATGCCATGGGCAAAGGCATCTCTCACTGGAGACAGTAGTTATCATTTATGGTGCTTCTCTCAACTCCCTAACCTAGAATTGGTGGCACAAAACTTCCCAAGAGTGAAGAAGTTTGCAACTCTGCTGATCAAAGATAAGTCTCACTTCAAGATATACAGACATGCTGAAAATCATTACATTCCCTATGACTGTCTAGCAGATTCAGATGGAAGGAGAATTCTGCCCAATTTTACAATCGTAGAGTTCTCTCACTCTACCAATGAAGATGGTCATGATGAAGTTGAGAAGATGTATTCTGACCAAGCAGCATAGAACTCAACGATTTACCAGATTCTCACAGTCTTTGAAGACCTATCCAAGAGTGAGAATCGTGGAGTCCAATCTGATTCTCAGAAAGCAGAAACTTGTGGAGTACAAACTAATACTCAAAAGGAAAATGATCAAACAGCTGATCAGATGGGAAGTGAACAACATGATATCAGATCTTCTCAAGAGCAGGAACTTCAGAAGTCTTTAAAAGAATTAGCTGAGGAAGTCCCTCGTATGGCTGCAGAAGTAAAGGACTTGTCAGTAGGAGCAGACAATGAATTGACAACAAGACTTCAAGCCAGACTTTCAGATATATCTCTCAAGCTTCAACTAAGGGATTAAGTACTTCAGAAGGCCTTGATTGATCAGAAGGAAGAAGCTTTACAAGTTCAGAAGGCTAATGAAGACCAAATCCTATTTCTCTGACAAGATTGATGACCTGAAATAGTCTCTCTCCCTCCAACTTGAGCTAAGCCAACAAGAACTCAAGATTGAGGTCAGTAACTCATCTCACCTGATGAAGAAACTTATGTCCAATGTGGAGCATCTTTCACAAGTGATTAATGACAAAAAGGGGGAGAAAAAGATACATCAAAAGAGACATTCAAGAGGAGAGCACTCAAAGGGGAGACTGAAGTCTAAGAAGAAGAGTAGCAAAGAGACAAAGATGGCCAAGAGGACAAAGGCAAAGAAAAAGAAGGAAGCAGCAGCAGAAGCAGAATCATCATCTGAGGGGGAGCCAAAAGATGATGACCCCATGAACACAGAATCTGAGGGGGAGCTAAACAAAGAAGAAGAGCATTTAACTGGACCAGAGCCTGATCAGACAAAGAAGTGAAGCATGCATCTAAGGGGGAGCAGGGGAAAGAAGAAAAAGAAGAAAGAAAGATGAGCAGAAGCTGATCAACAGACATTCTAGAGACATACATGGAGCAGAAGAGGAACATCTCTATCTAATTAAGTATGTTCTGGATCCAGAATGTAGAGTGTCATAGCATATGTAATTTTATATTATCATCAATGACATTCATGATTATCTATTTTAGAAATACAGCTGCTCACTGTATATAAGATTCATTCATCTCATACATATGCACTGATTATTTTTGTCATAATCAAATAGGGGGATATTATTAGGAATATACATAAGAAAGTTATTCCTATTTATATATGATTTGATTATGATATAAATGAATGAATATGCAAGTATGCTTGCATTGATAAAAAGCTATAAAGTCATTTGATAGATAATAGGAATATATGTACAAGGACTTAGACTGAAATGATCAAATATGTTAGGTTGATCCTACATAAGCAAAACAACTTTGTAAAGTCCTTAAAAAGAAATGATGTACAAGGACCATAAAGATAGAAAGATCAAGCTTGTTAGGTTGATCTTATATTGTAATAGATAGGCCTGTCTGATCGTCGAAGCACTGCATCAGAATCGTAGTCTGCCAGGAAAGACAAAGGAGACTCGAGAGTTATCAAGGCTGATTCGTAGTCTGCAGGATAATAGATCTCGGAGTTCGTAGTCTGCCAGGAGAAACGAGAAAGAATCGTAGTGTGTCGAGAAGAATTTCCTCGGAGCCGTAGTCTGCTGAGGAAGTCATGTTCAGAATCGAAGAGACATCCTATCTATGAGCCGACCGAGAACCTGCCAGAGCTAAGTCAAGAATCGTAGATCACACTTAAAGTAGTGGAGTCTAATGATCAACAGAGGCAGAGATCGTAGTCGGGTAAGATCAGACAAAGGCAACAAGCATGAAGGCAGAATCGTAGTCTGTCAAGGTCTGATCTCGGAATCGTAGTGTCTGCAGCAACTAAGCTAAATTGTAGTCTGCAGAACTAATGCTTCCACAAAGGTTGCTCAACAACGCTAAGGGAAGAATCGTAGTGTCAACACGATTCTCATCAAATTGGTACTCCCAATATATCCAAATCATGAAGCCTCTGGTCTGAGCTACAAAGATACATCCTACATGAAGAGTACCAGAGAGCACTCACCAAATGGCATGCTAGCTAACAGAAGATCTAAGCATCAACTCTATCAACATGCAGACTGAGTTGTGAGGCCATTCGAGATGAAGTCTTCCACAAGCTAATCAGAAGAAGACTTCATGCAAAATGATTGACTAGAGAAAGTCAGCAAGTGCAGTAGCTGTCAAGAGAACAGAAGACAACGATCTTAAGAATCACTCAAGATCGTAGTGTTTGCCAAAGTAAAGAAGGAACTGATACAATCTATAGAGATACCAAAAAATTTGTGAAGAACAAGACAGAAGTGATTAAGCATGGGTCAGACCATTTAAGATAGGTGAACGGGAGATCACCAGGAGAAAGGAGCTGGGTATGCCAGAAATCTGAAGTGTCTTGCTATTCAGAAGAGGTCGAAACAACAAGTCAAGATATCAGTTCCTAAGATCAGTCAAGGCAAGCAGAAGTGTTGAAACACTGCACAAATGAAGGAAGAGATGTTCTACATTGAAGATCCAAGAACACTCATCAGAATCGTAATGTTGTCTCAGCCAGTCAAAGCAACATTCAATATGACACAGTACGATCAAGTTCCAAGAACATCTGCATCAGAATCGTAGAGTTCTGACATCTGAAGATTGAAGCATTGGCAACGGTTTAATCTGAAGACTGACATCCGAACGTTGCTATTTGAGAGCATCGATGCAGAAGGACAACTCCTAAGGATTCGAATCAAGGAATCAGAAAGGAGTAATAAAGAGGACTACCAGCCTGACACGGAACAGTGACATCTCTAATGCGGTAGAGAGAAAGCAGACTGCTGTGTCAGTAAAGTCAAAAAGGAGCTGTCACGTCACATCAGCAGTCTGCACCAAATAACTCGAGATCTGCGAAGCAATTCAAATAGCTTCCAACGGCTACTTTCCAACGGGAAGATTATGGAAGGGTATTTAAAGGACAAGCTTCAAAGATAAGAGTTGTTGCTGAGTTGTAGATTCTTTGAGTTGTTGGAATGCTACATTGTTGACTCTACGAGTTCCACCAGAGCTGAAGAGAACAAGTCTTAGTGGCAGTGAGACTACGAAGGTGGAAGTGAAGCAGACTTAAAGAAGGACTGAACAGACTAAAGCTTCACTCAACAAGGATGAGAATGCCACTGAAGATGGCAGCCAAGCTGAGAACCGAGAAGGCCAAGAAGTAAGCATTCAGGAAGGTGGCTGAGCATAAAGAAGATCAGAAGAGCCACTCTACAGATCACTATGAAGAACCAGAAGTTGACAAGAAAAGATGCAGAACCATGTCTGCATATCATTGAAGAATGGTTCAAGGGATGCTAAGGGTCAGAAGAAGGTGACCCATAATGAAAAGCCTTAGCAGTCCTATGTGGTGATGGTGCACAGCTGATAACAAGTGAAGATGAGCTAAACAGACTGAAGATCAGTTGCACCATAGAAGAGGTCCAGACTCAAAGCAGAATGCTGAGGACCAGGCCTAGCTGCTAAGTACCAAGATGATCAAGCTTCAAGACATCTTAGCAGCAAAGCACAAACAACAACAACAACTACAACTACAAGTAGCCAGGGCCAAAGGGTCCTTGTCCGGAGGGACTAAATGAGTTCCAAGCCGGAGGGCTTGAAGAGTTCTTAGTGAACTAGAGTTCCAAGCCAAAGGGCTTGAAGAGTTCTTAGTGAACTAAAGGAGTTCCAAGCCAAAGGGCTTGAAGAGTTCAAAAGTGAACTGAAGTTCCAGGGCTGCTGGCCTTGAAGGAATCTTAGTGATTCAGGGTGCTGCTCATTCCTTAGTGGATTTCCTGCGAGAGTGCAGAAGAGTGGATTAGGAGCTTGTGTCTCTGAACCACTTAAAACTCTTTGTGTCTTTTACATTCTGTCATTTACTTTCACTCATTACATATGTACTTAACTGCTATAACTGCTATGTATGTACTAACTACTTACTAATAAACTAACTCCAAGAACAATGTATCAATGTTTATCAATATATCAATGAAGGGGATATTTTAACTTATTCCGTTGTGCTTGAAATGATTCTTATGTTTGTCATGTGCTAACTTCTTAGCAATACAAAATAAAAAGGAAAAGAGTTTAAAAACGCAAAGGATCTATTCAACCCCCCCTTCTAGATCTATTGTTGTGCCTACTGGGAACTAACACATGTGGGTAACCAAATAGTCACAAAAAAATTTCAGAACAGTATGTGTTACATGTATTTGTTTTCAAAATTATGTTTGTGGGGCGAATCTTCTCCTTCTTCTCATTAGCGTTTTGGACAACGGTTTTAAGTTCTTGAAGGGTTTCGGGCTAGAGGAAAACCTGAGTCTGGACCTCATACAAAGTTAACCATTTTAGTTTTTGAATATGATGCAGTTGGTAGCCAAACCTTCATACAAAGGTAACCACTTTAATTTTTGTGGGTAACCAAATAGTCATAAAAAAAATTCAGAACAGCAAGTGTTACATCTATTTGTTTTCAAAATTATGTTTGTAGGGCGAATCTTCTCCTTCTTCTCATTGGTGTTTTGGACAACGATTTTGAGTTCTTGAAGGGTAGCAACGACGCAACCAAGGACGCGGCGGAGGAGGATGATGAAGAGGATGAGAGAGGAGGCGGTGAGGGAGATGAAGAGAATGGGCGGTGAGGGAGATGAAGATTACAAAGAGTCGAGTTCTAAGGAGAGAGAAGGTAATTTTTTATTTTTCTCTCCTTTTAATTTGAATTATGGAGTTATTTTGGTTGTTAGATCCCAAAGATTTTGTAACTGTCGTATATGGCGGTTACTTCTCCTTGATTTTAAGTTTCCTTATTTATTTGAAATTGAATGATTTGAATTTGTTGCCCTCTTTTTGTAATTATTTTGTGGATGCACTATTATTATAATTACTTTCTAATTGCTATATATTACTGTAAAGAACCCATTTATTTATCACTTATTAATACATTATTAGCCCACATAAATTATATGACTAGGTTTAACCCAAATAAATTACAAAGTCCAATAAAATATTTAAAATGTAAATTTAAATGTTATTTATTTATTATTTAGTTTTATTTTTGTTTTTTGGGGTATTTCAGACTATTTCAACTATAAGAGACATGCAAATTCAATCCAATAATAACAATTACAAATCATACAAGTTGAATTGTTGTCAATTTGTGAAGAACACTACTTTACTTATGTAGAACTATTTGTTCTGCTGCTAAGTCTTTTATTGTCAGACTTAAAGCCACATAACAACATCTTTAACTCAATCTATCTCTTAATGATTGTTCAGGTTTTAGTGACCTTTGTAATCAAGTCTTAGTGACTTGTGTAAAGTCTTTGTTACTTGTAAGAATCTTAGTAATTCAATCATTGTAACAGTTCTTAGAGAACAAATCTTAGTGATCACCCTATCCTTAGTAGATTTTTTACTCGTGGAGTAGAAAAGTGAATTAGGAGATATTTGTTTTCTGAACCATTTAAAATTCTGTCTCATTTACTTTTATCATTTACTTTTCAATTCATTACTTTCAGTACTCTATGATTTAACACGATGACTTAATTATACATTTGATTGCTAAATTTAGAACCGTGACTTTCTTAAATTTTCGAAAGGAGATTTTCATAATATTATTCCCTGTGCATATTTAAATTAACCAGCTTAATTTATAAATTAATAATACTTTCTTAAAAGGAAAGTTTTTTAAAATAATTTATTCAACTCCTCTTTTAAATCTTAAAGTGTTTTTAAGAAACAACATAACTTTTTTTTGAATGAATGATATAAAGATTGAAGGGAAATAATTTATATATAGAAAATTTTATGACAAAATTCAATTACGACCATAGTAAAGTTTTAATTGTAAGGTAAATTGCTGCGGGACTTGCTTCTTCTTTATTTTATTTTAGGCTTATTGACACTTCTGTCCCTCCTAGTTGTCATTCACTTTCAAAGTTATCCCTAAAGTTTAATTTTCGTCAATTAGGTCCTTAAAGTGGTATTTTGTTGGCGTTTCTGTCCTTTCAACCCAATTTGACATAAACCCGACTCATTTTAACTAACCCGACCCAGTTTGACCCAATTCAAAATTTTAATATTTTAAAATATAATATTATTTTTAAAATAAGTTTAAAATACTAATTATATTTAATATTTTAAAAAATATTTAATATTTTGAAATAAATTATTATTTTTAAAATAATAATTATTTTAATATTTTAAAATAAAATAATTATTTTAAAAATAGTTATTTTTAATATTTTAAAATAAAATATTAGTTTAAAATAATAATTATATTTAATATTCTAAAATAATTTTTTTTAAAAAAATAAAATAATTATTATTTTTAATATTCTAAAATAATAATTATTTTTAATATTTTAAAAGTAAATATTATTTTTAAAATAAAATTTATAAAAATAATATTTACTTTTAAAATATTAAAAATAATAATTATTTAAAAATATTTATTTTAGAATATTAAATATATTTATTATTTTAATTTGTTTTTAAAAACTAATATTTTATTTTTAAATATTAAGAATAACTATTTTTAAAATAATTATTATTTTTAAAAATAATACTACCTCCGTCCCACAATAAGTGCTTTTTTAGGCTTAACATTTTTTTCTAAAATAAGTGATGTGTTAGAATTTCAATACAATTTTTACAATATTTTTTCATATGTGCCTTATGCAACCAATGGTATTTATTGCGTATTTATTGGGAAGTTGAAAGGTTGAAGAAAGAGAAAGAGAGGCTAAAATGCAATAAAAAAAGTCTCAAACAAAACAAACAAAGTATATTAAGAGTATTTTTATCATTTTAGCTGTGTATTGGTATGTGTGATTTAAGCTAAAATAGCACTTATTATGGAACGGAGGTAGTAATTTATTTTAAAATATTAAATACTAATTTTTTAAAATACTAAATATAATTATTATTTTAAACTTATTTTAAAAATAATATTATATTTTAAAAAATTAAAAATTGGATTGAGTTAAACTGGATCGGGTTGGAATAAAATAGGTCGAATTTATGTCAAATTGGGTTGAAGGAACAGAAACGCCAATAAAATGCCACTTTAAGAACCTAACTGACGAAAATTAAACTTTAAGGATTACTTTTAAAGTGAGTGACAACTTGAAGGACAGAAATGCTGATCAGTCTTTATTTTATAATATTATTTAGAATGTAATTGTTGACTGATAATTGATTGATTGATTGATTGTCCACAGGATGGGGGACGGCAATACTGTGCGGATTTTGTGATGGTGCTTGGTGGGATCCATTGATCCTTTTTCAAATAAAGTACAATTTAGAAATAAGGGTAAAATATAATTTATCACGTATCATTTATAGGTCTTTTCAGTTAATTACTTGTTATTTAAAAAGTCAATAATTTTCATTTATGGTTTAAAAAAGTTATTCTCTCTCTCATAAAAGTGATTTGATTACATTTTTTTTACGTAAATTAAGAAATTTAAAATAGAGGATAACATATTAAATAAGTTTAATTTTGCATATGATGGCCCTAGTAAATTGAAAATCTTTTTTCTCTTTGAATTAGTGGAGTTTACTTAATTATTTTAGGATAAAATAATTTTTATATAATATTTTTATGTGATTAGGTCATCATTTTGTAGGGGACTATTTTTTTTCTTACTTCAAGACATCTTTAATTTTTAATGAGACGAACTATAAGATTTAATTAAGTGTTTCTTCATCTATCAACATTGGATATATTTGGAAGTTTGATATGTATCGAACACATTTCAAAATTTTGTTTGTTTAACAATTTTTTAAACACAATTTATTTAATTAACAAACGTAATTTTGTAATCCAAACACAATTAGATTTAACAACGAGGAGAGTATGATAAAAGAGGACTCGCCTGACCCGAAAAACATGTAAACTATACTTGTCTCATACTCTCATCCCATTTACTTGAATTCTTACCCCTTTCCCATATTAACTTATTTTAATTTATTTTTCTATATAACTTTTTATACAATTATTTTTAATTCAAAATTAAACAGCATATAATATTTTTTCTTACTAGCAACTCCTTGTATTGGAAATGTTATGAAATTTTAATTAAACAACTTAAATTAGTTATATAATTATATAATTAGGGATTCAATCTATGACAACCGGTTGCCATATGCACTATTTCAGCAACCAACTTTATAGTCATAGATCAAAAGATTGAAAGGCTGATATCAGATTAATAAAGGACCATCAGCTACATGGTGTAGCGGTTTGTATGACTTGTTCTAACGGTTTGAGAATTAATTATAAAGCCTCACCTGGTCAAACATTGCTTAAATGGGTCCCACAAATTCAAATTTTATTAAAAAAATGCCCACCGCTACAACAAGTAGCGGCTGAGACATATAATTTGGGGCAACCATACACAAATGGAAATATTAACTATTACATATTAAAATGGTACGGAACACGAGGCAAAGTAAATGGGACAAAGTAATACTATCTCCGTTCCACAAGAAGTGATTTTTTAGGCTTAACATTTTTTTTCAAAATAAGTGATGTGTTAGAATTCAAATACAATTTTTATAATATTTTTTCATATGTGCCCTTATGCAACCAATGGTATTTATTGCGTATTTATTGGGAAGTTGAAAGGTTGAAGAAAGAGAAAGAGAGACCAACAGACAATAAAAAAAGTCTCAAACAAAACAAAGAAAGTATATTAAGGGTATTTTTGCTATTTTAGCTTGTGTATTGGTATGTGTGATTTGAGCTAAAAAAGCACTTATTATGGGACGAATGTAGTATATGATTAACTATTACATCCAATTTGGGACTCTTGAATATTAAATAGCCGACATATTAAATGGGACAAAGTAATATATGATGATCAGCCGTCACAGACAGTAGCGGCTAAGCACAAATAACCAGGCCCGCAAAAATTAACTATTACATATTCAATTTGTATTGCTTTTTAAAATTCAAGATTATTTAAAATTGGGATTTTAAAAAACATAATAATGGTTATAAATTAATTAAAAAAATACTATCATTGGTCAAATTCATAATTTTAGTAACTTAATTAAATTTATATTAATTTGAAAATTTTATTTACTTTGATTAATTTTTAAATCTCATAAATCAAAGATAAATAGATAAAAAATAAAAATTGTTTTTTTGTTGCTTTATATTACAACCACTTTGTCAAATTTTATATAAAAAAAATCATATTATCTATATCAGTCGCTACTACATGTTTATGTTTGGGTATATGTAACAAAATAAGCCTTAAATTCAAATACATTGAAGAGCATTGGGAAGGAACATATTGGGACAACTATGACAAAAAGTAAAAAGTGGCTGACATGGAAGGGACATCGAGGTGACTGGTCAACCGACCGCTCCAAGGTGGAGCGGCTGCTTCTGTGACGCCCCCAAATTCCAGGACTGCCACTTGGTCTCTCGAATTCGGTTCATCACGTGCTCATGGTAATACATCACAATAATAATAACTAAATAACACACATCACAGCGAAAAATCTATTCTAGAATAATTTACAATGATTTATTATAATTATTCCCCCAAGTCTCGCAACCTACAATACTTAATAGATTACATAATAATATCAATTAACGACTTATTATATAACCTAACTTAAGCTTAAACATGATCAAAACCAGTCTTACTACATCATCTTAATACAACATTAAAATATTTAAAAACATAAAAGAGACAAGCTAGTTGGTAGCCTTGCCCTTGTCCTTATCAACGCCCGAAGGTTCGCCCTGCTCTGCCTTAACTGAAATGTTTTAGGGAAAGCAAGAATGAGCACAAATTGCCCAGCAAGTAATATACAATAAGGGTAAGTGATATAATCCTTATTTCTCGAAAGGGTATAACAAAGTTTGATAGTTCAAGAATAACAAGAATATCAACAGTTTTCAATAATAGTCGCTAAGGACAGAATAATATCAATGTGATTCAATAACAAATCAATTCAAGATTTTAAGATAACTGAATATTGAGCAGTCGCTAAAGACTATGAACTTCTACTAGAATTAACAGTAATAAACTGAAAATCCAACAAAAACAGGTACAACAGGTGATCAGCCTAAAGCACCATCGTTATGCATAACAATCAATCATACTCAAGTGTGCACGTCGGTTCTCCGAAAATTATATATTCCCTTCAAAGAAGGTTGTTCTTCTCAGTCAAATACAAGATCCCGCACCAATCAATTAGTTTGGGTCGCTTTTCAATAATATAAGTCTAGCCGAATCAAATGGCATAGACACTTTAACAATATTCAAGAACAATACTAAGTTCAACATGAATAATAGCTTTAATGAAATAAGAGTTCAAGTACGCTAATTCAATTCAAACGATTAAGTAGGAAACTAGTTCGCAATATACAAAGATAGAATACTTGTATCCAAAGAGATAAGGTTTAGATACTCGCTTACGATATCCGTTGAATAAAATAATGCAAGGGTTTAGGATACTTGCCTTATGCGTAGTTTACTCACGTAAAACTAGCCAACACTTTCGAATTCCTATCGTAATACCATTACGTATATATATGATATTCATTAGTCATATAATTTAACTTCACATTTTATCTTCGAATATACGATCAACACATAAGCTAAGTTTTAACCTAGCTACACAGTTATATAGAATATAATTTCTATCCTTAACTTCCTCTTTTCTCAAGTTGATCATATTCATACATCATTACTATCATGTGAGACTACCACAATTAGCAAACATACTCCCATATTATTAATATCACATAAGACTACAAGCAATACTAAAATATATTTCATTTTAGCAAGTTATGACATTCTCATAAGTTAACCGTCGTGTTCAAGTAACACATAACATATGATATCACAAAGTATGTACACATATTTAAAGGATACTTTCATGCTTGTTCAATCTTTCAAATTCTAATCATATATAATTTAGTTTTTTAATTCACGATCCCTAACGACTTAGGGTTATGCAATACCATGAATTTACATAAGTTGTCATGCTTATCATTTAGAGATATAAAGTAGTCATATATTTTATTGATACGCATGTTCATATGTTTCTATGTCATGGATGTGTGATTCTAGCACTGTTACTAGTTCGTGACTTAATCGAACTCATGCTTGATTAACTTGCATTACATCTAACAAGTACGTACATGTATGATGCCTTCAAAGCATATTCAATCATGTTGAAAATATCAGAACGTAGAGTCCTAATATGACATGTCAAAGTCCACATTTAAAGCTTATGTTGTCATTAGTAAGGTTCACATGTCCACATTTTATTATGGAACCTATATACGCGAGTTAGCATGCTTTTCATACATCCTTAAATCATACAAATATGCTTGCAAGGTTAGAATGTTAACATGGCAAGTATACATATCGAGTTCATTTTCAAATTCGAAGTTTGTTTATAAAACTCTAAGTTTATCGCAAACTATAAGTATAGTGTGTAACTCTTAGTAAAACATGCTTACATTGTCTCAATATATCCATATAGGCATGCCAAGCTCATTAGTAGACTTGTTCAAGTCACATTAGTTATTTATACCATAACAGATTTCTAGCAGAAAGCAGGAACTAGATCCAGTAGCCGGCGCAGCGTCCCAGTTCAAAACTGGCGCAGCTGCGCAGGGCCTTGGCCAGCAAAATATAAGTCCAGCATTGGCGCAGCTGCGCCGTTACCTGTACAGAGCTGGAAGCTCCTACTTCGGCAGACAGCAACCCAATTCATAAAATTTATTCACGAAAACAATCACATTGTATTCTAACATGCTTATAAGTTTATTATAACAACTAAACAATTGTTCTATACCCCAATTACAACCCAATTCAATGTGATCAAGATTTGAAACTTTGACATTGAACAAGAATGAAGAATATGGAATTTAGAATTATACCTCTTGAAACTTAGTTTGCTTAGCTTCTAACTTTCTGTGATTGCTAGATTCTTCTTTGAACAACAAACACTCAAACTTCAATTCTCAGAATTTTATCAGACAAAACACAGCAACATAAACTTAGTAACATAGCTGCCAATTTATAGAGGAATTGTTATCTAGTTAATGGCTTTGCTCAAAGGTTAGAATTCATGAGGTAGAAGAAGAGAACAATGGGTAATAAGGAGTTGCTCAACTACTCTTCCTCAGCCATATGCTTAGCCATCATCACCATGGAGTATAGCTGCTCAAGTTTACACAATGGGATTATAGGCCACTGTTTGGCCACTGTTGGAGCAACTGATGCGTTTGAATTTCCAACAATGTGATTAATTAGTTCAATTTAGTTACTATACTTTCCAAAAATGGGTTTTAATGTACAATTATTACTATATTAGGAAAAATTAGGGATTACCTATGTACTCACATTATATAATCCGTGTACATTTATTAATACCGGATATAATTTACTTGGATATAATCACATCACATTATCTTCTTTATTAAATTTTATTATTCCATTATATATATAAATAATCATCAATTATTATTTATATTCATGATACACTATTTTAATGTATACTTACATACATATTGTCACATAGGCTATTTTAATGTCACAACACATCTTGCCTTATTCAATGAATGAAGGAACTTTATTAATTATTTATATACTATAAACACATACTTATATTATACAAGTCCACTTAGATTATATAATATATACTTTTAAGTCACAATGTACTTTTAACATGGCAATGTGGTACAATTAATTTACACATATATAATCCATATCATATTCTTTTACTGTATATTCACATGTCACATAGGCATTATCATGTAACTCCCATAATTCAATAAGCCTTACCATATAGTAGTGTCATATTACACTTCACATAATACATAGTTAGCTAATATATGTTACACATTTAATTCGCACGCTTGCACATAGAATTACTCATCTTATTAATTAATAATATACACACATCCTTCATCAATTAATATAATTGTTAATCTCCATAACAATTTAATTAACCCTTATATGATTAATTATCACTTTAACATAACTCTTATTATATTTATAAACACGTTGCTCATTATTATTATTATATTTCTTGCAATAATAATAATCACATATTATTAATCAATCACAGTTAATATCTCACAACAATTAATTAATATTCTATGATAACAATTAATTAATATTCTATAATTAATATAGATTAATTGTTTGCTTAATATAATCATTCTTATGTCACTGTGCCACACAAGGCTATCAACGAGTTTATCGCAAACTCCACTAATTTCTCAATTATTATAATTATTCAATTTTATATAATTGAATTAATTCATCTCATAACACAAAATTATTTATAATCAAATAAATTCTCATTTTCATTAATATATTTATTTAATAATATATGAAAATTCTCGAGTATTACAGCTTCCTCCTTCGAATTCAAAATTTTGATTTTTAAAAATAATAATAATAATAATAATTAATATTTTTATTATTATATTAATATTACAAATATTATTAAAAAAATAATAACAACAACAATAATTTTAATAAAATAATTTATTATTATTATTATAATAATAATTAATATTGTTATTATATATTACTAATATATATTGTTATTATATATTACTATTATTATTATTATTATAATGAAAATAATAATAATAATAATAATAATAATAATAATAATAATAATAATAATAATAATTAATATTTTTTTATATACAAATCTCGAGAAATGGGAAGGGAAAATTGACATAGGGAATGGGAAAAGCTGACAAGGGGAATGAAAAAAGTAAATAAATTTGACCTCTAAATTGAAAGCATTAGAATTGCAACTACATGTAGCGGCTGTTGGATTTGTACGTAACGCATACATGCAATCAAATTACACAATTAAAGGGCGGAAGAGCGAAACATAGGTTTTTAAAATTTTTATACAAACTCATACCATGATCATACTTTGTGCTCAATTATCAATAACAGAAAAGTAAGGATGAATCAGAATCATACCCTTGTAGATTCTAGCTTCCACAGGTACGAGTTCTACTCCTTGCTTCTCCTTGATCTCCTTGAATATCCTATAGTGGCTCCTTCCATTGATCAACGTTACCCACCCAAGTGTTTGGCCTCTAGAGATGATCCAACAAGGAAGAGGAATTACTCAAGAAGATGGATGGTTGGCTAAACCCTTTTTCTATTCTCTGTAGAAAATATGTTGTACTCTTCAACTCTTGGAATCACGTATATTTTATATTTGATATAAGACTCTCTTATATAGATATTAGGTTAACCCTACTAATCTAATTAGAATTGGGATTTATTTAATCAATTAATTAAACTCTTTTAATTAATTGGGCTTTCCAACAAATTGGGATTAATTAATTAAACTCTTTAATTAATTTGCCTCCTAATCTCATTAGGAATGAGTGAGAGTACTTATATTAAATTAATTCCTAAACTTCTTTAGAATTAAAATAATAATAATAATAATAATAATAATAATAATAATAATAATAATAATAATAATAATAATAATATTAATAAGACTCCTCCTATTAATTTTTATTTAATATTTCTAAAATATTAAATAATAAATATTAAGCTATTTAATTTATTCTATCACCATAGATTAAATTAATTACGCTTAATGCATTATTACGATTATGCCATTATCTTTTTAAATAATTCTTCTTCCTTTTATGATGTGACCCTTTAGGTTCTCCATATTAAACCGGTTGTGAATAAATCAATTAGAACAATTCTAATCTTATTTAAATAAATAAATTAAACTAATAATCTATTTAAATAAATAACATTTAATCTACAATAGGGATAAGCCTCCCTAGCGATCACCGGCTTTCCAGATAATATAGATTTTAACATTAATCATAAAAGAACCTGTGAGTTAATAGTTACCGTATAATTCAATCATTCCACCATACAATGTCCCAATTAAATATAAGACATGGATTTACTGTCAGGTCTTATTTTATTTAATTATATGTATTTCGATTAGAAAATGCACAACTCCAAATAATTCAAATTAGAAACTCCTTTCTAATTTTATTCCACCTTGGCCAAGGATTCCTAGGTTGTCATTTAACGAATCACATAGGACATATCTCCTCTTTTACTAGAGGTGGTATATTCTTTATTGATCATTCATTATCTCGATATGTAACTCATTATACCCAAGCATACCCTATATATACCTTAAAAGGTTTTAAGGAATAAGTCAAAGTATAATTTGTTACATACAAGATACTATGATGATCTTAAGTCCAAGGATCACTTGTACTACTATCACATTAGGAATTCCTATTGACAGACGAGTAAAACTCAATTAGGTATTTTGCATAGCGAGTCACGTTCAGTGAACTTATTCTCCAATAAGCACCTACATACTTCCTTTAGTGTCTCCACTCAAATAATCATGAGATCAATCATCTTCATCCAATGAGCAAGCAACATATGTACCAATCTATCCGAATTTACTAATTCCCTTTTTAGTAATCCCACGATTGGGAACTATTTTAGTTTTAAGCTTTCTAAGAATTTAAATTTCATTAGCATGCTCAACATCATGATTCTAAAAGCATTGTTAAAACTATGGGTTATTTACATATTATAAAAACATCATCATTTAGATAATTAAATGCCTTTAATAAATGATTACTTTTATTAATAAATAAATAAGATTGTTTACAAAGTATGTGCTTTATCATCATACATGATTGGCTTGTATGCACACTACTATCATAATATGGGGGTGATTACCTCAACAACTATGTTTATCCCAATTATCATCGAGATTGGGGGTATCACCCAGATTCATCATGGAGCTATAGTTATCAAGACCAATACTGCCCTCCAAGTCCAACATATGCACCAGAATTCACATATCAATCTCCATTGCCACAAGAAGAACAGTCAAGGAAAGAATTCATGTATAAACTCTTAGTAAACCAAGAGGAGATGATGATGAGTCAGGCAATATCGAGCAAAAATTTTCAGAATCAGATGGAACAACTCATCAACACTCCAACCAATGATCCTCAATACATGGATTCCGAGGCTGAAACAGAAAATTCAAGATTGGAGGATTTGTGGTTCAAGTTCATAGCGACAAATGAGGAGAGATTGATTGAGTAAGAGATGTCAATTCAAAATCTTCAGAATCAGATGGATCAAATGTTCAAAGCCTTGAACAACTGTCCTCAAAATAATTGGTGCTATGACATGGATTTTGAGACTGATGGAGAGCCCGTGTTGAATATGCAACTGGATGAGCCATAAGAATTTGAAACCGAGGAGACAAATGGGGATAAGGAAAATGAGGCCATCAAAGATGTAAGTCGTGATGAATATGAGCCGATCGTGTTAGTACCCCAAGTGCTTTCTTCGCTAAAGTGCAAGAATCTAGTCAGTTTTGCACAACCAAGCCCCCTTATTAATCACGTCGACGGTAATGCTCTTTATGACATGAGAGATAGTACAATCTTGAAGCCATGGTGGGCCGAGGAAGAGAAAATAGAAGAAGAGTCCGTTGTGTTTTACATGTCCCAATGCCTCAATCTATTCATAAGCACAACGGAGGAAGCACCTAGCTATTCGATATTCGAGATTGGAAACTATTCTACAAGAAGCAAGATAGGTGACTTAAATTTGAAGACTCTCACTAATGTGAACCTCTCAAAGCATACCTTGGTCCTAATGGATGGAGGATTACTCAGTTATCGAAGAGGAATCGGATAGCGGTGACAAGAAGAAGTCCAGCTAAAGGACTATAAACCATGCGCTCGATGGGAGGCACCCCATCCAATCTTTCTCCCTCCTTGTTTAATTCTTCATACTTTTAATAGTCAATAACATTTTTGGTAGATTTAGTAGTTTTAATAAATGTTTGTGTGCATGCTTCAGGTTCAATCCATTTAGCATCAAAGTCCATGATCAGTTATAGATGAAAAGCTGCAGAATCAATTCAGAGGAGAGCACGGCCGCGCCATAAATGGCCTATGATGAAGCACGGTCGCGCCGCGAGCAGACTACTTCAGCAACTTGATTAAACTCGACTAAACTAAAGTGAGGCCCTCATATTATCTTGAGCATTCGAACACTATCACTCTCCTTTGTCTCTAATTCCAATCTCCCTACTTAATTCCTTCCATTCATCTTCAATCTCCTTCCCCACAACACACTTACATACATCCACTCTCAAAACCCTTCACAAACCCTATCCACCACAATCCCTAAACCCACCACTTAGCCCTAATTTTCAGTCACCATCAAATCCATTAGCCCCTAAACTGCAAACCCACCCATCCAATCACCTTCCCTCTTCCTCTTAAACGAAAATCCTACATAAACCCTAGCATCCACTTCCTCAAATTAAACTCAAATCTGCAGCAGAGAGAGACAGTGAAGAAGAGTGCAAAGGCTTCTATTCGAGTGGACATAGTGATACTTAAAGGCTCTATCTAAGCTTTCATTCTCAGCTCATATGGCATCTAAGCGTCTTCAGAGCGAATCCTTTTCTGCGGGCAGCGATTCTAAGCAGGGAGGGGGTGGCATTGCCTTTGATGATCTCAAGTTTGTGAGTTTGGAGGCTCAACAATACTTCCACGATGCTTTAGTGGGTAGAAACTTTGTATTGGAGCGGGGTTTAAAACAGGATAAGAAATTAGATGGGCACATGGCGTCGATGATTAGAGGGAGGGGCTGGAATTTATTTGCTGAGGATCCGATGGCGGCACCTATCTCTGTGGTGCAAGAGTTCTATGCCAATGCCAAGATCACACAGACTAATACATGATTTCTTCGGGGGTGTCAGGTTTCCTTTGTAAAGGAGCGCATCAATGAACTATACCAATTTCCTAACATTACATTGGACCACCCTGACTCTATTTATGCTAGGGAGTAGGGCATTGAGTTGGATGCTATACGTGGCTATCTGTGTAAACCTAGCACGATTTGGAAGTTAAAGCAAGGCACGGATCAAAAGCTGCACTTCTCACATACCGCACTGAGCAGATACGGGAAGGCTTGGTACAGCTTCCTATGTGCAAAATTGATGCCAACGCGGCATCAGAATGATGTCACTAAGGACAGGACGATTATGATATATGGGATTATTAAAGGAAAGAAGATTGATGTGGGATACGTCATCAATAGTTCAATCTGCAGATTTCTGAGGGGCGGCACTTTAGGGGGTATCCCACATGCTTCTATTATCACCCAACTGTGTGCTATGCAGGGGGTTATGTGGGCCGATGTCGAGCCTATGCAGCTGCAAATGAATACAATCAACCATGCTACTATTGAGAAGTATACAGTATGGAAAGGAGGCAAATCCCACCCTCAAGGAGCTGAATTCATTTTTCCAGGACAGAGCGAGCAGATAGAGGGTGGAGAAGCTCCTGAGAGGATGCCCGCAGAGCAGGCAGAGTCCTCCCATGTGGCTCAGAATGGACTGGACAAAATGGAGCGGCGGTTACAGCGAAGGATGGATGCAATGAGCACTAACTTCCAGGCCTTCACGACTGATTTCTGTGGGGCATTGTCCCAAGCATTTGGCTAGCTAGGAGTGCAGGTGCAATTTCTTGTCTATGGATCGGCTGTTCCCCATCCCCCGCCAGACACACCACCGGAGCAAGCCAAGGAGGAAGGCAATGACGAGGCCAACTAGAGGAGTTTCCTAACCTATATCTCCAATGAGGACATTGTCATTTTTAAGTTTGGGGGTATTAGGTTCATATTGCATCTAGTTTAGTTCATATCATATTGCATCTAGTTTAGTTTATATATATTGCACTTTAGTATAATTGTATAGTATTTAAGGCATAAAAGGCATATTTTTTAATTTTTAATTTTTGCTTTAGTTGATTACATTAGGACATATTGCATGAATCCAAGTTTTTGGTTTGTTTGAAATTCATTTGGCCTATGAAGAGATTGAAATTACATGATTTGTGAACAATTTTGATGACTTAGGATTGGTTGTAATGTTGTAGCATGATGTAAATCCTTATCTGTTTGATGCTGATGTAACCAGATAACACTTTTAAGTAACCAGTGCGATTTGCTCAGTTTAAATGGTCACATACTTATCTTCTGTTGGGAAATTATTGTTTAATGAAAGAGAGTTAGTAAACAATTAGTAATACCTAGGATTGCACAAAAGCTTAAGTTTGGGGGAAAACAAGGGGTATGCATGCTATATATATATATATAAATAAAAATAAATAAATAAAAAGGAATGAGAAAAAGAAAAGAAAAATAGAATGTGAATAAACACCTTGGCTAGTCGAGTCCTGTACCCTTTGATATTCTAGCAAGTACGCCCTAGGGGTTGTCAATTCATGTGAGCTTCATATCAGACTGATATTTGGATTCTTTAGCATGATAGTTTAGGTTGCATATAGTTTAGTTAGTGCATTGCATTTTGTTTTGTTTTGTTTTGTTCCTTGAGGACAAGCAACGATTTAAGTTTGGGGGTATTTGATAAGTGGTTTTATACCTACTTATCTAGATGTCAACTAACTTCAATTGTTGCTTAAACTAGTATGATATAGTAGCTTTTCATGCATTTTTGATTGCTTTTGTAGGTTTCATGTTTAGGAACTCTCTGGGTGACATTTGAAGCTTAAAGAGATTTGAGGAGGCTAAAAGGAGCAAGTATGGGAAGACAGCAGAAAAGCCAGGAGCAGCTGCAGCATTCTGCAGAAAAACCACAGACCGCGACCGCGCCTTGGCCAAGGGTAAAAGGAGAATTTCTAGCCAGCATAGAGCGAGGCCGCGCCCAATTTGTACTGTTGGGCAGCGCAGCCGCGCCTGTTCAAGTTTGACCTTGACTTTTCACTTAAGTTGGATTTTATCTTGGGGAAGGAGGCACTCGACTTTTGGGTCTATATTTAGGACATATTTTCATTATGTAGAGGCATTCCACATTGGGGGATCATTAGAGTATATATGTTCTTCTCTTTTCTTTCATTAGTAGATTAGATTAGATAAGGTTTAGATTAGAACCCTAGATTAGATTAGATTTGGGGATTGAAGCAATTGAAGATCCTTGGAAGTTTAGATTTGAAGCAAGAGAAGAAACTCAGATTTGCAATTTCTATTCATACTTTCTCTTTACTTCTATTTGTAATCTTTCAATGTTTATTCAATTGTGGATTATGGATTTCACTTCAATCATGAAATAAACTCCATTTTGAGATTATAATGGATCCTATTGTGTAGTTTACTTTGATATGCTTCCTTGTTAGTCTTGTTAATCATTATTGGATTGTCTATTGTGATTTATATTCAATTGTCTAATTTTCTAGCTATCAATTACCGTGATAATCCATATGAAGTTGAGAAACGGAATATAGGTTTAGATCTGATCATAGTAGCATGTGTTTGTGTGTTCTACATGGCATTGGAATTCATTATTTGTGCTTCGGATAGACATATACCAAAGCACCACTTGTAGTCATTTGAGAACTTGTGCTTAAACCCTTATTATTGTTAAGTTGCATAGAAATATAGTGGTTTATATAATTTGGGTGTTCACGTGCATTCTATCATTTGTGGATTATATGTGATATGAACTTGGTACATCGAGAGATGGCCATGTTTTGCTTTCGTGTTCTCGACTAACAATCCGTGATAATTAATTTGGCTTAACGGGAAGTGTATTGATTTAGATGAATCAATAGATGAAATTGTAGTCTCATGTCTTTATTATCTAATTTCATTCTAGAGATAGTTAGTATTAGTTTAATTACATAGTTTTAATTCACAATATCAAATCATTCGTTTAAATAAGATTAAGATGATTATGGGTTAGTGCTTGGTGAATTTTATTAAGTAATTCTTCGTGGGAACGATACTCTCTTGAATCTTTATTACTTGTTGACCATGTATACTTACACGCATATATTGATCGGGAAAACGACCAATAATGCTCGTAAAAATGGATTTGAGATTAGAATTGCAACTAGTCATAAACATGCTCATACGAATGATGTGTCATCTAGGTTGTATGTCTGTAAAAAAGTTGGTACACCAACTGTTGTAAAGTGTTTACTTGATGATGAAGATGGTAGTAATAAAATAAGTAGACAGAGAGACTCTATAGGACGCACATTATGCAAAGCTAGAATATATGTTGTCCATAATAAGAAAGAACACAGTTGGCGTATTTCTAGTGTTCAATTAGAGCACAATCATCACTTAGTCACCCCCACCAAAGTAAATTTGATCGAGACACACAGAAATATTACTCCGGTCGCAAGAAAATTAATTGACACTTTAAATAAGTCTAGTATCGGTCCTAGTAGGATGATGAACGTTTTGAGCACAATGGGTGGTGGGATGCAAAATGTTCTTTTCTCTAATGTAAATGTTCAGAATGTGGTGAGAGATTTAAGGCATGATTCTGCAGATGAAAATGATGCCCAAGCTGCTGTAAATTATTTCAAAAAACTTGCATCCGGAAGGTAGTGATAGTAAACAAAATTTCCGAGTGAAACCTGGTGAAAACAATAACATAGCTTGTATTTTGTGGGTTGACGCCCGATCAAGGTTTATGTATCAACGGTTCGGAGATGTTGTGACATTTAATAGTACGTACCGGACAAATAAGTATGGCATGCCGTTTGGTCCATTTTTCGGGGTCAACCACCATTATCAGTCTATATTATTTGGATTTACATTGACGAGACTGAGGACACTTTCGTTTGGGTATTAGAGACATGACTCGAAGCCATGGACTACAAGGCGCCTACAACCATCATCACTGACCAAGATAAAGTCATGAGTAATGTTATTGCTACGATACTTCCTTCTAGTTATCATTTATTGTGTTCTTGGCATATTAGCAATAAATTTCCTGAGAAATTGCATCATGTTTATTCTGAGCACCCATCATTCAAAAATGATTTTAACACTTGTGTGTATAATTCCTTGTCCATCAGGGAGTTTGAAGAGCGTTGGTATATTCTAATAAGTTCCTATGAATTGTATAACAATGAGTGGCTTGGAAGTTTGTATGATGTACGACAGAAATGGATTCCAACATATACAAAGAGATATTTTGCCGCGGGAATGACTACCACCAGAAGAAGCGAGAGCATGAATAGTTTTTTTGATGAGTACGCTAATGCTTCAACAGGTATGAAAGAATTTGTAGTGCAAAGTCAGAAGGCTATAGAAAAATAATTTATCAAAGAGAGAAAGGCCGATTACATAACAAAACATCGGAAAAGGAATATAGTACTCGGTTCATCTTTAGAAGTTCATGCTGCACAGGTGTACACGAAAGAAATGTTTAGACGTTTCCAGCGTCAATTCGTCGATTCCATGAAATACAATGTTCATAAAGTTAGTGAGTTGTGTGTCACTGATACTAAGGTCTATGCAGTGTATATTGCAGATGCAATTGAAAGTGGTGGAAAATATAAAGAAATCGTCAACAATCGTCAGCTGGGGTCGGTAATATGTAATTGCCATATGTTTTCTCATTCTGGTGAATTATGCAGACACATCTTGAGATATTTCATGTTTAAGAGTATTTCATAAATACCGAGCGACATGATTCTTCATCGGTGGACAAGAGACGCGAACAAAAGCAATGGTGAAGAATTACTCTTTAACACCACAGCTGCTGACTTCGAACAAGATCAAGCAATGCGCTATAATCATTTGTTGAGTGATTACCAGGAGTTAGCAAGCAAAGCTGCTTGCTCAATTCGAGGTTATAAAACTGTTCTTAAACTCAATGCACGAGGAAAGTCTTTGATTGACCAGTATGATCTGGATGAGAATATTAATGAACTGGCAAACGACGGCATTGATCGCACGGCTGGAGATCCACCTCAGGATATGGGTTACGATAATGACGATGAAGATGCAGAGGAGGAAGTAGAAGAAGATGAGTTTTTGCCGCCTATTATTTCTCAAACAAAGGGCCGAAAAAAATAATCTAGAATAAAGAGTGCACTCGAGAAAATTATAGGTTCTAAGACTCATCAAAAATGTGCAATTTGCGACTTTGAAACCGACCATGATAAGCGCAATCACTATCAAGTGTTAGGAATTCCTGAGCCAAAAAAATAGGCGTTAGTTGTATTATTTATGCTATGTTTTTTGCGAGTTATGAAAATGAACACGTCATCTGTACTTATGTTAATGTTATGCGGTAGTAGTAATATTATAATTTGTACTTCTAATATTAATAATCACATTGCTTAATAATAATAATAATAATGACAACTAGTCATTATTAATATTAATTATTAATAATAATTTAAAAATAATAATATTATTAATCATATTAATATTTTTTTAATTATTATACAATATACTTAATTACCCTCAAAGATTAATTAGGACAAACTATAGTTTCGTAACACATCATTTTATTTAGAGTAATGTTAAGAGCTTCAAATTAAATAACATAATATTAAATATTTTAATGATAATTTATGACATATAAAGTTAAGCACATGATGTTATGGTGACACATCATTTAAAACACTTTTTGAGAAAAAAAAATTTAAGACCTCTAAGACAACCTTTTTATTTAACAGGAAATCAATTACAATTACAATAACTATAGCAATTAATTTTTTTGAACTTTATTTTTCAGTGTGTATGGCCGTTACCGTGTGAGAAAATAAATCAGAAGAACAACTACTTTAAAAGATGATCTCTAAAAGCTAAACTAAATAGCACAATTATATTAATTATAGAAAAACGATTGATATTGTCAAAATAAAAATTTAGAGTAATAAATTTGGCTTCTAGTGTAGTGTTATTTGTATAATCTGAAAATTGTGATTAAATATATATTTATTTTAACAATACTATTTTCGGTACTCTAACAATATCATCAACTATATAAAACCGCATGGTTATAATATACGGGAGATATAAATATTAATTGATGCTTTTTAATTCGCTAGCAAGTATATGTAATTAGTAAAAGAAAATTTAAACAAAAATTGGGTACAAAATCTTTGATTTATTGTATATTTTGATATGAGAATAAATTTGTATATAAAATAGTGATAATATACAATTCAATCACAATTAATTTTAGAAAAAATTGATCCTGTCAATATAATAATTAATGAGTCGTGTTACACTTACAAAAAATTCCTACAAAAATTAGTTTATAAAATTGTATGAAAGTGTAATTTGTGAATGATTCAATAACTGTAATCAACTAAAACTATACACGTGTTTTTTTATAATAATTCTTTAGTCATCATAATATTATTAATAATTAAATTAATTTTCTAAGAGTTGTAGGTACTTTTGTCATTTTGCTTAAATGCAGAGCAGTTTGTTGTTTTCTCTCCTTATTTTGCTCCACTCTTTAGTGCGATTATTGAATTTAATTTGTCTTTCTTAAATTTCTCCCTAATCTTTTTCCCTGATTGATTTAAACTGGACCTCCTTCTGTCTCAAACTCATTTCACACGTATAGCCCCCATGCACCTACGTACCTGCCTAATTGCACATTTTCATGTACCATTATTTATATTTCAGTGACCCCACTCTCTCTCTCTCTCTCTGTTTTATATTTTTCTCTACTGTCGCATAAACTGTGTTTAGCCGCTACTGTGTGTCGCGGCTAACTATTATTTACTTTTCAAACATTGCATAGATGGGTTAAAAAAAAGAGTTCTCTTAACATGTGCTTTAATAGCATATATTAAGTACATCGTTCAAGAGAATATTCTTTTGAACTATGTTCATATTCTCTTAATTTTTGTATTTACACCAAGTTCAAAAGAATAAACACACAATTCAAGATAATATTCTCTTGAACTGTGTGCTTAGCATGTGCCCTTAGAGCACATGTTAAAAAATTCCTAAAAAAAAATATCAGATGCTACTGTCTGTTGTGGCTGACCATTTTTGACTTTCCTTGTTTTCCGTTTCATTTTAATTTCAGCTGTCCCATTTAATATAGCTATTTAATTTCAGCTGTCCCATTTAATATGGCTGTCCCAAATTCATTATTTCAGTCGCTACATGCTGAGGCGGCTGACATTTAAAGTCTCGTGTTCCGTTCAATTTTAATATGTAATAGTTAATATTTTCATTTGAATATTTTAATATTTCCATTTGAAGATGATTTCATTTGAATCTTTTAATAGTTTGGATATTTGAATACGGCTGTCTCAAATTAGATGACAATGTTTAGAAATGTTTAATAATAAAAAATATAATGCTTTTTATCAAGTGAACATTACGAAATAAAAATTAATATCAAGTTGAATGAAAAAATTAATATTAATATGAGATTAAAGCTAAAAAAAATTTATATGTCAACTTCCGGAAGTAGTCTTGCAACTTTTTTACAGAGTTCCCATGCGATTAGGTATCGAAATACCGTTACATCTTCTAAGGACCACTTCTCATGGCGAAAATCAACACTGCCCCTAACGAAATAGTCGACATACTTGCATACTAAAACGCGACAATCATCCTTGTTATGCTGTATCGGTTGGGTCTTTGCTCCAACCACATGGGGATTACCGCTGGGCCACTTACGCATTTGATTATCAATTCACAAGCATAATGTAGACACTCGAAATTTCGCTTTTGTCGTACTAACCCTGCAGGAGGGTAAAAGTGTGATTTTACTTCAGAGACAACCCCGAAGTAGGGCAAAAGATCCCGGTCATCTCGGAGACAACCCCGGGAATGGTGAAGAGGACCAATGAAGTCTGAACATACCGCAATCTGATTGAAGATCGACGAGCTGAGACAGTGATCATCGAAAACCACCTCAGCAAACCTCGAACGACGTACCATTAAGAGATAAGCTTGCAGACTAATATCTGGATTTGGAAGGTATCTCAGCTACGAGTATCAACTTCTCGAACCCTAACTCAGTCGGACTCGGTCATATCTCGCTGCGTTCGTCAAATACGGTCCGAAAGATCAAACGACAGACGCCAACTTCTGCCGAATCGAAACCGAAGGAGCCATAACCAAGTCGGGGGGTCCCACCTGGGTAGCCTCCACCATGTATGCGGCTGCCCTGGACAGGTTATAACCCCCCACTTAGTTCATTTTAGAAAAAAGGAGAGATAGATATAGAGAGAGAAGGACATTTCTAGAGAGAGAAAGGCTTGGGTTGGACATCAACATAGCAACTTGAAGCTTATTTCTTCCATCTAGCATCTCATTGAAGCCATCTTAGTGTTCTTACTTCATCCCGGGAGTCAAAACGCTTGTTCACGCGTCCCCCAAGGTGAAATAACGCACTTCTAGCTTCATTTTCTTTGTAAACTATGTTCAAATGATAGATTAATGAAGGATCTTGTTTGAATCTAGCTATATTTGTTGTATTATAAGCATATTGTGTAATAGTTGGTAGTTTTAACGTTTCTATCGGTTATTTATTGCTTTAATACGTTGTATATAGCTTCGGAGACTAGATATACCTCAAGCTAAGCTTAAGCTAGTTCCCGAGAGGTTGTTAGCATGATGGTTCAACCCGGGAGCTAGAACGGCTTAGATCCGTGGTATATCTATGGATGTATTTACTTGTAAATGGTCCCGGTTAACTCGTATAGCCCTAAATATATATTTAGAGGTGAAAGGGGGGCCGAATCGATGTGAACGATGATTTCAACCGATGAAATCACTTAGTAATGAAGCCGTGGATGTTATGTATATATGAAATGGTACAAATATTGTGAACTTAGGAATCCCGGTGTCGAGATCCCTGAACGGATCCGACTTGATTCCCACGATGGACCGGTTTTTACGTTGTAAATGTTTTAAATACAGTAAATATCGACGTGCATGTAATATTTGGATCTTGAAGACGAACTCGAGGGGTTAGTCTCGAGAGCTCGAATTCAAGATCCCGTGATAGTGAAAACCTTCATTACGGGAGCTCGGTTCATCGAGATGGCTTTTATGCCCGATGATGATCCGAACCTTCTTAACGCTTTAGCATACATATCATCAAAATGATTTCTTAAAGAAAACCACAAAGAGCTTTTGAAGAAAAATAAAGCGATTTAGGGTAGATCACGTAATGAACGTAAAGAATAAAAGGAAGTATCGAAGTCCTCGATTCCTAGTCGGGCAAAGGATTTGAAAACCTTATTTTCCAAAACCTCATTTTAATTTGCATATCTTGTTAAAATTGAATCTTTCGCTAAATCAATCCTTCGTACCTAGGCGCAAAAGAGGTACAGCACTACTTTCAAGTCACCAAAAAGACTTAGAAACCAACTAATAAAGCTTTCAAAATCACACACACAAACACACACACACACACACACACATACACACACACTTTTGCATAGAAAATTAATAAGATGCGGTACCGTGCTTGCACGGGAGTCGGGGGGTGCCTAACACCTTCCCCCCGCTTAACCTAGCCCACAAATTCCACGAATCTCGGGTTTCAAGACCAAATCAAATAGTCACGCATTGGACCATCTTGCGAAAAACTATTAAAACCCAGATGAGTCGGTACATCCATTTCCAAAATACCAACTTGCGACTCTGTCTCAATTGGTCCAATCAATAAAATCAATCTTTCAAAATCGTCGACACATATGTCGGTACCGGTTTCCTATGAAATTCACCCTTTAAAACGGAACCCCAAAGACAAAGCGAAAGCGAAAGGGAAAGAATAAAATAAGGAAATCGGGGCACTCCTCTCTCGTCCCACGGACAAGAGAAGAGGGCAAATAACTCCAAAAGAGAAAAAAGAGACCTCCTTCTTCAACAAAAGGGAGACTGAGGACTTGATTTTCCGCTCAGCGTCGACAGGTGGCGACTTTGCTGGGGATCAAAGAGGGCTTAAGCCGCGATCAAACTTTTTGATTTTAGTTCTGAATATGCATTTGTGTGAATGATCTTTGTGTGTGTCAATCTTTTAGCATTTTTATATTAGTGCCTCGCACAATATATTAGTGCTTCGCACAATGTCATCATATTACATGTGGTGAGGACGTGAATGTATGTTGTGTGGTACCTCCATTAGGGGGCAATCCCGTTGATTGTTTATTACTGGACTCCTATGGATGTTTCCATTGTGAGGCTCAGAAAAGGCACCACTCAGATCCGCTCCAATCGAAACATGGATATTTTCATCAAGTAAATTGCGAAGATCTAGGAACCAATTTCAAACAGCCCGTGAGAGTAACCCTAAGATAGGTCAGCCTCTGATAAACCAAACGCGCGGTGTGCTTCATCATACCCCATTTAAATCTTCTGCGTATATAAGTGACCGTTATCTTGAACTGTCATACATGCATCTTTCACACCCTGTCATCAATTCGACTAACTCGTTGTATTGCAGGAAAAGGTTAAAAAACCATTAAACTGATGCATAGCATATCATGCATCCCTATCCACCAGTATCCAGTAAAAACTAGATATCGGTTGTTGTGCAGATTGGTCCTAAAACCCGATCTCGAGCCAAAAAGGCCCTTTCACCAGTCCAGATGGCTGAAGCAAGTTCATCAGAACCCATCCCTGTATCTCGAGATGAATTCGAGGAGTTTAAGAAGCAAATGGCAGAGATGACGACCCTGTTAAAAGAACAGTGCAAACTATCTCAGGAATCTAAACACAAGAGTTCGACTGAATCCTCTGTGTAAGGAGACATGAAAGTAACCGAAAAGGAAGGTGATACCCATACGTCCACACCTATATCTCCCCTCGATGTTGAAGTACCCAAGGAGGCCCCGATCCAGAAGACGACACGGGACATCACAAACCTCCGGGAAGACAAAGACACTGGAGACATTAAGAAGAAAGTTAGACAGATGGAAGACGCTATCCGATCTATGAAAGGGGCGGGATCCCATGGGAGCGTGAATTACTCGGATTTGTGTATTTTCCCAAAGGCGAGATACCCGGATAAGTTTCAAGTCCCCGAGTTTGAGAAATACAACGGACTGGGAGACCCGTACACTCACTTGAAAGTCTACATAAGTGAACTTGTAACTTACGCTGAGGATGAAAACCTCAGGATGCAGCTATTTCAGAAGAGCCTTACTGGTGAAGCGCAAACAAGGGAAGTGAACTGAACTTGCTTCTTTTTAATATATACAACTGTTTAGAATACAAAAGTTGATTCTAACCTATGACAAGTGATAATAACAAAGTCTCTACAGGAAAATAAAACAGAGCTATAAATCAGTGGTAAGACGAGCCAACATCGCCAAATATCCAGCAGTCTCTGTAGTCGGGGGAGCAGCTCTGAGCTCGTGCTCCAACATATCAACCCGCCTCAGCATCTTCGCTGCCATACGGAGAATCTCCTCTCGACTCTGCACTACACCTTGTACGTGATCGATGAGTCCATCTGAGAAAGTCTCAGCTGCATCTCTATCAATGATGGCCTGATCTCTGGAAGCACGGGCTGCATCTCTCTCAGTGATAGCAGTATCCCTACCAGCTACGATGGTCAACAACAGAGCCCAAGCCTAATCTCTCTCAAATGTCACCAGCTGAAGCTGTCTATCCATCGCCTCCATGGAAACTGAGGCCAAACACGGGACAATGCTCACTAAAGAAGCTGTCAACTCTGCAAATAACGCATCCTCAGTCGGAGATATAGGATCCTCCATCAGTTCCGCCGCATCCGTGGACCAACCATCGTCATCAGATAAAGATCCTGTACCAAACTGATCTACGGTCTTTGGTGCCAAATCTGACTCAAGCCAAGCTGAATACTCTGCAGAGCGGGCCCGGATGGCAATCTCTAAACTCTGCTGTCTGTCGATGAGACCAGAACCCATAAACCCGAGCCAAATCAGCCTCGATAACTGAGCAGATGGGGAATCGATAGTCCTTAATCCCCTCAAATACATGGACCTCCTGGTACTGATCAAACTGACCCATCACCGCCAGAGGATGATAGGTCGTCACACGCCTCAAACCCGCCAAGGGGAGGAAATCCAGGTCAGCGACATGGGTGGTGAAACTCATAAAGGAGCAGTACCCAAAATACATGACTATAGCAAAAAGCTCCTCCATGGCACCCAGAAATGAAGTCTAGGACGCCTCATCGACGCAAGAAGTAGGGCGATATAAATAAACCTGAGACAGGCCATGTCTAAAATAGAAACCATGATGGCAAAGCCGCCCTATCGGTCAGAGGTGCGTCATCAACCAGATGTATAAAAGCACTGGACTACCTTTGAACTCCTGATCACCAGCGTCATGGCAGATAGAGACTGAAATTAATGTCTCTGCCAGGATAAGGGGCAATATAGTAAAGTCCTCTCGAAGAGTCCTAACAGCCACCGGCATCGCCACATCCAGATGATCGGTATAAAATGGCATGTATAGATAAGCTACGAGGCACATAACCAAGGCATCCACGCGGACAACGTACCAGCGCTCCTCCGAAATGGATAAGTCTCCGTGATAAACAACGAAGCTATCCGCAGAAGTAAGATGCCTAAACATAAAGTCCATGGAGATGATGTGGCTACCACCCACCTCAGCCATCACAACTGCTCTCCTCAATCCAGTCACCGTCATGAACTGGCAGCGCATATGGCCCAAAGCCACTTGAGCACATGGCCCCTCTATCGACAGTCCTGAAATGCCACTATACTCCTCTAATATAGGAGTCAACTCGGCTGAGCCGAATCAGAAGACATGACGCTCAGGAGTCCAATACCTGAGTATCCCGGTAACAAATCCCTCCAGAATCTGGAAGGATAGTAAAGACATGGAGTGGGCCAGCATGCGACTGACATCGATGCGATCGGTGGATGGCAGCTGGTCATACCAAACCCTCAAGCTGGTAGCTATATGGCTAGCAGGAAGGTGGTCCAAACGTACCACTACAGAGGACGACATCTATAAAACCTGTGTCAATAAGACCATACAGGGGTCAATCTCTATCCAATCATTTAAATATATCTGAAGCATGCTTCATACTAATGATAAAACAACATGTGTGATGAATAAATAAGAAGCATCATATATAAATATATGCCAAGTACATTAGTTTCATTAACATCACTGTCATACCTATGATATATGTGAAAACTAAAAATAAAAAGTACAGGATATTGGAGCACAAATTCCCAATGACTAACCGAGGACCTATGGACTCGCCCCCTCATCAAAATCATCCAAGAAGGTGAGGGTCTCATCAAACTGATCAACCTGAGGTCATCTACCTGGAGTGGGTGCATCCTGCTGATCCGGCTGATAAGGTATCTCCTGCGTATCCGGGGGAACAGTGAAGGGAACATCTCTATCCTGGAAGCCACCAAAACCTGAGGGTCCAACACCATGGGAGGCACCACTGCCTAACAGTCCAGCCTCATAACCCCGAGAAGCAAAAGTGTGAGCCAAGGACGGGTCCAAGCCATTGTAACTACAAAAGGCCGACAGCTCCTCCAACTGAAGTCTCAAGGTAGCAATCTGATCCTGATGAGACGGCTCCTGAAAACACGATATCCAGTCCCTCATCATAAGGGATCCTGGAACCAGATCGCCTAAGAACTGGGTATCCTGGGTCCGAGCTCCTATTGTGCGCCGGACACTCCAAGCGATAAAGTCCGCCAAAGAGATCGGGCCCTCAGACAGGAGGAAACCATCAAACCCCAAGGTGGGAATCGATGCAACTGACGAAGTCAGAGGCCAAAAGCGCTGGGCTGGAGGAAGATACGGAAAACGAATCTCCCCAGTAATGCATCGAATAACGCGCTCTCCAAGGTAGAGCTCCCAACCTCCATCAAAAAGGAATGGAATCCGGCGAGTTGATAAATAGAACTCTAGCCCTGTCGGCACGCCATCCTCAAATCCCTCGGCCAAGTGCTCTCTAGAATATGGGTTCCACACTATGTCTCGAGAAAGCAACGTCTCTAACTGAAGACGGGCATGGGCAAAGTCCTCCGCAACCTAGACCTCAGACAGAGTAGAAGGATGCCATCTACGTCCCCGGGGATAAGTATCCAAGCCTAAGACAGAGGTAGGGCGAAGACAGAGAAGCCTCTCATTAGCCCAGAACTGTCAATTCAAACAAACCCTCTATCAGTTGTGGGAAAAGAGAAATCAATCAAAAGGCAAATAAATGAAATTCGGTCAAAAAGACTTACCAGAAGAAACGAGAAAAATCCAACCCAGGCGTCGGTAGCTCCCTCAGATCGTAGTCACATCCCATGCAGGAAAAGAGCGAATGTGAACGATCCCCAATCGTAGTCCCCAATACGGTCTACATGTCGAACAGCCCCTACCATGCTGAAGGGCACAGTGGAGGAGTTGTTCGCTATGAAATAACCCCTCATGATGGTCAAGAACAGACGCCGCAAGATGCGATCCCTCTCCGCCAAATCAACAGGCAAATCCTGCTGCAAGGTGCCTTGAGCTGAATCAATGCCCAGGCATCCTGATCGAATACTACGAGCCTTAAAGGCTCGCTCCTGAGGACAAAACCCTAGGAGGGCACGCACAGAAGCCCCCATAATAGACGGCTCCAAGGGCACCCTACCCCCGGTAAACTCCAAGCCAGTGATGTACCTCCAATCCATGCGAGTCATCATCACCTCACAATCCAATAGATATAGCGACTGACTCTGGTGAAACCATCTCTCACCCAAAGCTTGCAAATAGCCCCCAGGGCAACGACGAGGAACAATGATGAAAAAGGCCCCGAATCCCCAAGAATCTATGATCTCTCTGTACTCGGGATGTAGCGATTGATATAGAGCGTAGATACTGAACCAGTTACCCCTCAGCTGGGTAAACTCTGGCACCTGCATGACGTCAAGGTTAAGAAAACCCGTCTATGTCAGAAAGGAGAACAAAAAAAAAACAATTAATCCCATACCTCATTCACCTGCAAGTGAATGGATGGATGGTGGCTCAAATCCGTGCCCAGCAAATCTGGGACCTCTACCTCAATGCCCGGAAGAAATCTAGGTGCAGTAGGGAGCGAAGGCGGAACCTCAGGCTTGGGAATGTCCTCGTCCAGGAGTGGTTGATCCTCCCCAGCCGGTAAGCGAGCGGGGTTGATCAAACGCTGCACCCGTCGGCTAATACGTGGAACTGGAACCTCAAAAGGGGTTCTACGCCGGTGAACTTCGGATGAAATAGGCCGTCCAGTGGCACAACTAAGCTTCTCAGGATCCATGTCTGAACAATGAGTTCGTAGGAATTAAAGCCAAGCCAGGTATATTCTTACCATTTGCAAATTTCAAATTAAACCCATAAAATATGATCATCACATCATGCATGTCTTACAAATATCATTAAATGTGTATGGTATTTGCATCTTAGTACATCTATAATGTATCTATGACCCGGACATTTGGTTTAGGAAATTTTTTGCCAGAGTCTCCTTTATAAAACGGACTATCCACATGCCCGAAGCATGTATTAAATCACCCTATGAGGGAACATCATCACAACAAAGCATGCAAATATCAATTTCAAATGTTATTCTAACATATATATATATATATATATAATGTATGTCTAGATTAACTGATAAATGACAATATTTCGCATTCATACGGTCCATAAGATGATCTGTATGCATGCATTACATCATAAACACATTTATCTATCTAAACATGCATACATATTAGATATATTGCCTTTAAGAAAGGAAACACGTGTTTTAACCAACGAAAACACAAAAGAACAGAGTCTAGACATTACCCGTAGTCCGAAGAAGGAATGTACGGTGACGGATCGCTCCAAATCAAGCCGAAATCTAGTAGTAATGAAGAAGAACTCGGTTTTTAAGTGAGCAATGGCAAGAAACCCGAATAGAATTGGTGAAAATGAGGCCTCCTGAGGGTATAAGCTCGTTCACGGGTAGCCTTAACTATGGTTGCTCTAGCCGCAACCATGTATGCGGCTACCTTAAGTGGGTCTTGCAGCATTTTGTTTGGTAACACGATGCACAAACATGTTCTTTTGGGTTCAGAATGGTCACATTAGGAAAAATGGTGCCTTTCTAGGACAGTTTGAAACCCCAAAAACCCTGAAAACTCCTCCAAAACAGCAGAAGTTCTCGAAGATCAGACAACCCGACGTTGAACGCCGAAAAACCAGAAAACTAGTCGGCTTGACCCCGACGATGTAATCCACTGACAAAAAATCAGTGAAGGCGTCGACTTGACCCCGACGATGAAATCCACCGACAATGACTCAGTGAAGGCGTCGGCTTGACCCTGACGATGTAATCCACCGACAACAAATCAGTGAAGGTGTCGGCTTGACCCCGACGATGAAATCCACCGACAACAAATCAGTGAAGGCGTCGACTTGACCCCGACGATGAAATCCACCGACAATGAATTAGTGAAGGCGTCGGCTTGACCTCGACGATGTAATCCACTGACAACAAATCAATGAAGGCGTCGGCTTGACCCCGACGATGAAATCCACCGACAATGAATCAATGAAGGCGTCGGCTTGACCCCGACGATGAAATCCACCAAAAATGAATCAGTGAAGGCGTTGGATTGACCCCGATGATGTAATCCACCGACAATGAATTAGTGAAGGCGTCGGCTTGACCCCGACGATGAAATCCACCAACATCGAATCAGTGAAGGCGTCGGCTTGGCCCCTGACGATGTAATCCATAGACAGCAAATCAGTGAAGGCATCGGCAAGTCCCCGATGGTGTAATCCGTTGGCTACAACCCTACGCAAATCAGAAAATCCCCGATGAATGTAATCTGTTGGCAACAAACCAGTGAAGGTCGGCAAATCCCCGATGATGTAATCTGTTAGCTACAACCCTATGCAGATCGGTAAATCCCCGATGAATGTAATCCGTTGGCTATAAACCAGTGAAGGTTGGCAAATCCCCAATGATGTAATCCGTTGGCTACAACCCTACACATGTCGGTAAATCCCCGATGATGTAATCCGTTGGCTACAACCCTACGCAGATCGGCAAATCCTCGATGAATGTAATCCGTTGGCTACAAACCAGTGAAGGTTGGAAAATCCCCGATGGTGTAATCCATTGGCTACAACCCTACGCAGGTCGACAAATCTCCGATGATGTAATCCGTTGGCCACAACCCAGTGAAGGAATCAGCTCAACCCTGATAATGAATCCGTTGGCTACAAACCAGTGAAGGCATCGACATGACCCCGATGGTGAAATTCGTTGATTACAATTCAACGCAGGTCGACTCAACCCCGATAAAGTAATCTTTAACTTCCTTGGCCGGGGAAGTAACCCTTTTATACATCTCACACATCATTTCATCGGTTATACATGACATTGCATCATCAGATATACCTTATGCATTCTCCGTGTCTATTAAATCTTTGTCATGTTTATTCCATTACATTGCATAAACATGACAAAGAGGGGCATCTATAGACACTAAAAATTTTGCTTTTGTCGTACTAACCCTGCAGGAGGGTAAAAGCGTCATTTTACTTCAGAGACAACCCCGAAGTAGGGCAAAAGATCCCGGTCATCTCAGAGACAACCCCGGGAATGGTGAAGAGGACCAATGAAGTACAAACATACTGCAACCTGATCGAAGATCGATGAGCTGAGACAGTGATCATTCAAAACCACCTCAGCAAACCTCGAACGACGTACCATCGAGAAATAAGCCTGCGGATTGATATCTGGACCTGGAAGGTATCTCGTCTACGAGTATCAACTTCCCGAACCCTAGTTCAGTCAGACTCGATCTTATCTCGCTGTGTTCGTTAAAGACGGTCCAGAAGATCAAATGGCAGACATCAGCTTCTGCCGAATCAAGACCGAAGGAGCAATAACCAAGCCGGGGGGTCCCACTTGGGTAGCCTTGACCATGTATACGGTTACCCAGGACAAATTATAAACCCCCATCTTATTTCATTTAGAAAAGAGAGGGATACATGTTTAAAGAGAGAGAGAGTTTCTAGAGAGAAGGAGGCTCGGGTGGAACTCTTCTTCACATATTTGAAGCTCAATCATCCCACTTAATACATACTTGAAGCCGTCTTAGTGTTCTTACTTCATCCCGGGAGTCAAAAACGCTTGTTCACGCATCCCCCAATGTGAAATAATGCACTTTTAGCTTCGGTTTCTTTGTAAACTATGTTCAAATGATAGATTAATGAAGTATCTTATTTGAATCTAGCTATACTTGTTGTATTTTAAGCATATCGTGTAATAGTTGGTAGTTTTTACGTTTCTACCGGTTATTTTATGCTTGATACGTTGTATATAGTCTTCGGAGGCTAGATATACCTCAAGCTAAGCCTAATCTAGCTCACGAGAGGTTCTTAAGCATGAAGCTTTAACCCGGGAGCTATAACGGCTTAGATCCGTGGTATATCTATGGATTTATCATTTTTGAATCGTCCCGGTTAACCCGTATAGCCCTAAATCTATATTTAGAGGTAAAAGGGGGGCCGAATCAGCGTGAACGGTGATTTCGAGCGATGAAATCACTTAGTATCAAAGTCGTGGATGTTATGTATATGTAATATTGTATAAATCATGTGAGCCTAGGAATCCCGGTGTCGAGATCTCCGAATGGATTCGACTTGATTCCAACGATGGATCGGTTTTTACGTTGTAAATGCTTTAAATACTGTAAATATCGATGTACATGTAATATTTGGATCTTGAAAACGAACTCGAGGGGTTAGTCTCGAGAGCTCGGATCCAAGATCCCGTGATAGTGAAAACCTTCATTACAGGAGCTCGGTTCATCGAGATGGCTTTTATGCTAGATGATGATCTGAACTTTCTTAACGCTTTAGCATACATATCATCAAAATGATTTCTCAAAGAAAAAACCACAAAGAGCTTTTGGTGAAATAAAGCGATTCAGGGTAGATCACGTAATTAACGTAAAGAATAAAAGGAAGTGTCGAAGTCCTCGATTCCTAGTCGGGCAAAGGATTTGAAAACCTTACTTTCTAAAACCTCATTTCAATTCATATATCTTGCTAAAAATGAACTTTTGATTAAATCAAATCCTTCGTACCTAGGCGCAAAAAAGGTACAACACTACTTTCAAGTCACCAAAAAGACTTAGAAACCTACTAATAAAGCTTTCAAAATCAAAAAAACACTCACACACACACACACACACACACTTTTTGCATAAGAAAATCAATAAGATTCGTTACCGTGCTTGCACGGTAGTCGGGGGGTGCCTAACACCTTCCCCCCGCTTAACCTAGTCCCCGGATTTCACGAATCTCGGGTTTCAAGACCAAATCAAAGAGTCACGCATTGGACCATCTTGCGAAAAATTATTAAAACTCGGATGAGTTGGTACATCCATTTCCAAAATACCAACTGGCGACTCTATCTCAATTGGTCCAATCAATAAAATCAATCTTTCAAAATCGTCGACACATATGTCGGTACCGGTTTCCTACGAAATTCACAATTTAAAACGGAACCCCAAAGACAAAGTGAAAGGGAAAGGGAAAAGAAAAAAAATAAGGAAATCAGGGCACTCCTCTCTCGTTCCACGGATAAGAGACGAGGGCAAACAACTCCAAAAGAGAAAAAAGAGACCTCCTCCTTCAACAAAAAGGGAGACCGAGGACTTGATTTTTCTCCCGGCATCGACAGCGTACCTCATCGTCATCCTCTATGACGAATTCATACATGTCAGGTATCTTCGGTACCCTTCTAGATTTAAGAATAGGGTGTTGTATAGTTGGTTCATCCACTTGGTCAAGTACCTGACTTTGATCCGTAGTAATTTGTGGTTCTTGAACTTCTTCAAGATATATCTTATTCCCACTGACCCCTTCAAGGATAAGCTCCTTTTCTAAGAAGGCAACATATTTCACAACAAATACCTTTTGATCAGTTGGATGATAGAAATAATACCCTTGTGTTTCTTTAGGGTACCCCACAAATCTACACTTGTCGGATTTAGTCTGTAGCTTATCATTTTCAAACTTTTTGACATAAGCTTGACAACCCCAAGTCTTAACATGCTTAAGATTTGGTTTCCTCCCTTTTCACATCTCATATGGAGTCTTTGGGATGGATTTGGTAGGCACCTTGTTAAGTAGGTATGCAGCCGTTTCTAGGGCATAACCCCAGAAGGAAATTGGAAGATCGGTAAAACTTATCATGGAACAAACCATGTCCAACAATGTTCGATTTCTCCTTTCAGATACTCTATTTAACTGTGGTATTCCTGGTGGAATCCATTATGAGATTATACCATTATCTTTGAGACAATTGAGAAACTCTCACCGCTTAAGTATTCTCCACCTCGATCCGATCGAAGAATATTAATACTTATGCCAGTTTATTTCTCTACTTCACTTCTGAACTCTTTGTACTTTTCAAATGATTCAAATTTGTATTTCATTAAATACACATCCAAATCTTGGGTGATTATTAGTGAAAGTAATAAAATAAGAATACCCTCCCCGTGCATTCGTTGTCATAGGTCCACAAACATCTGTGTGAACCAACTCTAATAACTCTGTAACTCTTTCTTCTTTTCCACTAAAAGGAGATTAAGTCATTTTACCCATGAGACAAGATTCACAAGTTGGATATGATGCATAATCAAATAGCTCTAAGAGCCCATCCTTATACAACTTGAATAATCTTGTTTCATTGATATGACCTAGTCTACAGTGCCACATATCGGTATAATTAACATCATCTCTTTTCCTTTTCTTAGTTTATTCAATTTGAAATATATTTTCATGCAATTCAAGTATGTAAAGTCCATTTCGCAAATTACCAACACCATATAAAATATTGTTATTATAAATAGAACAATTGTTATTCTTTATTATAATGTCATATCCATCCATATCTAATACGGAAATAGAAATAATGTTTCTAATGATATTCGAAACAAAATAGCAATTATTCAATTTAATGGACTTTTCCATAGGCAGTGCTAAACAATAAGTGCCTACAGCTAATACAACAACCTTTGCTCCATTTACCACTCGTATGACAACCTCATCCTTGTTCTATTTTCTACTTCTGACCAGTCCCTACATAGTATTACATATGTGAGAACCACAGCCGGTATCCAATACCCAAGTAGAATTTTGACTTTCTAAAAAATTAATTTCAATCATAAAAAAACCTTGATTAGGAGTCGAAGGTTTTCCAAGCTTCTTCTGCTTTTGTTCCGCAAGGAAATCCTTGCAGTTCCACTTCCAAGGACCCGATGTATTGCAATGGAAGCACATTCCTTTGCTATCTGGATGAGATTTCTTATTATCCTTTACTATCGCCTTGCCCTTAACCTTCTTAGATTTCTTCTTTTGAGAAAATACCTTGGGCCTCTTCCTTTTCTTGGAAGAATCATCCACTATTAAGACATGGTTCTTCTTGGATGGGAAGTGACCTTCAGCGTTTTCAACATGTTAAGTAATTCAAGCAAACTGACATCCAACTTATTAATATAAAAATTCACAAAAAATTGTGAGACGGTCTCAAGGAGTGACTGCAAGACTAAATCTTGACTCAACTCCCCATCCATGACGAACCCAAGCTGTCCAAGGCAGTCAATCATATTTATCACCCTTAGGACATGAGTCTCAATGGCAGTGCCCTCGGTCATTCGAGATCGTAAGAGCTCCTTAGATATCTCATATCTAGCAGTCCTACTTTGTTCACCATGCAACTCCTTTAGGTGAAGCAACATCGTAGGAGCATCCATGTTTTCATGCTGACACTGAAGCTCTGTAGACACTCAAAATTTTGCATTCCAAGTACTAAACCAGCAAGAGGGCAAAATCGTCGTTTACCTTCCGGAGATAACCCTGGAAGATCAAACCAAAGTTGAAGCCCCGGTGACAACACCGGGAGATCAAACTCAGCCCTGGAGACAACACTGGGATGTTAAGTCAAGCCCCAGCAACAACACCGGGATGTAAAGACAAGCCCCAGCGATAACCCGAAAGATACGGTAGCCCCGGCGACAACACCGAGAGATCAGATCAACCTTCGGAGACAGCCCCAAAGCATCAAATCATCCCCAGAGATAACCCTGTGAGACCAAATCAGCCTCGGAGACAACCCTGAGGAATAAAAGATTCGACTGGGATTAAACCTAGTAGACAACCCCGAGAAAATAGTCAAAAACTGTGCCAATAAGGGAGACAACCCCTGGAAGGTTAAAATGGTCATTCTACCAACTTGAAGTCAAAATCAATCCAAATTGATGCAATGAGGGTCAAAAGAGCCATAACATCGAACCCGAGTGAAAACAGCACAAGACAGCTCAACGGACAGACTGTGAAAAAATAAAGATCTGATCATAAACCCATCTTCCTGAATTCAAAAATAGTCAAGTCTCATGTCATTGTGTAGCTCTCGGAAAGGGCTTTCTAGAAAGGTATAACACGACTCAAACGGACGCCCGGATCAAAAGTTATGAAGGTTTGAACCAGACATCGCGTTACTCGGAGTGCACGTACTTCGAGACAACGGGACCCATGGGAGTGGTGATAGTAGTGTGCATATAAGCCAATCATGTATGATGATAAAGCACATACTTTGTAAATAATTTTATTTATTTATTAATAAAATATTAATTTAAGACATTTTATTATCTACATGGTGCTATTTTTTATAATATGTAAATAACCCATAGTTTTAAGCAATGCTTTTAGAATCATGAGGAGATCATGCTAATGAGATCTAAATTCTTAGAAAGTTAAAAAAATAAAATAGTTCCCAATCGTGGGATTACTAAAATGGAGATTAGTAAATCCGAATAGATTGGTACATATGTATATAATTTTCAGGATCGATCACATCAATAATGCCGCGAATGTAATACGTACGTACTCCATTTGCTATAATGGAATATTGAAATATAATGGTCCATTTTTGGTTTGAATTGGTCTATCGATGGATGGATCTTCTTAATTCAACATATATATATATATATATATATCTTATCTCAATGAGAATTATTAATTATCTTTCCCGGATGCATATATATAGCTCAATTGCTAGACATGAGCTAATGTTGCGTGTCTGCAACTCCATTTTGGACTCTGGATAAAAAATGGCAAAAGTTAGCATGAGACCAAAACTCTAATTGGAACTCTCCCTTTAACGAGAAACCAACAAGGGAAGATGATAAACATGCCCAGAGATTGATTGATGAAAATGACAAGCATTAATTATAATTTGCTTTTCCTTCTCTTTTTAAGGTATGCTATATATATATATATATATATATATATATATATATATATATAAATTTTATCACAGCTAGAGTAGCGTTATATATATGATAAGGTCTTAATATTCCAAATTAATTTATGTTTATGTGACTTTTAATTCTTTGTTGTTTTTTCATTTTGGTCAATTCAAAAGGTATCAACTGCAACAACAACTTGTGTAAGCTGCCGGAGGAATTAATGAGCAAGACCCGGCAACTAGGTCAAGTCAGTCTAGCTTGCAAGTGGGATTAATTGAGTAATCAGTCAAAAAGGTACTCCTATAATGCATGTTATTTATATATGCAAATTTAAGGTGTTGATCATGTGTTGTGACAATTAATAGAGTACGTACATAGGTTGGTCGTTACGAGTATATTTATTAATTTATTTATTAAGAACAAAAGAGTTATATTTAATATTTCTTAATTGTTGCAAAGAATTTTTAAACGTCAGATATAATGGGATGTAGGGAGTATGTATTAGTAGGAATTTCTTAACATGTGCCCTAAGGACACATGCTAAGCACACAGTTCAAGGAAATATTCTTTTAAATTGTGTGTATATTTTCTTGAACTTAATATATATTAATTATTACTACAATACTAATTTATGCAATTATATGTAAGACTTGGATGCATAAGATCTTGAAATTCATTCTTATTTTTGACAAAATTGTTAAATCTTAATCGAATATAGCAAAAAAAAATGCAAATAAGAAAGTGAGCGACGGGTCATGACTCATGAGATTGTGGTATGTTCCTCTTAATGGCTGCTTGCAAAATACTAGTAAATGGGTAGGCCGGACGAATAAAAAAAAATCTAGTGCAAAATCTCATAGTTAGCTAGCTAGCTATATAGCTCCATTATTAGGGTATTATAGTACCTGACCGCAGTTTTCGATTGCTACGTCATTCTAGATAAATAGGACCCCCACCGTCTGAATGACCATGCAATAATCTCCCCCCCTCCCTCCTCTCTCTCCTATTATTTTTCTATGTCTAGGTTGTGATGTTTCTTTATCTTACTATAGAGTAATCACTCTTGACTCGCTCTTTAATCTTCATAGATTTCCATTTCTATTGCTTTGTATATGTTGTGTGCATTAATATTATGATCATCTATATTATCAAAATAAAAAAGTAAAATTTGCGATGTCTTTGTACTCTTCATTTATTGTATAATTAGAATTAGGATTCTCTCCATTTCAAATGAATTGTAGAGTCTCTATTTTATGATTCAGATTTAAAATGTGACATCATGATAATGTCGTAAAAGCAGTAAAAGGGGCACGAATTTGCAATCCAGGCCCCACTGAATTAAAAGTTAGTATATATAGTCAATTATATATATAATAAAGCAAAAAAAGCCACGAATCAGCGATCCAGGCCGAACAAGTTAGGTATATATATATATATATATATATATATACGTAAAAGCAAGTAAAAGTCACGGATCGACGATCCAGGCTGTGCAAACGAAGAAAAACGTATATATATATATATATATATATATATATTTATATATACTAAAAAGTTAGCTAAAACGGCCACGAAACTGAGTTTCGGGCCAAACCAGAAGATGAAAACTTTATATGCACGTTCACATATACGTAATGAAGTAAGAAATGAGTTCTGATCGTAAAAATACTTGCAATAGACTGCTCCACAGGCTTTTTGCCACTCGGTGGGCTTCAAATGGACGTTTTCATCGGTTAATTTTTGATATGTTGTAGAATATATGTATACAAACGTATTGGAAGAATAAAATCTAAGTTTTGATTATTAGAATTAGGGTTAAGAGACGAAATAGGCGAAGTTTCAGAGCGTTTTTTTATTTTATCGTCTTTTTTTCTAAGGCTAGGGGTTCTAATTAATAGACCAAAATGGTAGCGGGTCTACCTTCTACTGCCTCGAGTAGATCTGCGACTCCTTGTGGTGGGCCCCATTATCTCGAAGTACGTGCGCTCCGAGCAACGCGATGTCAGGTTCGAGCCTTCTTAACTTTTGATCAGAGCGTCCGTTTGAGGCGTGCTATACCTTTCCGGAAAGCCCTTTTCGGGAGTGACACAATAACATGAGACTTAACCTTTTCCGAATCCAGGAAGATGGGTTTATAACCAGATTTTCATTTTTTTATAGTTTGTCCGTTGAGATGTATTGTGCTGTTTTCACTCGGGATCGATGTTATGGCTCTTTCTGACCTTCATTGCTTCAATTCGACTTGATTTTAACGGAATAGGCTTCAAGTTGGTAAAATAACCGTTTTGCCCCTCCAGAGGTTGTCTCCTGTACTGGCACGGTTTTCGACTGTTTTCTCGGGGTTGGTTCCGAGGTTTGATCCCAACCGACTCTGTTCGTCCTCAGGATTGTCTTCGAGGTTGAATTGGTTTTCCAGGGTTGTCTCTGGAGATTATTTGATGCTTCAGGGCTGTCTCCGAAGTTTATTTGGCTTCCCAGGATTGTCCCTAGGGTGATTGCATCTCCCGGGGTCGTCGCCGGGGTTTGACTTGACATCCCGGTGTTGTCGTCGGGGCTGAGTTTGATCTTCCGGTGTTGTTGTCAGGGCTGTTGTACCTCCCGGGTTGTGGCCGGAGCTTGACTTGACATCCCGGTGTTGTCGCCGGGGCTGAGTTTGATATCCCGGTGTTGTCCCCGAGGTTGTTGTACCTCCCGGATTGTGGCCAGGGCTTGACTTTACATCCAGTGTTGTCACCGGGACTGAGTTTGATCTTTCGGTGTTGTCACCGTGGCTGCTGACTTGGGTTTGAACTTCCAGGGTTGTCTCTAGAATGTAAAAGACGGTCTTGCCCTCCTGCAGGATTAGTAATAGGAATGCAAAAATTTTGAGTGTCAATAATAATAATATACGTACTAACTCCTTCAGTTATAAAATATAAGTCAGTTACAAAATTCAAAAAGACATAAGGCCTTGTTTGGCAAAACACTTCCAACTCCCTTTTTAATTTATTTTTATATTACTTATATAATATAGTTTATTTGTCACACCACAATTAATTAAACCCTTTTTATTTAAATTCAATTAACTAAAGTTAATATCAACTTGTTAAATCAAATTCCTATATAAATTATAATTTATTTAACAAATCATTAAATCTCCAATTTAATTATTAAATTAAATTGAAACAATATTATAAATATTAAACAACTCATTTAATTTAATTAACACAATTAAATTAAAACTTCACACTATAAAATTATCCCACATTAATTTAATTAACATACCACACTTAATTTATTTAATCCACCACAATTCCATCAAATACTTATTTAACTAAATAAATAAATCAAGTAAAATATTTATTTAATTTCATAAATATTTAAAATCAAATACAAAATCTCGTTCGTTACATCCTTCCCTCCTTAAAAGGATTATGTCCTCAGAATCACAACTCAATTAATTCATCCATCACATTCTTCTCTCCTTAAAAAGATTTTGTCCCCAGAATCGTTACACAAGGACTTAAGCAAATAACTAAGGATAGTTTTTCATCATAACGTCTTCGAGTTCCCACTTAGCTTCTTTAGCATTGTGGTTCCTCCAGATTACCTTCACAAAAGGTAATACTTTGTTTTTAAGTACTTGCTCTTTCATGTCAACTATCTGAACAGGGACTTCCTCGTAAGATAAATCTTTTTCAAACTATAATGGTTCATATTCTTTGACATATTTGTAATCATGCGTGTATGGCCATAACTCTGAAATATGAAACACGTTATGAATATGGTCTAATTCTGGAGGTAACGCAACCTCATAAGCTACCTCACCAACCCTTCGCAGTATCTCAAAGGGACCAATAAATCTGGGACTCAGTTTTCCTTTTTTGCCAAATCGAATTTTCCACTTCAAGTGAGACACTGTGATGAACGAGATTTTATAATTTATTTAAATATTTATTGAATTAAATAAATATTTTTCGTTGATTTAATTATTGAATTAAATAATCAATCGATGAATTGTGGTAGATTAATTAATTATATGTGTTACATTAATTAAATTAATGTGGAGAATTTTATTATTCAAAGTATGTATTTAATTGAGCTTATTTGATTAAATGAATTATTTAAATAAGCGTAATGTTATTCTAATTAATTAGAGATTTAATGATTTGACATAATTAATAAAAGATATTTTTAATTATGTGACAATGTGATTTAAAGTCAATTTATTATATTTTATTTAATTGATTTAAATAAAATTAATTGATTAATTAGAAGTGTGACAATTAACTATATATTAAGAGTTTAATTAAATTAAAGGGAAAGAAGAGGGAATGGGAGAAACCAAACATGACCTTAATGGGAGTTAAGGGCAGTTAACCCATGATGGAACGACTGACCATTTTGTTGTCAGTTTATATACACGTATTACATAACTTATATATTATATCATATAACATAACATATCATATTCATCTGTAAAAGCTTCAGAGAAAAATAGAGAGAAAGTTAGAGAGTTAGAATTTGAGAAAACTTGAAGATTAGTTCGTATCATATCAAACAGAGTTAGCAAGGATATATTCTTCAACTTCAAATTTATATTCAAATTCATATGTTCTTCCATTAACGTATCTTTGAGTTTTCTGTAAAAATATAGTTTGTGATTATTTCATAAAGTGATGATATAAGTGTTAATTGTTAGTCATAACATGTTTTCTAATATGTATTCATGTTTTAAAACAATCAATTGCATATAATTATGCCTTAATTGGAAGTTTGTGAAATTTTCAGAGTTTCTCCATTTACGTGTGTTAAAAGTTCTCTGTGAAGGAAAATTTTGATGATTGTTTAATATAGGACTATATGTGTGTTACAAATTGTTCATAACATGTTTTAAACCATATACGCATGATTTACAGTGATTAAAACTATATAATTATGTTTTAATTGGGTTTTCAAAAGTTACAGAGTATGAAAGTTGTATTTATGGCCCTTACGTACAAATTTACATGCTTTAATTATTTATTAAACTCTAAATTGACAATAGAATATGATTATGCATGTTTAAACGAACAAAACAGAATTCAAACGGACGGATTCAGTGTTATTACAAATCTGTAACGTTGAATTTCATATTTTCATCATAACTTGACAAATATTGAAAACAGTGAAATTAAATGTCTTAATTTTTGTAATTATGTGATCTAAAGTCTTAGACTCATGCTAGAACATTGTATGATGCTTCTGTAAAGTTTATACTTCATGGGTAACAGTAATTATCGTCGTGTTAGTATAAATTGGAGTTAATTAGGTTATTCTGTGTTCTTCGCGAACTGCAGATTCTTGGTCTGCGTCGCAGCGCGACCGCGCCGCTCCAAGGAACAAATGGAGCGCACCCGCGCCGTGCAGCGCGCCAGCGCAGCTCCAAAAAATAATTGGAGTGCTGCCGCGCCTGTAAGACCCCAACTTTTATGAATAAAAAATTGAATTTCCTCTATATATTATTTTGAAATAGTCAGGGGTTAATTTGATAATGTGGAATGTTATGGGTAAAATACGCAAATATTTTAAATAAGCAAGTGGTTATAAAATATTCATTGTTGTCAGAGAATATTCGTTTGGTCGTGGAATATTCTTGCTGTCGGGGAATATTCGTACGATGGCGCAGCCATTTGTGGGCCCCATAACGAAAAACTGTCAGATGAAGAAAACGACAAGAATAAGTTTTTTATAAATAACGGTGTAGTTATTACCGTTAACACTGTTGGAGTACCCGATGGGTAAAGTAAAGTAATACGCGTTGTTGCACAGTAGCACACGGTATTGTACAGTATTTTTATATTATTGTTAATTCAATAATTGTCACTGCACAGTATTTCCCATTATCAGATCAATAATTCATATTATTTGAATAATATTATTAGATAATAGTATTGGCAATGTCTAAGAAAGTTCTGTCTAGGAGTGGTTATTTAATTGCGCGCCACTATAGAGAAATCCTTATCGGAAGGCCCCCTCTTTCCTGAGAACGACCTGGTTCGTCAATATTGTAGTTCTGTAATATTATTTGTGAATAATTAATTATTGATTTATATGATAAAAAAATATTTATTTTTGTTGATATAAAAGAAGAAATTAGCGCTGATGTGTTTTATCAGTATTTTGTTAGAATAGAGGTGTGAAAAATCATCTGTATGTGGATTTCGGACAATTTATGTTTGGAATTTGAAAAAATTTCTTCTACAAAGTTGTAGAGAATTAAATTTTCTATAGAATGAACATAAGATTTGAATTTTTCTGACAAAAGGGCTATTTATTATGAATTATTGAAGTTTTGGAATAATTGATTTTTGGAGTTATAAATATTTTTTTTAATAAAAATATTTTTTTGATGGTGGGCCGCACTTGTGTAGGCTGATGAATTGGTCAAGGAGGTGTGAGGAAGATTTTTAATAAATATAATATTTTATTAAATTTTCTACTTCGGCGTTCTAAGCATTTTCTTATAAATAGGGTGCTGAATTATAATTTGAAAATCACACCAGAATCATAAGTTTCTTGTTCTATAATATCGAGCGTATTTTGATACTTTGAGTGTTGCTATTCAGTGCAAATTTTTTTCAGTATTATATCCGATATTCCAGTTAAAAGTACTGTTCTTTTGAGGTAAGGGATGTTATTTTTTTCAAAAATAATGTTATTTCTTTCAATATCATGACACCGAAATATTGGTATGAATTTTATTGTGAAATTTTTACCTTTTCATATTGGAGTTACTATTCACGTATACGATACTATTCACGTATACGTCACTATTCACGTATACGACACTATTCACGAATACGATACTATTCACAGAAAAATTAGATTTTCTTTTCTTTGTCCAAGTTGGCTATTATGGTTCCTATCTTTGATTGGATCCAAGTTTTGATCTTCATTCTTAAATTTTGCTCCACAATTGATTATTATGGAGTATTCTTGAACTTGGATAAACTAAATTATGAATCCCTAATTTTTATCCTTTATCTCACTGGATTCGTTCTTTAAAAAATTTTCATCATCTTCAGTCTTAAATGGTGATACAAAAGAATATCTTTGGCCTGTAGTGCAAAGATGAATGATTATTTGATGAATATCTTTGGCCTGTAGTGCAAAGATGAACGATTACCTGATGAATATCTTTGGCCCATAGTGCAAAGATGAATATTTGATTCAAGATATATATTGATTGATGTTACAGGGATAAAATATTGATTATGGACTTTCAAATCATAGAAGATAGTAGACATTATTTCCTACTTAATTCTTCTGATGCATTGTTATTTCCGCTGCAGTTGTTGATCTAAAACTTGTGGTCCATAATATTTTATCTGATTTGTTGAATACTAACGATAAATTGTTCTTTATTATCTTAGTCATAATATTCTTTACTGGGCTAGTTGAGCTCACCCTTTTCATCTATTGTCATCTTCAGGAAATGAGAATGTCGTATAGACTAGTCGGGGGACAGAGTGATGGTCCGAGTTAGATTAGTAGTAGTTCTCACTATTTTTATAAAATAGTGTGATAATAATTATAATGAGGACTTAGTTTGAATGTTTATATTTTCTACATATTTGTATTGACACTCACAGTTATGTGTTCGTATTTTGCACGACCGTGTGATATAAAAGTTGTATTTGGATTCTGTACCATGTATTTGGTGACCCAGAATGGGTTGGTTGGATTAGACCTATTCTGGGGGCGTTACAGTTGGTATCAAAGCTTAGGGATATGGTCTCTGGCGTATATCGGGGAATAGAACTAGGAGGGGAGAGACGAGTAAATCCTTCACTAGTGTGTCCTACCTAAGCTTATATGGTATTTAATTGGTCAGTCGGAGCATAGGATTAATATGTGATATGTTAATTTGTTTAATTAACCCTTGTTTTATGGCAGTATTTGAGAATGGCAGCTGAGAATATTAACAATGGAGTGAATGAGACCGTGGAGACACCTTTAATCACCAACCTGGAGAACGTGCAACAGGAAGGCAATGTTCCTCCTGAAAACAACACTGATCAGACGATAAACGATGAGATGTTTAGAAACTTTTTGCATTTGATGCAAAACCAGACGAGGGAGACTCGTGTGCAAAATACAGGTGAAAATAATAACAACACGCAGATTGTCACTGCCAAGCAGTTCAAAGAGTTGGGACCACTAGAGTTTCAAGGAAAACTAGATCCAATCAAGGCAGAGATGTGGGTTGAGCAAATTACCAAGATATTTGATGTCTTGGAATGCACGGAGGAACAGAAGGTTCCATTCGCCACCTTTATGTTCCGTGGATAGGCAGATTACTGGTGGGAGTCTACGAAGCGTACCCAGCCTGCCGCACTCAAGATGTCTTGGGAAGCGTTCCGGAAACTGTTCAATGACAAGTACTTTCCTGAAAGTATTCGTCATATGATGGAGGTGGAGTTTATCAGACCGGAATAAAATAACATGACTGTGTCCCAGTACGAGGCTAAGTTCGCGGAGTTGTCCAGGTTTGCACCTCATTTGGTAAAAATGAGGAACGTATGACGCGGATGTCTTTGAGTGGTTTGAAACCTGAAATTCGTCAATACCTCATTTTTCACAAATTTTCACTTTATTCGGATGTAGTAAACAGGGCTCAGTTATTAGAACGAGATAATGAGTCTATTCAACCAAGGGACCACAACCAGGGTCGTACCGGTGACAGCAATCATTGGAGCAATGACAACCAGCGGGGAGGAAAGTATCATGACAGAAGCAGTAACCACTCCGGTGGTAATCGTGGCCATGATAATAGAAGAAGTGAGTAGGGGGGAGATTTCAAGAAGAGAAGGTACAACAATGAGAATGTGAAGACGTCGACATTAGCACCAGCATCAACTGTTTCTAGGGGAGCATCGGTCGTATGCTATAAATGTAGGAAAGAGGGACACATCAACCCAAACTGCCCACAATAATTCAAGGCATACTATAACTGTGGAAAGGAAGGACATATTGCTCGAGATTGTCCTGTAACGAAACCAAGTCCAGTGGGGGTGGTGATTCCAAAGGCAGTTTCGAACAAGTCAAAGTCGGTGGTTCCTAGAAGAGCGTTTGTCGTGACTGCCCAAAATGCAAGGAACCCGAACGAGGTGATCACGGGTAAGCTAATCATAAACTCTTGCGAAGTTTACACTTTGTTAGATACCGGTGCTACCCATTCATTTATATCACCTACTTGTGCTCAACGGTTGAACTTGACATCTGAGAAATTAGACTTTGACTTATCTGTTGAGACTCCGTTGGGAGAAACCTTCGTTACATCTATAATTTACAAATCTTGCTTGATTCAGATTGGTACCCTCACCCTACATGTTGATCTTATATCTTTGAAAATACATGTGTTTGACGTGATTTTAGGAATTGATTGGTTAACCACTTATCATGCCAAAATTGATTGTTTTCGTAAGGTTGCTAGTGTTCATATTCCTAACCAACCTGTTGTGCGAATTCAAACCACCAAACCACTAAAATCAGTCAATGTCAATTCAAGTCACAAAGCTATTCGTTTATTAAAAAATGGATGTCAAGCTTTCTTAGCTTATGTCACTGATCTAAACCAGAATACGTCAGATTTGAATAATATTTTTGTTTGTTAATAAATTTCCTGATATATTTCCCGAAGAACTTCACTGTCTACCCCAAGAACGTGAAGTTGAATTCTTTATTGACCTTGAGCCCGGTACAAAACCCATTTCTAAAACCCCATATCGAATGGCTCCTATTGAACTTCAGGAGTTAAAGGTCCAACTACAGGAGTTGTTAGATATCGGTTTCATTCATCCTAGTACGTCTCCTTGGGGTGCTCCTGTTTTATTCGTAAAGAAGAAAGACGGGAGTATGCGACTTTATATTGACTATCGGGAGTTGAACCATGTCACCATCAAGAAGAGGTATCCGCTACCTCGTATTGATGACCTGTTCGACCAGTTGCAAGGAGCACAATTCTTTTCAAAGATCGATCTTCGTTCTGGATATCATCAGCTGAAGATTAAAACTGAGGATATTCCGAAGACTGCCTTCAGAACTCGGTACGGGCATTATGAGTTCTTAGTCATATCTTTTGGATTGACTAATGCTCTTGCTGCTTTCATGGATATGATGAACCGTGTATTCAAGGAATATTTGGATCAGTTCGTGGTTGTCTTTATTGATGACATCCTCATCTATTCCAAAAGCCGTGAAGATCATGAGCACCACTTGAAGCTGGTACTTCAAAGGCTTTGTGAAAATAAGTTATATGCCAAGTTGAAGAAATGCGAGTTCTGGCTTGAGAAAGTAGCATTCCTTGGGCACATGGTGTCAAAATATGGAGTATCTGTTGACCCAGCGAAGATTAAAGTAATACAAAGTTGGAAGCAACCGAAGTCGGTGACCGAAGTACGTAGCTTTTTGAGCTTAGCTGGTTATTATCAAAGATTCGTGGAAGAATTTTTTCAAATCGCTACTCCATTAACTAAGTTGACTCAAAAAGATACAAAATTCGTATGGAGCGAGGAATGCGAGAAGAGCTTCCAAGAGCTCACGAGGAGACTTATCTCGGCACCTGTTCTGACAATACCATCTGGTTCAGATGGATTGTTATCTACAGCGAAGCTTCGGGCAAAGGGTTAGGATGTGTTCTCATGTAACATGGGAAAGTCATAGCCTATGCCTCGCAACGACTCAAGGAATATGAGAGGAATTATCCTACTCATGATCTAGAGTTGGCAGTTGTCATTTTCGCGTTGAAGATCTGGAGACACTACTTGTACTGGGAGAAAGTGGAGATTTATACGGATCATAAGAGCCTTAAATATTTCTTCAGTCAAAAGGAACTCAACATGTGGCAACGACGTTGGCTTGAGATGTTGAAAGATTGCGATCATACCATCCAATACCATCCAGGAAAAGTGAACGTGGTAGTTGACGCGTTGAGTAGAAGATCATATGCGGGAACGAGTGCGATGCTGTCCGCACAAAGGCCTATTTTGTGTGAATTACAAAAGATGGAGATAGAGTTCAAGACTTCGGAGACCCACATGATGATGTCAAGTATACACGTAGAACCAGCTTTGATTGGAAAAGTTAAAGCTGCTCAAGCTACGGATCCAGAGCTGATGAAGATGAAGAAGAAGGTGCAAGAAGGTGCAGTTCCAGAAGCAAGAATCGTTGAAGAAGGAATACTTCGAGTCAACTCCAGACTTTGTGTTCCTAACGATTCTGATTTGAAGTATGGAATCATGATGGAGGCACACAATACACTGTTTGCAATCCATCCTGGGAGTACCAAAATGTATCGTGATCTTTGGCATACATTTTGGTGGAACAATATGAAGAGAGAGATCGCGGAGTTTATCTCGAGGTGTTAAAATTGTCACTGTGTAAAGGCGGAGCATCAAGTGCCAAAGGGTCCATTGCAACCACTTGAGATTCCAAAATGGAAGTGGGAACACATTACCATGAATTTTGTTATGGGTCTTCCCAAGGTTTCTCAAGGAATAGATGCGATTTGGGTTATTGTTGATAGATTAACCAAGTCTGCTCATTTTTTGCCAATACGGGAGACTTATTCCCTTGAACGTCTTGCTCGTATGTACGTGAATGAGATTGTGAGATTGCATGGCATGCCATTATCCATAGTTTTGGATCGTGACCCAAGATTCACTTCACGATTTTGGGTTAGCTTGCAGAAAGCTATGGGCACGGATTTACGATTCAGTTCGGCATATCATCCTCAAACGGACGGGCAATCAGAAAGGACTATTCAAACTCTTGAAGATTTATTGAGACTCTGTGTTCGAGACTTCAAAGGGAGTTGGGATAAGTACCTACCATTGGTGGAATTCTCCTACAACAATAGTTATCAGGCATGTATAGGTGTGGCTCCATTCGAGGCGTTGTATGGGAGAAAGTGTCGTTCTCCAGTATGTTGGGATGAGGTGGGTGAGGCAACTTTGTTGGGACCGGAGTTAGTACGTATGACTACGGAAAAGATCCAAATGATCCGACAATGTATACAAATGGCATAGGATCGACAAAAGAGTTATGCGGATCTTCATCGAAAGGACGTGGAATTTAATGTTGAGGACCATGTATTATTACGTGTTGCTCCGTGGAAAGGAGTTACGAGGTTTAGGAAGAGAGAAAAGCTCAATCCACGATTTATTGGTCCATTTGAGATTCTTGACCGAGTAGGAAATGAGGCCTATAGACTCGCATTACCTCAAAGCATGTCTCGTGTTCATAACGTGTTTCACATATTTGTGTTACGTAAATATGTGAAAGACCCGAGCCACATTATTGAGTTAGAACCGGGCGAGATAGCCGAAGATTTAATGTACGAGGAGGTACCTGTCAAGATTTTGAATAGGAAGGAGCATGTCCTACGCACAAAGGTTATACCACAAGTCAATATTTTGTGGAAGAACCATGCTATTGAGGAAATGACCTGGGAGTTGGAATCGGAAATGAAAGCGAGGTATCCTCACCTTTTCAAAACACCGGGTACGCACGTCAATTTCGAGGATGAAATTTCATAAGGAGGGGAGGTTGTAAGACCCCAACTTTTATGAATAAAAAATTGAATTTCCTCTATATGTTATTTTGAAATAGTCAGGGGTTAATTTGATAATGCGGAATGTTATGGGAAAAATTCACAAATATTTTAAATAAGCAAGTGGTTATAAAATATTTATTGTTGTCGGGGAATATTCGTTTGGTCGTGAAATATTCTTGCTGTCGGGGAATATTCGTACGACGGCGCAGCCATTTGTGCGCCCTATAACGGAAAACTGTCGGATGAAGAAAACGACAAGAATAAGTTTTTTATAAATAACGGCGTAGTTGTTACCATTAACACTGTTGGAATACCCGATGGGTAAAGTAAAGTAATACGCGTTGTTGCACAGTAGCACACGGTATTGCACAGTATTTTTATATTATTGTTAATTTAATAATTGTCACTGCACAGTATTTTCCATTATCAGATCAATAATTCATATTATTTGAATATTTTATTAGATAACATTATTGGCAATGTCTAGGGAAGTTCTGTCTAGGAGGGGTTATTTAATTGCGCGCCAGTAAGGAGAAATCCTTATCGGAAGCCTGGGAACGACTTGGTTGTCAATATTGTAGTTCTGTAATATTATTTGTTAATAATTAAATATTAATTTATATAATAAAGAAATATTTATTTTTGTGGATATAAACGAAGAAATTAGTGCTGATGTGTTTTATCAGTATTTTGTTAGAATAGAGGTGTGGAAAATAATCCGTATGTGGATTTCGGACAATTTATGTTTAGAATTTGGAAAAACTTTCTTCTACAAAGTTGTAGAGAATTAAATTTCCAATGGAATGGACATAAGATTTGAATTTTTCTGATAAAAGGGCTATTTATTATGAATTATTGAAGTTCCAGAATAATTGATTTTTGATGTTATAATTTTTTTTTTAATAAAAATGTTTTTTTGATGGTGGGCCCCACTTATGTGGGTTGATGAATTGGTCAAGGAGGTGTGCGAAAGATTTTTAATAAATATAATATTTTATTAAATTTTTTGCTTTGGCGTTCTAAGTATTTTCTTATAAATAGGGTGCTGAATTATAATTTGAAAATCACACCAGAATCATAAGTTTCTTTCTCTATAATATCGAGCGTATTTTTGTGAGTATTTCGATACCTTGAGTGTTGCTATTCAGTGCAAGTTTTCTTCAGTTTTATATCCGATATTCTAGTTAGAAGTACTGTTCTTTTGAGGTAAGGGATGTTATTTTTTTTCAAAAATAATGTTATTTCTTTCAATATCATGACACTGAAATATTGGTATGAATTTTATTGTGAAATTTTTACCTTTTTATATTGAAATTACTATTTACGTATACGGTACTATTCACGTATACGATACTATTCACGAATACGGTACTAGTCACAGAAAAATTAAATTTTTCTTTCTTTGTCCAAGTTGGCTATTATGGTTCCTATCTTTGATTGGATCCAAGTTTTGATCTTTATTCTTAAATTTTGCTCCACAATTGATTATTATGGAGTATTCTTGAACTTGGATAAACTAAATTACGAATCCCTAATTTTTATCATTTATCTCACTAGATTCGTTCTTTAAAATATTTTTTATCATCTTCAGTCTTAAATGGTGATATAAAAGAATATCCTGTAGTGCAAAGATAGATGATTATTTGATGAATATCTTTGGCCTGTAGTGCAAAGATGAACGATTACCTGATGAATATCTTTGGCCCGTAGTGCAAAAATGAATATTTGATTTAAGATATATATTGATTGATGTTACAGGAGATAAAATATTAATTATGGACTTTCAAATCATAGAAGATAGTAGACATTATTTCCTACTTAATTCTTCTGATGCATTGTTATTTCCACTGCAGTTGTTGATCTAAAAACTTGTGGTCCATAATATTTTATCTGATTTGTTGAAGACTAACGATAAATTGTTCTTTATTATCTTAGTCATAATATTCTTTACTAGGCTAGTTGAGCTCACCTTTTTCATCTATTGTCCTCTTCAGGAAATGAGAATGTCATAGGGACTTGTCGTGGGACAGAGTGATGGTCCGAGTTAGAGCAGGAGTAGTCCTCACTATTTTTATAAAATAGTGTGATAATAATTGTAATAAGGACTTAGTTTGAATATTTATATTTTTTACATATTTGTATTGACACTCACAGTTGTGTGTTCGTATTTTGCACGACCGTGTGATATAAAAGTTATATTTAGATTCTGTACCATGTATTTGGCGACCCAGAATGGGTTGGTTGGATTAGACCTATTCTGGGGGCGTCACAGTTGGTATCAGAGCTTAGGGATATGGTCTCTGGCGGAGATCGGGCAATAGAACTAGGAAGGGAGAGACGAGTAAATCCTTCACTAGTCTGTCCTACCTAAGCTTATGTGGTATTTAATTGGTCAGTCGGAGCATAGGATTAATATGTGATATGTTAATTTGTTTAATTAATCCTTGTTTTATGGCAGTATTTGAGAATGGCAGCTGAGAATATTAACAATGGAGTGAATGAGACCGTGGAGACACCTTTAATCACCAACCTGGAGAACGTGCAACAGGAAGGCAATGTTCCTCCTGAAAACAACACTGATCAAACGATAAACGATGACATGCTTATAAGCTTTTTGTAGTTCATGCAAAACCAGACGAGAGAGACTCGTGTGCAAAATACAGGTGGAAATAATAATAACACGCGGATTGTCACTGCCAAGTAGTTCAAAGAGTTGTGACCACTAGAGTTTCAGGGAAAGCCAGATCCAATCAAGGCAAAGACGTGGGTTAAGAAAATTACCAAGATATTTGATGTCTTGGGATGCACGGAGGAACAGAAGGTTCCGTTCGCCACCTTTATGTTCCATGAAGAGGCAGATTACTGGTGAGAGTTTGTGAAGCGTACCCAGCCTGCCGCACTCAAGATGTCTTGGGAAGCATTCCAGAAATTATTCAATGACAAGTATTTTCTTGAAAGTATTCGTCATATCAAGGAGGTGGAGTTTATCAGACTGGAACAAAACAACATGACTGTGTCCCAATACGAGGCTAAGTTCGCTGAGTTGTCCAGGTTTGCACCTCATTTGGTAAAGAATGAGGAACGTATGACGCGGATGTTTCTGAGAGGTTTGAAACCTGAAATTTGTCAATACCTCATGCCTCATAAATTTTCTGTCTATTCAGATGTAGTAAACAGGGCTCAGTTATTAAAACGAGATAATGAGTTTGTTCAACTAAGGGACCACAACTAGGGTCATACATTGTGACAGCAGTCATCGGAGCAATGACAACCAGCGGGGAGGAAAGTATCATGACAGAAGCAGTAACCACTCCGGTGGTAATCGTGGCCATGATAATAGGAGAAGTGAGTCGGGGGGAGATTTCAAGAAGAGAAAGTACAACAATGAGAACGTGAAGACATCGACATTAGCACCAGCATCAACTGTTTCTAGGGGAGCATCGGTCGTATGCTATAAATGCAGGAAAGAGGGACACATCAGCCCAAAACTACCCACAACAATTCAAGGCATGCTATAACTGTGGAAAGAAAGGACATATAGCTCGAGATTGACTTGTAGCGAAACCAAGTCCAGCGGGGGTGGTGATTCCAAAGGCGGTTTCGGACAAGTCAAAGTCGGTGGTTCCTGGAAGAGCGTTTGTCATGACTGCCCAAAACACGAGGAACCCGAACGAGTTGATCACGGGTAAGCTAATCATAAACTCTTGCGAAGTTTACACTTTGTTAGATACCGGTGCTACCCATTCTTTTATATCACCTACTTGTGCTCAACGTTTAAACTTGACACTTGAGAAATTAGACTTTGACTTATCTGTTGAGACTCCATTGGGAGAAACCTTCGTTACATCTATAATTTACAAATCTTGCTTGATTCAGATTGGTACCCTCACCCTACATGTTGATCTATATCTTTGAAAATACTTGCATTTGACGTGATTTTAGGAATTGATTGGTTAACCACTTATCATGCAAAAATTGATTGTTTTCGTAAGGTTGTTAGTTTTCATATTCCTAACCAACCTGTTGTGCGAATTCAAACCACCAAACCACTAAAATCAGTTAATGTCATTTCAAGTCACAAAGCTATTCGTTTATTGAAAAATGGATGTTAAGCTTTCTTAGCTCATGTCATTGATCTAAACCAGAATACGTCAGATTTGAATAATATTTCTGTTGTTAATAAATTTCCTGATGTATTTCCCGAAGAACTTCCTGGTCTACCCCAAGAACGTGAAGTTGAATTCTTTATTGACCTTGAGCCCGGTACAAAATCCATTTCTAAAACCCCATATCGAATAGCTCCTATTGAACTTCAGGAGTTAAAGGTCGAAATACAAGAGTTGTTAGACATCGGTTTCATTCGTCCTAGTACGTCTACTTGGGGTGCACCTGTTTTATTCGTAAAGAAGAAAGACGGGAGTATGCGACTTTGTGTTGACTATCTGGAGTTGAACCATGTCACCATCAAGAATAGGTATCCGCTACCTCGTATTGATGACCTGTTCGACCAGTTGCAAGGAGCACAATTCTTTTCAAAGATTGATCTTCGTTCTGGATATCATCAGCTGAAGATTAAAACTGAGGATATTCCGAAGACTGCCTTTAGAACTCGGTATGGGCATTATGAGTTCTTAGTCATGTCTTTTGGATTGACTAATGCTCCTACTACTTTCATGGTTATGATGAACCGTATATTCAAGGAATATTTGGATCAGTTCGTGGTTGTCTTTATTGATGACATCCTCATCTATTCCAAAAGCCATGAAGATCATGAGCACCACTTGAAGCTGGTACTTCAAAGGCTTCGTGAAAACAAGTTATATGCCAAGTTGAAGAATTGCGAGTTCTGGCTTGAGAAAGTAGCATTCCTTGGGCATGTGGTGTCAAAACATGGAGTATCTGTTGACCCAACGAAGATTAAAGTAATACAAAGTTGGGAGCAACCGAAGTCGGTGATCGAAGTACGTAGCTTTTTGAGCTTAGCTGGTTATTATCAGAGATTCGTGGAAGAATTTTCTCGAATTGCTACTCCATTAACTCAGTTGACTCAAAAAGATACAAAATTCGTATGGAGCGAGGAATGCGAGAAGAGCTTCCAAGAGCTCAAGAGGAGACTTATTTCGGCACCTGTTTTGACAATACCATCTGGTTCAGATGGATTTGTTATCTACAGCGAAGCTTCGGGCAAAGGGTTAGGATGTGTTCTCATGCAACATAGGAAATTCATAGCCTATGCCTCGCGACAACTCAAGGAATATGATAGGAATTATCCTACTCATGATCTAGAGTTGGCAGCAGTCATTTTCGCGTTGAAGATCTGGAGACACTACTTGTACGGGGAGAAAGTGGAGATGTATATGGATCATAAGAGCCTTAAATATTTCTTCAGTCAAAAGGAACTCAACATGCGGGAACGACGTTGGCTTGAGCTATTGAAAGATTGCGATCATACCATCCAATACCATCCAGGAAAAGCGAACGTGGTAGTTAACGCGTTGAGTAGAAGATCATATGCGGGAACGAGTGCGATGTTGTCCAGTACAAAGGCCTATTCTGTGTGAATTACAAAAGATGGAGATAGAGTTCAAGACTTCGGGGACCCACATGATGATGTCAAGTATACGTGTAGAACCAGCTTTGATTGATAAAGTTAAAGCTGCTCAAGCTACAGATCCAGAGCTGATGAAGATGAAGAAGAAGGTGCAAGAAGGTGCTGTTCCAGAAGTAAAAATCATTGAAGAAGGAATACTTCGAGTCAACTCCAGAATTTGTGTTCCTAACGATTCTGATTTGAAGTATGGAATCATGATGGAGGCACACAATACACTGTTTGCAATCCATCCTGGGAGTACCAAAATGTATCGTGATCTTCGACATACATTTTGGTGGAACAATATGAAGCGAGAGATCGCGAAGTTTATCTCGAGGTGTTTAAGTTGTCAACGTGTAAAGGCGGAGCATCAAGTGCCAAAGGGTCTATTACGACCACTTGAGATTCCAAAATAGAAGTGGGAACACATTACCATAGATTTTGTTATGGGTCTTCCCAAGGTTTCTCAAGGTATAGATGCGATTTGGGTTATTGTTGATTGATTAACTAAGTCTGCTCATTTCTTGCCGATACGGGAGACTTATTCCCTTGAACGTCTTGCTCGTATGTACGTGAATGAGATTGTGAGATTGCATGGCATGCCAGTATCCATAGTTTTGAATCGTGACCCAAGATTTACTTCATAATTTTGGGTTAGCTTGCAGAAAGCTATGAGCATGAATTTACGATTCAGTTCGGTATATCATCCTCAAACTCTTGAAGATCTATTGAGACTCTGTGTTCTAGACTTCAAAGGGAGTTGGGATAAGCACCTACCATTGGTGAAATTCTCCTACAACAACAGTTATCAGGCATGTATAGGTGTGGCTCCATTCGAGGCGTTGTATGAGAGAAAGTGTCGTTCTCTAGTATGTTGGGATGAGGTGGGTGAGGCAACTTTGTTGGGACTGGAGTTAGTACGTATGACTACAGAAAAGATCCAAATAATCCGATATCGTATACAAACGTCACAGGATCGACAAAAGAGTTATGCGGATCTTAATCAAAAGGACGTGGAATTTAATGTTGGGGACCATGTATTGTTACGTGTTGCTCCGTGGAAAAGTGTTACGAGGTTTGGGAAGAGAGGAAAGCTCAATCCATGATTCATTGGTCCATTTGAGATTCTTGACCAAGTAGGAAATCTGGCCTATAAACTCGCATTACCTCAAAGCATGTCTCGTGTTCATAACGTGTTTCACATATTTATGTTACGTAAATATGTGAAAGACCCGAGCCACATTATTGAGTTAGAACCGGACGAGATAGCCGAAGATTTAACGTACGAGGAGGTACCTATCAAGATTTTGGATAGGAAGAAGCATGTCTTACGTACAAAGGTTATACCACAAGTCAAAGTTTTGTGGAGGAACCATGCTATTGAGGAAATGACCTGGGAGTTGGAATTGGAAATGAAAGCGAGGTATCCTCACCTTTTCAAAACACCGGGTACACACGTTAATTTCGAGGATAAAATTTCATAAGGAGGGGAGGTTGTAAGACCCCAACTTTTATGAATAAAAAATTAAATTTCCTCTATATGTTATTTTGAAATAGTCAGGGATTAATTTGATAATGTGGAATGTTATGGGTAAAATGCGCAAATATTTTAAATAAGCAAGTGGTTATAAAATATTCATTGTTGTCGGGAAATTTTCGTTTGGTCATGGAATATTCTTGCTGTCAGGGAATATTCGTACGACGGCGCAGCCATTTGTGGGCCCCATAACGAAAAACTGTCAGATGAAGAAAACGACAAGAATAAGTTTTTTTATAAATAACGGCGTAGTTGTTACCGTTAACACTGTTGGAATACCCGATGGGTAAAGTAAAGTAATACGCGTTGTTGCACAGTAGCACACGGTATTGCATAATATTTTTATATTATTGTTAATTCAATAATTGTCACTAGACAATATTTTCCATTATCAGATCAATAATTAATATTATTTGAATAATATTATTAGATAACATTATTGGCAATGTCTAAGGAAGTTCTGTCTAGGAGGGGTTATTTAATTGCGCGCTAGTAAAGAGAAATCCTTATCGGAAGGCCCCCTCTTTCCTGGGAACGACCTGGTTGTCAATATTGTAGTTCTGTAATATTATTTGTGAATAATTAATTATTGATTTATATAATAAGGAAATATTTATTTTTGTGGATATAAAAGAAGGAATTAGTGCTTATATGTTTTATCAGTATTTTGTTAGAATGGAGGTGTGGAAAATAATCCGTATGTGGATTTCGGATAATTTATGTTTGGAATTTGGAAAAACTTTCTTCTACAAAGTTGTAGAGAATTAAATTTTCTATGAAATGGACATAAGATTTGAATTTTTCTGATAAAAGAGCTATTTATTATGAATTATTGAAGTTCCAAATAATTAATTTTTGATGTTATAAATATTATTTTTAATAAAAATGTTTTTTTGATGGTGGGCCCCACTTGTGTGGCATGATGAATTGGTCAAGGAGGTGTGCGAAAGATTTTTAATAAATATAATAATTTATTAAATTTTTTGCTTTGGCGTTCTAAGTATTTTCCTATAAATAGGGTGCTGAATTAAAATTTGAAAATCACACCAGAATCATAAGTTTCTTTCTCTATAATATCGAGCGTATTTTTGTGAGTATTTCGATACCTTGAGTGTTGCTATTCAGTGCAAGTTTCCTTCAGTATTATATCCGATATTCAAGTCAGAAGTACTGTTCTTTTGAGGTAAGCGATGTTATTTTTTTCAAAAATAATGTTATTTCTTTCAATATCATGACACCGAAATATTGGTATAAATTTTATTATAAAATTTTTATCTTTTTATATTGGAGTTACTATTCACGTATACGGCACTATTCACGAATACGGTACTAGTCATAGAAAAATTAAATTTTCTTTTCTTTGTCCAAGTTGGCTATTATGGTTCCTATCTTTGATTGGATCCAAGTTTTGATCTTCTTTCTTAAATTTTGCTCCACAATTGATTATTATGGAGTATTCTTGAACTTGGATAAACTAAATTACGAATCCCTAATTTTTGTCCTTTATCTCACTAGATTCGTTCTTTAAAATATTTTTCATCATCTTTAGTCTTAAATGATGATACAAAAGAATATCTTTGGCCTGTAGTGCAAAGATGGATGATTATTTGATGAATATCTTTGGCCTGTAGTGCAAAGATGAACGATTACCTGATGAATATCTTTGGCCCGTAGTGCAAAGATGAATATTTGATTCAAGATATATATTGATTGATGTTACAGGGATAAAATATTGATGATGGACTTTCAAATCATAGAAGATAGTAGACATTATTTCCTACTTAATTCTTCTGATGCATTGTTATCTCCGCTACAATTGTTGATCTAAAACTTGTGATCCATAATATTTTATCTGATTTGTTGAAGACTAATGATAAATTATTCTTTATTATCTTAGTCATAATATTCTTTACTGGGCTAGTTGAGCTCACCCTTTTCATCTATTGTCCTCTTCAGGAAATGAGAATGTCGTAGGGACTAGTCGGGGGACAGAGTTATGATCTGAGTTATAGCATTAGTCGTCCTCACTATTTTTATAAAATAGTGTGATAATATTTGTAATAAGGACTTAGTTTGAATATTTATATTTTCTACATATTTGTATTGACACTCACAGTTGTGTGGTGGTATTTTGCACGACCGTGTGACATAAAAGTTGTATTTGGATTCTGTACCACGTATTTGGCGACCCAGAATGGGTTGGTTGGATTGGACCTATTCTGGGGGCATCACAGCTCCTGACATACAGAATTTTAAAATTTTTTCTAAGTATTCCAAAGTTTAGAAAGGTGTTTTAAAACCTAATGTAATGAAAATGAAGACATGTTAAGCATATAATAATATGTTAATAACTTATATTATGTGATTAATTAATAAGTTAATTTCATAACTTAAACCGTTATTGTAAAGTCCAATAACGTGTTCAAAGACAATTGTTGTGATTCAATAAGTATATCGAACTTATAATTAATTGGTATTGTGAATGGATGGTTGTGTAGGATTAATTAAAGGACGTGAGTTATAAATTGTAGCTTGTGCAAGAGGCAAGTTTCTAAACCCTACTTTTACATTGAACAAGTTTCCTTACTCAAAATTTTACTTTTATTGAGCAAGTTCCTTAAATTCTAAATTATTCACTGATCAAGTCTTAGACTTGTATTATATATTGAGTAAGTTCTTGTTCTTAATTATTCAAGTTCTAGATTTAATATGAGATATTATGATTCTTTTAAAGTCTTACTTCAGTTATATAATACTTATTCAATTGTATACTCTTGAGATTTATTATTCGAATTGATTATCGGTTTATTGTTGAACCTTGTAAGACTAGCGAACCCTTATTGATTCGACTAGTCCATAGTTGATGAACGTTTTAAATTCCATAACTATTATTGAACTTATCCAAACCAAACTTCCTTTGGTGCAAACTCTGATGTCAAACTGAGATGAACAACCCTGTATAGGGGATTATTTACGCTTATCGTTAAGATATTGTGCACAATATGGTACTAAGGGCTGATCCCCCTAAGTACGAGAAGTAGAGTCCATAGTCTTATGACTGTTAAAGGTTTAAAGTATAAACACTTGACAACCTAGAATATAATTCAAGGCCTTATGACCCTCAGAAGTTCTTTTGTTTCTTGTTTTTAATCTTGATTCAAAAGTCAAGTTTCTTTATTTAGAAGTCTTTGATTCACTCGTATGTTATTATATTATTGATTACATTGTCATACTTGTGGGCAATCATGCTCACTCTTGCGTAATAATAACATTGCAGTTAAGAACAAACGATCTGACGAGCCTTCCACTAGCAAAAGCAAGGGCAAAGTCAACAAGTGTTGAAGAGTTGTTATTTTATTGATAATGTTTATTAAGACTTATGCTAATGCTATGTAAGACTTATTATTTGTCTATGTTTCCACATAGATGTTTAAGGTTAGTATGACCTAGGATTGATGTATTTATTTTCAGATGTTGTAACCCTATAAGGGGATGATTTATTTCTATCTATTTAATGGTTTTCATTTGTTATGGGTAGATAGACATTTGATATTTGTACAGTGAACACCAAATCCCGTGAAAATTGAAGTACCTGGATTTGGGGGTGTCACAGGTTGGTATCAAAGTTGTAGGTTATGAAACTTAGGAGGGGAAAAACCTTAGGGTAGTAGCCTTTGAGAACATAGTAAAGATAACTCTTATCGAGTTCTAAGAAAGATAATAACTTACCCTATGTGCTATGTGTTTATATTTATGTACTCGCGCGATATCGATTAGCATCACTGTCGACGCCGGGAAGAAAAATTTTCCTCGCGATCCTTTTTGTTGAAGGAGGAGGTCTTTTTCTCTTTGGTGTTGCTCTCCATCCCTCTCCTATTCGGGGAAAAAGAGAGGATTGCCCATATTTCCTAATTTTAATATTATTCTACCCTTTCGCTTTCGCTTTGTCTTTGGGGTTCCGTTTAAAGTGTGAATTTTATAGGAAACTGGTACCGACATATATGTCAACGATTTTGAAAAGATTAATTTTATTTGGATGATTGGACCGAATGAGACAGAGTTGCCAGTTGGTATTTTAGAAATGGATGTACCAACTCATCCGAGTTTTAATAGTTTTTTCGCAAGATGGTCCAATGCGTGACTCTAAAGATTGGTCTTGAAACCCAAGATTCGTGGAATTCGGGGGCTAGGTTAAGCGGGGGAAAGGTGTTAGGTACCCCCCGACTCCTGTGCAAGCACGGTCTGCATCTTATTCATTTCCTATGCATAAAGTGTGTACGTGTGTGTGTGTGTGTGTGTGTGTTTTATTTTGAAAGCTTTATTAGTGCTTTTCTAAGTTTTTATTTTGGGTGACTTGAAAGTAGTGTTGTACCTCTTTTGCGCCTAGGTACGAAGGATTTGATTTAATGAAAAGTTCATTTTTAACAAAATATATGAATTAGAATGAGGTTTTAGAAAGTAAGGTTTTCAAATCCTTTGCCCGACTAGGAATCGTGGACTTCGATACTTCCTTTTATTCTTTACGTTTATTACGTGATCTACCCCGAATAGCTTTATTCTTCATCAAAGGCACTTTGTGGTTTTATTAAAAATCATTTTGATGATATGCATGCAAAAGCATTAAAAAGAGGACGGATCATCATCGGGCATCTAAGCCATCTCGATGAACTGAGCTCCTGCAATCAAGGTTTTCACTATCACGGGATCTTGAATCCGACGTCTCGGGACTAACCCCGGGAGCTCGTTTTCAAGATCCAACTATTACATATACAACGATATTTATGCAATTAAAACATTACAACATAAAAATCGGTCCATCGTGGGAATCAAGTCGGATCCATTCGGGGATCTCAACATCAGGATTCCTAGGCTCACATGATTTGCACGATATTAAATATACATAATGTCCATGGCTTCGATATTAGATGATTTCATCAATTGAAATCACCGTTTAAGCCATTTCGGCCCCCTTTCACCTCTAAATATAAATTTAGGGTTATACGGGATAACCGGGACCATTTGAAATGATAAATCCATAGATATACCATGAATCTATGCCATCCTAGCACACTGGTTAAATTTCATGCTTAATAACCTCTCAAAGGCTAGATTAGGCTTAGATTTAGGTATATCTAGCCTCCGCGGTTAATTTACAATGTAATAAGCACAATATAACCGATAGAAACGTAAAGTCTATTAACTATTACATGATATGCTTACAATACAACAAGTTTAACTATATTCAAACAATATATCTCATTAATCTATCATTTAAACAACATTTACAAAGAACCGAAGCTAGAAAGTGCGTTATTTCACCTTGGGGGACTCGTGAACAAGCATTTTAACTCCCGGGATGAACTTAGAACACTAGTAGGGCTTCAAGTATGTGCTAGATGGGATGATTGAGCTTCAAAGAGGTGAAGATGAGTTCCACCCGAGCCTCTCTCTCTAGAATGTCTATTCTCTCTCTAAAATATATCTCTCTCCTTTTAAAATGAACTAGTGTGGGTGTTATAAGCTGCCGGAGGCAGCCGCAACCACATATGCGGCTAGCCGTAGATATGGTCAAGGCTGGCCTATGTGGGCCCCACAGGCTCGGCAGGTTATCATTCAGTCCTAGTTCGGCAGAAGTTGACGTCCGCTGCTCGGCCTTTTGGACAGTCTTTGAGGAATGCAGAAGGAATAGATCGATTCTGACTTGATTAGGGTTCGAGAAGTTGATACTCGTGGCCGAGATATATCAATCAGGTTCGGATATCAGTTATCTGGCTTATCTTTAATGACATATCGTTCGAGGTTTGCTGAGGTGGTTTTCGATGATCACTGTCTCAGCTCATCGTTCCTCGATCGATTCACGGTATGTTTGGACGTCATTAGTCTTTTGCATCACTCCCGGGGTTGTCTCCAAGATAATCTGGCTCTTTTGCCCTACCATGGGGTTGTCGCCGGAGTAAAATTATGCTTTTGCCTTTCTGCAAGGTTAGTACAAAGAAAGCAAAATTTTGAGTGTCTACAGATGCCCCTATTTGTCATGTTCATGCAATGTAATGGAATGAACACGACAAAGATTAATAGACACGGAGAATGCATGACAAGGTATATCTGATGATGCAATGTCATGTATAACAGATGTGATGATGTGTGATATTTAGAGAAGGGTTACTTCCCTGGCTAGGGAAATTAAGGATTACGTTGTCGGGATCAAACCGACCTGCACTGAATTGTAGTCAACGGATTGCACCATCAGGGTCATGACGATGCCCTCACTGGGTTGTAGCCAACGGATTACGTCATCGGGGATTTGCTGACCTACGTAGGGTTGTTGCCAATGAATTACATTATCGGGGATTTGCCGACCTGCGTAGGGTTGTTGCCAATAGATTACATCATCGGGGATTTGCCAATTTGCGTAGGGTTGTTGCCAATGGATTACATTATCGGGGATTTGCTGACCTGCGTAGGGTTGTTGCCCACGGATTACATCATTCGGGATTTGCTGACCTGCGTTAGGTTGTTGCCAACTGGATTACATCATCTGGGATTTGCTGACCTGCGTAGGGTTATTGCCAATGGATTACATCATTGGGGATTTCCGACCTGCGTAGGGTTATTGCCAATAGATTACATCATCGGGGATTTGCTGACCTGCGTAGGGTTGTTGCCAATGGATTATATCATCGGGGATTTGTCGACACCTTCACTGATTCATTATCGGTGGATTACATCGTCGGGGGTCGATCCAACGCCTTCACTGATTCATTCTCGGTGGATTTCATCGTCAGGGGTTGAACCGACGCCTTCATTGATTCGTTGTAGGTGGATTTCATTGTCGGGGGTCGAGCCGACGCCTTCACTGATTCTTTGTCGGTGGATTTCATCGTCGGGGGTCGAGCCGACGCTTTCACTGATTCTTTGTCTGTGGATTACATCGTTAGGGGTCGAGCCGACGCCTTCACTGATTCGTTGTCGGCGGATTCCATCATCGAGGGTTGAGCTGATGTCTTCACTGATTCGTTGTCGGTGGATTTCATCATCGGGGGTTGAGCCGACGCCTTCACTGATTCGTTGTCGGTGGATTCCATTGTCGGGGGTTATGCCGACGTCTTCACTGGTTCATTGCTAGTGGATTTCATCGTCGGGGGTTGAGCCGACATCTTCACTGATTCGTTATCGATGGACTCCATCGTTGGGGGTTGAGTCGACATCTTCACTGATTCATTGTCGGTGGATTTCATCATCGGGGGTTGAACCGACGCCTTCACTGATTCGTTGTCGGTGGATTACATCGTCAGGGGTCGAGTCAACGCCTTCATTGATTCGTTGTTGGTGGATTCCATTGTCTGGGGTCGAGCTGACGCCTTCACTGGTTCGTTGTTGGCGGATTCTGAGACACAGTATTGATTTTGACTTATTTCTGGTCTTCCGACATTCGACGTTGGGATTTCTGATCTTTCACAGAACTTCTGCTATTTCGGTGGATTTTTATTATTTTCGGGGTTTCAAACTGTCCCAGAAAGGTATCATCTTTCATAATGTGACCATTCTGAACCCAAAATAACACGTTTCAAACATCGCGTTACCAATCAGGAAGCCATTGGGCCCACCTATGGCAGCCGCATATATGGTTGCCGCTGGAGCAACTATGGTCAAGGTTGCCCCTGATCGAGCTTATACCCTCAGGAGGCCTCATTTTCACCCATTCCTTTCGGATTTCTTCACCTTCTTTCTACAAAAACCGAGCTATTCTTCATTTTTACTCGATTTTGGCTTGATTCGGAGCGATCTGCCACCGTACATTTCTTCTACGTGCTACGGGTAACGTCTAGACTATGCTTTTTCGTGTTTCATTGGTGAAAACCTGTATTTCCTTTCTTAAAGGAATTATATCTAACATGTATGTATAGACAGCAAGATAAACGTGTTTATGATGCAATGCATGCCTACAGATCATCTTACGGACCGTATGAATGCGATACATTATCATTTATCATTTAATCTAGACATACATTATATATATGTGTTAGAATAATAGTTTAAATTGATGTTTACATGCTTGGTTGTGATGGTATACCCTCATAGGGTGATTTAATACATGCTTCGGGCATGTGGATAGTCCATTTTATAGAGGAGACTCTGGCGAAATTTTTTCATGAGCAAGATGTCAGGGCCCTAGATACATTCATGGATATACTAGGATGTGATTAAAATAACGTACATATATAATGGCACATGTAGGACATGCATGATGTGATGACCTAAATTATATTTCATGGATTTAATTTGAAATTTAAAATAAAGTAGGAATATACCTGACTTGGCTTTGATTCCTGCAAACTCATTGTTCAGACATGGATTCAGCGGGACCCAGTCGTTCTACATCCCAACGGGTCTCATCTGGAGTTCGCCGACGTAGAGCTCCTTCCGAGGTTCCTGCTCCTCGGATTAGCAGACGAGTATAGAGATTGACGGAGCCAGCTCATCGGCCTGGTGGGGAAGACCATCCTCCAGTGGATGAGGAGGATATTCCTGAGCCTGAGGTTCCACCTCAGCCCTCTACTGCGCCTAGATTTCTTCTTGGCATCGAGGTAGACGTCCCTGATTTGCTGGGTACGGATCTGAGCCGCCATCCCTCCATTCACTTGCAGGCAAACGAGGTACATGATTAATTTACTTTCATTTCTCCTTTTTGTCACAGACGGGTTTTCTTAACCTTGAGGTCGTGCAGGTTCCGAAGTTTATCCAGCCTAGGGGTAACTGGTTAAGTATATATGCTCTGTATCATTCGCTACATCCCGAGTACAGGGCGATCATGAATTTTTAGGGATTTAAGGCTTTCTTCACTATTGCTCCCCGTCGCTACCCTTGGGGCTACTTGATAGCTCTGTCCGAGCGATGGTTTCATCAGAGTCAGTCTCTCCATCTGCTGGACTGCGAGGTCGTGATGACTCCCATGGACTGGAGGTACATCACTGGTTTAGAGTTTATCGGGGATAAGGTGCCCTTGGAGCCGACTATCACTTCGACTATGGTGCGCACCCTCCTAGGGTTTTCTTCTCAGGAGCGAGCCTTCAAGGGTCGTAGTATTCGGTAGGGATGTTTGGGCATCGATGCTGCTCGAGGCACCCTGCAGCAGCCGTTGCCTACCGATTTGGCGGAGATGGATCGTATCTTGCGGCGTCTGCTCCTGACCATCGTGAGGGGTTGTTTTATTGCGAACAACTCCTCCACTGTTCCCTTCAGCTTGGTAGGGGCCGTTCGAGACGTAGACTGCATTGGGGACTACGATTAGGGATCGTTTACAATCGCTCTTTTCCTGCATGGGATGAGACTGCGATCTAAGGGAGTTACCGAAGCCTGGGTCAAATTCTACCCGTTTCTTCTGGTAAGTCCTTTTTGATCGAATTTCATTTATTTGACTTGTGATTGGTTTATATTTTCCCACGACTAATGGAGGGTTCTTTTGAATTGACAGTTCTGGGCTTATGAGAGGCTTCTATGTCTTCGCCCCATATCTGTCTTAGACTTGGACACTTATCCTCGGGGACGTAGATGGCATCAGTTTACTTTGTCTGAGGTCCCGGTCGCGGAGGGCTTTACCCGTGCCCGTCTTCAGTTGGAGACACTAGTAGTTCGAGACATAGTGTGGCTTCCATATTCTGGAGAGGACTTGGCCGAGGGATTTGAGGATGGTTTACCGACAGGGCCAGAGTTTTTGTTATCCACTCACCGGATTCCATTCCTTTTTAATGGAGGTTGGGTGCTCTACCTCGGGGAACGCAATTTTTGATGCATCACCGGGGAGATTCATCTTCCTTATCTTCCTCTGGCTTCAGCATTTTTGGCCTTTATCTTCGTCGAATGCGTCGGTTCCTACCATGAGGTATGATGGTTTTCACCTGTCCGACGGTTCGATCACTTCTGAGGACTTTATCGCTTGGTGGGGGCCACGCACGATAAGAGCTCAGACACTTGCTACCCAGTTTTTGGGAGACATAGTCCCAGGGTCACTCATGATGAAGGACTGGATATCATGTTTTCAGGAGCCTTCTCATCAGGTTCAGATTGCTGATTTGAGACTTCAGTTGGAGCAGCTGTTAGCCTACTGTCGCTATAATGGGTTGGACCCATCCTTAGCTAGTACTTTTGCTTCTTAGGGTCATGAGACCGGACCGTCAGGCGGTGGTGGCTCTCATGGTGCTGGACCCTCAGGTATTGGTGGCTTTCATAGTAGGGATGATCATTTCCCTCGTCACCAGGATATGCAAAAGATACCCTATCGCCCTGATCAGCAGGATGTGCCCAGTCTAGGCAGATGGCCCCAGGTTGATTAGTTTGATGATACCCTCACTTTTTTGGATAATTTTGACGAGGCAGCGAGTACATAGGTCATCTATTAGTCATTGGGCATTTGTGCCCCAGTATCCTGTACTTTTTATTTTTTTAGTTTTCACATGTATCATAGGTATGACAGTGATGTTTATGAAACTAATGTACTTGGCAAATATCTATATATGATGCTTTCTATTTATTCATCACACATGCTATTTTATAACCCGTTATGATGCATGCTTCAGATATATTTAAATGATTGGATAGAGATTGACCCCTGTATGGTTCTATTAACAAAGTTTTTACAGATGTCATCCTCTGCTATGGTGCATTTGGACCACCTTCCTCCTAGCCATGTAGCTACTAGTTTGAGGGTTTAGTATGAACAGTTGTCAGATACCAACAGTGTCGCTGTCAGCCGCATGTTAGGCCACTCCATGTCTATGCTGTCTTTTCAGGTTTCAACGGGATTTATTGCCGGGATACTCAGGTATTGGATTCCTGAGCGTTATGTCTTCTGGTTTGGCTCGGCCGAGTTGACTCCTACTTTGGAAGAGTATGGTTGCATCTCAGGAGTATCGATGGAAGGGCATGTGCTCGGATGACTTTGGGCCATATGCGCCGCCAGTTCATGACGATGACTGGACTTGGGAGGGCAGTTGTGTTGGCTGAGGTGGGTGGTAGCCACGTTATCTCCATTTATCACGAAGACTTTTCCATTTTAGAGGAGCGATGGGACGTTGCCCGAGTGGATGCCTTGGTTATGTGCCTCATAGCCTATCTATACATGCCATTTTATACTAATCATTTGAATGTGGCGATGTCGATGGCTGTTATAGCTCTTCGAGAGGAATTTACTATACTTCCCCTTATCCTGGCAGAGACATTGATATCAGCCTCTATCTGCCATGACGTTGGGGATCAGGAGTTCAGCGGTAGCCCAGTGCTTCTATACATCTGGTTGATGACGCACCTCAGACCGATAGGGCAGCTTCGTTGTCACGGGTTTTGTTTTGGACATGGCTTATCTCAGGTCTACTCATATTGCCCGACTTCTTACGTCGATGAGGCGTCATGGATTTCATTTCTAGGTGCTATGGAGGAGCCTTTTGCTATAGTCATGTATTATGGCTATTGCTCCTTTTTGAGTTTCATCACCCATGCAGCCGACCTGGATTTCCTTCGGTTTGCGGGCTTGAGGCGTGTGACAACCTATCATCCTCTGGCGGTGATGGGTCAGTTTGATCAGTACCAAGAAGTCCATGCTTTTGAGGGGATTGAGAATTATTGCTTCCCCATCTGCTCAGTTACCGAGGCTGATTTGGCTCGAGTTTATGGATTTTGGTCTCATCGACAAACAACAAAGTTCAGAGACTGCCATCCCGGTCGATCTGCAGAGTATTCAACTTGGCTTGAGTCAGATTTGGCACCAGAGACCGTAGATCAGGTTAAGACAGAATCTTTATCCGATGACGATGGTTGGTCCACAGATGCTGCGGAACCGATGGAGGATCCTATATCTCCGACTGAGGATGATTTATTTACAGATTTGACAGCTTCTCTAGTGAGCACTGTCCCGCATTCGGCCTCAGTTTCCATGGAGGCGATGGATAGGCAGCTTCACCTGGTGACCTTTGAGAGGGATCAGGCTCGGGCTCTGTTGTTGACTACCATAGCTGGTCGAGATACTGGTATCACTGAGAGAGATGCAGCCCGTGCTTCCAGAGATCAGGCCCTTGTTGACAGAGATGAGGCCCAGACTTTCTCAGATGGACTCATTGGTCACGTACAGGGTGTAGTGTAGAGTCGAGAGGAGATTTTTTGTATGGCAGCAGAGATGCTGAGGACGGTTGATATGTTGGAGCACGAGTTCAGAGCTGCTCCCCCGACTACAGAGACTGCTGGATATTTGGTGATGTTGGCTCGTCTCACCACTGATTTATAGCTTTATTTTATTTTCTTGTAGAGACTTGGTTATTATCACTTGTCATAGATTAGAATTAACTTTTGTATTCTAAACAGTTGTATATATAAAAAGAAGCAAGTTCAGTTCACTTCCCTTGTTTGTGCATGTCTAGCTTTGCACACGTTTACCATTTTTGCTTCATGATTTATTATGTCGACATAACACTAGTCTCGTCATGTGGCATCAGATTCGGCGGGAATGATGCTGAGATGTCACTAGGTCTTCTCTGCATGAGTCGTCAATTGGGTGGGCTTATGGATAGTTTTTCTTTATAGGTTAGGATCTTAAATAAGATGAAAGGGTTAGGATTTTTTTTGAAGGCTAGACCGCACCATAAATGGTTGCCTACGTACTCCCACAGATAGGAGATTAGGTCTTTCATAGTTCAGGCTCAGACTTGTAAAGTTTGAAAAGGGGTTTATTTGGGTTTGAGTTTGATTTGATAGGATCTTGATTTGATTTTTGGTTTAATTTGATAGGATTTTGATGTTTTTCAAGGGTTAGAGCGCACCATAAATGGATGCCTACATACTCCCACAGATAAAGATCAGGTTTTTCGTAGTTCAGGCTCAGACCTGAAAAACTAGACTTGATATATATTTTTTCCTTTTTTCCATTTTTTCTTTTTTCTTTTTTTTCTTTTTTCTTTTTTCTTTTTTTTCTTTTCTTCTCTTTTTTTTTATCAAGACATAGTAGTCCAGTTGGAAAGTGAAAAGGGGTCTCAGACATAATACCGTTTCATAGAATCAAAATTGATCAATTACGGGAATTCTTCACCGTCCATCTCTTCCAATTTCAAAGCTCCGCCCGATAGGATTGCTTTGACAAGAAAGGGTCATTCCCAATTTGGGGCAAATTTTCCTTTAGCTGCATCCTGGCCCTAAATGATCTTCTTCAGTACCAAATCATGATCTTTAAATTCTCACGATCGCACCTTCATGTTATAAGATTGGGACATTCGCTGTTGATACAGTTAACCATGAAAGATAGCAGCAGCTCTCCTTTCATCTATCAGGGATAGGTAATTGTATCGATCTTGCATCCATTTGCTCTCTTCTATATGGGCATCTAACATCACTCTTAGTGATTCCATCTCCACTTCGACAGGAAGTACAGCCTCCATACCATATACCAGTGAGTAGGGTGTTGCCCCAGTTGAGGTTCGAGTCGACGTCCAGTATGCGAGTAGGGTTAACGGCAATAGATCAGGCCATCCCCGGTGATTTGCTGACATCTTCATCATTATCTTCTTGATGTTCTTGTTAGCCGCTTCCACCGCGCCGTTCATTTTAGGACGATAAATAACCGAATTGAGGTGTTTGATATTGAACTTACTGCATAGTTCCCCCATCATCTCGTTATTCAGATTCTCCGCGTTGTCTGATATGATAACCTCGGGTTGTCTATACCGACAGATGACGTTGTTTCTAATGAAACCAATGATGACCTCCTTGGTGACCCTGGGGAAAGAAGCTGCTTCCCCCCACTTGGTAAAGTAGTCAATCATAGTGAAGATGAATCGATGACCGTTACTGGCTTTAGGCTCAACTGGTCCTATTACGTCCATTCCCTACATGGAAAAAGGCCATAGTGATGTCATGCAATGTAGTTGATTTGGAGGCGCGTGAATAATGCTAGCGTGGATCTGGCATTGATAGAAACGCTTGACATGATCATCGCAATCCGCTTTGAGGGATATCCAGTAATGTCATGTCCTCATAATCTTTTTGGCAAGTAAAGGTCCATTTATATGTGCTCCGCATACTCCACCATGTACTTCATTCATAAGTCGCTGGGCTTGATCTTTATCGAGACATCTCAGGAGTCCTACACTTGGGTCCTCTTATAGAGAGAATCTCCACTTAGGTAGAAATTCATGGCCATTTTCTGTATTTGCTTCTTTGTGGCTTGACTCGTCCCTTCAAGGGTTGACTGATATCGTAAATATTCTTTTATATGATGGTACCAAGGTGGTCCAGCAGGTGCTATCTCATCTGATATCTCCCCTACATTATTTCCATACGACGGTGTATTCTGCACAGTGAAAGTGATGACAGGCACTCCCCTTCTTACTGACAGGTTCACCAGTGAAGCTAATATGGCTAATGCATTGGCAAAATCATTTCGGTTCTGGGGGATATGCATGAAGGCAATGTCTTCAAATTCCCCTGCCAATCTAAGGACATGTCGATGATACGGCAGTAAATGCAACTCCTTGGTGGTGTATGTCCGGTAGACTGTCTGATGACTAGCTTCGAATCTCCAAACACCGCTAACAATTTTACTCCCACGGACTGAGCCAACTTCAACCCCACAATTTACCCTTCATACTCTGCGGTATTGTTGGAGTTGTTGAAATGCAACTTGGTTGCCACGGGGTATTGATATCCCGTAATAGATACCAGGACAGGTCCGGCTCCAGCGCCTTCAGTGTTTGATGCGCCGTCAAAATATATTTTCCAGAATTAACCTTGATCCTCTTTATCGATCAGTTGAATAGTCAACATTTCCTCCTCCGGGAAATATGTTTCCAGAGGCTTAAAACCCCCTGCTAGTGCAGCCGACAGGTGATCCGCAATCCCTTGCCCTTTAATGAACTTTTGGGTTACATAGATGATGTCGAACTGTAGAAGGATTAACTGCCACTTGGATAAACGGCAGTTCAAAATCGGCTTACTGAAGATGTATTTCAAAGGATCGATCCTCGAGATGAGATAAGTGGTATGGCCGTGTAGGTAATGCTGTAACCTTGTGGCTGCCCAAGCTAATGCACAACAGGTTCTTTCAATCAGAGTATATTTATGTTCTCCGCTGCTGAAGCGTTTACTGAGATAATAGATTGTTCCTTCTTTCCCCATATCATCCTTCTGCCCCAGTAGGCAACCCATAGCATTGGAGTTGACTGAGATATATATGAACAATGGAATTCCATCCCTTGGGGGTACCAAGATAGGTGCTTCAATCAACTTCTTCTGGATGATGTGGAAAGATTTTTAGTAGTCTTCATTCCATTTTCCCGAAGAGTTCTTCCTTAATAGTTTGAAATGGGTTCACAAGTTGATGTCAACTGTGATATAAACCGGCTGATGAAGTTTATTCTCCCCAAAAAACCTCGTATTTCCTTCTCGGTGTTTGGCTCAGGCATTTTCGTGATGGCTTTGATTTTGGCAGGATCCAATTCAATGCCCCGGTTGCTCACGAGAAATCCCAGCAGTTTGCCGGATTTCACACCAAAAGCACATTTTTCTAGGTTTAACTTCAAATTGAACTTGCGGAGTTGTTCAAATAACCTCCGAAGATGGGTGTAATGGTCATCAGCCTGCCGGAACTTTACGATGATATCATCCACATACACTTCGATTTCTTTATGCATCATGTCGTGGAATAAGGTCCTCATGACCCTCTGATAAGTAGCACCAGCATTGGTAAGGCCAAAAGCTAGTCTTTGATAATAAAAGGTTCCCCAAGGGGTAATGAAGGCTATCTTTTCCCTGTCTTCTCCAGCAACCATGATCTGGTGATATCTAGCAAAGCAATCAGCTAAAGAATACATCTCGAACTATGCAGTGTTGTCGATTAATACGTGGATGAACAACACTGGGAAGTCATCTTTAAGGCTGGCTTTGTTGAGATCTCGATAATCTATGCATACTCGCACCTTTCTCCCAGATTTTGGCACTAGGACTATGTTGGACAGCCATTCATGGTACGTTGACACCATAATGATTCCCGCTTTGAATTGTTTGATAATTTCTTCTTTGACCTTTAGGCTCCATTCTGGTTTCAACCGTCTCAATTTCTGCTTGACTGGTTTGAACCCTTCTTTAATTGGTATTCGATGGACAATGATATCGGTGGATAGACCTATCATGTCTTCATGAGACTAGGCAAAAACATCCTTGAATTGGGTTAAGAGTTGTATTAGTTCTTTTTCTTGGTTAGGGGGAAGGTTGATCCCTATCTATATCTCTTTAGGATCATCGGGGGTTCCGATATTTGTGGTGGTGGTTTGATCGAGGTTGGGTTTTGACCCATGTTTTGATTTCCTCGGGCACCTCGTCATCATCCCCTTCCTCTTGCTCGATTCCCATCAAGTCAAAGTCCAATTTTATGTCAAAATCATAATCATTACTCAAATTCGGCAAGTCATGGACATGGCTCGAAATACGCAAATTTGGAAACCTAATACAAAAACTCGATTGCTAAATATATACAAGTAGTCGTCAATTACAAAAAGATTCATCAGTTAATATGACAACTAGCAACAACAAGCTACAGATGAAATAAAATAGACATAAATATAGATAAAGGTAGAGCTCCTTGTCAGCGGTCACTTCCTGGTTTTTACCCTTTCTGGACGATCTGTGGAGTGATTGTCCAACTTCTAGGTCATGAGATCCTAGGGAGTCCCTGAGATAGACGCGCTACTGGAGTCGTCGTCTTCCAAAATGGCCATAACTGGTTTGGAACTGGTCCCTGGATCCTTGTTTGGGATGTTTATATTTCCCCAGTTAAGGACCGGGAGGATAGGTTGATCACTTGACAAATCTGCCCCGCTGGACTTCTTCAGGTCCTCTTCAGAAAGGCAAAAACTGCTCATGAACTGCAACTGAATCTCCTCTAGAAACTTCTTATCTTTGGCCTTCTAGGCCGCATCCTTGAGAGGCTTTTCATTCTCATCTTGCCGAGGTCGCTCTGATTGACTTTAGGAATCAGAAGGTTCGAGATAACGACGGGGATCTTCTTTAATGGTTCTTTAAATTCAGCTTCACTTAGGTTTAGCTTGAGGTGAATTAGATGAGTAACTGGTTTGTGCTTGTGAGGATTCTAATGTCGAAATCCACCAGAATATTTGAGTCCAGCCTTTCCCAACTGCGTGGGTATACGGATTGGGTTCCTGATTCCTTGGCCATTTCTTCCCAATCCTCGGCCTAGTCGATGTCCTCAGGACAGCATCTCTTGGCCAACCGCCATCACTTCAGGAGATATCCGGGGAATTAAGACCGGTACTCCCACAGGGTTATATCGCGGATTACTTATCTCGAAGGCTTGAACACTGGCGAGCTCGACACCTTCATTCATGCCAATCAGAGGCATGTCTCCCAGATCATGGACAGGATAATCAGGTTCTGCATTGACAATCACCAGATTGCCGTTGACGATATATTTCAGTTGTTGATGAAGAGTTGAAGGAACCACGCCAGCTATATGGATCCATGGTCGTCCTAACAACAAATTATAGTCTGAAGTGATCTTCAGGATTTGGAAAGGTATGTTGAAAGTGAAAGGGCCAATTTCCACAGGAAGTTCAATATCCCCCACGGTATCCCTTCTTGATCCGTTGAAAGCTCGCACCACCACATGGCTTTCCCGAATTTAGTTTGGGTTGATCTTCATCTTTTCCAGAGTATCCTGCGAACAGATGTTGAAGGACGATCCTCTGTCGATTAGCATGCCACCTACCACATATCCTGATGAAACGACAGCGATATGCAATGGTTTGTGATGTCCAGTTCCTTCGGCTGGTATATCGTCGTCAGTGAAGGATATCACATTACTGTCCAGTACATGGCTGATCAGGTGCTAGAATTTCTCAGTATCGATAGTCTTGGGTAAGTGTGCTTCCTCTAATACTTGGATCAGGATTTGACAATGGTCATCAGGATCTAATACCAAATCCAGGATGGAAATTTGATGTGGTTCTACTTCCAATTACTTCACCGTCCTGGCTTCACGGTGCCCCATCTTATGGAGGAATTTTGTGATTTTTCCAGTTGATACCTTCCCCAATACCTTGGTTGCCGGTTTTAACACACGCCCCGGGAGGTAAAAAGGATTCTCCTTAGGTATGATGGCTATACAATCGGGTGCCAACTTGATGCCTTCTCCATAATTCCACGGTACCTTCTTCAGGCTAAAAATTGGGAGTTGTGGCCAAGGAGTTAACATCAAGGGTTTCGGCGCTGGTATCTCAAGAGTGGCCTTGTTTCTCTACTCAGATATTCCTTTGATGGTTATGGGTCCACCGGATGTTCCTTCCATGCAAAGGATAACGGCTATCATATCCTCTAAATTCCTCAGTCCTCGAGGGTAGTTTATCTCTTCCTCGCAGAAGATCTCACCTTTGTTCATCAATTCCAGTTCCCCTGATTCAATCAAGTTCTGAATTAGATGTCGCAGGGCCCAACATTCCTCCGTGGCATGTCCAGGAGCATTCGAATGGTAAAGATAGGATCTAAAAGGATCGAAACACTTCAATCTCGTATCTGGGGGTGGCAAAAATTCCATAATCTTCCCCTCCTCGATCAAGGTGCAGAGAATCTCCTCCCTGGACTGCCTTAAAGGGGCGAATTTCCGTTTGGCGGCAAAATCTCGTCGGTTCTGCAATCTAGCTTCTTGGTCCATCTTTTCGGTCCATTTCTTCTGCTCTTGGCAGCGAATTCGATCCCTTCTGGAGGTTGAAACATCTTGGACAAATATGTGGTCGATTAGCTTTGGTAGGACCTGTTTTTATTAGCTGTCGGGTCAACTGGTGTTGGTATACAACTAATTCTGCCAGTTGATCAACTTGCGCCTTGATTGAAGCCAAGTCTTATTCTACCCCATACTTTTCTTCAGGGTATCCCCACATTGCAGGGTCATGTGCAGAGGGTAACTCTCCTATCTTCCTTAGGTATTTACGGCTCTCACTGCTTTCGGCACTGATCATATTGACTCCTTCCTCCGTATGCTGAGGCAGAGGGTTGTTGTTGACATTTGGCTGCTCGGGTGCTTTGACTATAATCTCCCCGCTGTCAATTAAGTTTTGAATTTTGTGCTTCAGAGTCCAACACTCCTGAGTATCATGCCCAGGTGAGTTAAAATGGTAGGCGCATTTCTTGCTGGAATCGAATTGCCTTCCATTTGGATCGAAAGGTGGAGCAAGCTCAACGATCTTCTTTTGGGCGATCAGTAGGGCTAATATGTTCGCCAAGGAGTGAATATCCTTCTTCGCTTGTTTTCCCCAACTTTCCCTGCTGTAGGATTTTGAAAATTCGCTGGATGAGAGTTCTGCCTCTGGATAGGCGAGTTAGGGCTCTTGCTAGCCGATTGCCCCTGCAATATTAAAAGACATCTTCTTCCTTCCTCTTCGATCCTCTTTTGGGAGCGCTGGCATAATTTCCCGACTGTATGCTCTCGGCCATGACTTCCAAAGCAGTGAGGTCCTTAATTTTTTTGAACTTCAAATTTCTGCCATTTCCCCGTGTTTAATCATTTTGGAAAAGGATTTTCCTAACCCGACGAGGACTCTCTCATAGAAAGGGGCTTCTTGTATATCAATGAAGGTTGTCACCATCTCGCCCTCATCCATTGGTGGGTTGACTTGGGCAGCCATTCGCCTCCACCACTGCGCGTATTCTCTAAACGATTCATTGCCCAACTTTTTGACTTTGGTAATCTGGTAGCGATCAGGTGCCATCTAGGATTGGAAACTGTATTGGTTGAGGAAAGCATTGGCCAAATCTTCCCAACCTCTGACTTTGGAATTGTCTATCCGTGCGTACCACGTTCGGGATTCACCGGTAAGGCTCTTCTAAAACAGTTGCATCCGGAGGTTCTCATCCTCGGCGTAAGTTCCAAGTTCACCTATGTAAACTTTCAAGTAAGTGTATGGGTCTCCCTGTCCGTTATATTTCTCAAACTCGGGGACTTAAAACTTATCTGGGTATCTCGCCTTTGGGAAAATACACAAATCCGAGTAATTCACGCTCCCGTGGGATCCTGTCCCTTTCATAAATCGGATAGCGTCCTCCATCTGTTTGACTTTCTTCCTAATGTCTCTAGTGTCTCTGTCCTCCCGGAGGTCTATGATCTCCCGTGTGATCTTCTGGATCAGGGCCTCCTTGGGTACTTCAACATCTAGGGGAGAGATAGGTGTGGACGTATGGGTATCACCTTCCTTCTCGGGTACTTTCATGTCTCCTTGCACAGAGGATTAAGTCGGACTCTTGTGCTTAGACATCTGAGATACTCTGCACTGTTCTTTTAACAGGGTCGTCATCTCAGTTATCTGTTTCTTAAACACCTCGAATTCATCTCAAGATACCGGGGTATGTTCAGATGAACTTCCTTCAGCCATCTTGAACGGTGATGAACGGGCCTTCTTGGCTTTGACAGAAAAGTAAATATATATATATATATAAAAGCGGTAAAGAAGCCACGAATTGATCCAGGCTCGACAGAATGTAAATATATATATATATATATATATATAAGCTGTAAAGAGCCACGAATTGATCCAGGCTCAACTGAATGTAAATATATATAGAAAAGCTGTAAAGAGCCACGAATTTCTCCAGGCTCGACTGAATGTAAATATATATATATAAAAGCTGTAAAGAGCCACGAATTGATCCAGGCTCAACTGAATGTAAATATATATATATATATATATATATATATAAAACCTGTAAAGGCCATTAATTGATCTAGGCTCAACTGAATGTAAATATATATATATATATATATATATAAAAGCTGTAAAAAGCCACAAATTGATGCACACTCAACTGAATGTAAATATATATATATATATGTAAAAGCTGTAAAAAGCCACGAATTGATGCAGGCTCAACTGAATGTAAATATATATATATATATATATATATATATATATATATATATATGTAAAAGCTGTAAAAAGCCACGAATTGATCCAGGCTCAACTGAATGTAAATATATATATATATATATATATATATGTAAAAGCTGTAAAAAACCAGGAATTGATCCAGGCTCAACTGAACGTAAATATATATATATATAACAGCTGTAAAAAGGCCACAAATTTTCAATCCAGGCCAAACTGAAATGTAAATGTTAATATATACAGTTAGTATATATATATATATATATATATATATATATATATATTAAAGCGAAAAAGGCCACAAATTAGCAATCCAGGACAAACGGAGTCAGAAAAATTATATATATATAGTCATATATATAAAAGCAGTAAAAGGGGCACAAATTTGCAATCCAGGCCCGACTGAATTAAAAGTTAGTCTATATATAGTCAATTATATATATAATAAATCTAAAAAAGCTGCGCGTATTCTCTAAACGATTCATTGCCCAACTTTTTGACTTTGGTAATCTGGTAGCGATCAGGTGCCATCTAGGATTGGAAACTGTATTGGTTGAGGAAAGCATTGGCCAAATCTTCCCAACCTCTGACTTTGGATTTGTCTATCCGTGAGTACCACGTTCGGGCTTCACCGGTAAGGCTCTTCTGAAACAGTTGCATCCGGAGGTTCTCATCCTCGGCGTAAGTTCCAAGTTCACCTATGTAGACTTTTAAGTGAGTGTATGGGTCTCCCAGTCCGTTATATTTCTCAAACTCGGGGACTTGAAACTTATCGGGGTATCTCGCCTTTGGGAAAATACACAAATTCGAGTAATTCACGCTCCCGTGGGATCCTGTCCCTTTCATAAATCGGATAGCGTCGTCCATCTGTTTGACTTTCTTCCTAATGTCTTCAGTGTCTCTGTCCTCCCGGAGGTCTATGATTTCCCGTGTCGTCTTCTGGATCGGGGCCACCTTAGGTACTTCAACATCTAGGGGAGAGATAGGTGTGGACGTATGGGTATCACCTTCCTTCTCGGGTACTTTCGTGTCTCCTTGCACAGAGGATTCAGTAGGACTCTTGTGATTAGACTCCTGAGATACTCTGCACTGTTCTTCTAACAGGGTCGTCATCTCGGTCATCTGTTTCTTAAACTCCTCGAATTCATCTCGAGATACCAGGGTATGATCAGATGAACTTCCTTCAGCCATCTTGAACGGTGATGAACGGGCCTTCTTGGCTTTGACAGAAAAGTAAATATATATATATATGTATATATATATATATTTATAAAAGCAATAAAGAAGCCATTATATATATATATAAAAGCAGTAAAGAAGCCATTATATATATATATATATTCATATATATTTACATTCTGTCGAGCCTGGATCAATTCGTGGCTTCTTTACTGCTTTTATAAATATATATATATATATATATATATATATATATATAAGCTGTAAAGAGCCACGAATTGATCCAGGCTCAACTGAATGTAAATATATATAGAAAAGCTGTAAAAAGCCACGAATTTCTCCAGGCCCGACTGAATGTAAATATATATATATATATATATATATATAAAAGCTGTAAAGAGCCACGAATTGATCCAGGCTCAACTGAATGTAAATATATATATATATATATATATATATATATATATATATATATATATATATATATATATAAAACCTGTAAAGGCCATTAATTGATCCAGGCTAAACTGAATGTATATATATATATATATATGTAAAAGCTGTAAAAAGCCACGAATTGATGTAGGCTCAACTGAATGTAAATATATATAAAAGCTGTAAAAAGCCACGAATTGATCTAGGCTCAACTGAATGTGTATATATATATATATGTAAAAGTTGTAAAAATCCTCGAATTGATCCAGGCTCAACTGAATGTATATATATATATATATATATATATATATAACAGCTGTAAAAAGGCCACGAATATCAAATCCAGGCCAAACTGAAATGTAAATGTTAATATATACAGTTAGTATATATATATATATTAAAGCAAAAAAGGCCACGAATTAGCAATCCAGGCCAAACGGAGTCAGAAAAATTATATATACATATATATAGTCATATATATAAAAGCAGTAAAAGGGGCACGAATTTGCAATCCAAGCCCGACTGAATTAAAAGTTAGTATATAAATAATCAATTATATATATAATAAAGCTGAAAAAGCCACGAATCAGCGTTCCAGGCCGAACAAGTTAGTATATATATATACATAAAAGCAAGTAAAAGTCACAGATTGACGATCCAAGTAGTGCAAATGAAGAAAAACGTATATATATATATATATTTTTATATACTAAAAAGTTAGCTAAAACGGCCACGGAACTGAGTTTTGGGCCAAAGAAGAAGATAAAACTTTATATGCACGTTCACATATACGTAATGAAGTAAGAAATGAGTTTTAATCGTAAAAATACTTGCAATAGACTGCTCCACAGGCTTTTTGCCACTCGATGGGCTTCAAATGGACGTTTCCACTGGTTAATTTTTGATATGTTATAGAATATATGTATACAAAAGTATTAGAAGAATAAAATCTGAGTTTGGAGTACTAGAAGTAGGGCTAAAAGACGAAATGGGCGGAGTTTCAGAACGTTTTTCTATTTTATCGTCTTTTTTTCTAAGGCTAGGGGGTCTCATTTATAGACCAAAATGGTAGTGGGTCTACCTACTACTTCCACGAGTAGATCTGCGGCTCCTTGTGGTGGGCCCCACCTGGTGGGTCCCGTTGTCTCAAAGTACGTGCACTCCGAGCATCGCGATGTCAGGTTCAAACCTTCCTATTTTTTTATCAGAGCGTCCGTTTGAGGCGTGCTATACCTTTCCGGAAAGCCCTTTCCGGGAGTGACACAATGACATGAGACGTAACCTTTTCCGAATCCAGGAAGATGGGTTTACAACTAGATTTTCATTTTTTTATAGTTTGTCCGTTGAGCTGTATTGTGCTGTTTTCACTCGGGATCGATGTTATAGCTCTTTCTAACCTTCATTACTTCAATTTGACTTGATTTTGACTGATTTGGCTTCAAGTTGGTAAAATAACCGTTTTGCCCCTCCAGGGGTTGTCTCCTGTACTGGCACGATTTTCGACTATTTTCTCAAGGTTGGCTCTGAGGTTTGATCCCAACCGACTCCGCTCGTCCTCAGGGTTGTCTCTGAGGTTGACTTAGTTTTCCAGGGTTGTCTCTGGAGATTATTTGATGCTTCGGGGCTATCTCCGAAGTTTATTTGGCTTCCTAGGATTGTCCCTAGGGTGATTGCATCTCCCGGGGTCGTCGCCGGGGTTTGACTTGACATCCCGGTGTTGTCGTCGGGGCTGAGTTTGATCTTCCGGTGTTGTCACCGGGGCTGCTGTACCTCCCGGGTTGTGGCCGGGGCTTGACTTGACATTCTGGTGTTGTCGCTGGGGCTGAGTTTGATATCCTGGTGTTGTCCCTGAGGCTATTGTACCTCCCGAATTGTGGCCAGGGCTTGACTTGACATCCCAGTGTTGTCACCGGGACTGAGTTTGATCTTTCGGTGTTGTCGCCTGGGCTGCTGACTTGGGTTTGAACTTCCAATGTTGTCTCTAGAAGGTAAAAGGCGGTCTTGCCCTCCTGCAGGGTTAGCAATTGGAATGCAAAAATTTTGAGTGTCTACAATAATAATATACGTACTAACTTCTTCAGTTATAAAATATAAGTCAGTTACAAAATTCAAAAAGACATACGGCCTTATTTGGCAAAACACTTCCAACTCCGTTTTTAATTTATTTTTATATTACTTATATAATATAGTTTATTTATCACACCACAATTAATTAAACCCTTTTTATTTAAATTCAATTAACTAAAGTTAATATCAACTTGTTAAATCAAATTCTTATATAAATTATAATTTATTTAACAAATCATTAAATCTCCAATTTAATTATTAAATTAAATTGAAACAACATTATAAATATTAAACAACTCATTTAATTTAATTAACACAATTAAATTAAAACTTCACACTATAAAATTATCCCACATTAATTTAATTAACATACCACACTTAATTTATTTAATCCACCACAATTCCATCAAATACTTATTTAACTAAATAAATAAATCAAGTAAAATATTTATTTAATTTCATAAATATTTAAAATCAAATACAAAATCTCGTTCGTTACATCCTTCCCTCCATAAAAGGATTTTGTCCCCAGAATCACAACTCAATTAATTCATCCATCACATTCCTCTCTCCTTAAAAAGATTTTGTCCCCAGAATCGTTACACAAGGACTTAAGTAAATAACTGAGGATAGTTTTTTTATCATAACGTCTTCGAGTTCCCACGTAGCTTCTTTAGCGTTGTGGTTCCTCCAGATTACCTTCACAAAAGATAATACTTTGTTTCTAAGTACTTGCTCTTTCATGTCAACTATCTGAACAAGGACTTCCTCGTAAGATAAATCTTTTTCAAACTATAATGGTTCATATTCTATGGCATATTTGTAATCATGCTTGTATGGTCGTAACACTGAAATATGAAAAACGTTATGAATATGGTCTAATTCTAGAGGTAACACAACCTCATAAGCTACCTCACCAACCCTTCGCAGTATCTCAAAGGGACCAATAAATCTAGGACTCAATTTTCCTTTTTTGCCAAATCGAATTTTCCACTTCAAGTGAGACACTGTGAAGAACGAGATTTTGTAATTTATTTAAATATTTATTGAATTAAATAAATATTTTTCGATGATTTAATTATTGAATTAAATAATTAATTGATGAATTGTGGTAGATTAATTAATTATATGTGTTACATTGATTAAATTAATGTGGAGAATTTTATTATTCAAAGTATGTATTTAATTGAGCTTATTTGATTAAATGAATTATTTAAATAAGCGTAATGTTATTATAATTAATTTAATAATTAATTAGAGATTTAATAATTTAACATAATTAATAAATGATATTTTTAATTATGTGACAATGTGATTTAATGTGAATTTATTATATTTTATTTAATTGATTTAAATAAAATTAATTGATTAATTAGAAGTGTGACAATTAACTATATAATAAGAGTTTAATTAAATTAAAGGGAAAGGAAAGGGAATGGGAGAAACCAAACATTGGCCTTAATGGGAGTTAAGGGCAGTTAACCCATGATGGAATGACTGACCATTTTGTTGTCAGTTTATATACACGTATTACATAACTTATATATTATATCATATAACATAACCTATAATATTGATCTGTAAAAGCTTCAAAGAAAACCAGAGAGAAAGTTAGAGAGTTAGAATTTGAGAAAACTTGGAGATTCAAAAGATTAGTTCGTATCATATCAAACAGAGTTAGCAAGGGTATATTCTTCAACTTCAAATTTATATTCAAATTCATATGTTCTTCCATTAACGTATCTTTGAGTTCTCTGTAAAAATATAATTTGTGATTATTTCATAAAGTGATGATATAAGTGTTAATTGTTAGTTATAACATGTTTTCTAATATGTATTCATATTTTAAAACAATCAATTGCATATAATTATGCCTTAATTGGAAGTTTGTGAAGTTTTCAGAGTTTCTCCATTCACGTGTGTTAAAAGTTCTCTGTGAAGGAAAATTTTGATGATTTTTGAATATAGGACTATATATGTGTTACAAATTGTTCATCACATGTTTTAAACCATATACGCATGAATTACAATGATTAAAACTATGTAATTATGTTTTAATTGGGTTTTCAAAAGTTACAGAGTATGAAAGTTGTATATATGGCCCTTATGTACAAATTTACATGCTTTAATCGTTTATTAAACTCTAAATTGACAATAGAATATGATTATGCATGTTTAAACGAACAAAACAGAATTCAAACGGACGGATTCGGTGTTATAGCGAATCTGTAACGTTGAATTTCATATTTTCATCAAAACTTGACAAATAATGAAAACAGTGAAGTTAAATGTCTTAATTTGTGTAATTATGTGATCTAAAGTGTTAGAATCATGCTAGGAACATTGTATGATGTTTCTGTGAAGTTTATACTTCATGGGTAATAGTAATTATCGTCGTGTTAGTATAAATTGGAGTTAATTGGGTTGTTCTGTGTGTTCTTTGAGAACTGCAGAATCTGGGTCTGCATCACAGTGCTGTCGCACCGCTCCAAGGAACAAATGGAGAGCACCCGTGCCGTGCAGCGCGCCAGCGCCGCTCCAAAGAACAATTAGAGCGCGGCTGCGCCTGACCTGCAGAATTTCAAAAATTTTTCTAAGTGTTCCAAAGTTCAGAAAGGTGTTTTAAAACCTAATGTAATGAACATGAAGACATGTTAAGCATATAATAAGATGTTAATAACTTATATTATGTGATTAATTAATAAGTTAATTTCATAACTTAAACCGTTATTGTAAAGTCTAATAACGTGTTCAAAGACCAATGTTGTGATTCGATATGTATATCAAACTTTTAATTAATTGGTATTGTGAATGGATGGTTGTGTAGGATTAATTAAAGGACGTGAGTTATAAATTGTAGCTTGTGCAAAAGGCAAGTTTCTAAACCTTACTTTTACATTGAACAAGTTTCCTTACTCAAAACTTTACTTTTATTGAGCAAGTTCCTTAAATTCTAAATTATTCATTGCTCAAGTCTTAAACTTGTATTCAATATCGAGTATGTTCTTGTTCTTAATTATTCAAGTTCAAGATTTCATATGAGATATTATGATTCTTTTAATGTCTCACTTCAGTTATACAATACTTATTCAATTGTATACTCTTGAGATTTATTATTCGAATTGATTATCGGTTTATTGTTGAACCTTGTAAGACTAGCAAACCCTTATTGATTCGACTAGTCCATAGTTGATGAACGTTATAAATTCCATAACTATTATTGAACTTATCCATACCAAACTTTCTTTGGTGCGGACTCTGATGTCAAACTGAGATGAACAACCCTGTATAGGGGTTTATTTACGCTTAGCGTTAAGATATTGTGCACAGTATGGTACTAAGGGTTGATCCCCCTAAGTACGAGAAGTAGAGTCCTTAGTCTTATGACTGTTAAAAGTTTAAAGTATAAACACTTGACAACCTAGGACATAGTTAAAGGTCTTATGACCCTCAAAAGTTTTTTTGATTCTTGTTATTTATTCTTGATTCAAAAGTTGAGTTTCTTTATTCAGAAGTCTTTGATTCACTCGCATGTTATTATAGTTGATTATATTGTCATACTTGTGGGCAATCGTGCTCACTCTTGCGTAATAATAACATTGCAGTTAAGAACGAACGATCTGACGAGCCTTCCACTAGCAAAAGCAAGGGCAAAGTCAACAAGTGTTGAAGACTTGTTATTTTATTGATAATGTTTATTAAGACTTATGCTAATGTTATGTAAGACTTATTATTTGTCTATGTTTCCACATAGATGTTTAAGGTTAGTATGACCTAGGATTGATGTATTTATTTTCAGATGTTGTAACCCCATAAGGGGATGATTTATTTCTATCTATTTAATGGTTTTCATTTGTTATGGGTAGATAGACATTTGATATTTGTACAGTGAACACCAAATCCCGTGAAAATTGAAGTACCTGGATTTGGGGGTGTCACAGGTTGGTATCAAAGTTGTAGGTTATGAACCTTAGGTGGGAAAAAACCTTAGGGTAGTAGCCTTTGAGATCATAGTAAAGATAACTCTTATCGAGTTCTAAGAAAGATAATAACTTACCCTATGTGCTATGTGTTTATATTTATGTACTCGCGCGATATCGATTAGCATCACTGTCGACGCCAGGAAGAAAAATTTTCCTCGCGATCCTTTTTGTTGAAGGAGGAGGTCTTTTTCTCTTTGGTGTTGCTCTCCATCACTCTCCTATTCGGGGAAAAAGAGAGGATTGCCCATATTTCCTAATTTTAATATTATTCTACCCTTTCGCTTTCGCTTTGTCTTTGGGGTTCCGTTTAAAGGGTGAATTTTATAGGAAACTGGTACCGACATATGTGTCGACGATTTTGAAAAGATTGATTTTATTTGGATGATTGGACCAAATGAGACAGAGTTGCCAGTTGGTATTTTGGAAATGGATGTACCAACTCATCCGAGTTTTAATAGTTTTTTCGCAAGATGGTCCAATGCGTGACTCTAAAGATTGGTCTTGAAACCCAAGATTCGTGGAATTCGGGGGCTAGGTTAAGCGGGGAAAAGGTGTTAGGCACCCCCCGACTCCCGTGCAAGCACGGTCTGCATCTTATTCATTTCCTATGCATAAAGTGTGTACGTGTGTGTGTGTGTTTTATTTTGAAAGCTTTATTAGTGTTTTTCTAAGTCTTTATTTTGGGTGACTTGAAAGTAGTGTTGTACCTCTTTTGCGCCTAGGTACGAAGGATTTGATTTAATGAAAAGTTCATTTTTAACAAAATATATGAATTGAAATGAGGTTTTAGAAAGTAAGGTTTTCAAATCCTTTGCCCGACTAGGAATTGAGGACTTCAATACTTCTTTTTATTCTTTACGTTTATTACGTGATCTACCCCGAATCGCTTTATTCTTCATCAAAAGCTCTTTGTGGTTTTATTAGAAATCATTTTGATGATATGCATGCAAAAGCATTAAAAAGAGGATGGATCATCATCGGGCATGTAATCCATCTCGATGAACCGAGCTCTTGCAATCAAGGTTTTCACTATTACGGGATCTTGAATCCGACTTCTCGGGTCTAACCACGCGAGCTCATTTTCAAGATCCAAATATTACATATACAACGATATTTATGCTATTAAAACATTAGAACATAAAAATCGGTCCATCGTGGGAATCAAGTCGGATCTATTCGGGGATCTCAACATCGGGATTCCTAGGCTCATATGATTTGCACGATATTAAATATACATAATGTCCACGGCTTCGATATTTGATGATTTCATCGATTGAAATCACTGTTTAAGCCATTACGGCCCCCCTTTCACCTCTAAATATAAATTTAGGGTTATACAGGATAACCGGGACCATTTAAAATGATAAATCCATAGATATACCATGAATCTAAGCCATCCTAGCACACGGGTTAAAGCTTCATGCTTAATAACCTCTCAAAGGCTAGATTAGGCTTAAATTTAGGTATATCTAGCCTTCGCGGTTGATTTACAACGTAATAAGCGCAATATAACTGATAGAAACGTAAAGTCTATTAACTATTACATGATATGCTTACAATATAACAATTTTAACTATATTCAAATAAGATATCTTATTAATCTATCATTTGAACAACATTTACAAAGAATTGAAGCTAGAAAGTGCGTTATGTCACCTTGGGGGACGAGTGAACAAGCGTTTTAACTCCCAAGATGAACATAGAATACTAGTAGGGCTTCAAGTATGTGCTAGATGGGATAATTGAGCTTCAAAGAGGTGAAGATGAGTTCCACCCGAGCCCCTCTCTGTCTAGAATGTTTATTCTCTCTCTAAAATATATCTCTCTCCTTTTAAAATGAACTAGTGTGGGTGTTCTATGCTGCCGGAGGCAGCCGCAACCACATATGCGGCTAGCCGCAGATATGGTCAAGGCTAGCCTAAGTGGGCCCCACAGGCTCGGCAGGTGGTCCTTCGGTCCCAGTTCGGCAGAAGTTGACGTTCGTCGCTCAGCCTTTCGGACAGTCTTTGAGGAATGCAGAGGGAATAGATCAATTCTGACTGGATTAGGGTTCGGGAAGTTGATACTCATGGCCGAGATATATCCATCAGGTCTGAATATCAGTTATCTGGCTTATCTCTGATGGCACGTCATTCGAGGTTTGCTGAGGTGGTTTTTGGTGATCACTGTCTCACCTCGTCGATCCTCGATGGGTTCACTGTATGTTCGGACGTCATTGGTCCTTTGCATCACTCCCGGGGTTGTCTCCGAGATGATCTGGCTCTTTTGCCCTACCTCGGGGTTATCACCAGAGTAAAATTACGCTTTTGCCCTTCTGCAAGGTTAGTACAAAGAAAGCCAAATTTTGAGTGACTACAGATGCCCCTCTTCGTCATGTTCATGCAATATAATGGAATGAACATGACAAAGATTAATAGACACGGAGAATGTATGACTAGGTATATCTGATGATGCAATATCATGTATAACAGATGTGATGATGTGTGAGATTTAGAGAAGGGTTACTACCCCGGCTGGGGAAGTTAAGGATTACGTTGTCAGGATCAAACCGACCTGCACTGAATTATAGTCAACGGATTTCACCATCAGGGTCATACCGAAGCCCTCATTGGGTTGTAGCCAACGGATTACATCATCGGGGATTTGCCGACCTATGTAGGGTTCTTGCCAACGGATTACATTATCGGGGATTTGTCGACTTGCGTAGGGTTGTTACCAACGGATTACATCATCGGGGATTTGCTGACCTGCGTAGGGTTGTTGCCAACGGATTACATCATCGGGATTACATCATCGGGATTACATCATCGGGGATTTGCTGACCTGCGTAGGGTTGTTGCCAATAAATTACATCATCGGGGATTTGCCGACGCCTTCACTGATTCATTATCTGTGGATTACATCATCGGGGGTCGATCCGACACCTTCACTGATTCATTGTTGGTGGATTTCATCGTCGGGGGTTGAGCCGACGCCTTCCCTGATTCGTTGTCGGTGGATTTCATTGTCGAGGGTCGAGTCGACATCTTCACTAATTCGTTATCGGTGGATTTCATCGTCGGGGGTCTAGCTGACGCCTTCACTGATTTGTTGTCGGTGGATTACATCGTCAGGGGTCGAGCCGACGCCTTCACTGATTCGTTGTCAGTGGATTCCATCGTCGGGGGTTGAGCTGACGTCTTCACTGAATTCGTTGTCGGTGGATTTCATTATTAGGGTTGAGCCGGCGCCTTCACTGATTCGTTGTCGGTGGATTCCATCGTCGGGGGTTGAGCCGACGTCTTCACTGGTTCGTTGTCGGTGGATTTCATTGTCGGGGGTTGAGCCAATGTCTTCACTGATTGGTTGTTGGTGGATTCCATCGTTGGGGGTTGAGCTGACGTCTTCACTGATTCGTTGTCGGTGGATTTCATCGTCGGAGGTCGAGCCGACGCCTTCACTGATTCGTTGTCGGTGGATTACATCGTCGGGGGGCTAGCAGACGCATTCACTGGTTTGTTGTCTGCAGATTCTAAGATACATTATTGATTTTGACTGATTTCTGGTCTTCCAGCTTTCGACGTCGGGATTTCTTATCTTCGTCGAACTTTTGTTGTTTCGGTGGATTTTGAGTGTCTACAATCACATAATAACTAAGACCTAAAATTTGATTTATTAGGATGTCGGATGCTGGAGAACCCAATCAGCCTAGGGGCGTTATACCCCGAGAGGCTAGAGAGGAGGAGCCCCGAGACATTCACATAGTCTGGGAGCAGTTAGTTCGACGAGAGCCATCTCTATTGATCACAGTCGTTGGTCGGGAGCATGAGCCGGTGTTCGATTCAGAGGAGGACTCTAAGGAGATCGAGATTAAGGCTAAGGCAGCTGAGGAGGATGATGAAGACCCTGAAGAGTTTCCACCGAACTCTATTAGTGCTGAGATGTACGACGAGCTGTATGACCGTAATATTGAGTTACAGGATTGTGTTCGGGAGCTAAAGCAGCAGACGGTTACTCAACAGTCTACCATCGAGCAGAAGGATGGTGAGATGGAGGCTCTTTACACACGTCTTGGAGATGTAGAGTGGGAGTTGATCCACAAGAAGGGACAAGGTGAAGAAAAGTCATCTAAGATAGAGAAGTTGAAGAATGAATTGAAAGAGAAATCAACAAGGCTTACCATAGCAGAGGATGCTTGGGTAAGGGATTCACGACGTGCCGATCTTGCAGAGGATAATGTTCGTGCAAAGAAAGCAAAGATTGAGGAGACGGACTACACGTTTCAAAAGGCAATTGATGAGGCCTAGGATCGGGAGATGTACTATCCAGTCCAGTTCGAAGGTCTTCCCTGGTATATGTTAGACCGTAGGACGATGTTTCGCATTATGGAGGAAGAACGCAGTAAAGCTATTCGACGCCTTAGTAGGCAGTGATAGGAACAGTTTGATTATGTGAATATTTCTTTGAGTAGTTAATAATGTAAATTCCGATGTGCTTATAAACAGAGGAATATCTTGATGATTTAAATCCTGTAGATTCTTTATCTCATAATAGTTAATGTAAATAGCAGTGATGCTATCGTATTACGTTTAAAACTTTTGATTAAATAAAAATATCAGAGTTATTTGAGATGATTATGTGTTCAGTGATTTTGTTAAATGTTTAAGTTAAGCCTTAAATATTTAAAAGATTGAATAAGATCTAATAAGCGTATATTTTAATAGAAATATGTCGCCGAGAAGAAGACCAAACCGTCGACCAGCCCAAGAAGGGTCAACAAACAATAATGACGCTAATGCTAATGCGAACCCTATCCAGCAATTGGTAAATCTTCTAACGGGAGCAATGAACAATCAGCCACAAGCTCCACTAAAAACCTCGTTCAAAGACTTCAAGGTGGTGGGACCACCAGAGTTTAAAGGCTCCATGAACCCGATTGAAGCTCAAACTTGGGGATGGAAAAGGTTTTTGACGTTGCCAGAGTCAGTGAGGACCAAAAAACTGCCTATGCAACGTTCATGCTGAAATCAGAAGCCAGCTAATGGTGGCAGGCAAATAAGGTAGGGGGAGGTGAGGGCATCATAACCTGGGAGAAGTTTAAGGAGATGTTCTTAGAGATGTATTTTCCGACTAGCTCACAAAATCAGATGGAGGTGCAGTTTTTGGAATTGAAACAAGGGAACATGTCCATACCAGATTACGCTGCAAAGTTCAATGAGTTGGCTAGGTTTGCCACATACAAAGTGCACACCAATGAGAGGAAGGCAAGGAGGTTTGAACAGGGCCTAAAACCCTAGTTGTATAGCAAAGTGTCAATTTTCCAATTGAACACTTTTGCTCGGGTACTGGAAAAGGCTATCCTCGCTGAAGGTGGAAGCGATGTGGTGACCAAGTACAACCAGGATCAGAAGAAGAAGAAGAAGAATGAAAGTGAAGGAAATAACAAGGCTAGTGACAACAACACGGGAGGAAGTAATAGTCAGAAGAGAAGGTGGAACGACAACACATCGACCGGGAATCAGCAGGGAAACTAGAAGAAAAGGGTTGAAGCATATCAGACCTGTGGGAAAGCTCACCTGGGGGTCTGTATGAAAGGAAAGCGGGTGTGCTACAATTGTGGTCAGGAAGGCCACATAGCACCTAACTGCCCTAACCCTAAGAAGGGTGCATGCTTCACATATGGGTTGAAGGACCACTTAGCTAGGGACTGTCCCAAGAAAGGATCTGGGGGGGCCAGGAATAGGAGGAAATAAGGGAAACAGCGGTGGCAATGTTCTAACTATCACGGGACCAACAGCAACCAACCGACCGACCACTAGGACATTTAACATGATAGTGTAGGATGCTGTGCAGTCTCGCGATGTGGTGTTAGGTATCATTCCGATCAATAAAGTTAATGCTTATGTATTATTTGAATCGGGTGCTACTTGCTCATTTATATCTGATGACTTTGCTAAGAACTTAGGATTGCATAAGGACGAGTTAGAATAACCCATGAATATAGAAATTGCGAATAGAGAAGTGATCCCTGTTAAGTACGTACACAAGAACTGTAGGGTGGATATTAAGGGTAACGTTATAAATGTAGATCTTATCCCGATTAGACTTGGGGAGTTCGATGTTATTCTGGGAATGGATTGCCATAAGAAATGTATTAACCTTATTTCTCTGTCAAAGGTTGTGTTTTATGGCAACAAGTCGCCTAGACAAGCGAGTTGTCATACGATGATGTAGGCTAGGAAGTTTTTAAGACAAGGCTGTGTAGGATATTTAGCCTACATAGTCGATAGTCGTAAGGAGAACTCGAAGATAGAGGAGATACCAGTAGTGAGGGACTTTGCAGATGTATTTTCGGACGATCTGCCAGGACTTCTGCCAGACAGAGAGGTTGAGTTTGTGATCGATTTTACACCAGGAACGGCTCCAATATCGAAGGCACCATACCAGATGGCTCCGGTTGAGATGAAAGAAGTGATGGTACAACTGCAAGAGCTACTGGACAAGAAGTACATACAACCGAGCGTATCGTCGTGGGGAGCGCCGGTGTTATTTATGAAGAAGAAGGATGGGATGATACGGCTCTGCATTGACTACAGAGAACTGAATAAGGTCACCATTAAGAATAAGTACCCATTGTCGAGGATTGACGACCTGTTTGATCAGTTAAAGGGAGCTAGATACTTCTCGAAGATTGACCTGAGAAGTGGTTATCATTAGCTGAAGGTGAGGCCAGAGGATGTTCCGAAGATAACATTCAGGACTCGATGTGGTCACTACAAATTTTTGGTGATGTTATTTGGTCTAACGAATGCTCCTGCAGCACTTATGGGCCTAATGAACGGAGTGTTCAAGCCATTTTTGGATAAATTCGTAGTGGTCTTTATTGACGACATTTTGGTATACTCAAAGACCAAGGAGGAACATGTAGAGCATTTGAAAGTAACGTTAGAGGCGTTGAGAAGAGAGAAATTGTACGCCAAATTTTTGAAATATGAATTCTGGATTGAAAGGGTGTAATTTCTTGGACATATGATCGATAAGGACGGAATTTCGGTAGATCCCTCCAAAGTCGAAGCTGTGATGAACTGGGATCAGCCAAAGACACCGTCGAAAGTGAGAAGTTTTCTTGGATTGGCAGGTTATTACAGAAGATTCATTCAGGATTTTTCCAAGATCGCAACTCCGCTGGCGAATTTGACTAGGAAATCGGTGAAATTCGTTTGGACGGAGAAGTGTGAGGAAAGCTTCCAAGAGCTTAAGAAGAGGTTGAGTTCGGCACATGTGTTATCTCTTTCGGATGACACAAGAAATTTTGTGGTATATAGTGATGCGTCGCATAAAGGACTAGGATGTGTGCTTATGCAAAACGACAGAGTCATTACGTATGCGTCACGACAGTTGAAAGATTATGAGAAGGGGTATTCGACCCATGATTTGGAGTTGGCGACAATGATATTTGCTTTGAAGATTTGGAGACACTATCTCTATGGGGATAAGTGTGAGATATATACAGACCACAAAAGTCTGAAATATATTTTTACACAAAAGGATTTGAAAATGCGCCAGAGAAGGTGGCCGGAGTTAATTAAGGACTATGAGTGCGAGATTTTATACCATCCCAGTAAAGCAAACGTGGTTGCTGGCGCCTTAAGCAGAAAGGGTCGGGAGAAATTGATGATGTTAACCGCACAGGAGGAGCTAATTTTAGCAATGGAGAAGCTGGAATTGGAGGTGAGGTATCCTATGGAAGTCGAAGAAAAGCTGTTCCAACTTCAAGCTGGTACAACTTTGCTGGATAAGGTTAAGGAAGCTCAACTTCAGGATGAGGAATGTGAGAAAGTATGGAAGATGATATCTGAAGGAACTGAACCGAGATTCAAGATGGACAGTGAGGGACTATTAATATTTAAGAGTAGAGTTTGGGTACCGCCGGTACCAGAGATCAAGGAGGACATTTTGAGCGAGGCTCATAGCTCACAATATTCGATTCACCCCGATAGTACCAATGATGTACCAGGATCTCCGATAACATTTTTGGTGGACGAATTAGAAAAAAGATGTTGCAGAGTGTGTTGCCAAGTGTCTAACATGTCAGAAAGTGAAAGCAGAGCATCAGAGGCCTAGTGGTTTGCTAAAACCTTTAGAGATCCCAGAATAGAAATGGGAACATATTACGATGGATTTAGTGGTTGGCCTTCTGACAACTCAGAAAGGCTACGACGCAGTATGGGTTATCGTTGACCGATTGAGGAAATCATCTCACTTCCTTCCGATCAGAATCAGATTCAACTTAGACCAGTTGGCGAAGTTGTATGTGAGAGAGATTGTTTCAAGGCATGGAGTTCCAGTGTTAATTATTTTCGATCGAGATTTGCACTTCACATCGAACTTCTGGAAGCGACTGCAGGGATGCATAGGGACACGGTTGAGAATGAGTACGACATATCACCCTCAGACAGACGGGCAGAGCGAAAGAACAATCCAGACATTGGAGGATATGTTGAGAGCGTGCATCATGGATTTTAAAGGAAATTGGGATAATCACCTATCGCTCATTGAATTCGATTAAAACAATAGTTACCACGCTAGTATTGGCATGCCGCCTTACGAAGCGTTGTACGGTAGAAAGTGTAGAACTCCACTATACTGGGATGAAGTTGGCCAGAGACAATTGCTAGGTCCAGAACTGGTACAGCAGACAACAGAGATAGTAAAAGTGATCCAAACAAGACTGGTAGCAGCTCAGGATAGGCAGAAGAAATACGCCGATCCACACCATAAGAACATATAATTTGAATCGGGTAGCTTTGTGTTTTTGAAAGTCTCTTCCTGGAAAGGGAAGATCAGATTCGGTAAGAAGGGAAAATTGAGCCCGAGGTTCATTGGACCCTTTGAGGTGCTGCGAAGGATTGGAGAAGTCGCATATGAGGTAGCCTTACCTCCGGCGCTAGAGAATGTCCACAATGTCTTCCATGTTTCAGTTTTACGACCCTACAAACCCGATTACAAATATGTGATTGAGTATGAACCCCTACAATTTGAGAAAGATTTATCCTATGAAGAAATTTCTATTCAGATTGTTGACAGGAAAGAACAAATTCTCAGAAATAAAGTAATACCTTATGTCAAGGTAATTTGGAGGAACCACATATGTTCAACGAGTTGGCCAGGTTCGCTACTTACCAGGTCAGCACTGACACTAAAAAAGCTAGGAGGTTTGAGCGGGGACTGAAGCCCTGGCTCTATAGCAAGGTTTCCATGTTCCAGCTGAGCACATTTGCAGCTGTGCTGGAGAAGGCCATACTTGCTGAGGGAGGAAGCAAAGTGGTGACGAAGTTCAACCAAGATAAGAAGAAGAAGAATGAGGTAGAAACCAAGGCTGGGGGTAGCAGCGCTGTGAACCAGAAGAGGAAGTGGTCTGACAACACCTCTGCTGGGAGTCAGCCAGGAAGCCAGTAGAAGAGGAAGTTCGAAGCATGTGCTACATGCGGTAAGAATCACACTGGCGTGTGCATGAAAGGGAAGCGGGTGTGCTTCAACTGTGGTTAGAAAGGCCACATTGCACCTAATTGCCCAAACCCGAAGAAGGGAGCTTGTTTCACATGTGGATCCAAGGACCACATGGCTCGCAACTGCCCGTAGAAGCTGACGGCAGGGTCAACAGGGAGCGAAGGGAATGGAAGCGGCAGTTTCGTGACCATCGCTGCACCATTGCAAGCTGTTCGACTCACTGCACGAACATTCAATATGACGGTATAGGATGCTGTGCAATCAAAAAACATGGTGTCAGGTATTATTCCAGTTAATAGTATAAATGCATATGTATTATTTGATTCGGGTGCTACTTGTTCATTCATATCTGATGATTTTGCTAAAACCCTAAACTTACCTGTAGAAGAGTTAGTTTACCCCTTGAACATAGAAATTGCGAATAGGGAAGTTATTCCTGTTAGGTTTGTATACAAGAACTGTAGACTGGACATTAAGGGTCAGGAGCTGAGGGTAGATTTGATTCCGATAAAACTTGGGGAATTCGATGTCATATTGGGGATGGACTGGTTGTTCAACCATGGGGCGGTAATCGACTGTCAGAGGAAGCCGGTAAACCTGACGACTCCGTCGAAAGTAGTGTTCTTTGGTAGTAAATCGCCTAGACAAGCGAGTTATCTGATGGTGATGCAAGCCAAGAAACTTTTGATGCAAGGCTGTGTAGGATATCTAGCCTACATAGTAGATAAACGTAAGGAATGCCTGAAGGTGGAGGAGATATCGGTAGTTAAGGAGTTTGTGGATGTTTTTCTGAGCGATTTGCCAGGACTTCTGCCAGATAGGGAGATAGAGTTCGTGATCGATCTAGCACCGGGAACTGCTCCGATTTCGAAGGCTCCATACAGAATGGCTCCAGTTGAGATGAAGGAACTGATGGTTCAACTGCAAGAATTGCTAGACAAGAAGTATATTCAACCGAGCGTTTCACCGTGGGGAGCGCCTGTTTTATTCTTGAAGAAGAAGGATGGATTGATGCGTCTTTGCATTAATTATAGGGAGTTGAATAAAGTTACGATCAAGAATAGGTATCCTTTACCTAGGATCGATGACTTGTTTGATTAGTTGAAGAGTGCGAAGTACTTCTCGAAAATTGATTTGAGAAGTGGGTATCATCAATTGAAGGTGAGGAAGGAAGATATACTTAAAATAGCTTTTAGAACTCGATATGGTCATTACGAGTTCTTGGTAATGTCATTTGGTCTCACGAATGCCCCAGCTGCATTTATGGACTTAATGAACAGGGTGTTCAAGCCATTTCTGGACAAGTTCGTGGTAGTGTTCATAGATGACATCTTGGTTTATTCCAAGACCGAGGAGGAGCATGCTGAACACTTACGACTAACCTTAGAAGCCCTGAGACGAGAGAAGCTTTATGCTAAATTCTCAAAATGCAAATTCTGGTTCGAACGTGTGCAATTTCTTGGCCACGTGATCTACAAGGATGGTATTTCGGTGGATCCGTCGAAGGTTGAAGCTATTATGAATTGGGATCAGTCGAAGACGCCGTCTGAAGTGAAGAGTTTCTTGGGATTGGCAGGTTATTATCGTAGATTTATCCAAGACTTTTCTAGAATCGCAACTCCGTTGACGAATTTGACTCGTAAAATGGTTAAATTTGTTTGGATGGAGAAATGTGAGGAAAGTTTTCAAGAGCTGAAGAAAAGGCTGAGTACTGCGCCTGTATTGTCTTTACCGGATAGTTCGGGGAATTTTTTAGCATATAGCGATGCCTCACATAAAGGATTAGGCTGTGTGTTGATGCAGAGCGGCAAAGTCATTGCCTATGCGTCATGTCAGCTAAAGGATTATGAGAAGGGGTATCCGACCCATGATCTAGAATTAGCGGCAGTAGTGTTTGCCCTAAAGATTTGGAGGCACTACTTATATGGAGAAAAGTGTGAAATTTACACAGATCACAAGAGTCTGAAGTATATATTTTCCCAGAAGGATTTGAACATGCGCCAAAGAAGATGGTTGGAACTGATTAAAGACTACGATTGCGAGATACTTACCATCCAGGTAAAGCTAACGTTGTCGCCGTCGCTTTGAGCAGGAAAGGTCGGGAGAAGCTAAACGTGTTAACTGATTAGGATCGGTTAATAGAACAGATGGCTAGATTGGAGTTGGAGGTGAAGCTTCTGAAGGAATCGGATGAGATGTTGTTTCAAGTAACCATTGGTTCTACTCTAGTAGACAAAGTGAAAGAAGCACAACTTCACGATGAAAAATGTAAGAATATTTGGAGGAGGATAATCGATGGCGAAAAGTTCAAGTTCAAGATCGATAATGAAGGTCTGTTACGGTTTGAAGGTAGAATATGGGTACCGCCAGTACCTGAGGTCAAAGAGGAGATTCTGAGCGAAGCTCATAGTTCTAGATATTCTATTCATCCCGGGAGTATAAAGATGTACCAGGATCTCAGGCATCATTTCTGGTGGCCGAATATGAAGAGGGATGTGGCTGAATGCGTTGCAAAATGCTTTACGTGCCAGAAAGTTAAAGCAGAACACCAGAGACCGAGTGGTTTGCTACAACCGTTAGAGATTCCAGAGTAAAAGTGGGAGCACATCACGATGGATTTTGTGGTAGGTCTTCCAATGACTCAGAAGGGATTTGATGCGATATGGGTTATAGTGGATCGACTATCGAAGTCAGCCCACTTTCTGCCGATCAGGGTTAAGTACAACCTGGATAAGCTAGCGAAGCTATATGTGAAGGAAATTATTTCTAGACACCGTGTTCCGGTGTCAATTGTGTCCGACAGAGATCCACGTTTCACGTCTAATTTCTGGAAGCGATGGTAAGAATGTCTGGGAACGCAATTGTGAATGAGTACAGCGTATCATCCTCAACTGATGGACAGAGCGAAAGAACAATTCAGACGCTTGAGGATATGCTGAGAGCTTGTGTGATGGACTTCAAAGGAAGCTGGGAGGATCATCTACCGTTGGTGGAGTTCGCCTACAATAATAGTCATCATGCGAGTATTGGCATGCTGCCTTACGAAGCATTATACGGAAGAAAAGGCAGAACTCCTTTGTGCTGGGAGGAAGTCGGTGAACGTCAATTGTTGGGACCAGAATTGGTACAACAAACCGTCAAAATTGTGAAGCTGATCAGAACGAGATTAGTTGCTGCTCAAGACAGACAGAAGAAGTATGCCGATCTTCATCGACAAAATCGAGAATTCTTACCAGGAAGTTTCGTGTTCCTGAAAGTATCTCCCTGGAAGGGGAAGATTCGATTTGGTAAGAAGGGAAAGCTGAGTCCCAGATTTATTGGACCTTTTGAGGTGTTGCGAAAAGTTGGCGAGATAGCTCACGAGATTGCATTACCTCCGGAGCTCGAGAATATACATAATGTCTTCCATATTTCTGTGTTAAGACCTTACAAGCATGATTATAAACATGTAATAGAATATGAACCTTTACAATTTGATAAAGACTTAACATATGAAGAAGTGCATGTTCAAATAGTTGATAGAAAGGAACAAGTACTTAGGAATAAAGTGATACCTTCTGTTAAGGTAATCTGGAGAAACTACAGTGCTGAAGAAGCTACGTGGGAACTCAAAGATGTTATGATGAAATCTTATCCACATTTATTTGCTTAGTTGTGTGTAACCCCTTATATACTGATTCTGGGGACAGAATCCTTTTAAGGAGGGAAGAATGTAATAGACGAAAAAATTTTTTGTGTGATTCTGGGGACAGAATCCTTTTAAGGAGGGAAGATTTTAACGATTGAGATTTTATATTTAATTTTAAATATTTATTGCGTTAAATAAATATTTTATGTAATTTATTTATTGAGTTAAATAAATAAATTATGTGATTTAATTAAGTGTTATATATTAATTAAATGAATGTGTAATATTTATTTAATTAATGTATATTAATTTTATATTATAGTTCTAATTTAATTGAGAGAATTAAATTAGATGAGATGTGTGTTAAGTGTTACGGGAATTATAATTAGCGAGTAATTATAATTATGTGACGAATATTTATGTTGTTAATTGATTTTAATTGATTAAATAAGAATGTTCTATGTTTAATTAATTAAAATGTGATATTTAAAATATGTGTTAAAATGATTTGTTAAAATAAAAGAAAAAGGATTTTAAATAAACAAGGCTTTGCATTTGTTTTTAAATCTAGTTTCCAAACAAGGCCTTAGCTAATAATCCGTTTTAAATAAAGAGTTTGCCAAACATGATCTTATGGCTATTCAAATTCAACTTTTGTAACTTACGTAATTAGTAGTAGTTAGTGTATATAATTATTATTAGGAGTTACATGTTTTTATGTAATATATGTATTATATGTATATTGTATATACTACAACTACATTAGTTTTACAAACTAAGAAAAACAAAGAAAGAAAAGAGCAGAGGAAAAAGAACAGAGAAGAAGGGAAGCAGAAGAGAAAGAAAGGAGTAAAAGACTTTGAAAGAATTCTCGCTAAGCCATCATCTTCTTCTCCTAAGCCTAATCAATGGGTATAACTTCTAAATTTAGTTTTAATAATGTGTTTTATGTTGTGGAACTTCTCTGTAAAAACGTTTTCATGAAAGTGGTATAATCATGAATTGAATATATGTATTTTGTTCATGTTATACTAATAGTTATTGTATGCCATAATGATTTTCAGAAATCAAAGTTGTTAGAAACATGTTTTAAATGAATAGTATGAGTTCATATGGAATTTCATGTATTTGGTTGATTTTAGAGTAAAATTGATGAATTAGTATATGCTAACATGCTTATTAGGAATTTGATTAATGTTATCTTCAATCTTGTATATAATGCATGTATATAAAGTTGAATTGCTTGAGAAATTTTATTACAGTAGATTATTTTATGAAAAATATGAGTTTTTTTATGAAAATGGCCAAATTGGACTTTTAAAACTGTTGATTCTTGTTGTTTAGATGACTTTTGTGTTTTAGAAACATGTTATATATATGTATTATTGCATAGGTATGATTTACAATGTTTAAGTTACTGTGAATTGCCGTTTGTTGGCTTGTTTGGGTTAATCGGTGAAGCAGAGTATCGTGGCTGTCTGCCTCTATCTGTGCTCCTGCGCAGCTGCGCCGGTAGTACAGCCAAAAGCAGCAGTAGCTGCACCGCTTGCCTTTCCCAGATTCGACCCCTGTGCAACTGCGCCGGTACCAAGGCTGTTGGCTGCGCAGCTGCGCCGTGTCTTGGGCAGGGGCAGTGAGTTTTAATTGAGTTTTAATCAAGTGTGCAGTTTATTTTTATGCCTAAGTTACATTGTTGCTAGAATAATGGTCATGTATTTAAGTTGCAATAGCATGTTGATAACATGAATTTGACAATTTGGTAATTGTAAAAGAAAAGAGGTTTTGAAAACCTTAAAGTATTATTTGAATTATTGTTTAATTGTGAATTGGTTAATGTGATGTCTAATTATAATTTGTATAATTATAATTAAGAGTAAATGTTTAAATTATAATTCTGTGAAATTATAATGTATAGAAGTTGATTTATTTTAATCAATTAGATGTTAATTTAAATTATAATTTATGTAATTATAATTTAATAAATGCATGTTTAGTTATGGATTATAAATTGATAATTACATGATTAATTATAAATTGTGTAATTATAATGCATGATGTAGTTTAATTGATTTTAAATTATAATTGTGTATAATTTAAAAAGTAATTATAATTTAAGTAATTATAATTTGATTAAGTGTTTGAATTATAATTATAAATTAGTTAAATACATAATTAATTTAATTATGTTAGTATATTATGTGATGTAATTAACTATGTGATAGTTGATTATTATTATTTATTTAGTTAGAGTGAGTTAACCATGAGGGTTAACCACTTACGTGAATTAGTTATGTGTTAACTGATTTAGATTATTATAATTGAATGTGTATAGAAAGTGTTTAAGTACGTGGTTGAGTTAAGTAGCTTGCGCGTAAGGCAAGTTTTCTAAACCCTGATCTTGTATTAATTTTTATGCAAGTTTTCTAAATCCTGATCTTGTATTAATTTTATGCAAGTCCTCTAACCCTAAACTTGTTAATTCTATAACATTTCTTGAGTTCATATATTCATTGTTGAGAATGTCCTTTCTATTTCTGTATTGGACAATTGTTTATTTAGTTGAAATGATCTTAACTTATTGTTCAAGTAAGATTCAGTTTATTATTTTAAATGCTTTAAGTTTACTTCTAAAGCATATGTTAATTCATAATTCTTTTATTTATGAATTATTGAAAGACGATTAAACTAATCCTTAGTTGATGAACGTGAATTCTAAATTACCCTTGTAAGCTTATCCAATCCAAACTTTCTTTGGTGCGGACTTGAATTCAAATTACTGAGATGAACAATCCTAATTATTAGGGGAGGTTATTATGCATAGCGTTAAGATGTTTGTGCACAATACATGGTACGAAGGGCTGATCCCCCTAAGTACGAGTTAAGGTCCATAGTCTTATTGATTGTTAAAGGTTTAAATAGAAATATTTATAACCTAGGACAAGAGTTCAAAGGTCTTATGACCCTCAGATAAATTCTATATTCGAATTTTAATGTTGATAGAGAATTATTATTCAATTCTTTATTGTTGAAGCAAGCTAAGTTGTTCAGATTCTTTAAAAGATATTCTTTCATGTAATTATTATTGTTAAACTCCAGTGAGCTGTTGTTTTCTCACTCTTGCATTAAATAACAATTGCAGTTAAGGTTGATAACGTTGATGCCCCGTCTACGAGTAAAGGCAAGGGAAAGATGAACAAGTGAAGACTTGTTTAATTATTTTGAAATGATTGTAATAAGACTTTTATGTCATGCTTTTATTCCGCACTTTATTGTTTATGTCAAGGTTAGAGTAACCCTGGGACTGAGTTTTGAGAAGGTTGTAACCCTTGTTTTAAGGGAGGTTTTATTATTTTGAATAAAGATTGTAATTAATTTTGAGATATATTGGGTAGATGTTTGTTATAGTTAGAAAGTGAACACCAAATCATGTGGAAACGAAGTACCCGGATTTGGGGGTGTCACAGCGCCAACCTCAAGGCACATTTTAGCGCGCCCGCGCCAATGTTCAAAATTTCCACTCGTGTACTTAACCCGCGCGGCCGCGCCCCATTTACAATACAACCTGGCGCGCCCGCGCCCTATCCCAGCAAACTGACGATTTTTAATTTGTAAAATCTGATTTCATGCCCTACTCTATATCCATTTAACTTACCCGTTCTCTCAAAACACAAACACAAGCCCTCTCAGATATCAACCTTCGAACTCTCCTTCTCCAAATCCTATTCTCTACAAACCAAGCCCTAATTCCATTGCAATACACAACCCTCTCCATCTCCTACACAAATTCTCCCTCTCTTAATATTATTAACCTAGCCTCCACTCCCATACCATCACTATCCAACAAATTCTGTCAAAGTTAGGGTTTAAAGTTTTAATTTTTAGAGATTGCAAATTGAGGGAATCGTGTTCCAGTAGGGTTTGTTCAATTGGTTTGCAGAGATACAAGTTTGGGGGTGTTTTCCATTCATAATCAAGGGTTTGCACAATAATTTTCTAAAAATTATAATGGGGCCAAAACGAGCACGTTCTGCCGCTCCTGCATCGCCCGCTCGCAGTGACCAGGGCGAAGACACGGTGGATTTGACTAGGTTCATTAGCCTGGATGCCCAACTGGAGTATTATCGAATTGCGGTCAAGACAGTTTTAAAAGAGAGGGGTTTGAAGCCGGCGAAGGAGGATGGCCAATTGCTGGCTATTATCAGAGAAATGGGTTGGCAAGGGGTTTGTGCAACACCGCCGCCTATCCTGTTGGCAATTGTTCGTGAATTTTATGAAAACACTAAGGAAACACATAATGGTTTCTCTTTCGTTCGCGGCCAAACCGTCGACTATCGCCCAGCGGCGATCCAGGAGGTGTTTAACTTGCCTCCAAACCCGGCTGATCAATTGAATTGGGTCGAGGCAGAGCGGTTTAAAACTACTTGGATTAGTTAATCATTGATTTGTGCGCATCAGGAACGAAATGTAAGTATAGGCAGGGCACCGATGAGCATACCATTTCCCAGCCTCCGGTCTAAATAAGTACGCTAAGGCATGGAACCTGTTCTTGTGTGCCAATTTGATGCCATCCACTCACCAGCACGAGATTACAGCCGAGAGGGCTATCATTCTGTGGGGGATCATCACTGGGAAGCATATCGATGTCAGCCATTTACTTAATCAGAACATGTTGTGATTTATACGAGGCAGTACCACCGGGTCAATTCCACATGCATCAGTGGTGGCTCATCTGTGTTCTAAGGCAGGCATTGACTGGGATGATGAGCAGGTCCAAATGCTGAGTGGGGACATCAATCATGCCACGATTAAAAAGTTCAAAGATTGGCCTGGGGGCATAGCACACCAGCGAGGAAAAGGGTTCATCCTGCCGCCTCCTCCAGCAGTTCCACCACCGCAACCATAGCCATCAGAGGCCGCTGCCCCTCCTCCAGCCAGTGACATACATCAGGATCGCAGGATTAGGTAATTGGAGAGGAGGATGGATGCATTGCACAGCAACTTCGCAGCGTTTGCCAATGGTTTATCTCGTTCTTTAGCTGAGGCATTTACGCAGCAGGGCTCGATGGTGGAGTGGCCTATCTTCAATTTTGCCATGCCGTACCCGCTGCCAGATTCCCCACCTGAGGAGGGTGGCCATGCCGATCATTAGGGGAGTTTTTCCTGACCCTTTACTTCCAATGCGGACATTGAAAATTTTAAGTTTGGGGGTAGTTAGTAGTTTATTGCATGTTAGGTTGCATAGTAATTGCATCCTAGTATTTGTTAGTTAAATTTTGCATAAATTTTTTTCAGTTTTAGTTTGTTTTGTTTATTTAGTTTGTGTTTAATTGCATTGCATAGCATAGTCCCATGTTTTTAGCCTGTTGAATTCCAGTCTGGCCAATGATGAAATTGATATTTGATAGATTTTTGAACTTAGTTGATAGCTTAAGCTCAGTTATATTTTTATACATGATGTAGTCTATGCCTGTTTCTTTAATGTTACCGGATAGAACGGAATTGTTTTTATCTGCTTGTTGGTTAGATTAGCACATGCTTGTCTTCTGAGGGGAAAATTTTGTTTTTAATGCTAGAATTATGTAAAAAAATGAATAACGACCTTAATGACATAGAAATACAAGTTTGGGGGAAAACATTGGGTATGCATGCTAAAAAGAAAAGAAAAAGAAAAAGAAAAGAAAAAAAATTATGAAAAAAGAAAAAAAATAGAATAAACACTTTGACTAGCTAAGTCTTGTGGCCTTTGATACTCGAGCAAGTAAGCTCTAGGGGATTGTCTCTACACCCAGCGCCCTAAGGCCTTTATGGTTTGGGAGTCGTTTGGGTATCATTGAAAAGCCTAAGAGGACTTAGCATTGCACAGTCAGGTGTAACCACGGGAAAGTGCAAATATCGCGCTCGTGTGTGAATAAAAGCATAATAAACCCTTGTTGCACCTTAGCTTGTATCTATATGTTGGTTTGGTCATTATTTTATATATATGAAAAATTCTTAACTTAAAACCTCAGTTTTCCTTCCTTAGAAGTATAGCATGTGGAATCTTTACCTCTGTCAAGCTTGTTTGTGACAGCGCACACACACTACATCTTAGCAGCATGTTGTGATTTATGGATTGTATGTCTTTATAACTGTAGCTTGAGTTGATACTCTGTTCATAGTTCTTGTTATTTCTCTGAGGCACATCTTATTGGAATTAACAGCATGGCTGAAACTTTGGGACTCATTTTCATGTAGTTTAGTTGCATAGCATGTAGTTTGTATTTGTATCTGTTGCTTGAGGGCAAGCAATAGTTTAAGTTTGGGGGTATTTGATAAGTAAGTTTTATACCTACTTATCGTCTATCAACTTGCGAGGATTATGACTTAATCTCAAGTACTTTAGTGTCTTTTAATGTATTTTATCTTTGTTTTGTAGATTTAAGTCAGGAAACTTAAATGGCATGGAATGGTATGATAAAGGCATGAATTTGGCATGGAATGGGCTAAAAGGCCTCATGGAGGTCTTATGAGGAACCAAAGGTGGAGTTGGCATGAAGAGGTAGGTTATGACATGTGCAAATGGTCTAAAAGCAACAAGAAGTGAAGGAGAGAGAAGCAAGAAAGAAGCAGCAAAGAGCCGCAAGAGATCAGCAGTGCACTAGAAGACACCAGCAGAAAATGCAGACCCGCGCATCCGCGCCGGGTTAACAAAGAGGATGCGCACACCCGCGTCGAAGTGCAGAGTCCAGAGACTCCTCTAGACAAGCGCGCGCCAGCGCCCCAAATGAATTATAGGGCCGCGCGGCCGCGCCGGTAAAGAAATGTTGACTTTTTATTTTGTTTTATCTGCTGAGTGTGTATTCTATATATTGGTGTAAGTTGCAAAGAACGGATATGACATTTTATTATTCAGCATTCAGTTTTTACATTTTCTAGGGTTTAGAGAGCTAGAGAGGGTTTTGGAGACTATCTTCTTCTCTCTTCTAGTTCTAGTAGATTTCATTTCTAGGGTTTCATATTGGGTTTGTTTGTGGTCTGAAACTAATCTTGAAGGCTTCATTTGAAAGGAGGATCATCAGCTTTGCATTTTGATCTCTCTTAATCTCTTACTTTCATATTTGCTTCTAATGTTTAGATCAAATCCCATAATGGTGAGAGGTTCAGAGATGAACTAATCTCCATTATGGGATTCTAATTAATCTTATTGCTTAGTTCAATATTGTATGCCTCATTGATATGTATGATTGATTATATATGGGTTGCCTAGCATGGTTGTATTGAATGTTCGGATGCTTGATCACCATCTACTGTAATAGTTTATATGGAATTGAAAGAGGAAGTATAAACTTAGATTTTGCCATGCTAGCATATGTTCATGAAGTTTGCATGTGATGAATTTTATGATTCGTAATTCGGATAGACATATATCGGCTTACCTTATGTAGCCAATTGGGAACTTGCACTTTAATCGATATTGCTTGTTAATCACATAGACATATAGTGATTTAGGTTTTATTGATGTTCATGTGATTTCTATCTCTTTTGTGGATATTATATGATATGGACTTGGTTTATTGAAAAATAGCCATTTCTCACATTCGTGTTCTCGACTAGCAATCCTAGGTAATCAATTATGCTTGACATGAGGTGTGTGTATTCTGAATGATGCAATAGGTGAAGTTAGGATCCCATATCTCTCCCATTTGATCCAATCGTTTGTTATTTAGTTAAGTTTAGCTTACAATCATTTTAGATATTAAACCACATTTTGATACTCGTTTGAGCAGTCGAAAATAGCTATAGAATTGTTGCATGATAGTTTAAACATAATTGCTTTTCTCCGTGGGAAAGATCTCTACTTATCACATATATTGCTTGTTGAATGTGTATACTTGCACGCGTGTGTGACCGTTTTGTTAACACCGAAACGGCCCAACATTTTCCTTGATGGATGGACAGTGATATGTCAGAGAGTACGTTGGCGGGGTCTGTTGACAAGGGAAGCTCGATAGTATTTGGGTTTTATAAGATTTTGGTGTCTTGGGACTGGTTTTTATTGGTTTTTGTTTTTCTTTGAAGGTTAGACCGTACTAGGAATGGCTGCCTACGTGTTCCTGAGTTGAGGGAGATCAGGTCTGTGACACCCCCAAATCCGAGTACTTCGTTTTCACATGATTTGGTGTTCACTTTCTATTTAAAACATATATCTACCCAATAATAAAGAATTACAAAACCAATTACAACCTTTATAAAACTTAAATAAAATCTTCCTTGACAAAGGATTACAACTTGTTCAAATAAAATCCCAGGGTTAACTAAACCTTAACATCAAACAAAGTAAATGTGGAAATAAAACATCGTCAACTAAATCTTATTACAATATAAACTTGAAACCACAAGCCTTCACTTGCTCATCTTTCTTTTTCCTTTACCTGTTAACGGTATGTCAACATTCTTGGTCTCAACTGCAAGGGGTGGTAAAACATGCAAGAGTGAGCAAACAAAAGCTCACTTGAAATGCAACGGTGATATGACATAAGTGAATAGTTTCAAAAGAGTTTTAATAACTTTACTTTCATTTAAAATAAAGAATTGAACAGTAATTTATTTATTATCTTTAAAGTTCGGATATAGAATTTATCTGAGGGTCATACGACCTTGAACAATGTCCTAGGTTATAAATATTTTTATTTAAACCTTTAGCAGTCGTTAAGACTATGGACCTTCAACTCGTACTCAGGGGGATCAGCCCTTTGTACCATGTATTGTGCACAAACATTTAACGCTTTCGCATAAATATCCTCTAATAACTAGGGTTGTTCATTCTCAGTAATTGAATACAAGTCCGCACCAAAGAAAGTTTGGTTTAGATAGATAAAGGAACTTTAGAGCTTCAACTATTATCAACTAGAAGTAGTTGAATCGACTCACAATGCTTTAACAGTTCAATAATATAAGAATCATGAACCAATTGTAAGATATAGAAACAATATACATAATAAATAAACATGCTTTAGAAATAACTTAAAGCAATTGAAAGAATAAGTAGATCTTGCTTGAATAATTAAGTCAAGATCACAACACTATGACAATAATTTCATTATTAACATTGGAATACGATATAACTTGTACAATACATAACAAGTTAAGAAACGGAAATAAACTTGCATGACATCTTGAGCAAGGATTAGATAACTTGCACAATAAAAAGATGTATTGATAAAGCTTGCATAGCATACAAGAATAATTTAGAAAGCTTGTACAAAGTAAATAACGAGTTTAGAAATAAAAACTTGTTTAACGTATAAGAATAAGGATTAGGGAACTTGCCTCAAGCGCAAGCTACACTTTCACAATTATAACCACTTCACAGTTACCCTACACATTTATAATATGCTCAAAACATCTATTAGTAACCAACTACAACATTTAAAGTGTTGAAATTCTTACTTAAGTCCAACTCACAACGTTGTTTACAACATAGGTTGCTAACTAGTCACATACGTGAGTCTATACTTACGACATACATTTCATAAACTTCTAACACACTAAATCATGTTGTATACCTTATGAAAGTAACACACCCATACATATGTAACACATTCACATAACACTTCAATCTATCTTAAACACATCAAAAACATGTTATATTATTACCTATTACACTTATCAAGTCATAGAAGTAAGTTAGCTAAAAAACGGGGTATGAAAACTCAACAAGCAAAAACCAACTTTTTCGGACAGCAGGGGTACCCACTGGGGCGGGTCCCATAGGTACAAAACACCCGCTGGGGCGGGTCACCCCTGGTGGAAACCCCAGTTCGCGAATTGGCAGAGAAATAAGCCAATTTGGCTTATTTCTTCACACCGAATTCGATTTTTCCCAACATGATTAATATGAAGCTTGTTAACAACTATATTTTAGACTCTTTAACATGATTATAACATATAAAATTCATACAACACATAATCAAAACCAAGGTTTCATGATTTCTTTGAAGAAAACACAATATTAAACGTTTTTGACGAAAATTGCTATCACGAATTCGTTTTTCAATCAAATCAAGTAATTCCAATTGTAATAACTCCTATTCTTAACATACTAACATAAATCATGATCAATTTAAATAATAACCCATAATCAATCATCAATTTGATAGTTTTAAAAGCCATTTTTCAAAAACTAATTCACAGAAAATCCTTATAAACACAATTCTTCTTGTTTATCAAAATTTCATGAATTGAATTGCTAAAACAACCATATAACTCATATATAATCATGCTATATCACATATTACTCATAACGTTATGCCTACACCAATCTCTTTGATGATTTAAGAACTAATTTCAAAATAACTTCATAATAAACCACTATGAACATGATTTCTCCATGTTCATCATATCTTTGTGAATTAAAACACTTAAAAAAAATTATATGTAAACATATATATATATATATATATATATATGTACACATCCCATACATATATCAAAATCAAAAACTTTCACATAAAGATTTTACAGAAAATTCTAAAACCATGAAAATATAAAAGAACATAATTACAACTTATAGAGTTCTAAGTTTATACCTTTTCTAGTTTGAATTAAGAGAAGAGATGGAGATGATGATGTTCTTCTCTTGCTTTCTCAAGCTTCTCTTCTTCTTCTTCTTTTTCTTATTGACAATTCTCTCTAACCCTTTCTCTCTGTTTCTTTCTTTCTTTGTTTGTAAAAACTAACGTACTAACTTGTAGTATATACATATATAATATATATGTAACCTATATTATTATTATAAGTAATAGGTAAAATACTAATTACCATAATAATTGCTACTAATTACATAGGTTACAATCATTTTAAAGGTTAGGCCATGTTTGGCAACTCTTAAATAAAACAACTCTATTATTAGCTAAAGTCATGTTTGGTAAAATAAATTTAAAAGAAAATTAAGGCCTTGTTTGATAGAATCACTTTAAAATCATTTTCCATTCTTTTAATAAATCTTGAACCCATAAGTTAGTTGCTACACTTATTTAATTAAATTACAACATCCTAATTCAATTAAATAAAAACTAACATTCATAACACAATACCAAATTGTTACACCATTGTAATTCTTTTATTAAACATAATTCATATAACAAATTATTATCAACACTTAGCACATAACATTAAATCTAATTTAACTATTCTTAATTAAATTAGAATTATGCTACACCATTATAACACATCAATTTAATTAAATATTACTCTTAATTAAATCAGTCCACAAAATCACATAATTTATTTATTTAGCTCAATAAATAAATCACCTACAATATTTATTTAACTCAATAAATATTTAAAATTATTATATAAAATCTCAATCGTTACAAGGTCATTCGTAGTTCAGGCTTTTCCTGAATGGCTTTGAGAAGTGTTTCTTTTGGGTTTGAGTTTGGTTTGATGGGTTTTTGATTTGGTTTGAAGGGTTTTTGAACTTTTTGTTTGGTTTGACCACACCAGGAATGGCTACCTACATACTCCCGGGTTGAGGGAGATTAGGTCATTCGTAGTTCAGGCTTTTATTGAATGGGTTTGAGAAGTGTTTCTTTTGGGTTTGAGTTTGGTTTGATGGGTTTTTGATTTGGTTTGAAGAGCTTTTGAACTTTTTGTTTGGTTTGACCGCACCAGGAATGGCTGCCTACATGCTCCAGGGTTGAGGAAGATCAGATCATTCGTAGTTCAGGCTTCTGTAAAAACTCGAAATGATTTGATTTGATTCGCAGGACTAGGACGATGGCTTGCAAAAGCTTTAGACATAATACCTTTTCATGGTATCTGAATTGATAAGCTATGGAAATTCGTTTCCATCCATTTCTTGCAATCTGATAGCTCCTCCTGTCAACACTTCTTTGACAATGAAAGGGCCTTCCCAATTTGGGGTGAAATTTCCTTTGGCTTCGTCTTGATTGGCCAAAACTTTATTCAATACCAAGTCATTTTCTTTGAATTATCAGAGTTGAACTTTCTTGTTATATGACCGAGCAATCCTTTGATGATATAATTGCCCGTGAAAGATGGTTGTAGCCCTTCCTTCATCTATTAGGGACAACTGGTGGTACCACTCTTGCAACCACTGATCTTCTTCTATCTGAGCGTCTATTAACATTCTCAGGGACTCCATTTCTACTTCTATGGGAAGTACTGCTTCCATGCCATAAACCAATGAGTAGGGGGTAGCCTCAGTAGAAGTACGCATTGACGTCATGTATGGTAACAGAGTCAGAGGCAATAGGTCAGTCCATCCTTTGTGATTGACGGACATTTTTTGCATAATTTTCTTGATTTTGTTGGCCGCTTCGACATCACCATTCATCTTTGGCCGATAAATGACGGAATTGAGATGCTTGATATGGAACTTGATGCATAAATCTCTCATCATCTGATTGCTGCATATGGAATTGGGATGCTTGATATTGAACTTGCTGAGATGATCACCTCCGGTTGTCCGTATCGACAGAAGACATTATTTCTAATGAAACCAATAATTACCTCTTTGGTGACTTTAGGAAAGGAGGCAGCTTCAACCCATTTGGTGAAGTTATTGATCATGGTGAAGATGAATCAATTTCCATTGTTGGCTTTGGGTTCTATTGGCCCGATCACATCCATTCCCCACATGGAGAAAGGCCGTGGCGAAGTCATATTGTGCAGTTCGTTTGGAGGAGCGTGTATAGCATTTCCATGGACTTGGCATTGGTAACATCTCCTGACGTGATCATCACAGTCAGCTTTGAGAGAGATCCAATAATTTCCTGTTCTTAATATCTTCTTGGCCAGTAAATGATTGCTTATATGTGGACCACAGACTCTACCGTGTACTTCATCCATCAGTATCTGGGCTTGATCATTATCGAGGCATCTTAAAAGACCTATTCCAGCATCCCTTTTATAGAGTGCGCCTCCGCTCAGATAGAACTTCTTAGCCATCTTATGAATCCGCTTTCATCCGACTTGTGTAACGACTGAGATTTTATATAATAATTTTAAATATTTATTGTGTTAAATAAATATTGTATGTGATTTATTTATTGAGCTAAATAAATAAATTATGTGATTTTGTGAACTGATTTAATTAAGAGTAATATTTAATTAAATTGATATGTTATAATGGTGTAGCATAATTCTAATTTAATTAAGAATAGTTAAATTAGATTTAATGTTATGTGCTAAGTGTTGATAATATTTTGTTACATGAATTATGTTTAATAAAGGAATTACACTGGTGTAATAATTTGGTATTATGTGTTTTATTAAGTTATGAATGTTAGCTTTTATTTAATTGAATTAGAATGTTGTAATTTAATTAAATAAGTGTAGTATTTAATCTATGGATTAAGGATTTATTAAAATAAAGAAAAGGATTTTAAAAGATCTTTGTCAAACGAGGCCCTTGCACCTCTTTTAAATCTATTTTACCGAAACAAGGCCTTAGCTAATAATCTATTTTTTTAAAAAATAATTGAGTTGCCAAACATGGCCTAACCTTTCAAATTATTGTAACCTATGTAATTAGTAATAATTATTATGGTAATTAGTATTATACTTATTACTTATAATAATAATATAGGTAACATATATTTTATATATGTATATGTATATCATATGTTAGATAATATACGTTAGTTTTAGAAAACAAAGAAAGAAAGAAAGTAGAGAAAGGGTTAGAGAGAATTCTCAGAAAAGAAGAAGAAGAGAAACTTTGAGGAAACAAGAGGAGAGCTCTACTTCATCATCTCCATCTCTTTTCCTAATTCAAACTTGAAAAGGTATAATCTTAAAATTTCATAAGTTGTAATCATGTTCTTCTATATTTTCATAGTTTTAGAATTCTCTGTAAAAGTTTTTTGTGAAAATATTCTCCATGTAATTGTGATATTGATATAGATAAGTAGAAATTTTGGTTTCAAATTGTTTATAAGTGGATTGTATGCCATGAAAGTAGTCTCCGGATTCAATCGTCTTAAAAACAAGTTTTAAACTATGTTCTTCAATATTTGTTAGTTTAAAACTTCCCTGTAAAAAGCTTTTCGTGTAAATTACTTGATCATGATGTATATATGTGATGTATATATGTATATTGATGATTATATATGAGTTATATTATTGTTTTAGCAATTCAATCCATGTATCTTTGATAAACAAGAAGAATTATGTTCATAAGAATTTCTATGAATTAATTTCTAAAAAAATGGCTTTTGAAACTATTAAATTGATGTTTGATTATGGGTTATTATTTAAATTGATCATGTATTATGTTAGTATGTTAAGAATAGGAGTTATTACAATTGGAATACTTGAATTGATTGAAAAACGAATTCGTAATAGCAATTTTCGTCAAGAACGCTTAATAGTGTTTTCTTCAAAAATCATGAAAACTTTGGTTTTTGTTATGTGTTATATGGATTTTATATGTTATAATCATGTTTAAGAGTTCAAAATATTGTTGTTAGTAAGTTTCATGTTGCTCATGTTGGGAAAAATCGAATTCGGTGTGAAGAAATAAGCCAAACTGGCTTATTTCTCTGCCAATTTGCAAACTGGGATTCCCACCAGGGGAAGGACCCACCCCAGCGGGGCTTTTGTGCCTTGAGGACCCGCCCGAGCTGGTGTTCCTACTGTCCGAGATGTTTGAATTTTACTTGTTGAGTTTTCATGCCCCGTTTGTTTAGCTAACTTATTTCTATGACTTGGTAAGTGTAATAAGTAATAATATAACATGTTTTGACGTGTTTAAGATAGATTGAAGTTTATATGAATGTGTTACATATGTGGGTGTATTAATTTCATAAGGTACACAACATGATTCATTGCGTTATAAGCTTATGAATGTATGACGTGAGTATAGACTCACGTATATGGCTAGTTAGCAACCTATGTTGTAAACAACGTTGTGAGTTGGACTTAAGTAAGAAGTTCAACGGTTTAAATGTAGTAGTTGGGTACTAATAGATATTTTGAACGTAATGTATATGTGTAGGGTAATTGTGGAAGTGATTGTAGTTATTAAAGTGTAGCTTGCGCTTGAAGCAAGTTCTCTTATCATTATTCTCTTACGTTAAGCAAGTTTCTATTTCTAAACTTGTTATTTACATGGTACAAGCTTTCTAAACTACCCTTGTATGCTATGCAAGCCTATTCATTGTATATTTTCATCGTGCAAGTTTCCTAACCCTTACTCATTATATCATGCAAGTTTATTTCTGATTCTTAACTTGTTACGCATTGTACAAGTTATATCGTATTCTAATGCTCATAATGCGCGACTATTGAAGTATTATTTAGGTAATGTGATCTTGACTTAGTTGTTTAAGCAAGATCTACCAAATATTTCATTTCTTTAAGTTATTTCTAAAGCATGCCAATTTTTTATGTAGTTTATTGTCATATCTTACAATTGGTTCATGATTCTTATATTATTGGGCTGTTAAAGTACTGTGAGTCGATTCAACTACTCCTAGTTGTTAATAGTTGAAACTCCAAAGTTCTCTTATCTATCCAAACCAAAATTTCTTTGGTGCGGACTTGTATTCAATTACTGAGAATGAACAACCCTATTTATTAGGGGATATTTATGCGAAAGCGTTAAATGTTTGTGCACAATACATGATACAAAGGGCTGATCCCCCTGAGTACGAGTTGAAGGTCCATAGTCTTAACGACTGTTAAAGGTTTAAATAGAAATATTTATAACCTAGGACATGGTTCAAGGTCGTATGACCCTTAGATAAATTCTATATTTGAACTTTAAAGATGATAAAAGAATTACTGTTCAATTCTTTATTTTGATGAAAGTAAAGTTATTCAAACTCTTTTGAAACTATTCACTTATGTCATATCACCGTTGCATTTCAAGTGAGCTTGTGTTTGCTCACTCTTGCATGTTTTACCACCCCTTGCAGTTGAGACCAAGAATGTTGACATACCGTCAACAAGTAAAGGAAAAGGAAAGATGAGCAAGTGAAGGCTTGTGGATTCAAGTTTCTTTTGTAATAAGTCTTAGTTGACAATGTTTTCTATTTTCGCATTTGTTTGATTGATGTTAATGAAAGTAGTATGCATACAAGCCAATCATGTATGATGATAAAGCATATACTTTGGAGGCAATCTTATTTATTTATTAATAAAAATATTCATTTATTAAAGGCATTTAATTATCTACATGGTGTTGTTTTTATAATATGTAAATAACCCATAGTTTTAAGCAATGCTTTTAGAATCATGATGATGATCATGCCAATGAGATCTAAATTCTTAGAAAGCTCTAAAACTAAAATAGTTCCTAATCATGGGATTACTAAAAAGGGGATTAGTAAATCCGGATAGATTAGTACATATGTTGCTTGCTCATTAGATGAGGATGATTGATCTCATAATCATTTGTGTGGAGACACTAAAGCAAGTATGTAGGTGCTTATTGGAGAATAAGTTCACTGAACGTGACTCGCTATGGAATACCTAATGGAGTTTTACTCGCCTGTCAATAGGAATTCCTAATGTGATAGTAGTACAAGTGATCCTTGGACTTGAGATCATCATAGTATCTTGTATGTAATGAATTATACTTTGACTTATTCCTTAAAGCCCTTTAGGGTATATAAAAGGGTATGCTTGGGTATAATGAGTTACATATGGAGACAATGAATGATCAATAAAGAATCTACCACCTCTAGTAAAGGAGGAGATATGTCCTATGTGATTCGTTAAATGACAACCCAGGAATCCTTGGCCAAGGTAAAATGAAATTAGAAAGGAGTTTCTAATTTACATTATTTGGAGTTGTGCATTTTCTAATCGAAATACATATAATTAAATAAAATAAGACTTGACAGTAAATTCATGTCTTATATTTAATTGGGACATTGTATGGTGAAAGGATTGAATTGTATGGTAACTATTTACTCACAGGTTCTTTTATGATTAATGTTGAAATCTATATTATCTGGAAAGTCGTTGATCGCTAGGGAGGCTTATCCCTATTGTAGAATAAATATTATTTATTTAAATAGATTATTAGTTTAATTTATTTATTTAAATAAGATTAGAATTGTTCTAATTGATTTATTCACAACCGGTTTAATATGGAGAACCTAAAGGGTCACACCATAAAAGGAAGAATAATTATTTAAGAAGGTAATGACATAATCGTAATAATGCATTAAGTGAAATTAATTTAATCTATGGTGATAGAATAAATTAAATAGCTTAATATTTATTATTTAATATTTTGGAAATATTAAATATAAATTAATAAGAGGAGTCTTATCAATATTATTATAATTATTATTATTTTAATTTCTAAAGGAGTTTAGTAATTAATTTAATATTAGTACTCTCATTTATTCCTAATAAGATTAGGAGACAAATTAATTAAATGAATTTAATTAATTATTTCCCATGTGGTGGGAAGCCTAAATTAATTAAAGGAGTTTAATTAATTAAAAGAAATCTCATGTCTAATAGGATTAGAAGGGTTGACCAATATCTATATAAGAGGATTCTTATAATAGATATTACTTGATGCAATTCCAATAGTTGGAGAGTACTCCTTTTCTATAGAGGATAGAAAACTAAGTCAACCACCCTCCTTCTTGATAATTCATCTTCCTTGGTGGATCACCTCTAGAGGCCAAACACTTGGGTGGCTAACGTTGATCAAAGGAAGGAATCTAATCCGGAAATTTAAGGAGATCACGAAGAACAAGGAGTTGAACTAGTACCTGTGGAAGCTTCGTTCTACAAGGGTATGATTCCATAACTTCTTATTTATCGTTTTAAATTAATAATTTGCATAAAGGATGATCCGGGTAATGGTTTTGTAGAAATTTTTTTAAACTCTGATATACCATGCTTCCGCTAATTTTTGCAATTTGATTGCGTCACGATTTCGTACAAACCCAACAGTGGTATCAAAGCCAAACTTTTATGCAATTATTAATTTATTTTGTATTTCATATACATATGGGTATATATTTAAAATAATTTATTGGGCATGATTTTATTGTATAAAATTATTTTTTTTTAAGAAAAAAAAAATGACGTTTTTTTTTTTTTTTTTTTTTTTTGGGACGAATCACAATTTTTTTTTTTTTGGTGCTAATCTTGAATTCTGCAAAGAAAATGTGTTGTCTCTTTCTTACTCCAAAAAGAATGTGACCCATCAGGAAAGGACTCTTTTAATAAAAGAAGGTGACTCCTTTTAAAAAAAATAAATATGATATATTTATATATTATATTCTAAATAATTTTATAATTAAAATAAAGAGTTTATTTTAATCTTGAAATTGGATTTCATGCAATTTAAAATTGCCCATTAAATGATACTCATATATATATGGAATGTTTTAATTCATGAGATGAATATTTATTTATTGATATATATGGTGATATGTATGATAATAAATGGGGATTGATTATGGACTATTTGACCAATGTGATTGGATTTTATTTTACTTGAATGCTTGAATGAATGGGTTTTATTAAATGGGGTCTGTGTACCTCGTCTTCTCTAAATTTTTTTTTTGTGATGTAAAATTCTATCTCCCTCCTATGTACTTCCCCTTGACTGCTGATCAAGGTTTCTATTTAAATTAAATAGTTTAATGTAATAGAAATAGTTAGAATTATCTTGAAAAAATTGGAGACCAAAGAGCAAGGAGCGCGTGAAGACCCGTTTGTATGGAGCCCGGGTTTAAATATAATAGTTATATTTAAATTTAAATTCTTGCACTCCTAGGTTTGACCTTTTGGTTCACTTGGTGGCTCTAGTGAACCAAACTAGAATAAAAGTCCATAATCAATCTGGGTAGAATATAGTATTCTATATTGCATGCTAAATATTATATATATTATATTTTATGCAAACATGCTTCGCATGTTTAATAAAATGACGTGTATTTTATATATATATGTGCATGCACGCTAAACAAGATGAGACAAATAATAACAAATCCCTCAAAGAAATAATATTAAGTCCGAAGCGTTCAAATGATATTTGGAATATCGAACGTCGCCTTCTAGCATGATAAATTAATAGAGTATTAAATATTTAATATAAGCTTGTTGTGCTATCCACAAGGCGAGTATTGCATATTTAAGATGTTAATTAATCACATTTGATGCTTATCAAGTAAATTGAACGATCTAGTCTTGTTGTGCTATCCACAAGGACGAACATTTTTTTTTTTTGAATTTATAGAAGTGCTAGGCTGGACGTAACTTAAATCGTTTTAGTTCGGATGTGCACACACTTGACCATTATGATTTAAGAGGCAAAATAAAAGGAGTTATATAGTGATGTAATTGACAAGAGTTGTCTACCTATTTATTTGTATATCGCTTGTTGTGCTATCCACAAGGTTATATACATTTGAAATGGGATCCTTATTCTCACTAGCAAATCTTTAATTAGATGTTGTCGAACTATATAAGTGAGGGTAATATAGTTTGATAAAAATAGTGGGAGATACCAATTTAAAATAAAGACCTAAATTTATTTTGGTATGCAAAATTAATAAAATGAATGTTTGCTAAAATGTTGTTTTTCACATGCAAAATTTTAAAAATGTCAAAATCACTAATTTCACTGCGAAGCATACTTGATGCTAATAAGCTTACCGGGCCGAATTATACGGACTGGCTAAGAAATCTGAGAATAGTTCTCACTGCTGAAAAGATTTCTTATGTCCTAAACTCACCTGTCCCTAGAACTGTTCCAGAAACAGCCTCTGAGGAAGAGATTGCCACCATTGTAAAGTGGCAAGATGATGCATCTGTGGCTCAATGCATCATGCTCGCATCCATGAATAACGAGTTTTAGCGTCAGCACGAAAACATGGATGCTCCTACTACGTTGATTCACCTCAAGGAGTTGTATGGTGAACAAAGTAGGACTGCTAGATATGAGATATCTAAGGAGCTCTTCCGATCTCGGATGACCAAGGGCAAAGTGAACATAAAGGAACAAAAGAAATCTGATCCAGCTAGCAAAGGAATGTGCTTCCATTGCAACGAGCCGGGTCATTGGAAGAGGAACTGCAAGAAGTTTCTGGCAAAGAAGAAGCTTCGACTTCCAATCAAGGTTTGTTCATGATTGAAATTAATTTTTCAGAAAGTCAAAATTCTACTTGGGTATTGGATACCGGCTGTGGTTCTCACATATGTAATAATGTGAAGGGACTGGTCAGAAGTAGAAAGCTGAACAATGATGAGGTGATCCTACGAGTGGGGAATGGAGCAAAGGTTGCTGCATTAGCTGTAGGAACTTATTATTTAGCAATGCCGTCGGGCAAGTCCATTTATCTTAATAATTGTTATTATGTTCCGAATATTATTAAAAATATTATTTCAATTTCTGTATTGGATATGGAAGGATTTAACGTTGTTATAAAGAACAATAGTTGTTCTATTTATAAAGATGATATTTTATATGGTGTTGGAAATTTGCGAAATGGACTTTATACACTTGACTTACAAGAAAATATTTTTTAAATTGAACAAACTAAGAAAAGGAAAAGAGATGATATTAATTATACCTACATGTGGCACTGTAGACTCGGTCATATCAATGAAACAAGATTATCCAAGTTGCATAAAGATGGGCTCTTTGAGTTATCTGATTATGAATCATATCCAACTTGTGAATCTTGTCTCATGGGTAAAATGACTAAATCTCCTTTTAGTGGAAAAGGAGAAAGAGTTACAGAGTTGTTGGCATTGATTCACACAGACGTTTGTGGACCTATACAACAAGTGCACGGGGTGGGTATTCTTATTTTATTACTTTCACTGATGATCACTCAAGATTTGGATATGTGTATTTAATGAAATACAAGTCAGAATCATTTGAAAAGTTCAAAGAGTTCAGAAGTGAAGTAGAGAAACAAACGGGCAAGAGTATAAAGATACTTCGATCAGATTGAGGTGGAGAATACTTAAGCGGTGAGTTTCTCAATTATCTCAAAGAAAATGGTATAATCTCACAATGGACTCCTCTAGGTACACCACAGTTAAATGGAGTATCTGAAAGGAGAAATCGAACACTGTTGGACATGGTTCGATCTATGATGAGTTTTACCGACCTTCCAATTTCCTTATGGGGATATGCCCTAGAAACGGCTGCATACCTACTTAACAAGGTACCTACAAAATCCGCCCCAAAGACTCCATATGAGATATGGAAGGGGAGGAAACCAAATCTTAAGCATGTTAAGACTTGGGGTTGTCCAGCTTATGTCAAAAAGTTTGAAAACGATAAGCTACAGACTAAATCTGATAAGTGTAGATTTGTGGGATACCCTAAAAAAACTTTAGGGTATTATTTCTATCATCCAACTGATCAAAAGGTGTTTGTTGTGAAACATACTGCCTTCTTGGAAAAGGATTTTATCCATGAAGGGGTCAGTGGGAGTAAGATATATCTTGAAGAAGTTCAAGACCCACAAATTACCACGGATCAAAGTCAGGTACCTGACAAAGTAAAAGAACCTACTATACCACACCCTGTTCGTAAATCTGGAAGAGTACCGAAGATACATGAGAGATATAGATTCGTTATAGAGGATGACGATGAGGTACACATCATGAATGATGATGATCCATTGAATTACGAACAGGCTATGAGTAATAAAGACTCAGGAAAATGGCTTGAAGCTATGAAATTCGAAATGGACTCCATGTATGAAAACAAAGTATGGACTTTGATTTCACCACCTGAAGGCATTAAGCCTATTGGGTGTAAATGGGTCTTTAAAAGAAAGACTGGAGCGGACGGCAAGGTAGAGACCTATAGGGCCCGACTGGTTGCAAAAGGTTTCAAACAAAGACAAGGAGTTGACTATAATGAAACCTTCTCACCAGTAGCTATGCTCAAGTCCATTCGGATTTTGCTTGCGATTGCAGCTTATAACGACTATGAGATCTGGCAGATGGACGTGAAAACGGCCTTCCTCAATGGGAAACTTGAGGAGGATGTGTATATGACACAGCCAGAGGGATTTGTTTCAAAGGTTGGAACAAATCAAGTCTGTAAGCTGCAACGATCCATTTATGGATTGAAGCAAGCTTCTCGTAGATGGAACATTCGTTTTGATGAGACAATCAAAGAGTTTGATTTTGTCAAAAACGACGATGAACCATGTGTGAACAAGAAGGTTAGTGGGAGCGCAGTTTCATTCCTTGTATTATATGTTGATGATATATTACTGATAGGGAATGACATTCCTATGCTACAATCGATTAAAATCTGGTTATCTAAACACTTCTCCATGAAGGACTTGGGAGAAGCATCCTATATTTTGGGGATAAAGATCTATAGAGATAGATCTAAAAGGATGCTTGGTTTATCCCAAGGAACGTACATTGATGCAATGCTAAAGAGGTTTAGCATGGAAGATTCCAAAAGAGGTCTCATGCCGGTGAGCCATGGAATACATCTCTCCAAGAAACAGGCCCCAAAGACACCTGAGGAGAGAGACCGTATGAGTAAGATCCCTTATGCTTCTGCAATAGGATCTATCATGTACGGTATAATATGTACTAGACCGGATGTTGCTCATGCACTTAGTGTAATGAGCAGATACCAGTCAAACCCTGGAGAAGAGCACTGGAAGGCAGTGAAGAATATCCTAAAGTACTTGAGAAGGACTAAAGATATTTTTCTTGTCTACGGTGGGTCTGAATTAAAACTCAAGGGATTCACAGACTCAAGTTTTCAAACAGACCAAGATGACAGTAAATCTATTTCAGGGTATGTGTTTACCTTGAAAGATGGTGCAGTGAATTGAAAAGGTTCCAAATAACAAAAGGTTGTTGGTTTAGTGACAAAGTAAAAGTATATAACTGTAAGTGAAGCTGCAAGTTGATGTTTTAGATGAAAAGTTCATTACAGAACTAGGAATAGGTCCTAAGTCTCATCTTGAATCTAAACATGTGTTGCGGCACTTTGATTAAAGAAATCATTGAAAGAGGAGAGTGTAGACTCTCAAGACAACATTGCAGATCCATTAACTAAAGCTTTAACACAACAGCAGTTTGATCGTCACTTAGAGAAGTTGGGTATGAGATACCATGGCGATTGGCTTTAGTGCAAGTGGGAGATTGAAAGTAGTATGCATACAAGCCAATCATGTATGATGATAAAGCATATACTTTGGAGGCAATCTTATTTATTTATTAATAAAAATATTCATTTATTAAAGGCATTTAATTATCTACATGGTGCTGTTTTTATAATATGTAAATAACCCATAGTTTTAAGCAATGCTTTTAGAATCATGATGATGATCATGCCAATGAGATCTAAATTCTTAGAAAGCTCTAAAACTAAAATAGTTCCTAATCATGGGATTACTAAAAAGGGGATTAGTAAATCCGGATAGATTAGTACATATGTTGCTTGCTCATTAGATGAGGATGATTGATCTCATAATCATTTGTGTGGAGGCACTAAAGCAAGTATGTAGGTGCTTATTGGAGAATAAGTTCACTGAACGTGACTCGCTATGGAATACCTAATGGAGTTTTACTCGCCTGTCAATAGGAATTCCTAATGTGATAGTAGTACAAGTGATCCTTGGACTTGAGATCATCATAGTATCTTGTATGTAATGAATTATACTTTGACTTATTCCTTAAAGCCCTTTAGGGTATATAAAAGGGTATGCTTGGGTATAATGAGTTACATATGGAGACAATGAATGATCAATAAAGAATCTACCACCTCTAGTAAAGGAGGAGATATGTCCTATGTGATTCGTTAAATAACAAACCAGGAATCCTTGGCCAAGGTAAAATGAAATTAGAAAGGAGTTTCTAATTTACATTATTTGGAGTTGTGCATTTTCTAATCGAAATACATATAATTAAATAAAATAAGACTTGACAGTAAATTCATGTCTTATATTTAATTGGGACATTGCATGGTGGAAGGATTGAATTGTATGGTAACTATTTACTCACAGGTTCTTTTATGATTAATGTTGAAATCTATATTATCTGGAAAGTCGTTGATCGCTAGGGAGGCTTATCCCTATTGTAGAATAAATATTATTTATTTAAATAGATTATTAGTTTAATTTATTTATTTAAATAAGATTAGAATTGTTCTAATTGATTTATTCACAACCGGTTTAATATGGAGAACCTAAAGGGTCACACCATAAAAGGAAGAATAATTATTTAAGAAGGTAATGGCATAATCGTAATAATGCATTAAGTGAAATTAATTTAATCTATGGTGATAGAATAAATTAAATAGCTTAATATTTATTATTTAATATTTTGGAAATATTAAATATAAATTAATAAGAGGAGTCTTATCAATATTATTATAATTATTATTATTTTAATTTCTAAAGGAGTTTAGTAATTAATTTAATATTAGTACTCTCATTTATTCCTAATAAGATTAGGAGACAAATTAATTAAATGAATTTAATTAATTATTTCCCATGTGGTGGGAAGCCTAAATTAATTAAAGGAGTTTAATTAATTAAAAGAAATCTCATGTCTAATAGGATTAGAAGGGTTGACCAATATCTATATAAGAGGATTCTTATAATAGATATTACTTGATGCAATTCCAATTGTTGGAGAGTACTCCTTTTCTATAGAGGATAGAAAACTAAGTCAACCACCCTCCTTCTTGATAATTCATCTTCCTTGGTGGATCACCTCTAGAGGCCAAACACTTGGGTGGCTAACGTTGATCAAAGGAAGGAATCTAATCCGGAAATTCAAGGAGATCACGAAGAACAAGGAGTTGAACTAGTACCTGTGGAAGCTTCGTTCTACAAGGGTATGATTCCATAACTTCTTATTTATCGTTTTAAATTAATAATTTGCATAAAGGATGATCCGGGTAATGGTTTTGTAGAAATTTTTTTAAACTCTGATATACCATGCTTCCGCTAATTTTTGCAATTTGATTGCGTCACGATTTCGTACAAACCCAACAGTGGTATCAAAGCCAAACTTTTATGCAATTATTAATTTATTTTGTATTTCATATACATATGGGTATATATTTAAAATAATTTATTGGGCATGATTTTATTGTATAAAATTATTTTTTTTTAAGAAAAAAAAAATGACGTTTTTTTTTTTTTTTTTTTTTTTTGGGACGAATCACAATTTTTTTTTTTTTGGTGCTAATCTTGAATTCTGCAAAGAAAATGTGTTGTCTCTTTCTTACTCCAAAAAGAATGTGACCCATCAGGAAAGGACTCTTTTAATAAACCTGCAGGACTCTTTTAATAAAAGAAGGTGACTCCTTTTAAAAAAAATAAATATGATATATTTATATATTATATTCTAAATAATTTTATAATTAAAATAAAGAGTTTATTTTAATCTTGAAATTGGATTTCATGCAATTTAAAATTGCCCATTAAATGATACTCATATATATATGGAATGTTTTAATTCATGAGATGAATATTTATTTATTGATATATATGGTGATATGTATGATAATAAATGGGGATTGATTATGGACTATTTGACCAATGTGATTGGATTTTATTTTAGTTGAATGCTTGAATGAATGGGTTTTATTAAATGGGGTCTGTGTACCTCGTCTTCTCTAAATTTTTTTTTTGTGATGTAAAATTCTATCTCCCTCCTATGTACTTCCCCTTGACTGCTGATCAAGGTTTCTATTTAAATTAAATAGTTTAATGTAATAGAAATAGTTAGAATTATCTTGAAAAAATTGGAGACCAAGAGCAAGGAGCGCGTGAAGACCCGTTTGTATGGAGCCCGGGTTTAAATATAATAGTTATATTTAAATTTAAATTCTTGCACTCCTAGGTTTGACCTTTTGGTTCACTTGGTGGCTCTAGTGAACCAAACTAGAATAAAAGTCCATAATCAATCTGGGTAGAATATAGTATTCTATATTGCATGCTAAATATTATATATATTATATTTTATGCAAACATGCTTCGCATGTTTAATAAAATGACGTGTATTTTATATATATATGTGCATGCACGCTAAACAAGATGAGACAAATAATAACAAATCCCTCAAAGAAATAATATTAAGTCCGAAGCGTTCAAATGATATTTGGAATATCGAACGTCGCCTTCTAGCATGATAAATTAATAGAGTATTAAATATTTAATATAAGCTTGTTGTGCTATCCACAAGGCGAGTATTGCATATTTAAGATGTTAATTAATCACATTTGATGCTTATCAAGAAAATTGAACGATCTAGTCTTGTTGTGCTATCCACAAGGACGAACATTTTTTTTTTGAATTTATAGAAGTGCTAGGCTGGACTTAACTTAAATCGTTTTAGTTCGGATGTGCACACACTTGACCATTATGATTTAAGAGGCAAAATAAAAGGAGTTATATAGTGATGTAATTGACAAGAGTTGTCTACCTATTTATTTGTATATCGCTTGTTGTGCTATCCACAAGGTTATATACATTTGAAATGGGATCCTTATTCTCACTAGCAAATCTTTAATTAGATGTTGTCGAACTATATAAGTGAGGGTAATATAGTTTGATAAAAATAGTGGGAGATACCAATTTAAAATAAAGACCTAAATTTATTTTGGTATGCAAAATTAATAAAATGAATGTTTGCTAAAATGTTGTTTTTCACATGCAAAATTTTAAAAATGTCAAAATCACTAATTTCACTGCGAAGCATACTTGATGCTAATAAGCTTACCGGGCCGAATTATACGGACTGGCTAAGAAATCTGAGAATAGTTCTCACTGCTGAAAAGATTTCTTATGTCCTAAACTCACCTGTCCCTAGAACTGTTCCAGAAACAGCCTCTGAGGAAGAGATTGCCACCATTGTAAAGTGGCAAGATGATGCATCTGTGGCTCAATGCATCATGCTCGCATCCATGAATAACGAGTTTAGCGTCAGCACGAAAACATGGATGCTCCTACTACGTTGATTCACCTCAAGGAGTTGTATGGTGAACAAAGTAGGACTGCTAGATATGAGATATCTAAGGAGCTCTTCCGATCTCGGATGACCAAGGGCAAAGTGAACATAAAGGAACAAAAGAAATCTGATCCAGCTAGCAAAGGAATGTGCTTCCATTGCAACGAGCCGGGTCATTGGAAGAGGAACTGCAAGAAGTTTCTGGCAAGAAGAAGCTGAAGCTTCGACTTCCAATCAAGGTTTGTTCATGATTGAAATTAATTTTTCAGAAAGTCAAAATTCTACTTGGGTATTGGATACCGGCTGTGGTTCTCACATATGTAATAATGTGAAGGGACTGGTCAGAAGTAGAAAGCTGAACAATGATGAGGTGATCCTACGAGTGGGGAATGGAGCAAAGGTTGCTGCATTAGCTGTAGGAACTTATTATTTAGCAATGCCTTCGGGCAAGTCCATTTATCTTAATAATTGTTATTATGTTCCGAATATTATTAAAAATATTATTTCAATTTCTGTATTGGATATGGAAGGATTTAACGTTGTTATAAAGAACAATAGTTGTTCTATTTATAAAGACTGATATTTTATATGGTGTTGGAAATTTGCGAAATGGACTTTATACACTTGACTTACAAGAAAATATTTTTCAAATTGAACAAACTAAGAAAAGGAAAAGAGATGATATTAATTATACCTACATGTGGCACTGTAGACTCGGTCATATCAATGAAACAAGATTATCCAAGTTGCATAAAGATGGGCTCTTTGAGTTATCTGATTATGAATCATATCCAACTTGTGAATCTTGTCTCATGGGTAAAATGACTAAATCTCCTTTTAGTGGAAAAGGAGAAAGAGTTACAGAGTTGTTGGCATTGATTCACACAGACGTTTGTGGACCTATACAACAAGTGCACGGGGTGGGTATTCTTATTTTATTACTTTCACTGATGATCACTCAAGATTTGGATATGTGTATTTAATGAAATACAAGTCAGAATCATTTGAAAAGTTCAAAGAGTTCAGAAGTGAAGTAGAGAAACAAACGGGCAAGAGTATAAAGATACTTCGATCAGATTGAGGTGGAGAATACTTAAGCGGTGAGTTTCTCAATTATCTCAAAGAAAATGGTATAATCTCACAATGGACTCCTCTAGGTACACCACAGTTAAATGGAGTATCTGAAAGGAGAAATCGAACACTGTTGGACATGGTTCGATCTATGATGAGTTTTACCGACCTTCCAATTTCCTTATGGGGATATGCCCTAGAAACGGCTGCATACCTACTTAACAAGGTACCTACAAAATCCGCCCCAAAGACTCCATATGAGATATGGAAGGGGAGGAAACCAAATCTTAAGCATGTTAAGACTTGGGGTTGTCCAGCTTATGTCAAAAAGTTTGAAAACGATAAGCTACAGACTAAATCCGATAAGTGTAGATTTGTGGGATACCCTAAAGAAACTTTAGGGTATTATTTCTATCATCCAACTGATCAAAAGGTGTTTGTTGTGAAACATACTGCCTTCTTGGAAAAGGATTTTATCCATGAAGGGGTCAGTGGGAGTAAGATATATCTTGAAGAAGTTCAAGACCCACAAATTACCACGGATCAAAGTCAGGTACCTGACAAAGTAGAAGAACCTACTATACCACACCCTGTTCGTAAATCTGGAAGAGTACCGAAGATACATGAGAGATATAGATTCGTTATAGAGGATGACGATGAGGTACACATCATGAATGATGATGATCCATTGAATTACGAACAGGCTATGAGTAATAAAGACTCAGGAAAATGGCTTGAAGCTATGAAATTCGAAATGGACTCCATGTATGAAAACAAAGTATGGACTTTGATTTCACCACCTGAAGGCATTAAGCCTATTGGGTGTAAATGGGTCTTTAAAAGAAAGACTGGAGCGGACGGCAAGGTAGAGACCTATAAGGCCCGACTGGTTGCAAAAGGTTTCAAACAAAGACAAGGAGTTGACTATAATGAAACCTTCTCACCAGTAGCTATGCTCAAGTCCATTCGGATTTTGCTTGCGATTGCAGCTTATAACGACTATGAGATCTGGCAGATGGACGTGAAAACGGCCTTCCTCAATGGGAAACTTGAGGAGGATGTGTATATGACACAGCCAGAGGGATTTGTTTCAAAGGTTGGAACAAATCAAGTCTGTAAGCTGCAACGATCCATTTATGGATTGAAGCAAGCTTCTCGTAGATGGAACATTCGTTTTGATGAGACAATCAAAGAGTTTGATTTTGTCAAAAACGACGATGAACCATGTGTGAACAAGAAGGTTAGTGGGAGCGCAGTTTCATTCCTTGTATTATATGTTGATGATATATTACTGATAGGGAATGACATTCCTATGCTACAATCGATTAAAATCTGGTTATCTAAACACTTCTCCATGAAGGACTTGGGAGAAGCATCCTATATTTTGGGGATAAAGATCTATAGAGATAGATCTAAAAGGATGCTTGGTTTATCCCAAGGAACGTACATTGATGCAATGCTAAAGAGGTTTAGCATGGAAGATTCCAAAAGAGGTCTCATGCCGGTGAGCCATGGAATACATCTCTCCAAGAAACAGGCCCCAAAGACACCTGAGGAGAGAGACCGTATGAGTAAGATCCCTTATGCTTCTGCAATAGGATCTATCATGTACGGTATAATATGTACTAGACCGGATGTTGCTCATGCACTTAGTGTAATGAGCAGATACCAGTCAAACCCTGGAGAAGAGCACTGGAAGGCAGTGAAGAATATCCTAAAGTACTTGAGAAGGACTAAAGATATTTTTCTTGTCTACGGTGGGTCTGAATTAAAACTCAAGGGATTCACAGACTCAAGTTTTCAAACAGACCAAGATGACAGTAAATCTATTTCAGGGTATGTGTTTACCTTGAAAGATGGTGCAGTGAATTGAAAAGGTTCCAAATAACAAAAGGTTGTTGGTTTAGTGACAAAGTAAAAGTATATAACTGTAAGTGAAGCTGCAAGTTGATGTTTTAGATGAAAAGTTCATTACAGAACTAGGAATAGGTCCTAAGTCTCATCTTGAATCTAAACATGTGTTGCGGCACTTTGATTAAAGAAATCATTGAAAGAGGAGAGTGTAGACTCTCAAGACAACATTGCAGATCCATTAACTAAAGCTTTAACACAACAGCAGTTTGATCGTCACTTAGAGAAGTTGGGTATGAGATACCATGGCGATTGGCTTTAGTGCAAGTGGGAGATTGAAAGTAGTATGCATACAAGCCAATCATGTATGATGATAAAGCATATACTTTGGAGGCAATCTTATTTATTTATTAATAAAAATATTCATTTATTAAAGGCATTTAATTATCTACATGGTGCTGTTTTTATAATATGTAAATAACCCATAGTTTTAAGCAATGCTTTTAGAATCATGATGATGATCATGCCAATGAGATCTAAATTCTTAGAAAGCTCTAAAACTAAAATAGTTCCTAATCATGGGATTACTAAAAAGGGGATTAGTAAATCCGGATAGATTAGTACATATGTTGCTTGCTCATTAGATGAGGATGATTGATCTCATAATCATTTGTGTGGAGGACACTAAAGCAAGTATGTAGGTGCTTATTGGAGAATAAGTTCACTGAACGTGACTCGCTATGGAATACCTAATGGAGTTTTACTCGCCTGTCAATAGGAATTCCTAATGTGATAGTAGTACAAGTGATCCTTGGACTTGAGATCATCATAGTATCTTGTATGTAATGAATTATACTTTGACTTATTCCTTAAAGCCCTTTAGGGTATATAAAAGGGTATGCTTGGGTATAATGAGTTACATATGGAGACAATGAATGATCAATAAAGAATCTACCACCTCTAGTAAAGGAGGAGATATGTCCTATGTGATTCGTTAAATGACAACCAGGAATCCTTGGCCAAGGTAAAATGAAATTAGAAAGGAGTTTCTAATTTACATTATTTGGAGTTGTGCATTTTCTAATCGAAATACATATAATTAAATAAAATAAGACTTGACAGTAAATTCATGTCTTATATTTAATTGGGACATTGTATGGTGGAAGGATTGAATTGTATGGTAACTATTTACTCACAGGTTCTTTTATGATTAATGTTGAAATCTATATTATCTGGAAAGTCGTTGATCGCTAGGGAGGCTTATCCCTATTGTAGAATAAATATTATTTATTTAAATAGATTATTAGTTTAATTTATTTATTTAAATAAGATTAGAATTGTTCTAATTGATTTATTCACAACCGGTTTAATATGGAGAACCTAAAGGGTCACACCATAAAAGGAAGAATAATTATTTAAGAAGGTAATGGCATAATCGTAATAATGCATTAAGTGAAATTAATTTAATCTATGGTGATAGAATAAATTAAATAGCTTAATATTTATTATTTAATATTTTGGAAATATTAAATATAAATTAATAAGAGGAGTCTTATCAATATTATTATAATTATTATTATTTTAATTTCTAAAGGAGTTTAGTAATTAATTTAATATTAGTACTCTCATTTATTCCTAATAAGATTAGGAGACAAATTAATTAAATGAATTTAATTAATTATTTCCCATGTGGTGGGAAGCCTAAATTAATTAAAGGAGTTTAATTAATTAAAAGAAATCTCATGTCTAATAGGATTAGAAGGGTTGACCAATATCTATATAAGAGGATTCTTATAATAGATATTACTTGATGCAATTCCAATTGTTGGAGAGTACTCCTTTTCTATAGAGGATAGAAAACTAAGCCAACCACCCTCCTTCTTGATAATTCATCTTCCTTGGTGGATCACCTCTAGAGGCCAAACACTTGGGTGGCTAACGTTGATCAAAGGAAGGAATCTAATCCGGAAATTTAAGGAGATCACGAAGAACAAGGAGTTGAACTAGTACCTGTGGAAGCTTCGTTCTACAAGGGTATGATTCCATAACTTCTTATTTATCGTTTTAAATTAATAATTTGCATAAAGGATGATCCGGGTAATGGTTTTGTAGAAATTTTTTTAAACTCTGATATACCATGCTTCCGCTAATTTTTGCAATTTGATTGCGTCACGATTTCGTACAAACCCAACAGTGGTATCAAAGCCAAACTTTTATGCAATTATTAATTTATTTTGTATTTCATATACATATGGGTATATATTTAAAATAATTTATTGGGCATGATTTTATTGTATAAAATTATTTTTTTTTAAGAAAAAAAAATGACGTTTTTTTTTTTTTTTTTTTTTTTTTTGGGACGAATCACAATTTTTTTTTTTTTTGGTGCTAATCTTGAATTCTGCAAAGAAAATGTGTTGTCTCTTTCTTACTCCAAAAAGAATGTGACCCATCAGGAAAGGACTCTTTTAATAAACCTGCAGGACTCTTTTAATAAAAGAAGGTGACTCCTTTTAAAAAAATAAATATGATATATTTATATATTATATTCTAAATAATTTTATAATTAAAATAAAGAGTTTATTTTAATCTTGAAATTGGATTTCATGCAATTTAAAATTGCCCATTAAATGATACTCATATATATATGGAATGTTTTAATTCATGAGATGAATATTTATTTATTGATATATATGGTGATATGTATGATAATAAATGGGGATTGATTATGGACTATTTGACCAATGTGATTGGATTTTATTTTAGTTGAATGCTTGAATGAATGGGTTTTATTAAATGGGGTCTGTGTACCTCGTCTTCTCTAAATTTTTTTTTTGTGATGTAAAATTCTATCTCCCTCCTATGTACTTCCCCTTGACTGCTGATCAAGGTTTCTATTTAAATTAAATAGTTTAATGTAATAGAAATAGTTAGAATTATCTTGAAAAAATTGGAGACCAAAGAGCAAGGAGCGCGTGAAGACCCGTTTGTATGGAGCCCGGGTTTAAATATAATAGTTATATTTAAATTTAAATTCTTGCACTCCTAGGTTTGACCTTTTGGTTCACTTGGTGGCTCTAGTGAACCAAACTAGAATAAAAGTCCATAATCAATCTGGGTAGAATATAGTATTCTATATTGCATGCTAAATATTATATATATTATATTTTATGCAAACATGCTTCGCATGTTTAATAAAATGACGTGTATTTTATATATATATGTGCATGCACGCTAAACAAGATGAGACAAATAATAACAAATCCCTCAAAGAAATAATATTAAGTCCGAAGCGTTCAAATGATATTTGGAATATCGAACGTCGCCTTCTAGCATGATAAATTAATAGAGTATTAAATATTTAATATAAGCTTGTTGTGCTATCCACAAGGCGAGTATTGCATATTTAAGATGTTAATTAATCACATTTGATGCTTATCAAGAAAATTGAACGATCTAGTCTTGTTGTGCTATCCACAAGGACGAACATTTTTTTTTTTGAATTTATAGAAGTGCTAGGCTGGACTTAACTTAAATCGTTTTAGTTCGGATGTGCACACACTTGACCATTATGATTTAAGAGGCAAAATAAAAGGAGTTATATAGTGATGTAATTGACAAGAGTTGTCTACCTATTTATTTGTATATCGCTTGTTGTGCTATCCACAAGGTTATATACATTTGAAATGGGATCCTTATTCTCACTAGCAAATCTTTAATTAGATGTTGTCGAACTATATAAGTGAGGGTAATATAGTTTGATAAAAATAGTGGGAGATACCAATTTAAAATAAAGACCTAAATTTATTTTGGTATGCAAAATTAATAAAATGAATGTTTGCTAAAATGTTGTTTTTCACATGCAAAATTTTAAAAATGTCAAAATCACTAATTTCACTGCGAAGCATACTTGATGCTAATAAGCTTACCGGGCCGAATTATACGGACTGGCTAAGAAATCTGAGAATAGTTCTCACTGCTGAAAAGATTTCTTATGTCCTAAACTCACCTGTCCCTAGAACTGTTCCAGAAACAGCCTCTGAGGAAGAGATTGCCACCATTGTAAAGTGGCAAGATGATGCATCTGTGGCTCAATGCATCATGCTCGCATCCATGAATAACGAGTTTCAGCGTCAGCACGAAAACATGGATGCTCCTACTATGTTGATTCACCTCAAGGAGTTGTATGGTGAACAAAGTAGGACTGCTAGATATGAGATATCTAAGGAGCTCTTCCGATCTCGGATGACCAAGGGCAAAGTGAACATAAAGGAACAAAAGAAATCTGATCCAGCTAGCAAAGGAATGTGCTTCCATTGCAACGAGCCGGGTCATTGGAAGAGGAACTGCAAGAAGTTTCTGGCAAAGAAGAAGCTTCGACTTCCAATCAAGGTTTGTTCATGATTGAAATTAATTTTTCAGAAAGTCAAAATTCTACTTGGGTATTGGATACCGGCTGTGGTTCTCACATATGTAATAATGTGAAGGGACTGGTCAGAAGTAGAAAGCTGAACAATGATGAGGTGATCCTACGAGTGGGGAATGGAGCAAAGGTTGCTGCATTAGCTGTAGGAACTTATTATTTAGCAATGCCGTCGGGCAAGTCCATTTATCTTAATAATTGTTATTATGTTCCGAATATTATTAAAAATATTATTTCAATTTCTGTATTGGATATGGAAGGATTTAACGTTGTTATAAAGAACAATAGTTGTTCTATTTATAAAGATGATATTTTATATGGTGTTGGAAATTTGCGAAATGGACTTTATACACTTGACTTACAAGAAAATATTTTTTAAATTGAACAAACTAAGAAAAGGAAAAGAGATGATATTAATTATACCTACATGTGGCACTGTAGACTCGGTCATATCAATGAAACAAGATTATCCAAGTTGCATAAAGATGGGCTCTTTGAGTTATCTGATTATGAATCATATCCAACTTGTGAATCTTGTCTCATGGGTAAAATGACTAAATCTCCTTTTAGTGGAAAAGGAGAAAGAGTTACAGAGTTGTTGGCATTGATTCACACAGACGTTTGTGGACCTATACAACAAGTGCACGGGGTGGGTATTCTTATTTTATTACTTTCACTGATGATCACTCAAGATTTGGATATGTGTATTTAATGAAATACAAGTCAGAATCATTTGAAAAGTTCAAAGAGTTCAGAAGTGAAGTAGAGAAACAAACGGGCAAGAGTATAAAGATACTTCGATCAGATTGAGGTGGAGAATACTTAAGCGGTGAGTTTCTCAATTATCTCAAAGAAAATGGTATAATCTCACAATGGACTCCTCTAGGTACACCACAGTTAAATGGAGTATCTGAAAGGAGAAATCGAACACTGTTGGACATGGTTCGATCTATGATGAGTTTTACCGACCTTCCAATTTCCTTATGGGGATATGCCCTAGAAACGGCTGCATACCTACTTAACAAGGTACCTACAAAATCCGCCCCAAAGACTCCATATGAGATATGGAAGGGGAGGAAACCAAATCTTAAGCATGTTAAGACTTGGGGTTGTCCAGCTTATGTCAAAAAGTTTGAAAACGATAAGCTACAGACTAAATCCGATAAGTGTAGATTTGTGGGATACCCTAAAAAAACTTTAGGGTATTATTTCTATCATCCAACTGATCAAAAGGTGTTTGTTGTGAAACATACTGCCTTCTTGGAAAAGGATTTTATCCATGAAGGGGTCAGTGGGAGTAAGATATATCTTGAAGAAGTTCAAGACCCACAAATTACCACGGATCAAAGTCAGGTACCTGACAAAGTAAAAGAACCTACTATACCACACCCTGTTCGTAAATCTGGAAGAGTACCGAAGATACATGAGAGATATAGATTCGTTATAGAGGATGACGATGAGGTACACATCATGAATGATGATGATCCATTGAATTACGAACAGGCTATGAGTAATAAAGACTCAGGAAAATGGCTTGAAGCTATGAAATTCGAAATGGACTCCATGTATGAAAACAAAGTATGGACTTTGATTTCACCACCTGAAGGCATTAAGCCTATTGGGTGTAAATGGGTCTTTAAAAGAAAGACTGGAGCGGACGGCAAGGTAGAGACCTATAAGGCCCGACTGGTTGCAAAAGGTTTCAAACAAAGACAAGGAGTTGACTATAATGAAACCTTCTCACCAGTAGCTATGCTCAAGTCCATTCGGATTTTGCTTGCGATTGCAGCTTATAACGACTATGAGATCTGGCAGATGGACGTGAAAACGGCCTTCCTCAATGGGAAACTTGAGGAGGATGTGTATATGACACAGCCAGAGGGATTTGTTTCAAAGGTTGGAACAAATCAAGTCTGTAAGCTGCAACGATCCATTTATGGATTGAAGCAAGCTTCTCGTAGATGGAACATTCGTTTTGATGAGACAATCAAAGAGTTTGATTTTGTCAAAAACGACGATGAACCATGTGTGAACAAGAAGGTTAGTGGGAGCGCAGTTTCATTCCTTGTATTATATGTTGATGATATATTACTGATAGGGAATGACATTCCTATGCTACAATCGATTAAAATCTGGTTATCTAAACACTTCTCCATGAAGGACTTGGGAGAAGCATCCTATATTTTGGGGATAAAGATCTATAGAGATAGATCTAAAAGGATGCTTGGTTTATCCCAAGGAACGTACATTGATGCAATGCTAAAGAGGTTTAGCATGGAAGATTCCAAAAGAGGTCTCATGCCGGTGAGCCATGGAATACATCTCTCCAAGAAACAGGCCCCAAAGACACCTGAGGAGAGAGACCGTATGAGTAAGATCCCTTATGCTTCTGCAATAGGATCTATCATGTACGGTATAATATGTACTAGACCGGATGTTGCTCATGCACTTAGTGTAATGAGCAGATACCAGTCAAACCCTGGAGAAGAGCACTGGAAGGCAGTGAAGAATATCCTAAAGTACTTGAGAAGGACTAAAGATATTTTTCTTGTCTACGGTGGGTCTGAATTAAAACTCAAGGGATTCACAGACTCAAGTTTTCAAACAGACCAAGATGACAGTAAATCTATTTCAGGGTATGTGTTTACCTTGAAAGATGGTGCAGTGAATTGAAAAGGTTCCAAATAACAAAAGGTTGTTGGTTTAGTGACAAAGTAAAAGTATATAACTGTAAGTGAAGCTGCAAGTTGATGTTTTAGATGAAAAGTTCATTACAGAACTAGGAATAGGTCCTAAGTCTCATCTTGAATCTAAACATGTGTTGCGGCACTTTGATTAAAGAAATCATTGAAAGAGGAGAGTGTAGACTCTCAAGACAACATTGCAGATCCATTAACTAAAGCTTTAACACAACAGCAGTTTGATCGTCACTTAGAGAAGTTGGGTATGAGATACCATGGCGATTGGCTTTAGTGCAAGTGGGAGATTGAAAGTAGTATGCATACAAGCCAATCATGTATGATGATAAAGCATATACTTTGGAGGCAATCTTATTTATTTATTAATAAAAATATTCATTTATTAAAGGCATTTAATTATCTACATGGTGCTGTTTTTATAATATGTAAATAACCCATAGTTTTAAGCAATGCTTTTAGAATCATGATGATGATCATGCCAATGAGATCTAAATTCTTAGAAAGCTCTAAAACTAAAATAGTTCCTAATCATGGGATTACTAAAAAGGGGATTAGTAAATCCGGATAGATTAGTACATATGTTGCTTGCTCATTAGATGAGGATGATTGATCTCATAATCATTTGTGTGGAGACACTAAAGCAAGTATGTAGGTGCTTATTGGAGAATAAGTTCACTGAACGTGACTCGCTATGGAATACCTAATGGAGTTTTACTCGCCTGTCAATAGGAATTCCTAATGTGATAGTAGTACAAGTGATCCTTGGACTTGAGATCATCATAGTATCTTGTATGTAATGAATTATACTTTGACTTATTCCTTAAAGCCCTTTAGGGTATATAAAAGGGTATGCTTGGGTATAATGAGTTACATATGGAGACAATGAATGATCAATAAAGAATCTACCACCTCTAGTAAAGGAGGAGATATGTCCTATGTGATTCGTTAAATGACAACCAGGAATCCTTGGCCAAGGTAAAATGAAATTAGAAAGGAGTTTCTAATTTACATTATTTGGAGTTGTGCATTTTCTAATCGAAATACATATAATTAAATAAAATAAGACTTGACAGTAAATTCATGTCTTATATTTAATTGGGACATTGCATGGTGGAAGGATTGAATTGTATGGTAACTATTTACTCACAGGTTCTTTTATGATTAATGTTGAAATCTATATTATCTGGAAAGTCGTTGATCGCTAGGGAGGCTTATCCCTATTGTAGAATAAATATTATTTATTTAAATAGATTATTAGTTTAATTTATTTATTTAAATAAGATTAGAATTGTTCTAATTGATTTATTCACAACCGGTTTAATATGGAGAACCTAAAGGGTCACACCATAAAAGGAAGAATAATTATTTAAGAAGGTAATGGCATAATCGTAATAATGCATTAAGTGAAATTAATTTAATCTATGGTGATAGAATAAATTAAATAGCTTAATATTTATTATTTAATATTTTGGAAATATTAAATATAAATTAATAAGAGGAGTCTTATCAATATTATTATAATTATTATTATTTTAATTTCTAAAGGAGTTTAGTAATTAATTTAATATTAGTACTCTCATTTATTCCTAATAAGATTAGGAGACAAATTAATTAAATGAATTTAATTAATTATTTCCCATGTGGTGGGAAGCCTAAATTAATTAAAGGAGTTTAATTAATTAAAAGAAATCTCATGTCTAATAGGATTAGAAAGGTTGACCAATATCTATATAAGAGGATTCTTATAATAGATATTACTTGATGCAATTCCAATTGTTGGAGAGTACTCCTTTTCTATAGAGGATAGAAAACTAAGCCAACCACCCTCCTTCTTGATAATTCATCTTCCTTGGTGGATCACCTCTAGAGGCCAAACACTTGGGTGGCTAACGTTGATCAAAGGAAGGAATCTAATCCGGAAATTCAAGGAGATCACGAAGAACAAGGAGTTGAACTAGTACCTGTGGAAGCTTCGTTCTACAAGGGTATGATTCCATAACTTCTTATTTATCGTTTTAAATTAATAATTTGCATAAAGGATGATCCGGGTAATGGTTTTGTAGAAATGTTTTTAAACTCTGATATACCATGCTTCCGCTAATTTTTGCAATTTGATTGCGTCACGATTTCGTACAAACCCAACAGTTAAGGTGTAGCTAACCTGGGATTGTATCTGGACAAGTTGTAATCCTTTATCAAGGAAGATTTTATTTAAGTTTTATGAAGGTTGTAATTTACTTTACAATTCTTTATTACTGGGTAGATGTTTGTTTTAATTAGAAAGTGAACACCAAATTATGTGGAAACGAAGTACTCGGATTTGGGGGCGTCACAGGTTGGTATCAAAGCTATAGGTTATGAACCCTAGGTGGGGGAAAAACCTTAGGTAGTAGCCTTATAGGAAGATCGAAAATATAGTGGTAATAGGAAAAAATAATAAACTACCTTATGTGCTGTGTTTACGTTTAGGTATTAGAAGAGTGACGACTCGATATCACGTAATAATAAACTTTAAAATTCTTTTGTCAGGATGACGAACATTGGAGAATCCAGTCAGGCTAGAGAGGAGATACCTCAGGTGCCTAGAGAGGAAGAGCCCCGAGACATCTATGTTGTCTGGGAACAGCTGGTTAGGAGAGAGCCATCTCCAGTGATCACCGTAGCTGGTCAGGAGCATGAGCTGACTCCTATTCCAGAGAAAGAGGATGAGGACGAGTCTGAAGAGGAGAAAGAGGATCCCGAAGAGGAATTTCCACCTCACTCTGTTAGTGCTGAGATGTACGAGGTGGTTTATGACAGTAATGTGGAGCTTCATGGTCGAGTAGAAGAGCTCGAGAAAACCATCCAGCAGCGGGACGAGACTATCGAGGATATGGCTAGTGACCTAGGAGAAGCACAATGGAACCTAATACATGCAGAGAATTATGGTTTATTGTTGAAATTGATCCTGTAATATGTTAGTATATTAAGAATATAAGTGATTACAATTGGAATTATTTGAATTGATTGAAAAACGAATTCGTGATAGCAATTTTCGCTAAGAACGCTTAAAATTGTGTTTTTCTTTGAAAATCATGAAATCTTGATTTTGATTATGTGTTATATGGATTTTAAATGTTATAAGCATGTTGATAAGCATAAAATATTATTTGTATCAAGTTTCATGTTTATCATGTTGGGAAAAATCGAATTGGGTGTGAAGGAATAAGCTAAATTGGCTTATTTCTCCACCAGTTCGCGAGCCACGACCCTCACTAGCGGGGTGACCCGCCCCAGCGGGGCTGGTAGGCCTTGGGGACCCACCCCAACGGGTTATGCTGCTGTTCAAAAAATTTTGGTTTTTGGTTTTAAGTTTTCATGCCCCGTTTGGTTTAGCTAACTTATTTCTATGACTTGGAAAGTGAAATATATAATAAGTTAACATGTTCTTGATGTGTTTAAGTTTGATTGAAGTGTTATGTGAGTATGTTACATGTGTGTGAATGTGTTACTTCTTAAGGTACACAACACGATTCATTGAGTTATAAGCTTATGAATGTATACCGTGAGTATAGACTCACGTACTTGACTAGTTAGCAACCAATATGGTAAATTACATTGTGAGTTGGACTTGGATATGAAGTTTGACGGTTTGAAGGTTGTAGTTGGATGCTAATAGATGTTTTAAACATAATGTGAATGTGTAGGGTAACTGTGAAGTGTTTATAGTTATTAAAGTGTAGCTTGCGCTTGAGGCAAGTTTTTTATCTCTAAACTTATTGTTGTGCAAGTTCTCTTATCCTTATTCTCTTACGTTATGCAAGTTTTCTATTTCAAAACTTGTTACTTATATTGTACAAGCTTTGTTGTATTCTAATATGCTTGTTACACAAGTATTGAAATATTATTGAAGCATTGTGATCTTGACTTAGTTGTTCAAGCAAGATCTACTTATTCTTTCAGTTGCTTTGAGTTACTTCTAAAGCATGCCTATCTATTATGTAGATTTGTTCTATATCTTGCAATTGGTTCATGATTTTTATATTATCGAACTGTTAAAGTACTATAAGTCGATTCAACTACTCCTAGTTGATGATAGCTGAAACTCTAAAGTTCCCTTATCTATCCAAACCAAACTTTCTTTGGTGTGGACTTGTATTCAAATAATGAGAATGAACAACCCTAATTACTAGGGGACATTTATGCGAAAGCGTTAAGATGGTTGTGCACAATTCATGGTACAAAGGGTTGATCCCCCTGAGTACGAGTTAAAGGTCCATAATCTTATTGACTGTTAAAGGTTTAAATAAAAATATTTATAACCTAGGACATTGTTCATGGTCGTATTACCCTCAGATAGATTCTATATTCGAACTTTAAAGATAATGAAAGAATTATTATTCAATTCTTATTTTGATGAAAGTAAAGTTATTCAAACTCTTTTGAAACTATTCATATATGTCATATCAGTATTAAAATTTCAAGTGTGCTTTTGTTTGCTCACTCTTGCATGTTTTACCACCACTTGTAGTTGAGACAAAGAATGTTGACATACCGTCAACAAGTAAAGGAAAAGGAAAGATAAACAAGTGAAGGCTTATTGGTTCAAGTTTTTATTGTAATAAGACTTAGTTGATTATGTTATGTTTTATTTTCGCATTTATTGTTTGATGTTAAGGTTTAGTTAACCTTGGGATTTTATTGGACAAGTTGTAATCCTTTTTAAAGGAAGATTTTTATTAAGGTTTTATGAAGGTTTTGATTTACTTTGCAAGTCTTTATATTTAGGTAGATGTATGTTTTAATTAGAAAGTGAACACCAAATCATGTGGAAACGAAGTACCCGGATTTGGGGGTGTCACAGGTTGGTATCAAAGCCATAGATTATGAACCTTAGGTGGGGGGAAAAACCTTAGGTAGTAGCCTTATAGGAAGATCGAAAAGATAGTGGTGATAGGTAAAGATAATAAATTACCTTATGTGCTATGTGTTTACGTTTAGGTATTCAAAGAGTGACGACTCGATACCACGTAATAATAAACTTTAAAAATACTTTTGGACAGGATGACGAATGTGGGAGAACCCAGTCAGGCTAGAGAGGAAGAGCCCCGAGACATACATGTTGTCTGGGAGCAGCTGGTTAAGAGAGAGCCATCTCCAATGATCACCGCAGCTGGTCGAGAGCGTGAGCTGACACCTATTCTAGAGGAAGAGGACGAAGACGAGTCTGAAGAGGAGGAAGAGGATCCCGAAGAGGAATTTCCACCTCACTCTGTTAGTGCTGAGATTTACGAGGCAGTTTACGACAGTAATGTGGAGCTTCATGGTCGAGTCGGAGAGCTCGGGGAAACCATCCAGTGGCGGGACGAGACTATCGAGGATATGGCTAGTGACCTAGGAGAAGCACAGTGGAATTTAATACACGCAGAGAATGATCGAGATGAGGCACGAGCCGAGCTAGCAAAGATGAAGCAAGATATCCAAGAGGAGTCGATGAAGCGTGCCAGTGCTGAGGAAACAAGCTTGAGGGGTACTCAATGAGTCGATCGAGCTGAGTACGAGGTGGAAACCAAGAGAGCCAAGCTAAGGGAAACAGAATACACTTTCTATACGACCATATATAGGGCCCAGGACCGTATTGTTTATTGCCCAGCTCAGTTCCAAGGGTTGCCATGGTATGTGGTGGACCAAAGGATAGCGTTTTGGGTGATGGAGGAAGAACGTACAGAGGTTGTGCGACGTCTTAATATGCCTAGACATTAGAGCTTTTAAATTATGTGTTTCTTTTTGTAATAAATAAATGTAAATCCCATAATTTGAGATAATAATGGGATAGAGTGATGATGTAGTCCTGTAACTTGTTCCAATTCAGGAAAGATGATGTAAATAGCAGAAATGCTATCTATCCGATGTTTTTTTAAAAACTACGAGTAATGAATAAAAGAAGTTTATTGATGTGCTATGTGTTCATATATGAACTGAGTTATTTAAATGTTTAAAGTTGAACTCAAATACTTAAGAATCGAATAAAGGATCTAATAATAATATTTTCTTAACAGAAAATGCCTCCTAGAAGAAGACCAACACGTCAAAACCTCGAGGGTTCGGCGAACAATAACGATGGAACAAACCCTAACTCAGTTCATCAGTTGGTGAACCTACTGACAGGAGCGATGGCTAATAAGCAGCAAGTGCAGGCCACGACGTTCAAAGAGCTTAAGGCAGTAGGACCGCCTGAGTTCAAGGGATCGATGAACCCGATAGATGCACAGACGTGGGTTATGGAAATGGAGAAGGTCTTTGATGTGGCTAAGGTCGGTGAAGACCAGAAGACAGATTTGTGACTTTCATATTGAAGACAGATGCTAGCTTCTGGTGGCAAGCTAATAAGACCAGAGAGGGTGAAGGAGTCATAACGTGGGAACGTTTCAAGGAGATGTTCTTTGAAATGTACTTCCCTGTGAGTTCGCAGGACAAGATGGAGGTCCAATTTTTAGAGCTTAAGCAGGGGGAATGACAGTGTCGGAATATGTCGCAAAGTTCAATGAGCTGGCCAGGTTTGCTACTTACCAGGTCAGCACGGACGCTAGGAAGGCGAGGAGGTTTTAGCGGGGACTGAATCCCTGGCTCTACAGCAAGGTCTCTATGTTCTAGCTGAACACGTTTGTAGCCGTACTGAAAAAGGCCATTCAAGCTGAAGGAGGGAGCGAAGCCATGACTAAATTCAACCAAGATAAGAAGAAGAAGATTGAGATGGAAAACAAGGCTGGTGGTAGCGGGGCTATCCATCAGAAAAGGAAGTGGAACGAGAACACCTCTGCTAGGAGTCAGCAGTGAGGACAACAAAAAAGGAAGCTCAAAGCATGTGCCACATGCTAGAAGACTCACACTAGAGTGTGCATGAAAGGAAAATGGGTGTGCTACAACTGTGGTCAGGAAGGCCACATCGCGCCGAACTACCCAAACCCGAAGAAGAGAGCTTGCTATTTATGTGGATCCAAGGATCACATGGCTCGTAATTGCCCTAAGAAGCCAGAGTTAGGGTCAACAGGGAATAGAGGAAATGGCAGCGACAGCACTATGACTATTGTCAGACCGTCGCTACTGCAAGCCGTTCGACCCACTGCCCATACGTTCAACATGACGGTGCAGGACGCGGTGCAATCAAAAGATGTGGTGGCAAGTATTATTCCGATCAATAGTATAAATGCATATGTATTATTTGATTCGGGTGCTACTTATTCATTCATATTTGATGATTTTGCTAAAACCCTAGACTTACCTATAAAGGAGTTAGTTTACCCCTTGAACATAGAAATTGCGAATAGGGAAGTTATTCCTGTTAGGTTTGTATACAAGAACTGTAGATTAGATATTAAGGGTCAGGAGCTGAGGGTAGATTTGATTCTGATAAAACTTGGGGAATTCGATGTCATATTGGGGATGGACTGGTTGTTCAACCATGGGGCGGTAATCGACTGTCAGAGGAAGCCGGTAAACCTGACGACTCCGTCGAAAGTAGTGTTCTATGGTAGTAAATCTCCTAGACAAGCGAGTTATCTGATGGTGATGCAAGCCAAGAAACTTTTGACGCAAGGCTGTGTAGGATATCTAGCCTACATAGTAGATACGCGTAAGAAGAGCCCGAAGGTAGAAGAGTTATCAGTGGTTAATGAGTTTGTGGACGTGTTTTCTATAACGAACGAGAATTTTGTAAAGATATTTGAATATTTATTGAAATAAATAAATATTTTTAATGATTTAATTATTGAGTTAAATAATTAAGTCATGAATTTGTGGTAGATTAATTTAATTATATGTGTTATATTAATTAAATTAATGTGTAGTGATTTAATAGTTCAAAGTATTTAATTAATTGAGTTTATTTGATTAATTAAATTAATTAAATAAGCATATGTTACTTTAATTAATTTAATAATTAATTAAAGAATTAGTGAATTAACATAATTAATAAATAAAAATATTAATTATGTGACAATGTGATTTAAATGTGAATTATATTATTTTATTTAATTGATTTAAATAAAATTAGTTGATTAATTAAAGTGTTACAATTAACTATATACTAAATTAGTTAATTAAAATAAATAAAAAAGAAATTAGGAGGGTTGCCAAACAGGGCCCTTGTGGGAGTTAGTAGTTGTTATACAACGGTAATATTATATATACGTATATCTTGTATTGCCTAAGTTATTTTTATCAGAAGAAAATTTAGAGATTGTCAGAGAGAAAAGGAAAAAAGGAATTGAGAAGAGATTGAGAGAAAGAAATTTGAGAAATCCTAAGTATTATCTGTGATTGTGTTATCTTCACACAAAAAGGGTAATCTTTCTTTTTAATTTTAAAAAAAAATCTGTTTTTCTCAAAGTCTTCATTACGTATATTTTTAAGTTCTGTGAAAATTGGGTTTCCCAATTGGGTTACGATATGGCTTTATCTATATGGGTATGGAATCATAACGTGTTTTTCTAACGTATAAACATGTTTTAAAGTAATCAATTTGATTTAATTGGCCTTAATTGGGTTGTTAAAGATTTACAGAGTTTTCATGTACGTGTTTTGTAAAAGTCCTCTGTGAATGGAGAAAGTTGACAATTGATTGATTTCATGGATATATATATAGTAACATATGTCCATGATATAATTTAGGCTATCCATTCATGATTCACAGTGATCACACCAAGTAATTTTGTTAATAATTGGGTTTATGAAATTACAAAGTATTGAATATGGGTGAATAACCCATATGGGTTAAATTAATGATTAAATCATATGTTTATATTTAAATTGATACATGAATATGATTGTATATGTTAAAACAAAGGAAATGGAATTGAAATGAATGGATTATTGTTGGGCAAGTTTCCTAAACTAAACTCTTTAAATTGAGCAATTGCTATGCTTAATTACTATTGTTGAGCAAATTCTTACTCTTGAATATCCAAGTTTAGAATTTCACATGAGATGCTATGATTCTTTTAAAAGTATCATTTAAGTGTACAATACTTATTCGATTGTATACCTTGAGAAGTTAATATTCAATTTGAATATCATTTATTGAGTTATCCAAACAAACTTTATTTGGTGCGGATTCTGATGTCAAACTGAGATGAACAACCCTAATATAGGAGATTAATGAAGATGCTTTAAGCGTTAAGATAGTGTGCACAGTATCAGTACGAAGGGCTGATCTCCCTAAGTACGAGAAGTAAAGTCTAGTCTTATGACTGTTAAAGGTTGGAAAGGTTAATAAACTTAACAACCTAAGACTCGGTTCAAGGTTTTAATGACCCTCAGAAGTAATTTGACTCTCGATTAATATTCTTGATTCAAAAGATGAGAAGTAATTTGACTCTTGATTAATATTCTTGATTCAAATGTTGAGCTTTCTGTTATTCAGAATTCTTTCACTCGCATGTTATTATTCTATCATATTTTTATACTTGCGGGCATTCGTGCTCACTCTTGCAAAATAACATTGTAGCTAATAATGAACGAAATGATGTACCTTCTAGTAGCAAGGACAAAGGAAAAGCTAACAAGTGTTGAAGACTTGTGTTGATGTTAAGAATGTTAAAGTTCAATATTTATATGTGATGACTTAAGACTTATTTATTTACGTTTCCGCAGCAGAGATTTAATGTTAAGTTTAACCTGAGATTTATGATGTATTATTATTTCAGATGATGTAAGATGATAATTTATTTATCTAATAAATAAATTTTATTATTTATGGGTAGATAGTTGTATGATATTGGAACAGTGAACACCAAATCCTGTGGAAATTAAGATACCGGATTTGGGGGTGTCACATTTTCGAGCGACTTGCCAGGACTTCTGCCAGATAGGGAGATAGAGTTCATGATCGACTTAGTGCCGGGAACTACTCCAATTTTGAAGGCGCCATACCAAATGGTTCCAATTGAGATAAAGGAACTGATGGTTCAACTTTAAGAATTGCTAGACAAGAAGTATATTCAACCGAGCGTTTCTTCGTGGGGAGCGCTAGTGTTATTCGTGAAGAAGAAAGATGGAACAATGCGTCTTTGCATTGACTATAGAGAGTTGAACAAAGTTACGATAAAGAATAGGTATCCCTTGCTTAGGATCGATGACTTGTTTGATTAACTGAAGGGTGCTAAGTACTTCTCAAAAATTAATTTGAGAAACGGGTATCATCAATTGAAGGTGAGGAAGGAAGATATACTGAAAATGGCTTTTAGAACTCGGTATGGTCATTACGAGTTCTTGGTGATGTCATTTGGTTTAACGAATGCCCCAGCTGCATTTATGGATCTAATGGACAGGGTGTTTAAGCCATTCCTAGATAAGTTCGTAGTGGTGTTCTTAGATGACATCTTGTTTTATTCCAAGACCGAGGAGGAACATGCTGAACACTTAAGGCTTACCTTAGAATTGTTGAGATGAGAGAAGATCTATGCAAAATTCTCGAAGTGCGAATTCTGGTTGGAACGTGTGCAATTTCTTGGCCACGTGATCAATAAGGATGGGATTTCGGTAGATCCGTCGAAGGTTGAAGAGGTAATGAATTGGGATCAGCCGAAAACGCCGTCTGAAGTGAGGAGTTTCTTGGGATTGGCAGGTTATTACCATAGATTTATCCAAGATTTTTCCAAGATCACAACTCCGATAACGAATTTGACTTGTAAAACAGTTAAGTTTGTTTGGACGGAGAAGTGTGAGGAAAGTGTTTAGGAATTGAAGAAGAGGTTGAGTACTGCGCCTGTGTTGTCTTTACCGGATAGTACGAGGAATTTCGTGGTATATAGTGATACCTCACATAAGGGTTTAGGCTGTGTGTTGATGCAGAGCGGTAAGGTCATTGCTTAAGCATCACGTCAACTGAAGGATTATAAGAAGGGGTATCCGACCCATGACTTGGAATTGGCGGTAGTAGTGTTTGCTCTAAAGATTTAGAGACACTACTTATATGGAGAAAAGTGTGAAATATACACAGATCACAAGAGTCTGAAGTATATTTTTACCTAGAAGGATTTGAACATGCGCCAAAGAAGATGGTTGGAACTGATCAAAGACTACAACTGCGAGATACTTTACCATCCGGGTAAAGCTAACGTTATCGCCGACGCTTTGAGTAGAAAAGGTCGGGAGAAGCTGAATATGTTAACTGATCAGGATCAGTTGATAGAACAGATGTCTAGATTAGAACTGGAAATGAAGTTTTCAAAGGAATCGTATGAGAAGTTTTTTCAAGTAACTACTGGTACTACTCTGGTAGATAAAGTGAAAGAAGCACAACTTCACAATGAAGAATGCGAGAAGATTAGGAAGAGAATAGTCGATGGTGAAGAGTTTAAATTCAAAATCGACAGTGTGGGACTGCTACGATTTAAAGGTGGAATCTAGGTACCACCAGGACCAGAAGTTAAAGAGGAGATTTTGAGCGAAGCTCACAGTTTGAAATATTCAATTCACCCTGGGCGGTTCCAAGATCTTAGGCATCATTTTTGGTGGCCGAATATGAAAAGGGATGTTGCTGAATGCGTTGCGAAGTGTCTAACTTGTCAGAAAGTCAAGGCAGAACACCAGAGACCTAGCGGATTGCTGCAACCATTAGAAGTTCCAGAACGGAAGTGGGAGCACATCACGATGGATTTTGTGGTTGGTCTTCCAGCGACTCAGAAGGGTTTTGATGCGATTTGGGTGATTGTGGATCGACTGACGAAGTCAGCCCACTTTCTACCAATCAGGATTAAGTACAACTTAGAACAATTGGCTAAATTATACGTTAAGGGGATTGTTTCTCGACACGGTGTTCCAGTGTCGATTGTGTCAGACAGAGATCCGCGGTTTACGTCGAATTTCTAGAAGCGTTTGCAAGAGTGTCTGGGAACGCAATTGCAAATGAGTACAACATACCATCCTCAAATTGAGAGCTAGAGAACAATCCAAACGCTTGAGGATATGCTGAGAGCTTGTGTGATGGATTTCAAGGGAAGCTGGGAGGATCATCTACCGTTGGTGGAGTTCGCCTACAATAATAGTTATCACGCGAGTATCGGCATGCCGCCTTACGACGCGTTATACGGCAGAAAATGCAGAACTCCTTTGTGTTGGGATGAAGTTGGTGAAGGTCAGCGGTTGGGACCGAAATTGATACAACAAATCACTGAAGTTGTGAAGCTAATCAGAACAAGATTGGTTGCTGCTCAAGACAGACAAAAGAAATATGTCGATCAACATCGACAGAATCGAGAATTCTTAACAGGGAGCTTCGTTTTCCTGAAAGTATCTCCCTGGAAAGGGAAGATTCGATTTGGCAAGAAGGGGAAGCTGAGTTCCCGATTTATTGGACCTTTTGAGGTACTACGAAAAGTTGGTGAGGTAGCTTACGAAGTGGCATTACCTCCGGAGCTTGACAATATACATAACGTATTTCATATTTCGGTGTTACGACCTTACAAGCATGACTATAAACATGTAATAGAATATGAGCCTTTACAATTTGATAAAGACTTAACTTATGAAGAGGTTCCTGTTCAAATAGTGGATAGAAAGGAGCAAGTACTTAGGAATAAAGTGATACCTTCTGTTAAGGTAATTTGGAGGAACCATAGTGCTGAAGAAGCCACGTGAGAACTCGAGGATGTAATGAGAAAATCGTATCCTCAATTATTTGCTTAATTGATTTGTGTAACCCCTTATATATCGATTCTGTGGACAGAATCCTTTTAAGGGGGGAAGAATGTAACAAATGGAAATTTTTATGAGAATTTTTTTTATGTTGTGATTCTGGGGACAGAATCCTTTTAAGGAGGGAAGATTGTAACGATTGAGATTTTATATATTAAATTTTAATATTTATTGAGTGAATAAATATTATATGTGATTTATTTATTGAGTTAAATAAATAAATTATGTGATTGTGTGGACTGATTTAATTAAGAGTAATATTTAATTAAATTGATACGTTGTAGCATAATTCTAATTTAGTTGAGAATAATTCAATTAGAATTAATGTTATTGATTTAAAGAGTTATTAAAATAATGGAAAAGGGTTTTAAAATGGTTTTACCAAACAAGGCACTTGTACTTGTTTAATCTTATTTTTCCAAACAAGGCCTTAAGCTCAAAAGGTTAGTTTTAAAAATAATGTGATTTTGCCAAACATGGCCTTATGGCTTTTCAAATTCAAAAGCTTTGTAACCTATATTATTATTATAGAATTTATTATGTATATAAATATGTTGTAAGTTACTATATATATATATATATATTTATATGCTATATATATTATATCTATATTATATTGTCAGTAAGTCATATAGATATACGTAAGTTAGTATTGGTCAGTGTTAGTCTAAAACAAAAAGAAGAAGAGGGAATACAAAGAAGAAGAAGAAAAGCTTGAGAAAGCAAGAGAAAACACCATCATCTTCATCATCTCTTCTCCTAATTCAACTTAGTAAGGTTATAATCTAACCCTTATACTCAATTCATGTATTTTATAATTAGTCTTTGTCAAATTAGGTTTTCATGATTATAAATTTATATGTATATATGGTGTTCATATGTTTTCAAATGTAATTGTCTGCCATGAAAGGATTTTCAAAATACAATTGTTATAAAAACAAGTTTTAAAGTTATGTTCTTCTATGTTTTAGAATTCTATGTAAAAATCTTTTGGTGAAACTTCATAATTTTGATATGTGAATGGGATGTGTGTGTATAGATATATACATGCTTACATGAGATATTTATAGTTGTTTAAGAGTTTCAATTCACAAGTATATGTTGAACACTATGAAATCATGTTCATAGTACTCTTTTACGAAGTTATGTTGAAAATTGTTCTTAAATCCTTGATGTGAGCATGGGATATGTTTAATATGTGATATAACATGATTATATATGAGTTATATGGTGGTGTTAGCAATTCAAACCATGAATTTTTGATAAACAATAGGAATTGTGTTTATAGTGATTTTCTTTGAATTAATTTTTGAAAAATGGCTTTTGAAACTATCAAATTGATGTTTGATTATCGTTTATTGTTGAATTTGATCATGTATTATGTTAGTATGTTAAGAATAGAAGTTATTACAATTGGAATTACTTGAATTGATTGAAAAACGAATTCGTGATAGCAATTTTCGCCAAGAACGCTTAAAATTATGTTTTTCTTCGAAAATCATGAAATCTTGCTTTTGATTATGTGTTATGTATATTTTAAATGTTATAAGCATGTTGATAAGCTTAAAATATTATTTGTATCAAGTTTCATGTTTATCATGTTGGGAAAAATCGAATTGGGTGTGAAAGAATAAGCCAAATTGGCATATTTCTCCACCAGTTCGCGAGCCAGGACCCTCACCAAGGGGTGACCCGCCCCAGCGGGGCTGGTAGGTCGTGGGGGGCCCAGCGGGTTATGCTGTTGTCCAGAAAATTTTTGTTTTTGGTTTTGAGTTTTCATGCCCCATTTGGTTTAGCTAACTTATTTCTATGACTTGGAAAGTGAAATATATAATAAGTTAACATGTTCTTGATGTGTTTATGTTTGATTGAAGTGTTATGTGAGTATGTTACATATGTGTGAATGTGTTACTTCTTAAGGTACACAACACGATTCATTGAGTTATAAGCTTATGAATGTATGTCGTGAGTATAGACTCACGTACTTGACTAGTTAGCAACCAATGTGGTAAATTACATTGTGAGTTGGACTTGGATATCAAGTTCGACTATTTGAAGGTTGTAGTTGGATGCTAATAGATGTTTTAAACATAATATGAATGTGTAGGGTAACTGTGAAGTGGTTATAGTTATTAAAGTGTAGCTTGCGCTTGAGGCAAGTTTTCTATCTCTAAACTTATTGTTGTGCAAGTTCTCTTATCCTTATTCTCTTACGTTAAGAAAGTTTTTTATTTCGAAACTTGTTACTTATATTGTACAAGCTTTGTTGTATTCTAATATGCTTGTTACACAAGTATTAAAATGTTATTGAAGCATTGTGATCTTGACTTAGTTGTTCAAGCAAGATCTACTTATTCTTTCAGTTGCTTTGAGTTACTTCTAAAGCATGCCTATCTATTATGTAGATTTGTTCTATATCTTGCAATTGGTTCATGATTTTTATATTATCGAACTGTTAAAGTACTATAAGTCGATTCAACTACTCCTAGTTGATGATAGTTGAAACTCTAAAGTTCCCTTATCTATCCAAACCAAACTTTCTTTGGTGCAGACTTGCATTCAAATACTGAGAATGAACCACCCTAATTACTAGGGGACATTTATGCGAAAGCGTTAAGATGGTTGTGCATAATTCATTGTACAAAGGGTTGATCCCCCCAAATACGAGTTAAAGGACCATAGTATTATTGACTGTTAAAGGTTTAAATAGAAATATTTATAACCTAGGACATTGTTCAAGGTCGTATGACCCTCAGATAGATTCTATATTCGAACTTTAAAGATGATGAAAGAATTATTATTCAATTCTTATTTTGATGAAAGTAAAGTTATTCACACTCTTTTGAAACTATTCATATATGTCATATCACTTTTAAAATTTCAAGTGAACTTTTGTTTGCTCACTCTTGCATGTTTTACCACCACTTGCACTTGAGACAAAGAATGTTGACATACCGTCAACAAGTAAAGGAAAAAGAAAGATAAACAAGTGAAGGCTTGTTGGTTCAAGTTTTTATTGTAATAAGACTTAGTTGATTATGTTATATTTTATTTCTGCATTTATTGTTTGATGTTAAGGTTTAGTTAACCTTCGGATTTTATTGGACAAGTTGTAATCATTTTTGAAGGAAGATTTTTATTAAGGTTTTATGAAGGTTGTAATTTACTTTGCAAGTCTTTATATTTGGGTAGATGTATATTTTAATTAGAAAGTGAACACCAAATCATGTAGAAACGAAGTACCCGAATTTGGGGGTGTAACAGGTTGGTATCAAAGCCATAGGTTATGAACCTTAGGTGGGGGGAAAAACCTTAGGTAGTAGTCTTATAGGAAGATCGATAAGATAGTGGTGATAGGTAAAGAAAATAAACTACTTTATGTGCTATGTGTTTACGTTTAGGTATTCGAAGAGTGACGACTCGATACCATGTAATAATAAACTTTAAAATTCTTTTGGTCAGGATGACGAACGTGGGAGAACCCAGTCAGGCTAGAGAGGAAGAGCCCCAAGACATACATGTTGTCTGGGAGCAGCTGGTTCGAAGAGAGCTATCTTCAGTGATCACCGTAGCTAGTCGGGAGCGTGAGCTGACACCTATTCTAGAGGAAGAGGACGAGGACGAGTCTGAAGAGTAGGAAGAGAAGGAAGAGGATCTCGAAGAGGAATTTCTACCTCACTCTATTAGTGCTGAGATATACGAGGCAGTTTACGACAGTAATGTGGAGATTTATGGTCGAGTCGGAGAGCTCGAGGAAACCATCCAGCAGCGGGACGAGACTATCGAGGATATGGCTAGTGACCTAGGAGAAGCACAGTGGAATTTAATACATGCATATAATGATCGAGACGAGGCACTAGCCGAGCTAGCAAAGCTGAAGCAAGATATCCAAGAGGAGTCGACGAAGTATGCCAGAGCTGAGGAAACAAGCTTGAGGGCTACTCAATGAGCCGATCGAGCTGAGTACGAGGCGGAAACCAAGAGAGCCAAGCTAAGAGAAACAGAATACGCTTTCTATAAGGACATAGATAGGGCCCAGGAACGTATCTTTTATTACCCAGCTCAGTTTCAAGGGTTACCATGGTATGTGGTGGACCGAAGGACAGCGTTTCGGGTGATGGAGGAAGAACATAGAGAGGTTGTGCGACGTCTTAATATGCCTAGACATTAGAGCTTTTAAATTATGTGTTTCTTTTTATAATAAATAAATATAAATCCCATAATTTCAGATAATAATGGGATATAGTGATGATGTAGTCCTGTAACTTGTTCCAGTTCAGGAAAGATGATGTAAATAGCAGAAATGCTATCTATCCGATGTTTTTTTTAAAACTACGAGTAATGAATAAAAGAAGTTTATTGATGTGCTATGTGTTCATATATGAACTGAGTTATTTAAATGTTTAAAGTTGAACTCAAATATTTACGAATCGAATAAAGGATCTAATAATAATATTTTCTTAACAGAAAATGCCTCCTAGAAGAAAACCAACACGTCAAAACCCCGAGGACGAATAATAACGATGGAACAAAACCTAACTCAGTTCTGCAGTTGGTGAACCTACTGACAGGAGCGATGGAGAATTAGCAGCAAGTGCAGGCCACGACGTTTAATGAGTTTAAGGTAGTAGGACCTCCTGAGTTCAAGGGATCGACGAACCCGATAGATGCACAGACGTGGGTTATGGAAATGGAGAAGGTCTTTGACGTGGCTAAGGTCGGTGAAGACTAGAAGACAGTATTTGCGACTTTCATGTTGAAGGCAGATGCTAGCTTCTGGTGGCAGGCTAATAAGACCAGAGAGGGTGAAGGAGTCATAACGTGGGAACGTTTCAAGGAGATGTTCTTTGAAATGTACCTCCTTGTGAGTTCGCAGGACCAGATGGAGGTCCAATTTTTAGAGCTTAAGCAGGGGGAAATGAGAGTGTCGGAATACACCACAAAGTTCAACGAGTTGGCCAGGTTTGCTACTTACCAGGTCAGCACGGGCGCTAGGAAGGCGAGGAGGTTTGAGCGGGGACTGAAACCCTGGCTCTACAGCAAGGTCTCTATGTTCCAGCTGAACACGTTTGCAGCCGTGCTGGAAAAGGCCATTCTAGCAGAAGTAGGGAGCGAAGTCGTGACTAAATTCAACCAAGATAAGAAGAAGAAGATTGAGATGGAAAACAAGGCTGGTGGTAGCGGGGCTGTCCATCAGAAAAGGAAGTGGAACGACAACACCTCTGCTAGGAGTCAGCAGTGAGGACAACAAAAAAGGAAGCTCAAAGCATGTGCCACATACGAGAAGACTCACACTAGAGTGTGCATGAAAGGAAAATGGGTGTGCTACAACTGTGGTCAGGAAGGCCACATCGCACCGAACTGCCCAAACCCGAAGAAGGGAGCTTGCTATATATGTGGATCCAAGGATCACATGGCTCGTAATTGCCCTAAGAAGCCAGCGACAGGGTCAATAGGGAATACAGGAAATGGCAGCGACAACACTCTGACTATTGCCGGACTGTCGCCACTGCAAGCCGTTCGACACACTACCCGTACATTTAACATGACGGTGCAAGATGCGGTGCAATCAAAAGATGTGGTGGCAGGTATTATTCCGATCAATAGTATAAATGCATATGTATTATTTGATTAGGGTGCTAGTTATTCTTTCATATCTGATGATTTTGCTAAAACCCTAGACTTACCTATAGAGGAATTAGTTTACCCCTTGAACATAGAAATTGCGAATAAGGAAGTCATTCCTGTTAGGTTTGTATACAAGAACTGTTGATTAGATATTAAGGGTCAGGAGCTGAGGGTAGATTTGATTCCGATAAAACTTGGGGAATTCGATGTCATATTGGGGATGGACTGGTTGTTCAACCATGGGGCGGTAATCGACTGTCAGAGGAAGCCGGTAAACCTGACGACTCCGTCGAAAGTAGTGTTCTATGGTAGTAAATCGCCTAGACAAGCGAGTTATCTAATGGTGATGCAAGCCAAGAAACTTTTGACGCAAGGCTGTGTAGGATATCTAGCCTACATAGTAGATACGCGTAAGAAGAGCCCGAAGGTAGAAGAGTTATCAGTGGTTAAGGAGTTTGTGGACGTGTTTTCGAGTGACTTGCCAGGACTTCCGCCAGATAGGGAGATAGAGTTCGTGATCTACTTAGCGCTGGGAAATGCTCCAATTTCGAAGGCTCCGTACCGAATGGCTCCAGTTGAGATGAAGGAACTGATGGTTCAACTTCAAGAATTGCTAGACAAGAAGTATATTCAACTGAACGTTTCGCCATGGGGAGCGCCAGTGTTATTCGTGAAGAAGAAGGATGGAATAATGCTTCTTTGCATTGACTATAGAGAGTTGAACAAAGTTACGATCAAGAATAGGTATCCCTTACCCAAGATCGATGACTTGTTTGATCAAATGAAGGGTGCTAAGTACTTCTCGAAAATTGATTTGAGAAGTGGGTATCATCAATTGAAGGTGAGGAAGGAAGATGTACTGAAAATGGCTTTTAGAACTCGGTATAGTCATTACGAGTTCTTGGTGATGTCATTTGGTTTAACGAATGCCCCAGCTGCATTTATGGATCTAATGAACAGGGTGTTTAAGCCGTTCCTGCACTTGGAACTCTTCCAACTCACAGCGCCTCCGTTCAAGGTAAACACATACCCTAAAACTATTTACTGTCATCTTGGTTTGTTTAAAAACATGAGTTCGTGAATCCCTCGAGTTTTAATTCAGACCCATCGTAGACAAGAAAAATATCTTTAGTCCTTCTCAAGTACTTTAGGATATTCTTCACTGCCTTCCAGTGCTCTTCTCCTGGATTCGACTAGCATCTGCTCGTTACACTAAGTGCGTGAGAAACATATGGTATAGTACATATCATACATGTGACGCCCCCAGAACAGGTCCAGTCAACCCAACCCATTCTGAGTTGCCAAATACATGGTACAAAATTCAAATACAAACTTTTATATCACACGGTTGTGCAAAATACGACCACACAACTGTGAGTGCCAATACAAATATGTAAAAAATATTAACATTCAAATTAAGTCCTTATTACAATTATTATCACATTATTTATTAGAAATAGTGAGGACTACTACTGCTCTAACTCGGATCATCACTCTGTCCCCCGACTAGTTCCTGCGACATTCTCATTTCCTGAAGAGGACAAAAGATGAAAAGGGTGAGCTCAACTAGCCCAGTAAAGAATATTATGACTAAGGTAATGAAAAATAAATTATCGTTAGTCTTCAACAATTCAGATAAAATATTATTGACAACAAGTTTTAGATCAATATTCGCAGCGGAAATAACAATTCATTAGAAGATTTAAGTAGAGAATGAAGTCTACTATCTTCTATGATTTAAAAGTCCATCATCAATATTTTATCCCTATAACATCAATCAATATACATCTCAAATCAAATATTCATCTTTGCACTACGGGCCAAAGATATTCATTTGTATCACCAGTGATCATGTTCATCTCAACACCTGTCCATCTTTGCACTACGGCCAAAGATATTCATCAGGTAATCATTCATCTTTTCTCTACATGCCAAAGATATTCAGTTATATCACCATTTAGTACTGAGGATGATGAAAACAATATAAATAACGAATCCAGTGAGATAAAAGACAAAGATTAGGGATTCGTAATTTAGTTTATCTAAATTCAAGAATATTTCATAATAATACTTTGTGGAGCAAAATTCAAGAATAAAGATAAAAACTTAGATCCAATCAAAGATAGGAACCTTAACAAGCAACTTGGAATAGAAGAAAATTTAATTTTTTTCGTGAATAGTGCCGTATACGTGAATAGTGCCGTACACGTGAATAGTAACCCCGACGGAAAAAGTAAGAATTTCATAATAAAATCCATGCCAATATTTTGGTATAATGATATTGAAAAGAATAACATTATTTACGAAAGAAAATAAGATCCCTTATCTCAAAAGAATAGTACTTCTGATTGGAATATCGGATATAATACCGAAGGAAACTTGCACTGAATACTAACACTCAAAGTATCTAAATATTCGCAAAAATACGCTCGATATTATAGAGAGAGAAAACTTATGATTCTGGTGTGATTTTCAATTCTAACAAAAGCACCCTATTTATAGGAAAAGCTTAGGAAGCCAAAGTAGACTTTTTAATAAAATAATATTTTTAAAAAAAATTTCCACCGCCTGTCAAAAGCCATCAGCCACCAGCCACCGGTGGGGCCCACCTTCCATTAAAAAAAATTTTATTTTCTGAAACTTCAATAATTCATAATAAATAGCCTTTTTGTCAGAAAAATACAAATTCTATGTCTTTTTTAGGAAATTTAATTCTCTACAACTTTGTAGAAGGAAGTTTTTCCAAATTCCAAACATAAATTATCTGAATTTCATAAACGGATGATTTTCCACACCAAAATACTGATAAAAACACATCAGCACTAATTCCTTCTTTTATATCCACAAAATAAATATTTCCTTATCATATAAATCAATAATTAATTATTCACAAATAATATTACAGAACTACAATATTGACAACCAGGTCGTTCCCAGGAAAGAGGGGGCCTTCCGATAAGGATTTCTCCTTACTAGTGCGCAATTAAATAACCCCTCCTAGACAAAACTTCCTTAGACATTGTCAATAATGCTATCTAATAATATTATTCAAATAATATGAATTATTGAGTTGATAATGTGAAATACTGTGCAGTGACAATTATTGAATCAATAATACAAAATATCAACGGTAGCAATTATTGAATCAATCATATAAAATAGCAACGTAGCAATTATTGATATAAAATATCAACGTAGCAATTATTGAATCAATAAAATATCATGAAATTATTGAATCAATAATATAACATATTGAACAATAATTACGGTAACAATAATTGAGTAGTGACTTCTTACGTAAGAATCAATAATTCAAAATACTGTGCAATACCGTGTGCTACTGTGCAACACCACGTATTACTGTATTTTAACCACCGGGTATTTCAACAGTACTAACGGTAATAACTACGCCGTTATTTTATTAAAAAGGTTATTTCTGTCGCTTTCTATATTCGACAGTTATTCCGTTGTGGGGCCCACAAATAGCTGTGCCGTCGTACGAATATTCCCCGACAACAAGAATATTCCACGACCAAACGAATATTCCCCGACAACAATGAATATTTTATAACCACTTGCTTATTTTGAAATATTTGCACATTTCACCCATAATTTTTCACATTTATCAAATCAACACCTAACCATTTTGAAATAATATATAAAGAAAATTAAATCCTTATTCATAAAAGTTGGGGTCTTACAATACCGTACATGATAGATCCTATTGCAGAAGCATAAGGGATCTTACTCATACGATCTCTCTCCTCAGGTGTCTTTAGGGCCTATTTTTTGGAGAGATGTATTCCATGGCTCATCGGAATGAGACCCCTTTTGGAATCTTCCATGCTAAACCTCTTTAGCATCGTATCAATGTACGTTCCTTGGGATAAGCCGAGCATCCTTTTAGATCTATCTCTAGAGATCTTTATCCCCAAAATATAGGATGCTTCACCCAAGTCCTTCATGGAGAAGTTTTTAGATAACCATATTTTAATTGATTATAACATAGGAATGTCATTCCCTATCAGTAATATATCATCAACATATAATACAAGGAATGATACTGCGCTCCCACTAACCTTCTTGTATACACATGGTTCATCCTCGTTTTTGATAAAACCAAACTCTTTGATTGTCTCATCAAAATGAATGTTCCATCTACGAGAAGCTTGCTCCAACCCATAAATGGATCGTTGTAGCTTACAGACTTGATTTGTTCCAACTTTTGAAATAAATCCCTCTGGCTGTGTCATATACACATCCTCCTCAAGTTTCCCATTGAGGAAGGCCGTTTTCACGTCCATCTGCCAGATCTCATAGTCGTTATAAGTTGCAATCGCAAGAAAAATCCGAATGGACTTGAGCATGGCTACTAGGTGAGAAGGTTTCATCATAGTCAACTCCTTGTCTTTGTTTGAAATCTTTTGCAACCAGTCGGGCCTTATAGGTCTCCACCTTCCCGTCTGCTCCAGTCTTTCTCTTAAAAATCCATTTACACCCAATAGGCTTAACTGCCTTCAGCTGGTGAAACCAAAGTCCATACTTTGTTCTCATACATGGAGTCCATTTCGGATTTCATGGCTTCAAGCCATTTCCCTGAGTCTTTATTACTTATAACTTATTCGTAATTTAATGGATCATCATCATTCATGATGTGTACCTCATCGTCATCCTCTATAACGAATCCATACCTCTCAGGTATCTTCGGTACTCTTCCAAATTTATGAACAGGGTGTGGTACAGTAGGTTCTTCTACTTGGTTAGGTACCTAACTTTGATCCGTGGTAATTTGTGGTTCTTGAACTTGTTCAAGATATATCTTACTCCCACTGACCCTTTTATGGATAAACTCTTTCTCCAAGAAGGCGGCATGTTTCGCAACAAACACCTTTTGATCAGTTGGATGATAGAAATAATACCCTATGGTTTCTTTAGGGTATCCCACAAATCTACACTTATCGGATTTAGTCTGTAGCTTATTATTTTCAAACTTTTTGACATAAGCTAGACAACCCCAAGTCTTAACATGCTTAACTATTTGGTTTCCTCCCTTTCCACATCTCATATGGAGTCTTTAGGATGGATTTTGTAGGTACCTTGTTAAGTAGGTATGCAGCCGTTTCTAGGGCATAACCCCAGAAGGAAATTGGAAGGTCGGTAAAACTCATCATGGATCGAACCATGTCCAACAGTGTTTAATTTCTCCTTTCAGATACTCCATTTAACTGTGGTGTACCTGGAGGAGTCCATTGTGAGATTATACCATTTTGTTTGAGACAATTGAGAAACTCACCGCTTAAGTATTCTCCACCTCGATCTGATTGAAGTATCTTAATACTCTTGCCCGTTTGTTTCTCTACTTCACTTCTGAACTCTTTGAACTTTTCAAATGATTCTGATTTGTATTTTATTAAATACACATATCCAAATCTTGTGTGATCATCAGTGAAAGTAATAAAATAAGAATACCCACCCCGTGCAATTGTTGTCATAGGTCCACAAACATCTGTGTGAATCAATGCCAACAACTCTGTAACTCTTTCTCCTTTTCCACTAAAAGGAGATTTAGTCATTTTACCCATGAGACAAGATTCACAAGTTGGATATGATTCATAATCGGATAGCTCTAGGAGCCCATCCTTATGCAACTTGGATAATCTTGTTTCATTGTTATGACCGAGTCTACAGTGCCACATGTAGGTATAATTAATATCATCTCTTTTCCTTTTCTTAGTTTGTTCAATTTGAAATATATTTTCTTGCAAGTCAAGTATATAAAGCACATTTCGCAAATTTTTAATACCATATAAAACATCATCTTTATAAATAGAGCAACCATTGTTCTTTATAATAACGTAAAAACCTTCCATATCCAATACAAAAATTAAAATAATATTTTTAATAATATTCGGAACATAATAACAGTTATTAAGATAAATAGACTTGCCCGAAGGCATTGCTAAACAATAAGTTCCTACAGCTAATGCAGCAACCTTTGCTCCATTCCCTACTCGTAGGATCACCTCTGCATTGTTCAGCTTTCTACTTCTGACCAGTCCCTGCACAGTGTTACATATGTGAGACCCACAGCCGGTATCCAATACCCATGTAGAATTATGACTTTCAGAAAAATTAATTTCAATCATAAACAAACCTTAATTGGAAGTCGAAGCTTCTCCAAGCTTTTTCTCTGCTAGAAACTTCTTGCAGTTCCTCTTCCAATGTCCCAGCTCGTTGCAATGAAAGCACATTTCTTTAGCTGGTTCATGTTTCTTTTGTTCATTTTCTTTCCCCTTTCCCTTAGCCTTCTTGGATTTCTTCTTTTCAGAAGACACCTTGGGCCTCTTCCTTTAATTGGAAGAATCAACCATCAAGACATGGTTCTTCTTAGATGAGAAGAGACCTTCTGCAGTTTTTAGCATGTTAAGCAGCTCAGGCAAGCTGACATCTAGCTTATTCAAGTGAAAATTAACCACAAACTACGAAAAGGTCTAAGGGAGTGATTGCAAGACCAAGTCTTGACTCAACTCCCCATCCATGAAGAACCCAAGCTGTCCAAGGCGTTCAATTAAATTGATCACTTTCAGGACATGAGTCTCGACGGCAGTACCCTCGATCATCCGAGATCGGAAGAGCTCCTTAGATATCTCATATCTAGCAGTCCTACTCTGTTCACCATACAACTCCTTGAGGTGAAGCAACATAGCAGGAGCATCCATTTTTTCGTGCTGACGCTGAAGCTCGTTATTCATGGATGCGAGCATGATGCATTGAGCCACAGATGCATCATCTTGCCACTTATTAAAAGTGGCAATCTCTTCCTCAGAGGCTGTTTCTGAAACAGATTCAGGGACAGTTGAATTTAGGATATAAGAAATCTTTTCAGCAGTGAGAACAATTCTCAGATTTCTTAGCCAGTCCTCATAATTCGGCCCGGTAAGCTTATTTGCATCAAGTATGCTTCGTAGTGAGATTAGTGATTTAGACATTTTTAAAATTCTGCATGTGAAAAAGATAACATTTTAGTAAACATTCATTTTATTAACTTTGCATACCAAAAAAATTTAGGTCTTTATTTTAAATTGGTATCTCCCATTATTTTCATCAAACTATATTACCCTCACTTATATAGTTCGGCAACATCTAATTAAAGATTTGCTGGTGAGAATAAGCATCCCATTTCAAATATATATAACTATGTGGATAGCACAACAAGCGATATACAAATAAATAGGTAGACAACTCTTGTCAATTACATCACCATGTAATTCTTTTTATTCTGCCTTTGAAATCATAATGGTCATGTGTGTGCACATCCGAACTAAAATGATTTAAGTTAAGTCCAACCTAGCACTTTCATAAATTCAAAAAAAAATGTTCGTCCTTGTGGATAGCACAACAAGACTACATCGTTCAATTTTCTTAATAAGCATCAAATGTGATTAATTAACATCTTAAATATGCAATACTCGCCTTGTGGATAGCACAACAAGCTCATATTAACTATTTAATACTCTATTAATTTATCATGCTAGAAGGCGATGTTCGATATTTCAAATATCTGTGAACGCTTCGGACTTAATCTTGTTTCTTTGAGGGGTTTGTTATTATTTGTCTCATCTTGTTTAGCGCGCATGCACACATATATATAAAATACGCGTCAATTTATTAAACATGCGAAGCATGTTTGCATAAAATATAATATATATAATATTTAGCATGCAATATAGAATACTATATTCTACCCGGATTGATTATGGACTTTTATTCTAGTTTGGTTCACTAGAGCCACCAAGTGAACTAAAAAGGTCAAACCTAGGAGTGCAAGAATTTAAATTTAAACGTAACGATTACATTTAAACCCGGGCTCCATACAAATGGGTCTTCAAGCGCTCATTGCTCCTTGATCTCCTGTTCTTCAAAAATTCTAACTAATCCTACTACATAAACTATTTCATTTAAATAGAAACCTTTATCAACAGTCAAGGGGAAGTACATAGGAGAGAGATAGAATTTACAATAAGAAAAAAAAATCAGAAAAGACGAGGTACGCAGACCCCATTTTATAAAACCCATACATTCAAGCATTCATCCAAAATAAAATCTGATCACATTGGTCATAGTCCATAATGTTGGGTTTGTACGTAACGCAATCATGCAATCAAATCACATAAATAGGGCGGAAGCGTAAAAACTAGGTTTTTAAAAATTTATACAAACCCATTACCATGATCATTCTTAGTGCATCAATTATCAGTGAATGAAGAAGGAGAAAAATAGAATTATACCTTTGAAGATCCAAGCTTCCTCAGGTACAAGTTCTACTCCTTTGATTCCTTTGATTCCTCTGTAGTGGCTCCTTCCCTTGATCAATGTCAGCCACCCAAATATTTGGCCTCTAACGGTGATCCACCAAGGAAGATGAAGAACTCAGTAAGATAGGTTACTGGCTTAACCCTTGTTTCTATCTCTATAGAATATGTGTACTTCCAACTCTTGAAAAATTCACGTACCTTATTTCTGATATAAGACTCTCTTATATAGATATTAGGTTAACCCTCCTAATCCAATTAGAATAGGGTTTTAATTAATTAATTAATTAATTACTTTTAATTAATTTATATCCTAATCTTTATTAGGATTGAGGAGAGTACTGATATTATATTAATTCCTAAACTCCTTTAGAATTAAAATAATAATAATAATAATAATATTAATAAGACTCCTCTTATTAATTTATATTTAATATTTCTAAAATATTAAATAATAAGCATTAAGCTATTTAATTTATTCTATCATCATAGATTAAATTAATTATACTTAATCCATTATTACTATCATGTCATTTTCTTCTTAAATAATTCTTCTTCCTTTTATGGTGTGACCCTTTAGGTTCTCCATATTAAACCGGTTGTGAATAAATCAATTAGAACAATTTTAATCTTATTTAAATAAACAAATTAAACTAATAATCTATTTAAATAAATAACATTTATTCTACAATAGGGATAAGCCTCCCTAGCGATCAACGACTTTCTAGATAATATAGATTTCAACATTAATCATAAAAGAACCTGTGAGTTAATAGTTACCGTACAATTCAATCCTTCCACCATACAATGTCCCAATTAAATATAAGACATGGATTGACTGTCAAGTCTTAATTTATTTAATCATATGTATTTCGATTAGAAAATGCACAACTTCAAATAATGCAAATTAGAAACCTCTTTCTAATTTCATTCTACCTTGGCCAAGGATTCCTGAGTTGTCATTTAACGAATCACATAGGACATATCTCCTCTTTTACTAGAGGTGATAGATTCTTTATTGATCATTCATTATCTCCATATGTAACTCATTATACCCAAGCATACCCTATATATGCCTTAAAAGGCCTCAAGGAATTAGTCAAAGTATAATTTGTTACATACAAGATACTATGATGATCTCAAGTCCAAGGATCACATGTACTACTATCACATTAGGAATTCCTATTGACAGGCGAGTAAAACTCTATTAGGTATTCCATAGCGAGTCACGTTCAGTGAACTTATTCTCCAATAAGCACCTACATACTTGCTTTAGTGTCTCCACACAAATGACCATGAGATCAGTCATCCTCATCCAATGAGCAAGCAACATATGTACCAATCTATCCGGATTTACTAATCCTCATTTTAGTAATTCCACAATTGGGAACTATTTTAGTTTTTAAGCTTTCTAAGAATTTAGATCTCATTATCATGATCTCATCATGATTCTAAAAGCATTGCTTAAAACTATGGGTTATTTACATATTATAAAAACAGCACCATGTAGATAATTAAATACCTTTAATAAATGAATATTTTATTAATAAATAAATAAGATTGTTTACAAAGTATGTGCTTTGTCATCATACATGATTGGCTTGTATGCACTACTACTATCACATAATCAATCCATTTTATTAACATACATATCATCATACGTATCAATAAAACTTATTCATCTCATGAAAGTAAATTCATTCCATATATGTATTAATATCAGTTAATGGGCAAAAGTTTGCTAAAATTTGTTTTTGGAAAAATAAACTCCTTTATTTCATTCAAAAATAATTCCAAATTAAACTCTTTAATTTTAGCAATTCTAAAATCGTATTTCATATAAAATAAACATCTTTATTTTAAACCTTTATTAATTAAATAAACTATTTATTTAATTAATCAAAACAAAAGAAAAAAATTTCCAGTTCCTGTCCAGTGGCGCAGCTGCGCCAGGAATGTAAAGGGAACCGGCGCAGCTGCGCAGCATGAAAACCAGGAACAGACACCGGCACAGCTGCACAACTTCGCAGAATCTGAAAAACATTTGTTGCCCAAGAACTCGATCCAATCGCATATCATACATGTATGGAATAACATAAACTGATAATTAGCACAAGATTGGCTCTGATACCACTGTTGGATTTGCTAGAAACATAAGCATGCAATCAAATTACATAAACGCAGCGGAAGGGATGAAAAATCAGATTTTAAAATTTTCTTACAAACCCTTAACCATGATCTTTCTTGTGCATCAATTATCAGTCAATACATAGAAGGAGAGGATGGAATTATACCTTTGAAGATCCAAGCTTCACCAGGTACAAGTTCTACTCCTTTGATTCTTTTGATTCCTTTGTAGTGGCTCCTTCCCTTGATCAATGTCAGCCACCCAAATGTTTGGCCTCTAACGGTGATCCACCAAGGAAGATGAAGAACTCAGGAAGATGGGTTATTGGCTTAACCCTTGTTTCTATCTCTATAGAATATGTGTACTCTCAACATTTGGAAAAATTCACGTACCTTATTTCTGATATAAGACTCTCTGATATAGATATTAGGTTAACCCTCCTAATTCAATTAGAATAGGTTTTTATTTAATTAATTAATTAAACACTTATAATTAATTTATATCTTAATCTTATTAGGATTGAGAGAGAGTACTTATATTATATTAATTCCTAAACTCCTTTAGAATTAAAATAATAATAATAATAATAATAATAATAATAATAATAAGACTCCTCTTATTAATTTATATTTAATATTTCTAAAATATTAAATAATAAACATTAAGCTATTTAATTTATTCTATCACCATAGATTAAATTAATTAAACTTAATGCATTATTACTATCATGCCATTTTCTTCTTAAATAATTCTTCTTCCTTTTTTGGTGTGACCCTTTAGGTTCTCCATATTAAACCAGTTGTGAATAAATCAATTAGAATAATTCTAATCTTATTTAAATAAATAAATTAACCTAATAATCTATTTAAATAAATAACATTTATTCTACAATAGGGATAAGCCTCCCTAGCGATCAACGACTTTCTAGATAATATAGATATCAACATTAATCATAAAAGAACCTGTGAGTTAATAGTTACCGTATAATTCAATCCTTCCACCATACAATGTCCCAATTAAATATAAGATATGGATTTACTGTCAAGTCTTAATTTATTTAATCATATGTATTTCGATTAGAAAACGCACAACTTCAAATAATACAAATTAGAAATCATTCTACCTTGGCCAAGGATTCCTGGGTTGTCATTTAACGAATCACATAGGACATATCTCCTCTATTACTAAATGTGGTAGATTCTTTATTGATCATACATTATCTCCATATGCAACTCATTATACCCAAGCATACCATATATATGCCTTAAAAGGCCTTAAGGAATAAGTCAAAGTATAATTTGTTAGATACAAGATACTATGATGATCTCAAGTCCAAGGATCACTTGTACTACTATCATATTAGGAATTCCTATTGACAGGCGAGTAAAACTCCATTAGGTATTCTATAGCGAGTCACGTTCAGTGAACTTATTCTCCAATAAGCACCTACATACTTGCTTTAGTGTCTTCACACAAATGACCATGAGATCAGTCATTCTCATCCAATGAGCAAGCAACATATGTACCAATCTATCCAGATTTACTAATCCCCATTTTAGTAATCCCACAATTGGGAACTATTTTAGTTTTTAAGCTTTCTAAGAATTTAGATCTCATTAGTATGATCTCATCATGATTCTAAAATCATTGCTTAAAACTATGGGTTATTTATATATTATAAAAATAGCACTATGTAGATAATTAAATGCCTGAAATGAATATTTTATTAATAAATAAATAAGATTGTTTACAAAGTATGTGCTTTATCATCATACATGATTGGCTTGTATACACACTACTATCAATTTCTTGGCCACGTGATCGACAAGGATGGGATTTCGGTAGATCCGTCGAAGGTTGAAGCGGTAATGAACTGGGATTAGCCGAAAACACTGTCTGAAGTGAGGAGTTTCTTGGGATTGGCAAGTTATTATCGTAGATTTATCCAAGATTTTTTCAAGATCGCAACTCCAATAACGAATTTGACTTGTAAAACAATTAAGTTTGTTTGGACGAAGAAGTGTGAGGAAAGTTTTTAGGAATTAAAGAAGAGGTTGAGTACTGCGCCTGTGTTGACTTTACCGGATACGGGGAATTTCGTGGTATATAGTGATGCCTCACATAAGGGTTTAGGCTGTGTGTTGATGCAGAGCGGCAAGGTCACTGCTTATGCATCACATCAGCTGAAAGATTACGAGAAGGGGTATCCGACCCATGACTTGGAATTGGCGGCAGTAGTGTTTGCTCTAAAGATTTGGAGACACTACTTATATGGAGAAAAGTGTGAAATATACAAAGATCACAAGAGTCTGAAGTATATTTTTACCCAGAAGGATTTGAACATGCGCTAAAGAAGATGGTTGGAACTGATAAAAGACTACGACTGCGAGATACTTTACCATCCGGGTAAAGCTAACGTTGTCGCCGACGCTTTGAGCTAAAAAGGTTAGGATAAGATGAATATGTTAACTGATCAGGATCAGTTGATAGAACAGATGGCTAGATTAGAACTAGAAGTGAAGTTTCTGAAGGAATCGGATGAAAAGTTGTTTCAAGTAACTACTGGTACTACTCTGGTAGACAAAGTGAAAGAAGCGCAACTTCACAATGAATAATGCAAGAAGATTAGAAAAAGAATAGCCGATGGCGAAGAGTTTAAATTCAGAATCGACAATGTGGGACTGCTACGATTTGAAGGTAGAATCTGGGTACCGCCAGTACCAGAAGTTAAAGAGAAGATTTTGAGCGAAGCTCATAGTCCAAAATATTCAATTCACCCTGGGAGTACGAAGATGTACCAGGACCTTAGGCATCATTTCTGGTGGCCAAATATGAAAAAGGATGTTGCTGAATGCGTTGCGAAGTGTCTAACTTGTCAGAAAGTCAAGGCAGAACACCAAAAACCCAGCAGATTGCTGCAACCGTTAGAAGTTCCAAAATGGAAGTGGGAGCACATCACGATGGATTTTGTGGTTGGTCTTCTAACAATTCAAAAGGGTTTTGATGCGATTTGGGTGATTGTGGATCGACTGACGAAGTCAGCCCACTTTCTACCAATCAGGATTAAGTATAAATTAGAACAATTGGCAAAATTGTACGTTAAGGAGATAGTTTCTCGACATGGTGTTCCAGTGTCGATTGTGTCAGACAGAGATCCACGGTTTACGTCGAATTTTTAGAAGCGTTTGCAAGAATGTCTGGGAATGCAATTGCGAATGAGTATAGCATACCATCCTCAAACCGATGGCCAGAGCGAGAGAACAATCCAGACGCTTGAGGATATGCTTAGAGCTTGTGTGATGGATTTCAAGGGAAGCTGGGAGGATCATCTACCGTTGGTGGAGTTCGCCTACAACAACAGTTACCACGCGAGTATCGGCATACCGCCTTACGAAGTGTTATACGGTAGGAAATGCAAAACTCCTTTGTGTTGGGATGAAGTTGGTGAACGTCAGTTGTTGTGACCAAAATTGGTACAATAAACCGCTGAAGTTGTGAAGCTGATCAGAATAAGATTGGTTGATGCTTAAGACAGACAAAAGAAATATGTCGATCAACATCGACAGAACCGAGAATTCTTACCAGGGAGCTTCGTTTTCCTGAAAGTATCCCCCTAGAAGGGGAAGATTCGATTTGGCAAGAAGGAGAAGCTGAGTCCCCGATTTATTGGACCTTTCGAGGTACTATGAAAAGTTAGCGAGGTAGCTTACGAAGTGGCATTACCTCCGGAGCTTGACAATATACATAACATATTTTATATTTCGGTGTTACAACCTTACAAGCATGAATATAAACATGTAATATAATATAAGCCTTTACAATTTGATAAAGACTTAACTTATGAAGAGGTTCATGTGTCAAATAGTGGATAGAAAGGAGCAAGTACTTAGGAATAAAGTGATACCTTCTGTTAAGGTAATTTGGAGGAACCACAGTGCTGAAGAAGCCACGTGGGAACTCAAGGATGTAATGAGGAAATCGTATCCTCAATTATTTGCTTAATTGATTTGTGTAACCCCTTATATATCGATTTTGGGGACAGAATCCTTTTAAGGGGGGAAGAATGTAACAGATGGAAATTTTTATGAGAATTTTTTTTATGTTGTGATTCTGGGGACAGAATCCTTTTAAGGAGGGAACATTGTAACGATTGAGATTTTATATATTAAATTTTAATATTTATTGAGTGAATAAATATTATGTGTGATTTATTTATTGAGTTAAATAAATGAATTATGTGATTGTGTGGACTGATTTAATTAAGAGTAATATTTAATTAAATTAATATGTTGTAGCATAATTCTAATTTAGTTGAGAATAATTCAATTAGAATTAATGTTATTGATTTAAAAAGTTATTAAAATAATGGAAAAGGGTTTTAAAATGGTTTTACCAAACAAGGCCCTTGTACTTGTTTAATCTTATTTTTCCAAACAATGCCTTAAGCTCAAAAGGTTAGTTTTAAAAATAATGTGGTTTTGCCAAACATGGCCTTATGGCTTTTCAAATTCAAAAGCTTTGTAACCTATGTTATTATTATAGAATTTATTATGTATATAAATATGTTGTAAGTTACATATATATATATATATATATATATATATTTATATGCTATATCTATTATATCTATATTATATTGTCAGTAAGTAATATAGATATACGTAAGTTAGTATTGGTCAGTGTTAGTCTAAAACAAAGAGAAGAAGATGGAATACAGAGAAGAAGAAAAGCTTGAGAAATCAAGAGAGAAGACCATCATCTTCATCATCTCTTCTCCTAATTCAACTTAGTAAGGTTATAATCCAACCCTTATACTCAATTCATGTATTTTGTAATTAGTCTTTGTCAAATTAGATTTTCATGATTATGAATTTATATGTATATATGGTGTTCATATATAATTGTATGCCATGAAAGGATTTTCAAAATACAATTGTTGTAAAAACAAGTTTTAAAGTTATATTCTTCTATGTTTTAGAATTCTATGTAAAAATCTTTTGGTGAAACTTCATAATTTTAATATGTGAATGGGATGTGTGTGTGTGTGTATATATATATATATATACACACGCTTACATGAGATTTTTATAGTTGTTTAAGAGTTTCAATTCACAAGTATATGATGAACACTATGAAATCATGTTCATAGTACTCTTTTACAAAGTTATGTTGAAAATTATTCTTAAATCCTTGATGTGAGCATGATATATGTGTAATATGTGATATAACATGATTATATATCAGTTATATCGTGGTGTTAGCAATTCAAACCATGAATTTTTGATAAATAATAGGAATTGTGTTCATAGTGATTTTCTTTGAATCAATTTCTAAAAATAGAAGTGATTACAATTGGAATTACTTGAATTGATTGAAAAACGAATTCGTAATAGCAATTTTCGCCAAGAACGCTTAAAATTGTGTTTTTCTTCGAAAATCATGAAATCTTGATTTTGATTATGTGTTATATGGATTTTAAATATTATAAGCATGTTAATAAGCTTAAAATATTGTTTGTATAAAGTTTCATGTTTATCATGTTGGGAAAAGTCGAATTGGGTGTGAATAAGCCAAATTGGCTTATTTCTCCTCCAGTTCGCGAGCTAGGACCCTCACCAGGGGGTGACCCGCCCCAGCGGGGGCTAGTAGGCCTTGGGGACCCACCCCAGCGGGTTATACTGTTGTCCAAAAAATTTTGGTTTTTGGTTTTGAGTTTTCATGCCACGTTTGGTTTATATTATCGAACTGTTAAAGTACTTTAAGACGATTCAACTACTCCTAGTTGATGATAGCTGAAACTCTAAAGTTCCCTTATCTATCCAAACCAAACTTTCTTTGGTGTGGACTTGTATTCAAATACTGAGAATGAACAACCCTAATTACTAGGGGACATTTATGCGAAAGCGTTAAGATGGTTGTGCACATTCATGGTACAAAGGGTTGATCCCCCTGAGTACGAGTTAAAGGTCCATAATCTTATTGACTGTTAAAGGTTTAAATAAAAATATTTATAACCTAGGACATTGTTCATGGTCGTATTACCCTCAGATAGATTCTATATTCGAACTTTAAAGATAATGAAAGAATTATTATTCAATTCTTATTTTGATGAAAGTAAAGTTATTCAAACTCTTTTGAAACTATTCATATATGTCATATCACTGTTAAAATTTCAAGTGAACTTTTGTTTGCTCACTCTTGCATGTTTTACCACCACTTGTAGTTGAGACAAAGAATGTTGACATACCGTCAACAAGTAAAGAAAAAAGAAAGATAAACAAGTGAAGGCTTGTTGGTTCAAGTTTTTATTGTAATAAGACTTAGTTGATTATGTTATGTTTTATTTCTGCATTTATTGTTTGATGTTAAGGTTTAGTTAACCCTAGAATTTTATTGGACAAGTTGTAATCCTTTTTAAAGGAAGATTTTTATTAAGGTTTTATGAAGGTTGTAATTTACTTTGCAAGTCTTTATATTTGGGTAGATGTATGTTTTAATTAGAAAGTGAACACCAAATTATGTGGAAACGAAGTACCCGAATTTGAGGGTGTCACAGCAAATTAGCCGCAAGTGCAGGGCACGACGTTCAAAGAGTTTAAGGCAATTGGACCGCCAGAGTTCAAGGGATCGACAAACCCGATAGATGCACAGACGTGGGTTATGGAAATGGAGAAGGTCTTTGGCGTGGCTAGGGTCAGTGAAGACCAAAAAATGGCATTCGCGACTTTCATGTTGAAGTCAGATGCTAGCTTCTGGTGGCAGGTGAATAAGACCAGAGAAGGTGAAGGAGTCATAACGTGGGAACGTTTCAAAGAGATGTTATTTGAAATGTACTTCCCTGTGAGTTCGCAGGACCAAATGGAGGTTCAATTCCTAGAATGAAGTACGGTGGGATGACGGTATCGGAATATGTTGCAAAGTTCAACGAGTTGGCCAGGTTCGCTACATATCACATCAACACAGACGCTAGGAAGGCGAGGAGGTTTGAGCGGGGACTGAAACCCTGGCTCTACAGTAAGGTCTCTATGTTCTAGCTGAACACGTTTGCAGTTGTGCTGGAAAAGGCCATTCTAGCTGAAGGAGGGAGCGAAGCCGTGACTAAATTCAACCAAGATAAGAAGAAGAAGATTGAGATGGAAAACAAGGTTGGTGGTAGCGAGGCTATCCATCAGAAAAGTAAGTAGAATGATATCACCTCTGCTGGGAGTCAGCAGGGAGGACAACAGAAGAGGAAGCTCGAAGCATGTCCTACATTCGAGAAGACTCACACTGGAGTGTGCATGAAAGGGAAACGTGTATGCTACAACTGTGGTCAGGAAGGCCACATCGCGCCAAATTGCCCAAACCCGAAGAAGGGAGCTTGCTATACATATGGATCCAAGGATCACATGGCTCGTAACTGCCCTAAGAAGCCAGCGGTAGGGTCAACAGGGAATGGAGGAAATGGCAGCGACAGCACTCTGAATATTGCCCGTCCGTCGCTATTACAAGTCGTTCGACCTACTGCTCGTACATTCAACATGACGATGCAGGACGCCGTGCAATCAAAGGATATGGTGGCAGGTATTATTTCGATCAGTAGTATAAATGCATATGTATTATTTAATTCGGGTGCTACTTGTCATTCATATCTGATGATTTTGCTAAACCCTTAACTTACCTATAGAGGAGTTAGCCTACCCCTTGAACATAGAAATTGCGAATAGAGAAGTCATTCCAGTTAGGTTAGTATACAAGAACTGTAGATTGGGTATTAAGGGAGGAGCTGAGGGTAGATTTGATTCCGATAAAACTTTGGGAATTCGATGTCATATTAGGGATGGACTGGTTGTTCAACCATGGGGCGGTAATCGACTGTCAGAAAAAGTCGGTAAACCTTATGACTCCGGTGAAAGTAGTGTTCTATGGTAGTAAATCGCCTAGACAAGCGAGTTATCTAACGGTGATGCAAGCTAAGAAACTTTTAACGCAAGGCTGTGTAGGATATCTACCTTACATAGTAGATACGTGTAAGGAGAGCCCGAAGGTAGAAGAGATACCAGTGGTTAGGGAATTTGGGGACGTGTTTTCGGACGATTTGCCAGGTCATCCGCCAGATAGGGAGATAGAGTTTGTGATCGACTTAGCACCGGGAACTGCTCCAATTTCAAAGGCTCCGTACCGAATGGCTCCAGTTGAGATGAAGGAACTGATGGTTCAATTACAAAAATTGTTAGACAAGAAGTATATCCAGCTGAGCGTTTTACCGTGGGGAGCGCCAGTGTTATTCGTGAAGAAGAAGGATGGATCAATGCGTCTTTGCATTGATTACAGAGAGTTGAACAAAGTTACAATCAAGAATAGGTATCCCTTACCTAGGATCAATGACTTGTTTGATCAATTGAAGGGTGCTAAATACTTCTCAAAAATTGATTTGAGAAGCGGGTATCATCAATTGAAGGTGAGAAAGGGAGATATACCGAAAACGGCTTTTAGAACTCGGTATGGTCATTACGAGTTCTTGGTGATGTCATTTGGTTTAACGAATGCCCCAGCTGCATTTATGGACCTAATGAACAGGGTGTTTAAGCAATTTCTTGATAAGTTTGTAGTGGTGTTCATAGATGATATGCTGGTTTATTCCAAGACCGAGGAGGAACACGCTGAACATTTGAGGCTAACCTTAGAATCGCTGAGACGAGAGAAGCTTTATGCGAAATTCTCGAAGTGCGAATTTTGGTTGGAATGTGTGCAATTTCTTGGCCACGTGATCGACAAGGATGGTATTTCGATAGATTCGTCGATGGTTGAAGCCATAATGAATTGGGATAAGCCAAAAACGCCATCTGAGGTGAGGAGTTTCTTGGGATTGGCAGGTTATTTTCGGAGATTTATTCAAGATTTTTCCAAGATCGTAACTCCGTTAACGAATTTGACTCGAAAACAGTTAAGTTTGTTTGGACGAAAAAGTGTGAGGAAAGTTTTCAGGAGTTGAAGAAGAGGTTGAGTACTGCACCGGTGTTGTCTTTACCGGATAATACGGGGAATTTCGTGGTATAAAGTGATGTCTCACATAAGGGTTTAGGCTATGTGTTGATGCAGAGCGGCAAGGTCATTGCTTATGCATCACGTCAGTTGAAGGATTACGAGAAGGGGTATCCGACCCATGACTTAGAATTGGCGGCAGTGGTGTTTGCTCTAAAGATTTGAAGACACTACATATATGGAGAAAAGTGTGAAATATACACAGATCACAAGAGTATAAAGTATATTTTTACCCAAAAGGATTTGAACATGCGCCAAAGGAGATGGTTGGAACTGATCAAAGACTACGACTGTGAAATACTTTACCATCCTGGTAAAGATAACGTTGTCGTCGACGCTTTGAGTAGAAAAGGTCGGGAGAAGCTGAATATGTTAACTGATCAGGATCAGTTGATAAAACAGATGGCTAGATTAGAGCTGGAAATGAAGTTTCCAAAGGAATCGAATGAGAAATTATTTCAAATAACTACTGGTTCTACTTTGGTAGACAAATTGAAAGAAGCACAACTTCACGATGAAGAATGCAAAAAGATTCGAAAAAGAATAGCGGATGGTGAAGAGTTCAAATTCAAGATTGAAAGTGAGGGACTGTTACGATTTGAAGGTAGAATTTGGGTACCGCCAGTACCAGAAGTTAAAGAGGAGATTTTGAGCAAAACTCACAGTTTGAAATATTCAATTCACCTTGGGAGTACGAAGATGTACCTGGATCTCAGGCACCATTTTTGGTGGCCGAATATGAAGAATGATGTTGCTGAATGCGTTGCGAAATGTTTAACTTGCCAGAAAGTCAAGGCAGAACACTAGAGGCCTAGCGGATTGCTGCAACCTTTGGAAATTCGAGAGTGGAAGTGGGAGCATATCACGATGGATTTCGTGGTTGGTCTTCCAGTGACTCAGAAGGGTTTCGATGCGATATGGGTCATTGTGGATCGACTGACGAAGTTAGCCCACTTTCTGCCGATCAGGATTAAGTACAACTTAGAACAATTGACAAAGCTGTACGTTAAGGAAATTATTTCTCGACACGGTGTTCCGGTGTCGATTGTGTCCGACAGAGATCCACAGTTTACGTCAAATTTCTAAAAGCGATTGCAAGAGTGTCTGGGAACACAATTGCGAATGAGTACAATATACCATCCTCAGACCGATGGCCAGAGCGAGAGAATAATCCATACGCTTAAAGATATGTTGAGAGCTTGTGTGATTGATTTCAAGGGAAGCTGTGATGATCATCTACCGTTGGTGGAGTTCGCCTACAACAACAGTTACCACGCGAGTATCGGCATGCCGCCTTACGAAGCATTATACGAAAGGAAATGCAGAACTCCTTTGTGCTGGGATGAAGTCGGTGAACGTCAACTAATGGGACTGAAATTCGTACAACAAACTGCTGAAATTGTGAAGCTAATCAAAACAAGATTGGTTGCTGCTCAAGACAGACAAAAGAAATATGCCGATCAACATCGACAGGACAGAGAATTCTTACCGAGGAGCTTCGTTTTCCTGAAAGTATCTCCTTGGAAGGGGAAGATTTGATTCGACAAGAAGGGGAAGCTGAGTCCCCGATTTATTGGACCTTTCGAGATACTACGAAAGGTGGGCGAGGTTGCTTACGAGATAACATTACCTCTGGAGCTCGAGAATATACATAACGTCTTTCACATTTCTGTGTTACGACCTTACAAACACGACTATAAACATGTAATAGAATACGAGCCTTTGCAATTTGATAAAGACTTAACTTATAAAGAGGTTCCTGTTCAAATAGTTGATAGGAAGGAACAAGTACTTAAGAATAAAGTAATACCTTCTGTTAAGGTAATTTAGAGGAACCACAGTGCTGAAGAAGCCACGTGGGAGCTCGAGGATGTAATGAGAAAATCGTATTCTCAATTATTTGCTTAATTGATTTGTGTAACCCCTTATATATCGATTCTGTGGACAGAATCCTTTTAAGGGGGGAAGAATGTAACAAATAAGAAATGAGAAAAAATTTTATGAGAAAAAATTTTATGAGAATTTTTTTTTATGTTGTGATTCTGGGGACAGAATCCTTTTAAGGAGGGAAGATTGTAACGATTGAGATTTTATTTAATAATTTTAAATATTTATTGAGTTAAATAAATATTGTATGTGATTTATTTATTGAGCTAAATAAATAAATTATGTGATTTTGTGGACTGATTTAATTAAGAGTAATATTTAATTAAATTGATATGTTACAATGGTGTAGCATAATTCTAATTTAATTAAGAATAATTAAATTAGATTTAATGTTATGTGCTAAGTGTTGATAATAATTTGTTAAATGAATTATGTTTAATAAAGGAATTACAATGGTGTAACAATTTGGTATTATGTGTTTTATTAAGTTATGAATGTTAGCTTTTATTTAATTGAATTAGAATGTTATAATTTAATTAAATAAGTATAGTATTTAATCTATGGATTAAGGATTTATTAAAATAAAGAAAAGGGTTTTAAAAGATCTTTGCCAAACGAGGCCCTTGCTCCTCTTTTAAATCTATTTTACCCAAACAAGGCCTTAGCTAATAATCTATTTTTTTTTTAAATAATTGAGTTGCCAAACATGGCATAACCTTTCAAATTATTGTAACTTATGTAATTAGTAATAATTATTATGGTAATTAGTATTATACTTATTACTTATAATAATAATATAGGTTGCATATATATTATATATGTATATGTATATCATATGTTAGATAATATACGTTAGTTTTAGAAAACAAAGAAAGAAAGAAAGTAGAGAAAAGGTTAGAGAGAATTCTCAGAAAAGAAGAAGAGAAACTTTGAGGAAACAAGAGGAGAGCTCTATTTCATCATCTCCATCTATTTTCCTAATTCAAACTTGAAAAGGTATAATCTTAGAATTTCATAAGTTGTAATCATGTTCTTCTATATTTTTATAGTTTTAGAATTCTCTGTAAAAGTTTTTTTTGTGAAAATATTCTCCATGTAATTGTGATATTGATATAGGTAAGTAGAAATTTTGGTTTCAAATTGTTTATAAGTGGATTGTATGCCATGAAAGTAGTCTCCGGATTCAATCGTCTTAAAAACAAGTTTTAAACTATATTCTTCAATACTTCTTAGTTTAAAACTTCTCTGTAAAACGTTTTTCGTGTAAATTACTTGATCATGATGTATATATGTGATGTATATGTGTATATTGATGATTATATATGAGTTATATTATTGTTTTAGCAATTCAATCCATGTATCTTTGATAAACAAGAAGAATTGTGTTCATAAGGATTTTCTGTGAATTAATTTCTAAAAAAATGGCTTTTGAAACTATCAAATTGATGTTTGATTATGGGTTATTGTTTAAATTGATCATGTATTATGTTAGTATGTTAAGAATAGGAGTTATTACAATTGGAAATACTTGAATTGATTGAAAAACGAATTCGTAATAGCAATTTTCGTCAAGAACGCTTAATATTGTGTTTTCTTCAAAAATCATGAAAACCTTGCTTTTGATTATGTTTTGTATGGATTTTATATGTTATAATCATGTTTAAGAGTTTAAAATATTGTTGTTAGTAAGTTTCATGTTGCTCATGTTGGGAAAAATCGAATTCGGTGTGAAGAAATAAGCCAAATTGGCTTATTTCTCTGCCAATTCGCAAACTAAGATTCCCACCAAGGGAAGGACCCGCCCCAGCGGGGATTTTGTGCCTTGGGGACCCGCCCCAGTGGGTGTTCCTGCTGTCCGGGAAGTTTGGATTTTGCTTGTTGAGTTTTCATGCCCCGTTTGTTTAGCTAACTTAATTCTATGACTTAGTAAGTGTAATAGGTAATAAGGTAATATGTTTTTGATGTGTTTAGGATAGATTGAAGTTTATATGAATGTGTTATATATGTGGGTGTATTACTTTCATAAGGTACACAATATGATTCATTGCGTTATTAGCTTATGAATATATGACGTGAGTATAGACTCACGTATATGGCTAGTTAGCAACCTATGTTGTAAACAACGTTGTGAGTTGGACTTAAGTAAGAAGTTCAATGGTTTAAATATTGTAGTTGGGTACTAATAGATATTTTGAACGTAATGTATATGTGTAGGGTAATTGTGGAAGTGATTGTAGTTATTAAAGTGTAGCTTGCGCTTGAAGCAAGTTCTCTTATCCTTATTCTCTTACGTTAAGCAAGTTTCTATTTCTAAACTTGTTATTTACATGGTACAAGCTTTCTAAACTACCCTTGTATGCTATGCAAGCCTATTCATTGTATATTTTCATCGTGCAAGTTTCCTAATCCTTACTCATTATATCATGCAAGTTTATTTATGATTCTTAACTTGTTACGCATTGTACACGTTATATCGTATTCTAATGCTCATAGTGCACGAATATTGAAGTATTATTGAGGCAATGTGATCTTGACTTAATTGTTCAAGCAAGATCTACCTAATCTTTCAATTTCTTTAAGTTATTTCTAAAGCATGCCTATTTATTATGTAGTTTATTGTCATATCTTACAATTGGTTCATGATTCTTATATTATTGGACTGTTAAAGTACTGTGACTCGATTCAACTACTCCTAGTTGATGATAATTGAAACTCCAAAGTTCTCTTATCTATCCAAACCAAACTTTCTTTGGTGCGGACTTGTATTCAATTACTGAGAATGTACAACCCTATTTATTAGGAGATATTTATGCGAAAGCGTTAAATGTTTGTGCACAATACATGGTACAAAGGGCTGATCCCCCTGAGTACGAGTTGAAGGTCCATAGTCTTAATGACTGTTAAAGGTTTAAATAGAAATATTTATAACCTAGGATATGGTTCATGGTCGTATGACCCTCAGATAAATTCTATATTCGAACTTTAAAGATGATAATAGAATTACTGTTCAATTCTTTATTTTGATGAAAATAAAGTTATTCAAACTCTTTTGAAACTATTCACTTATGTCATATCACCGTTGCATTTCAAGTGAGCTTTTGTTTGCTCACTCTTGCATGTTTTACCACCCCTTGCAGTTAAGACCAAGAATGTTGACATACCGTCAACAAGTAAAGGAAAAGGAAAGATGAGCAAGTGAAGGCTTGTGGTTTCAAGTTTCTTTTGTAATAAGTCTTAGTTGACAATGTTTTATATTTCCGCATTTGTTTGATTGATGTTAAGGTTTAGCTAACCTGGGATTGTATTTGGACATGTTGTAATCCTTTATCAAGGAAGATTTTATTTAAGTTTTATGAAGGTTGTAATTTACTTTACAATTCTTTATTATTAGGTAGATGTATGGTTTAATTAGAAAGTGAACACCAAATCATGTGGAAATGAAGTACCCGAATTTGGGAGCGTCACAGCTTGACTTGCCCCGGCGGGTGTAGATCCATCTCGAATATATTCCTTTATATCTTGATACCAAGGCTGCTTGATAGGAGGTATTTCATCTGATACTTCTCCAATGTAAGTCCCATATGTCAGGGCCTTTTGGCTTGTGAAATTAATTTCTGGAATTCCCACCCTATCAGATACGTGGATTAAGGAAGCCAATGTTGCCAATGCATCAGTAAAGTCGTTCCTACCTCGAGGGATGTGGATGAATGTTATCTCTTCAAACCCTATGGACATCTTAACCACTTGTCGATGGTACGGCAGAAAATGCAATTCTTTGGTGTGATACGCCCCGGTGGTTTGTCTAATGACCAACTCAGAATCTCCAAAGACTAGTAAATGCTTGATACCCATGGATTGGGCTAGTTTCAACCTCATTATGCAACCTTCATACTCAGCTGTGTTGTTGGTGTTGATAAACTGCAACTGTAACGACCCCAAAATTCGTACAATATAATTTCCCTTCTCGATCGTTAACAATACAACTTTATTCTAACTTTACATCATGATTCGATATTAAAATCACTAAAAATGTGGAATAATTAAAACTTTTATATAATCCTTTCTTTATTGCCCTGAATCTCAACCTTTACATAACATCTCTTCGATTCAAATCTATATCATGAATCGTTACAACAAAATGACTATACAAGTCTTATATCATGAAGCAATATCCATATACATCGGATAGCTCAACTTACAATTTATCAATCATGTTACATTTAAAACAATTACATTACTCATCTAGAATAAATAATTGCTCGCATCGCTATTGATCTCAATTAAATTTTAACTAGCACATATCATTACTTTGCATTCTTGACCTGCAAAAATGGTTATTTGCAAGAGTGAGCTCGACAGCTCAGCAAGTTCTAACAGTTTTCATGCATCACATAGCGCATAATAACATGCTCAACATATATCTCATAATAATTAAAGTAACATGGCATACATGCTTCAATTTACATAGCAAATATAAAGATTGAGTTCCTTACTCAATCAACATTCTTTAATCAATTAATGTAGTCATAAATTGACTTTAACATTCATGTTTACAACATATATAACATATCATGCTCTTTGCAAAATAATTTAAAATAGTTCATAATATCATCAAGTTCACATAGAAAATAGGAACCGAAAGACTTGTATGGCTCGTAGATTACCAAATACCGAAAAATAGCTTAATATAATCTGCTTCATGATCCTACATAACGTATTACCATACGCATCAATTATTAGTCACCTAGCAACGCTTATCAAACGTCCAAGTAAATACTACTTTATACTTTCTAATTCTCTTCTATTTATTCGTTTGACACTCGTTGTCAAATCATATGTATAATTAATAATATCAGTTAATTATCACATAGCTAATCCTCATCGTTAGTTATCCACTTTAGGTTAACTCATTCCTCTTTAACTTATAAGTTAATAATTAATTATCACATAATTAATCACATCACATAATCATATTATATTTCACATGATAATCAATTAATAATTACATACTCATTTTAAATTATAATTAAACAAATTATAATTTAAACATCCACTTTAATCAAACTATAATTAAACAATCATAATTTATAATGAATCAACTACATCATACATTAAATCATAATTTAAACATATTCAAATTAAACCATTACTTAGATTATAAATAATCAATTTTTATTCATGCCCTCATTAAATTATAATTTAAATTACACTTTTACCTTGATTATAATTATTCCAAATTATAATAACATATTAAGTTATAATTAAACAAATTATACTTCAAGTTAAACATTTACTTTGGGTAAAACAATCAACTCAATTCATTATAATTTAACAATCATAATTTACATTAAACCTTTACTATAATTATAATTATTCAAATTATAATTATATATTTCATATTAGCTAAGTTATATTTAAACAATTAAAATTTAATATCTATTATAAACAATTCAAATAATACTTTAAGGTTTTCCAAAACCTCTTCTCTTTTCCAGTTATGAAATTGTCAAATTCATGATAACAATATGTTATTGCAACTTGGTACATGATCATTATCATAGAAACAAAATAATTTAGGTTTTAAAACTTTAACAAATAACTAGAGTTCTCTGCCTCTGCTCAGCCAGCGGCACAGCTGCGCAGCCACAAGCCTTGGCACCGGCGCAGCTGCGCAGGTGTCAAAACCCAGAAAATCCAGTGGCGCAGCTGCGCTGCTTCTGCCCTTGTTGCCGGCACAGCTGCGCAGGAACGCAGACAGAAACAGTGCAGCAACGGCACTCTGCTTCACTGCTAACCCAAACAATTCAACAACGGCAATTACCAGTCACTCAAACAATGTAAGACATGCATACACAGTACTACACATGTTATATAGATGCTACCAATCACAAAAATTGTCCAAGCAATGAAATCAAAGGTTTTAACAACTCAATTTTGACATTTTCATAGAAACTCATATATTTTCCAAAACCATTCACTGTAAAACAATTTCTTAAGAAATTCATGCATTTTCTTTTCATGATTCAAGATATCATCAAAAACAATTCTAAAAAGCATATTAACATATACTAATTTCATCAATTTTACTCTAAAATTAACCAAAACATGAAAACTCCACGTGAACACATAGTCTCAATTTAAAACATGTTCTGACAAAACTTTGATTTCAGAAAATCCTTGTTTATGGCATACAATTCATATATAAACTATTATAAACACAATTTATATATGTACATCATATATGTATAACTTTCATGCTAAATCATATACACAAAGAACCCATACTCATGAACAGTCATAAGGAAAACATATAAAAACATAAGGGAATTAAGACATACCCTTTCTGCTTAGATGTTTGAAGAAGAAGATGATTATTCTCTTACGTTCTTCCTTTCTTTCCTTCTCTTCTTCTCTAATTCTTCTATGCTCTTTCTTTTTCTCTCTAGCAAACTAACTTTGTTTTTCTAACTCTTGTTTTAATCTAACGTAATATACATATAATATAATATACATTTATTACATAATTATAATACATATAACTTCCACTACATAATGGCATATATTAAATATAATAAGTACCATTAATATATAAGTTACAATTATAATTTAAAAAGTCATAAGGCTTGTTTGGCAAAATAAGTTATTTTTTTAAAAAAAACAGGTTTTTAAATAGTAAAGGCCCCGTTTGGCAAAACGGACATAAAAATGGTGCAAGGGCCTTGCTTGGGAAAACGATTTTTAAAAAAACTCTTTTTATTCTTTTCATAAATCCTTTAACACATATTCTTAATGTTATCCTTTAATTAATTAAATCTTAACATTCTAATTTAATTAATTAAAAATTTAACATCAATTAAGCACATAAAATTAACACATAATTATAATTACTTGCTAATTATAATTGCATGTAACACTCATCACCTTACTCATCTAATTTAATTATCTCAATTAAATTAGAACTATAACATAAAATCATTATATCAATTAAATCAAATACTAAATACCTATTTAATTAATATACTACACTTAATTACCTTACTCCATAATAATCATGTAATTATTTATTTAACTCAATAAATAATTTAATTAAAATATTTATTTAATTAATATATATTAAAATTAACATTTAAATTCTCTTCATATCAATTCACATATTTCACAATATATGACACGTATTCACATACTCAAACTCAAAACATCAGATAATAAGAATTTTATTTATTAAATTCTCATTTATAAATTCTAAAAATCTGGGGTGTCACAGCAACTTGGTAGCCACAGGATACTATTCTCCTATACCAGATACAAGGACTGCCCCAGCTCCGACACCTTCCATATTGACTACTCCATCGAAATACATTTTCTATGGTTGGACTGTATTCTTCTGATGGATTTGTTGAATCAACATGATCCTATCATCCAGGAAATAAGTTTCCAAGGGTTCAAAATCTCCTGACGGTGCTTCGGCTAGTTAATATTCAATGCCCTGACCTCTGATGGATTTCTGAGTCACGTAGACAATGTAGAACTGTTGGAGGATCAATTTCCATTTGGACAATCGACAATGCAACATTGGTTTGCTGAATACATACTTCAGTGGATCCATGCAGGATATGAGATAGGTCGTGTGCCCATGCAGATAGTGTTGTAATCTCATGGCGGCCCATGCTAATGCACAACATGTTTTCTCAATCAGAGTGTACTTCTATTCACTACTGCTAAATATTTTGTTGATGTAATAGATAGCTCTCTCCTTGCTACTATCATCTTTCTGTCCCAGCATATAGCCCATTGCGTTGGCATTGACTGATAGGTACATAAATAGGGGAACATCATCCCTTGGGGGTACTAAAACAGGTGCTTCGATCAACTTCTTCTTAATGGCAAGGAAAGCTTTTTGACAATCTTCATTCCATTTCGTGGACGAATTCTTCCTTAGCAACTTGAAGATGGGTTCACACATTGCCGTGAGTTGGAAAATGAACCTGCTTATGAAATTGATTCTCTCTAAGAACCCGCGTATCTCCTTTTCTGTTCGGGGCACTGGCATCTCTGTGATGGCTTTAATCTTGGCGAGATCCAGCTCAATGCCTCTATTGCTCACTAAGAATCCCAATAACTTGCCCAATTTGACACCAAAAGCGCATTAGGTTGTACTTACGCAACCTGTTGAAAAGCTTATTTAGATGACTGATGTGATAATCCTCTTTCCGGGATTTGATGATGATGTCATCCACATAGACCTCTATCTCTTTGTGCATCATGTCGTGAAACAGGGCCATCATGGCTCGTCGATATTTGGCACCGGCATTGATAAGGCCGAAGGACAATTGTCTGTAACATAAGGTTCCCCAGGGAGTGATGAAGGCTGTCTTCTCCCTGTCTTCTTCAGCGATCATGATTTGATGGTAACTAGCAAAGCAATTCACAAAAGAATACATGACATATTGTGTCGTATTTTCTATCAGGATGTGGATGAAAGGTACCGGGAAATTATCTTTGAGACAAGCTTTGTTCAAATCCCGGTAATCCATGCATACTTGTACCTTCCCTCCGGGCTTAGGCACAGGAACTATGTTTGAAAGCCACTCCGAGTATGTTAATACCATGATGATGCCGACTTTGAATTGCTTAATAACCTCTTCTTTGACTTTCAGACTCCATTCGGGCTTCAATCGCCTGAGCTTCTTCTTGACTGGCTTGAATTCATCTTTAATAGGGAGTCAGTGGATGACAATGTTAGTATACAATCCAATCATGTCTTCATGTGACCATGCAAATACATCCTAGAATTGTGTTAAGAGTTCAATCAGGTCGGCTCTTTGGTTTTGGGTGAGGTCTAAGCCTATCTAAATTTCTTTAAGGTTTTCTTAGGTTCCCATATTGACAGTGGTGGTTTGATTGAGGTTTGATTTGGGTTTGTCTTCGACCCATTCTTTGATCTCGTCTGGTACCTCATAGTCATCTATCTCCTCTTGATCAATCTCCATTAAGTCAAAGTTCAGTTCTACATCAAAGTTGTAGTCACTGTGAAAATTTGGCATCTCATCAGCAGGGACAAACAAATCCACTTCTGGAGTCCTGAAAACAAAATGCTTTCACTTTAATATATGAAACTGTTTAAAAGTACAAAGCAATTAGCGAAAGCATAAAAAAAGTAACTGCTATAGCTGTGCAAGAAAATAAGCAATAAATGAAACCATGCTTCAGGGTAGATAGAGTTTATGCCCTTTTACCCATTTTTAATGAAGTATGGGGTGCTGCTCCAATTTTCCAATGTCAGGTCCTCATGAATAGGGAGTATAAAAGACTTGTGGTCTTCTGTCTCTTCTTTGATGACGACTGAGACATCATTCATATCAGGGTCAGGCTCTTCTTTGAACTGCCACCCTTCCCCTTCTTGATGCAAGGGATTTGAATCTGATCCTCTTCATCACGTTCTGGGATATCATCGTTCATACCCTCGTAATGCATTAAACAATACATGTTAGCAAATGGGTCTCGTCCTTCGTACAAGAACTTTTCTTTTCCCTTTTTGCTCTCCCCCTCAAGCTTTGGGGCTTTTCTCTCACTTATTGGTATGACCAGAGGAAAAAATATGGCTGACACAATAGCAGGAATCTTCCTCATTGGTCTCATAAATCCTGCCTCAATGAGGTTTGGAAGTAGGATAGTAGAAGCAGGAACCTTGGGATGCTTGTGTGGGTTTCGATGGTTTGACCCGGATGAATAGCCCAATCCGACTTTCTCTGACTGACTCGGGATTTGCACCGGACTCTTGATACCTTGCTGATTCTTTCCTAACCTTCTCCAGGGAGAAAACCCAAAGATACCATTTCCTGGACAACTGTCATTACTTTGGGGGAAAATTTTGGTTTTATGGATGGTGCCCCAATAGGTAGGTACTGAGTATTGCTCACCTCTAATGCTTGAAAACTAGCAGGTTCAATCCCTTCATCTAGATTGATCACCGGCATGTCTCCCTATATGCAGACAGGGTATTCTGGTTCGACATTTACCTTGATTAGGTTGCCATTAATGATTTACTTGAGCTTCTGATGGAGGGTAGATAAAACTGCTCCTACCATATGGATCCACAGCCTTCCCAACAACAAATTATATCTGGTGGTAATGTTGAGTACCCGGAAGGACACATAGAACGTATGGGGACCAATCTCCAGTAGAAACTCAATCTCTCCCACAGCCTCTCGGCGAGATCCATCAAAAGCCTGGATAACCACATGACTGGTATGGTTCTAGTTTGGGTTAATTTTTATTCTTTCCAAGGTGTCGTAGGGACAGATGTTCAGAGATGATCCTCCATCTATTAGCACACCTCCGATCACATACCTTGATGACATCACAGCTATGTGTAGTGACTTGTAATGACCCGTTCACTCTGCGGGTATATCATCGTCAGTGAAAGATATCACATTACTGTTGAAGATGTGTTCTATCACGTGACGGAATTTCTCAGTGTCGACCATCTTCGACAGATGGGCTTCCTCCAGTACTTTCACCAGAATGTTGCGATGATCCACCGAGAATAAGACCAGATCTAGGATGGATATCTGTTTGGGTGCCTCTTTCAAGCCTTTCACCACCTTGATCTCATTATGCCCCATTTTGTAGAGGAATTCTTCAACTTTCTCTTCAGCCACTTTCCCATTAGGTTTAATGATTGAATTAATCACCTGTTGAGGCAAGTACAGTGGGTTTTCCTTCGATACACTGGAAATGTTATTTGAGGTTGAACCTTCATCCTTCCCATATTTCCATGGGACTTTCTTCAGGCTGATCACCGGATATTGCTGTCTAAATATCAATATCAGAGGTTCGGGGGCAGCCACCTTCACGGGATTCTGTACTTCTTAGACCCCTTTCCCTTGTAGTATCAGGGGTATTATAGCTAGATCCTTCTCACATGAAATAACAGCCATAGTTTCCTGATTCCACGCCATGGGAATAAAGAGTGCTTCCTCATCGGGATAACCATGATCTTGATTTCTTTTTATTAGCTCACCATTTTCAAGCAGATTCTGAATCAGGTGACGAAGTCCCCAACAATCCTCGGTGTCATGTTCGGGCGCATTGGAATGATACTGACAGATCCTGTCAGGCTTAAATTTTCTGGATTGAGGGTTCTCCGGGGGTAACAAATCTGTAACCATCCTCTCATTGATTAGCATTTGGAGAATTTCTTTCATCAGTTGATTCAAATTAGTGAAATTCCTCTGGAAGGCGAACTCTCTATCAGCTTGGAACTTCTCTTCCTTGGCCACTTTATCGGACCAGGGTTCATGCTCATGAAACTGGTAATGATCCCTCATAGAAATGGGACTAATTTTCGGTGTAGGAGGACTTGTTTTATGCTGGTTGGTCTGATTGATCAGCTGCCTGGTTATCTAATGTTGATACACGACCAGCTCCGCTAACTGTCCAATATGTTCCTTGATAGACTTGATTTCCTGTTCTATCAGGAACCGCCTCTCAGAGAACTCCCAACTGTCTGGTCTATTAGTACTTGTTTGAGTTAACTCTACAACATAACGGAGGTATTTGGATCCTTCTCCATTCTTCGTGCTAATCATATTGACACTGTCCTCTTTGTGTTGAGGGAGGGGATTATCTTGCACATGCGGTTGCTCTGGTTTGGTCACCACAATCTCTTCGTTGTCTATTAAATCTTGGATTTTGTGCTTGAGAGACTAACAGTCTTATGTATCGTTGCCCGGGGATCCGGAATGGTATGCACACTTTTTACTTGGATCAAAATTTTGTCCGCCGAAACTGGTTGGTGGAAGGAGTTGAACAATCTTCTTTTGTGCTGTCAACCGTTTTAGAACATTTTCTAGTGAATCCCCTAAGGGAGTGAGCGTTCTTCGACACCTGGCTTCCACACTTTTCTGAAATGGAGGATTAGAAGATTGTGCTTGAGCTTGAAAAGGGGAAAAGTTTCTCCTTTGAACAGGCAAGATTAGATTGCCTCTTTGATCCTGTCCTTGCAATACTAAGGACACTTCTTCTTTCTTCTTGTGTGCTCTTCGGGGATTACTCCCATAACTTCTAGATTGGATATGCTCGGCCACAGCTTCCAAGGCTGTAAGATCTTTTATCTTCCCAGAATTTAGCCCCATTTCAGCCATCTCTCCATGTTTGATCAACTCCGAGAATGGTTTTCCTATGCCTGCAAGGACCCTTTCATAATACAGAGCTTCTTGAATGTCGATGAAAGTCATGACCATCTCTGATTCAGTAATAGGCGGGGTGACTTGTGCCGCCATTCATCTCCATCGTTGAGCATACTCTCTGAATGACTCAGCGCTTTGCTTCTTAATTTTGGTGATTTGATATCTGTCTGAAGCCATCTGGGACTGGAAGCTGTATTGATTGAGGAAGGTATGTGCTAACTCTTCCCAGCTGTGAATTTTTAAATTGTCCAGTCGGGCATACCAGGCTCTAGCCTCTCCGGTCAGACTTTTCTGAAACAATTGCATTCTGAGCTTCTCGTCCTCTGCATAGGATCCAAGCTCTCCAATGAATACTTTCAAATGGGTGTATGGATCTCCTAATCCGTTATATTTTTCAAAATCAGGGACTTAAAATCTGTCGGGATATCAAGCCCCTGGAAATATACATAAATCTAAATAATTTACGCTTCCAAATGCCCCAGTCCCTTTGATGGACCGGATTGTTTCTTCCATTAGCTGAACCTTCTTCAGAATATCACCAGCTTCATGCTCTTTGTTGAGGATAGTGATTTCAGGGGTTTTGTTAATAGGATCCTGGTTCTGAGGCTTTGAAATCTGGGTGTTTTTCTTTTCGGTATCCTGACTGCCACCGGGTGCAGATGATTTTGTATGACCTAGTGTTTGTTTCCCTTGAAGGCTTTTTCTTTGAGGAAAATAGCTAATTCCACTATCTAGTTTTTTAATCCTTCAAACTCCACCCTAGAGACAGGGGTGGATTCAGGATAAGCACTTGAAGCCATATCTAGAGATGGGCTTAGTGCTTTCATAGATTTTGATCTGGTTACGGGACCAATTTTTCCCTGCAATAAACATAGGTGTGTTAATTCTGATGTATATATATCAACAGGATGCATACCATGATGTGTTTTATTTTTTGAGGTTTTTTAATCTTATCCTATAAACAAAGGTTAGTTGTTCTGATGACAGGATAATATGACAGGATTTACAAGACATGGAATGTATATTTACACTATAAAATTTACATTTGTAATTATAAAATTTATATTGAATTGAAAGAGGAAGGCATGAAGAAGCTTCCCTTTGGATTTGGTTAATCAGAGGCTGACCTATCTTAGGCAACTCTAGTGGCTTTTCAGCATGAAGGTCTCCAGATCATCGCAATCTACTAGAGGGGAAATTAATCCTATCTTTCAATTGGAGCGGATCTGAGTGGTGCCTTTCATGAGCCTCGCAGGATTAGTCTCCTTTGAGTCTAATAATCAAACAACGGGTTTGCCTCCTGGTGGATGAATCACACGGCATACATTCGCATACATCGTGTCTCACCGTATGAAATGATGACATTGTGCGAAGCACTAATATAAAGTAGTAAAGCATTTATTCACATCCATTCAATGTAAAACGCAATATCCACACATAAGCAGATGTAAAAGGGAAATTTTGAAAAGATTTGAACGCGGCTTAAGCCCTCTACTGTCCCCAGCAGAGTCACCACCTGTCGACGTCGGGAAAAAAATCTGCGTCTCTTTGGACAGATCTTTTTCTCTTCCTAAATTTTGTTATTTTCAACCCTTATTTGTCTTATCTGTTTTATGAAGGGTGAAGATTTTTTTTAGGAAAAGGCAAACATATATCATGTCGACGATTTAAAAGATTTATAGAGTCACCAGTTGGTAGATTTTGAAATGATTGTACCAACTCAACCGAGTTTTGTTTGATTTTGCAAGTAGGCCCAATTACTGGACACTGTCAAAACTTGGCCTTGAAACCGAGTTTCTTCAAGTTCGGGGGCTTGGTTAAACAGGGGGAAGGTGTTAGGCACCCCCCGACTCCCATGAAACACGGTACAGCATATTTTTAATATTTTCCTTTTTATTTGCAATGTGTGTGTGTATGCTGGAAGTAATTGAGCCTACGTTTGATTTGAAAGTAGTGTCGTGCTTCGTTGAACCTATATACGAAGGGTTTATTTTGTTTTGAAAAGTTCTTTTGTTTAGACAGGGTATGAAAATGATATTTTTTTGAAAGAAGGTTTTCAAACCCTTACGCTTGTATATTGAAGACTTTTGATACTTCCATCTTATTCTTTTCAGCCTTTGGCTTGATTTGAATATTTATTGTCGGGATGCGAAGCATCCTCGACCACAAAATCTATATACAAGTGTCGGTCTTCTTATGGGCATGACAGCCGTCGAAGTGACTCTGGCACGATAAATAATATTTTCACTATATTTGGAATCTTAAATCTGGATACCCGTTTTAAAGTCCCTTAGATGTACATTTTTTACAAAAACACTGGCAGGGTACATTTGTAATATGGAGTTGTCCATCATGGGAATCAGATTCTGATCAGTTTGATCATGAATCCCACGATTCCTAGACTCACATAGAAGGGCCAAGAAAACCTGTATAGCACGGATATTCACATAAAATACAAACTGTACTCTAGACGTCGCAAAACAAAGGATTCATCAATCAAATTCTTGCATGCGTGTAGCCAAAGCTTCCCGTTCCCACTAGATATGAATCTAGGGTCGCGAGGTTGCTTTAATATCTAACAAAACTAGAAAGAAAGCTAGCTTTAAATAAATCTTAGCCTTTCTAGCTTTCAGGTTCCGGTTGGACCTATTTTGAACTATTTGAAAGGTAGAAAGGGCTAGATTTAGATAATTATAAGCCATCAAATTAATATTAGAACAAATTCATATCAAATGAATAATTGAAATAGATATTTAATCACAATGAATAAATAATATATATATATATATATATATATATATATACGAAAGCTGTAAAGGGCCACGGACTTCCAATCCAGACCCCACTGGAATGTAAATATATATATATATATATATATATATATATATATTCATAAAAGCTGTAAAAAGCCACGAAGTAATCCAGGCTTTGACAAAAAAGTAAATATATATATATATATATATACATTTATAAAAGCTGTAAAAAGCCACGAAGTAATCCAGGCTTTGACAGAAAAGTATATATATATATATTTATAAAAGCGGTAAAGAAGCCATGAATTGATCCAGGCTCGACAGAATATAATATATATATATATATATATATATATATATATATATATATATATATATATATATATATATAAGCTGTAAAGAGCCACGAATTGATCCAGGCTCAACTGAATGTAAATATATATAGAAAAGCTGTAAAGAGCCACGAACTTCTCCAGGCTAAAATGAATGTATATATATATATATATAACCTGTAAAGGCCATTAATTGATCCAGGCTCAACTGAATGTATGTATATATATATATATATAACAGCTGTAAAGGCCACGAATTTCCAATCCAGGCCAAACTGAAATGTAAATGTTAATATATACAGTTAGTATATATATATTAAAGCGAAACGGCCACGAATAAGCAATCCAGGCCAAACGGTGTCAGAAGAATTATATATATAGTCATATATATAAAAGCAGTAAAAGGGGCATGAATTTGCAATCCAGGCCCGACTGAATTAAAAGTTAGTATATATATAGTCAATTATATTTATAATAAAACAGAAAAAGCCACGAATCAGCGATTCAGGCCGAACAAGTTGGTATATATACATAAAAGCAAGTAAAAGTCACGGATCGACGATCCAGGCTGTGCAAACGAAGAAAAACGTATATATATATACTTATATATACTAAAAAGTTAGCTAAAACGGCCACGAAACTGAGTTTCGGGCCAAACCAGAAGATAAAACTTTATATGCACGTTCACATATATGTAATGAAGTAAGAAATGAGTTCTGATCGTAAAATACTTGCAATAGACTGCTCCACAGGCTTTTTGCCACTTGGTGGGCTTCAAATGGACGTTTCCATCGATTAATTTTTGATATATTGTAGAATATATGTATACAAACGTATTGGAAGAATAAAATCTAAGTTTTGATTATTAGAAGTAGGGCCAAGAGACGAAATGGGCGAAGTTTCAGAGCGTTTTTTTATTTTATCGTCTTTTTTTCTAAGGCTAGGGGTTCTAATTTATAAACCAAAATGGTAACGGGTCTACCTGCTACTACCTCGAGTAGATCTGCGACTCCTTGTGGTGGGCCCCACCTGGTGGGCCCCATTTGGTGGGCCCCATTGTCTCAAAGTACGTGCGCTCCGAGCAACGCGATGTCAGGTTCAAACGTTCCTAACTTTTGATCAGAGCGTTCGTTTGAGGCGTGCTATACCTTTCTGGAAAGTCCCTTTTCGGGAGTGACACAATGACATGAGACTTAACCTTTTTCGAATCCAGAAAGATGGGTTTATAACCAGATTTTCTTTTTTTTATAGTTTGTCCGTTGAGCTGTATTGTGCTGTTTTCACTCGGGATCGATGTTATGGCTCTTTCTGACCTTCATTGCTTCAATTCGACTTGATTTTGACTGAATTGGCTTCAAGTTGGTAAAATAACCGTTTTGCCCCTCCAGAGGTTGGCTCCTATACTGGCACGGTTTTTGACTGTTTCTCGGGGTTGGCTCCGAGGTTTGATCCCAACCGACTCTGTTCGTCCTCAGGGTTATCTCTGAGGTTGAATTGGTTTTCCAGGATTGTCTCTGGAGATTATTTGATGCTTCAGGGCTGCCGCCAAAGTTTATTTGGCTTCCCAGGATTGTCCCTAGGGTGATTGCATCTCACGGGGTCGTATCCGGGTTTGACTTGACATTCCGGTGTTGTCGTCGGGGCTGAGTTTGATCTTTCGGTGTTGTTGCTGGGGCTACTGCACCTCCCGAGTTGTGGCCGGGGCTTGACTTAACATCCCGGTGTTGTCGCCGGGGCTGAGTTTGATATCCCGGTGTTGTCCCCGAGGCTGTTGTACCTCCCGAATTGTGGCCAGGGCTTGACTTGACATCCCAGTGTTGTCACCGGGACTGAGTTTGATCTTTCGGTGTTGTCGCCGGGGCTGCTGACTTGGGTTTGAACTTCCAGGGTTGTCTCTAGAAGGTAAAAGACGGTCTTGCCCTCCTGCAGGGTTAGTAACAGGAATGCAAAAATTTTGAGTGTCAACAATAATAATATACGTACTAACTCCTTCAGTTATAAAATATAAGTCAGTTACAAAATTCAAAAAGACATAAGGCCTTGTTTGGCAAAACACTTCCAACTCCCTTTTTAATTTATTTTTATATTTCTTATATAATATAGTTTATTTGTCACACCACAATTAATTAAACCCTTTTTATTTAAATTCAATTAACTAAAGTTAATATCAACTTGTTAAATCAAATTCTTATATAAATTATAATTTATTTAACAAATCATTAAATCTCCAATTTAATTATTAAATTAAATTGAAACAACATTATAAATATTAAACAACTCATTTAATTTAATTAACACAATTAAATTAAAACTTCACACTATAAAATTATCCCACATTAATTTAATTAACATACCACACTTAATTTATTTAATCCACCACAATTCCATCAAATACTTATTTAACTAAATAAATAAATCAAGTAAAATATTTATTTAATTTCATAAATATTTAAAATCAAATACAAAATCTCATTCGTTACATCCTTCCCTTCTTAAAAAGGATTATGTCCCCAGAATCATAACTCAATTAATTCATCCATCACATTCTTCTCTCCTTAAAAAGATTTTGTCCCCAGAATCGTTACACAAGGACTTAAGCAAATAAATGAGGATAGTTTTTCATCATAACGTCTTCGAGTTCCCACGTAGCTTCTTTTGCGTTGTGGTTCCTCCAGATTACCTTCACAAAAGGTAATACTTTGTTTCTAAGTACTTGCTCTTGCATGTCAACTATCTAAACAGGGACTTCCTCGTAAGATAAATTTTTTCAAACTATAATAGTTCATATTCTATGACATATTTGTAATCATGCTTGTATGACCATAACACTGAAATATGAAAAACGTTAAGAATATGGTCAAATTCTGGAGGTAACGCAACCTCATAAGCTATCTCACCAACCCTTCGTAGTATCTCAAAGGGACCAATAAATCTGGGACTCAGTTTTCCTTTTTTGCCAAATCAAATTTTCCATTTCCAGTGAGACACTATGACGAACGAGATTTTGTAATTTATTTAAATATTTATTGAATTAAATAAATATTTTTCGATGATTTAATTATTGAATTAAATAATCAATTGATGAATTGTGGTAGATTAATTAATTATATGCGTTACATTAATTAAATTAATGTGAAGAATTTTATTATTCAAAGTATGTATTTAATTGAGCTTATTTGATTAAATGAATTATTTAAATAAGCGTAATGTTATTCTAATTAATTTAATAATTAATTAAAGATTTAATGATTTGACATAATTAATAAAGGATATTTTTAATTATGTGACAATGTGATTTAAAGTGAATTTATTATATTATATTTAATTAATTTAAATAAAATTAATTGATTAATTAGAAGTGTGACAATTAACTATATAGTAAGATTTTAATTAAATTAAAGGGAAAGAAGAGGGAATGGGAGAAACCAAACATAGCCTTAATGGGAGTTAAGGGCAGTTAACCCATGATGGAACGACTGACCATTTTTTTGTCAGTTTATATACACGTATTACATAACTTCTATATTATATCATATAACATATCATATCATATTCATCTGTAAAAGCTTCAGAGAAAAACAGAGAGAAAGTTAGAGAGTTAGAATTTGAGAAAACTTGAAGATTCAAAAGATTAGTTCGTATCATATCAAACAGAGTTAGCAAGGGTATATTCTTCAACTTCAAATTTATATTCAAATTCATATGTTTTTCCATTAACGTATGTTTTAGTTCTCTGTAAAAATATAGTTTGTGATTATTTCATAAAGTGATGATATAAGTGTTAATTGTTAGTCATAACATGTTTTCTAATATGTATTCATGTTTTAAAACAATCTATTAATATTATTATTATTATTATTATTATTATTATTATTATTATTATTATTATTATTATTATTTAATCCTAAAGGAGTTTAAGGATTAATTTAATAAGAGGAGTCTTATTAATATTATTATTATTATTATTATTATTATTCTTATTATTTTAATCCTAAACGAGTTTAAGGATTAATTTAATATAAGTACTCTCACTCAATCCTAATGTAATTAGGAGATAAATTAATTAAAGAGTTTAATTAATCACAATTTGTTGGGAAGTCAAATTAATTAAAAGTGTTTAATTAATTGATTAAATAAAATCCTATTCTAATTAGATTAGTAAGGTTAACCTAATATCTATATAAGAGAGTCTTATATCAAAATAAGGCACGTGAGTTTTCCAAGAGCTGGGATTACACATATTCTATAGAGATAGAAACAAGGGTTAAGCTAATAACCCATCTTCCTGAGTTCTTCATCTTCCTTGGTGGATCACCATTAGAGGCCAAACATTTGGGTGGCTGACATTGATCAAGGGAAGGAGCCACTACAGAGGAATCAAAGGAAGCAAAGGAGTAGAACTAGTACCTGAGGAAGCTTGGATCTTCAAAGGTATAATTCTATTTTTCTCCTTCCATATTTACTGATAATTGATGCACAAGAATGATCATGGTTATGGGTTTGTATAAATTGTTGAAAACCTAGTTTTTGCGCTTCCGCCCTTATTTATGTGATTTGATTGCATAATCGCGCTACGTACAAACCCAACAAGTGGGCCCCACTCGAGGAGCCGCAGGTAGAGTAGCGGGTGCCGCGAGTGCACCCGCTACCATTTTGGTCAGTAAATAAGACCCCCCACGCTTGCAAAAAAAGAGAAAAAAAGTAGGAAACGCTCTAAAACTCCGCTCTTTTTGACCTTAGACCTACTTCTAGTACTCCAAACTTAAATTTTATTCTTCCAATACATTTGCATACGTATATTCTACAACATACCAAAAATTAATTGGTGAAAACGTCCATTTGAAGCCCACAGAGTGGCAAAAAGCCCGTGGAGCAGTCCATTGTATGTTTTATGATCAGAAGTCATTTCTTACTTTATTACGTATATGTGAACGTGCATATAAAGTTTCATCATCTGGTTTTCGCCAGAACTCAGTTCCGTGGCCTTTTTACCTTAATTTTTAGTATATAGAAGTATATATAAACGTTTTTCTTAGTTTGCACAACCTGGATCATTAATCTGTGGCATTTACTCGCTTATATATATACTAACTTGTTCTGCCTAGATTGCTGATTCGTGGCCTTTTCAGCTTTATTATATATATAACTGACTATATATATCCTAACTTTCAATTCTGTCAGGCCTGGATTGCAAATCCGTGGCATTTACTGCTTTTATATATATATATATATATATATTTCAGTCGAGCCTAGATTAATTCGTGATTCTTTATAGCTTTTATAAATAAATAAATATATATATTTACTTTTTTTGTCGAGCCTAGATTAGAAATTCGTGGCTCTTTACACCTTATATATATATATATATATATATTTATTTATATTTACATTTTAATCGGGCCTGGATTGGAAATTCATGGCCCTTTACAGCTTATATACATATACATATATATATATATATATATATATATATATTTCTTTATTAATTGTGATTAAATATCTGTTTTAAATGTTCATTTGATATGCATTTGTTTTAATATAAATTTGGCGAATTAAATTTATCTAAATCTAGCTCTTTATAACTTTCAAAACGGTTCAAAATAGATCTAACCAGAACCAGGAAGCTAGAACGGCTAAGATTTATTTAAATCTAGTTTTTTTCTAGTTTTGTAAATATTAAAGTGACCTCGTGACCCTAGATTCATATCTAGTGGGAACAGGAAGCTTTGGCTACGCGCATGCAGGGGTTTGACTGATAAATCCTTTGTTTTTGCGATGTCTAGAGTATAATTTGCATTCTCTGTGAATATCTGTGTTGTGCAAGTTTTCTTGATCATTTTCTGTGAGCCTAGGAATCGTGGGATTAATGATCAAACTGATCTAAATATGATTCCCATGATGGACAACTCTATATTGTAAATACTTCCTGCCAGTTTTTCTGTAAATGTAAACAGATGGATATTAAAACGGTTATACGGATTTAAGGTCTCAAGCATAATACATTGGGGTTTATAGTGCTAGAGTCACTTTGATGGTTGTCATGTCCATAAGAATACCGACACTTGTATATACATTTTGTGGTCGAGGATGCTTCGCATCCCGACAATAAACATCCAAATCGAGCCAAAGGCTGAATAGAATAAAATGGAAGTATCAATATGCTTCAAATCCTATGCCAGCGTAAGGGTTTGAAAAACCTTCTTTCAAAAAAGTCACTTTCATATCTTGTTTCAAATGGACTTTTCACAAACCAAACCCTTCGTATATAGGTCCAACGAAGCATGGCCCTACTTTCAAATCAAACAAACGTAGGCTCAATTACTTCTAGCATACACACACATTGCAAATAAAAAACGAAAATATTGTAAAGATGCGGTAACCGTGTTTCACGGAAGTCTGGGGGTGCCTAACACCTTCCCCTTGCTTAATCAAGCCCCCGAACTTTAAGAATCTTGGTTTCAAGGTCACGTTTTGACACCGTCCAGTAATTGGGCCTACTTGCAAAAAATCAAATAAAACTCGGTTGAGTTGGTACAACCATTTCAAAATATACCAACTGGCAACTCTGTAAACATTTCAAAATCGTCGGCATGATACATGTTGGCCTTTTCTTAAAAATTCCACCTTTCATAAAACAGATAAGACAAATAAGGGTAAAAAACAAAACAATTTAGGGAGAGGAAGATCTGTCCAAAAGAGATAAGATTTTTTTCCGACGTCAACAAGTGGCGACTCCGCTGGGGACAGTAGAGGCTTTAGGCCACGCTCAAATCTTTTCAAAATTTCCCTTTAAATCTGCGTATGTGTGGATGCTGCGTTTTACATTGAATGGATGTAAATGAATTCTTTACTGCTTTATATTAGTGCTTCGCACAAATGTCATCATTTCATACGGTGAGACACGATGTATGTGAATGTATGTTGTGTGATTCCTCCACCAGGAGGCGAACCCGTCAGTGTTTGATTACTAGACTCAAAGGAGACTAATCCTGCGAGGCTGAGGAAAGGCACCACTCAGATCTACTCCAATTGAAAGATCGGATTAATTTCCCCTCTAATAGATTGCGAATATCTGGGGACCTTCATGCCTAAAAACCGCGAGAGTAGCATAAGATAGGTTAGCCTATGATTAACCAAATTCGAAGGGAAGCTTCTTCATGCCTTCCTCTTTAATTCAATGTAAATTTTTCCAATTCAAATGTAAATTTCAAAATTTAATATATATTCCATGTCTTGTAAATCCTGTCATACTATCCTGTCATCAAAACAACTGACCTTTATTTTACAGGATAAGATTAAAAAGCCTCAAAAAATAAATAACATTGCATAACATGGCTTCAAGTGCTCAACCTAAATTCACCCGTCTCTAGGGAGGAGTTTGAAGGATTAAAGAACCAGATAATGGAATTAGCTATTTTTCTCAAAGAACAAAGCAAAGGTCTTCAAGGGAAATAAACACCCGGTCATATAAAATCCTCCACACCCAGTGGCAGTCAAGATACCGGAAAGAAAGATACTCAGATTCCTGAGCCTCAGAACCAGGATCCAACCAACAAAACCCTGGAAGTCATCAACCTCAATAGAGAGCAGGAAGCTGGTGATATTCTGAAGAAGGTCCAACAAATGGAAGAAACAATCCGGTCCATCAAAGGGACTGGGGCATTTGGAAGCGTAAATTACTCAGATTTATGTATTTTCCCAGGGGACTCGTTATCCAGAAAAGTTCTAAGTCCCTGATTTTGAGAAATATAATAGATTAGGAGAACCCTACACCTATTTGAAGGTATTCATTGGAGAGCTCAGTGTTGGGTTTGTACGAAATCATGGCGTAATTAAATTGCAAAAGTTAGCGGAAGCATGATATATCAAAGTTTAAAAATTTTCAACAAAACCATTACCCGGATCATCCTTTATGCAAATTATTAATTCAAAACGATAAATAAGAAGTTATGGAATCATACCCTTATAGAACGAAGCTTCCACAGGTACAAGTTCAACTCCTTGTTCGTCGCAATCTCCTTGAATATTCGGGGTAGATTCTTTCCTTTGATCAACGTTAGCCACCCAAGTGTTTGGCCTCTAGGGGTGTTCCACCAAGGAATAAGAATTATTCAAGAAGGATGGTGGTTGGCTAAACCCCAATTTTCTATCCTCTATAGAAAAGAAGTACTCTCTAACAATTGAAATTGCATCATCTGATATCTAACATAAGACTCCTCTTACAACCCTTATAATCCTATTAGAAATAGGCTTTCATTTAATTAATTAAAGGCTTCCCAATCATATTGGGATTAATTAATTAAACTCCTTTAATTAATTTGCCTCCTAATCTTATTAGGAATAAATGAGAGTACTAATATTAAATTAATTCCTCAACTCCTTTAGAAATTAAAATAATAATAATGGTAATAATATTAATAAGACTCTTCTTATTAATTTATATTTAATATTTCCAAAATATTAAATAATAAATATTAAACTATTTAATTTATTCTATCACCATAGATAAAATTAATTACACTTAATACATTATTACGATTATGCCATTACCTTCTTAAATAATTATTCTTCCTTCTATGATGTGACCCTTTAGGTTCTCCATATTAAACCGGTTGTGAATAAATCAATTAGAACAATTCTAATCTTATTTAAATAAATAAATTAAACTAATAACTATTTAAATAAATAATATTTATTCTACAATAGGGATAAGCCTCCCTGGCGAGCAACGACTTTCCCGATAATATAGATTTTAACATTAATCATAAAACAACCTGTGAGTAAATAGTTACCGTATAATTCAATCCTTCCACCATATAATGTTCCAATTAAATATAAGACATGGAATTACTGTCAAGTCTTATTTTATTTAATTATATGTATTTCGATTAGAAAATGCACAACTCCAAATAATGCAAATTAGAAACTCCTTTCCAATTTCATTCTGCCTTGGACAAGGACTACTGGGTTGTCATTTAACAAATCACATAGGACATATCTCTTCTATTACTAGAAGTGGTAGATTCTTTATTGATCATTCATTATCTCTATATGTAATTCATTATACCCAAGTATATCCTTCGATATACCTTAAGAGTCTTAAGGAATTGTAGACACTCAAAATTTAGTTTTTGTCGTACTAACCCTGCAAGAGGGTAAAAGCATCATTTTACTTCGAAGACAACCCCGAAGTAGGGCAAAAGATCCCAGTCATCACGTAGACAACTCCGGGAATGGTGAAGAGGACCAATGAAGTACGAACATACCGCAGCCCGATCGAAGATCAACGAGCTGAGACAGTGATCATCGGAAACCACCTCAGCAAACCTAGAACGACGTACCATCGAGAGATAAGCCTGCGGACTGATATCTGGACCTGGAAGGTATCTCGGCTATGAGTATCAACTTCCCGAACCCTAGTTCAGTCAGACTCGATCTTATCTCGCTGTGTTCGTCAAAGACAGTCCGAAAGATCAAACGGTGGAGGTCAGCTTCTGCCGAATCAAGACCGAATGAGAAATAACCAAGCCAGGGGGTCCCACATGGGTAGCCTTGACCATGTATACGGCTGGCTGAATACATGTATGCGGATACCCAGGACAGATTATAAACCCCCATCTTAGTTCATTTAGAAAAAAGAGAGATACATGTTTAGAGAGAGAGAGAGAGTTTCTAGAGAGAAGGAGGCTCGGGTGGAACTCTTCTTCACATATTTGAAGCTCAATCATCCCACTTGATACATACTTGAAGTTGTCTTAGTGTTCTTACTTCATCCCAGGAGTCAAAACGCTTGTTCACGCGTCCCCCAAGGTGAAATAACGCACTTTTAGCTTCGGTTTCTTTGTAAACTATGTTCAAATGATAGATTAATGAAGTATCTTGTTTGAATCTAGCTATACTTGTTGTATTTTAAGCATATCGTGTAATAGTTGGTAGTTTTTATGTTTTTATCGGTTATTTTGTGCTTGATACGTTGTATATAGTCTTCGGAGGCTAGATATACCTCAAGCTAAGCCTAATCTAGCTCCCGAGAGGTTATTAAGCATGAAGCTTTAACCCGGGAGCTATAACAGCTTAGATTCGTGGTATATATATGGATTTATCATTTTTGAATCGTTCCGGTTAACCCGTATAGCCCTAAATCTGTATTTAGAGGTAAAAGGGGGGCCGAATCGGCTTGAACGATGATTTCGAGCGATGAAATAACTTAGTATCAAAGCCGTGGACGTTATGTATACGTAATATTATATAAATCATGTGAGCCTAGGAATCCCGGTGTCGAGATCCTCGAATGGATCTGACTTGATTCCCACGATGGACCGGTTTTACGTTGTAAATGCTTTAAATACCGTAAATATCGATGTACATATAATATTTGGATCTTGAAAACGAACTCGAGGGGTTAGTCTCGAGAGCTCGGATCCAAGATCCCGTGATAGTAAAAACCTTCATTACGGGAGCTTGGTTCATCTAAATGGCTTTTATGCCCGATGATGATCCGAACTTTCTTAACGTTTTAGCATACATATCATCAAAATGATTTCTCAAAGAAAAAACCACAAAGAGCTTTTGATGAAATAAAGCGATTCAGGGTAGATCACGTAATTAACGGAAAGAATAAAAAGAAGTATCGAAGTCCTCGATTCCTAGTCGGGCAAAGGATTTGAAAACCTTTCTTTCTAAAAACTCATTTCAATTCATATATCTTGCTAAAAATGAACTGTTGATTAAATCAAATCCTTCATACCTAGGCACAAAAGAGGTACAACACTACTTTCAAGTCACCAAAAAGACTTAGAAACCTACTAATAAAGTTTTCAAAATCAAACACACACACACACACACACACACACTTTTTGCATAAGAAAATCAATAAGATGCGGTACCGTGCTTGCACAGGAGTCGGGGGGTGCCTAACACCTTCCCCCAACTTAACCTAGCCCCCGGATTCCACGAATCTCAGGTTTCAAGACCAAATCAAAGAGTCACGCATTGGACCATCTTGCGAAAAACTATTAAAACCCGGATGAGTTGGTACATCCATTTCCAAAATATCAACTGGCGACTTTGTATCAATCGGTCCAATCAATAAAATCAATCTTTCAAAATCGTTGACACATATGTCGGTACAGGTTTCCTACGAAATTCACACTTTAAAACGGAATCCCAAAGACAAAGTGAAAGCGAAAGGGAAAAGAATAAAATAAGGAAATCGGGGCACTCCTCTCTCGTCCCACGGACAAGAGACGAGGGCAAATAACTTCAAAAGAGAAAAAAGAGACCTCATCCTTTAACAAAAAGGGAGATCGAGGACTTGATTTTCCACCCGGCATCGACAGGTGGCGACTCTGCTGGGATCAAAGAGGGCTTAAGCCGCGATCAAACTTTTTGATTTTCATTCTGCATATGCATTTGTGTGAATGATCTTTGTGTGTGTCAATCTTTTAGCATTTTGTATTAGTTCCTCACACAATATATTAGTGCTTCGCACAATGTCATCATATTACATGCGGTGAGGACGTGAATGTATGTTGTGTGGTACCTCCATCAGGGGGCAATCCCGTCGGTTGTTTATTACTAGACACCTATGGATTTTTCCTTTGTGAGGCTCAGGAGAGGCACCACTCAGTTCCGCTCCAATCGAAACATGGATGTTTTCATCAAGTAGATTGCGAAGATCTGGGAACCAATTTCAAAGAACCCGTGAGAGTAACCCTAAGATAGGTCAGCCTCTGATAAATCAAACGCGCAGTGTGCTTCTTCATGCCCCCATTTAAATCTTTCGCGTATATAAATGACCGTTATCTTGAACTGTCATACATACATCTTTCACACCCTGTCATCAATTCGACTAATTCGTTGTATTGCAGGAAAAGATTAAAAAACCATTAAACTGATGCATAACACATCATGCATCCCTATCCACCAGTATCCAGTCTAAACTAGATATCGGTTGTTGTGCAGATTGGTCCTAAAACCCGATCTCGAGCCAAAAAGGCCCTTTCACCAGTCCTAATGGCTGAAGGAAGTTCATCAGAACCCATCCCAATATCTCGAGATGAATTCAAGGAGTTTAAGAAGCAAATGGCCGAGATGACGACCCTGTTAAAAGAACAGTGCAAACTATCTCAGGAATCTAAACACAAGAGTTCGACTGAATCCTCTATGCAAGGAGACATGAAAGTACCCAAAAAGGAAGGTGATACCTATATGTCCACACCTATATCTCCCCTTGATGTTGAAGTACCCAAGGAGGCTCCGATCCAAAAGACGACATGGGACATCACAAACCTCAGGGAGGACAAAGACACTGGAGACATTAGGAAGAAAGTTAGACAGATGGAAGACGCTATCGGGTCTATGAGAGGGATGGGATCCCACGGGAGCGTGAATTACTCGGATCTGTGTATTTTCCCAAAGGCGAGATACCCGGATAAGTTGTAAGTCCCCAAGTTTGAGAAATACAACGGACTGGGAGACCCGTACACTCACTTGAAAGTCTACATAGGTGAACTTGGAACTTACGCTAAGGATGAAAACCTCAGGATGCAGCTTTTTCAGAAGAGCCTTACCGGTGAAGCCTGCACGTGGTACGCACGGATAGACAATTCCAAAGTCAGAGGTTGGGAAGATTTAGCCCATGCTTTCCTCAACCAATACAGTTTTCAATCCCAGATGGCATCTGATCGCTACCAGGTTACCAAAGTCAGAAAGCTGGGCAATGAATCGTTTAGAGAATACATGCAGCGGTGGAGGCGAATAGCGGCCCAAGTCAACCCACCAATCGATGAGGGTGAGATGGTGACCACCTTCATTGATATACAAGAAGCCCCTTTCTATGAGAGAGTCCTCGCCGGGTTAGGAAAATCCTTCTCCGAAATGATCAAACACGGGGAAATGGCAGAAATGGGTTTGAAGTCTAGAAAAATCAAAGACCTCGCTGCTTTGGAAGCCGTAATCGAGCACATACAGTCAGGAAATTATGCAAGCATTCCCAAGAGAGGATCAAAGAGGAAGGAAGAAGATGTCTCGTTAGTATTGCAAGGACAATCTGCTAACAAGAGCCCTAACTCACCTATCCAGAGGCAGAACCCCCATCCAGTGAATTTTCAAAATCCTACAGCAATAAAAGTTGGGGAAAACAAGCGAAGAAGGATATTCACTCTTTTAGGAGACTCCTTGGAAAACATATTAGCCCTAATGATCGCCCAGAAGAAGATCGTTGAGCTCGCTCCACCTTCCGATCCAAATGGAGGGCAATTCGATTCCAGCAAGAAGTGCGCCTACCATTCCAACTCACCGGGGCATGATACTTAGGAGTGTTGGACTCTGAAGCACAAAATTCAAAACTTGATTGACAGCGGGGAGATTATAGTCAAAACGCCCGAACAACCGAATCTCAACAACAACCCTCTACCTCAGCATACGGAGGAAGGTGTCAATATGATCAGTGCCGAAAGCAGGAAAAACCGTAATATGGGGATATGGGAGTTACCCTCTGTACATGACCCTGCAATATGGGGATACCCTAAAGAAAAGTACGGGGTAGAACAAGAATTGGCTTTAATCAGAGCGTAGGTGGATCAGCTAGCTGAATTGGTGGTATACCAACACCAGTTCACCCGACAGCTCATCGGCCAGGTCTTATCGAAGCCAAATGACCCCGTATCTGTCCAAGATGTTTCCACCTCCAGAAAAGATCAGATCTGTTGCCTAGAGCAGAACAAATGGACTGAAAAGATTGCTCGAGAAGCTAGATTGCAGAGCCGTTGAGATTTTACTACCAAACAGAAATTCCCCCCGTTGAGGCAATCCAGGGAGGAGATTCTCTATACCTTGATCGAGGAGGGGAAGATTACAGAATTTCTTCCACCCCCATATACGAGATCGAAGTGTTTCGATCCTTCCGCATCCTGCCTTTACCATTCTAATGCTCCTGGACATGCCACGGAAGAATTTTGGGCTCTGCGACATCTAATCCAGAACATGATTGAATCCGGAGGGCTGGACTCAATAAACAAAGATGAGATCTTCCCTGAGGAAGAAATATACTACCCTCGGGGATCGAGGAATGTAGAAGGCATGATAGCCGTTATCCTTTGCATGGAGGGAATATCCGGCGGACCCATAACCATCCAAGGGGTACCTGAGAAGAGAAATAAAGTCACTCTCGAGATACCAGCGCCTAAACCACTAATGTTGGCCCCTTGGCCACAACTCCCAATTCTCAGCCTAAAGAAGGTACCGTGGAATTACGGAGAAGAGATAAAGTTGGCACCTGACTGTACCGCCATCATACCTAGGGAGAATACATGTTACCTCCCGGGGCGTTTGGCGAAACCGACAACCAAGGTATTGGGGAAGGTATTTACTAGAAAGATCACAGAGTTCCTCCACAAAATGGGACACGATGAAGCTAGGACGGTGAGGCAATTGGAAACTGAACCCCATCAAATTTCTATCCTGGATTTGGTATTAGAATCTGACGACCATCGTCAAATTCTGATCCAAGTATTGGAGGAAGCACACTTACCCAAGACTATCGATACTGAGAAATTCCAGCACTTGATCAGCCATGTATAGGTCAGTAACGTAATATCCTTCACTAACAACGATATACCAGCTGAAGGAATTGGGCATCACAAACCATTGCATATCGCTGTCGTTTTATTAGGATATGTGGTAGGTGGCGTGCTAATCGACGAAGGGTCATCTTTAAACATCTGTCCATAAGATACTCTGGAGAACATGAAGATCAACCCAAATTGAATTTGGGACAGCCATGTCGTGGTACGGGCTTTCGACGGATCAAGAAGGGATACCGTGGGGGAGATTAAACTTCTTGTGGAGATTGGCCCTTTCACTTTCAACATACCTTTTCAGATCCTGAAGATCACTACCGGGTATAATTTGTTATTAGGATGACCATGGATCCATATAGCTGGCGCTGTCCTCTTCAACTCTTCATCAACAACTGAAATATATTATCAACGGCAATCTGGTGACTGTCAGTACAGAACCTGATTATCCTGTTCATGACCTGGGAGATATGCCCATGATCGGTGTAAATGAAAGGGTCAAGCCCGCCAGTTTTCAAGCCTTCAAAATTAGTAATTCGCGATATAACTCTGTGGGAGCCCCGGTCTTAATTCTCCGGATATCTACAGAGGTGATGGCAGTTGGCCAAGAGATGCTGTCCCGAGGACATCGACTAGGCAGAGGATTGGGGAAGAATGGCCAAGGAATAAGGAACCCAATTCGTATACCCACGTAGTTAGGAAAGGAAGGACTCGAATACCATGGTGGATCCAAGCATCAGAATCCTCACAGGTGTCAGTTAATCAGTTAATTCAGCTTAAGACAAACCTTGGTGAACCTGATTTTAAAGAGCCACTCAAGAAGATCCCCCTCATTATTTCAAAACTTTTGATTCCTAAAGTCGAACAAAAAGGACATTAGACGGACGGGGATGAAAAGCCTCTCAAGGATGCGGCCCAGAAGGCCAAAGACCAAAAGTTTCTGGAAGAGATCTAGTTGCAATTCATGAGCAGTTTTTGCCTCTCTAAAAAGGATCTGAAGAAGTCCGACGGGGCAGATCTGTCAAGTGATCAACCTAACCTCCCGACACTTAACTGGGGAAATGTAAACATCCTAAGCAGTGTACTAGGGACCAGTTCCAAACCAGTTATGGCCATTTTAGAAGATTTCCACTCAAGTAGCACGTCTATCTCAACGACTCCCTAAAAACTCCAGACAAGCAATTGGACGATCACTCCATAGATCATCCGAAAAGGGTAAAACCCGAGAAGCGACCACTGACAGGGAGCTCCACCTTTATCTATATTTATGTCTGTTTTATTTCATCTGTAGCTTGTTATTGTCAGTTGTCATATTAACTGATGAATCTTTTTGTAATTGACGACTACTTGTATATATTTAGCAATCAAGTTTTTGTATCAGGTTTCCAAATTTGCATGTCTCTAGCCACGTCCATGGTTTGCCGAATTTGAGTAATAATTACGATTTCGACATAAACTTGGACTTTGACTTGATGGGAATCGAGCAGGAGGAAGGGGATGATGACGAGGTGCCCGAGGAAATCAAAGCATGGGTCAAAGATAAACCTAAACCCAACCTCGATCAATCCACCACCATAAATATCAGAACCCCCGACGATCCCAAAGAAATACAGATCGTAACCAACCTTCCCGCTAACCAAGAAAAAGAACTAATCCAACTCTTAACACAATTCAAGGATGTTTTTGCCTGGTCTCATGAAGACATGATAGGTCTATCCACTGATATCGTCATCCATCGACTACCAATTAAAGAAGGGTTCAAACCAGTCAAGCAGAAACTGAGACGGTTAAAACTAGAATGGAGCCTAAAGGTCAAAGAAGAAATTATCAAACAGTTCAAAGCAGGAATCATTATGGTGTTAACGTACCCTGAATGGTTGCCCAATGTAGTCCTAGTGCCGAAATCTGGGGGAAAGGTACGAGTTTGTGTAGATTATCGAGATCTCAACAAAGCCAGCCTTAAGGATGACTTCCCAGTGCCGTTCATCCATATATTAATCGATAACACTGCACAGTTCGAGATGTATTCTTTCGCTGATTGCTTTGCTAGATATCACCAGATCATGGTTGCTGAAAAAGACAGGGAAAAGACCACCTTCATTACCACGTGGGGAACCTTCTGTTATCGAAGACTAGCTTTTGGCTTTACCAATGCTGGGGCTACTTATCAAAGAGCCATGATGACCTTATTCCACGATATGATGCACAAAGAAATCGAGGTGTATGTGGATGATATCATCGTAAAGTCCCGGCAGGCTGATGACCATTGCACCCATCTTCGGAGGTTGTTTGAACGACTCTGCAAGTTCAATTTGAAGTTAAACCCAGCAAAGTGTGCTTTTTGGGTGAAATCCATCAAACTACTGGGATTTCTGGTGAGCAACCGGGGCATTGAATTGGATCCTGCCAAAATCCAAGCCATCACGGAAATGCCTGAACCAAAGATAGAGAAGGAAATCCTAGGCTTCCTTGGAAGAATAAACTTTATCAGCCGGTTCATATCGCAGTTGACGGCAACCTGTGAACCCATTTTCAAACTGTTAAGGAAGAACTCTTCAGGAAAATGGAATGAAGACTGCCGGAAAGCCTTCCACATCATCCAGAAGAGGTTGATTGAAGCACCTATTTTGGTACCCCCAAAGGATGGGATTCTGTTGTTCATATATATCTCGGTCAACTCCAATGCTATGGGTTGTCTACTGGGGCAGAAGGATGACATGGGGAAAGAAAGAGCAATCTATTATCTCAGTAAGCACTTCAGCAGTGGAGAACAGAAATATACTCTGATCGAAAGAACCTGCTGTGCATTAGCTTGGGCAGCCACCAGGTTACAGCATTATCTGCATGGCCATACCACTTATCTTATATCGAGGATGGATCCTTTGAATTACATCTTCAGCAAACCAATTTTGAACTGTCGTCTATCCAAATGGCAGTCTATCCTTCAACAGTTTGACATCATATATGTCCCCCAAAAGTCCATTAGAGGGAAAGGGATTGCGGATCACTTGTCGGCTGCACCAACAGGGGGTTTTGAGCCTCTGGAAACGTATTTCCCCAAGGAAGAGGTGTTGACTATTCTCCTGATTGATAAGGAGGATCAAGGTCAATTCTGGAAAATGTATTTCAACGGCGCATCAAACGCTAAGGGTGTCGGAGCTGGGGCAGTCCTGGTATCTATCACGGGAGATCAATACCCGTTGGTAACCAAGTTGCATTTCAACAACTCCAATAATATCACAGAATATGAAGGGTGGATTGTGGGGTTGAAGCTGGCTCAGTCCATGGGAGTGAAACGTTTAGCGGTGTTTAGGGATTTGGAACTAGTCATCAGACAGACTACCAGGGAATACACCACCAAAGAACTGCATCTACTGCCGTATCATCGACATGTTCTCAGATTGGCAGGGGAATTTGAAGACACTGCCTTCATGCATATCCCCCGGAACCGAAATGATTTTGCCACTGCACTGGCCACATTAGCTTCACTGGTGAACCTATCAGCAAGAAGGGGAATGCCTGTCATCACTTTCACTTTGCAGAAGACACCGTCATATGGGAACAATGTAGGGGAGATATCAGATGAGATACTACCTGCGGGACCACCTTAGTACCACTATATAAAAGAATATTTGCGAGATCAGTCAACCCCTGAAGGGATGAGTCAAGCCGCGAAGAAGCGAATACAGAAAATGGCTATGAATTTCTACCTAAGTGGAGATGCTCTCTATAAGAGAGATCCAGGTGTAGGCATTCTGAGATGTCTATACCGGGAGCAAGCACAGCGACTTATAAATGAAGTACATGGTGGAGTATACGGAGCACATATGAGTGGACCTCTACTTGCCAAAACGATTCTGAGGATAGGACACTACTAAATATCCCTCAAAGCGAATTGCGATGATCATGTCAAGCGTTGCTATCAGTGCCAGATCCACGCCAACATTATTCATGCGCCTCCAAATCAACTGCATTGCATGACATCACTATGGCCTTTTTCCATGTGGGGAATGGACGTGATAGGACCAGTTGAGCCTAAAGCCAGTAACGGTCATTGATTCATCTTCACTATGATTGACTACTTTACCAAGTGGGTGGAAGCAACTTCTTTACCCAGAGTTACCAAAGAGGTCATCATTGGTTTCATTAGAAACAACGTCATCTGCCGGTATGGACAACCTGAGGTTATCATATCAGATAACGCGAAGAATCTGAATAACGAGATGATGAGGGAACTGTGCAGTAAGTTCAATATCAAACACCTTAATTCGGTTATTTATCATCCAAGGATGAACGGCGCGGTAGAAGCGGCTAACAAGAACATTAAGAAGATAATGATGAAGATGTCAGCAAATCACCGGGGATGGCTTGAGCTATTGTCGTTAACCCTACTTGCATATCGGACGTCGACTCTAACCTCGACTGGAGCAACACACTACTCATTAGTATATAGTTTGGAGGATGTACTTCCTGTCGAAGTGGAGATGGAATCACTGAGAGTGATCCTTGATGCCCAAATAGAGAAGAGCCAATGGATACAAGATCGATACAATCAGTTATCCCTGATAGATGAAAAAAGAGCTGCTGCTATATTTCACGGTCAACTCTATCAACAGCGAATGTCTCAATCTTATAACAAGAAGGTGCGACCTCTAGAATTCAAAGAGCATGATTTGGTACTGAATAAGATCATTCCGGGCCAAGATGCAGCTAAGGGAAAATTTTCCCCAAACTGGGAAGGACCCTTTCTTGTCAAAGCAATCCTATTAGGTGGAGCTTTGAAATTGGAAGAGATAGACTGTGAGGAATTCCCGCAACTGATCAATTCTGACTCGGTGAAACGGTATTATGTCTTAGACCCCTTTTCACTTTCTGACTGGACTGCTATGTCTTGATAAAAAAAATAACAGAAAAAAAAAAAAGAAAAGAAAAAATATATCAAGTCTAGTTTTTCAAGTCTGAGCCTGAACTACAAAAGGCCTGATCTCCTATCTGTGGGAGTACGTAGGCAGCCATTTATGGTGCGGTCTAACCCTGGAAAAACATCAAAATCCTATCAAATCTAACCCTGGAAAAACATCAAAATCCTATCAAATCTTACCCTTGAAAAACATCCAAAACCTCATCAAATCAAATAGAAAAACATTAAAATCTTATCAAATCAAACTCAAACCCAAATAAACCCCTTTCACACTTTTCAGGTCTGAGCCTGAACTACGAAAGACCTGATCTCCTATCTATGGGAGTACGTAGGCAGCCATTTATGGTGCGGTCTAACCTTCGAAAAAGTCAAACACTTTCCTAACCTATACAGAAATCCAAAACCTATCCATCAAGCCCAAACCAATCGACAGCTCATGTGGAGATGACCTAGCGACATCTCATCATCATTCCTGCCGAATTTGATGCCACATGACGAGACTAGTGCTATGTCGACATATAAATCATAAAGCAAAAATGGCAATAGTGGACATGGTTAGACATGCGCAAACAAGGGAAGTGAACTAAACTTTCTTCTTTTTAATATATACAACTGTTTAGAATACAAAAGTTGATTCTAACCTATGACAAGTGATAATAACAAAGTCTCTACAGGAAAATAAAATAGAGCTATAAATCAGTGGTAAGACAAGACAACATCGCCAAATATCCAGTAGTCTCTGTAGTCAGGGGAGCAGCTCTGAGCTCGTGCTCCAACATATCAACCCACCTCAGCATCTCTGCTGCCATGCAAAAAATCTCATCTCGACTCTGCACTACACCTTGTACGTGATCGATGAGTCCATTTGAGAAAGTCTCAGCTGCATCTCTATCAATGATGGCCTGATCTTTGGAAGCACGGGCTTGCATCTCTCTCAGTGATAGCAGTATCCCTACCAGCTACGGTGGTCAACAACAGAGCCCGAGCCTGATCTCTCTCAAATGTCACCAGCTAAAGCTGTCTATCCATCACCTCCATGGAAACTGAGGCCAAACGTGGGACAGTGCTCACTAAAGAAGCTGTCAACTCTGCAAATAATGCATCCTCAGTCGGAGATATAGGATCCTCCATCGGTTCCGCCGCATCCATGGACTAACCATCGTCATCAGATAAAGATCCTGTACCAACCTGATATGCGGTCTCTGGTGCCAAATCCAACTCAAGCCAAGATGAATACTCTGCAGAGAGGCCCGGATGGCAATCTCTAAACTCTGCTGTCTGTCGATGAGACCAGAACCCATAAACCCGAGCCAAATCAGCCTCGATAACTGAGCAAATGGAGAATCGATAGTCCTCAATCCCCTCAAATGCATGGACCTCCATCACCGCCAAAGGATGATAGGTCGTCACACGCCTTAAACCCACCAAGGTAAGGAAATCCAAGTCAGCGACATGGGTGGTGAAACTCATAAAGGAGCAGTACCCAAAATACATGACTATAGCAAAAGGCTCCTCCATGGCACCCAGAAATGAAGTCTAGGACGCCTCATCGACGCAAGAAGTAAAGTCCAAAACAGAAAATATGACGGCGAAGCTGCCCTATCGGTCGGAGGTACGTCATCAACCAGATGTATAAAAGCACTAGACTACCTCTGAACTCCTGATCACCAGCATCATGGAAGATAGAGGCTAAAATCAATGTCTCTGCCAGGATAAGAGGTAATATAGTAAAGTCCTCTCGAAGAGCCCTAACAGCCACCGACATCGCCACATCCAGATGATCGGTATAAAATGGCATGTATAGATAAGCTACGAGGCACATAACCAAGGCATCCAAGCTGGCAACGTACCAGCGCTTCTTCGAAATGGCGAAGTCTCCGTGATAAACAGCGACGCTATCCTCGGAAGCAAAATGCCTAAACATAAATTCCATGGAGATAATGTGGCTACCACCCACCTCAGCCATCACAACTGCTCTCCTCAATCCAGTCACCGTCATGAACTGGCGACGCATATAGCCCAAAGCCACTCGAGCACATGGCCCCTCTATCGACAGTCCTGAAATACGACTATACTCCTCTAATGTAGGAGTCAACTCGGCTGAGCTGAATCGGAAGACATGACGCTCAGGAGTCCAATACCTTAGTATCCCGACAACAAATCCCTCCAGAATCTGGAAGGCTAGTAAAGACATGGAGTGGCCCAGCATGCGGCTGACATCGATGCAATCGGTGGATGGCAGCTGGTCATACCAAACCCTCAAGCTGGTAGCTATATGGCTAGCAGAAAGGTGGTCCAAACGTACCACTGCACAGGACGACATCTGTTAAACCTGTATCAATAAGACTATACAGGGGTCAATCTCTATCCAATCATTTAAATATATCTGAAGCATGCATCATACTAATGATAAAACAGCATGTGTGATAAATAAATAAGAAGCATCATATATAAATATATGCCAAGTATATTAATTTCTTAAACATCACTATCATACCTATGATACATGTGAAAACTAAAAATAAAAAGTACAGGATATTGGGGCACAAATGCCTAATGACTAACCGAGGACCTATGGACTCGCCCCCTCATCAAAATCATCCAAGAAGGTGAGGGTCTCATCAAAATGATCAACCTGAGGTCGTCTACCTAGAGTGGGTGCATCCTGCTAATCCGGCCGATAAGGTGTCTCCTGCGTATCCAGGGGAATGGTGAAGGGAACATCTCTATCTTGGAAGCCGCCAAAACCTGAGGGTCCAGCACCATGGGAGCCACCACCGCCTGACGGTCCAGCCTCACAACCCCGAGAAGCAAAAGTGTGAGCCAAAGACGGGTCCAAGCCATTGTAACTACAAAAGGCCAACAGCTCCTCCAACTGAAGTCTTAAGGAAGTAATCTAATCCTAATGAGACGGCTCCTGAAAACACGATATCCACTCCTTCATCATAAGGGATCCTGGAACCAGATCGCCCAAGAACTGGGTAGCCCGGGTCTGAGCTCCTACCGTGCGCTGGACCCACCAAGCGATAAAGTCCGCCGAAGAGATCGGACCCTCAGACAGGAGGAAACCATCAAAACCCCAAGGTGGGAATCGATGCAACTGACGAAGTCAGAGGCCAAAAGCGCTGGGCTGGAGGAAGATACGGCAGGCAAATCTCTCTAGTAATGCATCGAATAGCGCGCTCTCCAAGGTAGAGCTCCCAACCTCCATCAAAAAGGAATGGAATCCGGCGAGTCGATAAATAGAACTCTGGCCCTGTCGGCACGCCATCCTCAAATCCCTCGGCCAAGTGCTCTCCAGAATATGGGGTCCACACTAAGTCTCGAGCTAGCAATGTCTCCAACTGAAGACGGGCATGGGTGAAGTCCTCCACGACCGTGCCCTTAGACAGAGTAGACTGATGCCATCTACGTCCCCTGGGATAAGTATCCAAGCCTAAGACAGAGGTAGGGCGAAGACAGGGAAGCCTCTCATAAGCCCAGAACTGTCAATTCAAACAAACCCTCCAACAGTTGTGGGAAAAGATAAATCAATCAAAAGGTAAATAAATGAAATTCGGTCAAAAAGACTCACCAGAAGAAATGGGTAAAATCCGACCCAGGCGTCGGTCACTCCCTCGGATCGCAGGCACATCCCATGCAGGAAAAGATCGAATAAGAACGACCCCCAATCGTAGTCCCCAATACGGTCTACATGTCGAACAGCCCCTACCATGCTGAAGGGCACAGTGGAGGAGTTGTTCGCTATAAAATAACCCCTCATGATAGTCAGGAACAGACGCCGCAAGATGCGATCCCTCTCCGCCAAATCAACAGGTAACTCCTGCTGCAAGGTGCCTCGAGCTGAGTCAACGCCCAGGCATCCTGATCGAATACTACGAGCCTTGAAGGCTCGCTCCTGAGGACAAAACCCTAGGAGGGCACGTACAGCAGCCCCGGTGATAGACGGCTCCAAGGGCACCCTACCTCTGGTAAACTCCAAGCCAGTGATGTACCTCCAATCCATGGGAGTCATCATCACCTCACAATCCAATAGATGTAGTGACTGACTCTGGTGAAACAATCTCTTACCCAAAGCCTGTAAATAGCCCCCAGGGCAACGACGGGGAACAATGGTGAAGAAGGCCCCGAATCCCCAAGAATCTACGATCTCTCTGTACTCGGGATGTAGCGACTGATACAGAGCGTAGATACTGAACCAGTTACCCCTCAGCTGGGTAAACTCTGGCACCTGCACGACGGCAAGGTTAAGAAAACCCGTCTATATTAGAAAAGAGAACAAAAAAACTAATTAATCCCATACCTCATTTGCGTGCAAGTGAATGGATAGATGGTGGCTCAAATTCGTGCCCAGCAAATCTGGGACCTCTACCTCAATGCCCGAAAGAAATCTAGGTGCAGTAGGGAGCGGATGCAGAACCTCAGGCTCGGGAATGTCCTCGTCCAGGAGTGGCTGATCCTCCCCAGCAGGCAAGCGAGCGGACTCGGTCAAACACTGCACCCGTCGGCTAATACGTGGAACCGGAACCTCAGAGGGGGTCCTACGCCGGCGAACTCCGGATGTAATCGGCCGTCCAGTGGCACGACTAAGCCCCTCAGGATCCATGTCTGAACAATGAGTTCGTAGGAATTAAAGCCAAGTCAGGTATATTCTTACCATTTGTAAATTTCAAATTAAACTCATAAAATATGATCATCACATCATGCATGTCTTACATGTGTCATTAAATGTGTATGTCATTTGCATCTTAGTACATCTATAATGTATCTATGACCCGGACATTTAGTTTATGAAATTTTTTTGCCAAAGTCTCCTTTATAAAACGGACTATCCACATGCCCGAAGCATGTATTAAATCACCCTATGAGGGTACATCATCAAACCAAGCATGCAAACATCAATTTCAATTGTTATTCTAACACATATATATAATGTATATCTAGACTAACTGATAAATGACAATATTTCGCATTCATACGGTCCATAAGATGATCTGTACGCATACATTATATCATAAACACATTTATCTATCTATACATTCATACATGTTAGATATATTGCCTTTAAGAAAGGAAACACGTGTTTTAACCAACGAAAACACGAAAGAACGGAGTCTAGACGTTACCCGTAGTCCGAAGAAGGAATGTACGGTGACGGATCGCTCCAAATCAAGCCGGAATCGAGTAGAAATAAAGAAGAACTCAGTTTTTTAGAGAGAAATGACAAGAAACCCGAATGGAATGGGTGAAAATGACGCCTCCCAAGGGTATAAGCTCGATCATGGGTAGCCTTGACCATGGTTGCTCTAGCCACAACCATGTATGAGGCTACCTTAAGTGGGTCCCGCGGCATTTTGTTTGGTAACACGATGCACAAAATGTATTCTTTTGGGTTCAGAATGGTCACATTAGGAAAAATGATGCCTTTTTAGGACAGTTTGAATGTGACGCCCCCAAATACACGTTCCTTCGAAACCTCGGATACGGTGCAGTCACGATACTATTATCGCCAAATTATTACATCTTTTATACATTACTAAAAGAATATAACTTGTTTTATTACAATTTAGAATATAAATTCTATTTATATCCAAGATCTCATCTTTACATCATATTCGATGTTACTAAAATGCGGAATAATTTAAACTTTTCAATATCCTTTGAATAAAAATCTTTTTATTGATTCCATAACTTTGATACCAATTACAAATCTTGAATCAACTATATAATATGATTCCTTCTTATCTGAGTTATCGTATAAACATTTACAACTCAACTCGATATCCTCTATGTATTAATTAATACATTCTTACAATACAACAAGTATTAAACAGTGTAAGCAACTATCGAGTACATCATCTAGAATCTAAACATGGTCCAGACAATAATCTAAGTAATATTCTTCAATGCGATACTATCTATCTTTATCAATCAAGAAGCACGAAATCTTTACCGTGAATCCTTAACCTGCAAAAGTGGTTATTTGCATAAGTGAGCTCGACAGCTCAGCAATTCTAACAGTCCTCATACATCACATAGCATATAACATCATACTCAGTTCATGCATTTATAAACAGTTTATATTTACTACGCATGTTACTTTTCACATAACAAGTATATCATCAAAGATCAACTTTCAATCTCATTTATATCTCATATACAGTTCATATATAAGTTCACATTATCACAGCATAATATAATTCAACTAACAGTTATTGAATTCATATATCAAATAGGAACTGAAAGACTTGCCTGATTCGTAGTTTAACAACTACGACTTAACTGCTTAAGAATCTCTGCACTTTGTGTAATCCTACACAGTTATATTAACCATAGAGATCACACTCATTAGTTATATGTATCACACATTGTCAATGTAATAATAAAGGTTACATTGTTGTCTAACTTGGTTCTTAGAACCTTGTTTCACTTTCTTAACATACTCCTATAATAGCTAGTATAGGTATACTTTTAATATCAACATTCATACACCTTTACTCGACTCGCTATGTGTTCGACACGTATTTAAAGCTCATAGATACATGATCTATATTGCTTTCATGTTTCTCAAACCTTATCGAAACCATTACATTCAAACTTTTCTAAGTTTCACCTTTCAAAATCCTTGTCATATTTTAAACTAGGCATGCAAGGTTATTGTGTTTATCATATAGTCATAAACCAGTAGGGGTCAGACCATGATTTGCAGTTTAAGTAATAATACAAGTCTACTACAAAATCAAGAACAAACAGACTGCACAAATCCTGAAAACAGGATGGCGCAGCTGCGCAGATATTGGCCTTAAGAGTGGCGCAGCTGCGCCACTCACTGGTCAAACCAGAAATGACCTTCAATTCTGCTGGACAACCCGAGGTCATTCACTAGCATTCAGATTACTGATATCTATTACGTACCTATATCTATAGGGCCATTAACTCAAGTTTGAAACCTAGCATGCACATTCAAATCTAATTCAAAGTTACATGGTTTTCATGTCGGACTTTCATATACCTTAAGTAATTCAAGTCCATACTTCAAGGCCAACTACTAAGGTCATATTACCACATAAAGAGGCTAAACAATACTAAGTAGGCATGCTCGTGCTTATACTACACATGTATACCTAATCACATAGTTTATGCTTTAAAATTTTATTTCTTGAATACGTGTGCATAGGTGATATCCATACTCCATCAAATGATGCTCATGTCAACATGTCTATAGGCATAATGACATCCTAATGCATATGCTTGTATGATCACAACATAATTCATATGGTAATTGTTGTCCTTAGCTTTTCATTGGAAATCACACTAAGTCAACAAGGAATCATAGTACATGCATGGCATCTATATGTATTTCATATACACTAGCAACTCATATTTAAACCACATAAATATTCTCAAATGGTCAGAATCTAAAAGACATTAGTCTTGGTTAAGTTCGTTTTCGAAAGTCTTAAGTTTATTATTTCGAAAATTGTCTTAACTTCTAATACTAGTGTACGGTTAATACTTTAAGCATGCATTTCATGTCAATATAAACCATACTATCATGTTTAAAATATTAGATTATATACATATTACATATGTATCCAAGTTCACAATCGAAACTATAAGTTTCATTTCAAAACTATAAGTTTTTCTTCAATCGTGTGTACTAATATCGTTACACATGCTCATTTCATATCAAGGTAATCATATATGTATGTTATCTATGTCCACATGCTTGTTCTAATTATATATCTCATGCTAGCACTTAACAGTACTTAACAGACAACAGAAACTGGGACAGGGGACCGGCGCAGCTGCGCTGCGCCTTAGTTATAAACCGGCGTAGCTGCGCCGTGTCTGGTTCATGCCAGAGAGCAGCCTGCTTCGGCAGTTTTCCAGCCCAAACACAGAAACTTAATACGAACTTGATTCTAATCAGCCATATGACAGTATATACATATGTATAAGCTAGTATAGCAACTAAGGAGCAATTAACAAGCATTGCTTGATCACATAATCATGGATTCCATACTCAATTCAAGAATTAGAAATTTACAGAATTTTAGAAAACATGAATTGAAGAACATGAAAGGTATATTATACCTCTGCTAACAACTTGGGCTTGCTGCTACTAAATTCTCTCTCAATTCTAGAATGCTATTACTAAGGTATGCAATGCTCTCCACTTAACACTTAAGCAAAAGCTCAGCAAATGAAAAGATGAAGGAGAAGAGCTTCATTTTATAGGAAAATGTTTACACAAACATTACAATTCCACCTCAAATTAAACCAAAGGAATGCAAGCTTGTTCAATGGATAAGGGAGAGTTGGTGAGAGTGGGTGGAACTCACCATGAATTCCTCACCCTTGCTCATCATTTGCTATGGAATGTTGAGTTTGAGGAGTAGGAAGTAGACTAGCTTGGAGCATATCACGTGAAGGAGAAATGAGATGGGCACATAATGTGGGACAATAAATAACTCTGCAACTGGCTATACAATAAACTAAGGTTATATATATAGCCTATCATGCTTACTAAGACTATATCATAATTCATTTCATAAACACTTAGGTTATAATGAATTAGAGGGTACACAATATCACTCATAATGAGCAAATAATAATATAATGTATCAAGTAGTGTACATACATATAATCCATGTACATCTTATTAATGCCGAATATAATTCTATCGGGTACCATCACAGTGTATTGTCTCCTCTATTAGTAAATTCAATAATTGTTTACAATATATCTATGATATATTATTTTATTGTATACTAAATATACACATTGTCACACCCACATTTCATGTACCTCTTACAACTCAATAAACTTTACTATATAGTTTATATTCATAAATAACATAGTCATATTGCACTTTATATTTCGTACAATATATAGTTAGTTACTATACGTTATACTTTAATATCGCATGGTTGCACATAGAATTTAATAAATTACTTATCTTATCAATTAATTAATAATAATATTAATTAATCTATTTCTCATAAATCAATGGAATTATAATTTCCATAACAATTAATTAACATTTATATAGTTAATTATCACAATAAATAAATATAAATCTTATTATGTTTATAACAAATATACTTATTATCATGCTATCACTCGCAATAATAATAATTCAACATATTATTATAATAACAATTAATATAGATTAATTGTTTAATTAATAATTCTTTCATCTTTGAATTAATCAATCCATTACCGAATCTATTATCGTGCCACACAAGGCATTTCTCACAAGCTTAATCTCAAGCTTATTATTATTCTCATCACTTACTCATCTCTCACCACATTACTACTCATAACATGTTCAATTAAATTAGAACTATTAAATCCAAGGTCCACATATAAATATTTTACAAATCGAATATTCAAATATTATATATAACCTTTACGGAAATATAATAACTCAAGCTATTAAAATGTTAAATTACTTCAATTAATTATACTTATAATAAGTATAACCTTTACGCTTATAATAATTAATATATACTCTATTAATTATTCCAATAATAATATTCACGATCAAATAATAACTTAAGTTATTTAATATATTAAAATAACTTAGTTTCCTTTCATTAATTAAACTCCCTTGAAAATACATTTAAAATTATGTATTTAGCCATATCATAAAATATTATGTTTTCTCCAAATAAGCACATTCGTTATTAGAAAATAATTTACTTATTGTCTCATGATATTATTTTTAATATAATATCAAATAACTATATGTACGACACATGTACATATATTATATATAGAAAATAGAAAATAAGTTTATTTTCTATTATAATAAATTGTTTCCATCAATTTAATTACATATAGCAAATACGTTTTAATATATTTACCATATTAATTAATCATACCTATTACCTCATACAAAAAATATATAAGGTAATATTATTATTCAAAAATAACATTCCCTCTTTTATTAAAATAATTCAACATTAGAAACTATTTTAATATCCTTTATTAGAAAAATCATATCTCTTTCTTTTCTATAAATTGTTCCCAAAACAATTTCTTCAAATATTCTATATATATATATATATATATATATATATATATTTAACGTTATTCGTACATTAGACTTTCTCACATATTACTATTCTAAGTAATATATATAAAAGTACCAACTATAATTACATATTCAACACACATATTAATTCACTCCTTTACTTAAGTAAATTAAACACTGTACTATATCATCATAGTTAATTAAGGTTCAATACTCTCATTATATTATTCCATAATATAACTCCCAACTTAAATTAACTAATATTTATTCTTATTAGTTAATTCCTTAACTAACTCATTCTTCACTATCCAAACCTATTCATGGATAGCTTAAGTGCTATTAATAACCTATATTATAAACATACTAGTTATTAATACATACACAAGAATATGGTGATTATACATTAAGGATATTTAATGTCACCAACTTACTATGATAAAATAATTCTATAAATTATTTAATATCGATAGGAATTTATCCACCTCCTTTATCTCAACTGGATCGTCTCTACGATAAGTAACAAATATATATTAATAATATATTTATAAATCACAAAAACACATTTTACATAGTCCATATTATCCTATGTAATATAATACCACATACCTCATATCACATATATATTATTATTCGAACCCATCTCACAGTTTAAGAATTTTATTTATTAAATCCTTATTTAATAATATCTGAAAATTCGGGTTCTTACATTGAAAACCCGAAAACCCTGAAAAATACTCCAAAACAGCAAAAGTTCGGCGAAGATCAGACAACCCGACGTTGAACGCCGAAAAACCAGAAAATCAATCGGCTTGACCCCGATGATGTAATCCACCGACAACAAATTAGTGAAGGCGTCGGCTTGACCCCAACGATGAAATCCACCTACAATGACTCAGTGAAGGCGTCGGCTTGACCCCGACGATGTTATCCATTGACAACAAATCAGTGAAGGCGTCGGCTTGACCCCGACGATAAAATCCACCGACAACAAATCAGTGAAGGTGTCAGCTTGACCCCGACGATGTAATCCACCGACAACAAATCAGTGAAGGCGACGGCTTAACCCCGACGATGTAATCCACCGACAACAAATCCGTGAAGGCGTCGGCTTGACCCCGACGATGAAATCCACCGACAACAAATCAATGAAGGCATCGGCTTGACCCCGACGATGAAATCCACCGACAATGAATCAGTGAAGGCGTCGGCTTGACCCCAAAAATGTAATTCACGGACAACAAATTAGTGAAGGCGTCGGCTTTACCCCGACGATGAAATCCACCGACAATGAATCAGTGAAGGCGTCGGCTTGACCCCGATGATGTAATCCACCGACAACAAATCAGTGAAGGCGTCGGCTTGACCCCGACGATGAAATCAACCGACATTAAATCAGTGAAGGCGTCGGCTTGACCCCGACGATGTAATCTACCGACAACAAATCAGTGAAGGCGTCGGCTTGACCCCGACGATAAAATCCACCGACAACAAATCAGTGAAGGTGTCGGCTTGACCCCGACAATGAAATCCACCGACAATGAATCAATGAAGGCGTCGACTTGACCCCGACGATGAAATCCACCGACAATGAATCAGTGAAGGCGTCGGCTTGACCCCGACGATGAAATCCACCGACAACGAATCAGTAAAGGCGTCGGCTTGACCCCGACGATGTTATCCACAGACAGCAAATCAGTGAAGGCGTCGGCAAATCCCCTATGGTGTAATCCGTTGGCTACAACCCTATGCAGATCGGCAAATCCCTGATGAATGTAATCCATTGGCTACAAACCAATGAAGGTCGACAAATCCTCGATGAATGTAATCCATTGGCTACAAACCAGTGAAGGTCGGCAAATCCCCAATGGTGTAATCCGTTGGCTACAACCCTACGCAGGTCGGCTATTCCCCGATGATGTAATCCGTTGGCCACAACCCAGTGAAGGAATCAGCTCAACCCTGATAATGAATCCGTTGGCTACAAACTAGTGAAGGCATCGACACAACCCCGATGAATGTAATCCGTTGGCTATAAACCAATGAAGGTCAGCAAATCCTCGATGATGTAATCCGTTGGCTACAACCTTACGTAGATCGGTAAATACCCGATGAATATAATTCGTTGGCTATAAACCAGTGAAGGTCGACAAATCCCCGATGGTGTAATCCGTTGGCTACAACCCTACGCTGGTCGACAAATCCCCGATGATGTAATCCGTTGGCCACAACCCAGTGAAGGAATATGCTTAACCCTAATAATGAATCCGTTCGCTATAAACCAGTGAAGGCGTCGACATGACCCCGATGGTGCAATCCATTGATTACAATGCAACGCAGGCCGACTCAACCCCGATAAAGTAATCCTTAACTTCCCCGACCGGGGAAGTAACACTTTTATACATCTCACACATCATTTCATCGATTATACATGGCATTGCATCAACAGATATACCTTGTCATGCATTCTCCGTGTCTATTAAATCTTTGTCGTGTTCATTCCATTACATTGCATAAACATGACAAAGAGGGGCATCTGTAGACACTCAAAATTTTGCTTTTGTCGTACTAAACCCTGCAAGAGGGTAAAAGAATCCTTTTACTTTGGAGACAACCCCAAAGTAGGGCAAAAGATCCCGGTCATCTCGGAGACAACCTCGAGAATGGTGAAGAGGATCAATGAAGTCCGAACATACCGCAACCCGATCGAAAATCGACGAACTGAGACAATGATCATCAAAAACCACCTCAGCAAACCTCGAACGACGTACCATCAAGAGATAAGCCTACGGACTGATATCTAGACCTAGAAGGTATCTCGACTATGAGTATCAAATTCTTGAACCCTAGTTCAGTCAGACTCGATCTTATCTCACTGCGTTCGTCAAAGACAATCCGAAAGATCAAACGGCAGACGTTAGCTTCTACCGAATCAAGACCGAAGGAGCAATAACCAAGCCGAGGGGTCCCACTTCGGTAGCCTTAACCATATATGTGGCTGGCTACATACATGTATGTGGTTACCCAGGACAGATTATAAACCCCCATCTTAGTTCATTTAGAAAAAAAAGAGATACAGGTTTAGAGAGAGAGAGAGAGTTTTTAGAGAGAAAGAGGCTCGGGTGGAACTCTTCTTCACATATTTGAAGCTCAATCATCCCACTTAATACATACTTGAAGCTGTCTTAGTGTTCTTACTTCATCCCGGGAGTCAAAACGCTTGTTCACGGGTCCCCCAAGGTGAAATAAAGCACTTTTAGCTTGGTTTCTTTGTAAACTATGTTCAAAAGATAGATTAATGAAGTATCTTGTTTGAATCTAGCTATACTTGTTGTATTTTGAGCATATCATGTAATAGTTGGTAGTTTTTACATTTCTACCAGTTATTTTGTGCTTGATATGTTGTATATAGTCTTCGGAGGCTAGATATACCTCAAGTTAAGCCTAATCTAGCTCCCAAGAGGTTATTAAGCATGAATCTTTAGCCCGGGAGCTATAACGGCTTAGATCCGTGGTATATCTATGGATTTATCATTTTTGAATTGTCCCGGTTAACCCGTATAGCCCTAAATCTATATTTAGAGGTAAAAGGGGAGCCGAATCGGCGTGAACGGTGATTTTGAGCAATGAAATCACTTAGTATCAAAGCCATGGACGTTATGTATACGTAATATTGTATAAATCATGTGAGCCTAGGAATCCCGGTGTCGAGATCCCCGAATAGAGCCGACTTGATTCCCACGATGGACCAATTTTTATGTTATAAATGATTTAAATGCCGTAAATATCGATGTATATATAATATTTGGATCCTGAAAATGAACTCGAGGGGTTAGTCTCGAGAGCTCGGATCCAAGATCCCGTGATAGTGAAAACCTTCATTATGGGAGCTCGGTTCATTGAGATGGCTTTTTTAACGGTTTAGCATACATATCATCAAAATAATTTCTCAAAGAAAAAACCACAAAGTGCTTTTGATGAAATAAAGCGATTCAGGGTAGATCACGTAATTAACGTAAAGAATAAAAAGAAGTATCGAAGTCCTCGATTCCTAGTCGGGCAAAGGATTTGAAAACCTTACTTTCTAAAACCCCATTTCAATTCATATATCTTGCTAAAAATGAACTTTTGATTAAATCAAATCCTTCGTACCTAGGCGCAATAGAGGTACAACACTACTTTCAAGTCACCAAAAAGACTTAGAAACATACTAATAAAGCTTTCAAAATAAAAAAAAAACACACACACACACACACTTTTTACATAAAAAATCAATAAGATGCGGTACCGTGCTTGCACAGGGGTCGGGGGGTGCCTAACACCTTCCCCCTACTTAACTTAGTCCCCGGATTCCACGAATCTCAGGTTTCAAGACCAAATCAAAGAGTCACACATTAGACCATCTTGCAAAAAACTATTAAAACCCGGATAAGTTGGTACATCCATTTCCAAAATACCAACTGGTGACTCTGTATCAATCGGTCCAATCGATAAAATCAATCTTTTAAAATCGTCGACACATATGTCGGTACCGGTTTCCTACGAAATTCACCCTTTAAAACAGAACCCCAAAGACAAAGTGAAAGCGAAAGGGAAAAGAATAAATAAAGAAATCAGGGCACTCCTCTCTCGTCCCACGGACAAGAGACGATGGAAAACAACTCCAAAAGAGAAAAAAGAGACCTCCTCCTTCAACAAAAAGGGAGATCGAGGACTTGATTTTCCGCCCGGTGTCGACATGAATAAGTCAAAGTATATGTCATTACACAAAAGATATTATGATGATCTCAAGTCCAAGGATCACTTGTACTAATATCACATTAGGAATTCCTATTGACAAGCAAGTAAAACTCCATTAGGTATTCCATAGCGAGCCACGTTCAGTGAACTTATTCTCCAATAATCACCTACATACTTGCTTTAGTGTCTCCACACAAATGATCATAAGATCAATCATCCTCATCCAATGAGCAAGTAACATATGTACCAATCTATCCGGATTTACTAATCCCCTTTTTAGTAATCCAACGATTGTGAACTATTTTAGTTTTAAGCTTTCTAAGAATTTAGATCTCATTAGCATGATCAACATCATGATTCTAAAAGCATTGCTTAAAACTATGGGTTATTTACATATTATAAAAATAGCATCATGTAAATAATTAAATGCCTTTAATAAATTAATACTTTTATTAATAAATAAATAAGATCGTCTCCAAAGTATATGCTTTATCATCATACATGATTGGCTCGTATGCATACTACTTTCACTTAGATCCTATGTAGAGGACGAGAAGCTCAGAATGCAATTATTCTAGAAGAGGCTAGAGCATGGTACGCCCGACTGAACAATTCAAAAATTCACAGATGAGAAGAGCTAGCACATGCATTCCTTAATCAATACAACTTCCAGTCTCAGATGGCTCCAGACAGATATAAAATCACCAAAATCAAGAAGCAGAGCTCTGAGTCATTCAGAGAGTATGCCCAACGATGGAGACAGATGGTGGCACAAGTCACCCCGCCTATGACAGAAACTAAGATAGTCCTGACCTTCATCAACATTCAAGAAGCTCCGTATTACGAGAGGGTCCTAGCAGGTATAGGAAAACCATTCTCGAAAATGATCAAACTTAGAGAAATGGCCGAAATGGGTCTAGAGTCTGGAAAAATCAAGGACCTGGCCGCCTTGGAAGCGGTGGTCGAGCATATTCAATCTGGAGGCTATGGAAGTAATCCTAGGAGAGTACACAAGAAGAATGAAAAAGAAGTGTCCTTAGTACTGCAAGGACAAAATCAAAGAGGCAGCTCAAACAGCTTGCCTATTCAAAGGAAAAAATATTCCCCTTTTCAAGCTCCTACACAAACTTCTAACCCTCCTTTACAAAGAATAGGAGAGGTCAAACGTCGGAGAACGTTCACACCCTCAGGGGATTCACTAGAAAATGTGCTGAAACTGCTGGCATCACAAAAGAAGATTGTCCAGCTCCTTCCACCCGCCAGTTCGAGCGGACGGAAATTTGAACTGAGTAAAAAGTGTGCATACCATTCTAAAGCACCGGTTCATAACATACAAGACCGTTGGTCTCTCAAGCATAAAATCTAAGACTTGATAGACAATGGAGAAATTGTAGTGACCAAACCAGAGCAGCCACATGTGCAAGATAATCCCCTCCCTCGACACAATGAGGAGAGTGTCAATATGATTAGCACAAAGAGCGAGGAAGGAACCAAATACCTCCGGCACCAATAGCCCAGAAAGTTGGGAGGTCTCAGAAGGGCAAGTCCTGATGGAACAGGAAATCTAGTCCATTAAGGAACAGATTGGACAATTAGAAGATTTGGTCGTATATCAACATCAGATAACCCGACAGCTGATAAATCAGACCAACCAGCATAAAGCAAGTCCTCCTACACCTGAGATTTGCCCCATCGCTATGAGGGATCATTATTGGTTTCATGAGCGTGGGCCCTGGGCTGACAAGGTGGCCAAGGAAGAGAAGTTTCAAGTTGATAGGGAATTCGCCTTCCAGAGGAATTTCACTAATTTGAATCAACCTATGAAAGAAATCCTACAAATGTTGATTAATGAGAGGATGGTTACGGATTTGTTACCCAGGTGAACGCTCGATCTAGAAAGTTCAAACCTGACCGAATCTGTCAGTATCATTCCAACACGCCCGGTCATGACACCGAGGATTGTTGGGGACTTCGTCACTTGATTCAGAATCTGATTGAAAATGGTGAATTGATAAAAGGAAATAAGGATTATGGCTATCCCGATGAGGAAGCACTCTTTATTCCCATGGCATGGAATCAGGAAATAGTGGCTATTATTTCATTTGCGAAGGATCTAGCCATAACACCCATGATACTTCAAGGGAAAGGGGTCCAAGAAGTACAGAATCCCATAAAGGTGGCTGCGCTAGAACCTCTGATATTTCCATTCAGACCGCAATATCTTGTCATCAGCCTGAAAAGAGTCCCGTGGAACTATGGGAAGGGGGAAGGCTCAACCTCAAACAACATTACCAGTGTATCAAAGGAAAACCCGTTGTAGTTGCCTCAATAGGTGATCAATTCAGTCATTAAAGCTAAAGGGAGAGTGGCTAAAGAGAGAATTAAAGAATTACTTAGTAAAATGGGGCATCATGAGATCAAAGCGGTGCAAAGCTTGAAAGAGGCACCCAAACAGATATTCATCCTGGATTTGGTCTTATCCTCGGTGGATCATGGCAACGTTCTAGTGAAAGTACAGAAGGAAGCCCATCTACCAAAAACGATAGATATTGCGAAGTTCCGTCATGTGATAGAGCACATCTTTAACAATGTGATATCCTTCACTGATGATGATATACCCGCAGAAGGGACAAGTTATTACAAGTCACTGCACATAGCAGTGATGTCATCAGGGTATGTGATCGGTGTTGTGCTGGTAGATGGAGGATCGTCTCAAAACATCTATCCCTACGACACCTTAGAAATAATGAAGATCAACCCAAACCGGATTCGTACTAGTCATGTAGTTATCCGGGATTTCGATGGATCTCGCCGAGAAGTTGTGGGAGAGATTGAGCTTCCATTGGAGATTGGTCCCCATACTTTCTATATATCCTTTCAGGTACTAAGCATTACCACTGGATATAATTTGTTGTTGGGAAGACTGTGGATCCACTTAGCAGGAGCAGTGCCATCCACTCTTCATCAGCAACTCAAATACATTATTAATGGCAACCTAATCACGAAAAATGCAGAGCCAGAGTACCCTGTTTGCATAAAAGGTGATATGCAGGTGATCAGTCTAAATGAAAGGATTGAACCTACTAGTTTTTAAGCTTTGGAGGTGAGCAATACTCAATACCTACCTGTTGGGGTACCAGTTTTAAAACCAAAAGTTTTCCCCGAAGTAATGACAGCTGGTCAGAAAATGGTATCCTTGGGTTTCCGCCCTAGAGAAGAGTTAGGGAAAAATCAGTAAGGAATCAAGAGTCCAGTACAAATCCCGAGCTAATCAGGGAAGCCGGATTGGGCTATTCATCTGAGTCAAACCATCAAAACCCACACAAGCATCCAAAAGTTCTTGCTTCCACGATTCTGCTGCCGAACCTCACTGATGTCGGGTTTGTGAAACCAATTAGGAAGATTCCTACTATTGTCTCAGGTATACGGTTTCCTCCAATTAAATCAATTAGTGAATGAAAAGCCCCAGAGATTGAAGGGGAAAGCAAAAAGGGAAAAGAAAAGTTTCTGCATGAATGGACGAGACCTATTTGCTAACATGTATTTTCTTATGCACTACGAGGGTATGAACGATGATATCCCAGACAGTGATGAAGAAGATCAGATCCAAATCACTCGTATCAAGAAGGATAGGGGTAGCGGTTCAAAGAGGAACCCCGACCTTAATACAAAAGATGTCTTAGTTATCATCAAAGAAGAGACAAACGACTACAACTCTCTTATCCTCCTTATTCATGAGGACTTGACATTGGACAATTGGAGCAGCACTCCATGCCTCATTCAAAAAGGGTAAAAGGGCAGCAAGTCCATCTGCCCTAAAGCATGGTTTCATTTACTGTTTATTTTGTTGTACAGCTATAGCAGTTACGTTTGTCATTCTTTTGCTAAATGCTTTGTATGTTTAAACAGTCTTATATATTAAAGTGAAGGCATTTTATTTTCAGGACTCCAGAAATGGATTTTTTTTGTCCCTGCTGATGAGATGCCAAATTTTCATAGTGACTACAACTTTGATGTAGAACTGGACTTCGACTTCATGGAGATTGATCAAGAGGAGATAGATAACTATGAGGTGCCTGAGGAAATCAAAGAACGGGTTGAAGACAAACCCAAGCCAAACCTCGACCAAACCACTACTGTCAATATCGGAACCTCAGAAAACCTTAAAGAAATCCAGATAGGCATGGACCTCACCAAAGACCAAAGAGTCAACCTGATTAAACTTTTAACTCAGTTTCAGGATGTGTTTGCATGGTCACATGAAGACATGATTGGCCTGTCCACGGACATTATCATCCATCGACTGCCCATTAAAGATAGATTCAAGCCAGTCAAACAAAAGCTTAGGCGATTGAAACCTGAATGGAGTATGAAAGTCAAAGAGGAGGTTGTCAAACAATTCAAAGCATCAGCATAGTATCAACATACCCAGAGTGGCTGTCAAACATAGTTCCCGTGCCTAAGCCCGGAGGGAAGGTACGAGTATACATGGATTACCGGGATTTGAACAATGCTTGTCTCAAGGATAACTTCCCAGTACCTTTTATCCACATCCTGATAGACAATACAGCACAGTATGGCATATATTCTTTTATGGATTTCTTTGCTGGATACCATCAAATCATGGTCGCTGAAGAGGACAGGGAGAAGACAGCCTTCATCACTTCCTGGGGAACCTTCTATTATAGACGTTTGTCTTTTAAACTTATCAATGCCGGTGCCACATCTAAGCCAGCCATGATGGCCCTTTTTCATGATATGATGCACAAGGAGATAGAGGTATATGTGGATGACATCATTGTCAAATCTCAGAAGGAGGATGATCACATCAGCCATCTTAAAAAGCTTTTCAACAGGATGCGTAAGTACAACCTCAAGCTGAATCCAGCCAAATGTGCTTGTGGTGTCAAATCAGGCAAGTTATTGGGATTTTTTGTAAGTAGCAGAGGCATTGGGCTGGATCTCGCTAAGAGAACAGAAAAGGAAATACGGGGATTCTTGGGGAGAATTAATTTTATAAGCAAGTTCATTTCCCAGCTCACAACAACGTATGAACCCATCTTCAAACTTCTAAGAAAGAATTACTCTATAAAATGGAATGAAGATTATCAAAAAAAACCTTCCTTTCCATCAAGAAGCAGTTAATTGAAGCACCTGTCTTGGTACCCCCAAGGGACAATGCTCCCCTGTTTATGTACCTATCAGTCAATACCAATGCAATGGGCTGTATGCTAGGTCAAAAAGATGATAAAAGCAGTGCAGCTATCTATTACATCAGTAAAAGATTCAGCAACGGCGAGCATCTGATTGAGAAGACATGTTGTGCGTTAGCATGGACCGCCATGAGATTACAACGCTATCTGCATGGGCACATGACCAACCTCATGCCCCGCATGGATCCATTAAAGTACGTATTCAACAAACTAATATTGAATTATCGATTTTCCAAATGGAAATTGATCCTCCAACAGTTTGACATTGTCTACATGACTCAGAAGTCCATCAAAGGTCAGGAGATTGCAGATCAACTGGCCGAAGCATCGTCATGGGATTTTAAACCCTTGTAAACTTATTTCCCGGACGACGGGATCATAACAATTCAACAAATTCGTCAAGAGAATATAGTCCAACTTTGGAAAATATATTTCGATGGAGTAGTGAACATGGAAGGTGTCGGAGATGGGGCAGTCCTTGTCTCTGTTACAGGAGAACAGTATTATGTGGCTATCAAGTTGCAGTTTCTCAAAACCAATAACATAACTGAGTATGAAGTTTGTATAATGGGATTGAAACTAGCCCAATCCATGGGTATCAAGCATTTACTGGTCTTTAGGGATTCTGAGTTGGTTATCAGACAAACCACCGAGGTGTATCACACTAAAGAACTGCATTTACTGCCTTATCACCAACAAGTGGTCAAGATGTCCATGGAATTTGAAGAAATAACCTTCATCCACATCCCTCGAGGTAGGAATGACTTTGCTGATGCATTATCAACGTTGGCTTCCTTGATCCATGTATCTGATAGGATGGGAATTCCCAACATTAAATTCACAAACCAAAAGGCCCTGACATATGGGAATTACATTGGAGAAGTATCAAATGAAATACCTCCTATCAAACAGCCTTGGTATCAAGATATAAAAGAATATCTCCGAGATGGATCTACACCCGATGGGGCAGTCAAGCTGAAAGAAAGCGGATTCACAAGATGGCTATGAAGTTTTATCTGAGCGGGGATGCACTCTATAAAAGGGATGCTGGAATAGGCCTTTTAAGATGCCTTGATAAAGATCAAGCCCAGAGACTGATGGATGAAGTATACGGTGGAGTCTGTGGTCCACACATGAGTGGTCATTTGCTAGCCAAGAAAATATTATGAACAGGGCAATACTGGATCGATTACTTCACTAAATGGGTTGAAGCTGCTTCTTTTCCCAAAGTCACCAAAGAGGTGATCATTGGTTTCATCAAAAATAATGTAGTCTGTCAATACGGACAACCGAAGGTGATCGTATCAGAAAATGCCAAGAACCTAAACAACCAGATGATGAGAGATTTATGCAGTAAGTTCCATATCAAGCATCTCAATTTCGTCATCTACCGGCCCAAGATGAATGGTGTTGTCGAAGCAGCCAACAAAAATATCAAGAATATCATCCAGAAAATGTCCGCCAATCACAAAGGATGGCCTGACTTGTTGCCTCTGACTCTGTTAGCATACAGGACGACAATGTGTACTTCTACTGGGGCTACCCCCTATTCATTGGTCTATGGCATGGAAGCAGTACTTCCCATAGAAGTGGAAATGGAATCCTTGAGAGTATTAATAGACGCTCAGATGGAGGAAGACCAATGATTGCAAGAGCGGTACCACCAGTTGTCCTTAATAGATGAAAAAAGGGCTACAGCCATCTTCCACGGGTAGTTATATCAGCAAAGGATTGCTCGATCATACACCAAGAAGGTTCGCCTCTAACAATTCAAAGAAAATGACCTGGTACTGAAGAAAGTCCTTGCCAACCAAGATGAAGCCAAAGGAAAGTTTGCCCCAAATTGGGAAGGCCCATTCATTGTCAAAGAAGTATTGACAGGAGGAGTCAACAGATTGCAAGAAATAGATGGGAACGAATTTCCCAAATTATTAAATCAGACACCGTGAAAAGGTACTATGTCTGAAACACCGGCAAGCCATCATCCAGGTCCTACGAATCAATTAAATCATTTCGGGTTTTCACAAAAGCCTAACTACGAATGACCTGATCTCCCTCAACCCAGGGGTACGTAGGCAGCCCTTTACGGTGCGGTCAAACAAAACAAAAATTTCAAAAACCCATCCAATCAAACTCAACCCAAAAGAAAACACTTTTCAAGCCATTCAAGCAAAGTCTGAACTACGAATGACCTGATCCCCTCAAATCAGGAGTACATAGGCAACCATTCATGGTGCGGTCTGACCTTCAAGAAAAAACAAAAAAATAATAAAAACTCATCCCAAGACATTGAAACCCTATAAAACCCAAATACTATCAAGCTTCCCTGATCAACAGGCCCTTCTGAAGTACTCTTCGACATCTCAATGTCAATCCATCAAGGAAAAGCTCATAATACATCAAGACAGCGAGTCATGAAAGAAGTGGCAATCACTCAGCAAGGACAATACATATCTAACAGGGAAGTGAATCAAAATATATTTCTCTGCTATATAATATTGTTTGATATATACAATGTATCCTGTACATGACAAAAATAGCTGATCTAGTATGTGCAGGAAAATAAAAGCTAGTCTATGAACCCGTGGATAAACGGATAGCAGTGCCAACATGGCACCCCTCTCAAAAGATGGAGAAGCGGCTGTAAGCTCATGACCCAAGGCCTCAATGCGGGCTAGAATATCCACAGCCATCTGCATAGTGCTGTTGTGACCTTCTATAAAAGCACTCATATCTGCAACCAGGCTGTATGTGTATGATCTGAGTGCAGTGTTGTCCGCAATATAAACATCTCGGGTGGCTAGGGCCTCATCCCTCTCGATATAAGCAGCGTCCCGCGCGACTAAAGGCTCCTTAATCTCAACAAAAGTTGCATCTCTGGTAGATCGAGCCTCATCTCTCTCAACAAATGTTGCATCCCTAGTAGGTCAAGCCTCGTCTCTATCAGCAAAAGTTGTATCACTGCTAAAAAAGGCTGTCAACATCAGCGCTTTAGCCTGATCCCTCTCAAAGGTCATCCGAGCTAATGAATCAATGAGAGCTGGATATGTCCTAGTCAAAATGCTCGGGAGGTCACTAACCAAGGATGATGTCAAACCAGTAAAAAAATCATCCTCCATGGGAGAATTAGGATCCTCTATAGGCTCCTCATCGTCAGAATAAATGGTCTAAGCAGACTGAATAACTGTAGCCAGTGCAATATCGGCCTCCAACCATGCCGAGTACTCTGGAGAATGATCCAGATGGCTTGTAGAGAAATCAGCTATCTCCCGATGAGTTCAACACTCGTAAGTCCTGATCAGGTCAGCTGACGACAAGAATGAAGCTGATATTTGCCGATCCACAGCCCCCTCAAAATGATGGATGCTCTGAAACTGATCAAATTGGCCCATGACTGCCAGTGAATGGTATGTGGTCACTCCCCTCAAACCCACCAGGGGCAGGTAATCCATGCCAACTACATTAGTGATGAAGCTATAAGGGGAGATAAGCCCTGAGTAGGGCAAAATCGAAAAGGGGTGCTCAATCGCCGATAAGAAGGCCAACCAGGATGCCGCATCTGTACACTCTGTCGACCGAAAGGAGTAAGATATGGCTATCTCATGAGTAAAGAAATATCCATGATGTCTGAAGGTGCCAATAGGACTCAAATGGATCATAAACTACACGTACAGCAGAACGACGCTACCCCTAAAAAACCCTCTAGATGGGTATTGTAGAATGTAGCTGACCTCAAGGTCTCGGCTAATATCATCGGTAGGATAGTACAACCCTGTCTAAGAGCACGAACCACTACCATCAATCTAGTATCCAAGTGGTCCATATATAGTGGCATGTATAAATAAGTCGTGACGCACATCAACAGAACGTCCACGCGGGCAAACTGCCACTCATCTACAGGGATGATAAAGTCTCCTGAATATCGCTCGTAGCTGTCTAGCCGGTCGAAGCGATCAATCAAAAAGTCCATGAACACCACATGTCCTGCAGTAATCTCCTCAGCGATGACTCTAGGTCTCAGACCAGTCATAAATGTACGTCTCATGTCACTAATAGCTGTCCTGGAATAAGGCAGATCTAATGCCAAACTTGTAAGGTGCTCATACTCCTCCAGTGTAGGAGTCAACTCATGAAGACCAAACCTGAAAACCTGGCGCTCGGGGATCCAGTAGGATAATATGCCGTCCACAAACCCCTGTGGAACCTGAAAAGCTAAAAGGGCCAAAGTATTCCACAATATCTGATCAATTATCCCTCTGGCTGTGGGGGGCAGACTGTCATACCAAGATCTCAGCAAAGATGCTACCAAAGAATGTAGCAAGTGCTTGATACGGCTGACTGTGGATGAAGACATCTGTATAACTATATCATGAGACCATCTAGGGGTCCACCCCTCTAAATGCATATCCATGATATAATGCATGCATAATGACAATGATAAAATGACAATAGGATGCAATAAATAGGAAATATCATGCATTTCTAGAATATACTATCTACTGAAAGGATCATCTCTGTCTGCTTAAAAAAAAGTACAGGGAAATGGGGCACAGCCGCCAAACAACTAACAGAGGGTTATCAAAAAATATAACGAGAAATGGGGCACAGCCGCCCAATATCTAACAGAGGCCTATCAAAAAGATATAGCGAGAAAAGCTATCAGATAAAATCTATAATATATGTATCCAGGCGATCGACCTGTTGCAGCTCCTCTTGTGTCATAAAATCTCGGCCAGTGGGAATGTTCGGTCTATACAAATGGGGATCAGCACCTGCATAGCTGCCAAAAATGGATCTGCTGAGGGGCCAGCTCTAGAGCTGGAAGGATCAAACGAATCTGCCTCGGAAGGATACCTGCCAAGGTGCCTGATGAAAATGTGAGCCCTCTCTAACCGCTGGGTCAATCCTGAAATCTACTCCATATGAGTCAGCTCTCAGAGGCAAGCTATCCAGTCTGTCATCATCACAGACCACGAGTTTTAGCCCCAATAGTGTGGGGACTCCACTAGCTATGAAATGCCTCCTGGCTGTAAGGACCCTCCGACAGGGTGAAGCCATCTACGCCCGCCAAGGGAATATCTGTGAGTGGCTGAGCTAATGGTCAATGATGCCAAGCATAAGGAACAAAAGGAATGTGGATATTTCCCGTGATGCTTCAGATAGAGCGTTCTCCCAAGTAGAGCTCTCAGCCTCCCTCAGTCAAAATGGGAACCCGACGAGTGGACAATGCAAACTCTATACCAGTCGTAAAGCCATCCTCGAACCCGACTGTCAGATAGTCCGGGGTGTAAGGAACCCACGAGATAGAATCGACAGTCAACAGCTCTATCTACAAGCGGGAGTGGGTAAATCCCTCTGCTACAGGGACCTCCGTCAAAGTGGAGTGATGCCAATGTCGTCCCCTCGGATAGGTCTCCAAGCCCAAAGTAGTGGCAGGTCGTAGGCAATGGAGCCTCTCATATGCTCAGAATTGGCAATGCAAAGATCAAATGACCTCAGTGATAATATTGTTAAAAATAAGTGAGGAAAATTGAAAGGTGAAAGATGAAGTACTCACTAGCAGGAAGGGGTAAAAACCTATCCAAGCCTCCATCACGCCCTCAGAGCGTAGACGCATCCTGCGAAGAAAGTAGGCAAAGGTATAGGTGCCCCAATCCAAATCACTGAGGTACTCCACGAATTGAGTAGCGCTAACAAGAGCGAAAGAGACCATCGAGGAGTTATTTGTAATGAAACAACCCTGATGATCACCAAGAACATTCATCGAAGGATGCGATCTCTAACCCTCTGATCATCAGGCAGAGGCTCAGTCAAAGCCCCGCTCTAGGCATCTACACTCAAGGGACCAAACAGGACAGTCCAACCCTTGATGGCCGTCGCAGGAACTCCCAAAAGGGAGTGAACGGCAGCAGGTGAAATGTCACCCACCAACAGCACTAGTTAGCCTGCAAACTCTATCCCAGTGATGAACCTCCAGTCCATCAGTGCTATCATTACCTCACAGTCCAACAAATGGAGAGACTGGGTCTGGTGGAACCAGCACTCAGGCAAAGCCCTCAGATAACCCCAGGGGCAATGGCGAGGAGGAATAGAAAAGAAGGCCTCGAAACCCCAAGTGTTGACGATGGCCTGATACTCCGGATGTAGAGTATGGTATAACGAGTGGACGTTGAACCAGTTCCCTCTGGGTTGTATGAAGTCGGGAACCTGCATCAAATAGACAGTCCAAATTAAACCTGTGCCCTGAAATGGCAAAAGAAAGAAAAATCCAAAATGAAAACTTCAATCACCTCATTAGCGCAAAGGTATATCGATGGATGGCGACTCAAATTGCCCAGTAGCTCCAGAATCGGCACAGTAATGGCTGGGAGCTCCCTACGTGCAGCATGAGCTAGGGCAGGACCCACATATAGAACATCCTCATCGTCCACATCATCCGTCATCTCAGCCCGGATAAAAAAAAAATCACAGACTCAGCCTACCGACGAGACGGTCGGGCTGGACGAGGCTGAGGAAAATCAGAAGCTCTCCTCTGCCTCACACCTGAAGTAACCCTGCTAGAACTACCCGGTCTATCTGGCTCCATAACCTGGAAAAAGTCTCCAAATCACTTCAAAAAGGGTGAGGTAAGCCTTCAACCTGTGACTTATTAAATTAAAACGTTGCTTCATGCATCTTTTAAGTCCTAAAGCATGCATTGGTAAAATGGACTGTCTGCATGCACATAGGCATGAATAGGTGGCCATTCAGTAGCACACCTATCCAAAAATATGAACAGTTCATATATATGAAAAAAATCAAAATCAAACTCCTCATGCCAGCTAAATTACCATGTGTATTTTTAGTTAAAAATACAGACTCATTTGCCCTAAAATAGGATGAGTAAACTGGCCAAAAAGGGCATTAAATGACCGTCTCAGAAATTAATTTTTTTTACATCAAAACGTTCAGTGCAGTAAAACATGCATATTTACTAAGTCTGAAAACTTTTACCAAGTTATATAGGCACGCCTATTCGCTATATTGTGTTTAAAAGCATACTATATGAAATCTAACATTCTAACAGTCAAAATTTGAAAAGAAAGGATGTAAACATTACTAGAGATGTGCAGAACGTCTGTACGGTGACGAAATTCAAAAAAAGCAGCCCGAACTTAATAGCTCTAAAGAAGAAATTTCAGATTTTCTTTATAGCTCAAAGTTGAAAATGAATTTTGAAAGCCTCGGGTGCCTAAGTTATACTCCTAGGGAGTAGCAACTCCACCTACGGCAGCCGCAAGTGGATTTGCGTCTCCTTAAGGTGGGTCCCACCCCCTTCAATTTGGTCCGATTGAAGGCAAAATGGAGTTTACAAAAGCTAAAAAGTCAAATTAGTGAAAAAATTGCTACGCGATTGAGCGGAATGGCCTGAAACCCTGGTTTTAAGCGTTAAGTTTTGACGAAGAAAGGAATTTCTTGTAAGCTATTGGTAGAAGCCCTAATGTGGTATTCTGAGTGCCGATGACGAAAAACTGCTAAAAACTACCTCTGTCTGAGCATCGGGAAGGTCCGACGTTGTGGACAGCAGGTTTTAAAAGCGTCAAAGTGTCTAGATTGGTCTGAGGATGTGACTTATTAGAAAGATACGACCATGTCAAGATCGATCAAGTTTGACATTGCAAGTCGTTGGCAACAAATCCAGCGAAGCATCGGGAACGAGCCGGAGATGAAATCCGTTGAAAATTACTTCATCAACGATCGGAATATCTGACATTACAAGCCATTGGCAACAACTCCAGTGAAGCATCGGGTACAGGCCGGTGATGAAATTCATTGAAAACCACTTTAGCGAGGGTCAAATTGACTGACATTGTAAGCCATTAGCGACAACTCCAGCGAAGCATCGGGAACGAACCGGTAATAAAGGACGTTAAAATCTACTTCAGCAACGGTCAGAGCATCTGACATGACAAACCGTTGGCGAAAACTCCAACATAGCATCGGGAATGAGCCGGTGACGAGAACCATTTACAAATTGTCCCCACAGAGGACAGATGAAGGAATCTATTATACAAATCCCCAGCGGAAGCACCGAGAAGGATCGGTGATTCAACCAACCTTTGTAAACTACCGTTCGAGTAAGCACCAAAAATATTCGGTGATGGTCGAGACTTGGCAAACTACCGTACAAGTAAGCGTCAAGAGAATTCAGTAAGGGCTATCATGAATGATGTCATCCCTAGCAGAAAATGATGAGAACAGCCAGTAATAGCCCATCCGTGGCAACTAACACCACGAGGGCATATAACAATCGTAACATGACACATCATGCATTGCATTACACTTGCATATGTCATATTTCTAGTGTCTAGCAGTCTTTATCCTATTCATTCCATTTCATTGCATGAACATGATAAAGAGGGGCATCTGTAAACACTCAAAATTTTGCATTTCTGTTACTAACCCAGCAGGAGGGCAAAACCATCTTTTACCTTCCAGAGACAACCTTGGAAGTTCAAACCAAAGTCGAAGCCTCGTCGACAACACCGAGAGATCAAACTCAGCCCCGACGATAACACCGGGATGTCAAGTCAATCCCCAGCAACAACCCAGGGATGTCAAGTCAAGCCCCGGTGACAACCCTGGAGGTACAGCACCCCCGGCAACAACGCTAGGAGATCAAACTCAGCCCCGACGATAACATCGAGATGTCAAGTCAATCCCCAGGGACAACACCGGGATGTCAAGACAAGCCCCAGCGACAACTTGGGAGATACGGTAGCCCCGGCGATAACATCGGGAGTTCAGATCAACCTTCGGAGACAGCCCCAAAGCATCAAATCAACCCTAGAGATAACCTTGGGAAACCAAATCATCCTCAGAGACAACCCTAAGGAAGAACAGAGTCGGCTGGGATCAAACCTTAGCAACAACCCCGAGAAAATAGTCAAAACCTGTGCCAACAAAGGAGACAACCCCTGGAAGGGTAAAAAGGTTATTCTACCAACTTGAAGTCAAAATCAGTCAAAATCAAGCCAAATTGATGTAATGAGGGTCAAAAAAAGCCATAACATCAATCCCGAGTGAAAACAGCACAAGACAGCTCAATTGACAGACTGCGAAAAAATGAAGATCTGGTCATAAACCCATTTTCCTGAATTCATAAATAGTCAAGTCCCATGTCATTGTGTAGCTCTCGGAAAGGGCTTTCCGAAAAGGTATAGCACGCCTCAAACGGACGCCCGGATCAAAAGTAATGAAGGTTCGAAGCATACCCAGCGTTGGTCGAAGTGCACGTACTCAGTTCCGTGGCCTTTTTAGCTTACTTTTCAGTATATATATGTATATATATATATATATATGTTTTTCTTAGTTTGTACAGCCTGGATCGTTAATCCATGGCTTTTACTCGCTTATATATATACGAACTTGTTCGGCCTGGATCGCTAATTCGTGGCCTTTTCAGCTTTATTATATATATAACTAACTATATATATACTAACTTTCAATTCCGTCAAACCTGAATTGCAAATATGTGGCATTTATTGCTTATATATATATATATATATATATATCATTTTTCTGACTTCGATTGGCCTGGATTGAAAATTCGTGGCCTTTTATTGCTTTTATATATATATATATATTTCAGTCGAGCCTTGATTAATTTGTGGCTCTTTACAGCTTTTATAAATATATATATATATATATATATATATATATATATATATATATATATATATACTTTTCTGTCGAGCCTGGAATAGAAATTTGTGGTTCTTTACAACTTATATATATATATATATATATATATATATATATATATATATTTTTCTATCGAGCCTGGATTAGAAATTCGTGGCTCTTTATAGTATATATATATTTACATTTCAGTCGGGCCTGGATTGGAAATCTGTGGCCCTTTACAGCTTTTATATATATAATTATATATATATATATACATATATATTTCGTTATTCAATGTGATTAAATATCTGTTTTAAATGTTCATTTGATATATATTTGTTTTAATGTAAATTTGGCGAATTAAATTTATCTAAATCTAGCCATTTCTAACTTTTAAAATGGTTCAAACTAGGTCCAACCGGAACCGAGAAACTAGAATGGCTAAGATTTATTTAAATCTAGTTTTTTTCTAATTTTGTAAATATTAAAGAGACCTCGCGACCCTAGATCTATATCTAGTGGGAACGGGAAGCTTTGGCTACGCGTATACAAGGATTTAACTGATAAATCCTTTGTTTTTACGACGTCTAGAGTACAATTTGCATTCTCTGTGAATATCTGTGTTGTGCAGGTTTTCTTGATCATTTTCTGTGAACCTAGGAATCATCGGATTAATGATCAAATTGATCTAAATCTGATTCCCACGATGGACAACTGCATATTGTAAATACATCCTGCCAGTTTTTTTTGTAAATATAAACAGATGGACCTTAAAACGATTATCCGGATTTAAGGTCTCAAGCATAGTACATTGTGGTTTGTAGTGCTAGAGTCACTTTGATGGCTGTCATGCCCATAAGAAGACTGGCACTTGTAACGATTGAGAATTTTATATATTAATTGTAAATATTTATTGAATTAAATAAATATTTTATTAAATTTATTTATTGAGATAAATAAATAAATTATGTGATTGTGTGGACTGATTTAATTAAGAGTAATATTTAATTAAATTGATATGTTGTAGCATAATTCTAATTTAATTAAGAATAGTTAAATTAGATTTAATGTTATGTGCTAAGTGTTGATAATAATTTGTTACATGAATTATGTTTAATAAAGGAATTACAATGGTGTAACAATTTGGTATTATGTGTTTTATTAAGTTATGAATGTTAGCTTTTATTTAATTGAATTAGAATATTGTAATTTAATTAAATAAGTGTAGTATTTAATCTATGGATTAAGGATTTATTAAAATAAAGAAAAGGATTTTAAAAGATCTTTGCCAAACGAGGCCCTTGCACCTCTTTTAAATCTATTTTACCCAAACAAGGCCTTAGCTAATAATCTGTTTTTTTAAATAATTGAGTTGCCAAACATGGCCTAACCTTTCAAATTATTATAACCTATGTAATTAGTAATAATTATTATGATAATTAGTATTATACTTATTACTTATAATAATAATATAGGTTACATATATATTATATATGTATATGTATATCATATGTATATACATTATACATTAAGTTAAAGGTTAGTCAGTTAAAACAAAACAAAGAAAGAAAAACAGATAAGAGAGTTAACAAAGAAGAAGAAGAGGAAGAAGAAGAAGAAGAAGAAGAAGAAGAAGAAGGGAAAGCTTGAGAAAGCAAGAGAAGAACATCATCATCTCCATCTCTTCTCTTAGTCCAACTAGTAAGGTTATAATCTTAACCCTTATAAATAAATTATGTGATTGTGTGGACTGATTTAATTAATAGTAATATTTAATTAAATTGATATGGTGTAGCATAATTCTAATTTAATTAAGAATAGTTAAATTAGATTTAATGTTATGTGCTAAGTGTTGATAATAATTTGCTACATGAATTATGTTTAATAAAGGAATTACAATAGTGTAACAATTTGATATTATGTGTTTTATTATGTTATGAATGTTAGCTTTTATTTAATTGAATTAGAATGTTGTAATTTAATTAAATAAGTGTAGTATTTAATCTATGGATTAAGGATTTATTAAAATAAAGAAAAGGGTTTTAAAAGATCTTTGCCAAACGAGGCCCTTGCACCTCTTTTAAATCTATTTTATCCAAACAAGGCCTTAGCTAATAATCTATTTTTTTAAATAATTGAGTTGCCAAACATAGCCTAACCTTTCAAATTATTGTAACCTATGTAATTAGTAATAATTATTATGGTAATTAGTATTATACTTATTACTTATAATAATAATATAGGTTACATATATATTATATATGTATATGTATATCATATGTATATACATTATACGTTAAGTTAAAGGTTAGTCAGTTAAAACAAAACAAAGAAAGAAAAACAGAGAAGAGAGTTAGAGAGAGTTAATAGAGAAGAAAAAGAGGAAGAAGAAGAAGAAGAAGGGAAAGCTTGAGAAAGCAAGAGAAGAACATCATCATCTCCATCTCTTCTCTTAGTCCAACTAGTAAGGTTATAATCTTAACCCTTATAACTATAGAATCAATTCATGTGTGTTATAATTCTTCTTTGTTAAATTAGATTTTCATAATCATGAATTTATATTTATATATATATATATATATATATATATATATTGTATTCATATGTTCTTCATATGTAATTGTATGCCATGAAAGGATTTTCAAAATTCAATTGTTGTAAAAATAAGTTTTAAAAGTTATGTTCTTCTACATGTTCTTGGTTTAAAACTTCTCTGTAAAAATCTCTTTATAAAAATTCTTGATATTGATATGTGTATGGGATGTGTACATATATATACTTATAGATATATGCTTACATATGATTTTTCTAAGTTGTTTAAGTGTTTCAATTCACAAAGATATGAGGAACATGAAGAAATCATGTTCATAGTGTTTTATTATGAAGTTAATTTGAAAATAGTTCTTAAATTGTCAAAGAAATTGATGAAAGCATGAATTTATGTGTAATATGTGATATAGCATGATTATATATGAGTTATATGGTTGTTTTAACAATTCAATTCATGAAATTTTGATAAACAAGAAGAATGGTGTTTATAGTGATTTTCTGTGAATTAATTTTTAAAAATAGCTTTTAAAACTATCAAATTGATGTTTGATTTTGAGTTATTATTAAAATTGATCATGTATTATGTTAGTATGTTAAGAATAGAAGTTATTACAATTGGAATTACTTGAATTGATTGAAAAACGAATTCGTAATAGCAATTTTCGTCAAGAACGCTTAATATTGTGTTTTTCTTTGAAAATCATGAAATCTTGGTTTTGATTATGTGATGTATGGATTTTATATGTTATAATCATGTTAAAGAGCTTAAAATATTGTTTGTATCAAGTTTCATGTTTATCATGTTGGGAAAAATCGAATTCAGTGTGAAGAAGTAAGCCAAATTGGCTTATTTCTCCGCCAGTTCGCGAACCAGCCTTTGTGCCAGAGGGAGGACCCGCCCCAGCGGGGCTTTTGCCCTTGGGGGACCCGCCCCAGCAGGGTATGTTGCTGCCCAGAAAAGTTAGTTTTTTGTTTTTGAGTTTTCATGCCCCGTTTGTCTAGCTAACTTATTTCTGTGACTTGGAAAGTGAAATAGGTAATAAGATAACATATTTTTGATGTGTTTAAGATGGATTGAAGTTGTATATGAATTTGTTACATGTGTGTGGGTGTGTTACTTTCTTAAGGTACACAACACGATTGATAGCGTTATATGCTTACGAATGTATGCCATGAGTATAGACTCACATACTTGACTAGTTAGCAACCAATGTGGTAAATTACATTGTGAGTTGGACTTGGATATGAAGTTCGACAGTTTGAACGTTGTAGTTGGATACTAATAGACGTTTTAATTGTAATGTAATGTGTAGGGTAATTATAAAAGTGACTGTAGTTATTAAAGTGTAGCTTGCGCTTGAGGCAAGTTTCCTATCTCTAAACTTATTATTATGCAAGTTTTCTAATCCTTATTCTCTTACGTTAAGCAAGTTTCCATTTCAAAATTGTGGTTTACTTTGTACAAGCTTTGTTGTATTCTAACATTCTTATTGCACAAGTATTGAAATATTATTGAAGCATTGTGATCTTGACTTAATTGTTCAAGCAAGATCTATTTATTCTTTCAATTGCTTTGAGTTACTTCTAAAGCATGCCTATCTATTATGTATATTTGTTCTATATCTTGCAATTGGTTCATGATTCTTATATTATCGAACTGTTAAAGTACTGTAAGTCGATTCAACTACTCCTAGTTGATGATAGTTGAAACTCTAAAGTTCCCTTATCTATCCAAACCAAACTTTCTTTGGTGAGGACTTGTATTCAAATACTGAGAATGAATAACCCTAATTACTAGGGGACATTTATGCGAAAGCGTTAAGATGGTTGTGCACAATTCATGGTACAAAGGGTTGATCCCCCTGAGTAAGAGTTAAAGGTCCATAGTCTTGTTGAATGTTAAAGGTTTAAATAAAAATATTTATAACCTAGGACATAGTTCAAGGTCTTATGACCCTCAGATGATTCTATATTCGAATTCTACATATTGATGAAAGAATTATAATTCAATTCTTTATATTGATGAAAGTAAAGTTATTCAAACTCTTTTGAAACTATTCACTTATGTCATATCACTATTGTATTTCCAAGTGAGCTTTTGTTTGCTCACTCTTACATGTTTTATCACCACTTGCAGTTGAAACCAAGAATGTTGACATACCGTCAACAAGTAAAAGAAAAGGAAAGATGAACAAGTGAAGGCTTGTTGTTTCACGTTTTGATTGTAATAAGACTTAGTTGGTTATATTTTATTTATGCATTTATTTGATTAATGTTAAGGTTTAGTTAACCCTGAGATTTTATTTGGACAAGTTGTAATCCTTTATCAAGGAAGATTTTATTTAAGTATTACGAAGGTTGTAATTTACTTTGCAATTCTTTATTATTAGGTAGATGTATGTTTTTAGTTAGAAAGTGAACACCAAATCATGTGGAAACGAAGTACCCGAATTTGGGGGTGTCACAGCACTTGTATAAACATTTTGTGGTCGAGGATGCTTCGCATCCCGACAATAAACATCCAAATCGAGCCAAAGGCTGAATAGAATAAAATAGAAGTATTAAAATGATTCAATTCCTATGCCAGCGCAATGGTTTGAAAAACCTTCTTTCCAAAAAGTTACTTTCATATCTTGTCTAAAACTGGACTTTTCACAAATTAAACCCTTCGTATATAGGCTTCACGAAACATGGCACTACTTTCAAATCAAACAAACGTAGGCTTAGTTACTTCCAGCATACACACACACATTGCAAATAAAAAAGGGAAATATTGGAAAGATGCGGTAACCGTGTTTCACGAAAGTCGGGGGGTACCTAACACCTTCCCCCCGCTTAATCAAGCCTCCGAACTTTAAGAATCTCGATTTCAAGGCCAAGTTTTGATAGCGTCCAGTAATTGGGCCTACATGCAAAAAATCAAACAAAACTCAGTTGAGTTGGTACAACTATTTCAAAATATACCAACTGGAGACTCTGTAAACCTTTCAAAATCATCGGCATGATACATGTTGGCCTTTTCCTAAAAATTCCACCCTTCATAAAATAGATAAGACAAATAAAGGTAGAAAACAAAACAATTTAGGGAGAGGAAGATCTATCCAAAAGAGATAAGATTTTTTTCCGACGTCGACAAGCTCGTTTATGATGGATGCGAGCATGATGCATTGAGCCACAGATGCATCATCTTGCCACTTCTCTATAGTGGCAATCTTTTCCTCAGAGGTTGTGTCTACAACAATTGTAGGGATAGGCGAATTTAGGACATAAGAAATCTTTTCAGCAGTGAGAACTATTCTCAGATTCCTTAACCAGTCCGTATAATTCGATCCGGTTAGTTTGTTAGCATCAAGTATGCTATGAATTGAAATTAGTGATTTTGATATTTTTAAATTTCTGCATGTGAAAAGACTAATATTTTAGCAAATATTCATTTAATTAATTATTTACATACAAAGATAAATTAGGTCTTATTTTAAATTGGTATCTCCCACTATTTTCTTCAAACTATATTACCCTCACTTATATAGTTCGGCAAAATCTAATTAAAGATTTGTTAGTGAGAATAAGGATCCTATTTCAAATGTATATAGCCTTGTGGAAAACACAACAACCCATATATAAATAAATAGGTAGACAACTCTTTGTCAATTACATCAACATGTAATTCTTTTTATTTTACCTATCAGATTATTTTGATCAAGTGGTAACACATCCGAATCAAAATTATCTGAGTTAAGTCCAACCTAGCACTTCCATATATTCAAAAAAGAAAAATATTATCCTTGTGGAAAACACAGCAAAATAATATTATTCGATTTTTTTTTAAGCATCAAATGTGATAAATTAACATCTTAAATACTTAATACCTGCCATGTGGAAAACACAACAAACTCATATTAAATATTTAATACTCCATTAATTTTATCATGCTAGAAGGCGATGTTCGATAGTCCAAATATCTTTGAACGCTTTAGACTTAAAATGATTTCTTTGAGGGGTTTGTTATTATTAGTCTCATCTTGTTTAGCGCATGCACATATATATATAAAATACGCGTTATTTTATTAAAACATGCGAAGCATGTTTGCATAAAATATAATATATATATATATATATATATAATATTAGCATGCACATATAGAATACTATATTCTACCTGGATTGATTATGGACTTTTATTCTACTTTGGTTCACTAGAGCCACCAAGTGAACCAAAAGGTCAAACCTATAGGAGTGCAAGAATTAAATTTAAATATAACTATTACATTCAAACCCTGGCTCCATTACAAACGGGTCTTCACGTGCTCCTTGCTCCTTGGTCTCCAATTCTTCAAGATAATTCTAACTAGTCCTATTACATAAACTATTTAATTTAAATAGAAACCTTGATCAGCAATCAAGGGGAAGTACATAGGAGAGAGATAGAATTTTACATCAAGAAAAATTAGAGAAGACGAGGTACGCAGACCCTATTTAATAAAACCCATATATTCAAGCATTCAACTAAAATAAAATCCAATCACATTGGTCAACAGTCTATAATTAACCCCATTTATTATCATACATATTATCATATGCATCAATAAATAAAATTCATCTCATGAATAATAAATCCATTCCACATATGCATTGGGATTAATTAATTAAACTCTTTTAATTAATTTGCCTCCTCATCTTATTAGGAATAAATGAGAGTACTAATATTAAATTAATTCCTAAACTCCTTTAGAAATTAAAATAATAATAATTGTAATAATATTAATAAGACTCCTCTTATTAATTTATATTTAATATTTCCAAAATATTAAATAATATACATAAAGCTATTTAATTTATTCTATCACCGTAGATTAAATTAATTACACTTAACATATTATTACGATTATGTCATTACCTTCTTAAATAATTATTCTTTCTTTTATAGTGTGACCCTTTAGGTTCTCCATATTAAACCGGTTGTGAATAAATCAATTAGAACAATTCTAATCTAATTTAAATAATAAATAAATTAAACTAATAATCTATTTAAATAAATAATATTTATTCTACAATAGTGATAAACCACCCTAGCGATTAACTACTTTCCAGATAATATAGCTTTCAACATTAATCATAAAAGAACCATTGAGTTAATAGTTACCGTATAATTCAATTTTTCCACCATACAATGTCCAAATTAAATATAAGACATGGAATTACTGTCAAGTCTTATTTTATTTAATTATATGTATCTCGATCAAAAAATGCACAACTCCAATTAATGAAAATTAGAAACTCCTTTCTAATTTCATTCCACCTTGGCCAAGGATTCTTGGGTTGTCATTTATCGAATCACATATGACATATATCTTCTTTTACTAGAAACAGTATATTCTTTATTGATCATTCATTATCTCCATATATAACTTATTACACCCAAACATACCCTTTGATATACCCTAAGGATCTTAAGGAATAAGTCAAAGTATAATTCATTATACACAAGATACTATGATGATCTCAAGTCTGAGGATCACTTGTACTACTATCACATTAGGAATTCCTATTAAATGGCGAGTAAAACTCCATTAGGTATTCCTTAGCGAGTCACGTTCAGTGTACTTATTCTCCAATAAACACCTACATACTTGCTTTAGTGTCTCCACACAAATGATCATGAGATTAATCATCCTCATCCAATGAGCAAGCAACATATGTACTAATCTATCCGAATTTACTAATCCCTATTTTAGTATTCCCACAATTGGGAACTATTTTAGTTTTTAAGCTTTTTAAGAATTTAGATCTCATTAGCATGATCTCATCATGATTCTAAAATTATTGCTTAAAACTATGGGTTATTTATATATTATTAAAAATAGCACCATGTAGATAATTAAATGCCTTAAATGAATATTTTATTAATAAATAAATAAGATTGTTTACAAAGTATGTGCTTTATCATCATACATGATTGGCTTGTATGCACACTACTATCACTTTAACGTCTGGGAAATAGACTTCATGGGGCCTTTTGTCTCATCCTATGGAAATATATATATCTTGCTGGCAGTGGATTACGTGTCTAAATGGGTAGAGGTAGCAGCCTTACCGACCAATGATGCTAGGGTGGTCTTGTGTTTTCTTCAGAAGAGCATATTCACACGTTTCGGAACCCCTAGAGCCATTATAAGTGATGAAGGAACCCACTTTTGCAATCGTTAATTTTCTGCACTTTTGGCCAAATATGGGGTGAATCACCGTATTGCTACGGCATACCATCCCCAAACAAATGGCCAAGCTGAGGTATCAAATCGTGAGGTGAAGCGAATACTAGAAAAAGTTGTAAATCCCACGAGGAAGGATTGGTCCCTCAAGCTTGACGATGTAGTTTGGGCATATAAGACTGCCTACAAGACGCCACTAGGTATGTCGCCATATCAGCTTGTGTATGGGAAGGCATGTCACCTTCCTATGGAGCTTGAACACAAGGCCATCAAAAAGCTAAATTTTGACTTAAAGGCTGCAGGGAAGAAGAGGCTTCTCCAGCTAAATGAGCTAGACAAATTCAGATTGCAAGCCTATGAAACCTCCAAGCTGTATAAAGAGAAAGTAAAAAGGTTGAATGATCGGAAGATCATGGAAAGGACATTTGAGCCGTGGCAAGCAGTGTTATTGTATAACTCACGCCTCAGACTCTTTCCTAGAAAGCTCAAATCACGGTGGTCGGTCCCCTTCACAGTGAAAATTGTGTTTCCACATGGTGCAGTGCAGATTTTTGATCAATACCCAGATAAGACTTTCAAAGTGAATGGATAAAGGTTGAAGCATTATTATGGCGGCAAGGTCAATCAAGAGAAGGTCGCCTCGATTCTTTCCACCACATAACCAGTTCAGACAGAGTCTAGCTCATGGACTGTAAACAAGCACTCGATAGGAGGCACCCCATCATCTCTCTCTTCCCTCTCTCATATAATTCTTGCATCATATTTCTATTTCTCCTTCATATATAATTCTGGTTGCATGAATCTACATTTTCCTCCCCCCCCCCCTGTTTAATTCTAAGCATTATGAAAAGTTGAAAATTTTTGAACAGTTTTGGTTTTAGAAGCTCATTGCCTACATTTTTGGACTTAGGCATTATTGCATATCCGGATTTACTAATCTATCCGGATTTACCAATCTATCCGAATTTACTAATCCTTTTTTTAGTAATCCATCTATTGGGAACTATTTTAGTTTTAAGCTATCTAAGAATTTAGATCTCATTAGCATGATCAACATCATGATTCTAAAAGCATTGCTTAAGACTATGGGTTATTTACATATTATAAAAATAACATCATGTAGATAATTAAATGCCTTTAATAAATGAATACTTTTATTAATAAATAAATAAGATCGTTTCTAAAGTATATACTTTATCATCATACATGATTGTCTTGTATGCATACTACTTTCAAGGGAATGAAAAAGTAGTGGTAACCGTATTTCACGGAAGTTGGGGGCGCCTAACACATTCCTCTCGCTTAAAAAAGCCCTTAAACTCTATGAATATCGGGTTTCAGACCAATTAAACGTAGTCACATATTGGGCCATATTGCGAAATCTTTCAAATTCGATTAAGTTGGTACAACCTTTTGAACTCATACCAACTGGCGGCTCTGTCTAATTCGGCCCGATCATTAAAATCAATATTTTCAAAATCGTCGACATTTATGTCGGTCTTTTCCTAAAACCTCACCTTTAGCAATCAACACAGATAAAAAACGAAAAGGGTAGATATACCCAGGAAAAAACCCCAGCGTCGATAGGTGGCGACTCCGCAGGGGACTTTAGAGGGTTTAAGCCGCATTTCAGTCTTTTCAATTCCTTTTTATCTGCGTGTGATCAATGCTTTCTTTACAATGCTTGTGTGTGAATGAATGTTTCTTTACATCACTTTATATTAGTGCTTCGCACAATGTTATCATAATGCATGCGATGAGGCACGATGAATGTATGTGAATGTATGTTGTGTGATTCCTCCACCAGGAGACAAACCCGTCGGTGGCTGATTACTGGACTCAAAAGAAGAATAAGCCCGCGAGGCTCAAGAAAGGCGCCACTCAGATCCGCTCTAATTGAAAGATCGGATTCATTTCCCATCTAGTAGATTGCGAAGATTTAGGAACCTTCATGCCGAAAAGCCCGTGAGAATAAACCTAAGATAGGTCAACCTCTGATACACCAAACGCGAAGGGAAGTCTCTTCATCTCAATTCTTGTCAAATGTAATATCCTGTCATCAAAATGGCTGACCTTTGTTTTGCAGGAACAGATTAAAAAAACCTAAAACTAAAGTATGGCATGCATGCAATTTTTGTTTATCAAGACTAAAGTACTTACTCTTTTTGTAGGCTAGATTGTTCATATTACGAGATCAAAGTCTAAAAAGGCACAAAGCCCATCTATTGACATGGCTGAAAGTGCCCAAACTGAACCTGGTTCTGTATCTCGAAAGGAATTCGAGGTACTTAAAAAATAGATAGCAGAACTGGCCATTCTATTGAAGGAGCAAAGTAAACATACTCAAGAGCAAAAGACTCAGACTCAACCAGAATCCTCCGCGCCAAGAGGAAACATAAATTTCTGGAAAAAAGGTGGAAACTCAGATACCTACACCACAGTCTAATGAGGCAGCCACCAACAAAACCCCTGAAATCACCAATCTCAGGGATTATCAGGAACAATGGATATAAGAAAAAAGGTCCAACAAATGGAAGAGGCCATCCGATCCATAAAAGGGACAAGATCATTTGGAAGCATTGACTATTCAGATCTCTGCATATTCCCAGGGGCTAGTTATCTGGATGAATTCCAAGTCCTAGACTTTGAGAAATATAATGGGTCAGGAGATCCATACACCCACCTGAAAGTCTACATTGGCGAGCTGGGGTCTTTTGCTGAAGATGAAAGCCTCAGAATGTAGTTCTTCCAGAAGAGACTCAATAGAGAAGCTAGAACCTGGTATGCTAGACTAGACAATACCAAGATCCGCAGCTGGGAGGAGTTAGCCCATGCTTTTCTAAACCAATACATCTTCCAGTCTCAGATGGTTCCTGACCGCTACCAAATGTCTAAGGTTCAAAAGCAGCCTAATGAATCTTTTCAGGACTATGCTCAAGATGGAGGCAAATGGCAGCTCAAGTAAGTTCGCATATGAGCGAAAATAAGATGGTAATAACCTATTAGGAATTGGTAAACCATTCTCGGAGATGATCAAACATGGAGAAATGGCAGAGGTGGTCCTGAAAGAGGGAAAGATTAAAGATCTCACAGCCTTAGAAGCAGTAGTTGAATACCTTCAATCCGGAGATTATGGTAGTGATTGTGACGCCCCCAAATTCAGATACATGTACCTCGAATTCGGTGCATCACGATCTAATTCTAATAGCACACTACAATCTCATGCAACGGAATAATAGAATAATTTATATTGATTTAATATAATTATTCGCGTCCCACGGTCTCGCAACCATGACTAACTTAAACATATCTTAAACCATACATAACTTAATACATAATATGAAATAAGTCTTATTACAACATCATAATAATCCTAAAGAAGAACAAAGCTACGTCGTAGCCTTGCCTTTGCCCTTATCCGTGCCAGAGGGTCCATTCTGTTCTGCCTTAACTGAAATATTTTAAGGAAATTAAGAATGAGCAACAAGTTTTCTCATCAAGTAATAACAGCAATAAGGGTAAGCATAATTATAAAGCTTAATAATATCCAATGTATGCTTTCAAAGGATAACTCAAGAGTTTAAGGAATAATGTTGTAAACAAATAAATATTAATATTTCAAAATTGTCCTTTGAATTGTAAATAGAAGGTCATTATAGACCGAAGCATTATCAAAAGGATTCAAAGGTTTCAACGTCTTCTAAAAGATAAAGTTTAACACTAAGCAGTCACTAAATACTAAGAACTCCTGCTAGAATTAACAGCGTCTGTAATACCCGAGAATTTGTGAACATTTTTAAATGAATATATTAATGGAAATGAATATTTATTGAATATAAATATTTATGTGTTATGAGATGAATTAACTCAATTACTTCAAATTGAATTTATAATAATTGAGAAAAAAATGTGGAGTTTATGATAAGCTCAAAGAATGCCTTGTGTGGCACAGTGATGAGAATTACGATGATTTAATTAATTTAAAGAAAGAATTGATGAGTGGAGAATTAATTAATAATATATTATTAATTAATGATTATTATGAGTAATGACATATTAATGAATAAATGGGTAAATAATGTTTGAGATTAATATTTGTTCTATTAATTGTTTAGTGTAAAGTCATGTAATCGTATATTGTATAGTAACTGCAACTATATAATATAAAGTACAATGTGACATTTTGGTATAACTATGTAATATAGGAACTATGTAGTATAAGGTAATAAGTCACATGAATTACATAAATGGACCCAAGTGAATACATATTATGTGTACATTGTACAATGTTTAACCAAACTATGTTATAAAGCGTAGTGTGACACTTTAGCGAGACTATGCAATATGAAAACTATATGGTAAGAGTAGAGAATTGTACGAGTTGCATATGTGACCATGTGGTAGGTATAGTACCTTAATAAATACTATATGGTATATTAAATTAAAGTATGTAATAGCAATAATTATTTTCATGAGTTACATAATTGGAATAATAAGGTTTGTAATAATATAATATGTCACTATTCGATTAACTTATAATTTGACATTATTAAAATGTACATGGATTATATATCAATATGTATACATGTACATCAATGTGCTACCATGTAATGTTGTTGTGATATTTTTAAGTCCATGTATGCCCCTAAGTGAGTATAAGCTAAGGTATAATATATGTACTAAGTATATAGTATATGGACTTTTATCCCCAACTTGCTATTGCTGAAAATATGTTGCCTTGTCCTAAATAGAGTGTCCAATTCTTCCCCATTTCATATTCACGTAATATACAAAAGGCTAAGAGCCTATTCCTCATTCTTCTCCCAAGCTCCATCCTAGCTAATGATCAATGGGGGAGTGGCCTTCATGATTGAATTCACCAACTACTCACCAACTAATCCTTGTCCAAAGAACTTTCCTTCCATCTCTTGGTTTCAATTTTTAAGATAATGGCTTGGCATGGTTAACAATTCCTCTATAAATAGAGACCTCCTCTTCATTTTCTATGTTGCTAAAATTTATGCTAAGTTCATATAGAGAGAGTATTGTGAGTTTATAATCTGAAGTTGAGAGCAAGGTTTAGCAAATTCAAAGCTCAAGAGGTATAATGCTTAAACCCACTTGAATTCAATTCATAGCAATTTCATGATATAGTTGAAATTGATGTGTGATAAGGTGCTAGCATAAGTTGTTAAGTATATGTATATGTTAGGAATGCAAGGTAGTGGTATGCAAGCATGCTAGTTAAATGTATGGTAAGGTTTGGCTGAAGTTCTACTGAAGCAGAATAATTTCTGGGCTAGAACCAGAGTGGCGCGGCCGTGCCACTCCCTAGTACAACTGGAGCGCAGCCGCGCCCCTCTGCAGAATCTATTGATGATTTTTGTTATGTCTTCTACTGTATGGAGCATGTTATGTTAGTAAAAATATGAATATAACGCACCTTAACATGTGGAATAAGGTTGCTAGGTATATAGTGAGCTATGTTAATTGTTTTAGTTGAGTATTTCAAAGAAAGTCTAAAGATTTGTAAACTAGTTTAATATACATGGTGTAATACATAATCCGACCTTATGTGTAAATGTATTACGTTCTGATATGCCTTGACATGTGACAATATGATAATTATGTTGTTAGACTATCCAAGTATTAATTAAATAAGTTTCCAAGTAAAAGACTATACTTGCTATATGTACAATAAGCTATGTGAATTTGGATTCCGAACTTGATATCATGATCTGATTACATATATATATGCACAAGAAAGCGTGGAAGCATGACATAGAGTATATGAACTTGCCTTGCATGTTTGAATAAATTTGACGATCTACGAATGGAAACTTGAAGTTTTAAAAGCAAACTTAAGGAACTATATACACTTAAGTCATGAACTTGTAAACATGCCTATGTGATCTATATGTATGTATGAAAGCATGACATATGATATGTAAAGCTACATTGTATGTGGAATGGTTACCACAAGATTTTAAAAAGAAAACCTCAAAAGTTGGAAACAAGTTTTGTTGATAGATACATTACAAGTATTCTGAAAATTATGACCATGGTGACAATATATCACATGCATCTAAACATGATTGCCATGTATACCTAGCTAGTCCTATGTACGATAAAATAGTTGAGCATGATTAAGAACAAGTTTCAAGGGAGTGAAACAAAGAACATGAGATGCATGATTAGAATGGCATAAATATGTGTGTTCGGCATAGTCCTTCATATATGAGCATGGCATTTTGAGTTGGGTTCTGCAGGGTAGCTCTGTCTTGGTCGACACTAGGAGACGCGCGGCCGCGCGTCTCCTTAGTGCAAACCAAGCGTGGCCGCGCCATGGTACAGAATGTCTAGAGTTATTTTATTATGACATGAACTTGAGACATACTTGTGTAGTTACTTTACATACCGTGGTACATGTCCAGAATGTTATTCTAATGTCTATGAGCGTGCTAAGTTATGAAACGATATTAAATTGACAAGGTGTTTATAAATGATAAAGTCTAACGATGGTTCCGAACTACGTAGTAGCATACGTATTGGATTGTATAACTAGTCATATGTGTATACTTGAATCACATATCAAGTTTGTTTATCTAATATGTTTAACTAATGAACATCCTAAACATATTATATACTATAAATAGGATTTGAAAGTGTTGATTCGCTTTACGTGAGTAAACTACGCTAAAGGCAAGTTTCCTTAAACCCGTTCTTGTATTATTTGCAAGTATCCTAAACCCTTGCATTACTTATTCAACGAATATCGTAAGCAAGTACTTGAACTCTATTCTTATTGAATTCATAGTAAGTTATTGTTTTGCAAGTGAGTTATTCAAATTTTGACTTATTGCGTAATGGTTGCGATAAAGTCGATTATATTCTTCGAACTTTAATGTCAAGTATTAAATTTATAAAGAGTGGTCTATGCCATTTGATTTGGCTAGACTTATACCATGATTAGAAAGCTATCCAAACCAATTGATTGGTGCAGAGTCTTATTTTGACTGAGATGAATAACCTTCTTCGAAGGGAAAATATATTTGTTGGGAGACCGACGTGCGCACACTTTAAGTACGATTGAACGATATGCATACCGTAGGGTACTTTAGGCTGATCACTTGTTGTACTTGTTTTGTTGGGTTATCAGTATATTACTGATAATTCTAGTAAGAGTTCATAGTCCTTAGTGACTGCTCAATATTCATTTATCTTGAAATCTTAAATTGATTTAGTATTGAATCATATTGATATTATTCTGTCCTTAGCGACTGTTATTGAGAACTATTGATATTCTTGTTATCCTTGAAATATCATACCTTGTTATACCCTTTTGGGATTCGAGAACTATATTACTCACCCATATTGAATATTACTTGCTGGGCAATTTGTGCTCATTTTTGCTTACTCTAAAAATATTTTCAGTTAAGGCAGAGCAGTGCGGACCCTCGGGCACAGACAAGGGCAAGGGAAAGGCTACTGAGTAGCTTTTTTTATGTATAACTTTATAATTTGTAATAAGAACTTATGCTATTATGTATTAGTTATGGGTATGCATTCTTAATTTATGTTTAAGATATGTAATCGATGTTTAAGTTACAAGACCTTGGGACGTGAATAAATTATATTAATTAAATATAATCTATTCGATAATAGTTGTGTATTATTCCGCTGTGCGATACGACATTTAGTCAGTAATATTTATTGTGTTGTTAGATATTAGAACGTAACAAACTGAATTCGAGTGACCAAGTGGCGGTCCGAATTTGGGGGCGTCACAGGTTGGTATCAGAGCTGTAGTTATAAACCTTAGGGGCGAGTGTCCTTAGATTGTAACTTAGGAGAACTTAGAAAATTAGAAGGAGATAAAACCCATATAGAGTTTTCCTAGAGAGACTTAGTGTGTTATGAAATGTAACTTCATTCTATACAATGAACTTATGTTTTATTTAACATTCTAATGGAGTTGCTGTTTTTTGTCTCGTGTTTGTGATTGTAGGATGGCAGACATAGGGGTACCTAGTAGAGTGGCAGAGGAGGAACCCAGGGATATACATGTAGTATATGAGGCACCTCTAGAGGCTATACCAGTGTAGGCTGTTGCACCGTTCGTGTCTATCGACGAGGACGAGATTGAGATAGAGTCCGATCCAGAGGAGGAGCCAATGGAGGACGAGCCGATGGGGGATGAGCCAGTTAAGGACTCTGATGAGGCTACTGTAGAGGAGCAGATGTTAGGCGAGTATGAGGAGCGGATTCTAGAGTTGGACTGCAGAGTCCAAGAGTTGGAGGCTGAGGCCCGAGAGAGAAGAGTCGAAGTTCCAGAAACTAAGGGACGAAGACCATCAGAGGAAGCTGGCCATGCAGGAATTAGAGGTAGAGATTGCTTACCTCAAAGAGGCAGGGATCCAGATGGGAACCTTATTCCACAGGTCGGTATCCAGAAATGTGTATCTGGAAGGAAAGCTGGAAGAGGTAGAACAGAGGGAAATGAGTGAGAAGACTGAGAAATAGGCACTTCGTACAGAGCTAGAGTTGGAGGTGATGGATAGGATACACTTCGAGGAGAAGTGGGAGGCGGCCAATGAGAGATCTGACGACCTAGAGGATGAGGTCAGATGCAAGAAGAGGAAGATGAACAAGATGGGGTATGTGTTCCGTTCGGCTTTTGAGAGGGTGATTGATGGTGTGTACCACTACCCAGGGGAGCAGGAACCGACCCTACATACTATGAGTCGAGAGCTGGTAGCATATATAGCACAGATAGAGTACAAGAGCGCTGTAGAGCGTGGGATGATGGAATTAGACCCTTAGTCAGTCTTGTAGTAGTATTTACTTTATGTGATGTATATACTATATTATAATCCCAACTTTTTATGTAAAGTGTGGGATAGTGCTGTAAACCACGAGTAAGCTTTTGATAGAGGGGTAGTATGGTAGTATGTTAGTAGGTTCCCCGTCTTTTGTGATATTAGGGGATATGTGATAACATTTATAGAAATATGCTAGAATAATCATGTAATGAAACGATTTGGCATATGAATATAAATGAAGCTTATTTCAGAAATGTGTTATAAAATTTTATGCCTGTAGTATTAAAAGAAATACTTAAGTAATATAATTGAGTAATAATAAAATGAAAATTTGTGATGTAGATAATGTCGCCCAGACATATATTGACTGCGCCTGAGGAGTCAGTGAACAATGAGAGGGAACAAGTAGACCCGATCCAAAAGCTAGTAGATCTGTTAGGAGAGGCCCTTAGGGGAAGGAACAATGAACGCGTTCGCCCCAATCCTCAATAAGTACCAGTCATAAACTTTAAGGACTTTAGGAGTGTAGGACCCCCAGAGTTCGAGGTTACTATCGATCCAATCATTGCGCAAACATGGGTTAAGGATATCGAGAAGGCCTTCACTATCTCTCGTGTGGGTGAAGACCAAAAGACTGTATTCGCTACATATATGATGAGAGGCGAAGCCAACTACTGGTGGGAGGCTAATCAACAAAGAGCTGGAGAAAGGATAATAGCTTGGGATAGATTCAAGACTCTGTTCTTCGAGAACTACTTCCCGAAAAGCATGAAGAATAGGATGGAGGTGAAGTTTTTAGAATTAAAACAAGGCGATATGATGGTGGCGTAGTACGCGGCTAAGTTCAACGAACTAGCGCGATTTGCGGAGCACCAAGTAGGAGATGAAGAAAGGAAGGCGAGACGTTTTGAGCAAGGGCTAAAGCCGTGGTTGTTCAAAAAGGTATCAGTTCTTCAAATTGATTCCTTTGCGATTCTACTGGAGAAGGCTATTATTGCTGAGGGAGGAAGTGAAGCTTTGAACTTGTATAACAAAGAGAAGAAAGGAAAGAATACGGGAGGAGAAAGTCTTGTTGGAGGAAGCAGTAGTGGAGGAAGTAATTTGGGAAAGAGAAAATGGGAGAACAACAACAACAACAACAACAACAACAACAAAAACAACAACAATCAATCTGGGAACTTTCGTGGAGGATTTAAGAAAAGAAGTGAGGCTTGTAATAAATGTGGGAAGAACCATCAGGGGGAGTGCTGGAAGGGACGCGGCACTTGCTATAACTGCAGTCAGGAGGGTCACATTTTACCCAATTGCCCGAAACCAAAGAAGATCCAAGGATGTTTTGCTTGCAGCTCGACAGAGCACCGAATTAAGGACTGCCCGAAGAAGGGAAATGGCCGGGGTAGTAGCCAACAAGGGGGAGGTAACAAACTAATGATTGGCGGACCGACACAATCCAACCGCCCAACCGCCCGAACCTTTAACATGACCGTCCAGGACGCAGTAGCTGCGAAGGACGTGGTGTCAGGTATAATCCCAATCAATGATATAAATGCTTATGTATTATTTGATTCAAGGTGCCACCTGTTCTTTTGTATCTGAACAATTTGCTTATAAACTTAATTCACCATGAGAACATTTAGAAGATCCCTTGAACATAGAAGTTGCAAATAAGGAAGTAATCCCTGTAGAATACGTTTATCGAGATTGTTGCGCAAATATTAGAGAACATGAACTGAGCGTAGACTTGATTCCTATTAGATTGGGAGAATTTGACGTAATACTGGGAATGGATTGGTTGTATAACCATGCTGTAAAAATTAACTGTCAGAATAAATGTGTGAACCTTCAGACTCTGAGTAAGTCTAAGGTAGTTTTTTATGGTAGCTCATCACTTAAGCAATCATATTGCGTTACGATGATGCAGGCCATGAAATTGTTAAGAAAAGGATGTGTAGGTTATTTAGCTTACATCGTAGTTACTCGGAAAAAGTGAGTAGAAATTAAGGATATATCCGTAGTGAATGAATTTCGAGATGTATTTTCGGATGATCATGCCTGGTCTTCCGCCAGACAGAGAAATTGAATTAATAATAGACTTAGCATCGGGAATGGCGCCGATTTCGAAAGCTCCATATCGTATGGCGCCAGTAGAAATGAAGGAATTGATGATACAACTGCAAGAATTATTGGATAAGGGTTACATTCGACCGAGTGTGTTTCCTTGGGGAGCACCAGTGTTATTTGTTAAGAAAAAGGACGGATCGATGAGGCTCTCTATCGATTATCAAGAACTGAACAGAGTAACAATCAAGAACAGATATCCGTTACCGAGGATAGACGACTTATTTGATCAACTGAAGAGAGCAAAGTGTTTTTCAAAGATAGACCTACGAACATGATATCACCAACTGAAAGTACGGGATGAGGACATACCAAAGACTGCATTTCGAACCCGTTATGGACATTACGAGTTTTTGGAAATGTCATTCGGATTGACTAATGCTCCGGCAGCATTTATGGACTTGATAAACCGAGTTTTCAAGCCATACTTGGATAAATTTATGGTAATTTTTATCGACGACATCTTGATCTACTCAAAGACAGAAGAAGAGCACGCCGAACATCTGAAGATTGTTTTGGATGCATTAAGGAAGGAGAAGATGTGTGCGAAATTTTCTAAGTGTGAATTTTGGATGGAGAAGGTTCAATTCTTAGGTCACGTGGTGGATAAGAATAGAATCTCAGTAGACCCTGCAAAGGTCAAAGCAGTGAGTAATTGGGAGCAACCGAGAACACCAACGGAGGCAACAAGTTTTCTAGGGTTAGCTGGGTACTATCGAAGATTCATCCAGGATTTTTCTAAGATAGCAACCCCGTTGACCAATCTGAAGAGGAAGACGGTGAAGTTTGTGTGGACAGACAAATGTGAAGAGAGTTTTCAAGAACTAAAAAAGAGATTAAGCGAAGCGCCTGTGTTATCACTACCAGATGATGCGGGAAATTTTGTGGTGTATAGTGATGCATCGCACAAGGGACTTGGTTGTGTGCTCATGTAACACGGCAAGGTCATTGCGTATGCATCACGATAATTAAAGGATTACAAAAAATGATACCCTACTCACGACTTAGAGTTAGCGGCAGTAATTTTTGCGTTAAAGATATGGAGTCATTATCTATACGGAGAGAAATGTGAGATATACACGGACCACAAGAGTCTGAAATATATCTTCACACAGAAGGAGTTGAATATACGTCAGAGGAGGTGGTTAGAATTAATCAAAGATTATGACTGCGATTTTCTTTATCACCCGGGTAAGGCAAACGTGGTTGCCGACGCTCTGAGCAGGAAAGGAAGGGAGAAATTATTTCATTTAATGACTCAGGACGAATTAATAAGAGAGATAGAGAAATTGGAAATAGAGGTAAAGGGACTAGAGAGGTCTGAAGATAAGTTATTTGTAGTGGAAGCTCGTCCGACATTGTTGGATAGAGTAAAAGAAGCACAAGAGAAAGATGAGGAGTGCGAGAAAATCAGGAAGAGGATCGCAGAGAATGACGAAGAGAAATTTCGAATAGATAAAGACGGTATTTTGAGATTCGAGGGAAGAGTGTAGGTACCAGCGGTAACCGAGTTAAAGGAAGAGATTTTGCACGAAGCACACAATACGATGTATTCTGTTCATCCGGGAGGCACAAAGATGTACCGAGACTTGAGGTAACACTTTTGGTGGCCCAATCTGAAACGGGAAGTCACAGAGTGCATTAGTAGATGTCTGACTTACCAACGCTTCAAAGCAGAGCACCAGCATTCGAGTGGTTTACTACAATCGTTGGAAATACCGGAGTGGAAATGGGAGCATATTACGATGGACTTCGTGGTAAGACTTCCAGTCACACAGAAAGGTTATAATGCCATCTGGGCTATCGTGGATCGACTAATAAAGACTGCACATTTTCCACCGATCAAGATCCACTATAGTTTGAATCAGTTAGCGCGTCTGTACGTAAAGGAGATTATTTCACGATATGGAGTGCCGGTGTCAATTATCTCTAATCGAGATCTGTGTTTTACGTCCAATTTTTGGAAAAGCTTGCAAGAAAGGATGGGAACACAGTTAAAGTTGAGTACTGCTTATCATCCTCAGACAGACGGACAGAGTGAGCAAACTATACAAATGCTGGAGGACATGCTTAGGACTTGCGTGATGGACTTCAAGGGAAATTGGGACGACCACCTACCCTTAGTTGAATTCGCATATAATAATAGTTACCATGCGAGTATCGGCATGCCACCGTACAAAGCTCTTTACGGGAGAAAGTGCAGAACGCCATTATGTTGGGACGAAGTCGGAGAGCGACGCATACTCGAACCAGAGCTAGTACAACAAACCGCAGACGTGGTGACAGTGATAAGAGCCAGACTAATAGCAGCTCAAGACTGCTAGAAGAAATACGTAGATTTGCATCGGCAGGACTGAGACTTTAAAGTATACAGTTTTGTATTTTTGAAGGTATCTCCATGGAAGGGAAAAATCCATTTCGACAAGAAAGGAAAACTGAGTCCAAGATTTATAGGACCGTTTGAAACACTGAACCGAGTGGGCGAAGTGGCATACAAAGTTGCATTACCACCCGAATTGGAGCACATTCACAACGTGTTCCACATTTTCGTGTTACGACCGTACAAGGCCGACTACAAGAACATGATTTCTTATGAGCCCATTCAAGTGGAGAAGAACCTAGCATATGAAGAAATTCCTATCCAAATACTAGATAGCAAAGAGCGAACCTTAAGAAATAAAATTATTTCATCTGTAAAATACTTTGGCGTAACCACGATGTCGAGGAGGCTACGTGGGAGTTAGAAGATAGGATGATGAGGGATTATCCCCATCTATTTGTGTAACCTTGTAGCAATTCCGAGGACAAATTTTTTATAAGGGGGGAGGATGTAATAGCCGAGAATTTCTGAACATTTTTAAATGAATATATTAATGGATATGAATATTTATTGAATATAAATATTTATGTGTTATGAGATGAATTAACTCAATTACTTCAAATTAAATTTATAATAATTAAGAAGAAAATGTGGAGTTTATGATAAGCTCAACGAATGCCATTGTGTGGCATAGTGATGAGAATTACGATGATTTAATTAATTTAAAAAAAGAATTGATGAGTGGAGAATTAATTAATAATATATTATTAATTAATGATTATTATGAGTAATGACATATTAATGAATAAATGGGTAAATAATGTTTGAGATTAATATTTGTTTTATTAATTGTTTAGTGTAAAGTCATGTAATCGTATATTGTATAGTAACTGCAACTATATAATATAAAGGACAATGTGACATTTTGGTATAACTATGTAATATAGGAACTATGTAGTATAAGGTAATAAGTCACATGAATTACATAAATGGACCCAAGTGAATACATGTTATGTGTACATTGTACAATGTTGTACCAAACTATGTTATAAAGCGTAGTGTGACACTTTAGCGAGACTATGCAATATGGAAACTATATGGTAAGAGTAGAGAATTGTACGAGTTGCATATGTGACCATGTGGTAGGTATAGTACCTTAATGAATACCATATAGTATATTAAATTAAAGTATGTAATAGCAATAATTATTTCCATGAGTTACATAATTGGAATAATAAGGTTTGGAATAATATAATATGTCACTATTCGATTAACTTATAATTTGACATTATTAAAATGTAAATGGATTATATATCAATATGTATACATGTACATCAATGTGCTACCATGTAATGTTGTTGTGATATTTTTAAGTCCATATATGCCCCTAAGTGAGTATAAGCTAAGGTATACATATATGTACTAAGTATATAGTATATGGTCTTTTATCCCCAACTTGCTATTGCAGAAAATATGTTGCCTTGTCCCAAATAGAGTGTCCAATTCTTCCCCATTTCATATTCGCGTGATATACAAAAGGCTAAGAGCCTATTCCTCATTCTTCTCCCAAGCTCTATCCTAGCTAATGATCAATGGGGGAGTGGGCTTCATGATTGAATTCACCAACTACTCACCAACTAATCCTTGTCCAAAGAACTCTCCTTCCATCTCTTGGCTTCAATCCTTAAGATAATATCTTGGCATGGTTAACAATTCCTCTATAAATAGAGACCTCCTCTTCATTTTCTATGTTGCTAAATTTTGTTCTAAGTTGATATAGAGAGAGTATTGTGAGTTTATAATCTGAAGTTGAGAGCAAGGTTTAGCATATTCAAAGCTCAAGAGGTATAATGCTTAAACCCACTTGAAATTCAATTCATAGCAATTGCATGATATAGTTGAAATTAATGTGTGATAAGGTGCTAGCACAAGTTGTTAAGTATATGTATATGTTAGGAATACAAGGTAATGGTATGCAAGCATGCTAGTTAAATGTATGGTAAGGTTTGGATGAAGTTCTACTGAAGCAGAACAATTTCTGGGCTAGAACCAGAGTGGCGCGGTCGCGCCACTCCCTAGTACAACTGGCCCTAGTACAACTGGCGGGCGACCGCGCCCCTCTGCAGAATCTGTTGATGATTTTTATTATGTCTTATAATGTATGGAGCATGTTATGTTAGTTAAAATATGCATATAACTCACCTTAACATGTGGAATAAGGTTGCTAGGTATATAGTGAGCTATGTTAATTGTTTTAGTTGAGTATTTCGAAGAAAGCTTAAAGATTTATAAACTAGTTTGATAAACATGGTGTAATACATAATCCGACCTTATGTGTAAATGTATTACATTCTGATATGCCTTGGCATTTGACAATATGATAATTATGTTGTTAGACTATCCAAGCATGAATTGAAATAAGTTTCCAAGTAAAAGACTATACTTGCTATATGTACAATAAGCTATGTGAACTTGGATTCCGAACTTGATATCATGATCTGATTACATATATACATGCACAAGAAAGTGTGGAAGCATAACATAGAGTATATGAACTTACCTTGCATGTTTGAATAAATTTGACAATCTACGAATGGAAACTTGAAGTTTCAAAAGCAAACTTAAGGAACTATATACACTTAAGTCATGAACTTGTAAACATGCCTATGTGATCTATATGTACGTATGAAAGTATGACATATGATATGTAAAGCTACATTGTATGTGGAAGGGATACCACGAGATTTTAAAAAGAAAACCTCAATAGTTGGAAACTAGTTTTGTTGATAGATACATTACAAGTATTCTAAATATTACGACCATGGTGACAATATATCACATGCATCTAAACATGATTGCCATGTATACCTAGCTAGTCCTATGTACGATAAAATAGTTGAGCATGATTAAGAACAAGTTTCAAGGGAGTGAAACAAAGAACATGAGATGCATGATTAGAATGGCATAAATATGTGTGTTCGGCATAGTCCTTCATATATGAGCATGGCATTTTGAGTTGGGTTCTGCAGGGTAGCTCTGTCTTGGTCGACACTAGGAGACGCGCGGCCGCGCGTCTCCTTAGTGCAAACCAAGCGTGGCCGCGCCATGGTACAGAATGTCTAGAGTTATTTTATTATGACATGAACTTGAGACATACTTGTGTAGTTACTTTACATACCGTGGTACATGTCCAGAATGTTATTCTAATGTCTATGAGCGTGCTAAGTTATGAAACGATATTAAATTGACAAGGTGTTTATAAATGATAAAGTCTAACGATGGTTCCGAACTACGTAGTAGCATACGTATTGGATTGTATAACTAGTCATATGTGTATACTTGAATCACATATCAAGTTTGTTTATCTAATATGTTTAACTAATGAACATCCTAAACATATTATATACTATAAATAGGATTTGAAAGTGTTGATTCGCTTTACGTGAGTAAACTACGCTAAAGGCAAGTTTCCTTAAACCCGTTCTTGTATTATTTGCAAGTATCCTAAACCCTTGCATTACTTATTCAATGGATATCGTAAGCAAGTACTTGAACTCTATTCTTATTGAATTCATATTAAGTTATTGTTTTGCAAATGAGTTATTCAAATTTTGACTTATTGCGTAATGGTTACGATAAAGTCGATTATATTCTTCGAACTTTAATGTCAAGTATTAAATTTATAAATAGTGGTCTATGCCATTTGATTCGGCTAGACTTATACCATGATTAGAAAGCTATCCAAACCAATTGATTGGTGCAGAGTCTTATTTTGACTGAGATGAACAACCTTCTTCGAAGGGAAAATATATTTGTTGGGAGACCGACGTGCGCACACTTTAAGTACGATTGAACGATATGCATACCGTATGGTACTTTAGGCTGATCACCTGTTGTACTTGTTTTGTTGGGTTATCAGTATATTACTGATAATTCTAGTAAGAGTTCATAGTCCTTAGTGACTGCTCAATATTCAGTTATCTTAAAATCTTAAATTGATTTAGTATTGAATCATATTGATATTATTCTGTCCTTAGCGACTGTTATTGAGAACTATTGATATTCTTGCTATCCTTGAAATATCATACCTTGCTATACCCTTTTGGGATTCGAGAACTATATTACTCACCCATATTGAATATTACTTGCTGGGCAATTTGTGCTCATTCTTTCTTTCCCTAAAAACATTTTCAGTTAAGGCAGAGCAGTGCGGACCCTCGGGCACAGACAAGGGCAAGGGAAAGGCTACTGAGTAGCTTTATTTATGTATAACTTTATAATTTGTAATAAGAACTTATGCTATTATGTATTAGTTATGGTTATGCATGCTTAAGTTATGTTTAAGATATGTAATCGATGTTTAAGTTACGAGACCTTGGGACGTGAATAACTTATATTAATTAAATGTAATCTATTCGATAATAGTTGTGCATTATTCCGCTGTGCGATACGACATTTAGTCGTAATATTTATTGTGGTGTTAGATATTAGAACGTGACAAACCGAATTTGAGTGACCAAGTGGCGGTCTGAATTTGGGGGCGTCACAATGTCTGACTGAAAATCGATATAAACAAGTACAACAGGTGATTAGCCTAAAGTACCCTACATTATGCATAATATTCACATGCTATTTGTGCGCATATCGGTCTCCCGACAGATATATAGTTTCCCCTTCAATGAGGATTTTTCATCTCAGTCAATTTATAAGATTCCTTACCAAGCAATTGGTTTGGATCGCTTTCAAATTCATGACATGGGTCTAGCCGAATCAAATGGCGTAGATAACTTTTACAATGTATATGAGAACAATTTATAAGTTCAATACTCGCAACATAGTTCGAAGAATATAAACAGGCTTTAAATCAAGCTATGAAGTATTAATTTATAAGACAAGAATCATACTGTCAATTATTTACTCGTACGATCAATAATAGTACAAGCTTAAGTAGTGCTCAATAACGAGTAAAGTTCGAATACTTGCAAAATATCCAAAGTTGTGTAAGATAGGGAACTTGCTCAATAAAAGAGTATAGTTCGGATACTTGCATTCAATATAAAATCAAATAAAGTTAGAAAACTTGCTTGAGTCGTTGATTAATTCTGACTTCGACTTCTTATCCCTTGATTAACCTATTATTATTGTAACGGTTAATCTCTATCAACACATAAATATATAAACCTAAATTGATCTAACACACTAGCCTTAGGTATCTAAGACTTCTCAAAATAATTATATATTGTTCCTCTAATCGTTATCTCTATCACTCTATCATTAATATAGTACTTCATTATTATCTGAGTAATTTTCTTACTCTTAATTAGGGATATTCATATTAATGTCTCATTGGTTCACAATTAAATAATCTTTAAAAGTATTTAATTGTTTAGTAATTATCATTCACAATTAAAATATTTATTAATGTCACTTTAATTGTTCACATTCGATTAATTACACAATAGTCTTTACTATTATCAATTAGTTTAAGTCTTGTTGTTCTACAATTAAGTATTATCTTAATTATTTATTCGTTCCACAATTAAAATCTTATTTAATTTCAATTGCTTATAATTTAGAAACTTTAAAGAAATTCTTAAATATTAGAATAATTATCACTTATTGATTTACAATTAAAATTATTTTAATTGTTTAATATTCTTAAGTCAAATAAGTCTTAAACTTTTAAATTCCAAATTGTATTTAATTAACTCACAATTAAATTAGTTTAATTGTTTAATTATCTTTGATTAATAAAATCTCTTAATATTAATCAAATTAAGTATTATTATTATTTAATTAATTATTATTTTAATTTTATTTCATTTTAGAAAAATTAAGTTTTTGATCTAGTTTGACCCGACCCGACCCGGTCCACCTTGACCCGACCCGGTTTGACCCGAATCCAAGTCAACTGTGAAATAGGTCTGGCGCTGCAGTGCTAAGTTTAGTTCTGCAGATGGCGCGGCAGCGCCAGTCCTATAGAGACCTTACCCGGATGTGGCGCTGCGGCGCTTGGGTTAACACTGAGGACGGTGCTGCAACACTGGTCCTGTAGTTTTGAAAAACTAGTGACGCTACAGCACAAACCATAGCTCTCTGGGTTGAGTGGCAGCGCCAGCCCGACAAATTGCTTAGACAAGAAAGTTTTTCAAAATGTTCCTTAACCTCTTTTGATTCAAACTTACATAACTTGTTCATTTTACATCCAAATAAGTTAAAACTACTTCCATTATCTCATAAACTTACATATCTTCAATATATGATATCTTAAACAATTTCTAAAATATTTATTTATCTAGATTTATTGCTTTTCCAAGCTAGGGTTTATATATCGACATGTTTTACGAAAATGTTCGCTACGGGTTCGTTTTATGTCCGATTACTATGATTCCACTTGGGTTATGTCTGTATTTCATGGAGTTTCAACATAACATTATTGGATCATGTATAAAGTTTATACATTTAATGACTCTTAACAACATATTTCATGCTTACAAGTATACTAAACAAGGTTTCGAGCTAGCATGCATTTCTATCTACACTAATTCAACTTGACAAGTATAAAAGGAAGTTAGTTAGTGATCCTACCTCTTGATGGCTTTCTTCTTCTTAGCTAAGAATCTTGAGTACGTCTCCACTTTGTTTCCTTCTACTAGTGCTCCACCAACTCACAAGAACCTCTCTAAGTTTCTACTTCTTCTCTCAACTCTCTCTAGCTTTCTATATCTCTACACTTAGCAAATGAAATGGAAACCTTATACCAACACTTGGGGCTCACTATATATAGGCAATCTATTAACCAACACTATGGTCATTACATAATGGGCAAAGGAGAGTTGATGACTAACTTCACTAACAAATACTATTCATGGTACTTCTTGTAACAAATGAGAATTATTTTTTTGTGATTCTGGGGACAGAATCCTTTTAAGGAGGGAAGATTGTAACGATTGAGAATTTTATGTATTAATTATAAATATTTATTGAATTAAATAAATATTTATTGGACCTTTCGAGGTACTACGAAAGGTGGGCGAGGTTGCTTACGAGGTAGCATTACCTCCGGAGCTCGAGAATATACATAACGTCTTTCACATTTTCGTGTTACGACCTTACAAGCACGACTATAAACATGTAATAGAATATGAGCCTTTACTAATTTGATAAAGACTTAACTTATGAAGAGGTTCATATTCAAATAGTTGATAGGAAGGAACAAGTACTTAGGAATAAAGTGATACCTTCTGTTAAGGTAATTTGGAGGAACCACAGTGCTGAAGAAGTCATGTGGGAACTCAAGGATGTAAGGAGGAAATCGTATCCTCAATTATTTGCTTAATTGATTTGTGTAAACCCCTTATATATCGATTCTGGGGACAGAATCCTTTTAAGGGGGGAAGAATGTAACATATGAAAATTATTTTTTTGTGATTCTGAGGACAAAATCCTTTTAAGGAGGGAATATTGTAACGATTGAGAATTTTATGTATTAATTGTAAATATTTATTGAATTAAATAAACATTTTATTGAATTTATTTGTTGAGATAAATAAATAAATTATGTGATTGTGTGGACTGATTTAATTAAGAGTAATATTTAATTAAATTGATATGTTGTAGCATAATTCTAATTTAATTAAGAATAGTTAAATTAGATTTAATGTTATGTGCTAAGTGTTGATAATAATTTGTTACATGAATTATGTTTAATAAAGGAATTACAATGGTGTAATAATTTGGTATTATGTGTTTTATTAAGTTATGAATGTTAGCTTTTATTAATTGAATTAGAATGTTGTAATTTAATTAAATAAGTGTAGTATTTAATCTATGGATTAAGGATTTATTAAAATAAAGAAAAGGATTTTAAAAGATCTTTGCCAAACGAGGCCCTTGCACCTCTTTTAAATCTATTTTATCCAAATAAGGCCTTAGTTAATAATCTAATTTTTTAAATAATTGAGTTGCCAAACATGGCTTAACCTTTCAAATTATTGTAACCTATGTAATTAGTAATAATTATTATGGTAATTAGTATTATATTTATTACTTATAATAATAACATAGGTTACATATATATTATATATGTATATGTATATCATATGTATATACATTATACGTTAAGTTAAAGGTTAGTCAGTTAAAACAAAACAAAGAAAGAAAAACAGAGAAGAGAGTTAGAGAGAGTTAACAGAGAAGAAGAAGAGGAAGAAGAAGAAGAAGGGAAAGCTTGAGAAAGCAAGAGAAGAACATTGTCATCTCCATCTCTTCTCTTAGTCCAACTAGTAAGGTTATAATCTGAACCCTTATAACCATTTAATCAATTCATGTGTGTTATAATTCTTCTTTGTTAAATTAGGTTTTCATAATCATGAATTTATATATATATATATATATATATATATATATATGATTTTCATATGTTCTTCATATGTAATTGTATGTCATGAAAGGATTTTCAAAATTTAATTGTTGTAAAAACAAGTTTTAAAAGTTATGTTCTTCAAATGTTCTTGGTTTAAAACTTCTTTGTAAAAATCTCTTTGTGAAAATTTTTGATTTTGATATGTGTATGGGATGTGTACATATATATACTTACAAATATATGCTTACATATGATTTTTATGAGTTGTTTAAGTGTTTCAATTCACAAAGATATGAGGAATATGAAGGAATCATGTTCATAGTGTTTTATTATGAAGTTAATTTGAAAATAGTTCTTAAATTGTCAAAGAAATTGATGAAAGCATGAATTTATGTGTAATATGTGATATATCATGATTATATATGAGTTATATGGTTGTTTTAACAATTCAATTCATGAAATTTTGATAAACAAGAAGAATGGTGTTTATAGTGATTTTTTGTGAATTAATTTCTGAAAAATAGCTTTTGAAACTATCAAATTGATGTTTGATTTTGATTTATTGTTAAAATTGATCATGTATTATGTTAGTATGTTAATAATAGAAGTTATTACAATTGGAATTACTTGAATTGATTGAAAAACGAATTCGTAATAGCAATTTCCGTCAAGAACGCTTAATATTGTGTTTTTCTTCGAAAATAATGAAATCTTGGTTTTGATTATGTGATGTATGGATTTTATATGTTATAATCATGTTAAAGAGTTTAAAATATTGTTTGTATCAAGTTTCATGTTTATCATGTTGGGAAAAATCGAATTCGGTGTGAATGAATAAGCCAAATTGGCTTATTTCTCCACCAGTTCGCGAACCAGCCTCTGTGCCAGGGGAGGACCCTCCCCAGCGGGGCTTTTGCCCTTGGGGGACCCTCCCCAGTGGGGTATGTTGCTGTCCAGAAGAGTTAGTTTTTGGTTTTTGAGTTTTCATGCCCTGTTTGTCTAGGTAACTTATTTCTATGACTTGGAAAGTGAAATAGGTAATAAGATAACATGTTTTTGATGTGTTTAAGATGGATTGAAGTTGTATATGAATGTGTTACATATGTGTGGGTGTGTTACTTTATTAAAGTACACAACACGATTGATAGCATTATAAGCTTACGAATGTATGCCGTGAGTATAGACTCACGTACTTGACTAGTTAACAACCAATGTGGTAAATTACATTGTGAGTTGGACTTTGATATGAAGTTCGACAGTTTGAATGTTGTAGTTGGATACTAATAGATGTTTTAAATGTAATGTAATGTGTAGGGTAATTATGGAAGTGACTGTAGTTATTAAAGTGTAGCTTGCGCTTGAGGCAAGTTTCCTATCTCTAAACTTATTATTGTACAAGTTTTTTAATCCTTATTCTCTTACGTTAAGCAAGTTTCCATTTCGAACTTGTGGTTTACTTTGTACAAGCTTTGTTGTATTCTAATATTCTTATTGCACAAGTATTGAAATATTATTGAAGCATTGTGATCTTGACTTAATTGTTCAAGCAAGATCTACTTATTCTTTCAGTTGCTTTTAGTTACTTCTAAAGCATGTCTATCTATTATGTAGATTTGTTCTATATCTTGTAATTGGTTCATGATTCTTATATTATCGAACTGTTAAAGTACTAGAAGTCGATTCAACTACTACTAGTTGATGATAGTTGAAACTCTAAAGTTCCCTTATCTATCCAAACCAAACTTTCTTTGGTGCGGACTTGTATTCAAATACTGAGAATGAACAACCCTAATTACTAGGGGACATTTATGCGAAAGCGTTAAGATGGTTGTGCACAATTCATAGTATAAAGGGTTGATCCCCCTGAATAAGAGTTAAAGGTCCATAGTCTTATTGAATGTTAAAGGTTTAAATAAAAATATTTATAACCTAGGACATAGTTCAAGGTCTGATGACCCTCAGATGATTCTATATTCGAATTCTGCGTATTGATGAAAGAATTATAATTCAATTCTTTATATTGATGAAAGTAAAGTTATTCAAAATCTTTTGAAACTATTCACTTATGTCATATCACTCTTGTATTTCCAAGTGAGCTTTTGTTTGCTCACTCTTGCATGTTTTATCACCACTTACAGTTGAAACCAAGAATGTTGACATACCGTCAACAAGTAAAGGAAAAGGAAAAATGGACAAGTGAAGGCTTATTGTTTCAAGTTTTGATTGTAATAAGACTTAGTTGGTTATATTTTATTTCTGCATTTATTTGATTAATGTTAAGGTTTAGTTAACCTTGGGATTTTATTTGGACAAGTTGTAATCCTTTATCAAGGAAGATTTTATTTAAGTTTTACGAAGGGTGTAATTTACTTTGCAATTCTTTATTATTGGGTAGATGTATGTTTTAGTTAGAAAGTGAACACCAAATCATGTGGAAACGAAGTACCCGGATTTGCGGGTGTCACACTTCTCCATCATTCTCCCCACATGAACTTGCTTGTGAGCTTAACTAAGGAACCAAAAAATAGCATTTGGGGAATAGGATAGGGGATTGGGCGGCTAGAAGGGTGTCCCACCCTCTCATGTTGCATTTTATTTTCTTTTGTACACAACAAGCTAGCATACATGACCCTATACACAAAAATATATATAAATACCTATATTATACACCTATATACATGTATACCTACATATATATGATAGTAGTGTGCATACAAGCCAATCATGTATGATGATAAAATACATACTTTGTAAACAATCTTATTTAATTATTAATAAAAGTATTCATTTATTAAAGGCATTTAATTCTCTACATGATGTTATTTTTATAATATGTAAAAAACCCATAGTTTTAAGCAATGCTTTTAGAATCATAATGTTGATCATGCTAATGAGATCTAAATTATTAGAAAGCTTAAAATTAAAATAGTTCACAATCGTTGGATTACTAAAAAAAGAGATTAGTAAATCCGGATAGATTGGTACATATGTTACTTGCTCATTGGATAAGGATGATTGATCTCATGATCATTTGTGTAGAGATACTAAAGCAAGTATGTAGGTGCTTATAGGAGAATAAGTTCACTGAACGTGACTCGTTATGGAATACCTAATGGAGTTTTACTTCCCTGTCAATAGGAATTCCTAATGTGATAGTAGTACAAGTGATCCTTGGACTTGAGATCATCATAATATCTTGTATGTAATGAATTATACTTTGACTTATTCTTTAAAAACCCTTAGGGTATATTAAAGGGTATCCTTGGATATAATGAGTTACATATGGAGATAATGAATAATTAATAAAGAATCTACCACTTCTAGTAAAAGAAGATATATGTCCTATGTGATTCGTTAAATGACAACCTAGTAATCTTTGGCCAAGGCAAAATGAAATTAGAAAGGAATTTCTAATTTGTATTATTTGGAGTTGTGCATTTTCCAATTGAAATACATATGATTAAATAAAATAAGACTTAACAGTAATTCCATGTCTTATATTTAATTGGGACATTGTATGGTGGAAGGATTGAATTGTACGGTAATTATTTACTCACAGGTTTTTTTATGATTAATGTTGAAATCTATATTATCTAGAAAGTCATTGATCGCTAGGGAGTCTTATCCCTATTGTAGAATAAATATTATTTATTTAAATAGATTATTAGTTTAATTTATTTATTTAAATAATATTAGAATTGTTCTAATTGATTTATTCACAACCGGTTTAATGTGGAGAACCTAAAGGGTCACACCATAAAAGGAAGAATAATTATTTAAGAAGGTAATGGCATAATCGTAATAATGCATTAAGTGTAATTAATTTAATCTATGATGATAGAATAAATTAAATAGTTTAATATTTATTATTTAATATTTTGAAAATATTAAATATAAATTAATAAGAGGAGTCTAAATAATATTATTACATTTATTATTATTTTAATTTCTAAAAAAGTTTAGGAATTAATTTAATATTAGTACTCTCATTTATTCCTAATAAAGATTAGGAGGCAAATTAATTAAATAAATTTAATTAGTTATTCCCAATGTGGTGGGAAACCTAAATTAATTAAAGGAGTTTAATTAATTAAATAAAACCTCATGTCTAATAGGATTAGAAGGGTTGACCAATATCTATATAAGAGGAGTCTTATAATAGATATTAATTGATGCAATTCCAATTGTTGGAGAGTACTCATTTTCTATAGAGGATAGAAAATTAGGGTTTAGCCAACGACTCTCCTTCTTGAATAATTCCTATTCTTTGGTGGATCACCTCTAGAGGCTAAACACTTGGGTGGCTAACATTGATCAAAGGAAGGAATCTAACCCAGAAATTTAAGGAGATCACGAAGAACAAGGAGTTGAACTCGTACCTGTAGAAGCTTCGTTCTACATGGGTATGATTCCATAACTTCGTATTTATCGTTTTAAATTAATAATTTGCGTAAAGGATGATCCGGGTAATAGTTTTGTAAAAAATTTTAAATTCTGATATACCATGCTTCTGCTAATTTTTGCAATTTGATTGCTCCATGATTTCGTACAAACCCAACAGTGGCATCAGAGCCAAACTTTTATGCAATTATTAATTATTTTAATTCCATATATGTATGGGTATGTATTTAGAATAATTTATTGGGCATAATTAATTATATAAAATTATTTTTTTATGGAAGAAAGAAAAAAAACGGAAAGCAACCTTTTTTCCCCTTCGTTGCTGCCGTGATCCATGTTATAAACTAAAGGGCGAAAGTGATTCACTTCCAAAAAGGTATCCTGATTAATTTGAACCAAAAACGTCACCTGATAACCTACTGAAGGATTCACTTTATTTTATATATATATATATATATATATATATATATATATATTATTCTTAATAATTTTATAATTAAAATAAAGAGTTTATTTTAATCTTGAAATTGGATTTCATGCAAATTAAAATTGTCCATTAAATGATACTCATATATATATGGAATGTTTTAATTCATGAGATGAATGTTTATTTATTGATGCATATGGTGATATGTATGATAATAAATGGGGTTGATTATGGACTATTGACCCATGTGATTGGATTTTATTTTAGTTGAATGCTTGAATGAATGGGTTTTATTAAATGGGGTCTGCGTACCTCGTCTTCTCTAATTTTTCTTGATGTAAAATTCTATCTCCCTCCTATGTACCCCCCCTTGACTACTGATCAAGGTTTCTATTTAAATTAAATAGTTTAATGTAATAGAAATTGTTAGAATTATCTTGAATAAATTGGAGATCAAGTAGCAAGGAGCGCGTGAAGACCCATTGTATGGAGCCCGTGTTTAAATGTAATAGTTACATTTAAATTTAAATTTTTACACCCTTAGGTTTGACCTTTTGGTTCACTTGGTGGCTCGAGTGAACCAAACTAGAATAAAAGTATACGGGTAGAATATAGTATTCTATATGTGCATGCTAAGTATTATATATATTATATTTTATACAAACATACTTCACATGTTTTAATAAAATGACGCGTATGTTATATATATATGTGCATGCGCGCTAAATAAGATGAGAAAAATAATAACAAACCCGTCAAAGAAATTATATTAAGTCCAAAGCGTTCAAAGATATTTGGAATATCGAACGTCGCCTTCTAGCATGATAAATTAATAGAATATTAAATATTTAATACAAGTTTGGTGTGCACACACAAGGCGAGTATTGCGTATTTAAGATATTAATTTAATCACATTTGATGCTTATAAAGTTAATTGAACAATATTATTTTGTTGTACACACACAAGGACAATATTTTTCTTTTTCGAATATATGGAGTGCTAGGTTGGACTTAACTTAAATCATTTTAGTTCGGATGTGCACACACTTGACCATTATATTTTAAGAGGCAAAATACAAGGAGTCATATGTTGATGTGATTGACAAGAGTTGTCTACCTATTTATTTATATATCGTTTGTTGTGCACACACAAGGCTATATACATTTGAAATGGGATCCTTAATCTCACTAGCAAATCTTTAATTAGATATTATCAAACTATATAAGTAAGAGTAATATAGTTTGAAGAAAATAGTAGGAGATACCAATTTAAAATAAGACCTAATTTATTTTGGTATATAAAATTAATTACATGAATGTTTGCTAAAAAAATTTCTTTTCACATACAAAAATTTAAAAATATCAAAATCACTAATTTCACTGCGTAGCATACTTGATGCTAACAAGCTAACCGGGCCGAATTACACGGACTGGTTAAGAAATCTGAGAATAGTTCTCACTGCTGCAAAGATTTCTTATGTCCTAAATTCACCTGTCCCTGGAACTGTTCCAGAAACAGCCTCTGAGAAAAAGATTACCACCATTGTAAAGTGGCAAGATGATGCTTCTGTGGCTCAATGCATCATGCTCGCATCCATAAACAGACCTAGCAAATGGGCAGGCTTGGCCCAAATGGACCGGGCCATCGGCGGGCCGGGCTATTGACGGACCGGGCCATAACGGCCCAGCTTTTGCTGGGCTGAAATTGTACAGCCCAAAGCCCGGCCCATGGCGGGCGAGCCGGCTCGGTCCGCGAGCCCAGATCGATTTATGCCTATATTTTGCTAAATTTCTAGATTTGGCCCAAACGGGTCGAGCCGTCGGCAGGCCAGGCCAAAATGGCCCAGCTTTTGCTAGGCTGGAAATGTGTAGCCCAAAGACCGGCCCGGCCCGCAGGCTTGGGCCAAGTTTTGCCAGGTCTATCCATGAATACCGAGCTTCGGCGTCAGCATGAAAACATGGATGCTCCTACTATGCTGCTTCACCTCAAGGAGTTGTATGGTGAACAAAGTAGGACTACAGGATATTAGATATTTATGAAGCTCTTCCGATCTCGGATAACTGGCAGCACTACCGTTGAGACTTATGTCCTAACGGTGATCAATCTGATTAAACGCCATGGACAGCTTGGGTTCGTCATGGATGGGGAGTTGAGTCAAAACTTGGTCTTGCAGTCACTCCATCATGACACATGATAGGTCTGAATTAAACTAGAGGACTAAACAGACTCAAGTTTTTCAGACTAACCAAGACGACTGAAAATTCACCTTAGGGTAAGTCGTTACCTTGAATGGTGGTGCGGTGAATTGGAAAGGTTCCAAACAGCAAAAGGTTGCTGGTTTAGTGACAAAGACAGTATATAACTGTAAGTGAAGCTGCAAGTTGATGTTTCGGATGAAAAGTTCATTACAGAACTAAGAATAGTTCCAAAGTCTCATCTTGAATCCAAACATATGTTGCGGCACTTTGATTAAAAAAATCATTAAAAGAAGAGACGTCACCTTAGAGCGTGTAGACTCTCAAGACAACATTGCAGATCCATTTACTAAAGCTTTAACAAAATAGCTGTGACACCCCCAAATCCGGGTACTTCGTTTTCACAAGATATGGTGTTCACTTTCTAAATAAAACATGCATCTATCCCATAATAAATAATTACAAAGTAGATTACAACCTTCATAATTACTTAAATAAAAATCATTTTCCTTATAAAAGGATTACAACCTTGTCCAAAATAAATCCCAGGGTTATCTAACCTTCACATAACAAATAAGTGCGAAAATAAAATATTATGAACTAAGTCTTATTACAATCAAAATTGAAGACAACAAGTCTTCACTTGCTCATCTTTCCTTTCCCTTTACTTGTTGACGGTACGTCAACATTCTCAGCATTAAGTACAAGGGGTTATAAAATGTGCAAGAGTGAGCAAACAAAAGCTCACTTGAAATATAACAATGATATAACATAACTGAATAACTTCAAAAAGGGTTTGAATAACTTTACTTTTGTCAAAATAAAAAATTGAATAATAATTCTTTCATCATATTTAAAATTCGAATATAGAATTTATCTGAGGGTTATACAACCTTGAACTATATCCTAGGTTATAAATATTTCTATTTAAAACCTTTAACAATCATTGAGACTATGGACCTTTAACTCGTACTTAGGGGGATCAGCCCTTCGTACCATGTATTGTGCACAAACATTCAACGCTTTCGCGTAGGAACCTCCACTAATAAATAGGGTTATTCATCTTAGTATTTGAATACAAGTCCGCACCAAAGAAAGTTTGGTTTGAATAAGCTTAAAGGAAATTTGGAGTTTCAACTATCATCAACTAAGGAGTAGTTGAATCGACTCACAATATTTAATTCATATTGAATTAGTAATCACATGACACATGTATATATATATATATATGCACACAAATAATTGTAAATATCTTTGTTTTAAATTATAAAATTATTTATAAAATTCTCGGGTATTATATCCTCCCCCCTTATAAAAATTTCGTCCTCGGAATTGATACAAGGTTACACAAATAGATGGGGATAGTCCCTTCTCATCTTATCCTCTAATTCCCATGTAGCCTCTATGGCGTTGTGGTTTCACCAAACTACTTTTATATAAGATATAATTTTATTCCTCAAAGTCTATTCTTTTCTATCTACTATTTGGACAGGAATCTCTTTGAAAGTCAGATTCTTCTCTACTTGAATAGGCTTATAGGATATCACATGATTATAGTCGGGCTTGTACGGATGTAACACAGAAACGTGAAACACATTGTGGATATGTTCCAGTTCGGGTGGTAAAGCTACTTTGTATGCCACTTCGCCTACTCGCTTCAATATCTCAAATGGTCCTATGAACCTTGGACTCAATTTTTCGTTCTTGCCGAATCGTATCTTTTCTTTCCAGGGAGATACTTTTAAAAATACAAAACTACCGACTTCAAAGTCTCGGTCCTGACAATGCAAATCTGTGTACTTCTTCTGTCGATCTTGAGCTGCTACCAATCTGGCTCTTATCGTTGTTACTACATCGGCTGTTTGTTGAACTAATTCTAGTCCCAAAATTCGTCGTTCTCCAACTTTGTCCCAACACAACGGTGTTCTGCACTTTCTCCCGTAAAGAGCTTCGTACGGTGGCATACCGATACTCGCATGATAACTATTGTTGTACACAAATTCTACTAAGGGTATATGGTCGTCCCAATTCCCTTTGAAGTCCATCACGCAAGCTCTAAGCATGTCCTCTAGCGTTTTAATAGTCTTTTCACTCTGTTCGTCCGTCTGAGGATGATAAGTAGTACTCAACCTTAACTGTGTTCCCATCCTCTCTTGCAAGCTTTTCCAAAAATTTGACGTGAAGCGCAGATCTCGATCGGAGATAATTGACACCATCACTCCATGTCGTGAAACGATATCCTTTACGTATAGACTTGCTAACTGATTTAAACTTAATTGAATCTTGATTGGTAGAAAATGAGTTGTCTTCGTCAATCGGTCTACGATAACCCAGATGGCATCATAACCTTTTTGCGTGACTGGAAGTCCTACCACGAAGTCCATTATAATGTGCTCCCATTTCCACTCCGGTATTTCTAAGGGTTGAAGTAACCCACTCGACCTCTGGTGTTCTGCTTTGACTCGTTGACAAGTAAGGTATCTACTGACACATTCTGCCACCTCTCGTTTCAGATTGGGCCACCAAAAGTGTTATCTAAAATCTCGGTACGTTTTTATGCCTCCTGGATAAACAGAATACGTCGTATTGTGTGCTTCGTGCAAGATTTCCTCTCTCAGCTCGATTACAGCTGGCACCTATACTCGTCCCTTAAATCTCAATATGTCATCCTTATCCATCTTGAACTTCTCTTCTTCATCTTCTACTATTTTCTTTCTTATCTTCTCGCATTCTTCATCCTTCTCTTGTGATTCCTTTACTCTATCCAATAATGTTGGACGAGCTTCCACTACAAATAATTTTTCTTCAAACCTTCCAAGTCCCTTCACTTTTATTTCTAATTTCTCCATTTCTCTTATTAACTCCTCCTAAGTTATCAACCTGGACAATTTCTACCTTTCTTTTCTACTTAGCGCGTCGGCTACTACGTTTGCTTTTCCCAGGTAATAAAGAATCTCGCAGTCATAATCCCTGATCAAATCCAACCACCTTCTCTGTCGCATGTTCAACTCCTTCTGTGTGAAGATATATTTTAGACTCTTGTGGTCCGTGTATATCTCATATTTTTCTCTGTACAGATAATGTCTCCAAATCTTTAACGCAAAAACTATTGTCGCTAACTCTAAGTCATGAGTAGGGTATCATTTTTTGTAATCCTTCAATTATCGTAATGCATATGCAATGACCTTGCCATATTGCTAGCACACAGCCAAGTCCCTTGTGCGATGCATCACTATATACCACAAAACCTCCCGCATCATCTGGCAATGATAATACCGGAGCTTCGCTCAACCTCTTCTTCAACTTCTGAAAACTTTCCTCTCATTTCTCTGTCCGTATGAACTTCACGGTCTTCCTCGTTAAATTGGTCAACGGGGTTGCTATCTTAAAAAGATCTTGGAAAAATCTTTGATAGTACCCAGCTAACCTTAAAAAACTCCTTACCTCCGTTGGTGTCTTAGGTTGTTCCCAATTACTCACTGCCTCCACCTTCGCAGGGTCCACTGAAATTCCATCCTTGTCGATCACGTGTCCTAGAAACTGGACTCTCTCCATCCAAAATTCACACTTTAAAATTTTCGCATACATTTTCTCTCTCCGTAGTGCTTCCAAAACCATCTCCAGATGTTCGGTGTGCTCTTCCTTGGCCTTTGAGTAATTCAAGATGTCATCGATGAAAAATACTATAAATTTATCAAAGTATGGCTTGAAAACTCGGTTCATCAAGTCCATGAATGTTATCGGAGCATTAGTAAATCCGAATGACATTACCAAGAACTCGTAGTGCCCATAACGGGTTTGGAATGCCATTTTTTGTATGTCCTCCTTTCGTACCTTTAACTGGTGCTAACCTGTTCGCAGATCTATTTTTGAGAAACACTTCGCTCCCTTCAATTGTTCAAAAAGGTCGTCTATCCTTGGTAACGGATACCTATTCTTGATCTTTACTCTGTTTAATTATCGATAATTGATATAGAGCCTCATCGATCCGTCCTTCTTCTTAACAAACAACACTGGTGCTCCCCAAGGAGACACACTCGGCCGTATGTAACCCTTATCGAGCAATTCTTGCAATTATATCATTAATTCCTTCATCTCTACTGGCGTCATACGATATGGAGCTTTCAAAATCGATACAGTTCCCGATGCTAAGTCTATTACGAATTCGATTTCTCTGTCTGGCAGAAGTCCAGGCAAATCGTTCGGAAATACTTCTTAAAATTCTCTCACTACGGATATATCCTTCATTTCTACTCCCTTTTTTCGAGTATCTATATGTAAGCCAAGTAACCTACACATCCTTTTCTTAACAATTTCTTGGCCTGCATCATCGTAAGACATCATGATTGCTTAAGCGATGAGCTACCATAAAACACCACCTTAGACCGATTCGGAGTCTGAAGGTTCACTCTTTTGTTCTGACAGTCAATTATCGCAGCATGGTTATACAACCAATCCATTCCCAATATCACGTTAAATTCTCTCAATCTAATCGGAATCAAGTCTACACTTAGTTTGTGATCTCTAATGTTTGCGCAAAAATTTCGGTATACGAACTCTACGGGGATTACTTCCTTATTCGCAACTTCTATGTTCAAAGGATTTCCTAATCGTTCTTAGGGTAAGTTTAATCGACTAGCAAATTCTTCATACACAAATGAACAGGTAGCACCCGAATCAAATAATACATAGGCATTTATAATATTGATTGGGATAATACCTAACACCACGTCCTTCGCAGCTACTGCGTCCTGGACAGTCAAGTTAAAGGTTCTGGCAGTTGGTTGGTTGGATTGCGTCGGTCCACCAATCATCATCTTGTTGCCTCCTTCTGGTTGGCCGCTTCCTCCGCTGCTTTTCTTCGGGCAATCTTTGAATTGATGCTCAGTTAAACCACAAGTAAAGCATCCTTTGATCTTATTCGGCTTTGGGCAGTTTGGTGCAATGTTCCCCTCCTAGCTGCAGTTGTAACAGACACTACGTCCTTTCCAGCATTCTCCCTGGTGATTCTTTTCACACCTCGGGCATCCCTCAGCTCTCTTCTTAAACCCTCCTGAATAATTTCTTGACTGATTGTTATTTCTGTTGTTGTTGTAGTTGTTTTTATTATCTCATTTCCTCTTTCCCATATTGCTTCCTCCACTGCTACTTCCTCCATGGCTTTTCCCTTTGGTATTATTGCTCTTCTTTTCCTTTTTGTACTGACTCAGAGCCTCACTACCTCCCTCTGCAATGATAGCCTTCTCCAACAGTGTGGAGAACGAGTCGATCTGGAGAATCGACACTTTGTTGAACAACCAAGGTTTCAGTCCTTGTTCGAAGCGTCTGGCTTTCCTTTCTTCATTCTCTACCTAGTGTGTTGCAAATCGGACGAGCTCATTGAACTTAGTCGCATATTGCGCAACCGTCATCTCCCCTTGTTTTAGTTCTAGGAACTTCACCTCCATCCTATTCTTCATGCTCTTCGAGAAGTAATTCTTATCAGCATACGACGTCATCATCATAGCTTCTCTCATATCATTTCACTGGCGATCCAGTTTGGTCATTTGGGTTTCTTTCAATCATTATTTTCTTAGAATACAAATATCCACATGTGAGGTACGACTCTTTCAACCCTTTATTTTATATCTTCATAAACTAGCGATAATAGACATGTTAAATATAGATAAATCTTGCGTTAAAATCTTTGAAAAAGGTTTTAAAAGAGAAGACTTTGTTTAACTTGTTATGAATTTAATTAATTCTGATAAGCGTCCGTGGAGCAAGAATCACGGGAACAATTAGAGAATTAAGACTATTCAACCTTTGATTAGGCACGAAGTCCTAGTTCAAAGCACTATTTAGAGCAAACTTGACCTCATATGCATGTTTGCACTTTGCGATTGCCCTAACTCTTAGTAGCGGCCAACCTAATGCCTTGAATTGTGTCCTAGGTTACTCGAGTAATTAAGCCTAAAGGGTGTCTTTACACCTGGTGCCCTAAAACCATCTGATTTGGGAGTCACCGGCTCAACGCTCGCTATATTGGTAACTTAGTGCCTAAGAAAATGAGCATTGCGAGAAGAAAAATGCGAGACCTTAGCAGATCCGAATCGTGGCATGTGTTACTCGAGTAATTAAGCCTGAGGGGTGTCTTCACACATGGTGCCCTAAAACCGTCTGGTTTGGGAGTCACCGGCCCAACGCTCTCTACCTGGGAAATTTAAGCCTAAGAAAAAGAACCTTGCGAGGTCAGGCGAGGAGAAAATCGAGTAGACCGCCTGACTTGTCTCGAAGTGTGGCCTTTGTTACTCGAGCAAGTAAACCCGAAGGGGTGTCTTTACACCTAGTACCGTAAAGCCGTTTGGTTTGGGAGTCATTGGTCCAAAACTCGTTAAATGGGTAACTCTAAATAGCCTAAGAAAACGAGACAAGTTAAGCGAGGGAAAAAGGGAAAAAGAAAGTTTGGAATCAAGAAAAATTTTCAAGATGGAAATGAGATCATCTAAAAGTCATAGAAGAGAAACCCCTACTAAGGGTTGCATCACTCATAGTGCATGTGTCATATGAAGTAAATTCTGTGAATAACAATGTTTAGAGCAAAGATGAAGTATCTCTGAATCTGATCCTACCCATGCACAATGACCATGGATGCTTAAAAATTTTCTTACTATTTCATAACTCATTCAATTTCATAGATTTTAACTTCATATTATACTAATTTTGATGGCCCGATTCGTCAAGCTTTTGGCGCATTTTGTTATTCGTCTGATATGCAGGATATTGCTCACTTATGACATGGCCAACAAGTCGAGTTTTTATATGAATCCCCGATAACAACATGAGAAAGGGCTGGGGCATTTTGTGATTCAATGAAATGGATTGAGTCTAAGGCGGGATCAAGCTTATCATCAAAAGAAATGAGAGGACTTCTGAAAGAAATGACAATGACATAAGTTTGCGACGACAAAAGAAGGAAAAAATTCCCAAGGGAACCCATAACTCAAAAATAAGAGCCCAACAAAAGGTCTAGCAAATGAAATCTACATCATCAAACATGTCAACCTGCGCCAAGTCCTCATAAGTCGAGGCCTCTGCACCGAAGTTCAAATCTAGGCAGTGAAAGAACGACCCGCACCCTCCAAGGATGTTAACTAAACCCATGGTTTTCAGTTAAACCAATATCTAATCCAGTGAGGTCACAAGTAAAAAGCTCAGCCTCTTTTTATAATCAATGATTAAAACCGTTGGATTCAATCCCAGCGTATGCATCGACATCAATCCTCGATAGAAATAAAAACGTTGGAGTCAACCCCAGCGTAAGCATCAGCAACACTGATGGATATGAAAATGTTGGTGTCAACCCCGGCGTAGGCATCAGCAACACTGATGAATATGTGATAAGTAGGTTTTATAACTACTTATCTGATATCAACTAACTGCATTTGTTGCTTAATCCCATGCTTTATAGTAGTTTTTCATACATTTCATTTCCATTTTGTAGGACTCATGCTCAGAATCTAACTTGATGGCATTCGAAGACAACTGGATGTGAGAACAACCTAAAGTGAATGTAAACTGAGCTAATAGGAAGCTAAAGTGATCAAGTCTTGGAAGGAATGAAGCAGCAGCAGTAGAAGAGAGAATTCAGAACTGGTGCACGGAGCGGCCGCGCCCAAAGTGAACTATTGGGCAGCGCAGTCGTGCCCTATCTTAGATAGCCCAGTCTTACAGCGCTGCCGCGTCCAACTTGACCTTGTGGGCAGCGCGGTCGCGCCGCGTTAGGGTTGACCCAAAATTTAACTTTTCATTTACGTAGCCAATTGGATTTTAGCTTGAAGGAAGGGTCATTGGAGGTTAATAATGATATAATAGAATGTATTTTGGCCAATTTTAGGCATCCTAGACTTATTCATATTGTATATTCCATTTTGGGGATTCACCTTAGATTTGCTAATTTCATTTTCTAGATTAGCATACAGTAGATTAGATCTTTGGAGATTAAAGCAATTGGAGATCATTGAAGGTTCAAAGCTGGAGTAAGAGAGAATCAGATTTGTATATTTTAATTCTTATCTTCTCTTTATTTCTTTCTTTATCTTTCAATGTATAATCAATTGTAGGTATTGGATTTTGATTCTATGATGAACTAAACTCTATTTTGAGATTGTAATGGATCCTATTACTAGCTAAAATTGATATGCTTCTTTGTTGTGTTCTAATTAATTACTTAATTGCCTTATCAACAATTACTGTGATAATATATATGAACTCGAGAGATGGATTATAGGTTTAGATCTGATCATAATAGCATGTGTTTGTGACTTCTACATGGCGATGGAATTCATTATTTGTGTGTAGGATAGAGATATTCATATGCATCGCATGTAATCTATTGAGAACTTGAGCTTAAACCCTCTTTAATTGTAATTCACATAGAGATATAATGGATTAGTTAATTAAGGTGTTCCTCTTAATTCTATCATCTGTGGATTTAATTTGATATGGGTATGGTGCATCGAAAGATGGTTATATTTTACCTTCGTGTTCTCGGTTAACAATCCAAAGCAATTGATTAGGCTTAACAGGAAGTGTGTCGATATAAGTGAAGCAGTAGGTGAAATTATAAATCTCAAATCTCCTTTATCTAATTTATTCATGTGTTAATTAGTTTAAATTTTTAATTAGTCATTTTAGATAATACACAAACTTGATCATCTATTTAAAGAGACTGAGATAATTACAAAATTAGTGCATGTTAGATTAAAATACAGTTTATTATTCTCTGTAGGATCGATACTCTACTTTCATTATATTACTTGTTGACCACGTATACTTACGTTCTGTGCATTGATTTTATAATCCAATTAACAAGTTTTTGGCACTGTTGTCGAGGAATAATTAAACTATTTTTATTACTTTAATCATCAGTTTAAAATAGATCAGTTTTAGTTAAACAAATTTTCTTATTTTATTTTTTTCACTTTTTGTTTCAGGTACTCTTGAGTAGTTTATGCAAACTCGATCTAAGAAACCTGAGTTGTTGCCTTACGAGCACGACATCGAAAGAAGGTTTCAGTAGTTGAGTAAGTGGATTAGGGAAACTCGAGAGGTACTAGAAACACCAGTAAACATGGTTGCAGAAGAACAAAAAGCACTACGAGATTATGCTACACCACGAATTAATGAATTGCAAGCAAGAATCACAAGGCCAACCATAGCAGCAAATTCCTTTGAAATCAAACCGGCGACAATTCAAATGATTCAAAATTTGGAATAGTTTGGGGGAATGGCTAATGATGACCCGAATGAGCACTAGGTAAGCTTTCTAGAGATATGTGATGCATTCAGTACAACAAGGTATCGGATGACATAGTGAGACTTAGACTATTTCCATTTACATTAAGGGACAAAGCAAAAGGATGGTTACACTCATTACCACCAGGCTCCATTACCACTTGGAGTGACTTGGCCCAGAAAATCTTATCAAAATTCTTTCCACCGGCGAAGACTGCTAAGATGAGAAACGATATTACTACATTTGAGTAACAACATGGGGAATCACTCTATGAGGCTTGGAAAAGGTATAAAGAGTTGTTGAGAAGGTGTCCACATCATGGGCTTCCCCAATGGTTGCAAATGAATACATTCTACAATAAGTTAGGTAGTAATACTCGAACAAGCATTGATGCAGCTTCTGGAGGGGCATTTATGGCTAAGACATTTGAGGAGGCATATTAATTATTAGAAACCATAGAAATCAACAATTATCAATGGCCAACTTCTAGGATGAATCAACAAAAGGTAGCTCGTGTATTAGAGGTGGATGCAGTTACAGCACTGGCAGCTCAAATGTCAGCACTGTCAAAGAATATAGATGCAATTACAAGAGCAAATCTTCAACAAGTATCTTATGTATGTGAGATGTGTGCGGGGGCACATCCGACTGAGTAATGTGCCATCAATCATGAGGCAGTACAGTTTGTGCGTAGCTATCAGCGTTCACCAAATCCATATCCGAATAGCTATAATGCGGGGGCAAGGAACCATCCTAATTTCTCATGGAGCAATAACCAAAATCATCAACAAGCTCCACGACCGTCATATCCCTCGGGATTTCAAAATCATCATCAACAGGTAGCTTCACCTCCATAACCAGAAAAGAAGTCCGATTTAGAGCAGCTATTGATGAAGTATATAGCTAATAATGATGTGATGATGAAGAGTCAAGCAGCTGCTATCAGAAATATGGAGAATCAAGTGGGCCAAATGGCTAACATGTTGACAAACAGACCTCAAGGATCTCTTCCAAGTAATACAAAAGTCAATATAAAGAGAGATGAGAAGGGGCAATTGTGACGCCCCCAAATCCGGGTCCCTTTTATTACTTAATATTCGGTGCAGTCACGGTACTACTAGTCGAACTATTACATCTTTTATTCATTACATAAAGAATATAACTTTACTTTATTACAATTTAGAATATAAATTCCTTCCATTTCCAGGATCTGTATAATGACCCCAAACTTTTATAAGTTCCAATCTCGGTCATTTACCATTCCTGTCTTTACATCATATTTGATATTATAAAAATGCGGAACAATTTAAACTTTTCAATATCCTTTGAATAAAATCTTTTATTGATTTTATAACTTGAATAAATTACATATCCTTGAATCAAATATATTATGATTCATTCTATTTGAATTATTGTATAAGATTTTACATCTTGATTCGATATCCTCTATGTATGAACTAATACATCTTTACAATACGACTAGTATTAAACATCGTAAACAACTATCAAGTACATCTCCTAGAACCTCAACATGGTTCAAGAGCATAACTTTAATTAAACAGTAATCTTCTTTCAATGCTAACAAACTCTATCAATCACTTAGCACGTAACTTTACCGTGAATCCTTAACCTGCAAAAATGGTTAATTGCAAGAGTGAGCTCGACAGCTCAGTAATTCTAACAGTTTTCATACATCACATAGCATATAATATCATGCTCAGTTCATGCATTCATAATCATCTAAACATACTACGCATGTTACTTCTCACATAACAGGCATAGAGATTAACTTCATAAATATATCATCAAAGATCAGCTTTCAAATATCATACATATTCCATACGCATTTCATATCAACATTCTCATAGAATAATATAATTCAACTAACAGTTATCAATTTCATATAACAAATAGGAACTGAAAGACTTGCCTGATTCGTAGTTTATCAACTACGACTTAACTGCTTAAAGCTATTTGCGCTTCGTGTATTCCTACACAGTTATCTAATCATGGATTCATACTCATCAGTCATACATTTTATACGCTCTTAATATAAGAACAATTATCGTTTCCTAACTTGGTTTCATTTTTACTTGAACTTAGGATAACCATGAGACTAGCTCATTCTACTATCATATTTATCTAAACAATCTTGTTTCATATCTTGTAGTCCTTAAGGACAACATATAACCATAACTTAAGACCATGCAGTTAACAAACTGCTCTTGGCCACTCTGCAGAACGGCGCGGCCGCTCTGCATTTAAGCTTGGGAGTGGTGCGGCCGCGCTACTCCCTGCTAAAACCAGACAAGAGTATTTCATTGGACAGTTTAGTCTCTAGTCCTAACATGTGTTCTGATACATATTATACATCAAGTAGAATGTGATCTTTCTTCAAGTTCACATTCAAACTTCTTAGCTCCATATTGATTTATTTCAATCAATAAGGCTTAACAACTTTCTTTAACAAGATTAAATGTTATAAGTTTTCAAACCACGTATTAGTACTATTAAGCCTTAATGCGCATGCTCATATATATCTATCTTATTTACATAGACATAGCATAGCGAATTACTTGAAAACTTATGTTAACCCATGTTTGAATAGTCTAATTCATGCTTAGCTACATGGTGGACACACTCGACACGTTCTAGAGGCATAAAGTGTCATAGCATACATGCTTGAAAAGTCAGAATACACTTTACACAATGTTCAAGACTATTAGTTCTTAAACTTCCATGTTTCCCTTCAAATCATCCTAAACCAAGATATAACAATTTCAAGTATATGCAAGGTAACTTTAAAACTTCATTTACACATAGTTAATAAAATCTCTCTTTTGAAAACTTACTTCAAAACATGCTCGGATAGGTTATATCATGCTTAACAACCTTTCATAGTGTCTAACAAGGTGTGTGCACATACATGACATCTAAGTCATGTTAAAAGCACTAGCATGTATGCTCAAAAATATCAGAATCTAGTTACACTATAATCATGCAACATAGTTTGCAAAAAATTCAAGTTTTGCTTTTTGAAATCATTTCCAATTTAAACCATGTGTTCTAGTGTATGCTCAATACCTTAGACTCACATTTCATGCATATCTAGACCATACGATCATGCCCAAAAGTCAAAATATAAACATGGTATGTATATATCAAAGTTCATTTTAAAAATTCTAAGTTCATTTATAAAACTCATACTCCCTTTAGTAAATGTTCTCTAATGAGGTCAAACATGTTCATGCTAGGTCTAGGTACATATTATACGTGTTAAACTAGTTTCCATGCATGTCTATGTGATTCCAACACGTTTGGACTTAACAGATTTTAATAGAAAGCAATGTCCAGTTCTGGTGCACGGCGCAGCTGCAATGTGCTGAACCGTGGGAGCGGCGCAGCAGCGCTTCCCCAGGCTTGTTCCATAAATAGCATCCAGCGCAACTATGCTGGAATGAACTATAGAATGGGCGCAGCTGCGCCCTTACGAAAAAACTTCAGAAGGGTCTCTACTTCTGCAGAATCCCAACAACCCATACACTAACTATACAATGCAGCATGATTACACCATTACAATGCTTCCATACATGCATACGAACTCTTCTAACACCATGACAACAACTTACAACTCAATTACCATTTCATTCTTGTAATTTCTTAAGAATTCACCAACTTAGAATTTATGAGCATGCTTAAGAATTATTACCTGCTTGGAGTTGAATTACCCAACCAAGCTTTCAATTTCAGATAGCCCTATCAACTAGCAACTCACTTTCCATCTAACTTAACAGAAGATTTTGGCAAAACAATTGTGGAGAGGAGAGTCTTGATTTATAGAAAATCTATTACCCATTTAAGAGCTTTGTCCACCATTTTCAACTCACGGAAAGAAGAAGAACACGTTGGATCTAAGGGAGTTGGTGGAGTAGCAATTGTTGCACCGTTTCGGTGTTCACAAAAATGGGCACAAAACACGTGCAAGTATACATGGTCAACAAGTAATAAATTCGATAAGTCGAGATCGTTCCCACAGAGAAAGGAGTCAGGCTTAAACTATCATACAACAGTCCTATGGTTATTTTTGTCTGCTCAAACGTGTGTCAAAGTATTTTTTAATTAACTATACTGGTTTTAAAATAAACTTAACTAATTAACAAGCAAGGGGTTCAAATTAGAGAAATATGGGATCCTAACTTCATCTATCGCATCGTCTAGGTTAACAACACCTCAAATCATGTATGAATTACACATAGGAATGCTAGCCGGGAGCACAAATGTGAGACAGGGATATCTTTCAATAAACCCAATCCATATCATATAATATCCACAAAAGAGATTGAAATCACATGAACATCGATAAAACCTAAATTGCTATATGTCTATGTAATTTACAAGCTAAACCAATTTAAGTGCAAGCTCCCTATTGACTACACATGGCAATACGGTATATTTCTATCCAGATTAGGAATCACAAAACTCATCAAATGCAAGTTTCACAAACACATGCTAGCATGGAAAAATCTAAGTTTACACTTCCTCTTTCGATTCCATATAAACTATTACAGTAGATGTTAATCAAGCATCTAAACATAAAACACAACCATGCTAGGCAAACCATACATTCCCATCCATACATTTCAAAGAGGCATAAAACCCTAGACTAAGCAAATAGAATCCATTAGAATCCCATAATGGAAGTTAGTTCATCACTAAACCACCAACCATTATGGGATTTAAGCCAAGCATTGAACAACTATGAAAGTAGAGAAAAGAGAGATAGAGAGTGCAAATCTTGTGGTTCCCCTTTTTAATAGAAGCTAGCGAGCTTGAGTTTAGACCACAAATAAGCTCCAAGATGAGCCCTAGAAATGAAACCTACTTAGAACTAGAAGAGGAAAAGAGTGAAGCTCTCCAACTCTCTAGCTCTCTACAAACCCTAGAAATGTAAGACAATACTTGAAAATAAATTGAAGTCTGAGTTATGATAAGTGATGCTCGTCCCTTGCAAACATAAGCCTTAATTAGATTACATTCAGCCAAGAAAACAAAGTAAAAGTCAACATTTGGGACCGGCGCGGCCGCGCTGGCTGAAGCCTTAAACATGGGGCGGCGCGCGCGTCCTCAGGTAGAGTCTCTGACTTTGCCAGGCAGCGCGGGTGCACTGAGGCCCTTTGATTTCCTGGCGCGGCCGTGCGAGCCAGTTTCTTCAGCTGATGCAATTTGGCTTCTTTTTCCTTCACCTTGCCTGCCTTGAGGTCAAATGCACATGTCCTCACCTCAAGCCATCTTTATACCAAGCTATCCTCATGCCATCCCACATTTGATTCTTCTATCCAATTCCTTGCCAAATCATGCCAAAACATGCCATTATTGTGCCATTTCATGCCAAAAGAGTTTCCTGTCTAAAATGCATAACACAAAGATAAAATGCGTTAAAAGACAATAAAGTGCTTGAGTTTAAGCCATAATCATAGCTAGTTGGCGTCCAATAAGTAGGTATAAAACCTACTTATCAGCAATCATGTCTACTAATTGAGCCACTTCCCTTCTCATCATTAGCTACATTATAAGTTTGATCTTGCAAGCAATAGTCTTTGATTACATTGATTTTGAGAGATAGACTAGACTAGGCAATTGGTCTATTCACGTGAGGAGAAGATGGGACTCTCATTGTGGAACAAATTTTAATCTCAGCAACTTAGAAGCAATGTAGCTATACATTACTTAAGCCTTCACACACACACACACACATACACACACACACACACACATACACACACACACACACACACACACACACACACATATATATATATATATATATATATATATATCCCTACACAATATAATGTGTATACTTAGGTTATATTCCTTTTGGGCTTATTAAGTCAACTTCAAGGACTTAATGTTACTACATTACATTAAGTCATAGGTACATATATATACATATATACACCCACATATAATAAACATACCAATACACATACTAACGTACCTTATGTACATTGATTCAATTCAATTAATATTACATCTTATAATATGGTCATAAAGTATTATCATTACAATACTTACATATGTGATCTCATAACATATATACTTGCACATAGCAATTAATTCTCATAATAATATTAATTAATCACCCATTAAATTTTTCAATAAATGCTTATTCCATCACTTTGCCACACCAGACATATCTCACAAGCTCAATATTAAGCTCATTATCACTTCCATCACACTTTAATATTATAAGGTGAAAGTAATATGCATACAAGCCAATCATATATGATGATAAAGCATATACTTTAGAGGCAATCTTATTTATTTATTAATAAAAATATTCATTTATTAAAGGCAATTAATTATCTACATGGTGCTGTTTTTATAATATGTAAATAACCCATAGTTTTAAGCAATGCTTTTAGAATCATGATGATGATCATGCCAATGAGATCTATATTCTTAGAAAGCTCTAAAACTAAAATAGTTCCTAATCATGGGATTACTAAAAAAGGGGATTAGTAAATCTGGATAGATTAGTACATATGTTGCTTGCTCATTGGATGAGGATGATTGATCTCATAATCATTTGTGTGGAGACACTAAAGCAAGTATGTAGGTGCTTATTGGAGAATAAGTTCACTGAACGTGACTCGCTATGGAATACCTAATGGAGTTTTACTCGCCTGTCAATAGGAATTCCTAATGTGATAGTAGTACAAGTGATCCTTGGACTTGAGATCATCATAGTATCTTGTATGTAATGAATTATACTTTGACTTATTCCTTAAAGCCCTTTAGGGTATATAAAAGGGTATGCTTGGGTATAATGAGTTACATATGGAGACAATGAATGATCAATAAAGAATCTACCACCTCTAGTAAAGGAGGAGATATGTCCTATGTGATTCGTTAAATGACAACCCAGGAATCATTGGCCAAGGTAAAATGAAATTAGAAAGGAGTTTCTAATTTACATTATTTGGAGTTGTGCATTTTCTAATCGAAATACATATAATTAAATAAAATAAGACTTGACAGTAAATTCATGTATTATATTTAATTGGGACATTGTATGGTGGAAGGATTGAATTGTATGGTAACTATTTACTCACAGGTTCTTTTATGATTAATGTTGAAATCTATATTATCTGAAAAGTCGTTGATCGCTAGGGAGGCTTATCCCTATTGTAGAATAAATATTATTTATTTAAATAGATTATTAGTTTAATTTATTTATTTAAATAAGATTAGAATTGTTCTAATTGATTTATTCACAACCGGTTTAATATGGAGAACCTAAAGGGTCACACCATAAAATGAAGAATAATTATTTAAGAAGGGAATGGCATAATCGTAATAATGCATTAAGTGAAATTAATTTAATCTATGGTGATAGAATAAATTAAATAGCTTAATATTTATTATTTAATATTTTGGAAATATTAAATATAAATTAATAAGAGGAGTCTTATTAATATTATTATAATTATTATTATTTTAATTTCTAAAGGAGTTTAGTAATTAATTTAATATTAGTACTCTCATTTATTCCTAATAAGATTAGGAGACAAATTAATTAAATGAATTTAATTAATTATTTCCCATGCGGTGGGAAGCCTAAATTAATTAAAGGAGTTTAATTAATTAAAAGAAATCCCATGTCTAATAGGATTAGAAGGGTTGACCAATATCTATATAAGAGGATTCTTATAATAGATATTACTTGATGCAATTTCAATAGTTAGAGAGTACTCCTTTTCTATAGAGGATAAAAAACTAAGGTTTAGCCAAACACCCTCCTTCTTGATAATTCATCTTCCTTGGTGGATCACCTCTAGAGGCTAAACACTTGGGTGGCTAACGTTGATCAAAGGAAGGAATCTAACCCGGAAATTCAAGGAGATCTCGAAGAACAAGGAGTTGAACCCGTACCTGTGGAAGCTTCGTTCTACAATGATATGATTTTATAACCTCTTATTTATCGTTTTAAATTAATAATTTGCATAAAGGATGATCCGGGTAATGGTTTAGTAGAAATTTTTTTAAACTCTGATATATTATGCTTCCGCTAATTTTTGCAATTTGATTGCGTCACGATTTCTTACAAACCCAACAGTGGCATCAGAGCCAAACCTTTATGCAATTATTAATTTATTTTTGATTTCATATACATATGGGTATATATTTAAAATAATTTATTGGGCATAATTTTATTGTATAAAATTATTTTTTTTATGAAAAAAAAAATGTCTTTTTTTTTTGGGACGAATCACAATTTTTTTTTTTGGTGCTAATCTTGAATTCTGCAAAGAGAAGGTGTGTCTCTTTCTTACTCCAAAAAGAAGATGACCCATCAGGAAAGGACTCTTTAATAAACCTGCAGGACTCTTTTAATAAAAGTAGGTGACTTTTTTTAAAAAAATAAATGTGAATTTATATTATATATGTATATATATGATATATTTATATATTATATTCTAAATAATTTTATAATTAAAATAAAGAGTTTATTTTAGTCTTGAAATTGGATTTCATGCAATTTAAAATTGCCCATTAAATGATACTCATATATATATGGAATGTTTTAATTCATGAAATGAATATTTATTTATTGATATATATGATGATATGTATGATAATAAATGGGGATTGATTATGGACTATTTGACCAATGTGATTGGATTTTATTTTAGTTGAATACTTGAATGAATGGGTTTTATTAAATGGGGTCTGTGTACTTCGTCTTCTCTAATTTTTTTTTTCTTGATGTAAAATTCTATCTCCCTCCTATGTACTTTCCCTTGACTGCTGATCAAGGTTTCTATTTAAATTAAATAGTTTAATGTAATAGAAATAGTTAGAATTATCTTGAAAAAATTGGAGACCAAGGTGCAAAGAGCGCGTGAAGACCCGTTTGTATGGAGCCAGGGTTTAAATGTAATAGTTATATTTAAATTTAAATTCTTGCACTCCTAGGTTTGACCTTTTGGTTCACTTGGTGGCTCTAGTGAACCAAACTAGAATAAAAGTCCATAATCAATCCGGGTAGAATATAATATTCTATATTGTATGCTAAATATTATATATATTATATTTTATGCAAACATGCTTCGCATGTTTAATAAAATGACCCGTATTTTATATATATGTGTGCATGCGCGCTAAACAAGATGAGACAAATAATAACAAACCCCTCAAAGAAATAATATTAAGTCCGAAGCGATCAAATGATATTTGGAATATCGAACGTCGCCTTCTAGCATGATAAATTAATAGAGTATTAAATATTTAATATGAGCTTGTTGTGCTATCCACAAGGCGAGTATTGCGTATTTAAGATGTTAATTAATCACATTTGATGCTTATCAAGAAAATTGAACGATCTAGTCTTGTTGTGCTATCCACAAGGACGAACATTTTTCTTTTTTGAATTTATGGAAGTGCTAGGCTGGACTTAACTTAAATCATTTTAGTTCGGATGTGCACACACTTGACCATTATGATTTAAGAGGTAAAATAAAAGGAGTTATATAGTGATGTAATTGACAAGAGTTGTCTACCTATTTATTTGTATATCGCTTGTTGTGCTATCCACAAGGTTATATACATTTGAAATGGGATCCTTATTCTCACTAGCAAATCTTTAATTAGATGTTGCCGAACTATATAAGTGAGGGTAATATAGTTTGATAAAAATAGTGGGAGATACCAATTTAAAATAAAGACCTAAATTTATTTTGGTATGCAAAATTAATAAAATGAATGTTTGCTAAAATGTTGTTTTTCACATGCAGAATTTTAAAATGTCAAAATCACTAATTTCACTGCGAAGCATACTTGATGCTAATAAGCTTACCGTGCCGAATTATACGGACTGGCTAAGAAATCTGAGAATAGTTCTCACTGCAAAAAAGATTTCTTATGTCCTAAACTCACCTGTCCCTGGAACTGTTCCAGAAACAGCCTTTGAGGAAGAGATTGCCACCATTGTAAAGTGGCAAGATGATGCATCTGTGGCTCAATGCATCATGCTCGCATCCATGAATAACGAGCTTCAGCGTCAGCACAAAAATATGGATGCTCCTACTATGTTGATTCACCTCAAGGAGTTGTATGGTGAACAAAGTAGGACTGCTAAATATGAGATATCTAAGGAGCTCTTCCGATCTCGGATGACCAAGGGCAAAGTGAACATAAAGGAACAAAAGAAATCTGATCCAGCTAGCAAAGGAATGTGCTTCCATTGCAACGAGCCGGGTCATTGGAAGAGGAACTGCAAGAAGTTTCTGGCAAAGAAGAAGCTTGGAGAAGCTTCGACTTCCAATCAAGGTTTGTTCATGATTGAAATTAATTTTTCAGAAAGTCAAAATTCTACTTGGGTATTGGATACCGGCTGTGGTTCTCACATATGTAATAATGTGAAGGGACTGGTCAGAAGTAGAAAGCTGAACAATGATGAGGTGATCCTGCGAGTGGGGAATGGAGCAAAGGTTGCTGCATTAGCTGTAGGAACTTATTATTTATCAATGCCTTCGGGCAAATCCATTTATCTTAATAATTGTTATTATGTTCCGAATATTATTAAAAATATTATTTCAATTTCTGTATTGGATATGGAAGGATTTAACGTTGTTATAAAGAACAATAGTTGTTCTATTTATAAAGACGATATTTTATATGGTGTTGGAAATTTGCGAAATGGACTTTATACACTTGACTTACAAGAAAATATTTTTCAAATTGAACAAACTAAGAAAAGGAAAAGAGATGATATTAATTATACCTACATGTGGCACTGTAGACTCGGTCATATCAATGAAACAAGATTATCCAAGTTGCATAAAGATGGGCTCCTTGAGTTATCTGATTATGAATCATATCCAACTTGTGAATCTTGTCTCATGGGTAAAATGACTAAATCTCCTTTTAGTGGAAAAGGAGAAAGAGTTACAGAGTTGTTGGCATTGATTCACACAGACGTTTGTGGACCTATACAACAAGTGCACGGGGTGGGTATTCTTATTTTATTACTTTCACTGATGATCACTCAAGATTTGGATATGTGTATTTAATGAAATACAAGTTAGAATCATTTGAAAAGTTCAAAGAGTTCAGAAGTGAAGTAGAGAAACAAACGGGCAAGAGTATAAAGATACTTCGATCAGATTGAGGTGGAGAATACTTAAGCGGTGAGTTTCTCAATTATCTCAAAGAAAATGGTATAATCTCACAATGGACTCCTCTAGGTACACCACAGTTAAATGGAGTATCTGAAAGGAGAAATCGAACACTGTTGGACATGGTTCGATCTATGATGAGTTTTACCGACCTTCCAATTTCCTTATGGGGATATGCCCTAGAAACGGCTGCATACCTACTTAACAAGGTACCTACCAAATCCGCCCCAAAGACTCCATATGAGATATGGAAGGGGAGGAAACCAAATCTTAAGCATGTTAAGACTTGGGGTTGTCCAGCTTATGTCAAAAAGTTTGAAAACGATAAGCTACAGACTAAATCCGATAAGTGTAGATTTGTGGGATACCCTAAAGAAACTTTAGGGTATTGTTTCTATCATCCAACTGATCAAAAGGTGTTTGTTGCGAAACATACTGCCTTCTTGGAAAAGGATTTTATCCATGAAGGGGTCAGTGGGAGTAAGATATATCTTGAAGAAGTTCAAGACCCACAAATTACCACGGATCAAAGTCAGGTACCTGACAAAGTAGAAGAACCTACTATACCACACCCTGTTCGTAAATCTGGAAGAGTACCGAAGATACCTGAGAGATATAGATTCGTTATAGAGGATGACGATGAGTTACACATCATGAATGATGATGATCCATTGAATTACGAACAGGCTATGAGTAATAAAGACTCAGGGAAATGGCTTGAAGCTATGAAATCCGAAATAGACTCCATGTATGAAAACAAAGTATGGACTTTGATTTCACCACCTGAAGGCATTAAGCCTATTGGGTGTAAATGGGTCTTTAAAAGAAAGACTGGAGCGGACGGCAAGGTAGAGACCTATAAGGCCCGACTGGTTGCAAAAGGTTTCAAACAAAGACAAGGAGTTGACTATGATGAAACCTTCTCACCAGTAGCTATGCTCAAGTCCATTCGGATTTTGCTTGCGATTGCAGCTTATAACGACTATGAGATCTGGCAGATGGACGTGAAAACGGCCTTCCTCAATGGGAAACTTGAGGAGGATGTGTATATGACACAGCCAGAGGGATTTGTTTCAAAGGTTGGAACAAATCAAGTCTGTAAGCTGCAACGATCCATTTATGGATTGAAGCAAGCTTCTCGTAGATGGAACATTCGTTTTGATGAGATAATCAAAGAGTTTGATTTTGTCAAAAACGACGATGAACCATGTGTGAACAAGAAGGTTAGTGGGAGCGCAGTTTCATTCCTTGTATTATATGTTGATGATATATTAATGATAGGGAATGACATTCCTATGCTACAATCGATTAAAATCTGGTTATCTAAACACTTCTCCATGAAGGACTTGGGAGAAGCATCCTATATTTTGGGGATAAAGATCTATAGAGATAGATCTAAAAGGATGCTTGGTTTATCCCAAGGAACGTACATTGAAGCAATGCTAAAGAGGTTTAGCATGGAAGATTCCAAAAGAGGTCTCATGCCGATGAGCCATGGAATACATCTCTCCAAGAAATAGGCCCCAAAGACACCTGAGGAAAGAGACCGTATGAGTAAGATCCCTTATGCTTCTGCAATAGGATCTATCATGTACGGTATGATATGTACTAGACCGGATGTTGCTCATGCACTTAGTGTAATGAGCAGATACCAGTCAAACCCTGGAGAAGAGCACTGGAAGGCAATGAAGAATATCCTAAAGTACTTGAGAAGGACTAAAGATATTTTTCTTGTCTACGGTGGGTCTGAATTAAAACTCAAGGGATTCACAGACTCAAGTTTTCAAACAGACCAAGATGACAGTAAATCTGTTTCAGGGTATGTGTTTACCTTGAAAGATGGTGCAGTGAATTGAAAAGGTTCCAAACAACAAAAGGTTGTTGGTTTAGTGACAAAGACAAAGTATATAACTGTAAGTGAAGCTGCAAGTTGATGTTTTAGATGAAAAGTTCATTACAGAACTAGGAATAGTTCCTAAGTCTCATCTTGAATCTAAACATGTGTTGCGGCACTTTGATTAAAGAAATCATTGAAAGAGGAGAGTGTAGACTCTCAAGACAACATTGCAGATCCATTAACTAAAGCTTTAACACAACAGCAGTTTGATCGTCACTTAGAGAAGTTGGGTATGAGATACCATTGCGATTGGCTTTAGTGCAAGTGGGAGATTGAAAGTAGTATCCATACAAGCCAATCATGTATGATGATAAAGCATATACTTTAGAGGCAATCTTATTTATTTATTAATAAAAATATTCATTTATTAAAGGCATTTAATTATCTACATGGTGCTGTTGTTATAATATGTAAATAACCCATAGTTTTAAGCAATGTTTTTAGAATCATGATGATGATCATGCCAATGAGATCTAAATTCTTAGAAAGCTCTAAAACTAAAATAGTTCCTAATCATGGGATTACTAAAAAAGGGGATTAGTAAATCTGGATAGATTAGTACATATGTTGCTTGCTCATTGGATGAGGATGATTGATCTCATAATCATTTGTGTGGAGACACTAAAGCAAGTATGTAGGTGCTTATTGGAGAATAAGTTCACTGAACGTAACTCGCTATGGAATACCTAATGGAGTTTTACTCGCCTGTCAATAGGAATTCCTAATGTGATAGTAGTACAAGTGATCTTTGGACTTGAGATCATCATAGTATCTTGTATGTAATGAATTATACTTTGACTTATTCCTTAAAGCCCTTTAGGGTATATAAAAGGGTATGCTTGGGTATAATGAGTTACATATGGAGACAATGAATGATCAATAAAGAATCTACCACCTCTAGTAAAGGAGGAGATATGTCCTATGTGATTCGTTAAATGACAACCCAGGAATTATTGGCCAAGGTAAAATAAAATTTGAAAGGAGTTTCTAATTTACATTATTTGGAGTTGTGCTTTTTCTAATCGAAATACATATAATTAAATAAAATAAGACTTGACAGTAAATTCATGTCTTATATTTAATTGGGACATTGTATGGTGGAAGGATTGAATTGTATGGTAACTATTTACTCACATGTTCTTTTATGATTAATGTTGAAATCTATATTATCTGAAAAGTCGTTGATCGCTAGGGATGCTTATCCCTATTGTAGAATAAATATTATTTATTTAAATAGATTATTAGTTTAATTTATTTATTTAAATAAGATTAGAATTGTTCTAATTGATTTATTCACAACCGGTTTAATATGGAGAACCTAAAGGGTCACACCATAAAATGAAGAATAATTATTTAAGAAGGGAATGGCATAATCGTAATAATGCATTAAGTGAAATTAATTTAATCTATGGTGATAGAATAAATTAAATAGCTTAATATTTATTATTTAATATTTTGGAAATATTAAATATAAATTAATAAGAGGAGTCTTATTAATATTATTATAATTATTATTATTATTTTAATTTCTAAAGGAGTTTAGTAATTAATTTAATATTAGTACTCTCATTTATTCCTAATAAGATTAGGAGACAAATTAATTAAATGAATTTAATTAATTATTCCCATGCGGTGGGAAGCCTAAATTAATTAAAGGAGTTTAATTAATTAAAAGAAATTCCATGTCTAATAGGATTAGAAGGGTTGACCAATATCTATATAAGAGGATTCTTATAATAGATATTACTTGATGCAATTTCAATTGTTGGAGAGTACTCCTTTTCTATAGAGGATAAAAAACTAAGGTTTAGCCAAACACCCTCCTTCTTGATAATTCATCTTCCTTGGTGGATCACCTCTAGAGGCCAAACACTTAGGTGGCTAACGTTGATCAAAGGAAGGAATCTAACCCGAAAATTCAAGGAGATCTCGAAGAACAAGGAGTTGAACTCGTACCTGTGGAAGCTTCGTTCTACAATGGTATGATTTTATAACTTCTTATTTATCGTTTTAAATTAATAATTTGCATAAAGGATGATCCGGGTAATGGTTTTGTAGAATTTTGTTTAAACTCTGATATACCATGCTTCCGCTAATTTTTGCAATTTGATTGCGTCACGATTTCTTACAAACCCAACATAAGGTTCGTGTGACATTTGCACTTTAATACTAAGATATTTAACTACCTTAAATAATTATACACTTATAATATGTATAACCTTTACGCTTAGAATAATTAATATTTACTCTATTAATTATTTAAATTATAAAATCTACGATAAAATAATAACTTAAGTTATTTATTACATTAAAATAACTTAGTTTTTTTTTATAGATTTAACCCTCTTGAAAATACATTACTATAATAACAATTATGTATTCCACCATAACATGACATAATATATTTTTATTACATTTTCTCCAATAGAGGCATTAATTAAATAAAATGATTTACTCATATTATTTTAATATTATATCTAAGTATTATTAAAATAATTATATGTACGACACATGTACACATATTATATAAAAAATAGACCATAAGTTTATTTTCTATTATGATAAATTATTCCCATCAATTTATTATATATAGAAAATATATTTTAATATATTTATCATATTAATTAATCATACCTATTACCTCATACAAAGACATATAAGGTAATGATATTATTTCAAATAACATTCTCCTTTTTATTAAAATAATTTAATATTATAAATTATTTTAATATCCTTTGTTAGAAATATATAATAATTATTTCTATTTCCTTTCTATAAATTGTCCCCAAAACAATTTCTTTAATCTATACATTTAATCATATCTCAAATATTAATTAATTCTCTAATTAATATTTATTTGAAGATATATTGGTTTAACAACATATATATAAATTTTATTAACGTCGTTCGCACATTCACATATTACCATGCTAAGTAATATATATATAAAGGCACTTATTATAATCACATACTCCACACATGTATTAATTCACTATTTACTTAAGTAATCTTAAACCCCTTACTATATCACCATAGTTAATTAAGGCTTTAATATTCAAATTATATTATTCCATAATATAACTTTCAATTTAAATTAACCAATATTTATGCTTATTAGTTAATTACCTTAACTAATTCATGCTTTACTATCTCAATCCATCCATGGATAGCTTAAGCACTAATAATAACCTATATTACATCATACTAGTCACTAGTATATATACTCAAGAAGATGGTGATTATTCATTAACAATATTTAATGTCACCAACTTACTATGATAAAATAATTCTATAAATAACTTAATATTGATAGATAAATCTTATCCATCTCCTTTACTAATTTACCTCTACAATTGATAACAAATATATAATAATAATATATTTATTAAACACAAAATCACATATTACATAGTTCATATTATCCTATGCAACACAATACCACATACTCATAACGCATTTATATTCTTATTCGAACCCATCTCATGCCTTAAGAATTTTGTTTACTAAATTCTTATTTTAATAATTTCAGAAAATTCGGGTTCTCATATCCTCTCCCCCTTATAAGGATTCCGTCTTAGGAATCACCGAAACCTCCTCTACTCGGTGCTATTCTTAATATTATATATTCTCTTGAATAATTTTATCCATTCTCTTTTTGAAAGTTTTATTATTATAACTTGCTCAAATGCATTCTACCATTTTCTCCTTTCTAAGGAACATTCTACTTACTACATTCATCCTTCAGAAGAATAAGAATCTTCCACGATTTTTCAATAATCGGAAAGTAGTATGAATAACTCAGATTCCAAATTATGCTGAGGGGTCACAAGACCGTGAACTCTTCTCTAGGTTTACTAATGCTTCAATAAAATCCTTCACACTGCAAACCAGAGTGTTTATCAATCACAAAGACTGAAAACACTCTTCATGCGTACACTAGGCGGTCGTCCTATTGTACCACTACGTTGAGCCACAACGTAGTGTTTTGTAATGACTATATGCGTTACATTCGAAACTATTGTCTCCGAAAACATGTCCCCTTTATAGGGTTGTTCACCTCAGCTTTTCAACATCTAAATTTGCACCAGAGCAATCTGGTTTGGCATAAATACACAAGAATGCTTGAATTTCATAATTATTCTTTAACAATCATCTAGCCGAATCAAATAGCTTAGACTCTTATCAACAATCCGGACATCAATTGAATCTAATTCACTTAATTGATCTTTTTCATAGTTTAAACGAAAATCAAAAATCCTTTTATAACATCATAATACTGTACCACCTCAGTCATACGTTGAAGATTCCGTCATTTTATGACTTTGTCGTACTACATCATATCATAATGGACAGACAATCTTGCGATCGCTTCGGACACAAGGTTCGATTGCATTGACGACTCCATCATTTACCATTCTACACCATATCAAATGATGCATATGGTCAAAAATACGTTTTAAAATATTTTCAAATCATTTTTGTCTTAGCCGAAACAAATAGCATAGACATACGAATAACGGTATCGTTTTTAAAACTCATTGGTTGAGTCATCTGACCCAATGTTTTTTCAAAAAAATAGAAGTGCAAACACTAGCACGAAGACAATAAATTTTAAAAATTTAGCGTAGCTAGAAGATTTAGAAAAGTCCAAATTTCTCCATCAACTACAATCTCTTAGTCATTGCTTCATCATTCTATCGATCTTTTATACTATCAATGCATACTATATCAAAACTCTTAATACTAGATATATAATATATCTATTCTCAGTATAGTTCATCGAACTTACCACACCATAGAAGTTCAGGAACTTACCACAATAATACGATTTTAGGAACTTATTTTAGCAATACGTAGTCCAAGAACTAATCAGGGACTGTCCATACGCTTAGGGGCTCAAAATTCATATGATTTTGAGTCACAAACTTATCATAGGCATGAATCTTAAGAACTCGCACCTAATCTTACTATTATCTAATTTTAATCTTAGAAATCTCTATCTATCAAAATAAACGTGAGAAAAGAATCACATTTTCGCCATATGTATAATGATAGCGCGACACCAACATTCCAATGATTATCAATGTGATTTACTCAGCGCAAGCACAAAATCTTCGCCCACACAAAGGTTTGTACAACTAAGCCGTCACATTAGTTCTCAATGGAAATCCAATACTTAACTCTATCATACTCTTAACTTGCTCTTTGCTCATTACGAATTTCCTATATTTCATCATATATAACTTCTCATGAGTTCATCTCGTACCATTTCATAGTACCTTCTCTTATAGCATCAAGCTATACCCACTTAGTCGTTACAGACTATTTATCATTTCATAGCTCAATCCGATCACGTCGTGATCATCGGTTTACCTTAGAGTTCTTTTTCATTATCAACTAAACTCTATCTGAATTCATTCTTATTATCTTTGTCGTATTCATCTTATAGACATCGTCTTAACATTTTTATTACCGGAGTTAGGTAACTCCTGATTCTCATTCTTTAGATACTTCAAGATTCTTCTTTGAATCTTCGCTTATATATATTTTAAATCTTTTCTTTCCCTCTCTCAGGTTATAGTCTAAGGTACTTTTACCTAATGTTTATAACCTACAACTTTGATACCAACCTGTGACGTCCCTAAATCCGGGTCCCTTTTATTACCTCGGATCCGGTGCATTCTCGGTACTACTAGTCGAACTATTACATCTTTTACTCATTACATAAAGAATATAACTTTACTTTATTACAATTTAGAATATAAATTTCTTCCATTTCCAGGATCTGTATAATGACCCCAAACTTTTATAAGTTTCAATCTCGGTCATTTACCATTCATGTCTTTACATCATATTTGATATTATAAAAATACGGAATAATTTAAACTTTTCAATATCCTTTGAATAAAATCTTTTATTGATTTCATAACTTGAATAAATTACATATCCTTGAAACAAATATATTATGATTCATTTTATTCGAATTACTGTATAAGATTTTACATCTTGATTCGATATCCTCTATGTATTAACTAATACATCTTTACAATACGACTAGTATTAAACATCGTAAACAACTATCAAGTACATCTTCTAGAACCTCAACATGGTTCAAGAGCATAACTTTAATTAAACAGTAATATTCTTTCAATGCTAACAAACTCTATCAATCACTTAGCACGTAACTTTACCGTGAATCCTTAATCTGCAAAAATGGTTAATTATAAGAGTGAACTCGACAGCTCAGTAATTCTAACAGTTTTCATACATCACATAGCATATAATATCATGCTCAGTTCATGCATTCATAATCATCTAAACATACTACGCATGTTACTTCTCACATAATAGGCATAGAGATTAACTTCATAAATATATCATCAAAGATCAGCTTTCAAATATCATACATATTTCATATGCATTTCATATCAACATTCCCATAGAATAATATAATTTAACTAATAGTTATCACACTATTAAAAATTCGACATATAGCGATGAGCTATAGTGACGGTCGACACGGAACCGTAGCTATAAGATATCCATAGCGACGGTCATCAGCTGACCGTCAATACATGCCTCTACAAATAGTCTGTTCCAACTGTCATCGTTTGGCCGTCGTTATAGATGTTTTTTTAGACAAAACCCTGCGATTCTTTCCCCTAAATCATTTCAGTATTATTTTCCCCCCAAAATCTTCCCCTCTCCAGTCGTCTATCTCCTCTAACATTTTCTCTCTCGTTGCTCTTCCTCTAAGAAGATCTAAGAAGAAGAAGAGTGAAGAATGGAAGGGCAAAGAAGAGGAGGGAGACCGAATCCTCAATTGGGTCAGGGCCCGCCAGGACCTCCTTCTCATCCACATCCTGCTGCTAAATCTGCCCCTCTTTTCGAACCCATCGATCGCGAAAAGGTCACCTTCCTTGGCCGTTGGCTACTGCTTCTTATCTTCAACAAGTTCAGCTACTGCTTTTTATAGAGAGAGAGATGGTAGGAGTAGCAAAGTTTGGCCTATCGTGGCCGGCGGCTAAGCTCACCGACCGCTCTTATTTATCGGCACCGTCTTCTCGTTCTTCTTCCAGCCGCCATGTTTCGATTAAAATGGCGGTCTCACTCGACGATAAAATAATGACTTTTACTCTCGAGAAGTCTGAACAAGCTTTCAAGGCCGCCAAGGTCTCTCTCTTTCTATTTTCCTGTATTTATAGTTCCATGGTCAATTCAGGACGCTTTGTGTTCAATGCTTTTGTTTTGCTGCTTCCTCTTTTCTCCTTTGCTTTTGATATTTAAATCGATTTGAAGTTGGTTATATTTTTCTCTTACTCAACCCTTGTTGAGAAAATACTATATATGAAGAAATTTTAAATATGAGAAAAAGTGTGTTAATCTGTAGAATATGGAACTTTCACTATGCTGCAATTTATGATGCGTCCTATTTTTATATGATATCAGTGCTAGAAGTAGGTCCTTACTCCTTTGTGGTATTACAGAAGTACCTAAATCTCATGGAACATGTATTTTTTTTATTTGGGAGCTTAGGATAGCTAGGGCTAATTACTTTAACTACATACTCCTCTCTCAAGGTACCAAAACAAGAATTGCTAATGTGTTACTTTATGACATAAAATTACGTTTTAAGAATCATATGCTTTCCAGATAAGAAATAAAAGAATCTTTTTTAAATACTCCCTATGTTCCAAATTCTAAGATACTTTTGAAAGTCAATTTGACATATTTTTAAACCAAAAAAATGATATCATTCATTAACGATTACGAAACAGTAAATCTGATAATTAGTAGTACTTTTTTCATAGTTTTCAATATTCATCATTGTGTGGACTGAAATCAAATGAATCTATATCAATTTTAAGTTTCAAAATGTCTCTAATACTTCAAAAAGTCAATAATAATCTTATATTTTGCAATGGAGGGAGAATTATGCATATACGATCTGCATATATTTTTTTCTAAGCGAGCAAAGATAAATATCTTTCTAGATCTGGTTGATTTAGACACATGGTACATTGTGTACATTCTAGGCTTCTACTCAGTTATCATATGTGTACAGTGTATTCTAATCAAAATATCTTTAGTTATCCATTACATTACACCATTGCTAGCTGGGTGTTTGGATTTATCTTCACTTGTGAACTATTTACATTACTGTCTGCTGTAATAATCAATAGGTATGATGGTTAGGGTCCATAAACAAGACTTTGATTCAAACATAATTGACTACCCCATCTTTTTTATCAGAGCATGTATTTTCCTGGTCCTGAATGAACATGTGCAGGAGCTATTTTTACATATGTAGTGACCAATGACCGCTACTATACATAATTACATAGTGAAAACAGATAATAGAAAGGAGAGGTAGGGATTTGGTGGTTTGATTTGTTATTATGACTCTTTACTTGATATTAACACATTAAAAAAGAACCTAATCATTTTTAGTCTAAAGGAAGGCAAGAAGTCAGTTAAGTGGATGGGAGTGGGTGGTAAACCTAAATGGTTGACTGGTGTGGTTTTTGATTTTTCACTGGCGTACTCCACTGAAACATGTTTATGATCGTTAGACATGGAAAAAGTAGTTATTTTGAACCTTCAAATTGGATAATACTCCCTTTATTCCACAAAAGAGTCTCACTTGACAAAATATTTGTGTCGCAAAAGTGTCCTCTTTTTATGGATAGCAGTTTAAAAAGACAAGGTGTTCTCTCAAGTTTGCCATCACAAATTCATTATCATGTCACCATTGCTAAACTAATAACTTGTTACTTTTAGGGGTAAATACACAACAAAATTACATCCTTAATATCTGCAAGTATTGTAAATGAGACTCTTTTTTTAGAAAGAAGGGAGTAATATATATGTGTGCGTGTGTGGATTCTAATTTGTCTGGTCTTCTGTTTAGGTTTATAGAGTGAAACTATACTGCCAAATTCAAACTTCCATTATCTGTTATTGATTTTTCCTCATTAAAGGTGTTGTAAATTTTGTTTAGTTTATCTACTTATGTAACGTTGTTGGCAGGAACTGATGCCTGGAGGTGTAAATTCTCATGTACGTGCTTTTAAATCAGTTGGTGGGCAGCCTATTGTAATTGATTCAGTCAAGGGCTCTCACATGTGGGACATAGATAGGAAAGAGTACATTGACTATATTGGTTCGTGGGGACCAGCAATCATTGGATTTGGCATTGGAAGTCTACAGATTTGTGCAGCCACCAGCAATATTTGATATCAGGACACACATTCTATGTTTTTGCATGGCTAATAATTTCAGTTATGCCGCTTTTTCTGATTCTTTCTATTTTTTTTTCATTCATCACTGAAAGGATCTGGATAATTTTTTATTGATTTTACAAACATTCCAAATATTAAACTCCCTGCCATTACATTGGGCTTTTTGGACAGATGCTATCCTTGACCTGTTAACATATCTTTTGGGATGTAGGTTATTGAATCTGGTCTTAAAAGCCAAAATAACCTACCAATCATGATGCACAATAATGTTTTCATTCGGGGGGGGGTGGGTGGGTGGGTGGGTGCTCAGATGCATTAGAGAATTAAAGTTATCAGATTTTGCTGGCCAATGCACAAAATAGAGTGCTCTAGTGATGGGTTCAACCTTCACTCGACTGTGGAATGTGAATAATTTGTTTTCTGCTATTATTTTAAATCCAATATCCAAGATGAGCTCTTGCCAAAAGGGAAAAATATAACAAAAATAAAAATGTTGCGGTTTTAAATCAGTCAGAAGTTATCCACATAATGTTCAATATGAAGTGATTCACAAAGTTCATTTGGGGGAGAAACATAATTTACAGAGTTTGAATACTTGAATGTTTAATCTATTTGCAGGATGTTTGAGATTTTCTGAATTTTATATCAATATCCCACACAACCTCTCTGTTAGTATAGGGTGTTTTACTCCTCTATATTCCTTGGTCGTTGACCTTTGCCCATTACTTTTCGTATTTCTGATCTTTGTAATTGCTAAATTTTCTGAATTGTAACTGTAGCCATCCTTTTAGGGTCGGAGGGAGTAGTATTATTTAGGCTACCAAATGTAAGATAAAAGTGTAGGTGGGAGGGCAACCATTCTGGTTTTAATGAAGTGTATATGAATGCTACTGCTGCTACACTGGAACGAATTGTCGCTACTGTAACTATAGTAATTAAAAATAAGTATTTACACTTTTAAACATCACAAATGCTCAGGCGTTTTACATGCTTCCCAAATATATATGGATGTGGAATGGAATGTGCGTTGGTTCTAATTACTAATGTTACTACTAACTAATGTGATATTTTCTTTGGCAGGTCAATAGAGAGATGGTGAACTTCAGTTTCTGTGGATTCTTTAACATCTGTCTCTACAATTGAATAATATTTTGTCACCTTTTTGTTTTCTTTTCCTGATTTTGCTTATGAGGAAGTGGACTAGGATTATTGGTACCAGCACTGAGAGAACTATGAGTTAATTTATTGTTTGCATGAAACAATGTAACATTGTATTTCCTTTTTGTTAGTCTCTGGACACTTGGTAAGGACATGGTTTTTAAATTATTTTTAAGACTTAATTGTGATGAACATTTTGGATTTCCTTGCCCTTTTAATTCTCAGCTTTCCGTTCTGCCTTGTATTATTTGATGTGTATGGGCAGACACATAAATTATTCCAAACAATATTGTCATTTACTCGGTTTATGCATGCCGAAGAAGCTTGTGTGAGATAGAATAGTGAGTTTTGTATATGTATTACTGGGTTTTTGCATGCCTTGTATTATTTGATGTGTATGGGCAGGCACATAAAGTGTATCTTGAATGATTTACTATTTAATTTTTTTTTAAATCTAAAAAGGATATAGCGAGGGTCGGCGACCTTTGCTATAGTACCCATACATTGGCGCCAAAAAATCATATAGCAACGGTCGGGACCGTCGCTATTGATATGTATTGGCCGTCAGTAAAAATCTTCAAACACGTTTTTGGGTTGTTTTTTAGTTACGGTCCAACCGTCGGTATAGATATGTAAAACCGTCGTTATAGGTTTTAGCGACGGCAGCTAAGGCGAGGGTCGGCGACCGTCGCTATAGCCTATAGTGACAGTCTTTTAGCCTATAGCGAGGGTCGGCGACCGTCGCTATAGGTTGATTTTCTAGTAGTGTCAATTTCATATAACAAATAAGAACTGAAAGACTTGCCTGATTCGTAGTTTTTCAATTACAACTTAACTGCTTAAAGCTATCTGCACTTCGTGTATTCCTACACAGTTATATAATCATGGATTCATACTCATCAGTCATACATTTCATACGCTCTTAATATAAGAACAAATATCGTTTCCTAACTTGGTTTCATTTTTACTTAAACTTAGGATAACCATGAGACTAGCTCATTCTACTATCATATTTATCTAAACAATCTTGTTTCATATCTTGTAGTCCTTAAGGACAACATATAACCATAACTTAAGACCATGCAGTTAACAAACTGCTCTTGGCCGCTCTGCAGAACGGCGCGGCCGCTCTACATTTTAGATTGAAAGTGGCGCGGCCGTGCTATTCCCTGCTAAAACCAGACTAGAGTATTTCATTGGACAGTTTAGTCTCTAGTCCTAACATGTGTTCTGATACATATTATACATCAAGTAGAATGTGATCTTTCTTTAAGTTCACATTCAAACTACTTAGCTCCATATTAATTTATTTCAATCAATAAGGCTTAACAACTTTCTTTAACAAAGATTAAATGTTATAAGTTTTCAAACCATGTATTGGTACTATGAAGCCCTAATACGCATGCTCATATATATCTATCTTATTTACATAGACATAGCATAGCGAATTACTTGAAAACTCATGTTAACCCATGTTTGAATAGTCTAATTCATGCTTAGCTATATGGTGGACACACTCGATGTAATAGACGAGATTTTTTTTTTTTTTTTTTTTTTTTTTGTGATTCTGGGGACATAATTCTTTTAAGGAGGGAAGATTGTAACGATTGTGATTTTATATTTAATTTTAAATATTTATTGAATTAAATAAATATTTTATGTGATTTATTTATTGAGTTAAATAAATAAATTATGTGATTTATGTAGTGATTTAATTAAGTGTATATATTAAGTAATTGAATGTGTAATGCTTATTTAATTAATGTATATTAATTTTATATTATAATTCTAATTTAATTGAGATAATTAAATTAGATGAATTATGTGATGAAGTGTTACATGAATTATAATTAGCGAGTAATTATAATTATGTGGCAAATTTTTGTGATTTATTGATGTTAGATTTTAATTGATTAAATTAGTTGATTAATATTTAATTGATTAAAATATGACATTAAAGTATGTGTTAAAATGATTTATTAAAATAAAGAAAAAAGATTTTAAATGATTTTAAACAAACAAGGCCCTTGCTTTTGTTTTAAAAGACTGTTGCCAAACAGGGCCCTTAAACTAGCTTAAACCTAATTTACCTAAACCATGCCTAAGTTAGTAAAACTAGTTTCTAATTTTTCTGTTGCCAAACAAGCCAAAAGGACTTTTAAATTTTGTAACTCCTAATTTAATTGGATTATTAAATATTAGTTAGTACGTATATTATTAATATATGTCAGTTATATATCTATATACTACGTCAGGAAAAACTACGTTAGTTTAAGCCTAAGACTAAGAAGAAAAGAGAGAGCAGAGAGGAAGAATAACAGAGAAGAAGATAGAGAGAAAAGGTATAGCTTGAGAAGCTTGAAGGGAATCACTATCATCTTCTTTTTCAATCATCTAAGCAAAAAGGGTATTATTTCAATTAAATTATATTTCTATGTGTTTTCTTTATAATATTCATGAATATGAGTTCTCTGTGTTTATGATTTAGCATGAAAGTTATACAAATATGATGTACATATATAAATTGTGTTTATAATGGTTATTATATGAATTGTATGTCATGATCAAGGATTTTCAGAAATCAAAATTTTGTCAGAACATGTTTTAATGGAGAAATTGATGTTCTTATGATTTTGTATGTTATTGGCCAATTTTAGAGTAAAAGTTATGATTTGATTGTGTGTTAATATGCCTATTTAGAATTGTTGTGATAATATCTTCAATTTCAAACATAATGCATGTTTTATAAGTGGAATTGGTAAGAAAATTTTATTACAGAGAATTATTTTATAAAAATATGAGTTTTCATAAAAATGGCCAAAATAAATTTTCAAAACTTATGATTATCATTGTTTAAATAATTTTGTATTTTGGAAGCATGCTTTATATGTGTGTAATAGCGTATATATGTTTTACAGAGTCTATAGTACTGTATTTTTGGCGTTGTTGGCTTGTATGGGTTAATCGGTGGAGCAGAGTAACGTGGCTGTCTGCGTCTGGCCGAGTTGCTACGCAGCTGCGCAGCTGCGCCGGCAGCAAGGCCAGGAGCAGCGCAGCTGCGCCGCTTGTCCTTCCCAGATTCCTTCCCTGCGCAGCTGCGCCGGTTTAAAGGCAGCTGGCTGCGCAGCTGCGCCGGGCACAGTGCTTGGGCAGTGAGTTTTGCTTGCTTGTACAGTTTATTTTAAAGACCTTAGTTTAATTTTTCATGGATAAGGGGATATATATTTTGAATGATATAACATGTTGTTATATGATTATGATAATTTCATGTTTGGAAAATAAAAGAAATTTTGAAAACCTAATATGGTATTTAAAACTATAATTGTTTAATAAGTTACTTAATTATAATTTTATTAATTATAATTAAGAGTAAATGTGTAATTTAAATTATAAATTTTGTGAAATTATAAGGTATAGAAGTTTAATTATTTTAATTTTAATTATAATTTATGTAATTATAATTTAATAAATGCATGTTTAATTGTGAATTTTTAATTGATAATTACATAATTAATTATAACTTGTGTAATTATAATGCATGTTATAGTTTAATTAATTATTGATTATAATTGATAAATACATGATTAATTATAAATTGTGTAATTATAAATGCATGAATGTGGTTTAATTGATTTTAAATTATAAATTATTTATAATTTAAAAGGTAATGATAATTTAAGTAATTATAATTTGATTAAGTGTTTGAATTATAATTTTTTAATTATAATTGAGTTAAATACATAATTAATTTAATTATGTGAATATGTAGGTGATGTAATTAACTATGTGATGGTTGATTATTATTATTACTATTTAATCAGAATGTGAGTTAACCATGAGGGTTAACCACTTATGTGAATTAGTTACGTGTTAACTAATTTAGGTTATTGTGATTGAATATATATGTGTAGGAAGTATTAAAATACGTGAATTGTGTTAAGTAGCTTGCGCTTGAGGCAAGTCTTCTAAACCCTAAACTCGTTAATTTTACGCAAGTTTTCTAAACCCTAATCTTGTATTGATTTTATATGATCTCTTGAATTCATATATTGTCCTTTCCATTTCAGTATTGGACAATTGTTTATTTAATTGAAATGGTCTTAACTTATTGTTCAAGTAAGATCCAATTATTATTTTAAATGCTTTAGGTTTTACTTCTAAAGCATATGTTAATTCATAATTCTTTTATTTTGAATTATTGGAAGATTCAACTAATCCTTAGTTGATGAACGTGAATTCTAAATTACCCTTGTAAGCTTATCCAAACCAAACTTTCTTTGGTGCGGACTTGAATTCAAATTACTGAGTTGAACAACCCTATTTACTAGGGGAGGTTACTACGCATAGCGTTAAGATGGTTGTGCACAATACATGGTACGAAGGGCTGATCCCCTAAGTACGAGTTAAGGTCCATAGTTGTGACGCCCCCAGAATAGGTCCATTCAACCCAACCCATTCTGAGTCGCCAAATACATGGTACAGAATTCAAATACAAACTTTATATCATACGGTCGTGCAAAATACGACCACACAACTGTGAGTCTCAGTACAAATATGTAGAAAATATTAAGATTCAAACTAAGTCCTCATTACAATTATTATCACACTATTTATCAGAAATAGTGAGGACTACTACTGCTCTAACTCGGACCATCACTCTGTCCCCCGACTAGTCCCCGCAATATTCTCATTTCCTGAAGAGGACAACAGATGAAAAGGGTGAGCTCAACTAGCCCAGTAAAAAATATTATGACTAAGATAATGGAAAATAAATTATCGTTAGCCTTCAATAAATTAGATAAAATATAATGGACAACCAATCTTAGATCAATATTCGCAGCGGAAATAACAAATCATTAGAAGAGTTAAGCAGAGAATGAAGTCTACTATCTTCTATGATTTAAAAGTCCATCATCAATATTTTATCCCTGTAACATCAATCAATATACATCTCGAATCAAATATTCATCTTTGCACTACAGGCCAAAGATATTCATTTGTATCATCAGTGGTCATGTTCATCTCAACACCTGTCATCTTTGCACTACAGGCCAAAGATATTCATCAGGTAATCATTCATCTTTGCTCTACAGGCCAAAGATATTCATCAAGTAATCATTCATCTTTTAGGACTGAGGATGATGAAAAACATTTAAAAAAAACGAATCCAGTGAGATAAAAGACAAAGACTAAGGATTCGTATTTCAGTATATCCAATTCAAAAATACCTCGTAATAATCAATTATGGAGCAAAATTCAAGAATAGAGCTCAAAACTTGGATACAATCAAAGATAGTAACCTTAACAAGCAATTTGGACAAATAGAAGAAAATTTAATTTTTCCGTGAATAGTGCCGTATACGTGAATAGTGCCGTATACGTGAATAGTAACCCCGACGAAAAAAGTAAGAATTTTAACATAAAATCCATGACAATATTTTTGTATAATGATATTGAGAAGAATAACATCATTTACGAAAGAAATAACATCCCTTACCTCCAAAGAATAGTACCTCTGATTGGAATATCGGATATAATACCGACGAAAGCTTGTACTGAATAGTAACTCTCAAAGTATTGAAATACTCACAAAAATAAGCTCGATATTATAGAGAGAGAAAACATCGAATTCTGGTGTGATTTTCAATTCTAACCTAAGCACCCTATTTATAGGAAAAGCTTAGGATGCCAAAGGAGACTAAAATAATAAAATAATATTATTTTATTTTTATTCTTCCGCCGCCTGGCTGCTGCCCAAAAATTCTGATTTTTCAACAAACCAACAAAAGTGGGTCCCACCCTTTATTAAAAAAATATTTATTTTCCAAAACTTCAATAATTCATAACAAATAGCCCCTTCGTCAGAAAAATACAAATTCTATGTCCTTTCATAGGAAATTTAATTCTCTACAACTTTGCAGAAGGAAGTTTTTCCAAATTCCAAACATAAATAATCCGAAATCCAAAAACAGATGATTTCTCACACCAAAATATTGATAAAAACTCACCAGCGCCAATTCCTTCTTTAATATCCACAAAATAAATATTTCCTTATCATATAAATCAATAATTAATTATTCACAAATAATATTATAGAACTACAATATTAACAACCAGGTCGTTCCCAGGACAGAGGGGGCCTTCCGATAAGGACTTCTCCTTACTGGCGCGCAATTAAATAACCCCTCCTAGACAGAACTTCCTTAGACATTGTCAATAATGCTATCTAATAATATTATTCAAATAATATGAATTATTGAGTTGATAACGTGAAATACTGTGCAACAACAATTATTGAATCAATACTACAAAATATCAACTGTAGTCATTATTGAATCAATCATATAAAATGGCAACGTAGCAATTATTGAGTCAATAAAATATCAGTGCAGCAATTATTGAGTCAATAATATAAAATATCAACGTAGCAATTATTGAGTCAATAATATAAAATATTGAACAGTAATTACTGTAACAATAATTGAGTAATGCTTCTCACGTAAGACTCAATAATTCGAAATACTGTGCAATACCGTGTGCTACTATGCAACACTGTGTATCACTGTATTTTAACCACCGGGTATTTCAACAGTACTAACGGTAACACTACGCCGTTATCTTGTAAAAAGTTATTTCTGTCGCTTTCTATATCCGACAGTTATTCCGTTGTGGGGGCCCACAAATAGCTGCGCCGTCGTACGAATATTCCCCGACAACAAGAATATTTCACGACCAAACGAATATTCCCCGACAACAAGAATATTTTATAACCACTTGCTCATTTTAAAAAATATTTGCACATTTCACCCATAACTTTCATATTTATCAAATCAACACCTTACTATTTCGAAATAATATAAAGAAAATTAAATCTTTATTCATAAAAGTTGGGGTCTTACAACCTCCCCTCCTTATGAAATTTCGTCCTCGAAATTGACGTACGTACCTGGTATGTCGAAAAGGTGAGGATACCTCGCTTTCATTTCCGATTCCAACTCCCAGGTCATTTCCTCAATTGCATGGTTTCTCCACAAAACTTTAACTTGAGGTATAATTTTCGAGCGTAGGACATGCTCCTTCCTATCCAAGATCTTGACAGGTAACTCCTCGTACGTTAAATCTTCAGCTATCTCGTCTGGTTCTAACTCAATAATGCGGTTTGGATCCTTCACATATTTACGTAACACGGATATGTGAAACACGTTATGAACACAAGACATGCTTGGAGGTAAAGCGAGTCTATAAGCCACATTTCCTATTCGGTCAAGAATCTCAAATGGACCAATGAATCGTGGATTGAGCTTTCCTCTCTTCCCGAACCTCGTAACTCCTTTCCACGGAGCAATACGTAGTAACACATGGTCCCCAACATTAAATTCCACGTCCTTTCGATGAAGATCCGCATAACTCTTTTGTCGATCCTGTGCCGTCTGTATACTTTGTCGGATTATTTGGATCTTTTCCGTAGTCATACGTACTAACTCCGGTCCCAACAATGTTGCTTCACCCACCTCATCCCAACATACTGGAGAACGACACTTTCTCCCATACAACGCTTCGAATGGAGCTACGCCTATACTTGCCTGATAACTGTTGTTGTAGGAGAATTCCACCAATGGTAAGTACTTATCCCAACTCCCTTTGAAGTCTAGAACACAAAGTCTCAATAGATCTTCAAGAGTTTGGATAGTCCTTTTCGATTGTCCGTCTGTTTGAGGATGATAAGCCGAACTGAATCGTAAATCCGTACCCATAGCTTTCTGCAAACTGATCCAAAATCGTGAAGTAAATCTGGGGTCACGATCCGAAACTATGGATACTGGCATGCCATGCAATCTCACAATCTCATTCACGTATATATGAGCAAGACGTTCAAGGGAATAAGTCTCTCGTATCGGCAAGAAATGAGCAGACTTGGTTAATCTATCAACAATAACCCAAATCGCATCTAAGCCTTGAGAAACCTTGGGAAGACCCGTAACGAAATCCATCGTAATGTGTTCCCACTTCCATTTCGAAATCTCCAGTGGTTGCAATGGACCCTTCGGTACTTGATGCTCCGCCTTTACACGTTGACAAGTTAAACATCTAGAGATGAACTCCGCGATCTCTCTCTTCATATTGCTCCACCAAAATGTATGTCGAAGATCACAATACATTTTAGTACTCCCAGGATGGATTGCAAACGGTGTGTTGTGTGCCTCCATCATGATTTTATACTTCAAGTCAGAATCGTTAGGAACACAAAGTCTGGAGTTGACTCGAAGTATTCCTTCTTCATCGATTCTTGCTTCTGGAATTGCACCTTCTTGCACCTTCTTCTTCATCTTCATCAGTTCCGCATCCGTAGCTTGAGCAGCTTTAACTTTATCAATCAAAGCTGGTTCTACGCGTATACTTGACATCATCGCACTCGTTCCCACATATGATCTTCTACTCAACGCGTCAGCTACCACGTTCGCTTTTCCAGGATGGTATTGGATAGTATGATCGTAATCTTTCAACAGCTCAAGCCAACGTCGTTGCCGCATGTTGAGTTCCTTCTGAATGAAGAAATATTTAAGGCTCTTATGATCCGTATAAATCTCCACTTTCTCTCCGTACAAGTAATGTCTCCAGATCTTCAACGCGAAAACGACTGCTGCCAACTCTAGATCATGAGTAGGATAATTCCTCTCATATTCTTTGAGTTGTCGCGAGGCATAGGCTATGACTTTCCCATGTTGCATGAGAACACATCCTAACCCTTTGCCTGAAGCATCGCTGTAGATAACAAATCCATCCGAACCAGATGGTATTGTCAGAACAGGTGCCGAAATAAGTCTCCTCTTGAGCTCTTGGAAGCTCTTCTCGCATTCTTCGCTCCAAACGAATTTTGTATCTTTCCGAGTCAACTGAGTTAATGGAGTAGTGATTCGAGAAAATCCCTCTACGAATCTCCGATAATAACCAGCTAAGCCCAGAAAGCTTCGTACCTCGGTCACCGACTTAGGTTGCTCCCAGCTTTGTATTGCTTCAATCTTCGCCGGGTCAACAGATACTCCACGTTTCGATACCACGTGCCCAAGGAATGCTACTTCCTCAAGCCAGAACTCGCATTTCTTCAGCTTAGCATATAGCTTGTTCTCACAAAGCTTTTGAAGTACTAACTTCAAATGGTGTTCATGATCTTCACGGCTTTTAGAATAGATGAGGATGTCATCAATAAAGACAACAACGAATTGATCTAAATACTCCTTAAACACACGGTTCATCATATCCATGAAAGCAGCAGGAGCATTAGTCAATCCAAAAGACATGACTAAGAACTCATAATGCCCGTACCGTGTTCTAAAAGCAGTCTTTGGAATATCCTCAGTTTTAATCTTCAACTGATGATATCCAGAACGAAGATCGATCTTTGAAAAGAATTGCGCTCCTTGCAACTGGTCGAACAGGTCATCAATACGAGGTAACGGATACCTATTCTTGATGGTGACATGGTTCAACTCCCGATAGTCAATGCAAAGTCGCATACTCCCGTCTTTCTTCTTTACGAATAAAACAGGAGCACCCCAAGGAGACGTACTAGGACGAATAAAACCGATATCTAACAACTCTTGTAATTGGACCTTTAACTCCTGAAGTTCAATAGGAGCCATTCGATACGGGGTTTTAGAAATGGGCTTTGTACCGGGCTCAAGGTCAATAAAGAATTCAACTTCACGTTCTGGGGGTAGACCGGGAAGTTCTTCGGGAAAGACATCAGGAAACTCATTAACAACGGAAATATCATTCAAATCTGATGTATTCTGGTTTAGATCAGTGACATGAGCTAAGAAAGCTTGACATCCATTTTTCAATAAACGAATAGCTTTATGACTTGAAATGATATTGACTGATTTTAGTGGTTTGGTGATTTGGATTCGCACAACAGGTTGATTAGGAATATGAAAACTAACAACCTTACGAAAACAATCAATTTTGGCATGGTAATTGGTTAACCAGTCAATTCCTAAAATCACGTCAAATGCAAGTATTTTCAAAGATATAAGATCAACGGGTAAGGTAAGGGTACCAATCTGAATCAAGCAAGATTTGTAAACTGTGGATGTAACAAAGGTTTCTCCTAACGGAGTTTCAACAAATAAGTCAAAGTCTAACTTATCAGAAGTCAAGTTCAAACGTTGAGCACAAGCAGGTGAAATAAAGGAATGGGTAGCACCGGTATCTAACAAGGTATAAACTTCGCAAGAGTTTATGATCAGCTTACCCGTAATCACCTCGTGTGGATTCCTCGCGTTTTGGGCTGTCACGACAAACGCTCTTCCAGGAATCACCGACTTTGACTTGTCTGCAACCGCCTTTGGAATCACCACCCCCGCTGAGCTTGGTTTCGCTATAGGACAATCTCGAGCTATATGTCCTTCCTTTCCACAGTTGTAACATGCTTTGAATAGTTGTGGACAGTTTGGGCTGATGTGTCCCTCTTTCCCGCATTTATAGCATACGACCGGTGGTCGTTCTCCTCCCCTCGAAACAGTTGATGCTGGTGCTGATGTTGACATCTTCGTGTTCTCATTGTTATACCTTCTCTTTTTGAAATCTCCCCCTGATTCGCTTCTTCTACTATCATGGCCACGATAACCACAGGAGTGGTTACCGCTTCTGTCATACTTTCCTCCTCGCTGATTGTCATTGCTCCGATGACTACTGCCACCAGTACGACCTTGGTTGTGGTCCCTCGGTTGAACATAATCATTATCTCGTTCCAATAACTGGGCCCTGTTTACTACATCCGAATATAAAGAAAACTTATGAGAAATGAGGTATTGACGTATTTCAGGTTTCAAACCTCTTAGAAACATCCGCGTCATACGTTCCTCATTCTCCACCAAATGAGGTGCAAACCTGGACAGCTCCGCGAACTTAGCTTCGTACTGGGATACCGTCATGTTGTTTTGCTCGAGTCTGATAAACTCTACTTCCTTCATATGACGAATACTTTCAGGAAAGTACTTGTCATTAAACAGTTTCTGGAACGCTTCCCAAGACATCTGGAGTGCGGCAGGCTGGGTACGCTTCACGGATTCCCACCAGTAATCTGCCTCTCCACGGAACATAAACGTGGCGAATGGAACGTTCTGTTCCTCTGTACATCCCAAGACATCAAATATCTTGGTAATTTGTTTAATCCACGTCTCCGCCTTGATCGGATCTGGCTTTCCCAGAAACTCTGGTGGTCCCAATTCTTTGAACTGCTTAGCAGTGACAGCTCGCGTGTTATTATTATCTCCACCTGTAGGTTGCACACGAGTCTCCCTCGTCTGATTTTGCATAAACTGCAAAAAACTTCTAAACATCTCATCGTTTATCGTCTGACCAGCGTTATTTTCAGGATGAACATTGCCTTCTTGTTGCACGTTCTCCTGGTTAACAATTAAAGGTGTCTCCACAGTCTCATTCACTTCGTTGTTAACATTCTCAGCTGCCATTCTCAAATACTGCCATAAAACAAGGGTTAATTAAACAAGTCAACATATCACATATTAACCCTATGCTCCGACTGACCAATTAAATACCACATAAGCTTAGGTAGGACACACTAGCGAAGGATTTACTCGTCTCTCCCCTCCTAGTTCTATTCCCCGATCTCCGCCAGAGATTATATCCCTAAGCTCTGATACCAACTGTGACGCCCCCAGAATAGGTCCATTCAACCCAACCCATTCCGAGTCGCCAAATACATGGTACAGAATTCAAATACAAACTTTATATCATACGGTCGTGCAAAATACGACCACACAACTGTGAGTCTCAGTACAAATATGTAGAAAATATTAAGATTCAAACTAAGTCCTCATTACAATTATTATCACACTATTTATCAGAAATAGTGAGGACTACTACTGCTCTAACTCGGACTATCACTCTGTCCCCCGACTAGTCCCCGCAACATTCTCATTTCCTGAAGAGGACAACAGATGAAAAGGGTGAGCTCAACTAGCCCAGTAAAGAATATTATGACTAAGATAATGGAAAATAAATTATCGTTAGCCTTCAATAAATCAGATAAAATATAATGGACAACCAATCTTAGATCAATATTCGCAGCGGAAATAACAAATCATTAGAAGAGTTAAGCAGAGAATGAAGTCTACTATCTTCTATGATTTAAAAGTCCATCATCAATATTTTATCCCTGTAACATCAATCAATATACATCTCGAATCAAATATTCATCTTTGCACTACAGGCCAAAGATATTCATTTGTATCATCAGTGGTCATGTTCATCTCAACACCTGTCATCTTTGCACTACAGGCCAAAGATATTCATCAGGTAATCATTCATCTTTGCTCTACAGGCCAAAGATATTCATCAAGTAATCATTCATCTTTTAGGACTGAGGATGATGAAAAACATTTAAAAAAAACGAATCCAGTGAGATAAAAGACAAAGACTAAGGATTCGTATTTCAGTATATCCAATTCAAAAATACCTCGTAATAATCAATTATGGAGCAAAATTCAAGAATAGAGCTCAAAACTTGGATACAATCAAAGATAGTAACCTTAACAAGCAATTTGGACAAATAGAAGAAAATTTAATTTTTTCGTGAATAGTGCCGTATACGTGAATAGTGTCGTATACGTGAATAGTAACCCCGACGGAAAAAGTAAGAATTTCAACATAAAATCCATGACAATATTTTTGTATAATGATATTGAGAAGAATAACATCATTTACGAAAGAAATAACATCCCTTACCTCCAAAGAATAGTACCTCTGACTGGAATATCGGATATAATACCGACGAAAGCTTGTACTGAATAGTAACTCTCAAAGTATTGAAATACTCACAAAAATAAGCTCGATATTATAGAGAGAGAAAACATTCGAATTCTGGTGTGATTTTCAATTCTAACCTAAGCACCCTATTTATAGGAAAAGCTTAGGATGCCAAAGGAGACTAAAATAATAAAATAATATTATTTTATTTTTTTTTCTTCCGCCGCCTGGCTGCTGCCCAAAAATTCTGATTTTTCAACAAACCAACAAAAGTGGGTCCCACCCTTTATTAAAAAAATATTTATTTTCCAAAACTTCAATAATTCATAACAAATAGCCCCTTCGTCAGAAAAATACAAATTCTATGTTCTTTCATAGGAAATTTAATTCTCTACAATTTTGCAGAAGGAAGTTTTTCCAAATTCCAAACATAAATAATCCGAAATCCAAAAACAGATGATTTCTCACACCAAAATATTGATAAAAACTCACCAGCGCCAATTCCTTCTTTAATATCCACAAAATAAATATTTCCTTATCATATAAATCAATAATTAATTATTCACAAATAATATTATAGAACTACAATATTAACAACCAGGTCATTCCCAGGACAGAGGGGGGCCTTCCGATAAGGACTTCTCCTTACTGGCGCGCAATTAAATAACCCCTCTTAGACAGAACTTCCTTAGACATTGTCAATAATGCTATCTAATAATATTATTCAAATAATATGAATTATTGAGTTGATAACGTGAAATACTGTGCAACAACAATTATTGAATCAATACTACAAAATATCAACTGTAGTCATTATTGAATCAATCATATAAAATGGCAACGTAGCAATTATTGAGTTAATAAAATATCAGTGCAGCAATTATTGAGTCAATAATATAAAATATCAACGTAGCAATTATTGAGTCAATAATATAAAATATTGAACAGTAATTACTGTAACAATAATTGAGTAATGCTTCTCACGTAAGACTCAATAATTCGAAATACTGTGCAATACCGTGTGCTACTATGCAACACCGTGTATCACTGTATTTTAACCACCGGGTATTTCAACAGTACTAACGGTAACACTACGCCGTTATCTTGTAAAAAGTTATTTCTGTCGCTTTCTATATCCGACAGTTATTCCGTTGTGGGGGCCCACAAATAGCTGCGCCGTCGTACGAATATTCCCCGACAACAAGAATATTTCACGACCAAACGAATATTCCCCGACAACAAGAATATTTTATAACCACTTGCTCATTTTAAAAAATATTTGCACATTTCACCCATAACTTTCATATTTATCAAATCAACACCTTACTATTTCGAAATAATATAAAGAAAATTAAATCTTTATTCATAAAAGTTGGGGTCTTACAATAGTCGTATTGACTGTTAAAGGTTTAAATAGAAATATTTATAACCTAGGACAAGAGTTCAAAGGTCTTATGACCCTCAGATAAATTCTATATCCAAATTTTAATATTGATAGAGAATTATTATTCAATTCTTTATTATTGAAGCAAGCTAAGTTGTTCAGATTTTCTTAAAGATATTCTTTCATGTCTATATTATTGTTAAACTCCAGTGAGCTGTGGTTTGCTCACTCTTGCATTAAATAACAATTTCAGTTAAGGTTGATAACGCTGATGCTCCGTCTACAAGTAAGGGTAAGGGAAAGCAAAGCAAGTGAAGATTTAATTGAGAATGATTGTAATAATTGAATGTTGTGTTTTATTTCCGCACTTTATTATATTCATGTCAAGGTTAGAGTAACCCTTGGGATTGATTTTGAGAAGGTTGTAACCCTTGTTTTAAGGGAAGATTTAGTTATTTTAATTTAAGTTGTAGTTTATTTTGCATTATTCATTGGGTAGATATATGTTATATTAGAAAGTGAACACCAAATCATGTGGAAACGAAGTACCCAGATTTGGGGGTGTCACACTCTACACGTTCTAGAGGCATAAAGTGTCCTAGCATACATGCTTGAAAAGTAAGAATACACTTTACACAATGTTCAAGACTATTAGTTCTTAAACTTCCAAGTTTTCCTTCAAATCATCCTAATCCAAGCTATAACAATTTCAAGTATATGCAAGGCAACTTGAAAACTTCATTTACACATAGTTAATAAAATCTCTCTTTTGAAAACTTACTTCAAAACATGCTCGGATAGGTTATATCATGCTTAACAACCTTTCATAGTGTCTAACAAAGTGTGTGCACATACATGACATCTAAGTCATGTTAAAAGCACTAGCATGTATGCTCAAAAATATCAGAATCTAGTTACACTATAATCATGCAACTTAGTTTGCAAAAGGTTAAAGTTTTGCTTTTGAAATTATTTTGAATTTAAACTATGTGTTCTAATGTATGCTCAATACCTTAGACTCACATTTCATGCATATCTAGACCATACGATCATCCTCAAAAGTCAGAATATAAACATGGTATGTATATATCAAAGTTCATTTTAAAAATTCTAAGTTCATTTATAAAACTCATACTCCCTTTAGTAAATGTTCTTTAATGAGGTCAAACATGTTCATGCTAGGTCTAGGTTCATATTATACGTGTTAAACCAGTTTCCATGCATGTTTATGTGATTCCAACACGTTTGGGCTTAATAGATTTTAATAGAAAGCAGTGTCCAGTTCTGGTGCACGGCGCAACTGCGCTTTGCTGAACCGTGGGAGCGGCCCAGCTGCGTTGCCCCAGGCTTGTTCCATAAATAGCATCCGGCGTAACTGCGCTGGAATGAACTATAGAGTGGGCGCAGCTGCGCCTTTACAGAACAACTTCAGAAGGGTCTCTGCTTTTGTAGAATCCCAACAACCCATACACTAACTCTACAATGTAGCATGATTACACCATTATAGTGCTTCCATACATGCATACGAACTCTTCTAACACGATGACATCAACTTACAACTCAATTACCATTTCATTCTTGTAATTTCTTAAGAATTCACCAACTTAGAATTTATGAACATGCTTAAGAATTATTACCTGCTTGGAGTTGAATTACCCAACCAAGCTTTCAATTTCAGATAGCTCTATCAACTAGCAACTCACTATCCATCTAACTTAACAGAAGATTTTGGCAAAAAAATTATGGAGAGGAGAGTCTTGATTTATAGAAAATCTATTACCCATTTAAGAGCTTTGTCCACCATTTTCAACCCACGGAAAGAAGAAGAACCCGTTGGATCTAAGGGAGTTGGTGGAGTAGCAATTATGGCTACTAATTGAGCCACTTCTCTTCTCATCATTAGCTACATTATAAGTTTGATCTTGCAAGCAATAGTCTTTGATTACACTGATTTTGAGAGATAGGCTAGACTAGGCCATTGGTCTATTCACGTGAGGAGAAAATGGGACTCTCATTGTGGGACAAATTTTAATCTCAGCAACTTAGAAGCAATGTAGCTATACATTACTTAAGCCTTCACACACACACACACACACACACACATATATCCCTACACAATATAACGTGTATACTTAGGTTATATTCCTTTTGGACTTATTAAGTCAATTTCAAGAACTTAATGTTACTACATTACATTAAGTCATAGGTACATTTATATACATATATACACCCACATATAATAAACATACCAATACACATACTAACGTACCTTATGTACATTGATTCAATTCAATTAATATTACATCTTATAATATGGTCATAAAGTATTATCATTACAAGACTTACATATGTGATCTCATAACATATATACTTGCACATAGCAATTAATTCTCATAATAATATTAATTAATCCCTTTAATTATTCACCCATTAAATTATTCAATGAATGCTTATTCTATCTCTATGTCACACTAGGCATATCTCACAAGCTCAATATTAAGCTCATTATCACTTCCATCACACTTTAATATTATAAGGTTCGTGTGACACATGCACTTTAATACTAAGATATTTAGCTACCTTAAATAATTATACACTTATAATATGTATAACCTTTACGCTTAGAATAATTAATATTTACTCTATTAATTATTTAAATTATAAAATCTACGATAAAATAATAACTTAAGTTATTTATTACATTAAAATAACTTAGTTTTCTTTTATAGATTTAACCCTCTTGAAAATACATTACTATAATAACAATTATGTGTTCCACCATAACATGACATAATATGTTTTTATTATATTTTCTACAATAGAGGCATTAATCAAATAAAACGATTTACTCATATTATTTAAATATAATATCTAAGTATTATTAAAATAATTATATGTACGACACATATACACATATTATATAGAAAATAGACCATAAGTTTATTTTTTATGATGATAAATTGTTCCCATCAATTTATTACATATAGCAAATATGTTTTAATATATTTATCATATTAATTAATCGTACCTATTACCTCATACAAAGACATATAAGGTAATATTATTATTTAAAATAACATTCTCCCTTTTATTAAAATAATTCAATATTAAAAATTATTTTAATATCCTTTATCAGAAATATATAATAATTATTTCTCTTTCCTTTCTATAAATTGTCCCCAAAATAATTTTTTTAATCTATACATTTAACCATATCTCAAATATTAATTAATTCTCTAATCAATATTTATTTGAAGATATATTGGTTTAACAACGTATATATAAATTTTATTAACGTCGTTCGCACATTCACATATTACTATGCTAAGTAATATATATAAAGGCACTTACTATAATCACATACTCCACACATGTATTAACTGTGACACCCCCAGAATAGGTCCAGTCAACCCAACCCATTCTGAGTCGCCAAATACATGGTACAGAATTCAAATACAAACTTTATATCTTACGGTCGTGCAAAATACGACCACACAACTGTGAGTGTCAATACAAATATGTAGAAAATATTAATATTCAAACTAAGTCCTCATTACAATTATTATCACACTATTTATCAAAAATAGTGAGGACTACTACTGCTCTAACTCGGACCATCACTCTGTCCCCCGACTAGTTCCCGCAACATTCTCATTTCCTGAAGAGGACAACAGATGAAAAGGGTGAGCTCAAATAGCTCAGTAAAGAATATTATGACTAAGATAATAGAAAATAAATTATCGTTAGTCTTCAACAAATCAGATAAAATATAATGGACAACCAACTTTAGATCAATATTCGCAACGGAAATAACAATTCATTGGAAGAGTTAAGTAGATAATGAAGTCTACTATCTTCTATGATTTAAAAGTCCATCATCAATATTTTATCCCTGCAACATCAATCAATATACATCTCGAATCAAATATTCATCTTTGCACTACAGGCCAAAGATATTCATTTGTATCATCAGTGGTCATGTTCATCTCAACACCTGTCATCTTTGCACTACAGGCCAAAGATATTCATCAGGTAATCATTCATCTTTGCTCTACAGGCCAAAGATATTCAGTTACATCACCTTTTAGGACTGAGGATGATGAAAAACCATATAAATAACGAATCCAGTGAAATAAAGGATAAGATTAAGGATTCGTATTTTAGTATATCCAATTCAAAAATACTTCGTAATAATCAATTATGGAGCAAAATTCAAGAATAAAGCTCAAAACTTAGATCCAACCAAAGATAGTAACCTTAACAAACAATCTGGACAAATAGAAGAAAATTTATTTTTTTCATGAATAGTGCCGTATACGTGAATAGTGCCGTATACGTGAATAGTAACTCCGACGAAAAAATTAAGAATTTCAACATAAAATCCATGACAATATTTTGATATAATGATATTGAAAAGAATAACATCATTTACGAAAGAAATAACATCCCTTACCTCAAAAGAACAATACTTCTGACTAGAATATCGAATATAATACCGAAAAAAACTTGCACTGAATAGCAACACTCAAAGTATTGAAATACTCACAAAAATACGCTCGATATTATAGAGAGAGAAAACTTCTGATTCTGGTGTGATTTTCAATTCTAACCTAAGCACCCTATTTATAGGAAAAGCTTAGGATGCCAAAGGAGACTAAAATAATAAAATATTATTATTTTTAAAAATTTTCCGCCGCCTGGCGGCTAAAAAAATTTCAACAAAAGTGGGGCCCACCCATTAAAAAAATATTTATTTTTTGAAACTTCAATAATTCATAATAAATAGCCCTTTTGTCAGAAAAATACAAATTCTATATCCTTCCATAGGAAATTTAATTCTCTATAACTTTGTAGAAGGAAGTTTTTCCAAATTCCAAATATAAATTATCCGAAATCCATAAACAGATGATTTCTCACACCAAAATACTGATAAAAACACATCAGTGTTAATTCCTTCTTTAATATCCACAAAATAAATATTTTTTTATCATATAAATCAATAATTAATTATTCACAAATAATATTACAGAACTACAATATTGACAACCAGGTCGTTCACAGGAAAGAGGGGGCCTTCCGATAAGGACTTCTCCTTACTGGTGCGCAATTAAATAACCCCTCCTAGACAGAACTTCCTTAGACATTGTCAATAATGCTATCTAATAATATTATTCAAATAATATGAATTATTGAGTTGATAATGTGAAATACTGTGCAATGACAATTATTGAATCAATAATACAAACTATCAACTGTAGCCATTATTGAATCAATCATATAAAATAGCAACGTAGCAATTATTGAGTCAATAAAATATCATTGTAACAATTATTGAGTCAATAATATAAAATATCAACGTAGCAATTATTGAGTTAATAATATAAAATATTGAACAGTAATTACTGTAACAATAATTGAGTAAGTGCCTTCTCACGTAAGACTCAATAATTTGAAATACTGTGCGATACCGTGTGCTACTGTGCAACACCGCGTATCACTATATTTTAACCACCGGGTATTTCAACAGTACTAACGATAACAACTACGCCGTTATTTTATAAAAAGGTTATTTCTGTCGCTTTCTATATCCGACAGTTATTCCGTTGTGGGGGCCCACAAATAGCTGCGCCGTCGTACTGAATATTCCCCGACAACAAGAATATTCCACGACCAAACGAATATTCCCCGACAACAAGAATATTTTATAACCATTTGCTCATTTTAAAATATTTGCACATTTTACCCATAACTTTCACATTTATCAATCAACACCTTACTATTTTGAAATAATATATAAAGAAAATTAAATCTTTATTCATAAAAGTTGGGGTCTTACATTAACTCACTATTTACTTAAGTGATCTTAAACCCCTTACTATATCACCATAGTTAATTAAGACTTTAATATTTAAATTATATTATTCCATAATATAACTTCCAATTTAAATTAACCAATATTTATGCTTATTAGTTAATTACCTTAACTAATTCATGCTTTACTATCTCAATCCATCCATGGATAGCTTAAGCACTAATAATAACCTATATTACATCATACTAGTCACTAGTATATATACTCAAGAAGATGGTGATTATTCATTAAAGATATTTAATATCACCAACTTAGTATGATAAAATAATTCTATAAATTACTTAATATCGATAGATAAATCTTATCCATCTCCTTTACTAATTTACCTCTACAATTGATAACAAATATATAATAATAATATATTTATTAAACACAAAATCACATATTGCATAGTTCATATTACTCTATGCAACACAATACCACATACTCATAACGTATTTATATTCTTATTTGAACCCATCTCATGCCTTAAGAATTTTGTTTACTAAATTTTTATTTTAATAATTTTTGAAAATTCGGGTTCTCACATCCTCTCCTCCTTATAAGGATTCCGTCCTCGGAATCACCGAAACCTCCACTACTTAGTACTATTTTGAATATTACATATTCTCTTGAATAATTTTATCCATTCTCTTTTTGAAAGTTTTATTATTATACCTTGCTCAAATGCATTCTACCATTTTCTCTTTTCTAAAGAACATTTTACTTACTACATTCATCCTTCAGAAGAATAAGAATCTTCCACGATTTTTCAATAATCGAGAAGTAGTATGAATAACTCAGATTCCAAATTATGCTGAGGGGTCACAAGACCGTGAACTCTTCTCTAGGTTTACTAATGCTTCAATAAAATCCTTCACACTGCAAACCAGAGCGTTTATCAATCACAAAGACTGAAAACACCATTCATGCATACACTAGGTGGCCGTCCTATTGTACCACTACGTTTAGCCACAACGTAGTGTTTTGTAACGACTATATGCGTTATGTTCGGAACTATTGTCTCCGAAAACATGTCCCCTTTATAGGGTTGTTCACCTCAGCTTTTCAACATCTAAATCCGCACCAAAGCAATCTAGTTTGGCATAAATACACAAGAATGCTTGAATTTCATAATTATTCTTTAACAGTCGTCTAGCCGAATTAAATAGCTTAGACTCTTATCAACAATCCGGATATCAATCGAATCTAATTCACTTAATTGATCTTTTTCATAGTTTAAACGAAAACCAAAATACCTTTTATGACATCATAATACCGTACCACCTCAGTCGTACGTTGAAGATTCTGTCATTTTATGACTTTGTCGTACTATATCATGCCATAATAGACAGATGATCTTACGATCGCTCCGAACACTAGGTTCGATTGCATTGACGACTCCATCGTTTACCATTATACACCATATCAAATGATGTATATGGTCAAAAATACGTTTTAAAAGATTTTCAAATCATTTTTGTCTTAGCCGAAACAAATAGCATAGACATACGAATAACGGTATCGTTTTTAAAACACATTGTTCAGTCATCTGACCCAATGTTTTCTCAAGAAAATAGAAGTGTAAACACTAGCACGAAGTCAATAAATTTTGAAAATCTAGCGTAGCTAAAAGATTTAGAAAAGTTCAAATTTCCCCATCAACTACAATCTCTTACTCCATTGCTTCATCATTCTATCAATCTTTTATACCACAATGCTTACTTTATCAAAACTCTTAATACTAGATATATAATATATCTATTCCCAGTATAGTTCATCGAACTTACCACACCATGGAAGTTCAGGAACTTACCACAATAACACGATTTTTAGGAACTTGTCCTAGCAATACGTAGTCCAAGAACCAATCAAAGACTGTCCATACGCTTAGGGGCTCAAAAATTCATATGATTATGAGTCACAAACTTATCATAGCCATGAGTCTTAAGAACTTGCACCTAATCTTACTATTATCTAATTTTAATCTTATAAATCTCTATCTTTCAAAATAAACATGAAAATAGAATCACCTTTTCGCTATATGTATAATGATAGCACGACACCAACATTCCAATGATTATCAATGTGATGTACTCAGTGCAAGCACAAAATCTCCTCCCACACAAAGGTTTATACAACTAAGCCGTCACATGAGTCCTCAATGGAAATCCAAAACTTAACTCCATCTTACTCTTAACTTGCTCTTTGCTCATTACAAATTTTCTATATTTCATCATATACAACTCCTCATGAGTTCATCTCGTACCATTTTATAGTACCTTCTCTTATAGCATCAAGCTATAGCCAGTTAGTCATTACAGACTAATTATCATTTCATAGCTCAATCCGATCACGTCATGATCATCGGTTTACCTTAGGGTTCTTTCCCATTATCAACTAAACTCTATTTGAATTCATTCTTATTATCTTTGTCATATTCATCTTATAGACATCGTCTTAACATTTTTATTATCGGAGTTAGGTAACTCCTGATTCTCATTCTCTAGATACTTCAAGATTCTTCTTTAATTCTTCGCTTATATATATTTTAAATCTTTTCTTTCCCTCTCTCAGGTTATAGTCTAAGGTACTCTTACCTACGGTTTATAACCTACAGTGTTGATACTAACCTGTGACGTCCCCAAATCCGGGTCCCTTTAATTACCTCGAATCCGGTGCAGTCCTGGTACTACTAGTCGAACTATTACATATTTTATTCATTACATAAAGAATATAACTTTACTTTATTACAATTTAGAATATAAATTCCTTCCATTTCCAAGATCTGTATAATGATCCCAAACTTTTATAAGTTCCAATCGGTCATTTACCTTTCCTGTCTTTACATTATATTTGATATTATAAAAATGCGGAACAATTTAAACTTTTCAATATCCTTTGAATAAAATCTTATATTGATTTCATAACTTGAATAAATTACATATCCTTGAATCAAATATATTATGATTCATTCTACTCAAATTACTGTATAAGATTTTACATCTTGATTCGACATCCTCTATGTATTAACTAATACATCTTTACAATACGACTAGTATTAAACATCGTAAACAACTATCAAGTACATCTCCTAGAACCTCAACATGTTTCAAGAGCATAACTTTAATTAAACAATAATCTTCTTTCAATGCTAACAAACTCTATCAATCATTTAGCATGTAACTTTATCGTGAATCCTTAACCTGCAAAATGATTAATTGCAAGAGTGAGCTCGACAGCTCAGCAATTCTAACAGTTTTCATACATCACATAGCATATAATATCATGCTCAGTTCATGCATTCATAATCATCTAAACATACTACGCATGATACTTCTCACATAATAGGCATAGAGATTAACTTCATAAATATATCATCAAAGATCAGCTTTCAAATATCATACATATTCCATATGCATTTCATATCAACATTCTCATAGAGTAATATAATTCAACTAACAGTTATCAATTTCAAATAACAATTAGAAACTGAAAGACTTGCCTGATTCATAGTTTATCAACTACGACTTAACTGCTTAAAGCTATCTACGCTTCGTGTATTCCTACACAGTTATATAATCATGGATTCATACTCATCAGTCATACATTTCATACGCTCTTAATATAAGGAGAAATATCGTTTCCTAACTTGTTTCATTTTTACTTGAACTTAGGATAACCATGAGACTAGCTCATTCTACTATCATATTTATCTAAACAATCTTGTTTCATATCTTGTAGTCCTTAAGGACAACATATAACCATAACTTAAGACCATGCAGTTAACAAACTGCTCTTGGCCACTCTGCAAAACGGCGCGACCACTCTACATTTAAGCTTGGGAGTGGCGCGGCCGCGCTATGTCCTGCCAAAACCAGACTAGAGTATTTCATTGGACAGTTTAGTCTCTAGTGCTAACATGTGTTCTGATACATATTATACATCAAGTAGAATGTGATCTTTTTTCAAGTTCACATTCAAACTACTTAGCTCCATATTGATTTATTTCAATCAATAAGGCTTAACAAGTTTATTTAACAAGATTAAATGTAATAAGTTTTCAAACCATGTATTGGTACTATTAAGCCCTAATACGCATACTCATATATATCTATCTTATTTACATAGACATAGCATAGCGAAGTACTTGAAAACTCATGTTAAACCATTTTTGAATAGTCTAATTCATGATTAGCTACATGGTGGACACACTCGACACGTTCTAGAGGCATAAAGTGCCCTAGCATACATGCTTGAAAAGTCAGAATACACTTTACATAATGTTCAAGACTATTAGTTCTTAAACTTCCAAGTTTTTCTTCAAATCATCCTAAACCAAGCTATAACAATTTCAAGTATATGAAAGGCAACTTGAAAACTTCATTTACACATAGTTAATAAAATAACTCTTTTGAAAACTTACTTCAAAACATGCTCGGATAGGTTATATCATGCTTAACAACCTTTCATAGTGTCTAACAAGGTGTGTGCACATACATGACATCTAAGTGATGTTTAAAGCACTAGCATGTTTGCTCAAAAATATCAAAATCTAGTTACACTATGATCATGCAACTTAGTTTCAAAAAGTCAAAGTTTTGCTTTTGTAATCATTTCCAATTTAAACCACGTGTTCTAGTGTAAGCACAATACCTTAGACTCACATTTCATGCATATCTAGACCATACGATCATGCTCAAAAGTCTGAATATAAACATGGTATGTATATATCAAATTTCATTTTAAAAATTCTAAGTTCATTAATAAAACTCATACTCCCTTTAGTAAATAATCTCTAATGACGGTCAAACATGTTCATGCTAGGTCTAGGTACATATTATATGTGTTAAACCAGTTTCCATGCATGTTTATGTGATTCCAACACGTTTGGACTTAACATATTTCTAACAGAAAGCAGTGTCTAGTTATGGTGCATGGCGCAGCTGCGCTGTGTTGAACCGTGGGGAGAAGATGAGACTCTCATTGTGGGACAAATTTTAATCTCAGCAACTTAGAAGCAATGTAGCTATACATTACTTAAGCCTTCATATATATATATATATATATATATATATATATCCCTACACAATATAATGTGTATACTTGGGTTATATTCCTTTTGGGCTTATTAAGTCAACTTCAAGGACTTAATGTTACTACATTACATTAAGTCATAGGTACATATATATACATATATACACCCACATATAATAAACATACCAATACACATACTAACGTACCTTATGTACATTGATTCAATTCAATTAATATTACATCTTATAATATGGTCATAAAGTATTATCATTACAATACTTACATATGTGATCTCATAACATATATACTTGCACATAGCAATTAATTCTCATAATAATATTAAATAATCCCTTTAATTATTCACCCATTAAATTATTCAATGAATGCTTATTCCATCTCTTTGTCACACTAAGCATATCTCACAAGCTCAATATTAAGCTCATTATCACTTCTATCACACTTTAATATTATAAGGTTCGTGTGACACATGCACTTTAATACTAAGATATTTATCTACCTTAAATAATTATACAATTATAATATGTATAACCTTTATGCTTAGAATAATTAATATTTTCTCTATTAATTATTTAAATTATAAAATCTATGATAAAATAATAACTTAAGTTATTTATTACATTAAAATAACTTAGTTTTCTTTTATAGATTTAACCCTCTTGAAAATACATTACTATAATAACAATTATGTATTCCACCATAACATGACATAATATATTTTTATTATATTTTCTCCAATAGAGGCATTATTAATCAAATAAAACGATTTACTCATATTATTTTAATATAATATCTAAGTATTATTAAAATAATTATATGTACGACACATGTACACATATTATATAGAAAATAGACCATAAGTTTATTTTCTATTATGATAAATTATTCTCATCAATTTATTACATATAGAAAATATATTTTAATATATTTACCATATTAATTAATCATACCTATTACCTCATACAAAGACATATAAGGTAATATTATTATTTAAAATAACATTCTCCCTTTTATTAAAATAATTTAATATTAGAAATTATTTTAATATCCTTTATTAGAAATATATAATAATTACTTCTCTTTCCTTTTTATAAATTGTCCCTAAAATAATTTCTTTAATCTATACATTTAACTATATCTCAAATATTAATTAATTCTCTAATCAATATTTATTTGAAGATATATTGGTTTAACAACATATATATAAATTTTATTAACGTCGTTCGTACATTCACATATTACCATGCTAAGTAATATATATAAAGGCACTTACTATAATCACATACTCCACACATGTATTAACTCACTATTTACTTAAGTGATCTTAAACCCCTTACTATATCACCATAGTTAATTAAAGCTTTAATATTCAAATTATATTATTTCATAATATAACTCCCGATTTAAATTAACCAATATTTATGCTTATTAGTTAATTACCTTAACTAATTCGTGCTTTACTATCTCAATCCATCCATGGATAGCTTAAACACTAATAATAACCTATATTACATCATACTAATCACTAGTATATATACTCAAGAAGATGGTGATTATTCATTAAAAATATTTAATGTCACCAACTTACGATAAAATAATTCTATAAATTACTTAATATCGATAGATAAATCCTATCCATCTCTTTTACTAATTTACCTCTACAATTGATAACAAATATAAAATAATAATATATTTATTAAACACAAAATCACATATTGCATAGTTCATATTACCTTATGCAACACAATACCACATACTCATAACGCATTTATATTCTTATTCGAACCCATCTCATGCCTTAAGAATTTTGTTTACAAAATTTTTATTTTAATAATTTTTGAAAATTCGGGTTCTCACAGCAATGCCAAGCTGTCACACTTAGAAACGAAAAACAAACACTGCAAGGCAGCGCGGTCGCGCATGAAATACAAGTGGAGGCAACGCAGCCGCGCCATCCACCAAACACATAAAATTAAGGAAATTTAGAAGGAAAAGTTGGTACAGCAGAGGTTGAGCTAATATAAAAAGAAAAGACAGAGAAATCCATGGTCACTCCACCATTACATTATCCACCAGTTCCATATCCACAAAAGCTTCAAAATAAATAATTCTCCAAATTCCTTGAAGTCTTCAAGAAGTTACAAATCAACATACCATTTGCAAAAGCTTTAGAGCAAATTCCGAGCTATACAAAGTTTATGAAAGGAATTTTGTCTAGGAAGAAAAAGCTAGAGGATTATGAAACAGTAGCTTTACCTGGAGAGTGTAGTGTTGTATTGCAAAGGAAGTTGCCTCCAAAATTGAAAGATCCGGGCAGCTATACCATTTCATGCACTATTGGTAGCATGCTCTTCAACAAATGTTTGTGTGATTTGGGGGTGTCGACGTCGGGAAAAAATCCATGGGTCGGGTCACAACCCGGATCTTTTATCTCTTCCTAAGTTATCTCTACCCTTATTCTTTTTATTTTAAAAAAGGTTTTGAATTTTTAGGAAAAGGCCAATATGTATCATGTCGACGATTGAACATTTTACAGAGTCTCCAGTTGGTAGATTTGAAATGGTTGTACCAACTCAACCGAGTTTTGTTTAAAAGAGGCCCAATTGCTGGACACTGTCGAAACTTGATCTTTGAAAATAAAGTTGAGGTCGGGGGCTTGGTTAAGTGTGGGAAAGGTTTTAGGCACCCCATGACTCCCGTGTAAACACGGTACCGCATCTTTTCAATATTTTCCTTAAAACTGAAATGCGTATGTGAATGTTGTTTGAAAATTGAGTCTATGTTTGATTGATTGATTAAAAGTAGTGCTTTGCTTCGTTGAACATATATATGAAGGGTTTGATTTGATTTGCAAAAGTCTTTGATTTGATTTGCAAAAGTATTTGATTTGATTTGCAAAAAGCTTTTTTTTTTGATTAAATTAAAAACGATGTTTTGTAAGCTGGTTATCAAACCCGTACGCTAACATAGGAATTGAAGCCTGTTGATACTTCCACTTTTTTTTTATCTTTTTAAGCCTTAAGGCTTGCATTTAAATGGTGATTTGTCGGGCTACAAAGCATCCTCGACCACAAAAACAAATGCAAGTGTCGGTCTCCTCATGGGCATGATAGCCAACGGAGGGACTCTGACACGACAAACTATATTTTCACTATGTTGAGACCTTAAATCCGAATAACCGTTTTAAGGTCTTTTGCATGTATATTTTATAAAAAAATTGGCAGGGTACATCTGTAAAGCGGAGTTTGTCCATCGTGGGAATCAAATTCTGATCAGTTTGATAATGAATCCCACGATTCCTAGGCTCACATATGAGTAGCCAATAAACCTGCACAATTCATATTGGTAAAGAAATAGATATATATCCCAAATGTTGCCAGAACCGAGGATTCATTCAGTAAATTTGGGTTAGCACGGCCGAAGCGTCTCGTTCCCACTAGATAGCAATCTAAGGGACGCGAGGTTGCTTTTATAACTGAAACTAGAAAAATGCTAGATTTAAATGAATCTCAGCCATTCTAGCTCCCCGGTTCAGTCTGTACATATTTTGAACCATTTGAAAGTTAGAGTTGGTGAGATTTAAATAAATCTAGTTCGCCCGCAGTTATGTCAGTGTCGATTCATATAAAATAAATATTTAAAGCAACAACTTAATAAAGCGAGTAAAGCAATATGTATACAATTATATATACAAAAGCTGTAAGGGCGAAGGGTTTTCACACCGGTGCCCAGACTGGAATTGAAATTGACAGAAAAGTAGTCAACCAAGACTGAGAAAAGAACCAAGTGGTGGCGAAGGCTGCTTATATATGCATATTATATATAAAAGTAGTAAAAAGACCATAGAATAATTCAGGCCGAATTGAAATGTAAATATACAAAAAAATAGTCAATTAGGGACTGGAAAGATAACCCAGTAATGGTGAAGGGTGCAAAAAATAGTATAAAGGCCACAGAATATTTCAGGCCGGACTGAAATATATAAATATATATATAGAGACAGAAACGTAGTCAACCAAGACTGGGAAGATAACCCAGTGGTGGTGAAAGCTGCTTTTATATGCATAAATATATATAAAAACAATAAACTACCTCGTATTTGACATCCGGGCTTGACAGAATAGAAAAGTTAGTATATATACAGTGAAATAAACACACAAAAAAAGCCAAACCCATACTTGGAAGATAAACCAGTTCGGCGAAGTTGCTAATAACGAAGATGCAAGTATGTCGAAGCTGCTGGAAGCGACGGATCGTCAATTCGAGTTGTAAAAATGCCAGAAAATACGTTTATGTGCAAAAATGTACAAAAAGTTAACGAAAACGGCCACGAAACTGAGTTCCGAGCATATTTAGAAAACAAAACTTGATATGCAAGTGCAAAACAGTGCAAAAAAGTAAGAATAACTTTCTAATCGTAAAAATACTTACAACGGACTGCTACACGGGCTTATTTCCAAATCGTAGCCTCTATACGTCCAAATCTACCGGTTATTTTCTGATATATTATAGTATGTGGGTATATCTATGTGTTAGAGTAAAAAAATTTGGGTTTGCAAGAGGTGAAAAAGTCAAAAAAGCAAACAGGCAGAGGTTCGTTGCATTTTTGAATTTTTAAAATGAGGGGGGGGGGGGGTCACCTCATATATATAGGCCAGGGAGCCTCTTCTCTACCTGCTGCTACCGCAGGTAGAGCTGCGGCTCCCCTGGTGGGGCCCACTTGTCTGGTTCCATCGTCTCAAAGTACGTGCACTTTGAGCAACGTGAGATTGAAGTCGAAACTTTCTAACTTTTGATCGGAGCGTCCGTTTGAGGCGTGCTGTCCTTTCTGGAAAGCCCTCGCCGAGAGTATCACAATGACATGGGATAAAACATTTTTCGAGTCCAAGAAGACGGGTTCATAACCAGGTCTTCGATTCCCCGCAGTTTGTCCGTTGAGTTGTCTTGCGCTATTTGCACTCGGGATCATCGTTATGGTTTGTTCTGACCTTAATGGCATCAGTTCGGCTTGAGTTTGACCAAATTAGCTTGGGGTTAGTAAAATAACTATTTTGCCCCTCCCGGGATTGCCCTTAGTGTTGACATGGTCTCTGGTTGACTTCCGGGAGTTGTTTCCAAGGTTTGGATCCTATTCGAGTCTGTTTGTCCTCAGTGTTGTTCTCGAGGTTGACTTGGTTCATTTTAGTTTTCCCTTGGAGATGTTGTAAAACTTCAGGACTGTTTCTGAAGTTGACTTGACTTCCCGGGTTGAGACTGGGGACGACCTGCACTTCCCGGGTTGATACCGGGGCTGACCTGTACTTCCCGATTTGAGATCGGGGTTGATATGATGGCTCGATATTAAGATCGAGGTTGGTTTGACGGCCCGATATTGAGATCGGGGTTGATCTGACGACCCGATTTGAGATCGGGGTTGAACTGACGGCCCGATATTGAGATCGGGGTTGATTTGATAGCTCGATTTGAGATCAGGGTTGAACTGATGGCCCGATATTGAGATCGAGTTTGATCTGACGGCACGATATTGAGATCGGGGTTTAACTGATGTCTCGATATTGAGATCAGGTTTGATCTGACGGCCCGATATTGAGAACGGGGTTAATCTGACGGCCCGATATAGAGATCGGGGTTAATCTGACAGCCTGATATTGAGATCGGGGTTGAACTGACGGACCGATTTGAGATCGGGGTTGAACTGATGGCCCGATTTGAGATCGGGGTTAAACTGACGGCCCAATATTGAGATCGGGGTTGATCTGACGGCCCAATATTGAGATCGGAGTTGAACTGACGACCCGATATTGAGATCGGGATTGATCTGACGGCCCAATATTGAGATCGGGGTTTAACTGACGGCCCGATATTGAGATCGGGGTTAATCTAACGGCCTGATATTGAGATCGAGGTTAAACTGACGGCCCAATTTGATATCGGGGTTGAAGTGACAGTAGTTTTATCCTCCTATAGTGTTAGTAACAGGAACAGGTAATTTCGAGTGTCTACAGGGGGCAAGCATTAATTTGATGCCTTTATCTCTGTACACGCAGTTAGGATTACCTGAACCAAAATTGGCAAACATTTCTCTTCAGCTTGTAGATCGGTCAGTGATAAGTACACAATATTAATGATTTTTTATTCTTTTACATTTGGTTTTATTGCATGTTTCATGTGTATATGAGCTTAATAAGTTGTTTATTATTTTCAGTTGAATTAAAGCTAAAAGGTTGGAAACAAGTTGATTTAGAGCTGAATTGAAGAAATAAAGAAAATTTGGAAATATTGGATTTTTGAAAAGTTTCTAAAAGCAGATTTTGACATCTTTCTACATGGAATTGGATTGATATTGCTATTAGAATTAGGATTGTTCTGGACTGAGATTTTATTTTCTTATTAGATTCTATTTCTTTATGGAAACTAGTTATGATTTGTAATTCCTTTTAGGATTTGGATTTCTAGTTCTCATAGGATTTAGGACTTTGTCTAGCACTATAAATAGATGTAATAGTCAGGGTATAATTCATTCTATCATCTACAATATTGAAGACATGGGCTAACACATTCAATTCAATTCTGAAGGGATGTTGAACATTGTTTGTAATTAATGGTTTGATTAAGTTTACTTTATTTATTCCATCATATGTGAGTTTTATTCTGATTATCTACGTAAACTTCTTGTATGCTATTCAATTTACTAATGTGATTCGGCAGGATTAAATTAGTAAATTGATATCATCTACTAGATTAAGATATATATTAAGCAAATGATGTTTATCTGATCATAAGTTGTAATTAATGATATTTGATTGTGGTCAAGCTTTTGAATATTATTAAGGTTTTTAGAAGACAAGTTAAATAATTCCTGATTGTGTAATTATTGCTCGGAATAATCTAATTCTCATTCTTCATGCTTCTATTGTATTAAATCTAGACTGATAGTTATAGGTTATATGATAGTTAGGATCTTTTGTTGGCGATCGTCGCATTAGATTTACACTTAAGAAGAATTTTGGGTAATTAGCGATTGCGGTTATCTACGGTTGTTAATCTCATAGAATGATAAATATTGTGAAACTTAATTATTCCATAATTGTAAAAAGGCGATACTAAACTGAAGAACTGAAGCTTTTTAAATCATTGTTAATTCTTATTAGTTTATTCATGTTAATTTAGTTAATCAATTCAAAATCCCCTTTTCATTAGAAATCATAGGATAAATATAAAACAAATCACTCTCTGTGGGATCGATCCTTGCTTGTTACTGTGCTAATTGTTTGAATTTGAAAAGTGAAAGGGAGGTTAATTTAGGAGTGTAAACGACAGTTCCCAAATTTTGGCGACGTTGTCGAGGAGTGTTATTTGTTTTTGTTTATTCTTTGTTTTCGTTTATTTTAATTTTTATTTTTATTATTTTCTTTTTCTTTTTCTTTTTCTTTTATGACACAATCCTCTCATTTTATTGACTTAAACTTTAATCAAGAGATAGAGAAAACTGCAGATACAAAAGAAGCTCTTGTTCCATTACTTGAAAAGGAAAAGATGGCGGTACCACACAATAATAGAACTTTGAAAGAACTGGCTACTTTTGATCTGAATCAACCATCTTTGTGTATTGAATATCCTACTTTAGATGTTGCTTTTGAACTTAACTCTGGACTAATTCGTCTTTTACCTATTTTTCGTGGTCTTACAAGTGAAAATCCATATAAGCATCTAAAAGAGTTTCATGTGGTATGTTCCACGATGAAATCACAAGGAGTGACAGAGGAGCAGATCAAGCTTAGACTTTTTCCATTCTCATTAGCAGATTTGGATAAAGACTGGTTATACTATCTTCCTTCAGAATCAATACGATCATGGACTGACATGCAAAGCTTATTCTTGGAGAGGTATTTCCCTGCATCAAGAGTTGCCGATACAAGGAAGGAGATATGTGGAATCAGACAGTTTAATGGAGAAACTCTCAACGAGTATTGGGAAAGGTTCAAGAAGTTATGTTATAGCTGTCCACCTCACGGGATTGATGATAATCACTTGATCCAATACTTCTATGAGGGGTTTCTACCAATGGATAGAAGCATGATTGATGCACCAAGTGGAGGAGCAATGGTAGACAAAACTCCAGATGCTGCAAAGAAATTAATTACAACCATGGCAGCTAACTCACAACAGTATGGTACTAGGATGACTCATGCATCACAAAGGGTAAAGGAGGTGAGCACTTGTAATCTTGAGCAACTGGTTTCTGAATTAACTTCTATAGTTCGACAAATGGCTGCAAGGAATACGCAAGGTTTTCAGCAAGCTCAACCTCAGTACCACACAGAAAACCAAGAATTACCTGCCAAAAATTGAAAATTAATGCTAAATTTCAAAATCTGTTTGATGCTTAATTGGTTAATGATTGAGAAAAACTAAGTCATGATCCATAGTAATTGATTTAAATTGAATTTGTGTCGCATGAGTACTTGAACATGTGATACTTGCTTATTTGACTGAGTTATCTGTGGAGTTGTCTATGCGCACTAATCTAATGCTATAGAACTATTGAACTGCTTATTTTTTTTGCAGAACCATGAGGGTTTTTTTTTCTTCAGAAAAGTAGAAAATCAAAGAAATTGTTGAAAAAGAGAAAAAGAAGCAAAAGAGAAACCATGTGATGGGATGAGATGGAGCGTAAAACGCACTCTCTCATAAACACGTGCGAATAAGTGAGATGGAGAATAAAATGCACTCATTTACAAAGAAAAATTGAGGAAGGTGGAACGGAGAATAAAATGCATTCACCGAAAACAAAGAGAAAAATGGAAAGGTTCTTGTAAAAATAAAGCAGGAAAAGTATGTTTTGAGTTTTGAGTGGTGTGCACAGTTTTTGCTCCATCATAACTAAGTTGAGTAAGTGTGGATCATAAAAGAGTGCTTATGTGGATACAATTTGACTTAATGAAATTCAATGGTGAAAAGGTATGGTTGTTGTTTTGAGTTAATAATGAAGCATTGATTATGTTTTTGTGGGTTTAGTGATAATCATGATTTGATCTTGAAATCTTTTGACATTATGGTTGAGAAGAGTTTTTTTGGAATTCAAACTTTTGGTTTACACGAGGACGTGTAAAAGACTAAGTGTGGGGGAATTTGATAAGTACACAATATTCATGATTTTTTATTCTTTTACATTTGGTTTTATTGCATGTTTTATGTGTATATGAGCTTAATAAGTTGTTTATTGTTTTCAGTTGAATTAAAGCTAAAAGGATGCAAACAAGTTGATTTGGAGCTGAATTGAAAAAATAAAGAAAATTTGGAAATCTTAGATTTTTGGAAAGTGTCTAAAAGCAGATTTTGGCATCTTTCTACATGGAATTGGATTGATATTGCTATTAAAATTAGGATTGCTATGGACTGAGATTTTATTTTCTTATTAGATTCTATTTCTTTATGGAAACTAGTTATGATTTGTAATTCCTTTTAGGATTTGGATTTCTAGTTCTCATAGGATTTAGGACTTTGTCTAGCACTATAAATAGATGTAATAGTCAGGGTATAATTCATTCTATCATCTACAATATTGAAGACATGGGCTAACACATTCAATTCAATTCTGAAGGGATGTTGAACATTGTTTGTAATTAATGGTTTGATTAAGTTTACTTTATTTATTCCATCATATGTGAGTTTTATTCTGATTATCTACGTAAACTTCTTGTATGCTATTCAATTTACTAATGTGATTCGGCAGGATTAAATTAGTAAACTGATATCATCTACTAGATTAAGATATATATTAAGCAAATGATGTTTATCTGATCATAAGTTGTAATTAATGATATTTGATTGTGGTCAAGCTTTTGAATATTATTAAGGTTTTTAGAAGACAAGTTAAATAATTCCTGATTGTGTAATTATTGCTCGGAATAATCTAATTCTCATTCTTCATGCTTCTATTGTATTAAATCTAGACTGATAGTTATAGTTTATATGATAGTTAGGATCTTTTGTTGGCGATCGTCGCATTAGATTTACACTTAAGGAGAATTTTGGGTAATTAGCGATTGCGGTTATCTACGGTTGTTAATCTTATAGAATGATAAATATTGTGAAACTTAATTATTCCATAATTGTAAAAAGGCGATACTAAACTGAAGAACTGAAGCTTTTTAAATCATTGTTAATTCTTATTAGTTTATTCATGTTAATTTAGTTAATCAATTCAAAATCCCCTTTTCATTAGAAATCATAGGATAAATATAAAACAAATCACTCTCTGTGGGATCGATCCTTGCTTGTTACTGTGCTAATTGTTTGAATTTGAAAAGTGAGGTTAATTTAGGAGTGTAAACGATAGTTTCCAAATTTGGCGACGTTGCCGAGGACTGTTATTTGTTTTTGTTTATTCTTTGTTTTCGTTTATTTTTATTTTTATTATTTTCTTCTTCTTTTTCTTTTTCTTTTATGACACAATCCTCTCATTTTATTGACTTAAATTTTGATCAAGAGATAGAGAAAACTGCAGATACAAAAGAAGCACTTGTTCCATTACTTGAAAAGGAAAAGATGGCGGTGCCACACAATAACAGAACTTTGAAAGAACTAGCTACTTTTGATCTGAATCAACCATCTTTGTGTATTGAATATCCTACTTTAGATGTTGCTTTTGAACTTAACTCCGGACTGATTCGTCTTTTACCTATTTTTCGTGGTCTTACAAGTGAAAATTCATATAAGCATCTAAAAGAGTTCCATGTGGTATGTTCCACGATGAAATCACAAGGAGTGACAAAGGAGCAGATCATGTAAGAACCGTGAATTTCATGAATAATTTTTTTTTATTATTATATTATTTATTGATATAATAAGAAAATGAATACTTATTGGAGTATAAATGTTTATGAGTTATGAGAAGAGTAATTCAATTATATTAAATTGAATCTAGAAGTAAATATAGAGAAATTCAACGAACTTGTAGAATGCTTGGGTTGGCATGAGAATGAAAATGATGATGATTTAATTAATTTAAGAGGGAGATCGATAAATGAAGGATTAATTAATATTATATTGTTAATTAATCATTGTGATTAGTAAATAGCCTACTAATGTGTAATTGTTAATAATATGTTATTATAAATAACAAAATATTTACGAGTAAGTAATTGATGAATATGATAAGAGTTATATTTAATTGATTATTTGTTGAGTGCAATACATGTGATAGTTAATCATACAATAATGTTATTAAGTGTTATTATGAATAATAATCAGTTATAGAGTAAATGAATTATTAAGTGAACAGTTAATCTATATTAATTGTTAATTATTATTATGAGAAATATAATAATAATCTGTTGATTTATTATTTTGCAAGTAATAGTATAATACTAAGAAAATGGTTTATAAATATAATGAGATTTGTATTTATTAAACTATTGGAAAATGTGATGATTTGTCGTATAATAATAATTGATAAGGGTAAAGTCATGAGAGAATTACTACGTGAACAATTAATAGATATTAATTGTTATTTACTTTCTATTATGAGAAAATAGAATAATTAATAATGTGTTGATTATTATTATCGCGAATAATAGAATGATAATAAGCAATTTGTTTATGAATATAATAAGGTTTATATTTATTTAACGTAATAATTAATCATATAAATGTTAGTTAATTAATATGGAGATTAATAACTTCATTAATTTATGAGGAATGAATTGATTAAATATTCTATTAATTGATTAATTGCCATTATGAATAATAAGTAAGTTATTAATATAATGAAATTATATTAATTGTATGCGGGATTAAATATAAAATATATGGGATACAACTATATTATAGTGCGACATTTATGTGGCTATACTATATATAGAAACCATATATTAAGATTATATGATGCAATGTGATTGTACATATTGAAACCATATGTTGTGATTAAATAAATTATATGAGTTACATAATAAAGCTTATGTGACAACATGTGGTATGTGGCTAAATTAAAAGATGTACTTCATATAATATTATAAATAAACAAATGTTATGTGATGAATATTTCAATAGATTAATATAATTGGAAATAATAAGAGTTGTAATAATGTTATGTGACAACATGTATATATGGATACATTAATGGTGTACTTATGGATTATCAAATTGAACTAAGTGTGCATTTAATAATATGAGGGGAAATAAATAAATGGATTACCTATTTTAATATTGATGAGGAATTAAAATAATAATTATTTCAATGATTATAAATAATTGAAATAATATGGTTTATGGTAATGTGGAAAGATAATACCCAATTAGATTATATCCGGTATTAATAAATGTACATGAATTATATGTATGTTACATTGCCATATCACATCTACTACTTGAAATATTAAGCATGTGACTTACATTATAATGTTAATTATAATCTAAATATATAGTATGAATATATATGTAATAGCCTAAGTGTATGATATATGTTATAACATTTCATTATACAATTGCTAGAATGCTGAGATTGAAATTGGCTTGTCCCATTATATGAGACCCATTCTCCTTCACGTGTGTAGCATACAAGCTACTCTACTCTATATTCTCAATTTCAGCAAATAATTCATAGCTATCTATTCCTCAAACTCAGCAATCCTAGCTCATGATTATGGGGGGGGAGTGGGCACCATGATTTGATTCACCAACCATTCCATAACCTTCATGCAATTTGTCATTCCGTTGGTTTTATTCATGGGAAGATAGCATTGTCTGTATATTAGTTTCTCTATAAATAAGGCATCTCTCCTTCTTCATTTCAATTGCTGAGAATTTGCTTAAGTGTTGGATTGAGTGTGCCTTGTAAGTTTGTTAGTAAGATAGTTTGCAGAGAGAGGGAATTCATATAGCAGCAAGTATATTCCATTAACAGAGGTATTATATACCTTTCATGTTCTTCAATTCACATTTCTGCAAATGCTGTAAATTTTTAATTCATGATTTTAGTTGGAGTTTATGATTTTATGATTTGATGATGTTAATTGATGGTTATAAGCTCATATATGTGTTAGTAAGGTAATATAGTTGATTTGATAGTTAATTCGTAGAAAGAATTAGGACTTGGCTTAGCTTCTGCAGAAGCAGAAGCAGAAGCAATCTTGATCCAGGCAACGGCGCAGCTGCGCCCTGGTTATACTGGGGTGCTGCGCAGCTGCGCCACTACCAGACTTGCATTTTGTTGGCCAAGGCCCTGCGCAGCTGCACCAGTCCCTGATCCCAGTTTCTGCAAATTTTGTATACTGCTTTCTGTCTGCTAAATGTTAGTTGATGAAATGAATTAGGACAAGCATGCTGGTATGATTAATACATATATATGGACTTGTTAAACTAGTATGAGCATATTATATTCGGATCACTTACGTGAACGATGAAGTTATAGATTTTCGAAATGAACTTGGAATTTCAAAAAGGGACAGTGACTTGTTTTATCCGTTTTAGATATTCTGACTTTGGAGACATGTTTGTACCGCCTAAAAACACATGAAATGCATATTGACTTAAGTATATATGTATCGTAATATAATATGAACATGTGAACCTAACAAGTGCACCTTCCTAACGAAAATGAAAGTTTTGAAAACGAACTTTGACATGTGTATAACACCTTAAAGTACTGATTTTGCGAGCATGTTAGTATAATGTAGAGATGCATAAAAGATGTATTACCTTGTGTATATAGGTGTCATATTATAACTTGAGCATGTGGACCTTAATAGTGAATATTTAACTAAAGGAAAGTATACGTTGAGAATGGACTTTGACATATAAGTATGATATTCATATTTTGATCATATGAGCATGATAATATACTTATATGACTAATTATGACCATAAGCTAGCATGATTAGTAATACATAGTTTCCTTGCTCTTGTCCCATTGTTTGACTTTAAACTAAATGGTTTTTCAAAGGAAACTTGATATATTTGAAACTAATATCTATGAATACCATATGAGAGATGTTCTAACCTTGTGAGCATGTAAATTTGACTTAACTACCTATGTAATGTGAATATAAGGTGTTGAGTTTACGCTAGCATACATGATTAAGTCGTAATGATTTCAAAAGAAAAGTTCAGACTTTTTGCAAACTAAGTTGCATGATCATAGTGTAATAACATCGCTAATATATCATGTATGTACACATACTTATTAAAAATAATGCGAGTTAATTGAGTATGAGGTTGATTAAGTTTTCAAACCAATAACGGTGCTAGTTATATATATGTGATGTAAATACTCGTGAGCATGCCTAGCTTGGGTTATATGACTACCATATAGGTTTAAATGACAAGCATGATAACTTATGTGAATTAATGGCGTTGTATGACCCTAGGTCGTTAGGAACCATGAATTAAAACTATATCATGTAAATCGAACGTGAAAAGGTTGAATGAGCATGAAAGTATCCTTTAATATGAATACATGCTATGTGATAACATATGTTGACACTTGAATTCAATTTTGACGGTTAACTTATAGAAATGCTATAACTTACTAAAATAAAATATATTTAGTATTGATTATGAGATGTTAATGATATGAGAATATGTTTAAACTCAAAACGAGGAACGTTAAGAATAAAAGTATATTAGTTGAGACTTGTGAATTAAATATGATACTATATATGATATAACTATGCAGCTAGGCTAAGACTTAGCTTGTGTGTTGATTGTATATCCAAGATAAGATATGATGTTATACTATATGACTAATGAATATTCTATACATATAAATATATATATTACGATAGGGATTCGAAAGTGTCGATTTATTTAACGAGGATAAACTACGCATAAGGCAAGTTTCCTTAAACCTGTTCTTGTATTATTTGCAAGTATCCGAACCCTACTTTTATTATGTTGCAAGTATCCTGTCCTTGTGTTTACTTTATTCAAGGAACGTTGTACGCAAGTTTCCTGACTTACAATTATTTATAGTGCAAGTATCTGAACCCTACTTTTATTGTGTTGCAAGTATCCTATCCTTGTGGTTACTTATTCGAGGAACGTCGTAAGCAAGTTCCCTAACTTATACTCTTTCATTGTGAAAGTTTCCTTGAAACCGTTCTTTTATATTAATTGCAAGTATCTGACTACTCTTTTATTGAGCAAGTATTTGATTCATACTCTTTATTGAACACATATTCGAGCTTGTACTAACTTTGGTCGTACGAGTAAATAGGTGCTAGAATTATTCTTGCCTTACATACTTATGTTTCATAGTTTGATTTAAATCACGATTATATTCTTCGAATTATTGTTGCGAGTATTGAACTCATAAATTGTTCTTATATACATTGTTGAAATTGTCTATGCCATTTAATTCGGCTAGACCAATATCATGAATTAGAAAGCAATCCACACCAATTGCCTTGGTGCGGACTCTTATAAATTGACTGAGTTGAACAACCCTTGTAAAAAGGGGAAATATATAGTCGGGGTGCCGACAGTGGTGTGACAGGTTATACATAACTCCAGGTACGATAGGCTGATCCCCTAATTGTACTTGGTTTGGTTGGGTTACCAGAAATATTTTTGGTGATTCTAGTAGAAGTTCGTGGTTCTTAGAAACCACTCAGTATCCAGTATTTATCAACTTGAAACTTTGAACTCGTTGGATTCTTTTATTAATCCTTGGTCCACAGCGACACTTAGTGATATCTATTCATTCACTTAAAATTATTGAAACTTTTGAATCCTTTAATAACTTCTCGACCCGTAGTAGTCCTTATTCAACTTCACAGAATAGATTTGGAAGTCATTGCTATTTATTTTGTTCACAACATTCTTATTTGAAATCCTGAGCGATTAATTACCGTTTTACCTTTGAGATTTAGAACCGTATATATTCCTGTTCACATTTATTGGCATATTACTTGCTGAGCAAATTTGTTGCTCACTCTTGCTTCTTATAAAATATTTCAGTTAGGGCAGGGCAAGGTGGAACCCCAGGTCAGGGCAAGTGCGAAGGCAAGGCTATGGAGTAGTTGTGTTTTTCTATATTAGGATGTATTCATTATGTTGTATTAAGACTTATTTAAATGTTATGTATTAAGAAATGTTTGGTTTAAATTATGAAGTGTATTAGTAATAGTTTCGAGACTTGGGACGAGAATACTTATGTTATATCAATGTAAATTATTCTGTTATTCCATTGTTTGAGATTTTAGTTGTTATTAGAATTAGTACGTGATGAACAGAATTCGAGATCAGCGACGGTTTGAATTTAGGGGCGTCACAGATCAAGCTTAGACTTTTTCCATTCTCATTAGCATATTTGGCTAAAGACTGGTTATACTATCTTCTTTCAAAATCAATACGATCATGGACTGACATGAAAAACTTATTCTTGGAGAGGTATTTCCCTGCATCAAGAGTTGCCGATACAAGGAATGAGATATGTGGAATCAGACAGTTTAATGGAGAAACTCTCTACGAGTATTGGGAAAGGTTCAAGAAGTTATGTTCTAGCTGTCCACCTCACGGGATTGATGATCATCACTTGATCCAATACTTCTATGAGGGGTTTCTACCAATGGATAGAAGCGTGATTGATGCACCAAGTGGAGGAGCAATGGTAGACAAAACTCCAGATGCTGCAAAGAAATTAATTACAACCATGGCAGCTAACTCACAACAGTATGGTACTAGGATGACTCATGCATCACAAAGGGTAAAGGATGTGAGCACTTGTAATCTTGAGCAACAGGTTTTTGAATTAACTTCTATAGTTCGACAAATGGCTGCAAGGAATACGCAAGGTTTTCAGCAAGCTTAACCTCAGTACCACACAGAAAACCAAGAATTACCTGCCAAAAATTGAAAATCAATGCTAAATTTCAAAATCTGTTTGATGCTTAATTGGTTAATGATTGAGAAAAACTAAGTCATGATCCATAGTAATTGATTTAAATTGAATTTGTGTCGCATGAGTACTTGAACATGTGATACTTGCTTATTTGACTGAGTTATCTGTGGAGTTGTCTATGCGCACTAATCTAATGCTATAGAACTATTGAACTGCTTATGTTTTTTGCAGAACCATGAGGATTTTTTTTTTCTTCAGAAAAGTAGAAAATCAAAGAAATTGTTGAAAAAGAGAAAAAGAAGCAAAAGAGAAACCATGTGGTGGGATGAGATGGAGCGTAAAACGCACTCTCTCATAAACACGTGCGAATAAGTGAGATGGAGCATAAAATGCACTCATTTACAAAAGAAAAATTGAGGAAGGTGAAACGGAGCATAAAATGCATTCACCGAAAACAAAGAGAAAAATGGAAAGGTTCTTGTAAAAATAAAGCAGGAAAAGTATGTTTTGAGTTTTGAGTGGTGTGCATGGTTTTTCCTCCATGATAACTAAGTTGAGTAAGTGTGTGGATCATAGAAGAGTGCTTATGTGGATACAATTTGACTTAATAAAATTCAATGGTGAAAAGGCACGGTTGTTGTTTTGAGTTAACTAATGAAGCATGGATTATGTTTTTGTGAGTTTAGTGATAATCATGATTTGATCTTAAAATCTTTTAACATTATGGTTGAGTAGAGTTTTTTTGGAAATCAAACTTTTGGTTTACATGAGGACGTGTAAAAGACTAAATGTGGGGGAATTTGATAAGTACACAATATTCATGATTTTTTATTCTTTTACATTTGGTTTTATTGCATGTTTCATGTGTATATGAGCTTAATAAGTTGTTTATTATTTTCAGTTGAATTAAAGCTAAAAGGATGGAAACAAGTTAATTTGGAGCTGAATTGAAAAAATAAAGAAAATTTGGAAATCTTGGATTTTTGAAAAGTTTCTAAAAGCAGATTTTGGCATCTTTCTACATGGAATTGGATTGATATTGTTATTAGAATTAGGATTGCTGTGGACTGAGATTTTATTTTCTTATTAGATTCTATTTCTTTATGGAAACTAGTTATGATTTGTAATTCCTTTTAGAATTTGGATTTTTAGTTCTCATAGGATTTAGGACTTTGTCTAGCACTATAAATATATGTAATAGTCAGGGTATAATTCATTCTATCATCTACAATATTGAAGACATGGGCTAACATATTCAATTTAATTCTGAAGGGATGTTGAACATTGTTTGTAATTAATGGTTTGACTAAGTTTATTTTATTTATTCCTTCATATGTGAGATTTATTCTGATTATCTACGTAAACTTCTTGTATGCTATTCAATTTACTAACCTGATTCTGCAGGATTAAATTAGTAAACTAATATCATCTACTAGATTAAGATATATATTAGTAATTTGTAAAGTGAAAGTGAGGTTAATTTAGGAGTGTAAACGACAGTTCCCAAATTTTGGCGCCGTTACCGGGGACATGGTTCTGCAAAAAACATAAGCATTCCAATAGTTCTAAAGCATGAGATTAGTGCGCATAGACAACTCCACAAATAACTCAGTCAAATAAGGAAGTATCACATGTTCAAGTACTCATACGACACAAATTCAATTCAAATCAATTACTATAGATCATGACTTAGTTTTTCTCAATCATTAACCAATTAAGCATCAAACAGATTTTGAAATTTAGCCTTGATTTTCAATTTTTGACTTTAACCTTCGAACACAAGCAAATAGAATCATGGAGCCCAAGAGTTTAAAAAAATTTCAAAAGGTATTAATTTTTCAAATTTCCTATCAAAATCGGATCAATATCCTTAAATAAAATAAAAACCTAAATCTTTCCCCCACACTCAAACCTTACGTTGTCCCCAATGTAAGAAAATCATTCACAGAAGAAAGAACTACATGTAAATAAAAAAACTAATAAGTAAAGTGATAGAAAAATCAAATCTGAGATTTTGGGTTGCCTCCCAAGTAGCTGCCCTTGTTTGTTGTCATTGGCTTGACATCATTCTTCTCATCCTATGTAATTGGACTTGTGTACTTCAAGTGGACTAGTAACAATTTTAATTCATTAGGAGCATCCTTTAGATCCTGATTTTGCTCCATTCCAGCCTTCAAATCCTCCTTATTTATTTGCTCAAGAGATTCATACACTATAGAGTCGACAACATCAGTAGAAAAAATAGAATTAATATTACCAAGATACCTTTTAACTTTATATATGCCGAAATGGACATGTGCCTCATTTAATTCCATATTTAAGGTCCTATGGTATGTATTATGTAGTATTTTTGTTATTTGCACCGATGTATCATCTATATCCTCTTTGTAAAGATCTGCAGGACTTATCAAATTGTTCTGCTCTTCCTCTTGTTCATCCTTTTCAGACTTTGAATACCTGATTTCTTCTTCAAATTCAGTAGTAGCCTCGAGTACTTTCAACTGGTTTCTGCTAGTGAACTCCTCATCATCTTTAAGTTCTTGCTCCCTCTTCGCCATTTCTTCCAAAAAAAATTCATACGACTTTGTATATAACTTTGAATTTTTTCCAACTTTCCAATTCCTTCTTAGAACTTGGGGAAAAGGTAGTATCGGTTTATAAGCTGAAAGAGGTGGAAATTTATGCTTGAGTACAACACTGCTGCTTGTTTCACTATTGTCTAACTTGTTTTGTTTTGAAAGCATTGACTTTCCTTGCTGCCAATTCTCTGCAACACACCTCAATGTTATTGCACTTACATTCTCAACAGTTTGAGAAAGTGACCTCCCTGAGCCTTGAGATTCCAACCTTCTTACTGTGGTTGCAAGCTAACCAACTTGGTCCCTCAGATCTTGAATAGAAGTTTTGGTCTCCTGCTAGAATTGATGTGTCTGACTCATGAACTGTAGTGTTTGGCTCATGAATGCCTTGAACATATCCTTCATAGATGTCCCAGAATTGAGTCAGTCACATATCAGAGGAGAATTATGGAGGACATTCTTGTGACTGTGGACAAATTCATATTCCCTACTGATTTTGGTAACTAGAAGAACTCTCATTGAAGAGGACAAGGATATTCCTATTATACTTGGGAGACCGTTTTGGCAACTGAAGAACTCTCATTGATGTACAAAAGGGAGAATTGACTATGAGGGTTCAGGACCAAGAAGTTACATTTAATGTATTCAAGGCCATGAAATTCCCTACAGATGATGATGAGTGTTTCCGAATGGACGTGGTAGAGAAAGCAGTGGATGATGAGTTTCTGAGAGTGATAAATAAAGACCCCTTGGAAACTAATCTATTGGGGGACATTGATGTAGATGACCCAGAGTTGCTAGAATATCTGCAGATGTTAGATGCATTGCCAATGGTTAACAAGTTCAAAGTTCCTTTTGAGCCATTGGAGTATGCAAAAAAGTCTTAGGATAGCTTGAAGTCATCTCTAGAGATACCTCCTACACTTGACCTCAAACCTCTGCCTAATCTTCTCAGGTATGCATATTTGGGTAATTCATTTACTTTGCCTGTTATTATTGCATCCGCACTTAATGAATTTCAGGAAAGTAAGCTGATACGAGTCCTTCGTGAGTATAAAACTACAATTGGATGGTCCATTGTCGACGTCAAAGGGATTAGCCCATCATTTTGTATGCACAAAATACTATTGGAGGATGATATAAAACCCACAGTGGAACAACAACGAAGGCTCAATCCTATCATGAAAGAGGTGGTAAAGAAGGAGATTCTTAAATGGCTAGATGCTAGAATTATTTATCCTATTTCTGATAGCTCATGGGTGAGCCCAGTGTAGTGTATTCCAAAGAAGGGAAGAATGACAGTTGTTGCGAATGAAAATAATGAATTGATACCAACAAGGACAGTGACTGGCTGGAGGGTTTGTATGGACTTCAGGAAGCTCAATAAATTAACCTGGAAGGATCATTTCCCTTTACCCTTCATTGATTAGATGTTGGACAGATTAGTAGGGCATGAATATTATTGCCTTCTAGATGGCTATTCGGGGTACAATCAAATTGTCATTGCTCTAGAGGATCAAGAGAAAACTACATTTACTTGCCCATATGGTACCTTTGCATTTAGAAGGAAGTTATTTGGACTATGTAATGCACCACTAACATTTCAAAGGTGTATGATGGCCATTTTCTCAGATATGGTAGAACAAAATGTTAAAGTTTTCATGGATAATTTTTCAGTTTTTGGGGATTCTTTTGATAGTTGTCTCAAAAATCTGATTATGGTATTAAAGCGATGCGTGGAAACCAATCTTGTGCTCAACTGGAAAATGTGCCACTTCATGGTTCAGGAAAGGATTATCCTTGGACATAAAGTGTCAGCAAAGGGACTAGAGGTTGATAAAGCCAAACTTTAGACAATAGAAAATTTACCACCACCAACTTCAGTCAAGGGGATTCGCAATTTCTTGGGATATGCTGGATTCTACCGCAGATTTATAAAGGACTTCTCCAAGATCACAAAGCCCTTACGTAATTTATTGGAGAATGACGTCCCTTTCAAATTTGATGACGAGTGTTTGTCAGCTTTTGAGCAATTAAAGAAGAAATTGACGACAACACCAGTAATAGTATTACCTGATTGGTCTATGCCATTCTAGTTGATGTGTGATGTTAGCAACTATGCGGTAGGGGCTGTTTTGGGCCAACACAAGGAAAAGATTTTTCATGCCATCTACTACGCTAGCAAGATATTATCGGATGCTTTGCTTAATTACACAACCACTGAGAAAGAACTATTGGCGGTCGTGTATGCTTTTAACAAGTTCCGTTCTTACCTTATTGGGACCAAGGTTGTGGCTTTCACGGATCATTCTGTTATCCGGTATTTGATTTACAAGAAAAATGCAATACCTAGATTGATTAGATAGATTCTACTTCTCCAAGAATTTGATTTTGAAATCCGAGATAGGAAAGGTACAGAAAATCAAGTAGCTGACCATCTCTCAAGATTAGTGAGTCCGGAGCAAGACAATGATGATAAGGAATTAATCAATAAGCTCTTCCCCGATGAACAATTATTTGGGGTTAGCTCAGAAATTCTGTGGTTTGCTGATGTTATCAATTATTTAGTGAGCAATATTCTCCCTCTAGATTTGACAAGCCAACAGAAGAAGAAATTTCTACACGATGTGAAAAGGTACATGTGGGATGAGCCATTCTTATTCAAACAATGTGCCGATCAAATGATTCGTCAGTGCATTACGCAAAGCAAAACTAAGAATATCCTACATGCATGTCATGCATCACTATATGGGAGACATTATGGGGGTGAGAGGACAGCTCCAAGGTGTTACAAGCTGGATTCTATTGGCCCACTTTGTTCAAAGATGCCCACTAGTTCGTTCAAAAATGTGATAGATGCCAAAGGGTGGCTAATATCTCCAAACATCATGAGATGCCATTGAACACAATTCTAGAGGTTGAAGTCTTTGATGTGTGGGGACTTGATTTCATGGGACCTTTTCCATCTTTTTTCAGCAACTTATATATTCTCTTGGCCTTGGACTATGTTTATAAATGGGTTGAGGCAAGTGATTTGCCTACAAATGATGCCAAAGTAGTCTTATAATTTCTCCAAAAAAATATCTTCACAAGATTTGGCACACCAAGGGCTATTATCAGTGATGAAGAAAGCCATTTTTATAATAAATACTTCACAACTCTCTTATCAAAATATAGGATAACTCATAGAATGGCCACGTCTTATCATCCTCAAACTAGTGGCTAAGTAGAGGTCTCTAATAGGGAAGTGAAGAGAATTTTGGAGAAGATCGTCAATCCAAATAGAAAAGATTGGTCATTAATGTTGAATGACGCTCTTTGGGCATACATAACTGCATACAAGACACCCATTGGAATGTCTCCATATCAGCTAGTCTATGGCAAAGAATGTCCATTCCTTTGGAACTCGAGCATAAAGCATACTGGGCCATCAGAAAATTGAACTTTGATCTCACAGCTGTAGGAGAGAAGAGGCTTCTCCAACTAAATGAATTAGATGAATTCCGCCTTGCAAGCTTATGAGAACTCAAAGTTATACAAAGAAAAAGTCAAAAGGTGGCATGATCAGAAAATCATTGATATGAAGTTTGAGCCGGGTCAAGCAGTTCTCCTATTCAACTCCAGATTGAGACTCTTCCCTGGAAAGCTCAAGTCTAGGTCGTCTAGACCATTTATTGTCAAAACTGTGTTTCCACATGGCGCCGTTGAGTTAGTAAGCAAAAATCAAGAGGAAACTTTCAAAGTCAACGGTCTACGCCTAAAGCATTAATGGGGTGGTGATTTTGATCACCAGAAATCCTCAATTGTTCTCTCCAATCCACAATAGAATAAGTAGTAGCCAGGCTGAACGACTGTAAACCAAGCGCTCAATGGGAAGCACCGCATCCAATCTACTTCTTCCCTTATGTTTAATTCTGAGTGAATTTTTAGTATTAAGTAGAATTTGTGGTAATTTAATTCATTTTAATAGTTTGTTTGTGTCAATTCTCAAGTACAATTCAATTTCCATAAGAATGCATGGACAGAGCAGATGGAAAAGCCAAAGCTGCCAGGGTACAGGGCAGCGCGGTCGCGCCCTATTTGTATGGGAAGGCTGCGCGGCTGCGCCCTTCGTCAGTCACAAAATCCAAGCTCTACTTCACAGCGCAGTCGCGCCCAACTCCAACACAATCACTGCTCGGATGCGCCGCGACCTAATTTCAATTTTTTTAAATAAATAAAAAAAAACCAAGCCCACGGCTTATATTCTGCAGTCCAAACCAAACTCGATAAAGAACAGAACTCCCTCTCAAAATAAAATAGTCGAACATCCCATTCCTTTTCACTATCAACATCTAATCATCTCGATCCATATCCCAATCAAACTTTACATCCATCTCCACATTCTTTCTTCCTCATCCTCTTAAAAAACCCTAATCTACACCCACCTTCCATACACAACTTAATTCAAAAAATAGAGGCATGGTAGAATCTGATAGTGCTCACAATCTGTTTGATACAAGGTCTGAGAAGGGTTTGAAGCTCTAATACACATGTTTGGGGGAGAACAAGTGCAATCATCACAAGGGTTTCATTCTCAGTTACACTTTCTACCATTATGGCACCAAAGAGAGTTCGAACTCCATATCCTCTTTCCCCTATCCGTAGTGATCTTGGCGAGGGAAGTAGCTGTAACATGATGGACCCCACAAGATTCGTGAACCTCCAAGCTTAGCACTATTACATGGATGTACTGTTAGGCAAGAAATTTATACTAGAGAGGGGGTTAAAACCAGATAAAGAGGATGGCAAGCTGTTGGATATGATTAGGGAGAATGGCTGGAAGTTATTCACAGACACACACATGGCAGCCCTAATGGCATTGGTGAGAGAATTCTATGTCAATGCTAGAGAGACACAGAATGGCATCTCCTATGTGCGAGGCAAGCAAGTTTCATACACCAAGCAAGCTAATAATGATCTATTTCACATGGAGACCTTGCCATCCAATGACACCAATTAGGTGGAATACTAGCAGTTTGATACCGATTTAGATAGGCTAATGGAGGAGATTTGCAAGCCGGGGACTAAGTGGGTTACCAAAGTAGGAACCGACAGAAAGATTCACTTCCCGCACATTTCTCTAAGCGGTATGCCAAAGCTTGGTATAACTTTATTTATGTTAGCCTGCTCCCTACTCGTCATCAGAATGATGTCACTACTGACCGAGCTGTGATTTTATATGGAATTATCAAGGGGAAGTCAATTGACGTTGAGCATCTTATCAACCAGTCTATGCTCAAATATATACGAGGAGGTACATCCGGAGGGATTCCACATGCCTCTATAGCTACACGGTTATGTTACCATGTAAATATGGAATGGGGTGATGAGAATCTTTAGCTGTCAATGAGAGACATTGATCACGTTGCTATACGAAAGTACAGTGTTTGGGATGGTGGTGAGTCCCATCCTTAAGGTCTCGGCTTCATCTTAGAGGACTAAGAGGATAGTGAAGAAGAAGAGGAGGCTAAAGTTCCTGATCCACAGCCTGAGGAAGCTCCTCATCCTCACCATGTCAGGCTAGACAGTAAGATACACCACTTGAAAAAGGCGAATGGATGCTATGCACACTCACTTTCGAACCTACACAACAGAATTTTCTGGGGCTCTATCTCGTGCATTTGAGATGCTAGGTGCCCAGGCTCAGTTTTATCCCCCGCCAGACACGCCTTCAAATCAAGAGGATGCGAAAGATGATGGTGCTGCCACCTAAGATAGTTTTCTTGTACCTTTATCTCCAATGAGGACATTGTTAATTTTAAGTTTGGGGTTATTGGTTTCATATAATTTTTAGTAATTGCAGTTAGTTTAATTTCATGTAGATTTCATATAGTATAATTACATTGTAGTTGAATTATATGTTTGCATATAGTTAGTTTATTTTTTGTTTCCTTGTAAAAAAATAAAAAATAAAAAATAAAAAAATTCATTAATTTTTGCTTATTCTGTTGCATTTAGTTTGCATGAATCCTAGCATCTTAGTGTGTTTGAAATTCATTTTGGCCTATGATGAGATTAGGACTGCTTGATTTTTGAACATTGTTGATAACTTAGGCATGGTTATAACATTATATCACGATATGAATCCTAACATGTTTGAAACTATTATAACCGGATAACACATTAGGGTAACCATTATGATTTGCTTGGTATAAATTTTCACATAATTGTCTTCTAGTGGAAACTATAGCTTTAATGATAGAAATTCAGAGAATGGATAATTTAGGCTGAGATAACACATAAACTTAATTTTGGGGAAAGATTTGGGAGAGATATATGTAAAAAAATGAATGAATAAATGCTTGACTAGTTTAGTTTTGTGGCCTTTGATACTTGAGTAAGTACGCCCTAGGGGATGTTTCTACACTCAGCGCCTTAAAGCCTTCTGGTTTGGGAGTCGTTGGTCGAAAGCTCGCTACATGGGTATCACTGAAAAGCCTAACAGGACTAGACGTTGCACAGTCGAGTGTAAACACAGGAAAATAGCAAATAGTGCCCTCGTGATTGAATAAAAGCAGAATAAATCCCTTTTTGACCCCTAGCTTAGTTAATGTGAAGTCATAGTTATAACTTATCCTATTTACCGAGATTCTTGAGTTAAAACTGTAATTTTTTTCTCTAAAAAGCATATTATGTGAAGTAGTTGTATTGTAGAAAGTTTAATGGTTGCTAAGCACACAACACACTACATCAGTGATGACGGGTTTCAATTTGCAAAGTGATATGACTTAATGGCCTGTTCTTGGTTGGATACACTATTTGATGATTAATGTGGTTTCGCTGAGGTAATTCATTTGGATTTCATACTTACTGATGTTGGATTTGTAGGCATGTTAGGAATAGATTGCATATAGCTTAATTTATTTCATTTTGTTATGTTTTGTTGCTTGGGGGGCAAGAAACGGTTTAAGTTTGGGGCTATTTGATAAGTAGGTTTTATACCTACTTATCCGGTATCAACTAACTGCATTTGTTGCTTAATCCCAAGATTTATAGTAGCTTTTCATGCATTTCATTTCCATTTTGTAGGACTAATGCTCAAAAACTAACTTGGTGGAATTCGAAGACAACTGGATGTGAGAACTGCCTAAAGTGAATGAAAACTGAGTCAATGGGAAGCTAAAGTGATCAAGTCTTGGAAGGAATGAAGCATCAGAAGAAGAAGAGAGAATGCAAAACCGATGCACGGCGCGGCCTCGCCCAAAGAGAACTACTGGGCAGCGCGGTCGCGCCCTATCTCAGACAGCCCAGCCTTACAGTGCCGCCGCGCCCAACTTGACCTTGTGGGCAGCGCGGCCGCGCCGCGTCGGGGTTGGCCCAAAATTTAAATTTTCATTTAAGTAGCCAATTGGATTGTAGCTTGAAGGATGGGTCATTGGAGGTTAAGAATGATATAATAGAACGTATTTTTGCCAATTTTGGGCATCCTAGACTTATTCATATTGTATATTCCATTTTGGGGATTCACCTTAGATTTGATAATTTCATTTTCTATATTAGCTTAGAGTATAATCGATCTTTGGAGATTGAAGCAATTGGAGATCATTGAAGGTTTAGAGCTGGAGCAAGAGGAGAATCAAATTTGTATATTTTAATTCCTAGCTTCTCTTTATTTCTCTCTTCATCTTTCAATGTATAATCAATTGTAGATATTGGATTTTGATTTTATGATGAACTAAACTCTATTTTGAGATTGTAATGGATCATATTGCTAGCTGAAATTGATATGCTTCTTTGTTGAGTTCTAATTAATTGTGAATGGATTGTCTATTATGATTTACATTTAATTGCTTAATTGCCTTATCAACAATTACTGTGATAATCTATATGAACTCGAGAGATGGATTATAGGTTTAGATCTGATCATAATAGCATGTGTTTGTAACTTCTACATGGCGATGGAATTCATGATTCGTGCCTAGGATAGAGATATACCTATGCACTGAATGTAATCTATTAAGAACTTGAGCTTAAACCCTCTTTAATTGTAATTCATAGAGATATAATGGATTAGTTAATTAGGGTGTTCCTCTTAATTCTATCATCTATGGATTTAAGTTGATATGGGTATGGTGCATCGAGAGATGGTTATATTTTACCTTCGTGTTCTCGGTTAACAATCCAAAGCAATTGATTGCGCTTAACAAGAAGTGTGTCGATATAAGTGAAGTAGTAGATGAAATTATAATATTAAATCTCCTTTATCTGATTTATTCCTGTGTTAATTAGTTTAAATTGTTAATTAGTCATTTTAGATAATACATAAACTTGATCATCTGTTTAAAGAGACTGAGATAATTACAAAATTGGTGCTTGTTAGATTAAAATACAGTTTATTATTCTCTGTGGGATCGATACTCTACTTTCATTATAATACTTGTTGACCAGGTATACTTGCATATCGTGCATTGATTTTACAATCCAATCAATAGTATGAAACCGTTAGAGTCAACCCCAGCGTAAGCATCAGCAGCACTGATGGATATAAAACCGTTAGAGTCAACCCCAGCGTAAGCATCAGCAGCACTGATGGATATGAAACCTTTGGAGTCAACCCCAACGTAAGCATCAACAGCACTGATGGAAATGAAACCGTTGAAGTCAACCCCAGCGTAAGCATCAGCAGCACTGATGGAAATGAAATCGTTGGAGTCAACCCCAACGTAACATCGACAATGTAGACACTCAAAATTTCTCTTTCCTTGGACTAACTTTGCAGGAGGGTAAAAATGTAATTTCACTTCGAAGACAACCCCGAGATAGGGCAAAGGCATCTTTTAACCCTGGAGAAAACCCCGTGGAGGAATAAAAGTGCCAACAATGCCCAGGCACGATGTGGACCGAATGAGGATCACAAAGCTGAGAAAGTGGCCAGAAGAAGTCATCGCAACAACCATTGAAATGCGTGATGTTCAAGATGAGCCGATTGATGACCCTTAAAAACCGAAAGATCCTTTTAGCTTATTGCATCATCTTCCCGGACTCCGATTCAGTCAGACTCGACCTTATTTTGCAACTTTCCGTAAGGACTTTCTGGGATTTTTGGGTATCGAGCTCAACTTTCACAAAACCAAGACCAAATGAACAAACTTCGAGGCAACCGAACCCATGGAACCCATCCTCAGATGTACCTGCTCCATCCACTGGTACACATGCGACTGGTACATGTCCCTTTAATCAGCAGCCAACAGCTCATTTTAGGAAAAGAATAGGAAGAAGTTAGAGAGAAAAGCTGAAGCTAGATATAGAAACCCTCGGGTTTGATATTATAACACTATTTTTAGCTTATTTTCATCTCATATATTGTGTATCTCATTTGTATAGAGTGGTAGAGCATAGTTTGGTGATCCATGAGGTTTGTTTACGCATCTCCCAAGGTGAAAAACACTCATTTTGAGCCCTTTCCTTTGTAAACTTTGTTCAATACATTAGATCCATGCTATATATTGTTTAGACATATTATAACTTGTTATTTTACATATTTATTGTGTAGTGGGTGGTTAATTTAGAGATCCCACCGATTATTTTTTGTTTTTACACTTATAGATCCAGTCCGTAGGCTAGATCTACCTAGATCTAAGCCGGATCTAGCCTTTTGAGTGATTATTAAGCATAAAGCTTTAACCCGTATGCTAGATCGGTTTATATCCATGGTAGATCTACATGTTTTACTGCTTTTGGTAAGTTCCGATCACTCCATAGAGCCCTAGATCTCTATCTAGAAGTGAGGGGGTTCCTAATGTCTCGTTATGGAGATTTTAACCGATGAAATCATCCATTATCGAGTTTAGGATATGTTGTATATACATATTTAAGTATAATAATGTGAGCCTAGAAATCCCAGTGTAGAGATCCAATGATCGGATCTTGACTTGATTCCCACGATGGACTTATTTTTGTGATGTAATGTTTAAATAATGCGAAATCATTTTATATGTAATGTTTAGATCTTGAAAACAAATTTGAGGGGTTAGTCCCGAGAGTTTGAATTCAAGATCCCGTGATAGTGAAAACTTTGATTGTGGGTGTTCAGATTCATCGAGATGACTTTCATGCCCGATGATGATCCATCCCTTTTTGGCTCTTTATGACATGAATTTTCACCAAAAACGATTTCCTAATCAAAATAACAAAGAGCTTTTATAATAATAATAAAGCGATTAGGGGATAAACATTTAGATAATAAATAGAAGTATCAAAGGACCTCGATTCCTATTTGACGAAGGATTTGAAAACTTTATTTTCAAAACATCATTGATATATATTGTGTTCTAAAAATGAACTTTTATATAAATCAAATCCTTTGTGCATAGGGTTAAAGGGGTACAGCACTACTTTCAGAATAATTTCGTAGACTTAAGAATTAATAATAGAAGTATCAAAGGTCCTCGATTACTATTCGGGCGAAGGATTTGAAACCTTGTGTTTTTTTCCAAAATATAATATGAAATGTATATTTTGTCTAAAATGAACTTTTTGCTAAATCAAACCCTTCGTACATAGGTACAAAAGAGGAACAACACTACTTCCAAATAACTCACAATGAGGCTTAGAATAAACTTTCAAAATAAAACAAACAAACAAACACACACACACTCACACGCACACACGCACACTTTATGCATACGAAATCAATAAAATGCGATAACCGTGTTTTTCACAAAAGTCGGGGGGTGCCTAACACTTTCCCCTCCCTTAAGCTAGCCCCCGAATTCAAAGAATCTCAGTTTTAGACCAATCCAATAGAGTCACATATTGGACCATATTGCGAAACCTTCAAAATTCGGATAAGTTAGTACATCCATTTAAACAATACCAACTAGCGGCTCTGTCTCATTCGGTCCAATCATAAAAATTAATCAATAAAATCAAACTTTGTAAAATTAGTCGACTAATGTCGGTCTTTTCCCGAATCTCACCCTTCAGACGAATTAATTAACATAGCGAAATAAAAAGGGTTAAGAAACAATAGGAAAAGTGGAAAATAAAAGAAGACATCTAATCTTTAAACAAAAATGACATAATATTATTCTCCTGGCGTCGACAGGCAATACTGATGAAAATTGGATCGGCAACCTATATTTAAAATCAGTTGTTAAACCATTGGTGTCAGCCCAACCGAAGGCATCGGGAAAGATCCGGTGGTGTAAGATATTAAGGGCTATTTTCAACAAAGGCATCGACAACGCTCGGTGGTGTAATCAGTTAGAACTTGATATGTGATTTGAAGTGCAATTTGCGAAGTACAATTGGGAAAATATGAAGTGCGATTTGCGAAGGGAGATTTGCAAAGTGTGATTTGCAACATGCGAAGTGCGATGTGCGAAGTGCGATTTGTGAAGTGCAATTTGCGAAGGGCGATTTATGAAGTGCGATTTGCGGTGTGCGAAGTGTGATGATATGTGATTTGCGATGAAATTAGTGAAACCAACGGCAACGCCTGGTGACAGCAGTATAACAATCATTCTCCCCAACAGACGGGTAACCTTTTAAAATTTTAACACTCATATATCACTGCATACTTCACATGACATTGCATCACTAGATACCTTGTCATATTTCAAGTGTCTAGTAATCTTTATCATGTTCATTCCATTACATTGCGTAAACATGATAAAGAAGGGCATCTCTAGACACTCGAAATTTTATTTTTCTGCTACTAACCCTGCAAGAGGGCAAAAGGGTCTTTCTACACTTGGAGACAACCTCGAGGGAAGACAACACTAACAAATTCAACCCCGAAGACAATCTCGTGGGATAAAACATAAAACCCCAGAGACAGCCTCGAGGGAAAACAACATCTCAGTTTTAGCCCCGAAGACAACTCTGAGGGAGGACAGCCACTGCAAGCCTAGAGACAACCCCGGAAGGGCAAAAAGGTAATTTTTCTAACTCACCACCAACAATGAACATCCAGCTGTGGATATGGTCACAAAGAGCCATCGCAGCTGTGACGCCCCCAAAATAGGTTCAATACTCAACCCATTTTGAGTCGCCAAATACGCTCAATAAAATTCAAATACAATCTTTCATATCACACAGTCGTGCAAAATACGATCACATAACTGTGAGTGTTAATACAGACATGTAGAAAATATTAACATTCAAACTAAGTTCTCATTACATTTATTATCACACTATTTTAAATAAAAAAAATAGTGAGGATTTCTACAGCTCTAACTCGGACCATCACTCCATTCCCCGACTAGTACCCGCGATATTCTCATTTCCTGAAGAGAACAATGGAAGAAAAGGGTGAGCTCAACTAGCCCAGTAAAGAATATTATGACTAAGATAATAAAAAATAAATTATCGTTAGCCTTCAATAAATCAGATAAAATATTATGGACAATAAGTTTTAGATCAATATTCGCAGCGGAAATAACAATTCATTAGAAGAGTTAAGTAGAGAATGATGTCTACAATCTTCTTTGATTTAAAAGTCCATCATCAATATTTTATCCCTGTAACATCAATCAATATACATCTCGAATCAAATATCCATCTTTGCACTACGGGCCAAAGATATTCATTTGTATCATTAGTTGGTCATGTTCATCTCAACATCTGTCCATCTTTGTACTACGGGCCAAAGATATTCATCAGGTAATCATTCATCTTTGCACTACAAGCCAAAGATATTCATCACGTAATTATTCATATTTGCACTACAGGCCAAAGATATTCAGTTATATAACCATTTAGAACTGAGGATGATGAAAAATAATACGAATAACGGATCTAAGGAGATAAAGGACAAATATTAGATAATTTATCCAGAGTTCAAGAATGAAGATCAAAATCTGGATCCAATCAAAGATGATTTGGAAGGAAAAAAATATTATTATTTTTACCGTGAATAGTATCCCGTAAATAGTAACTCATGAATAGTAACTCCTGAATAGTAACTCGACATGAAAAGATAAAAATTTCACAAGAAAGTTCAGACCAATATTCCAGTGAAATAATATTAGATGAAGTGCAAAACTCAAGGAATTTTTGATCATTTCAGGAATTCTAGAAGCAATACTTACCGTAGTAAGTTTAGAGTTAGGAATCTTAAATGAAACAATATACGAACTGCAATTGAATTTTCACCCGTCTGGCGGTAGTCCGCTCAGACAGATTATTTCCACAATTTAATAACAACTGAATATGAAGGGTTATTCACCAGGCATGCGGTAGTCCGCGTAGACAGTTTATTCCTACAGAATAATAAAGAATGGAATAACAACATGATTTCACCATGCATGCGGTAGTCCGCGTAGGCAGGTTATTCCAACAGAATAATAAAGAATGGAATAACAACAGGATTTCACCATGCATGCGGTAGTCCGCGTCGATAGGTTATTCCAACAGAATAATAAAGAATGAAATAACAACCCTTACGAGTATTGAAAGAAAATAACTCTCTTCATGAATACAAAAGAAATAAAACCCCTTACCTTAAAAATTTGGCGACTGCACTAGCGTAATAGCAGAATACTCTTCTTCTTTCTCTCTTATTCTCTCTATACTTTCTCTCTCTATAGCTTTAGTGAATTGGTGAGAAATAATGAAGAAATGAGCTTCTATTTATAGGCTGACAGAGTAAGGGTAAAATAGTCTTTTTGCCATAATTTATGACATCATCACTTACATCATCGATCCTATGACATCATTTCTTATCTCATCGCTCCGATGACATCCTTGCTTACCTCATCGCTCCGATGACATCATTGTTTGCATCATAAGAGTTCAAATTCAATTTGCACTCTTCCACCTCGTTTAACTTTTATACCATGAATTTACTATAATAATGTTACCATTCAAATTATAAAAATCATATTATTATATAATCACATCATACTACTATAATGTAATATTATAATAATATATTTGAATGAATTATTTTATCGGACAAGATAAAATACCACTTTCAACAAATGTCACATGTTAAAAATTCCTCCGTCTAAATCCACATTGAATAAATATTTCCTTATCATATATATCAAAAATTAATTATTCACAAATAATATTACAGAACTACAATATTGACAACCAAGTCGTTCTCAGGAAAGAGGGGGCCTTCCGATAAGGATTTCTCCTTACTGGCGCGCAATTAATCAACCCCTTTTCTAGACAGAACTTCCTTAGACATTGTCAATAATGCTATCTAATAATATTATTCAAATAATATGAATTATTGATTTGATAATTTGAAATAATGTGCAATGACAATTATTGAATCAATAATATAAAATAGCAGAGTAGCACTTATTGATATAAAATATTAACGTAGCAAATATTGAACCAATAAAATATTATGCAATTATTGAATCAATAATATAAAATATTAAACAGTAATTACTGTAACAATAATTGAGTAAGTGTCTTCCTACGTAAGAATCAATAATTCAAAATACTGTGCAATACTGTGTGCTACCGTGCAACACCGCGTATTACTGTATTTTAACCATCGGATATTTCAACAGTACTAACGGTAACAGTTTTACCGTTATTTTTATAAAAAGGTTACTTTGTCGCTTTCTATATCCGACATTCATTCTGTTGTGGGGTCCACCAATGACTGCGCTGTCGTACGAATATTCTCTGACAAAAAGAATATTCCTCGACCAAACTAATATTCCCCAACACAACGAATATTTTATAACCACTTGCTTACTTTGTAAACTTTGCATATTTCACCCATAACTTATCACATTTATCAAATCAACACCTTACTATTTCAAAATAATATATAAAGAAAATTAAATCTTATTCATAAAATTTGGGGTCTTACAACCTCCCCTCTTTATGAAATTTCGTCCTCGAAATTGACGTATGTACCTGGTATGTCGAAAAGGTGAGAATACCTCGTTTTCATTTCCGATCTTAACTCCCAGGTCATTTCTTCGATTCCAACTGTGACTATCATGGTGCTTCAACCATAGTACCTCACAATGGTACCTATCAGTTTGTCACCACATGAAAACGGCGTCCCCTACGAAGAGTCTAGCTTCGGTTCATCCCACTCAAGAAGTCACCAGCGAGAGGCTCGGGGCTCTTCACACCATATGGCTCTTGATACTTTGCCTTGACACATTGACACGTTAAACACCTCGAGATGAACTCCGCGATCTCTCTCTTCATATTGTTCCACCAAAATATATGTCGAAGATCACGATACATTTTGGTACTTCCTGGGTGGATTGCTAACGGTGTGTTATGTGCATCCATCATGATTCTATACTTCAAATCAGAGTCGTTAAGAACACAAAGTCTGGATTTGACTCGAAGTATTCCCTCTGCATCGATTCTTGCTTTTGGAATAGCACCTTCTTGCATATTCTTCTTCATATTCATCAGCTCCGGGTCTGTAGCTTGAGCAGCTTTAACTTTATCAATCAAAGTTGGTTCTACGCGTATACTTGATATCATCGCATGGGTCCCCGGAGTCTTGAACTCTATCTCCATCTTTTGTAAGTCATACAAAATAGGCCTTTGTGTTGACAGCATAGCACTCGTGCCCGCATACGATCTTCTATGCAACGTGTCAGCTACCACGTTCGCTTTCCCAAAATGGTATAGAATGGAATGGTCGTAATCTTTAAACAGCTAAAGCCAACGTCGTTGTCGCATATTGAGTTCGTTCTTGGTGAATAAATATTTTTTAGGTTTTTGGAGTATATTAGGATGTCATCCATAATGACAACCATGAAATGATCCAAATATTTTTTAAATATTCGGTTCATCATGTCCATGAATGCAGCATGGACATTGGTCAATCCAAAAGATATAACTAAAAATTCATAATACGCGTATTGAGTTCTAAAGGTAGTCTTTGGAATGTCATCAGTTCTAATCTCTAACTGATGATATCCAGAACGGAGATCGATCTTTGAGAAGAATTGCGCACTTTGCAACTGGTCGAACAGGTCATCAATGCGAGGTAGCGGATACCTATTCTTGATGGTGACATGATTCAACTCCCGATAGTCAATACATAGTCGCATACTACCGTCTTTCTTCTTTACAAATAAAATAGGAGAACCCCAAGGAGACGTACTAGAACGTATAAAACCAATGTCTAACAACTCCTGTAGTTGGACCTTTAACTCCTGAAGTTCAATAGGAGCCATTCGATATGGGATTTTAGAAATGGGTTTTGTACTGGACTCAAGGTCAATAAATAAATTCAACTTCACGTTCTGGGGGTAGAACAGGAAGTTCTTCGGGAAATACATCAGGAAACTCATTAACAATAGAAATATCATTCAAACATGACGTATTCTGGTTTAGATCAGTGACATGGGCTAAGAAAGCTTGACATCCGTTTTTCAATAAACGAATAGCTTTATGACTTGAAATAACATTGACTGATTTTAGTGGTTTGGTTATTTGAATTCGTACAATAGGTTGGTTAGGAATATGAAAACTAACAACCTTACAAAAACAATCAATTTTGGCATGATAAGTGGTTAACCAATCGATTCAAAAAAATCACATCAAATGCAAGAATTTTTCAAAGATATAAGATCAACAGGTAGGGTGAGGGTACCAATTTGAATCGAGCAAGATTCGTAAACTGTAGATGTAACGAAGGTTTCTCCCAACGGAGTTTCAACAGATAAGTCAAAGTCTAATTTCTCAGAAGTCAAATTCAAACGTTGAGCACAAGCAGGTGAAATAAAAGAATGGGTAGCACCGATATCTAATAAGGTATAGACTTCGCAAAAGTGTACGATTAACTAACCCGTGATAAATTCGTTTGGGTTCCTTGCGTTTTGGGCAGTCACGAGAAACGCTCTTCTAGGAACTACCGACTTTGATTTGTCCAGGACAGCCTTTGGAATCACCACCCCCGCTGGACTTGGTTTCGCAACCGGACACTCTCTAGCTATATGTCATTCCTTTCCACAGTTATAACATACCTTGGATTGTTGTGGGCAGTTGGGGCTGATGTGTCCCTCTTGCCCGCATTTATAGCATACGACCGGCGGTCGTTCTCCTCCCCTAGAAACATTTGATGCTGGTACTGTTGTCGACGTCTTCGCGTTATCATTGTTGAATCTTCTCTTTTTGAAATCTCCCCCCGACTCGCTTCTTCTATTATCATGGCCACGATTACCATCGGAGTGGTTACCGCTTCTGTCATGATATTTTTCTCCCCGCTGGTTGTCATTGTTCCGATGACTGCTGCCACTGGTATAACCCTGATTATTGTCCCTTAGTTGAACATAATCATTATCTCGTTCTAATAACTGGGCCCTGTTCACTACATCCGAATATAGAGAAAATTTGTGAGAAATGAGGTATTGACGAATTTTTGTTTTTAAACCTCTCAGAAACATCTGCGTCATACGTTCCTCATTCTCCACCAAATGAAGTGCAAATCGGGATAACTCCGCGAACTTAGCCTCGTACTGGGACACAGTCTTGTTGTTCTGTTCCAGTCTGATAAACGCTACCTCTTTCATGTGACGAATACTTTCTGGAAAGTACTTGTCATTGAACAGTTTCTGGAACGCCCCCCAAGTCATCTTGAGTGCGGCAGGCTGGGTAGGCTTCACAGATTCTCACCAGTAATCTACTTCTCCACGGAACATAAAGGTGGTAAATGGAACCTTCTGTTCCTCCGTGCATCCCAAGACATCAAATATCTTGGTAATTTGCTTAATCCAATTTTCTGCCTTGATTGGATCTGGCTTTCCTTGAAACTCTAGTGGTCCCAACTCTTTAAACTGCTTGGCAGTGACAAGCCGCGAGTAGTTATTTCCACCAGTATTATGAACACGAGTCTCCCTCGTCTGGTTTTTCATGAACTGCAAAAAGTTTCTAAACATCCCGTCATTTATCATTTTGTCGGCAGGGTTGTTTACAGGAGGAGTATAGCCTTACTGTTGCACGTTCTCCTCATTGGTGATTAAAGGTGTCTCAACAGTCTCATTTACTCCATTGTTTAAATTTTCAACTGTCATTCTCAAATACTACAACAAAACATGGGTTAATCAAATAAATTAACATATCACATATTAACCCTATGTTCCAACCGACTAATTAAATAACAATTAAGCTTAGGTAGGACACACTGGCGAAGGTTTTACTCGTCTCTCCCCTCCTATTTCTATTCCCAGATCTCAGCCAGAGATCATATCCCTAAGCTCTGATACCAACTGTGATGCCCCCAAAATAGGTTCAATACTCAACCCATTTTGAGTCGCCAAATACGCTCAATAAAATTCAAATACAATCTTTCATATCACACGGTCGTGCAAAATACGATCACATAACTGTGAGTGTTAATACAGACATGTAGAAAATATTAACATTCAAACTAAGTTCTCATTATATTTATTATCACACTATTTTAAATAAAAAAAATAGTGAGGACTTCTACAGCTCTAACTCGGACCATCACTCCATTCCCCGACTAGTACCCGCGATATTCTCATTTCCTGAAGAGAACAATGGAAGAAAAGGGTGAGCTCAACTAGCCCAGTAAAGAATATTATGACTAAGATAATAAAAAATAAATTATCGTTAGCCTTCAATAAATCAGATAAAATATTATGGACAATAAGTTTTAGATCAATATTCGCAGCGGAAATAACAATTCATTAGAAGAGTTAAGTAGAGAATGATGTCTACAATCTTCTTTGATTTAAAAGTTCATCATCAATATTTTATCCCTGTAACATCAATCAATATACGTCTCGAATCAAATATCCATCTTTGCACTACGGGCCAAAGATATTCATTTGTATCATTAGTTGGTCATGTTCATCTCAACACCTGTCCATCTTTGCACTACGGGCCAAAGATATTCATCAGGTAATCATTCATCTTTGCACTACAAGCCAAAGATATTCATCACGTAATTATTCATCTTTGCACTACAGGCCAAAGATATTCAGTTATATAACCATTTAGAACTGAGGATGATGAAAAATAATACGAATAACGGATCTAAGGAGATAAAGGACAAATATTAGATAATTTATCCAGAGTTCAAGAATGAAGATCAAAATCTGAATCCAATCAAAGATGATTTGAAAGAAAAAAAATTTATTTTTTTTATCGTGAATAGTATCCCGTGAATAGTAACTCGTGAATAGTAACTCGACATGAAAAGATAAAAATTTCACAAGAAAGTTCAGACCAATAATTCAGTGAAATAATATTAGATGAAGCGCAAAACTCAAGGAATTTTTGATCATTTCAGGAATTCTAGAAGCAATACTTACCGTAGTAAGTTTAGAGTTAGGAATCTGAAATGAAACAATATACGAACTGCAATTGAATTTTCACCCGTCTGGCGGTAGTCCGCTCAGACAGATTATTTCCACAATTTAATAACAACTGAATATGAAGGGTTATTCACCAGGCATACGGTAGTCCGCGTAGACAGTTTATTCCCACAGAATAATAAAGAATGGAATAACAATAGGATTTCACCATGCATACGGTAGTCTGCGTAGACAGGTTATTCCAACAGAATAATAAAGAATGGAATAACAACAGGATTTCACCATGCATGCGGTAGTCCGCGTCGACAGGTTATTCCAACAGAATAATAAAGAATGAAATAACAACCCTTACGAGTATTGAAAGAAAATAACTCTCTTCATGAATACGAAAGAAATAATACCCCTTACCTTAAAAATTTGGAGACTGCACTAGCGTAATAGCAGAATTCTCTTCTTCTTTCTCTCTTATTCTCTCTATACTTTCTCTCTCTATAGCTTTAGTGAATTGGTGAGAAATAATGAAGAAATGAGCTTCTATTTATAGGCTTGGCAGAGTTAGGGTAAAATAGTCTTTTCGCCATACTTTATGACATCATCACTTACATCATCGATCCTATGACATCATTGCTTACCTCATCGCTCCGATGACATTCTTGCTTACCTCATCGCTCCGATGACATCATTGTTTGCATTATAAGAGTTCAAATTCAATTTGTACTCTTCCACCTCGTTTAATTTTTATACCATGAATTTACTATAATAATGTTACCATTCAAATCATAAAAATCATACTATTATATAATCACATCATACTACTATAATGTAATATTATAATAATATATTTGAATGAATTATTTTATCGGACAAGATAAAATACCACTTTCAACAAATGTCACATGTTAAAAATTTCTCCGTCTAAATTCACATTGAATAAATATTTCCTTATCATATATATCAAAAATTAATTATTCACAAATAATATTACAGAACTATAATATTGACAACCAGGTCGTTCCCAGGAAAGAGGGGGCCTTCCGATAAGGATTTCTCCTTACTGGCACGCAATTAATCAACCCCTTTTCTAGACAGAACTTTCTTAGACATTGCCAATAATGCTATCTAATAATATTATTCAAATAATATGAATTATTGATTTGATAATTTGAAATAATGTGCAATGACAATTATTGAATCAATAATATAAAATAGCAGAGTAGCACTTATTGATATAAAATATCAACGTAGCAAATATTGAACCAATAAAATATTATGCAATTATTGAATCAATAATATAAAATATTAAACAGTAATTACTGTAACAATAATTGAGTAAGTGCCTTCCTCCGTAAGAATCAATAATTCGAAATACTGCGCAATACCGTGTGCTACCGTGCAACACCGCGTATTACTGTATTTTAATCATCGAATATTTCAACAGTACTAACGGTAACAGTTTTACCATTATTTTTATAAAAATGTTACTTCTGTCGCTTTCTATATCCGACATTCATTCCGTTGTGGGGTCCACCAATGACTGCGCCGTCGTACGAATATTCTCCTGACAAAAAAAATATTCCTCGACCAAACGAATATTCCCCGACACAACGAATATTTTATAACCACTTGCTTACTTTGTAAACTTTGCATATTTCACCCATAACTTATCACATTTATCAAATCAACACCTTACTATTTTAAAATAATATATAAAAAAAATTAAATCTTATTCATAAAATTTGGGGTCTTACAGCAGCAATCCCGAGTGCAAACTACGCAAGACATAGATCTACAGACTGCCATCGGACACTTAAAGATGCTATTTTGGTCATGGACCCATCTTCCCGGATTCAGAAAAGACCAAGCCCCGTGTCATTACGTAGATCTCGAAAAAAAGCTTTTTGGAATGATATGACACATCTCTATAGGATTCCTAGATTGTAAGATATGGATGTTTCAACACCCTGCGCCACGACCGAATGAATGAACTTCGAGGAAACGGGCCCACCAAGCCCAGCCGCAGGTCTACCTGCGACTGCCACAGGTAGACTCGAGGCTAGCCGTGTCTATATATATCATACCCCAAGCTCATTAAAAGAGAGATTTGAGGCACAGAAACTTTCTAGAGAGAGAAATTCGAGAGCTAGGAAGGGAAAGGGAGCGATTCTTCATCCTAAACTCTATAAATCTCAGTTATAAACACTTATACATATAAACTTCAACATATCAAGTTTTAGCCGGTGGAAATCGAGTTTTTTAGAGCAAAGAGCTGTTCGTTTGCAAATCTCGTGTAAATACGTAAGATCTCTTTAGATCTGTACTTATTTATCGCTTCAGTATATATATATATATATATATATATATATATATATATATATATATATATATATATATATATATATATATATATATTGCTTGATTGTGATTAGATCTAACTTTTAACATTTCATTTCGTGTAAATAGTCAATAGTTGAAGTGTATTGACTAGATTTATACTAGATCTAGCCAGATCTAGCTTTTAACCGGTTCAAAAGTCGCAAAACTTGAACATTTATGCTAGATTGACTAAGATCTAAGTATATCTAGTTTATTTTCTAGCTTTATAAATATTGTAGCTACCACGTGACCCTAGATCTGTATCTAGAGGAGACGGGAAGCTTGGCTACTCGCGTACAAGGATTTGATTAATAAATCCCTTGTTTAGAGAAGTTTTAAAGTTATATGTATATATTATGTTTAATATCCATCTGGCAAGCTTTAAATGATGTCATGTGAGCCTAGGAACTACATGATCTATGATTCAATCAATGGATCTAGATCTGGTTCCCGTGATATACTTGTTTAAGTTGTAAATATCAGCTTGTTATCCTTTGTACATGTAATCTTGGGCCTTAAAGCGGTTATTCAGATTTAAGACCCATAAATAGTGAAAAATCATGGATGTAGGTGTTCGGGCTCTCTTTGATGGCTTCCATGCCCACAAGGAGCCCGACCCTTGTAGATAATATTTATTTCATTGCCAAAGATGCTTTGCATCTCGATTATAATTAAATAAAGTCGCTTGGGTGGGTAAAAAGGCCTAGTACAAGATAAAAGGAAGTATCAAATGCCTCAATTCCTATTTGAGCATAAGAGTTTGAAAACCATCTTTCAAAACATCACCTTATATATACCTTGTTTAAAATCCAACTTTTCTATAAATCAAACCATTTGTACATAGGTTCAAAGAGGCATTGCACTACTTTCTAAACACTTCAAGCACATTTATTTATATCACACACATGCACACACACACACACACACACACACACACACTTACACTTCATGTTAGGGAATGAAAAAGTAGTGGTAACCGTGTTTCACGGAAGTCGGGGGTTGCCTAACACCTTTCTCTCGCTTAAGCAAGCCCCCGAACTCTATGAATCTCGGGTTTCAGATCAATTAAACGGATTAGTCACATATTGGGTCATATTACGAAAATCTTTTAAATTCAGTTGAGTTGGTACAACGTTTTGAACTCATACCAACTGATGGCTCTGTCTAATTCCGACCCAATCATTAAAATCAATATTTTCAAAATCATCGACATTTATGTCGGTCTTTTCCTAAAACCTCACCTTAAGCAATCAACATAGATAAAAAATGAAAAAGGGTTGATACACCCAAGAAAAAACCCGGCGTGGACATATTACATTAAAATAATTTAATATCATAAATTATTTTAATATGCTTTATACAAATATTTTGTATAATTTCAATTATTTCCTTATATAAATTGTCTTCAAAAATTTATTCTCATAAAAAATAATATATTTATTTCTTTATAAATAATCATATTTAATACAATAACTCCATCTTTTTAAAATAACTTAATAAATTATTTTAATTTGCTAAAACAATAATTTTGTACCATTAATTTTTAACTATCTCCTTTTTCTTTAAAAAAATTATTTTCTCACAATTTATTTTTAACTGATAGATATATAATAATATATCCAATCATTTTTCCTTCAATAAAATAAATTCATTTATCTATAATAAATATATTTATTATCTACAAAAATCACATTTATCCATTACACTGCATGTATACACGTATGCAGTATCACATGTAATAAAAATTTATTTTATTAAATCCTTATTTTATTATTTATTCAGGAATTTGAATTGTTCCAAGGATTTCCCGAATTAACTATAAAAAGTCAAAATGTATATCTAATTTTGGAATTGAGGTAGTATTAAATTCTTTAAAGTTCATATCCTATACTACGTTGGTCACTTTAATATTTTTTGTCTCTCCGTTTCTCATCTTGCGGCTTAACCTAATTCTTCCCACTAGATTTTAGAGAAAAATCGATATGTTGTATTTTTTTATTTATAATTTCACAAATTTAGCAATTGTTTGAGATTTTTTGTAACTATTTGCGGGTTTTTTTTGTAATTACTTGTGTATTTTTGTAACTAATAAAAATGAGACTATCATACAACAATATTAAGTAATGAAGTCTCGAAAAATGTTACTATAAATAATATTTGGGCATTATTTTGTTTTGTAATTTATTTTACTATATTTTTATTTTTTTTGAGAATTTATTTATTTTAAATTGGACCCCACTAACCTAAGAAGGTGGATCCGTCACTGGGGATTACAATAGCCTATGATGTAGTGATTAAAATACATACCCTCATTCCGATCAATTATTTAACCCCTCTATTAAATTTTTTTTTGTGAAAATAGGCTACCTTTTCTATAAATAATGCTACTATCACATAGATTATTTCACATAATCTTTACATATACTCACATACATAATACGGGTCCCGCATGTCAGACGGAGGCCCATAATATGTATGTGAGTGTATGTAAAGATTATGTGAAACAATTTATGTGATAGTAGCATTGCTCCTTTTCTATTAGTGATAGTGTAAAAGTGACATTTCCTCAATTATATAAAGCATCATTATATTACCATTATATATTTAATATTCAATAAATTTATGAATAAACATGTAATTAGTAATTTTTAAAAATTGTAAAATTAATTTTCAAATTTTACTCCTTTTTTGAAAGTGACTATTACAAACAGAATCATGCGCGGGCTCGATTCGCATACATTAGAAGACATTATGTCTTTAACTTTATGTTGTACGTAATTTTAAAATTGGTCTGCCACAGCATTCATGTGCTAAGCATGTTCGAAAAATTCTGCATGCAAAACATTCTCCGCATTTTTCATTCTAAATTGGCATGTAATACATAAACCACAACTATGATCAATTGACAATTAGTGTACATTTAGTTTGCAAACTTTGCATTACGTGCACACAAATCAAACATAATATAAACCCTGTAATTCAATTAACTTTTTTCCTGATCCTAAAATCATTTCTTTTCACGATTAAAGGCTACTTCAAATTGTGACATTTTCACATAAAAACATTTTATTTTCACAGTCTCCTTCTCATATGAATATTGAGGGATCTTATATCCATATATGCGAGTCCGTGAAAATATCACATTTTCAGGTGAATATATTATTTTTTTTAAAAAAATTATAATTAAGCACATCCTTTAGCGGCAAACCCCAATTTCCCTCCAGCCACATCATAAACAACCTCCAATGTCTTCTGCTGAACATTCCCGAAAATCGCCACGTCAGATGCGTCACTATTCGGAGCAAAAGCCAAACATGTCTGCGATATACTTGCTACGTACAAAATCCCGGTAACGTCGATATCCACCGTGTTCCCGCTAAATGCAAAACTAATTTTCGGCACCAACAATGTTGTATAGTTGCTAAAATCGTAGCACGTGTCAAGTATCGACAATGGCTTTCCGAGCGGATACTTTTTCATCAGCTGCCGGAAATTATCTCTCAACGGCGTATATGCTCCCGGCGGCAGCCGGGTTATTACGGTACCGGAGTCAATAATTGTACCGGCGGTGGAAAAAACGGTAGTACTAATGGGTAATTTATTGCCTCCAACATATATTGCTAGGGTGTCAATAAAGTAAAATGATGTCCCTTTAGAGCCTGCAAATGGTGTGTATTTTACCGTACTGGGGACCCCACTTTTTCCAAATGACAAGTGGCCAGTGCCGCTTGATTTTGATGGGAGACAATAGGAGAAGAAATTTCCGAATTTTTTAGATGTTTGGGATGTGATGGATAGCCTATCCCGGGCTAACCCGATTAGCCCAGCCGTGTTGCCAAATAGACCCTGATTATTTTCCCCGCATCCAAACAAGAAGTCATCGATGATGTCATAAGGGGTTAAGTATAATCTATCTTTTACCAAGTAGCCAATGGAGAAAGATTGGTCCCCGTATTGAATAGCGTAAACGCATGTGGACCCAGAGCAACCGGGTCTATTACCCGTGGTTGAATTGAGTTGAGCGCACAGTGCCGAATTACATGAGAGGTTGGTGTATGAACTTGATTTGACCGGGTCGAAAATGGGTTCTTGTTGTGTGTAGCATGACCCGACACATGGTTGGCACTGAGTCCATGTGAGATCGCTCCCAGTGTCGAAGATTAACGAGAGGTCTTTCTTCGGAGTCCCGAGTCCGATTGTGACAATATAGTTACCAGCGCCTAATGAAGAGCCAGATTTTGCCGTGAGGGTGGCCTTTGAGGATCGGAGAGTGTTCTTGGCTGAGTTGAAGGCGAGTCGAGAGTTTATTGACTTGACTCGGGATTCATCATGAGTTAGGATTTGAGTGACGGTTGGATCATCGGTTTTGACTCGAGTGGATTTGTAGCATGGTCCATGTTTATGGACAACTTTTAGTGATGCCCTTTTGTTGGGACCTGTTAAAAAATGTATTGCCACAAGATTAGAAATCATTGTATCCATTTTGCACATTGTAGGTTTACATCTTTAACTATTTTTTAAACAAAAATAAATATAAATATTAAAAAAAAAAACTTAAACACACTTCAAACCTTTATTTTTATATATTTTCTTTTTCGTAGTTTATAACTTAAACCAGTTGTTTTAATTTTAAAACATTGAACATGAACAACACTAAATTTTTATAAATAAAACATTCTTAATTACTATCGAATTTAGCATTTCTTGTCATAATAAGTCATGTTACTAAATTTTTATATATATGATTTATATAGGCTCTGGTTTTCTCCTAACATATTTTTTTTCATCGCACATTAATCATGTGCCTACAATTTTATGAATTTCAAAAATATTTAGGAATTAAATTATTCAAAATACTCTCATTCCGATCAATTATTACACGCCGGTAACTAAAAGGTTTTATTTTATACAAATTTAGGGGATTTAAGGTTTAAAACCTTAAAATGGAAATATTGTCATTAAAATGTGAAAATTTAAAGATTTAAAGTGCATTTAAGCCTAAAAAAAATATCTTATTTAACACAAGTCTAATCGTAAATAAAACTACTATTGAATTAATTATATTGTTCAACTTGATCATTTTGCTGAAGATAAGATGTTAAATTATAAACAGAGAGATATGAAACAATGTGAAATATAAATGCCCGATACAAAAGTAAAAATCAAATAATAATGATATATCTTGCAAATTTATATGTCGCTTTTTTAATTGCGAGTTACATGAATAATTATAATTAGTTATATTTTAACAATGTATTTAATATAGTGGGTCAATTTTATAATTCTACCAAATCTCATATATTGATATATGTCACAATCGTAATTTAACAGAAAACTCTCGCAATACATAACAAGACTCAAAATTAAATGTTATTTCTATATTAAATTTTTAATTCTTTTTTGTATTTTCAAATAAATGGGACATGAATTAATTATTTATATTGTGAAGTCATAGAAGTTATTTTCCTTGCAGTAGAAGTATCTCAAGTAATTATAGTGATGAAAGTAAGTAACCCTCAACAATTGTACCAGGGTGTTATGTGTTTAGGTTTCTACCAAAAAGGGTTTAAGAGTTAGGAGGACCCATTGTTTCAATTTCTTTATATTATTTTTAATTTAAAATTAAACAATATACAATATTTTTAGTACTAACAACACATTGTATTACATATGATATGAATTTTTAATTAAATAACCTAAATTAGTTACATAATTATATATACACAAAAGACTCATTTAAAATACATATATGTATGATGTATCTATGTATATAATCAGGATGGGGGTCAGAGACTCAGAGTCGAGCGCCAAAGTAACAAGATATATTTAGGGCACTCTTAACATGTGCACTTATAAATTCTAACTGCAAATAAATACTTTTGGTAGGGTATGGTTTGCCAAATATAAATTTGATATATTGTAATAGTTTATGTAATGCAATAGTAATAGATTATTATTATATATTTGTTTGATTAATTTTTGGTATTTGTGTAGTTGTAATGTTATTATATTATGTTCAAAATTGTGTTTGGTTCTCTAAATTATATGATTGTATAAAATAAATTATAAGTTAAAATATTAAATCAATTATAATCATTATTATGTTTTATTTTTTATGACCCATAATATTACGGACGTAATGAGCTAAATCATTAATTAAATAATGTAAATATGTAATGAAAAGTTTAAAAATTAATTTAATAGCATTATATTCCTAATAAAATAATATATATAATAAGTGAACTAATCTTAATAAATGTCACATCAATATAAATATGAATAATGTTAATATTAGTTAAACTTGATATTTGTTATGTGATAGTATTAATTTATTTGTGTTTTTATGTCTTCTTACCAATAATAAATTAACAATATTATTATAAGATAAAATAATATTAAATAAGTTTGATACTTAATTAATTAATATTGCACTCATTTGTCTTATTGACTTAACCATACATTGGTATCAATTTTTTGTAAATGAGAATAACTTAATTCATTTTCTTGCTTTGAGTGGCTCGTCTCAGTTGTCTCCAAGAAAGATGACTAGAATCACAATATAAGATTTTGAATATATAATATTATAATTTATAATTTATCTATAAAAGTAGCTAATCAGTTGACTAAAAATTTTAAAGTCTGATTAATAGTTTCATAATTCGGAAAGAAATTAAAATATATATATATATATATGTATATATATTTAAAGTAATTAGACTTATAACTCAAAAGTTGACAAGAGTTGAAATAAATTATTATAAAATATTATAATTAAACAAAATAAATTTAAAAAAAATACGTCAAATATTAATAAATAATTTTTTTATTAATATATTTTGAACTCCTCTAAAAATATTCTCTTCCGCCACTGTTTACATTTTAAAACTATTCCATTATTTTGACGCCAATCAAACCTCATTATATCATATGTAGGGACAAAACTGAAGGTTTCCCTACAACATGTGTCGTGTCATTAGTGTCTTTTCTATTTACTAAAACTTTTTCCTTTTCTTTTCTAAATCAGCCTTTTTTTCTATATTGCAATACAGCTGTTATTTACATGATGACAATGTTTTAAAGCGTACAATTGCAGCGAGTCTAGAAGCAAAGTTGATAAATTATTAGTATTATATTATATCTTTCTACCCACCCTAGTTGCTTTCAAACATGACTGGTTGAAAGGGACCAACAATTTGTTTTTTCCACCTTAATTGATGCGTTATTCTCACAGGTAAAAAATAATGGTTACGCAAGTTTTTTTTTTTTTTTTTGTGGAGACTTGCGCATAATCTAAAAATATAATCAAATCAAAACTAATAATTTAGTGCGAAGAGTTTTTTTTTAACACGACATAATTTGAGATCAAAATTTGAAACATTTAATAGTATTTTTTATATTTTGAAAAAACTTTCAACCAATTCGTCATATCATTCTAAAATTTAAGTTGGCGGAATTAAGTGACAAAAACATTACGCGCCCTCATGTTTTTCCGTACGACACGCCTTGGACCAGGGTAAAGTCTGGTGGAATAAATTTTGAGTTTGTCATAGTGGTTTTACTTACGAGTATAATGTTACTATCACATAAAATCGCTCACATATCATTTATATATAATTATATGAATATTGTGATGGTACACATGTAAAGCAAATCACATAAACTATTATAATATGAATGTGAGTGTATGTGAATGGTATGTGAACGATTTTTATGTGATAATAGACTTATTGTTTACTTTATGATTTAAAAAAATTTAGTTGGAAATATAAGTAGTTTACTTAAAATGTTCTTGATTGAGTCAATCAAATTGTTTGACATATATAATCATTGTTTTTTTGACTTAAATCAGTGTAATTGAGAGAAAATAAAGAAAGTAAAAATAATTTTATTTACTGTTAAAGTCGTCCGAGCAAAGAATCGTTACAGATTAATAAAAGTTAATTTTTTTTCACAACGACCAAAAAACTTTAAGAATTATAAAAAAACGATGATATTGTCACAAAAAAAAAGATTGATAGAGTTAACGACACTTTTATAAAACTTTAATCAACACTTAATATTTTAACAACATAATTTTTACTTTGAAAATATTAGCTACCTAAAAAAAAGTCACTGATAATATTAGAACAATAATTATAAAAAATTATTAAATTCACAATAGAAAATGTTATTTTCGCAACAAAAATGTCGCTATAGATTTTATAGCGACGGTGATTCTTTTCATAATTATAAAAATGTTACAATTATTCATTTCCCTTTTCTTTTTTTTCTTTTTTTCTTTTTTTCTTTTTTTCTGTTTTATTTTAGTGCCACCGTGTATTTTCACCTACTTTGTGAGTCTTAGCATTTGAGTACAAGCTTAAACAATGAGTAGGGATTCCGCCTTGCGTGGGACAAACATGCTGTATTATTACAGGCCCTAAAACTATAACTACATTAATTCAGCAATAGCTTTATTATAAAATGATTTAGCTTTAGGGAAAAATAAAGTAATATTTTTAACAATTTTTTTTAATTTTCAAAATAAAATATTAATGTTAGAAAAATAACTACACGTAACTCTTAGTAATAATTAGAAAAGGTGCTTGTTATTGGCGGCTCTTGTCTTTTTCACATTATATATACGTTTGTGTATATTTATATTTGTATCAATAAGAAATAGTATTAAAATAACTTTAATAAATGCCTAGAATTCCAAAAGTATTCCCAAGAAAGGCACCATTTGTTTACTCTAGAAAATATTATGCCGCTCTAAAAATATAAAGTTTAAAATGAAATAGATTTATTTGTAGATAGGTAAAAGATCATGGTTTAACTCGTTTATGGGACCAAAGAAATAAAAATATTAAAAAATTAAAAATTAAAAATCCCTGCCCAATAAGATTAAATAAATAGTTATTGTTCAAAATAAATGTATACGATTTCACAAGAGCTCAATTATTTCTATCAAAAATACTTTCTCCGTCCCAAAATAACTGTTTAGTTTTGACTTTTTAAAGTCAAATTGACTATTTTTTAAAACTATTTTTTGTGTCATTTTTGCCAGAATATAGGTGCAGAGGTTATAACCAAAAAAAGTATATACAATTTACTACTAATACTAATTTTTATAATGTTAAAAATATATTTATACATGCTTAATTATTAATTTTAAAAATAATCAATTTAACTAAAAAAAATCAAAACTGAACAGTTATTTTAGTACGGAGGGAGTATTGGAATTCATTAGTTATACGTGTACACATTAATTTTAACAATAAGAAATATTAAAATAACTTTAATAAATGCTATAAATGCCTAGAATGCCAAAAGTAATCCCTGTTAAGATCTTCCTAAAAAAGGCACCATTTGTTTACTCTACAAAATATTATGCCCGTCTAAAAATATAAATTTTAAAATGAAATAGATTTATTTGTAGATTAGGTGAAAGATCATGGTTTAACTCGTTTATGGGACCAAAGAAATAAAAATATTAAAAAAATAATAAAAAATAAAAAATAAAAAACTCATGCCCAATAAGATTAAATAAATATTTATTGTTCAAAATAAATGTATACGGTTTCACAAGAGCTCAGTTATCTCTATCAAAAATATTAGAATTCATTAGTTAGACATGTATATATTAATATTGTTTCATAATTTGTACAATTATATATACACATTAATTTGAACAATATGTCCCTAACTTAACAACCAATAAATTAAAGTTGGCATCTAGTCAAAATATAATGAAAATACATTAATTTTGATAGTAAAACTTTTGATTTATGATTTAGTATCATAAAAAAAGTTAAAATTAAAAGACTCTTAGCTTCAAGAAGTCTTGAAAGAATTAAAAAGAACACAGACATAGGAAAATGATACTTATATGCCAGCTAATCACTGGTTAAATTTTGTGTTCCGACCAAACACAATGGCTAAATATGTACCCCTCATGACCTTATATATAACTGATTATTTGATTAAGCGTTGTATATCGTTTCTACTCTTTACAAAGTTACTGTATTATATTAGCATATTGTTTGTCTTATTCCTTACATATTATTGTCACATAATCTGTATTTATTTATTTACGACTACTTTGTAATTAAATAAAAATTATGTGCAGAACAACGCATGAGCAGAGATAGCAGATGGTACATAAAACAAGACAACAGATTTCAATTCGTTTATAATATATTTATATTTATATATATATATATATATATATATATATATATATAGAGAGAGAGAGAGAGAGAGAGAGAGAGAGAGAGAGAGAGAGAGAGAGAGGAACCTTTGGTGGAGGGGTTGCAAACAGATGCCGGTAGAATAGAATTGATATGGATTGAATGAAGGTGGCTTTGGGCAGCAGCCTGTTTTCCCTCCTTAAGTGAGCAGAGAATTATTAGAGAAATGAAAAGAAGAGAAGAAGTGGAGAGAAGAAATGGAGAGAAAGTGGGATTTGCCATGGAACCTCAATCCCCAACAATTATCTTTCTTAGCTTTATAAGCTTGTAGCGCATAATGCATACTAACTTATATACATAAATTTTCATGCCTCCAGGTCACCCACTAGGAGTTGGGACAAAATTAACCCAATTATAATTGAGTTTGGTTAATTCTCTTCTTAATTTATTTTATTTAACTATTTTTTTAAATTTTGTTGAGTTCCCGTAGATAAAACAGACAGATTCCAAACTTTCCACATGATGGTTTCATGATTGCTTCTCAATTGCCTTTTTTATATCCAACATATATACACATAGCATAGATATAGACAAATTCCGATTCAGAAAGTTGAAAATGGACAATTAATCTAGGCAGTTTATGAAAACAGATTGTATTTATATAGCATAAATTAGTAATTCAATATTTTATAGTTTTAATCAAAATAATTTGAGGTTTGTACTTAATTGCTTGTTTTATACGAGTATTTGTTTTATAAATGGTTATATATTTCGGTCATTAACTGAAAAGTAATTAATATGAATGCAAATTATACACAAACGGTATACAAAAGGAGAAAATAATAATCGAGACCTATCATAAGATATTTTAAACATTTATATTAAAACATAATAATACATGAGTCCTATTGTTACTGCACAACTTTTTACTTATAATTTGTGTGCATAGTGTTATTTTTATTTATTTTGTTTTTTTTAGAGATTTCACATTTTACAATTTAAAGAAAACAGTAAAAAGATTAATGTTAAACATGTTTTATATAAGAAAAGAAAAAAATGGAAAAAGCAACAACAACAACACAAACACACACAAACATGCACAAAATAATATTAAACATTCCCAACACAAAACATGTTTTATATGCCAATTATGGGGACTATTGTTCTTAATTATGCCACATTAATTTGAGGTAAAAAAAGGAAAATTTTAGAAATTATATTTTTCACAACTTTGTAATACTTTTCATAACATTATATATAATATTATTGAAGATATCTCCATAATTATCAACGAGTTCCAACTCTAGTAGAACCTTAACATTATTTAACGTGTAGTGATAAAATCATGTAGAATATGTATAATATTATTGAAGATATCTCCATTAGCTAGCCGTTATGGTCTACTTCATGTAGAGTTGAGATCAAGTTTTATGTTTCCCTCAGTACCCTCCTTAAATAATAACAAATTTTTTTATTTAAGAAATCGTTGATATTTTAATGGAGCATTGCATGTAATGGCCTAGTATCACTTTAAATTTTGAATTTTCATTTAAAGGTGCATACTTCAAAATAATTTTCACATTGCATTTTTTGGGTATAAAGTACTTTTACTTTAATTTAAAAATAAATGCTAATATTAATACTAATATTAATATTATTATTAAAATTAATATTAGTATTAAGCAAAATAGTCTTGCTTTAGTTGACTTTTTCCCCTACCCATTGACCTTTTTTTCTCCCTTGTCGCTACACCTTGCAAAGTGGGCTAGAAGGGACGCTACAAAGTGTAGCGGCTGGAGAAAAAGTATTTCTAATCTCCATTGTTTATTATCACAATCATTAACTAAGATAATGATTGCTAGAATAGTGTCCATGATAACTTATTACCACGGATGGGGACCTTATATATAGAGAGATGGAAAGAAATAGCCATAAAAAAATTATATATATTATGAATTTATTTATTAAATTTTTTGATTATTAGGTAAATGCTTATTATTGCTAACTTTTTAAAACACATGTAATATTGTGAGTCAACCTTGATATCCGAACATCTTATATCAAGTTTTTGCAATCTAATGTTGAGCACCATTATTGTAATGCATAGTAAAAAATAGATATATTTTCTACATATTGTAAAATCATTGATGCATATAATTCAGTAAATTATATGAAAATTTACTTATTTTTTCATATTTTTGTAGATTTGTAATCGAAATGAGTTATTTGTGAACAATGCTCGATTGTTTAAAATTGATTTGACTTTATTCGATTCGATTTACTTTCGTTTATTAAGTCGATTTCAAACAAGAGATCATGTTCTTTTATTTAAACAAGCCGATCATCATTAACCTATATTGTGTCCGGCTCAGGCTCAGCTAGTTTAAGTTCAGCTCATAGAATCTCGATTTTAAAGCTCGCTTAAGCTCGACTTTCGTTTAGTATTTAATTAATTAAAATAATTAATTTATATATTATATACAAAAATATAAAATAATTAATTTAATAATTTTAAATTTTGGTTCAACTCAACTAAAGTTCGGTTTGAGTTGAGCTAGACTGGCTTAAATTCGACTCGAGCTTGACTTGTTTATAAATGAGCCAAATTCGAACAACATATTTAGACTAGTTTAAAAGCTCAATTCAACTCGAACTCATTTTATTTTTAGTCGAGTTTGAGCTTGACAAGTCGAAACTCGACTCAGCTCAACTAGACTCGTTTACAACTCTAAATTTTTATATTTGAAGTGATCTGACAAGTTATTTATAGACAATCTTAATATATGTATACATTGTATATATGTATGTATTTACACAACAAAAACAATTTATATCATAAAATAGGAATATCGTTGCAGATTATACAAAATGTTTTGAAACCGGATATCCGATTCGATTTGGCTCGAGTGAATAATTTGATCAAAACTCGGATTTAAGTGGTTGACCACTAGTCAAACAATTTGATTAAAAAATGGGTACAAATAAATCCAGTGCACCAGTTTTCTGTAACTCTTCAATATTTTTTCGTACCAAAAGTTTTATTAGTTAAACATGTATAATAATATTAAAAAACAAATTTATTTTGTTTTATTTTATGTAAAAAAATGTTTTAAAATCTCCTTATTTTGTAATACTCTCTCCGTTCTAAATTATATGATCATTATTGACTTTTGAAAATTAATTTGAGATATTTTCAAACTTAAAATTGAGAATATGACTCATTAAAAACTATGAAACAATAAAATTTACAATGAGTAATACTACACCCGTTTCAAAATTAGAGATACATTTTGACTTTTTCAAATTAATTCGCGAAATCTATATGAAATTGTTATGTTTTAATACAACGAATATAACAATTGTAACCTAACTATAAATGACTACTAATTATCATATTTGTTGTTTTCAAAACTTGAAAAAATTATATCAATTTTAAATTTTAGGATTTCGCTAATTGAGTCTAAAAATTCAAAATATATCTCTATTTTTGGAATGGAGAGAGTAATTTTTAAATAATTTACTATATTCATCATTGTATTGATTAAAATTAATAAAATCTATGTCAATTTTAAAATCTCTAAAATTGACTTTCAAAAATCAACGATAATTAAATAATATAAGACTGATGGAGTAATATTTTATATATATTTATAATGTCAGTAATTTTTTAATAATTCGACTACTAGTTAAATCCTGATCTATCTATTAAATAACTTTTTTTTGATTCAATAACCAGTCCAATAATATTGGTTACACATGGACTTTACACGGATATTATGTTCTATTTTAGTGGGAAAAGTAGGTATCTTAGTGGGTTTATAACTTACATATTTTGAAAGGTTAAAATGACCATGTTTAATATTTAAACATGTATAATCATATTAAAGCACACATTTTTTTTTGATTTATTTTATGTAATAAAAATGCTCTAAGATCTTGTTAATTAGGAATAATATTATATATCGAAAAATGATTCATAGCATATATTTGTTATGTATCAAAATACCATCTCAATCGTTTAATATAAAAATTAACGATCGAGATTAATTCACGTTTGATTCTAATAGTAACAGACGACGGGTAACGTCCGCTACTACTAGTAGCAAATGATGCTGGAAATAAACCCGTCATCCGCTATTACGGACGTAATCCGTCATCCGTTACTAATAGTAGCGTACGTGATTTAATATCAACCGTTAGTTTCTATATTGAACGATAGAGATAATATATATTATAATAAATATAACAAATACATGTTATGAATTATTATCCTTATATGGATAGTATGTTATGTCTATATATAAAATATTGATATTTTTAGTGGGAAAAGTAGGTATCGTTAGTGGGTTTATAACTTACATATTTTGTAAGGTTTAAATGACCATCTTTAATGTTTTTTAGAGAAACTCATTCCTACATTTGGAAAGAGTATGTACCAATATCACATATACAAATCGTATATAATTTAGTGGGTCAACGATTTTATAATACAAATAGTAGCCTCAAAATTCAAACATGTTAGAATGGTTACGCCTATAGTCAAGGACTGTACGTACAGGATGACTTTGTCGGCAAATGATGACAAATGAGTTTAGTTAATGACTTCTTCCATCCGGATATCATTAAGTCTAAAAATACTGTAATACGTTTAGAAGTCTAAATGCTGTAAATTTATAAATTTTAAAAACCAAAGAAAAATGTTCATAAATTTATATTATTTGTGCTGTATGTACATCTTAGAAAACAACGAAGAGCATAGAGAAACCTGACTCTGCAAAGTCGCACATAGTAAGTCGTCCACCATTTACGCGTAACGCGTAAAATTCCTCAAGTGGGAATTCTTCGTGGTGGTCAATGGCAGGATCAATTGTTTTCCAACTGACAAAAGAAAAAGTGAATATAAAACGCGGGGTTAATAAGTGGTCCATTATAGATTAACTATTTAAGAAGTAGTTTGCGGTTTCTATCAATTAAATTATTATTGACAGGAAAATAATGTATGTGTTGACAATTAAGAAGTTTGATGGTAAATAAGTTGATATTTTAAACGATAAGATAGTATGAAAATATGTTGCTTGATCTCTAAATGGATCTGCTATAGTTATTCTTAATATTTTCTTGGGACTCTGCCTCTTATAAATTTAAAATCGAACATAATATTAATTTTTACTGTTTTTTTGTGCACAATTGATTGTGGACAACTTGTACTCATAAAATTACACTCCTTTGTTTTGTTAAAAATAAACATTTTTGTTTTATAGTATTTGTTAACGCCAAGATCCGTTTGTTCGCCCAATTACCAAATATCGAGCCAAATCTTACACATTAAACGGACAAAAACATTGAAGAGTCTGACGATCAGGGCCGTCAGGAGATAACTCCAGTTTAAGAATAAGTACATGCTAGAGAATATTAACAATAGAGGCACGTTATAGATCTAGTGCGTGAAATAGACAAAAGAGTCATTATCTGTAACTTAGGGTACAACCGTGTATTTATAACTTACTCACACCGCTTCAACACGCCCGTCCCCGAGTAGGAATATGACTCCTTATTACGTCAGTTACCATACTTAGATGGGCTTTAATCTCCTTTAAAATGGGAAGTTGAAATAATTCCGGACTGCACAACCTTCATAATTGAATGAGATTTGGTTTCCTTAAAGGTAGGAAGTCAAATCGGAAAAGGAAATCACAAGTCAACTAGGACTGTAGATTTCTTAGAATGTCAAGCTTTCTGATTGGAATATTTTGCCACGTGACACAGGTCCACAAAACCATCTGGGCCCACGAAAATCATGCCCCAACATTGCCCCCACTCTCTTATTATAATAAACTTATAATAAGAGAATACAAAAATTAATAAGCAACAAACTGCTACCACCGAACATCATGTGCCAAGACGGACACCACCACCATTATTACCAGCCACAAATTAGGGAACGCGTGAATACGGAAGGCCTGTCACATCAAAAGTCCTCTCTCTCTCCCCCCCCCCCCCCAAAAAAAAAACTTCCATTTTCACTCTCAGATTTAGAATTTTCAAAAGAACGCTAAGCATCCTTTCTTTGTTCACCGCAACAACTTTCTCCTGTTAAACTTCACCAAATCTCAACAGTTTTTGACTAAAAATGACAGATACCAACCCCGTTCAACCCCCAACTACCATTGATGAAACCCTCACCACAAATCCAATCACCCAACCTTCAACAACTCCAGCAATCACAATCACTACTCCAAAATTCGAAACCATCACCACCATTACCGTTGCCACCATTGCCGCCAACACGCAAACTAAACAACCATCCACATCATCACCATTGCCCTTTCACAAATGACTACACCCTCATCCTTAAACAACCCATCACATACGTTGGCCCCCGCCGAGATCTTCGAAATGAAACTCCGAGAGAAATACTTATCGAAAATAGCTTACACACACATCAACACCCAATCATTCGTGTAAACCAACAAAATAGTCAATATCCGCCAACAATACTAAATCCCAGCACCTACGAAGTCTGAGCCACCAACCTGTTAAAGAAAATATACTGGCGCCCGAAGGGCGAATGTATCGACGTTCCTATCTAGGCCTTGATGTATAAGGTTCGATTCTGTTAGGTTTGTATATAACGCGATCATGCAATCAAATTACACAAACGTAACGGAAGCGCGATAAAATAGGATTTTAAAATATTTATACAAACCATCACCATGATCATCCTTGTGCTCAATTATCAATTTAAACGAAAGAGATGAAGATATAGAATCATACCCTTGTAGAACCGTGCTTCCTCATATACAAGTTCAGCTCCAAGTCCTTCACGTTTCCTTGAATTTCACCGACAGGATTCCTTCTTTTGATCAACGTTAACCACCCAAGTGTTTGGCCTCTAGAGGTGATCCACCAAGAAAGTATGTATTCAAGAAGATGGTGTAGGATTGCTAAAACGTAATCAAATCATTCAATCTAATTGAAATAACAGCGGACCCATGCAAAATAACAATTTAAAATTTTAACAATCCTATGTGTAGCCTTATGTAAACATCATTAATTGAGGAAGGATAAAAATATACCTTTGAAGCATGTCAACCTTTGATGAAAACTTTAAATTAAATCTTTGCACCTTCACGATCTCTCCAATCTCTGGATCACACGTTCATCACAAAGTTTATCCAACGCCCAAGAAGTATCCACTAAGAGTAATTGATTGAAGAATTAATTTAGACTCAAATAGGTCTTGGATAGCTAATCCTAATTCTCACTTTTCTAACAACTTAGAGTTTTGAGAATATCTGCTAGAGAGAAGCAAGATGCATGTGTATTAGTCTTTCTCACAATAAGACTCCTCTTATTTAAAGACTAACCCTAACCCTTAACCCTTAAGGAATTGGGGTTTAATTTAATTCCCAATCTAATTAGGAACTAAATAAAACAACAACAACAACAACAACAATAACAACAACAATAATCATAATAATAATAATAATACTTCTCTTATTAATTTACAATCTAGTATTTCTCCAAATACTTAATTATAAATATTAATATTTCTCCAAATACTATATTATTATTATTTAGTCAATCTAATAATATTAATAATAATAATAATAATCATAAGATGACTAATCTTATTAATTTATAATATTAGTATTTCTCCAAATACTTAATTATAAATCTTAAGCTATTTAATTTATTCCAATAATAAATTAAATATACTTAATTTATTATTATTAAGCCAATCAATTCTAAAACTATATTTTTCCTTTTTGTGATGTGACCCTCTAGGTTCAATATTAAGCCAGTAGTAGAATAAATAAATTAGAACAATTCTAATATTATTTTTAATGAATCAAACTCCTTTAATTCAAACATAATAAATAATATTTATTCTACATCATGAGTGACACCTTATAAATAATGTATCATGACTATCCAGATAATATGAATTCAACATTAATCACAAAGAATACAAAGAACCTATTCTGTGAATAATTACCATACAATTTAATCATTCTACAACACAATGTCCCAATCAAATATAAAACATAGAATTACTGTCAAATTTTATTTATTTGATTATATGTATTTCGATTTTAAAATGCACAACAATAGTTAATGTAAATTAGAAACTCCTTTCGAATTTCCATTCACTATGGCCAAGGATTTTCATATTGTCACTTTATCGAATCACATATGACATTCTCTCCCTTTACTGGAAGCAGTAGATCATTTGTTGATCATTCACCTATCTCCATATATACTTTATTATATTTGAGCATGAAAGTAGTATGCATACATGCCAATCATGTATGATGATAAAATATATACTTTGAAAACGATTTTATTTATTTATTTATTAATAAAAGTATTCATTTATTAAAGGCATTTAATTATCTACATGATGCTATTTTTATAATATGTAAATAACTCATAGTTCTAAGCAATACTTTTAGAATCATGATGTTGATCATGCTAATGAGATCTAAATTCTTAGAAAGCTTAAAACTAAAATAGTTCCAATCGTTGGATTATTAAAAAGGGGATTAGTGAATCCGGATAGATTGGTACATATGTTGCTTGCTCATTGGATGAAGATGATTGATCTCAAGATTATTCAAGTAGAGACACTAAAGCAAGTATGTAGGTGCTTATTGGAGAATAAGTACACTGAACGTGACTCGCTAAGGAATACCTAATGGAGTTTTACTCGTCTGCCAATAGGAATTCTTAATGTGATAGTAGTACAAGTGATCCTCAGACTTGAGATCATCATAGTATCTTGTGTATAATGAATTATACATTGACTTATTCTTTAAGACTCTTAAGGCATATTAAAAGGTATGTTTGGGTGTAATAAGTTATATATGAAGATAATGAATGATCAATAAAGAATCTACCGCTTCTAGTACAAGAAGAGATATGTCCTATGTGATTCGATAAATGATAATCCAGGAATCTTTGGCCAAGGTGGAATGACATTAGAAAGAAGTTTCTAATTTGCATTATTTGGAGTTGTGCATTTTCTGATCGAGATACATATAATTAAATAAAATAAGACTTGACAGTAATTTCATGTCTTATATTTAATTGGGATATTGTATGGTGGAAAGATTGAATTGTACGGTAACAATTAACTCAAAGGTTCTTTTATGATTAATGTTGAAATTTATATTATCTGAAAAGTCGTTGATCGCTAGGGAGGCTTATCCCTATTGTAAAATAAATATTATTTATTTAAATAGATTATTAGTTTAATTTATTTATTTAAATAAGATTAGAATTGTTCTAATTGATTTATTCACAACCAATTTAATATTGAGAACCTAAAGGGTCACACCATAAAAGGAAAAAATATTATTTAAGAAGGTAATGACGTAATCATAATTATGTTAAGTGTAATTGATTTAATCTATGGTGATAGAATAAATTAAATAGCTTAATATTTATTATTTAATATTTTACAAATATTAAATATAAATTAATAAGAGGAGTCTTATCAATATTATTACAATTATTATTATTTTAATTTCTAAAGGAGTTTATGAATTAATTTAATATTAGTACTCTCATTTATTCCTAATAAGATTAGGAGGCAATTTAATTAAAAGAGTTTAATTAATTATTCCTAATGGGTTGGGAAGCCTAATTAATTAAAGAAGTTTAATTAATTAAATAAAATTTTATTTCTAATTGGATTAGAAGGGTTGACCAATATTTATATAAGAGGATTCTTATGCTAGATATCAGTTGATGCAATTTTAATTGTTGGAGAGTACTCGTTTTCTATAGAGAATAGAAAACTAGGGTTTAGCTAACCACCTTCCTTTTTGAACAATTCCTCTTCCTTGGTGGATCACCTCTAGAGGCCAAACACTTGGGTGACTAACGTTTATCAAATGAAGGAATCAATTTCAGAGATTCAAGGAGATCGCGAAGAACAAAGGATGATCCGAATAATTGGTTTGTAGAAAATTTTAAACTCTGATATTACCATGCTTACGCTATTTTTGCAATTTGATTGCGCCATGATTTCTTACAAACCTAACAGTGGTATTAAAGCCAATCCTTTATGCTAGTTATTAATTATTTTGATTTGATATATATACTGATATGTGTTTTTAAATAATTTAATTGGGCATAATAGTTAGCTAAGAATTATGTTTTTGGAGAAAAACTGCACAATTCGCGAACCAGAAAAACAGACACTGCCCAGCGGCGCTGCAGCGTCTGTCCCAAGCTTTACTGTCGCACCGCAGCGCCGGCTCCGTGTCTATGGTGCTGACGTGGCGCTGCAGCGCCTGAATCCAGCTCTTCAGTAGCGCCAGCCAGCGGTCTGGGTTTTCGGTAACGTGGCGCTGCAGCGCCGCAGCGCCACCTCACCAAAAAAAATTTATTCTATTTTGTTTTTAAAATTAAGATAAAAGGTTTAATTTAATTAAAAAATTAAAAATAAATATTTTTCTATAATTTTAGATTAATAAATGAGTTTATTAGATTTGAAATTGGATTAAAATAAAGATGTTTATTTTAATTATAATTGAATTTAATGCTAACTAATTAGAGTTGAAATTGGATTCCATGGTAACTAACTAGAGTTGAAATTGGTTTTCGAAACTAACTAGAATTCCCCATTAAATCGATATCAATGAATATATTAAATATTTTATTTATTGATGAATATGGTGATATGTATGAAAATAAATGGGGTTGATTATGGACTATTGACCAATGTGATTGGATTTTATTTTAGTTGAATGCTTGAATGAATGAGTTTTATTAAATGGGGTCTGCGTACCTCGTCTTCTCTAATTTTTTCTTGATGTAAAATTCTATCTCCCTCCTATGTACTTCCCCTTAACTGATGATCAAGGTTTCTATTTAAATTAAATAGTTTATGTAATAGGACTAGTTAGAATTATCTTAAAGAATTGGAGAACAAGGAGCAAGGAGCGCTTGAAGACCCATTTGTATGAAGTTCGGGTTTAAATATAATAGTTATATTTAAATTTAATTATTGCACTCCTAAGTTTGATCTTTTGGTTCACTTGGTGGCTCTAGTGAACCAAAGTAGAATAAAAGTCCATAATCAATCCGGGTAGAATATAGTATTCTATATGTGCATGCTAGTATAATATATATATATATATATATATATATATATATATATATATATATATATATATATATATTTATATTTATATGTGCATGCGCGCTAAACAAGATGAGACTAATAATAACAAATCTCTCAAAAAAATTATTTTAAGTCTAAAGCGTTCAAAGATATTTAAAATATTGAACGTCGCCTTCTAGCATGATAAAATTAATAGAGCATTAAATATTTAATATTAGTTTGTTGTGCTATCCACAAGGCAAGTATTAAGTATTTAAGATGTTAATTTATCACATTTGATGCTTATAAAAAAAAGTAAACAATATTGTTTTGTTGTGCCTTCCACAAGGATAATTTTTTTTTGAATAAATGGAAGTGCTAGGTTGGACTTAACTCAGATAATTTTGATTCGGATGTGCTACCACTTGATCAAAATAATCTGAGAGGCAAAATAAAAGGAGTTACATATTGATGTAATTGACAAAGAGTTGTCTACCTATTTATTTATATATAGTTTGTTGTGCTTTTCACAAGGCTATATACATTTGAAATAGGATCCTTATTCTCACTAGCAAATTTTTAATTAGATTTTACCGAACTATATAAGTGAAGGTAATAGGGTTTGAAGAAAATAGTAAGAGATACCAATTTAAAATAAGACCTAATTTATCTTGGTATGTAAAATTAATTAAATGAATGTTTGGTAAAATATTGTCTTTTCACATGCAGAAATTTAAAAATGTCAAAATCACTCACTGCGTAGCATACTTGATGCTAACAAATTAACCGGACCGAATTACATGGACTGGTTAAGGAATCTGAGAATAGTTCTCACTGCTGAAAAATTTCTTATGTCCTAAATTCGCCTGTCCTTGGAACTGTTCCAGAAACAGCCTCTGAGGAAGAGATTGCCACTATTGTAAAGTGGCAAGATGATGCATCTGTGGCTCAATGCATCATGCTCGCATCCATGAATAACGAGCTTCAGCGTCAGCATGAAAACATGGATGCTCCTACTATGTTGCTTCACCTCAAGGAGTTGTATGGTGAACAAAGTAGGACTGCTAGATATGAGATATTTAAGGAGCTCTTCCGATCTCGGATGACCGAGGGCACTGCCATTGAGACTCATGTCCTAAGGGTGATCAATCTGATTGAACGCCTTGAACAGCTTGGGTTCGTCATGGATGGGGAGTTGAGTTAAGATTTAGTCTTCCAGTCACTCCCTGAGATCTTCTCACAATTTGTTGTGAATTTTCACATAAATAAGTTGGATGTCAGCTTGCCTGAGTTACTTAACATGTTAAAAACTGCAGAGGTCACTTCCCATTCAAGAAGAACCATGTATTAATGGTGGATGATTCTTCCAAGAAAAGGAAGAGACCCAAGGTATCTTCTGAAAAGAAAAAATCTAAGAAGGCTAAGGGCAAGGTGAATAGGAAGGAACAAAAGAAACCTGATCAAGATAGCAAAGGAATGTGCTTCCATTGCAACAAGCCAACTCACTCGAAGAGGAACTGCAAGGATTTCCTTGTAGAACAAATGCAGAAGAAGCTTGGAGAAGTTTCAAATCCTAATTAAGGTTTGTTTATGATTGAAATTAATTTTTCAGAAAGTTAAAATTTTACTTGGGTATTGGATACCGGCTGTGGTTCTCACATATGTAATACTATGTAGGAATTGATCAGAAGTAGAAAGCTTAACAAGGATGAGGTTGTCCTACGAATGAAAAATGGATCAAATGTTGTTGCATTAGCTGTAGGCAAATATTGTTGAGCACTGCCTACGGGCAAGTCCATTAATTTAAATATTTGTTATTTTGTTCCGAATATCATTAGAAATATTATTTCTATTTTTGTATTAGATATGGATGGATATGACATTATAATAAAGAACAACAGTTGTTCTATTTATAATAACTGTAACGATTGAGAATTTATATTTAATTTTAAATATTTATTGAGTTAAATAAATATTTATGTGAATTATTTATTGAGTTAAATAAATAAATTATGTGATTTATGGAGTAATTTAATTAAGTGTATATATTAATTAAATGAATGTGTAATATTTATTTAATTGATGTATATTTAATATTATAGTTCTAATTTAATTGAGAGAATTAAATTAGATGATTTATGTGTCAGTGTTACATGAATTATAATTAGCGAGTAATTATAATTATGTGACAAATTTTATGTGATTTATTGATGTTAGTTTTTAATTGATTAAATTAGTTGTTTAATATTTAATTAATTAAAATATGACATTTAAAATATGTGTTTAATGATTTGTTAAAATAAAAGAAAAAGGATTTTAACCAAACAAGGCCCTTGCATTTGTTTTAAACCTATTTCTACCAAACAGGTCCCTAACTATCAAAAAGCTATTCTTAAATAAATTGTTTACCAAACGGGACCTTAGTGCTAAAATCTGTTTTATAAGTATTGTTGCCAAACAAAGCCTTGTGGCTTTTGAATCCTTGTAACTGTCAATTTAATAATAAGTTAACGCTAATTAACATACGTATTATTATATGAGTTATATAGTGTTTACGTTAGTTTAGAGTTAGCCTAAGCCTAAGAGAAGAGAAAGAGCAGAGAAGTATTACAAAGATAATATAGAGAGAAAGGAAGAGGAGAGACTAAGAAGAAAAGGGAAAGCTTGAGAAGCTTGAGAAGAATCCACCATCTCTTTATACCCTTCTTCAATCTCCAAATAACGGGTATAATCACAATTTTATAAGAACTCTACTTAGTTATTTCTTTATGTTGAATTTTCTGTGAAATTTATTTGCACGAAATTGATTATGTTGATATGGATTTTATTCATATTGTTTATATATGAATTGTATGCATAAACAAGGATTTTTAGAAATTAAATTATTGTAGAAATATATTTTAACAGAAAATTCATATGAGTTCATATCGAATTTCATGAGTTTATATATTATGGGTGATTTTACATTGAGAAATTGGTATATGTTAGTATATTGTTTAGAAATTTTCTATGATACTACCTTGAATCATGAGAATAAAGCATGTGTTATAAGTTGAATTGCTTAAGAATTTGATTACAGTGACTTATTTTGGAAAATATATGAGTTTTCATGAAAATGGCCAAATTAGATTTTTAAAACTTGTGATTATCATTGTTTAGATGGTTTTGTGTTTTGGAAGCATGTTATATATATGTATAATTGCATAGGTATGATTTACAATGTTTAAGTTACTGTAAATATCCATTTGTTGGCTTGTATGGATTAATCGGTGAAGCAGAGTAACGTGGCTGTCTGCGTCTGGTCGAGTTGATGCGCAGCTGCGCCGGCAGCAAGGCTAGGAGCAGCGCAGCTGCGCCGCTTGTCCTTCCCAGATCCTTACCCTGCGTAGCTGCGCCGGTGCCAAGGCCTGTGGCTGCGCAGCTGCGCCGTGCACAGTGCTTGGGCAGTGTGTTTTAAATAATTGTACAGATTATCTTCATGCCTAAGTTACATTATTGGTAAGATAATGAGCATGTATCTAGCTGCTATAACATGTGTTAACATGAAGTTGATAAATTCATAATTTGAGAATAAAAGAAATTTTGAAAACCTAATAGGCTATTTAAATTATAAACTGTAATTGTTTAATTGTACAATAAGTTACTTAATTATAATTAAGAGTAAGTGTTTAATTTAAAGTATAATATTGTGAAATTGTAATGTATAGAAATTAATTATTTTAATCAATTAGATGTTAATTTAAATTATAATTTAAGTAATTATAATTTAATAAATGCATGATTATTATAAATTATAATTGATAAATACATGATTAATTGTAAATTGTGTAATTATAATGCATGATATAGTTTAATTAACTATTAATTATGAAATTTTGATAATTCAAGAGGTAATTATAATTGAGTAATTATAATTAGATTAAGTGTTTAAATTATAATTGTTTAATTATAATTTAGCTAAAATACATAATTGATTTAATTATGTGAAGATGTATGTGATGTAATTAACTATGTGATAGTTGATTATTATTATTTATTTAATTAGAGTGAGTTAACCATGAGGGTTAACCACTTATGTGAATTAGTTATGTGTTAACTAATTTATGTTATTGTGATTAAATATATATGTGTAAGAAGTATTAAAGTACGTGAATTGAGTTAAGTAGCGTGCGCTTGAGGCAAGTTCTCTAAACCCTAATCTTGTATTAATTTTATGCAAGTCTTCTAACCCTAAACTTGTTAATTATATATAAATTCTTGAATTCATATATTCATTGTTGAGAATGTTCTTTCCATTTCTGTATTGGACAATTGTTTATTTAATTAAAATGATCTTAACTTATTGTTCAAGTAAGATCCAGTTATTATTTTAAATACTTTAAGTTTATTTCTAAAGCATATGCTAGTTCATAATTCTTTTATTTATGAATTATTGAAAGTCGATTCAACTAATCCTTAGTTGTTGAACGTGAATTCTAAATTACCTTTGTAAGCTTATCCAAACCAAACTTTCTTTGGTGCGGACTTGAATTCAAATTGCTGAGTTGAACAACCCTATGTACTAGGGGAGGTTACTACGCATAGTGTTAAGATGTTTGTGCACAATACATGGTACAAAGGGCTGATCCCCCTAAGTACGAGTTAAGGTCAATAGTCTTATTGACTGTTAAAGGTTTAAATAGAAATATTTATAACCTAGGACAAGAGTTCAAAGGTCTTATGACACTCAGATAAATTCTATTTTTGAATTGTAATTGCGATGAAAGAATTATTATTCAATTCTTTATTTGTTGAAGCGAATCATATTATTCAGATTCTTTGAAAGATATCCTTTCATGTATATATTATTGTTAAACTCCAGTGAGCTGTGGTTGCTCACTCTTGCATTAAATAACAATTTCAGTTAAGGTTGATAACGCTGATGCTCCGTCTACAAGTAAGGGCAAGGGAAAGCAAAGCAAGTGAAGACTTATTTTTATTTAACTGAGAATGATTGTACTAAGACCTGACTGTTATGTTTTTATTTCCGTACTTATTATATTCATGTCAGGGTTAGAGTAACCCGTGATTTTTTAAAAGGTTGTAACCCTTGTTGTAAGGGAGATTTATTTATTTTAATTTAATTTGTAGGATATTTTGCATTATTCATTGGGTAGATGTATGTTATATTAGAAAGTGAACCCCAAATCATGTGGAAATGAAGTACCCGAATTTGGGGGTGTCACAATAACAATATTTTATATGGTGTTAGTAATTTGCCGAATGGACTTTACATACCTGACTTGTATGAAAATATATTTCAAATTGAACAAACTAAGAAAAGGAAAAAGAGATGATGTTAATTATACCTATATGTGACATTGTAGACTCGGTCATATCAATGAAACAAGATTATCTAAGTTACATAAGGATGGGCTCTTAGAGCTATCTGATTATAAATTATATCCAACTTGTGAATCTTTTCTCATGGGTAAAATGATTAAATCTCCTTTTAGTGGAAAAGGAGAAAGAGTTACAGAGTTGTTAGGGTTGGTTCACACAGACATTTGTGGACCTATGACAACGAATGCACGGGGAGGATATTCTTATTTTATTACTTTCACTGATGATCACTCAAGATTTGGATATGTGTATTTAATGAAATGCAAATCTGAATCATTTGAAAAGTTCAAAGATTTCAGAAGGGAAGTAGAGAAACAAACTGGAAAAAATATTAAGATTCTTCGATCGGATCGAAATGGAGAATACTTAAACGGTGAGTTTCTCAATTGTCTAAAAGATAATGGTTTAATCTCACAATGGACTCCACCCGGTACACCACAGTTAAATGGAGTATCTGAAAGGAGAAATCGAACATTGTTGGACATGGTTCGTTCCATGATGAGCTTTATCGATCTTCCAATTTCCTTCTGGGGTTATGCCCTAGAAACGGCTGCATACATACTTAACAAGGTGCCTACCAAATCCGCCCCAAAGACCCCGTATGAGTTGTGGAAAGGGAGGAAACCAAATCTTAAGCATGTTAAGACTTGGGGTTGTCCAGCTTATGTCAAAAAGTTTGAAAATGATAAGTTACAGACTAAATTCGACAAGTGTAGATTTGTGGGATACCCTAAAGACACGAGGGTATTATTTCTGTCATCCAACTGATCAAAAGGTGTTTGTTGCGAAACAGGCTACCTTCTTGGAAAAGGAGTTTATCCATGAAGGGGTTAGTGGGAGTAAGATATATCTTGAAGAAGTTCAAGAATCACAAATTACTACGGATCAAAGTCAAGTACCTGACCAAGTGGATGAACCTACTGTACAACACCATATTAGTAAATCTAGAAGAGTACCGAAGATACCTAACAGGTATGGATTCATCATAGAGGATGACGATGAGGCACACATCATGAATGATGATGATCCATTGAATTATGAACATGTATGAGTATTAAAGACTCAGGAAAATGGCTAGAAGCCATGAAATCCGAGATGGACTCCATGGAGGAGAACCAAGTATGGACTTTAGTTTCACCACCTGAAGGCATTAAGCCTATTGGGTGTAAATGGATTTTTAAAAGAAAGACTAGAGCGAACGGTAAGGTAGAGACCTATAAGGCCCGACTAGTTGCAAAAGGTTTCAAACAAAGATAAGGAGTTGACTATAATGAAACCTTCTCCCCAGTAGCTATGCTCAAGTCCATTCGGATTTTACTTGCGATTGCAGCTTATTACGACTATGAGATCTGGCAGATGGACGTGAAAACAACATTCCTCAATGGGATACTTGAGGAGGATATGTATATGGCACAACCAAAGGGATTTGTTTCAAAGGTTGGGACGAATCAAGTCAGTAAGCTAGAACGATCCATTTATGGATTGAAGCAAGTTTCTCGTAAATGGAACATCCGTTTTGATGAGACAATCAAAGAGTTTGATTTTATCAAAAATGAGGATGAACCATGTGTGTACAAGAAGGTTAGTGGGAGCGCTGTTTCATTCTTTGTATTATATGTTGATGATATATTACTGATAGGGAATGATATTCCTATGCTACAATCAATCAAAATCTGTTTATCTAAACACTTCTCCATGAAGGACTTGGGAGACACATCATATATTTTAGGGATAAAGATCTATAGAGATAGATCTAAAAGGATGCTTGGCTTATCCCAAGGAACGTTTATTGACTCAATGCTAAAGAGGTTTAGCATGGAAGATTCCAAAAGAGGTCTCATGCCGATGAGCCATGGAATATATCTCTCCAAGAAACAGGCCCCAAAGACACCTGAGGAGAGAGATCGTATGAGTAAGATTCCTTATGCTTCAGCAATAGGATCTATCATGTACGGTATGATATGTACAAGACTGGATGTTGCTCATGCACTTAGTGTAACAAGAAGATATCAGTCGAATCCAGGAGAAGAGTACTGGAAGGTAGTGAAAAATATCCTAAAGTACTTACGAAGGACTAAGGATGTATTTTTTGTCTACGGTGGGTCTGAATAAAAACTCGAAAGCTTCACAGACTCAAGTTTTCAAACGAGCCAAGATAATAGTAAATCCATTTCGGGGTATGTGTTTACCTTAAACGGTGGTGCAGTGAGTTAGAAGAGTTCCAAACAGTAAACAATTGCTGATTCAGTGACAGAGGCAGAGTACATAGCTGCAAGTGAAGCTGCAAAGGAGGTTGTTTGGATGAAGAAGTTCATAACTGAACTTGATGTGGTTCTTAGCATTGGAGGAGCAGTCCCCTTGTATCATGACAACACCGGAGCTGTTGCACAGGCTAAGGAACCCAGGTCTCATCAGAAATCCAAACACGTGTTGCGACGATTTCACTTGATCAGGGAGATCATTGAAAGAGGAGACGTTACCTTGGAGTATGTAGACTCTCAAGACAACATTGCAGATCCATTTACTAAACCTTTAACACAACAATACTTTGATCGTCACTTAGAGAAGATGTGTATGAGATATCATGGCGATTGGCTTTAGTGCAAGTGAAAGATTGAAAGTAGTATGCATACAAGCCAATCATGTATGATGATAAAGCATATACTTTGAAAACGATCTTATTTATTTATTAATAAAAGTATTCATTTATTAAAGACATTTAATTATCTACATGATGCTGTTTTTATAATATGTAAATAACCCATAGTTTTAAGCAATGCTTTTAGAATCATGATGTTGATCATGCTAATGAGATCTAAATTCTTAGAAAGCTTAAAACTAAAATAGTTCCCAATCGTTGGATTACTAAAAAGGGGATTAGTGAATCCGGATAGATTGGTACATACGTTGCTTACTCATTGGATGAGGATGATTGATCTCATGATCATTTGTGTGGAGACATTAAATCAAGTATGTAGGTGCTTATTGGAGAATAAGTACACTGAATGTGACTCGCTAAGGAATACCTAATGGAGTTTTACTCGTCTGTCAATAGGAATTCCTAATGTGATAGTAGTACAAGTGATCCTCAGACTTGAGATCGTCATAGTATCTTGTGTATAATGAATTATACTTTGACTTATTCCTTAAGAACCTTAGAGTATATCAAATGGTATGCTTGGGTGTAATAAGTTATTTATGGAGATAATGAATGATCAATAAAGAATCTACCACTTCTAGTAAAAAAATAGATATGTCTTACGTGATTCGATAAATGACAACCCGGGAATTCTTGGCAAGGTGAAATGAAATTAGAAAGAAGTTTCTAATTTGTATTATTTGGCGTTGTGCATTTTTTGATTGTGATACATATAATTAAATAAAATAAGACTTGACCGTAATTCTATGTCTTATATTTAATTGGGACATTGTATGGTGGAAAGATTGAATTGTACGGCAACTATTAACTCAAGGGTTCTTTTATGATTAATGTTGAAATCTATATTAGCTGGAAAGTCGTTGATCACTAGGGAGACTTATCCCTATTGTAGAATAAATATTATTTATTTAAATAATTTATTAGTTTAATTTATTTATTTAAATAAGATTAAAATTGTTATAATTAATTTATTCACAACCGGTTTAATATGGAGAACCTAAAGGGTCACACCATAAAAGGAAGAAATATTATTTAAGAAGGTAATGACATAATCGTAATAATATGTTAAGTGTAATTAATTTAATCTATGGTGATAGAATAAATTAAATAGCTTAATATTTATTATTTAATATTTTGAAAATATTAAATATAAATTAATAAGAGGAGTCTTATTAATATTATTACAATTATTATTCTTTTAATTTCTAAAGGAGTTTAGGAATTAATTTTATATTAGTACTCTCATTTATTCCTAATAAGATTAGGAGATAATTTAATTAAAATAGTTTAATTAATTATTCCCAATGGGTTGGGAAGCCTAATTAATTAAAGGAGTTTCATTAATTAAATGAAACCCTATTTCTAATTGGATTAGAAGAGTTGACCAATATCTTTATAAGAGGAGTCTTATGCTAGATATCAGTTGATGCAATTTCAATTGTTGGAGAGTACTCGTTTTCTATAGAGAATATAAAACTAGGGTTTAGCGAAGCACCCTCCTTCTTGAACAATTTCTCTTCCTTGGTGGATCACCTCTAGAGGCCAAACACTTGGGTGGCTAACGTTGATCAAAGGAAGGAATAAATTCCGGAGATTCAAGGAGATCGCAAAGAACAAGGAGTTGAACTCGTACCTATGGAAGCTTAGTTTTACAAGGATATGATTCCATAGCTTCTTATTTATAGTTTTAAATTAATAATTTGCATAAAGGATGATCCGAGTAATTAGTTTGTAGAAAATTTTAAACTCTGATTTTACCATACTTCTGCTATTTTTGCAATTTGATTGCGCCATGATTTTTTATAGACCTAACAGAGCATACCCTACGACATACTCAAGAGTATTAAGGAATATGTCAAAACATAATTCAGTATATATAAGACACTATGATGATCTCAAGTCCAAGGATCACTTGTACTACTATCACTTTACGAACTCCTATTGACAAACAAGTAAAACTACATTAGGGTTCTTATATACGTCAGGTTCAGTGAACTTATTCTCCAATAAGCACCTACATACTTGCTTTAGTATCTCCACACAAATGATCATGAGATCAATCATTCTCTTCAACAGAGCTAGCATAATATGTACTAATCTATCCAGAATTAGCTATCCCACATTAGTGATCCAAGGATTAGGAACATTTTAGTTTTGAGATATCATAGAATTTAGATCTCATTATCATGATCAACATCATGATTCTAAAAGCATTGCTAAATAATTATGGGTATCACATTTATTAATTTAACTAATTAACATGGATAAAGAATGCCTTTTATTATATAAACTCTCTTATTAATAAACGCATAAGATTTGAAAGTAAATGCTTATTACATCAAATGTAATTGGCTTGAGAGCATATTACTTTCAATCTCTTACTTGCACTAAAGCCAATTGCCTTAGTATCTAATACCCATCTTCTCTAAGTGACGATCAAACTACTGTTGAGTTAACGCTTTAGTAAATGTATCTGCAATGGGGATAAATGTTTTTTAGGTCACTCTACTTTAGGTCAACTTACAAATGGATCACTGATTTTTTTTTCTTATAGCCAACTCACTGAACTTTTGTTTACTAACAAAACGTTTGCAATTCCGTTAAGTCGTTTGACTTTAGACTGAATTGGATAAATAAGTTGTAGACGTGTAAATTTTTTTTGATGTGGCACAAATCAGTCCATGTGGCCAACATTACGTGGATATGGAGGGAAATTCTCCCACCAAATTACTAGTGGATGGATCCATATGTGTATTAGAAGCAATTGAATCGTCATTTGTTTCAAATTTATCTAAATTTCATTGTTCAATCGAGCCCTTCGAAAGTGATCGATTAATTGAAAAACTTAACAAAAAATGAGGAGTTGTTCAATTGATAAATTGAAAAGCTAATTTTTTTTGATTATTTAGTGAATCTTGGTGTGATTCATTTTGGTGAGAAGTCGTTTAATGCTCGACATCAAGTAGCGGTAGACATGTATGTCCCATATGATGGTCCCCTCTTATCCCCTTATCTGACTTTTATGATTTTTTTTGGGGTTTGTTGTTGTATTGTCCTTCTACTTCTAAACCCTAGAGTGATGATGTATTATTTAATGTTCTTCTTTGTCTTTTTCATTACTGGTTCTTGTTTTAAGATTTATAAATCATTATTTACTAAATTTTGGTCCTTTTTTGTCCCCACATGTATGCTCTGTAATTATTTTTATTCATTCAAATGTTTATTGCTTATGCTCGATTTTTGCATATAGTTTATGTATTCATTTGTTACAGATGGATACTGTTGTTCAATTTAATGTACACTATGGTGGGAAGTTCATCTATGCTTCTTTATGTGACTATGTGGGAGGTACAGTTTATCATATGCCATGTTTGGATGCTGATTATATTTGTATGGGTTCTATTAATGAGTTAGCTACTGAACTTAGTTATCATCCTCAATCAAGTGTTTATTTTAAATCTGATGTAGTAGATATAAATAATGGGGTTAGACTTTTTTATGATGGTGTAATTGATGTCTATGTAGACCATGTATTACCATATAATACTGATCAAACCTCCACATGGTGTAATTGATGTCTATATAGTCCATGTGGCCAACATTACGTGGATATGGAGGGAAATTCTGTGACGCCCCTAAATTCCAGGACCGTCATGGGGTATCTCGAATTCGGTTCATCACGTGATCATGGTAATTCATCACAATAATAATAACTAAATATCACACAATCACAGCGGAAAATCTATTCTAGAATAATTTACAATGATTTATCATAATTATTCTCCTAAGTCTCGCAACCTACAGTACTTAATAGATTACATAATAATATCAATTAACGACTTATTACATCATCTTAATACAACATTAAAATTTTTAAAAACATAAAAGAGAAAAGCTAGTTGGTAGCCTTGCCCTTGACCTTATCAACGCCCGAAGGTTCACCATGCTCTGCCTTAACTGAAATGTTTTAGGGAAAGCAAGAATGAGCACAAATTGCCCAGCAAGTAATATACAATAAGGGTTTGTAATATAATTCTCAATTCTTAAAAAGGGTATAGCAAGGTTTGATAATTCAAGGATAACAAGAATATCAACAGTTTTCAATAACAGTCGCTAAGGACAGAATAATATCAATGTGATTCAATAACAAATCAATTCAAGATTTCAAGATAACTGAATACTGAGCAGTCGCTAAGGACTATGAACTTCTACTAGAATTAACAGTAATAAACTGAAAATCCAACAAAAACAGGTACAACAGGTGATCAGCCTAAAGTACTATCGTTATGCATAACAATCAATCATACTCAAGTGTGCACGTCGGTCCTCCGACAATTATATATTCCCTTCAAAAAAGGTTGTTCTTCTCAGTCAAATACAAGATCCTGCACCAATCAATTAGTTTGGGTTGCTTTCCAATAATATAAGTCTAGCCGAATCAAATGGCATAGACACTTTCACAATATCCAAGAACAATACTAAGTTCAACAGGAATAATAGCTTTAATGAAATAAGAGTTCAAGTATGCTAATTCAATTCAACCGATTAAGTAGGAAACTAGTTCGCAATATACAAGGATAGAATACTTGCACAGTAAAAGAGTGTAAGTTAGGAAACTTGCACAATCATAGATTTCCTTGCATAAAGTAAATGCGTCGGTTAGGATACTTGCACTTTAAAAGAGTGTAAGTAAGAGAACTTGCCTTTAGCGTAGTTTATCCACGAAAAGCAAATCAACACCGTAATACAGTTACGTATATATATGATATTCATTAGTCATATAATTAAACTTCACATTTTATCTTCGAATATACGATCAACACATAAGCTAGGTTTTACCTAGCTACACAGTTATATAGAATATAATTTCTATCCTTAACGTTCCTCCTTTAGAGTTTAAACACATTCTCATATCTTATAAGATCGCAATCAATACTAAATATATTTCATTTTAGCAAGTTACGGCATCCCCTTAAGTTAACCGTCAAAATCGGGTTCAAGTAACATCCTATAATATCACGTAGCATGTATTCATATTTAAAGGATACTTTCATGCTTGTATAACTTTTTCAAATCCAATCGTACATGGTATAGGTTCTTAAGTTAATACTTAAAGCCATTCAAGGACACGAACTCATATGGTCTAACATGCTCGCTTTTTAAACACATAAGATTTTCATATAACTTGTATTAGGCATGCTCATGAGTACTCGTATCGCATATATGTAGCTAGCATTGTTATTATCTTGAAAACATGCTTCGTTTATGCTAAACTTTAATCACGGCAACTAATCATGGTATAGATACATGCATGACACATGAATGAGTCTAAGAGTACTATCACATGTGTCCAAATTATCAGATTCTAACTCTCGTCATAACATACCAAAGTTTACGTTCAAAGCTTATACTTTGTTAGTTTAGTTCATTAATAAGGTCTATCATGTCCATGCTTCCTTATGAAACCTATATATATAAGTTAACATGCTTTTCATGCATTTCAAGGCCCTATAAACATGCTCGAAAAGTCAGAATGTATACATGGTCTTTACATGTCAATATCAACCTTTAAAACTTGTATTTTTGTTAGATATGTTCAATAGTGAGGTCTAACATGCTCTTGTCATACTACGAACCATATATACATAAGTTAATATGTCTTTTATGCATCTCTACCTCATACCGACATGCCTTGAAAAATCAGAATATTAACATGCTTCATATATGTTAACGTTCGTTTAGGAAACTTTAAGTTCGTTTCCAAACTATATGTCGTTTGGTTAACCATGCATGCTAATATACTAAAACATGCTTACATTGCCTCATTAGGTTTATATATATGTATTAATCATGCTTCCATGCTTGTTTAAACAAAAATCAAACAATTAGTACATAACAGTTTTGTTGCAGAATGCAGAAAACTGCACACAGAGGCCGGCGCTGCGGCGCGGCAACAGCAGCCACAATCTGGCGCTGCGGCGCGGGTGACGCTGCGGCGCGGGGATTGGCGCTGCGGCGTGGGAGGCGCTGCAGCGCGGACAATGGCACTGCGGCGTGGGGACAGTTTCTGCAGTTCACACTACAGTCGAAACCGACCCAAAACCTCCCATTTCATCGATTTCAACATACCCATATGCCATTACACTAACGTTTTTAACTTACTAACACACATATATATGCTTATATAACAGTCAATCGCATTTATCAATTCTCAAATTCATGAACCCTAACTAATTTCACACGAGTTTGATGCTTTACAAAAATTACAGAGCAACAATGGAAATGAAAGTCAAGAAAGCTATATAGTGGTTCCATCAGGTATGTATGTTCATATAACAACAATATAAGGGTCCTACAAACCAATTATGAACCAATTTGGCATAATCAAGAATTTGAAGAAAACTTCAGAAACAGAAAACGAAAATGAAGAACAAAGGAAGAGGGATTATACCTCTGTAAATGATTGAGCTTGCAGCTATTCAATTCTTACAAATCTAGACTGATATTATATATGCTCTCAATTTATCAAACTCAAGCAAACTCTCAGCAAGATGAAATGTGAAGGAGAGATGCTTCATTTATAGTAAAAATCAAAACACAGTCCATGATTCTGACTCTCAAAATAAACTAACGTATGTTTGATTTGCATGCTAGATAAGAAGAAGTTGGTAGATAGTTGTTGAAAGCCATCGTTATGCCCACACCCCATTGTATGATTGCTATGAAGGCTTGCTGAGTTTTAAGGTTATAGGGGAGTAGGATAGCTTGAGTATATCACGTGAAAGAGATAGTGGCTCGCCCAGCAAAACAAACTCAGCCTTCTAGCAACATACCACACTTGATTCATTATACACATATGTATTAAATACTTAGGCTATCTACACATATATATATATATTTTATATATATATCTTTAATTGAAATGTTACACTATAATTCACATAATGTAGTAAGTGTGACTTGTACACATATAATCTAGGTATATTTTTATCATACTGGTATAATTTTCTCGAATATAATCACATCACATTGTATCCTTTATTATTAAGTTCTACTAATCAACAATTGTTTATCATATATTAATGATGTACTATTTTAATGTATACTTATATACATATTGTCACATAGGCATAAACATGTAGCTTATATATTTCAATCACTATAATTGTTAATCTCCATAACAATTTAATTGACCCTTATATGATTAATTATCACTTTAATATAAATCTTATTATATTTATAAACACGTTGCTCATTATTATTATGTTTCTTGCAATAATAATAATCACATATTATTAATCAATCACCATTAATATTTTATAAAAATTATTCTACGATGACAATTAATTAATATTCTACGATTAACAATTAATATAGATTAATTGTTCGCTTAAAATAATATAATCGTTCTTATATTACGTCACTGTGCCACACAAGGCAATCAACGAGTTTATCGCAAACTCCACCAATTTCTCAATTATTATAATTATTCAATTTTATATAATTGAATTAATTATTCTCATAACACAAAATCATTTATATTTCAAATAAATTCTCATATCCATTAATATATTTATTTAATAATATTAGGAAATTCTCGGGTATTACAAATTCTCCCACCAAATTACCAGTGGATGGATCCACATGTGTATTAGAAGCAATTGAATTGTCATTTGTTTCAAATTTATCTAAATTTCATTGTTCAATCGAGCCCTAAGATAACCCTTCGAAAGTGATCAATTAATTGAAAAACTTAGCAAAAAATAAGGAGTTGTTCGATCGATAAATTGAAAAGCTTAAAAAAATTGGTTATTTAGTGAATCTTGGTGTGATTCATGTTGGTGAGAAGTCGTTTAATGCTCGACATCAAGTAACGGTAGACATGTATGTCCTATATGATGGTCTCCTCTTGTCCCTTTATCTGACTTTGATGATTTCTTTTTTGGGTTTGTTGTCGTATTGTCCTTCTACTTCTAAACCCTAGAATGATGATGTATTATTCAATGTTCTTCGTTGTCTTTTTCTTTACTGGTTCTTGTTTTAAGATTTATAAATCATTATTTACTAAATTTTGGTCCTCTTTTGTCCCCACATTTATGCTCTGTAATTATTTTTATTCCTTCAAATGTTTATTGCTTATGCTCTATTTTTGCATATGGTTTATGTATTCATTTGTTACAGATGGATACTGTTGTTCAATTTAATGTACACTATGGTGGGAAGTTCATCTGTGCTCCTTTATGTGACTGTGGGAGGTACAGTTTATCATATGCCACGTTTGGATGATGATTATATTTGTATGGGTTCTATTAATGAGTTAGCTACTGAACTTAGTTATCATCCTCAATCAAGTGTTTATTTTAAAACTGATGTAGTAGATATAAATAATGGGGTTAGACTTTTTTATAATGATTCTAGTATAAGAGATATAGTTAATATTTGCCTGCCACGTGGTGTAATTGATGTTTATATAGACCATGTATTACCATATAATACTGATCAAACCTCCATATTGGATGAGCATAATAGTATTAATGTGATTGAGAATGTGACTGATAAAGTGCCTGATAATGTGGTTCAAAATGTGATTGAAAATGTGGTTGGTGAGGGTGAGGGCCGGGTGAGGGTGAGGGTGGGGGTGGGGTGAGGGGGATGCCTTGCTGGATAATGATGGTGATAATGAAGACAATGTGACAGTTGAGAATGTTAGAGATCGAAAAAGAACTAAAAAAATGAGTTCAAAAGGAAGGCTAAGAGTAGGTCCAAGAGGGTAGTTGAGGATGATAATTCTGAAGAAGAGAATAGTACTGATGATGACATGAATGATGAAGAGTGTAGTGATGATGAATTGGTAGAGGATAGGAGGAAATGTAGGGAATTTAAGAAAGGTATGAGAAAGAATGTGGATAAGGATGAGGAAGGTGGACTTGAGGGAGAGGAAGGAGGTAATAAGGCAGAGGAAGGAGGTAATGAGGCAGAGGAAGGAGGAAGTCCGGAAGACAAAGGAGGAAATGAGGTAGATGCAGAGGATGTGAGAAAGGAAACTAAAACTGCTGATGAAGAGGATGGGGAAAAAGAGATTGCTAGGGGAAAGAAAAAGCAGGTGTAGGGTGATGGCAATGAAACTGATAGTGAAAGAACAAGTGCAAACAGTGATTCAGATGAAGCAGAATGGCATAGTGAGTATGACAGTAGTGATGCTCTCAGGTCACTTTCTGAGAGCAGTGAAGAAGAAGATGATGTGTGCTATATATAGGGCCTCTCCCTAGTAAGAAAAAAGGGAAAATAGTTGAGGTTTACAACCCTAAGATAAAAAAGAAGTTGATAAAGTTCAAGCAGTATATGACATTTTATAGCATTAGGGAGTTTAAAGATGCCATAAGAGACTACTCTATTGCTAATGGGAGGAAGTTGTGGTATTCAGTTAATGACTCCATAAGATGTTAAGAAAGGTATGAGAAATGATGTCCTTGGAAACTGTGAGCTAGTTACATGCAAGGGTGTGATGCATGGCAAGTGAAGTCTATTTTGGACACTCACAATTGCTGCAGGAACTTCAAAAACAAGCTGGCTACAGTTAAGTACTTGGCTGAGTACTATGGCAATAGGATTAGGAGGAATCCTAGCTGGAAACTAAAGGAAATGCAAGAAGAAATAAAAATTGAAACTAAAGTTGGATGTTATATAGGTTAAGTGTATGAGGGTTAGACAGTTAGCATTGCAAAGAATTCAACAAGTGATGAATGACCATTATGCAAGGGTGTGGGACTTTGGTGGTGAGATAGTAAAGAGAAACAAAAATAATACAGTTGATATCAAAATAACTCGATTGAATCCATAAGATGTGCCTAGCTTTAAAAGGTTTTATGTGTATTATAATGCATTGAAAAAGGCTTGGAAAGAAGGATATAGACCTGCTCTTGTGTTGGATGGTTACTTTCTGAAAACAGTGTGTGGTGGTCACCTTTTATCTGCAGTTGGTAGGGATAGAAACAATCAAATGTTTCCAATAGCTATGGGGGTGGTGGAAAGTGAAAATTTGGATAGCTGGAATTGGTTCCTCGAATTGTTGGTGTCTGACTTGGATTTGGGGGATGGGTATGGGATCACTATAATATTTGATCAACAAAAGGTCAGGACTTTTACTATTTAATATATGCTTTTATTTTTTTGTTTAGTTCCTGTCATTAGTTCTTAGCTTTTGTTAACTAACTTATCTGTGTGGCAAGAACTAAAAGCAGCTATTCAAGATCTTCTTCCTCATGCAGAGCATAGAAACTATGCAAGGCACATCTATATAAATTGGAGAAAGAAATATCTGTCACAAGCACTAAAAAGAGCTTTCTGGGAGGCATCCATGGCTACACACCCTGTGGCTTATAAAAGGCAATGAGGGAGGTAAAAAGGTTGTCTACTCCTGCACATGACAAGCTTGCAGAACAAGATCCAAAGTTATGATCCAAATCATTCTTTGAGACTCATTCAAAAACTGACAGTGTAGAGAACAACATGTCAAAATGCTTTAATGCATGGATAATTAAGGCAAGATTTATGCCAATTCTTCATATAGTAGCCGAAATTCATGACCAACTAATGGTGAGGTTTCACCAGAAGAGAGATGCAATGCTTAAGACTGAAAGTTAATATGCCCAAGGATTAAAAAGAAATTAGATGCAGCAGTTTCAGACTCTGCACACTGAAGCTCTATGGGATGTGTAGACACTCGAAATTTCACATTCCTGTTAACTAACCTTGTAGGAGGGCAAAATCATCTTTTGACACTGCAGAGATAGCCCTGGATGATTAAAACATCAAACCAGACCCCCGGAGACAGCACCGTGAAATCATCAAACCAGACCCCCGGAGACAACACCGGGAAATCATCAAACCAGACCCCCGAAGACAGCACCGGGAAAACCCCTAGAGACAGCCTCGGGAAATTATGAAGTCAACATCCCCGGAGACGGCCCCGAGAATCATCAAGTCAATTTCAGAGACAGCCTTGAAGATAGATGAAAGTCAACAGCAGTCAAACCCCGGAGATAAGCCCGAGAAAGATAGCTGTAGCCACGTCAAGCCCGGAAGCAACCTGAAAGAAAAAATGAGTAATTTTTCCAACTCAACATCAAATCAGATCAAATTACTATGAAGAAGGTCACACAGAACCATCACAACAATCCCGAGTAAAAATTACGCCAGACAGCTTAACGGACTGACTGCAAAGACTCGAAGATCTGGTCATGGATGTAAGACCCCAACTTTTATGAATAAAGATTTAGTTTTCTTTATATATTATTTCGAAACAGTAAGGTGTTGTTTTGATAAATATGAAAGTTATGGGTGAAATGTGCAAACATTTTTAAAATGAGAAAGTGGTTATAAAATATTCTTGTTGTCGGGGAATATTCGTTTGGTCGTGGAATATTCTTGTTGTCGGGGAATATTCGTACGACGGCGCAGCTATTTGTGGGCCCCCACAACGGAATAACTGTCGGATATAGAAAGCGACAGAAATAACTTTTTTACAAGATAACGGCGTAGTTGTTACCGTTAGTACTGTTGAAATACCCGGTGGTTAAAATACAGTGATACACGGTGTTGCATAGTAGCACACGGTATTGCACAGTAGTTCGAATTATTGAGTCTTACGTGAGAAGCCATTACTCAATTATTGTTACAGTAATTACTGTTCAATATTTTATATTATTGACTCAATAATTGCTACGTTGCCATTTTATATGATTGATTCAATAATGGCTACAGTTGATATTTTGTAGTATTGATTCAATAATTGTCGTTGCACAGTATTTCACGTTATCAACTCAATAATTCATATTATTTGAATAATATTATTAGATAGCATTATTGACAATGTCTAAGAAAGTTCTGTCTAGGAGGGGTTATTTAATTGCGCGCCAGTAAGGAGAAGTCCTTATCGGAAGGCCCCCTCTTTCCTGGGAACGACCTGGTTGTTAATATTGTAGTTCTATAATATTATTTGTGAATAATTAATTATTGATTTATATGATAAGGAAATATTTATTTTGTGGATATTAAAGAAGGAATTGGCGCTGATGAGTTTTATCAATATTTTGGTGTGAGAAATCATCTGTTTATGGATTTCGGATAATTTATGTTTGGAATTTGGAAAAACTTTCTTCTGCAAAGTTGTAGAGAATTAAATTTCCTATAGAAGGACATAGAATTTGTATTTTTCTGATGAAGGGGATATTTATTATGAATTATTGAAGTTTCAAACAATAAATATTATGTAATGGGTGGGCCCCACTTTTGTTGAAAATCTAAAAATTTGGGAAGCCGCCAGGCGGCGGAATTTTTTTTAAAAATAATAATATTTTATTATTTCAGTCTCCTTTGGCATCCTAAGCTTTTCCTATAAATAGGGTGCTTAGGTTAGAATTGAAAATCACACCAGAATCAGAAGTTTTCTCTCTCTATAATATCGAGCGTATTTTTGTGAGTATTTTAATACTTTGAGTGTTGCTATTCAGTGCAAGTTTCCTTCGGTATTATATCTGATATTCCAGTCAGAGGTACTATCTTTTTGAGGTAAGGGATGTTATTTTCTTTTGTAAATGATATTATTTTTTTCAATATCATTATACAGAAATATTGTCATGGATTTTATGTTGAAATTCTTACTTTTTCCGTCGGAGTTACTATTCACGTATACGGCACTATTCACGGAAAAATTAAATTTTCTTCTATTTGTCCAAATTGCTTGTTAAGGTTACTATCTTTGATTGTATCCAAGTTTTGAGCTCTATTCTTGAATTTTGCTCCATAATTGATTATTACGAGGTATTTTTGAATTGGATATACTAAAATACGAATCCTTAGTCTTTGTCTTTTATCTCACTGGATTCATTTTTTTAAAATATTTTTCATCATTCTCAGTCCTAAAAGGTGATGTAACTGAATATCTTTGGCCTGTAGAGCAAAGATGAATGATTACTTGATGAATATCTTTAGCCTGTAGAGCAAAGATGAATGATTACTTGATGAATATCTTTGGCCTGTAGAGCAAAGATGAATGATTACCTGATGAATATCTTTGGCCTGTAGTGCAAAGATGACAGGTGTTGAGATGAATATGACCACTGATGATACAAATGAATATCTTTGGCCTGTAGTGCAAAGATGAATATTTGATTCGAGATGTATATTGATTGATGTTACAGGGATAAAATATTGATGATGGACTTTTAAATCATAGAAGATAGTAGACTTGATTCTCTGCTTCACTCTTCTAATGAATTGTTATTTCCGCTGCGAATATTGATCTAAGATTGGTTGTCCATTATATTTTATCTGATTTATTGAAGGCAAACGATAATTTATTTTCCATTATCTTAGTCATAATATTCTTTACTGAACTAGTTGAGCTCACCCTTTTCATCTGTTGTCCTCTTCAGGAAATGAGAATGTTGCGGGAACTAGTCGGGGGACAGAGTGATGGTCCGAGTTAGAGCAGTAGTAGTTCTCACTATTTCTGATAAATAGTGTGATAATAATTGTAATGAGGACTTAGTTTGAATCTTAATATTTTCTACATATTTGTATTGACACTCACAGTTGTGTGGTCGTATTTTGCACGACCGTATGATATAAAGTTTGTATTTGAATTCTGTACCATGTATTTGGTGACTCAGAATAGGTTGGGTTGACTGGACCTATTCTGGGGGGCGTCACAATGGACCCGTCTTCCCTGACTTAGAAAAAGTCAAGCCCCATGTTATTGTTTATCTCTCTAAAAAGACTTTCCGGAAAGATATAGCACGCCTCCATTGGATTCCCAGATTGCAAGTTATGAAGGTTTGAGCGAACTGCGGGTTGATCAGATTGCACGTACTTCGAGATAGCGGGGCCCACCAGGCCCAACCACAGGTAGACCCATGGCAGATAGAGTCTATATATACCCTCTCCCCCCTTAGCTTATAAAAAGTGAGTGAGAGAGAGAGAGAAAAAAGGGCCGCGACGAGAGAAATTGAGGCTAGGAGGGTTAAACGGAGGCTCTAACGTACTCCGATTCTTGTCAAACTTCTTTGTAAACGTTCATACACATATATACTACAACATATCAAATTTTAACCTTTGGGAAACTAGTATTGGGGCGCCAAAAGTTGTTTGAGAGCTGTTCTCGCAATATACTGTAAGATTTCTCCAGATCTGTCTTCTTCGCTTACTCTAACACATATATAAGTGCTATATACATATATCGAGTAGCTTATATTCGTCAAATATGAAGTTTTAACCGTTCATTTCTTGTAAATAGTCAATATTTGAGTTGTATTGACTAGATCTGTACTAGATCTAGCATTTAATTGGTTCAAAAGTTGTAAAACTTGAACCTGGAAGCTAGAATGGCTAAGATCTGTATAGATCTAGTTTTCTTTCTAGTTTTTTTGTAAATATTTAGCAACCACGTGACCCTAGATTTGTATCTAGAGGGAACTGAAAGCTATGAGTTACACGCGTACGAAGATTTGACTGATGAATCTTTTGTTTAGCGATGTCTAGTATAGTTTTACTTTTTGTTACAATATATTCTTTATGGAGGCTGTTTATTTGATATTCTGTGAGCCTAGGAGCTACAGGATCTACGATTCAACTCATGGATCTAGATCCGGTTCCAATGATGGACCTAGTTGAGTTGTATCGCAAGCTTGCAAATTTTGTAATTGTAAATATAAGATTTTAAAACGGTTATCCGGATTTAAGGTCCCCGAAATAATGAAAATCTTTTGTGTGGTGTCCGGACATACTTTGATGGCTTTCATGCCCATAAGGAGCCCGAAACTTATATATATATATATATATATTATTTTGTCGAGGATGCTTCGCATCCCGAGAATAAAATCGAAACAAGCTGAATATGGAATAAAATAGAAGTATCAAAGGGCTTCAATTCCTATGCGAGCGAAAGGGTTGAAAACCACTTTTCAAAACATCATGTTTACATTCTTGCCTAAAAACGGACTTTTTAATAAATCAAACCTTTCGTATATAGGTCTAACAAAGCACAACACTACTTTCAAATAAAGCACTTAGGCCCAATTAACTGCAATACACACACACACACACAATGATTAGGGAATGAAAATCGCGATAACCGAGTTTCACAGAAGTCGGGGGTGCCTAACACCTTCCCCCTACTTAAGCAAGCCCCCAAACTCTATTAATCTTGCTTTCCAAGACCAATTAAACAGAGTCCAATAATTGGGCCATATTGCAAAATTTTTCAAAACTTGGTTGAGTTGGTACAACCATTTAATTCATACCAACTGGTGGCTCTGTCTAATTCAGACTAATAAAATCAAATCTTTTCAAATTGTCGAAATTTTATGTCGGTCTTTTTCTAAAAGTCTCACCCTTAAAGCAAGACAAATCAACATAGAAAACATAAAGGGTCAGAAACATATAGGAAGATGGATTAATTTTTCGGCATCAACAGGTGGCGACTATGCTGGGGACAATAGAGGGCTTAAGCTGCTTTTTTAAACTTTTTAATTCTCTTCTTTGTGCTTGTGTGTTAAATGACGTCTTTACATTGAATGGATGTGAATGTCTCTTTACCACGCTTTATATTAGTGCTTTGCACAATGTCATCATTTTGCATACGATGAGACACGATGAATGTATGTTGTGTGTTCCTCCACCAGGAGGCGAACCCATCGGTCACTGATTGCTGGACTCTAGTGGCGATTAAGTCCAAGTGAGGCTCAAGAAAGGTACCACTCAGATCCGCTCTAATTGAAAGATCGGATTATCTTCCCATCTAGTAGATTTCGATGATATGGGAACCTCCATGCTGAAAAGCCTGTGAGAGTAAACCTAAGATAGGTCTGCCTCTGATAAACTAAACGTGAAGGGAAGACTCTTCATACCTTTTTCTTTCAATTCCATGTCAAATATCAAATGTTGTAAATATCAAATTCCTGTCAAATGCTATAAATTATAAATTCTTTCAAATCTATTATCAAATATCAAATCCTGTCATGATATCCTGTCATCAAAATAACTGACCTCTACTTTGCAGGAGAATATTAAAAAACCCCTAAACCTGACACATTGCATAGCATGCATACTGTTCGGGTCTATCAAGACTAAACTACCTACTTTTATTGTAGGTAAGATTGGTTCCACTACCAAATCCAAATCTAAGAAGGCAAAAAGCCTACCCATTAACATGGAAGAAAGTACCCAACAGGGGATATGCTTCGTGTCTCGAGAAGAATTCGAGGGACTCAGAAATCAGATAGCAGAATTAACTATTTTATTAAAAGAACAGAGCAACAGTACTTAGGGTCAATAAATACCCAATTAAATAGAGTCCTCCGAAAAAGGTGGCGGTAAGAGTACTAACAAGAAAAAGGAAGCTCAGATACCTGAACCTCAAAACAATGAAAAAACCAACAAAACCCCTGAAATCATCAAAGAAGATCGAGAGACTGGGGATATCCAAAAGAAAGTCCAATAAATGAAAGAAACTATTCGATCAATCAAAGGGATTGGATCCTACAGAAGTGTCAACTACTCAGACCATTGCATCTTTCCCGGGGATCGGTATCCAGACAAGTTCCAGATCCTGGATTTTGAAAAATATGATGGATTAGGAGATCCCTACACTCACTTGAAAGTATACATTGGAGAACTCGGATCCTATACAGAGGACGATAAGCTGAGAATGCAATTATTTCAGAAACGTCTTATCGGAGAGGCCAGAGCCTGGTATGCTCGACTGGACAATTCCAAAATCCATAGCTTGGAAGAGCTAGCTCATGCCTTCCTAAATTAATACAGCTTCTAGGCTTAAATGGGTCTAGACAGACACCAGATTACCAAGGTTAAAAAGTAGAACAGTGAGTCATTCAAAGAAGATGCCTAAACATGGAGATCTCTGACCGCTCAAGTCATTCCATCAATGACAGAGACTGAGATGGTAATGACATTCATCGACATACAAGAAGCTCCATTCTATGAAAGGGTCCTAGCAGGCATAGAAAAACCATTCTCAAAGATGATCAAACATGGAGAAATGGTTGAGATGGGACTGAAGTCTAGAAAGATCAAAAACCTTACTGCTTTATAAGCCGTGGCTGAGCACATTCAAGCTAGAAATTATGGGAATAATCCTCAAAGAGTTCATAAAAAGAAAGAAGAGGATGTATCATTGGTACTCCAACGTCAAACTCAAAGAGGCAACCAAAACCTGCCCATTCAAAGGAAAAATTATTCTCCTTTTCAAACATCTGTACAACCTTCAAATCCGACGTTCCAAAGAACTGGAGAGGCTAAACATCGAAGGAAATTTGCACCCTTAAAGGATTCACTTGAAAATATACTCAAACTTCTGACAACACAGAAGAAAATTGCCCAACTCCTTCCCCTAGCCAATCCAAGTGGGAAGAATTTTGACCTAAACAGGAAATGTGCTTACCATTCTAGGGCTCCAAGCCATGATAACTAAGAATGTTGGTCTCTAAAGCACAAGATTCAAGACCTGATAGACAGTGGTGAGATTGTGGTGACAAAACCAGAGCAACCACATGTTCAAGATAACTCTTTGCCTCAACACAATGAGGAGGTAGTCAACATGATCAGTATGGGGAATGGAGAAGGTTCCAAGTACCTCAAATATGTAGGGGATTCTCCACAAACAAGCAATGATAGCTCTGACAAATGGGACTATTCAGAATATCGCTTCCTAATAGAACGAGAAACAAAGTCTATCAAGGATCAGGTTGGTCAACTGGCAGAACTGATTGTATACTAGCACCAAGTGACGCGACAGTTGATAACTCAAGTCAACCAAAGGAGAACAAATCCTCCCACGCCCAAAATTCTTCCAATTGCAAGGAAGGATCACTATCTGTTCCATAAACACAAAACCTGGGCAGACAAAGTTGCCAGGGAAGCAAGAGTCCTAGCTCGTAGAGAATTTTCTTTCAAAAGGAAGTTCACTTCTTTGAATCAACCTATGGAAGAAATTCTCCAGATGTTGATAAATGAGGGAAAATTCACACATCTACTGCCTCTAGTGGACCCTCAATCAAGGAAGTTTAATCCTTATAAAATATGTTAATATCATTCTAACACTCCTGATCGTGATACAGAAGAATGTTTGGGACTTCGTTACCTAATTCAGAACTTGATTAAAAGAAGCGAACTGCTAAAAGCAAGTCCAGACAATGGCTTTTCTGATGAAGAAGTAATATTTCCTCCTCTGGCATGGAGTCTGAAGGAGGTTGTAGCTGTTATTTCCTGTGAGAAGGACACAACTGTCATACCCCTGATAATTCAAGGACAAGGGGATAAAAAAGGAAATAATCCTTTGAAACTGGCTTCACTAGAACCGTTGATGTTGCCATTCAGACCATAGTATCTTTTGATCAGCCTGAAAAGAGTCCCATGGAACTATGGGGAAAATGAAAAATCAACCTTAAAATATATGACCGCTATATCAAATGAAAACCTGTTGTATCTACCTTAGCGAGTGATAAAGTCAGTCATCAAGACCAAGGGTAGAGTTCCCGAGGAAAAGATTGAAGAATTCCTCAGCAAAATGTGGCATAATGAAGCCAAGGTGGTTCAAAGATTAGAAGAGGCACCTCGACAGATATCTATTCTGGATTTGGTCTTGTCTTCGGAAGATCATCGTAAAATCTTAATGCAAGTAGTGGAAGAAGCGCATCTGCGGAAGGCTGTAGATGCAAAAAAGTTTCGTCACTTGATAGAGCACATTTTCAACAGCAATGTGATATCTTTCATTGATGATAACATACCAGGGGAAGGGAATGGTCATTACAAGTTATTGCGTATAGCAGTGATGTCCTCTGGATATGTGATAGGGGGTGTGTTGATAGATGGAGGATCTTCCTTGAACATCTATCCTTATGACACGTTGGAAAGAATGAAAATCAGTTCAAAATGAATCCGGAGCAGCCATATAGTCATAAGAGCCTTCGATGGGTCTCGACAAAATGCTGTAAGAGAAATCGAACTCCCTGTGGAGATTGGTCCACATACCTTCTACGTATCCTTCCAAGTGCTGAACATCACCACGGGATATAGTTTACTGTTGGGAAGACCTGTGGATCCATATGGCAGGAGCAGTCCCATCCACCTTTCATCAACAAATCAAATATATCATCAATGGTAATCTGGTCACTATTAATGTCAAACCAGAGTATCCAGTCTATGTACAAGGTGATATGCCTATGATCAGCCTCAACGAAGGAGTTGAGCCAGGCAGTTTTCAAGCCTTCGAAATGAGCAACACTCACTATCGACCTATTGGGGCTCTAGCCTTGAAACCAAGAATTTCTTCCAAAGTGATGTCCGTTGGTAAAGAAACAATATCTTTGGATTTTCTGTCCCGACAAAGGGCTAAGGAAAAATCAACAAGGGATCAAACATCCAGTTCAGATTCCTAAGCTAGACAGGGAAGGTTGAATTAGGCTATTTCTATGGATCAAATCACAAGAACCCGCACAAGCATCAGCCGGTGAACGCATCCACCATTCTGCTACCAAATCTGATGGATCCTCTAAAGTACATATTCAGCAAGCCCATGTTAAATTTCTGATTGTCCAAATGGCAATTTCTCCTCAGCAATCAAAAGTCCATCAAAGGTCAAGGAATTGCAGATAAATTAGCCGAAGCACCATCAGGGAACTTCGAACCCTTGGAAACTTATTTCTCAGATGAGGAATAATAACAATTCAGCAAAATCCTCGAGAAGATACCGGCCAATTCTTGAAACTATACTTCGACAGGGTTATAAACATGGAAGGTGCAAGAGCATGGGCAGTCCATCTATCTATTACGGGAGAACAATATCCCATAACTATCAAACTATAGTTTGTCAATACCAACAACACAGCTGAGTATGAAGGCTATATAATGGGATTGAAACTGGCCCAATCCATGGGTATCCAACGGTTAGCAGTCTTTGGAGATTTCGAGTTGGTCATCAGACAAACCACCGGGGCATATCACACCAAAGAGTTGCGTTTGCTGCCTTATCATCTGCAAGTCATCAAGATGACTATGGAGTTTGAAGAAATAACCTTCATCCACATCCCTCGAAATAGAAATGATTTTGCGGATGCATTAGCAACACTGGCTTCCTTGATCCACATATCCGATAGGAGAGGAATCCTTGATATCAAATTTGCAAGCCAGAAGCCACCAACCTATGGAAATTACATTGGAGAAGTATTAGATGAACTACCTCCCATCAAACAGCCCTGGTATTAGGACATCAAAGAATATCTGTGAGATGGATCTACGCCTACTGGGACAAGTCAAGCCGAAAGAAAGCGGAAGTTCAATCTAAGTGGAGATGCACTCTACAAAAGAGATGCTGGAATAGGCTTGCTAAGGTGCCTAGACAAAGACCAAGCCCAAAGACTTATGGATGAAGTCCACGATGGAGTATGTGGTCCACATATGAGCTGTCCTTTACTTGTTAAGAAGATATTAAGAATAGGGCATTACTGGATCTCCCTAAAAGACGACTGTGACGATCATATCAGAAGATGCTATCAATGCCAAATCCATGGAAATGCCATCCACGCTCCTCCAAACAAACTGCACAATATGAGTTCGCCATGGCCCTTTTCCTGTGTGGGGGATGGTTGTGATCGGGCCAATAGATCCCAAAGCCAGCAATGGTCATCGGTTTATCTTCACCATGATCGACTACTTCACTAAATGGGTCGAAGCTGCCTTCTTTCCCAAAGTCACCGAAGAGGTAATCATTAGTTTTATCATAAACAATGTAATCTGTCAATATAGACAATCGGAGGTGATCGTATCAGACAATGCTAAGAATTTGAACAACCAAATGATGAAGAAATTATGCAGGAAATTCCATATCAAACATCTTAATTTCGTCATCTATCGTCCCAAGATGAATGGTGCTGTCGAAGCAGCCAACAAGAATATCAAAAAGATCATGCAAAAGATATCCGCCAATCACAAAGAATGGCCTGACTTATTACCTCTGACTCTGTTAGCTTATAGAACGTCAATGCACACTTCTACTAGGACTACCCCCTACTCATTGGTCTATGGCATGTAAGCAGTACTCCTTATTGAAGTGGAAATAGAATCTTTAAGAGTGTTATTCTCAGATGGAAGAAGACCAATGGATAAAAGCACGGTACCACCAGTTATCTCTGATAGATGAAAAAATGGCGGCAACCATCTTCCATGGTAAATTATATTAGCAAAGGATTGCTCAGTCCTACAACAAGAAAGTCCGATTTTGGCAATTTAAAGAAAATGATTTGGTGCTGAAAAAGATCCTCGCAAATCAAGATGAAGCCAGAGGAAAATTTACCCCAAACTAGGAAGGCCCTTTCATTGCCAAGGAAATATTGACAGGAGGAGCCCTCAGATTGCAAGAATTGGATGGGGAGGAATTTACCTTGCTTTTCAATTCAGACACCGTGAAAATGTACTATGTCTAAGTTACCTGTAAACCGCCATCTTGATACTAAAAAGAAAAAGAAAAAAAAGAAGAAAAAGAAGAAGAAAAAAAATCAAATCAAATCAATTCAGGTCTTTACTAGAAGACCTGAACTACGAAAGACCTGATCTCCCGCATCCATAGGAGTACGTAGGTAGCCATCTATGGTGAGGTCTAACCTTCAAAAGAAAAGCCAAACACTTTACCTATACAGTCAAATATCCAATTAAATACCAGTTTTAAGACACCAAACCTTATATAAAACCAAATCCTATAAAACCTCCTAGATCAACGAATCTTTTTGAGAGACCCTCTGACATCTCAATGTCAGGCCATCAAGGAAGAGCTCGTGATATATCAAGACAACAAGTCACAAAGAAAGTGGCAATCATAAAGCAAAGATCAAGACATATGCAAAAGAGAAGTGAATAAAAATATATTTCCTTGCCATATAATACTGTTTAATATATACAATGTGTCATGTACATGACAAAAATGGCTAACCTAGTCTATGCTGGAAAATAAAAGATAATCTATAAACCCGCGGTCAAACGGAATAACAAATCCAACATAGCATCCCTCTCTGAAGATGGAGGCACATCTTTGAGCTCATGGCCTGCAGCCTCAATGCGAGCTAAAATATCTACCGCCATTTGCAAGGTGCTACCATGGTCATCCATAAAGGCACTCATATCTGCAACAATGCTCTCTGTATAGGATCTGATAGTCGTACTATTAGCAACAAAAACATCCCTGGTAGCCCGGGCCACATCTCTCTCAACAACCGAAGCATCCCTGGAAGCTCGAGTCTCATCTCTCTTAGCAAGGGCATCATCCCCGTCGGAAAGGGTCGTCAACACTAAGGCTCTAGCTTGATCCCTCTCAAAGATCAAGAGCTATATCACCTGTTCCAAAGACTTTACAGAAGGTTTACAGAAGGTGGGGCAACATCATCTGAAGAACTAGGAACATCACTAATCAGAGTTGCTGTCAAACTAGCAAATAGCTCATCCTTAATGGGAGAAATATAATCCTCTATAGGCTCCTCCTCATCAGAATCGGTACTAGGCTCTGAATAAGCAACCATAGATGATGCAATATCTACCTCTAGCCATGAAGTATACTCTGAGGAATGACCCGAATGACTCGAGGAAAAATTAGCCCTTTATCGATGGATCCAATAATTATAAACTCTAGAAAAATCATCCTCTGACAAAGACGAGGCTGGTGACCGCTGATTAAAAGCTCCATCAAAAGAATGAACATTGTGATACTGGTCGAACTGTCCCATGATAGCCAAAGGATGATATATAGTCTCTCCTCGCAGGTCAGCTAAGGGAAAAAAGTCCATACTTACTGCATGGGTGACAAAGCTGTAACGGGAGCTAAATCCTGAGCAATGCAAAATAGAGAAACGATCCTCAGCCACGGCCAAGAAGACAAACCAAGACGCTGTATCTAGACAGTCAGCCAGTCGAAAAGAATAAGATGCGGATATCTCATGTGCCAAGAAATATCCATGGGGTCTGAAAATTCTGATCGGTCTCAAATACATCATAAACCAGATGTATAACAATACTGCACTACCTCTAAAGAACCCAGTAGTATGGGTACGGCAAAATGAGGCTGACATCAATGTCTCCGCTAATATCATAGGTAGGATGGTACGACCCTCTCTGAAAGCACCAACTACTTTGATCAAGACAATATTCAGATGGTCCATATACATCGGCATGTATATATAAGCCACGACGCAGATCTATAAAATATCTACTCGGGAAACTCGCCACTCATCCTCAGAAATGGTGAAGTCTCCTGAATTTAGTAAATAACTGTCTAGCGATCCGAAATGGTCGATCAAGAAATCCAAGGACACCACATGCCCTGAGGTAATCTCGTCTAAGACAACAGTGCATCGTAAACCCGTTAAGGTCATAAACTGTCGCCTCAACTCTCCAACAGCTACCTTAGCATAGGGCCAGTCCTGCAACAAGTTTGTGATGCGCTCATACTCCTCTAATGTAGGAGTTAACTCATAAGTCCCAAACCTGAAGACTTGTCTCTCAGGGATCCAGCATGATAACATGCTCTCCACAAAGCCCACTGGAACCTGGAATGTCAGGAGGGCCATGGAATATCCCAGCAGGCGATCAACTGCCACTCAATCCAAATGGGGCAGGCCATCATACCACAACCTCAAAGATGAGGCTATCAGAGTAGGAGGACTATGCTCGATCTTGGTCACGGTGGATGAAGACATCTGTAGAACCGTATCATGAGACCATCCAGGGGTCAATGCTAAACTCATCAATATACATGCATATCCATGACATATAATACATGCATCATGATAAATGACAATATGATGCAATAAATAGAAAACATTATACATACATTTTAAAATATATCATCATCTAATACATCATCTTTGTCTAAAAGCTAAAAATAAAAAGTACAGGGAAATGGGGCATATCCGCCCAATATCTAATAGAGGCCTATCAAAAGAGATAACGAGCCTATCAAAAAAAATCTATGATATCTGCATCCAGCCGATCAACTTGCTGCAACTTCGCTTTAGTCACCATATCTCTTCTAGAGGGGATATCAGGTCAATATAGCGGGGGATCTGCTCTAGTAAAGCTGTCAGAATATGGGCCACCTGAGGGGCCAGCACCAGAGCTGAAGGATCAAAAGAATATGCCTCTGAGGGATCTCTGCCCAAATGCCTAATGAAAAAATATGTTCGGTCCAACCGCTGGGTTAAGCTGGTAATATGCTCCAAATGAGTGGGCTCTCTGACACATGCAATCCAGTCTGTCATCATCACAGACCTAAGAACCATGTTCGCCAAGAAATGAGTGGCGCGGGTCTGCGATAGAATGCATCCTGAGTGTAGGGACCCTCTGACAATGTGAAGCTGTCCAAACTCGCCGGGGGAATCTTTATGACCGGCTAAGATACAAACCAATGGCGTCTAGTAGGAGGAAGAAATGGAATGCGAATCTCCCTTATAGTAATCTTGATGGCATGCTCTCCCAAGTAGAGTTCCCAGCCTTCCTTTGACAAGAAAGGGATTCGATGAGTGGATAATATATACTCCATCCCAGTTGGAAAACCGTTCTCAAAACCAACTGTCAGATGATCGGGGGTATAAGGAACCCATGTGACGACGTCGGTGGTCAACAACTATACTGCAAGCGAGAATGGATAAACCCCTCCGCCACAGGGACCTTGGCTAATGTGGAATAATGTCAGCGCCTTCCCCGCGGGTAGGTCTCCAGACCTAAAGTAGTAATTGGGCGTAGGCAAGGGAGCCTCTTATATGCCCAAAATTAGAAATGTAAAGATCAAATATCCTCAGTGATAAAGATTAACAACCCGAACGAGGGAAATTAAAAGATAAATAATAAATTACTCACCAGCAAAAATGGGTAAAAGCCTAGCCAAGCCTCTGTCACGCCCTCTGAGTGTAGGCACATCCCTCGAAGGATGTAGGCGAAGGTGAATGAGCCCCAATCAAACTCTCTGATATGGTCTACATCTCGAGTGGCACTAACTAAAGCAAAAGAAACTGTAGAGGAGTTTTCTGCTAGGAAAAAACCCTGATGATGACCAAGAACAATCGCCAAAGGATGTGATCTCTATCCCTCTAATCAATAGGCAGAGGCTCGAACAAAACCCCATTGGCAGCATCAATACTCAAAGGGCCAGAACGAATAGCCAGACCCTTGAGGGCCGTAGGAGGAACTCCTAAGAGGGATCTGTTGGGTATTTTTTATGCGTAACACGCAAGTGTACATGGTCAACAAGTAATATAGTGATAAATCAAAGATCGTACCCACAGAGACAATAATTTCTATTTAATCGAACAAGTACCAATTTTAGAGTATTTCAACTTTATCAAACTAACAGCAAAAAGATAGATTCTTCTATAACTAGAATAAAAATAACCACACACTAAATCGAGATCTTTAACAAAATTTAGAGAATTAAACCTACAACTTCACTTATTATTTCATTTCAGATAAGATCTTTGTCCCTAGTTTATTTCAATTACCCCCATATTATTAATCGAAAACACTAATGTAGATAAAACCACCTCACGATGCATAATATCCGTACTCATTTGCATCCACAAATGATAGATTCAAATATGACATCCCAATTAATTAACTCACTATATTTCTATGCGAATTACAATTAAGCAAGAATTTACTACCAAGTTCTCTTTCAGATTACATATAGCGTAAAGGAATATATCTATCCTAAACACGAATCACGAATTCCATCTATGCAGAATTCACGAACATATGTCACTATGACCAGTTCTAATCTCCTATGTTCCTTCACAAGTTCATAAGAAATAACAGAATAATTATTGATCAGGCAATTATATCAATTAATCACACACATGATGAATAACCTGGGAATAACCTCCATAAACTGGATTTAAAAATAATTAATCATCCATTACATAATAAGATCCGTCATTGGCTTAAATAAATAATTAGTTCATAACGAATGAAATAAAATCCATAATCCGCAGAGTACTAATCATAACGAATACAAAGATAATATGGATTGAGAAAGATAGGAATATAAAACTCCTGTCGTTACTGTCTCCAAATTGCTCCGTGTTTATCCAATCATGCTCCGCTTCAAATCTCCTGTATCCGGTTCAGATCCCAAAATTTGCTATCCCTCCCAGGCTAGGTGTAATCTATTTTTATTAATAACCTCCACACTCCAAGCAGGTCACGTCACTCTCTATATAACAAGCTGCTCCCATTTTATTCCAAGTCTCGTGGCCCCCACCATTGATAGCATCCCAATTGTTACACAATTCAAGTTGCTGCCGAAAATCCTTGTAGAAAAAGGAGATGCTATATATCCATATACTCGTGGGGCCCTCAATTCATCTCATTAGAGTCCCATTTGTCAAGGAGATACAGCTGCTACGTTTTTTTTATATATCCCAGCCTCACTTTGATCACTTGCTTGCTTCTCTGGTTGCGTGTCCAACTGGGAGAAGGATGCTTCAAAGTCCGCCTCCCCGCCCCGGCGGGGAGTTTCGTTACTAATCACCCGCCCCGGCGGATGAATATTCTGCCCAACAACTTATTGCTAATTTTTGTTTACTTCATGATGGCTTAGTTGCATGGCTGCTACACATTTGCTTTGGCCCACATGCTAAACAAGTACTCCATTCCTTTCTCTAATGCATGCACGTGCCCCACATAATCTGTGCTTTAATGTTTGTTGGCCGCTCCTACTGCATCACCAATTCGTGGCCCAGCCATGTATTCCATGATCTGCTAAACCTCTTTGGCCCATATATGCTAAATTGTTATCATATTCTCTAATTTCCAAGTGAATAAGCCTTCTGAGGTTGTTATCTCAAAGGGTGAAATAATTTCTTGCATGTGTGGACCGGCTCAGCAGCTTCTTCACCCAACTCGTAGACCATTTACCATATTGCCTCATGATTTCGTAAACTGCTTGTGACTTGCTTGTTCATGTTGATTCCATTTTTCCTCTAAGTTATTTCCAATCAACATAGAACTCTTCAATTGTACCTACACATACTAATATAAGCATCATGAGTCATCCAGGCATACAATAAAAAGAGTAAACATTAAAGAATAAGCATATAACATGCAATTTTTTTGTGCTTTAAATCTACTCTCGCCCTCATTTCATTCCTTGCACATAAACATATAAATCTGAATAAAATGCTAAGATAAATACTTGAAAACCCCAAAACTCAAACTAAAATGAATACCGAATCGTGGGTATAAAACCCACTCATCAAATACCCCCAAACTTGAGACTTTGCTTGCCCTTAAGCAAAAACATGCATATGCAAGAATATACAATGCTCATAACTGTAACTGTCAGTGATTACAAAACTAACTCCTCGTGCCTCAGTAAACTCACAACAGATATAAACATTAAATTCAACCAGATACGCATCCGTAATTAAAACCCAACTATGAATCTATACCTGTCAACACTGAAGCGGTGTGTGTGTGCTTAACAACAATATACCCAACTACAGATCAAATATATAACATAATACGTGTCTTAGAATATAATCAGAGTTCAACTCAAGAAATCTCGTGACCCAAGTACAGTGAATTCAAGTAAACATTAACCAAGTCGGAAGTTAATATTGGAGATTTTCTATTTTTTTTATTCGCGGAAGCATTTTGCTCTTTCTCCGTATCTCAAATTTCCTCATGACTGTGTAATGTTTAGTTCCCTTAGGCTCTTCAGTACCCATGTAGCGAGTTTTTGACCAACGACTCCCAAACCGAAGGGCTTTAGGGCGCTGGGTGTAAAGACATCCCCTAAGGCGTACTTACTCGAGTACCACCGGCCACGAAACTAAACAAGTCACGGTGTTTATTCATGTTTCTATTTTTTTTTTCAATTCTTTTGTTTTTCTGATTTTTTTTTCTTTCAGATAGCTCCCATATCTTCCCCCAAACTTATGTTTTAGTCCAATCTTAGTCACTAATATAAGTTCACTAAATTTCCTTTATTAAAACCTAATTTCTGTTCAAGACGACAATTATGTGACTATTCGAACTGAGTTGACTAAATTGGTGTCTGTCGTGCTAACCGGCGCAATAATGTCAAACAGGTAAGGACTCATGCAGAGGATTGAATACACATCAACATTCTGGTTTTCATTATGTTTATATTCTTATGTAAGTCCAGTCTCATCACAGGCTAAAGTTATTTCTTACCACTGACATACTGACTCATACAATCCTAATTACAAACTCTTTTTGGTCTTTTATGATTTTTCAATTTTTTTTTCATAAAAACTTAAAAAACTCTACTATGCAAATTTTAATTAAACTACTATGCAACTATACATATTTTACCCTTCATGCACATGCTAACCAAACTCATGGTGATTAAAGCTCTACACAATTCATACCCCCAAACTTAAATGAAACAATGTCCTCATTGTGAAACATCTAGAAATTGAAGTGTAGAGGACTTCCCTGTTCAGTTAAACAGTCGGGCCGGCCTCCTCATCGATGTCTGAGTCAGATGGTGGATATGGCGGGAGCGGCTGTGGAGCAGGGAACTGGAGTGGATCAGCGGCGGTGTGTAGGCGGGAGAAAGCCTCAGCAAGAACAACATTAAAATTGTTCTGTGTCTCGAACATGTGATTCTGTCGTTCCGTTGTGTGGTCAATTCGTCGCTGAAGGCGTCTAAACATGGCCGTTGTGGGTGTGGTCGATGGTTGTGGCTCAAATTCCTCGTCGGACATCCTGGTTTCCGCACCTAGAGCCTCTTCCTCCGTGTCTGAAATTATAAACCCGAGGCCTCGAGGATGGGCCGGAGCCCCCGTCCATGACTCAAATCTGTTTATCAGTTTAGAATCCATAACCATCGACGGGAATTGGACTGCTCATTCGGTGTCCAGACTACGCCTGCTTGTAAACACAACCTAGTGATTAAAGATGGGTGTGGTAAGCCTCCGGATATTCCTCCTTGCAAACACCGGCGAATTGAAAAATTGATGACCGTCCCAATATTGATGCTAAGATCTTTGACAATGGCATACAATAGTGAGACTTTCTCTTTAGTGATATCACTGGTGTGTGTTGAGGGCAGTAGTTTAGCACATAGGAAAGAATACCAGACTTTCCCATATTTGTTCAAAGTGGAGGTCGGGACGATGATACCTTTCCGACTGTCTTTTACCCAAACAGTGTCCGATTTGTATATTTCCTTAATAACCCGATCATAGTCTATCCCGGCGTCTCGCATCTGGCTGTATTGACACATGGCAGACGGTGTTATATTGAAAAAGGCATTGATTGCTCCGGGACTGAAATCGACCAATCTTCCTCTTACAAAAGCTCTATACGGAAGGGCGTTTTCCGCATTGGCATAAAATTCTTTCACTATTGCTATCACTGTGGGTTCCGGCTGTTGAGTGAAATAGTGCCAAAGCTGTTCGTTGATTTGCCTGTGCATTTCGCCATCTATTGGATCTGGTCTAAGTCCACGTTCGGAGATGATGGCTTTTCCTGACACATATTCAAAACGTTCAGCGGCTGCCGCCCTTCAAAATATTTTTCTGTCGAATGGTGGAGCGGCCGCGGATGAGGGTCCTTCCCCCTTTTGCTTCTTTTGTGGCCTGGGAGGCATGTTGTTTGTGGGCTGAAACTCACGTATTTCCAAAGTTTTGTTATTCAGTACTTTTACTAAACACTTGGTGTGCACTGTCAAGTTGGGTTGATGTTGAGTGAGTTTGCTCTCTAGGATATCCCTAAATTTTGTTACTCAACCAAGCAAGCAAGTATAATATAACAATGAACCAACCATTCTTCACAAGAACTTCTCCAATTCAAATAGAATTTCCAAGTATTCGTGTTACCCAATTGAACAATAGAAACTATTACCTTAGTATGCCCTTCAATTCGGCTGTAGTGGACTGTATGACTGAGCGGCAATACTAAATGCAATATCCTTGAAATTCGTCTGGATAATGTCAATACTGTGTTTTGGGTAATGGGTATTGCAGTTCGTGGGTGCAGGGCGGTTTAATGCCGGATTCCTGGGGCGTATGTTGGGGCTAGTTGGATTGAGAAGAATGGTGGAATAAAGGTTTGAGATTATATGGAATTAGACATGCAAATTTGTGGGCCGTTTTCAGTAATGGGTAAGGCTTTGGGGGTATATTGGGTGATGGTGGGTGGTTTCGGAGGGGGATTGGGAGATGACTGAGGTGGGGGGGGGACTTAGGGATTTCGGTGAGTGGGTAGGGGAATAGCAGGTTATGGGATTTGTATAGGATTTGGGAGAGGTTAGGATAGTGGGTATGAAAGGATTTGGGTAGTGGGACGGTAAGACTGAGTTGAGGATTTTTCGGTTCCGTGTACCCGCCCCAGCGGGGATACAAACGTTAGTGCTTCCGCCCCAGCGGGAGAATCTTCTGACCGGCCATATTCATGACCCGCCCCGGTGGGAAATGTATGCCTCTTCCACCCGCCCCAGCGGGGATATCTTCTGTCCAGCCATATATTTTATTCTTTTCTCAATTCCCTTGTCTCCTTTTTCTTTTGCTTATTGTATTATTCCTTGATCCATCTGGAAGTTGGAGTTCCTGTTTCAATTACACCACAAGCTATATTAGATGTGTATCATGCATAGATGTTTCTACGTTAATGCATTATTACCTTATTATTCATGCAACTAAATATGAAAATAAAATTAAATTAAAATAACCGGTGGGTTGCCTCCCATCAAGCGCTTAATTTTAAGTCTTTAGCCTGACCCCTTCGTTGTTTTATTTGGGTGCGGCCAGGACGACCGTGGTTGCTTGGCGATCAATTTTTTCACCCCAGTAATGCTTTAACCGTTGACCGTTGACTTTAAATGTGTCCGTTGACTCCTTAGTATATAACTCAACGGCGCCATGTGGGAATATCGTCTTTATCGTGAATGGACCTGACCATCTAGATTTCAGCTTTTCGGGGAATAATTTCAACCGAGAGCTGAATACTAATACTGATTGACCCGGTTCAAACTGCCGGGGCATTATTTTCTGATCATGCCATTTCTTCACCTTTTCCTTGTACAGCTTTGAATTCTCATACGCCTGCAAGCGAAATTTGTCTAGTTCGTTGAGTTGTAACAATCGCTTTTCGCCTGCTGCTGACTGATCAAAATTTAGCTTTCTGATTGCCCAATATGCTCGATGCTCTAGTTCTACCGGCAAGTGACATGCTTTCCCGTAGACGAGTTGATAAAGAGACATGCCTATTGGAGTCTTGTAGGCAGTCCGATACGCCCACAAAGCATAGTCTAACTTTACTGACTAGTCCTTCCTATTTGGATTTACAACTTTCTCCAAAATTCTTTTGACGTCCCTGTTAGACACCTCCGCTTGTCCACTTGTTTGCTGGTGATAGGCTGTGGCAACCCTATGTTTGACCCCATACTTAGCCACAAGAGCAGTGAAGTATTTGTTACAGAAATGTCTTCCTTCATCGCTAATGATTGCTCGTGGGGTTCCGAACCGAGTGCATATATTCTTTTGCAGGAACCTTAACACCACTTTCGTATCATTTGTCGGTAATGCCACTGCTTCAACCCATTTTGAGACGTAATCTATAGCTAAGAGGATGTACAGATTGTTGAATGAAGATGGAAAGGGTCCCATGAAATCGATCCCCCATACGTCGAAGACCTCGACTTCCACGATCATGTTTAATGGCATTTCATTCCGTTTCGATATATTCCCCACTCTCTGACATCTATCACAATTCTTCATGCAATGATATGTGTCTCTGAACAACGTGGGCCAGTAGAATCCTGATTGAAGAACTTTTGCTGCTATACGATCAACCCCATAGTGTCCTCCATATGGTGATGCGTGACACGCCTGTAGGATACTCTCCACTTCACTTTCCGGTATACATCGCCGGATCATTTTATCAGCACATTGGCGGAACAAGTATGGTTCGTCCCACATGTACCAGTTAACATCGTGTAAGAATTTTCTCTTTTGGTGTCGGGACAAGTCTGGTGGAAGGACGTTACTGACCACGTAATTGGCGAAGTCCGCATACCACGAAAACTCGCCGTTTATCGAAAATAGTTGCTCGTCAGGAAATAGTTCATTGATTGCTAACTTATCTGTTTCATCCTTCTTTGGGTTCTCAAGTCGTGATAGGTGATCGGCCACCTGGTTCTCTGTTCCCTTTCTATCCTTAATTTCCAGGTCAAATTCCTGTAGTAGCAACACCCAACGTATAAGCCTTGGCTTTGCGTCTTTCTTCTCAACTAAATACCTGATGGCCGAATGGTCGGTGTACACCACCACCTTAGTTCCCACCAAGTATGAACGGAACTTGTCGAAGGCATACACAACCGCAAGTAGTTCTTTCTCCGTGGTTGTGTAGTTTAACTGTGCATCTGTTAGAGTCTTGCTTGCATAGTAGATGGCATGAAAGATTTTATCCTGTCTTTGTCCTAGTACTGCTCCAACTGCAAAATCACTTGCGTCACACATGAGTTCGAAGGGCTTGGTCCAATCAGGTGCTATTATTACGGGGGCCGTGGTCAACTTCTTCTTTAACTGTTCAAAAGCCACTCGACAGTCTTCGTCAAATTTAAATGGGACATCTTTTTCTAATAGACTGCAAAGTGGTTTAGTGATTTTTGAGAAGTCCTTGATAAATCGTCTGTAGAATCCAGCATGGCCGAGAAAACTTCGAATACCCTTTACTGATGTCGGCGGTGGCAGATTTTCAATTGTTTCTAACTTTGCTCGGTCGACTTCCAATCCTTTTCCTGAGACTTTGTGGCCAAGAATTATCCCCTCTTGGACCATAAAGTGGCATTTCTCCCAGTTGAGTACCAGGTTAGTTTCCACACACCTCTTTAAAACCAAAACCAGATTTTCAAGGCATCTATCAAATGACTCCCCAAAGACGGAGAAATCGTCCATAAAGACCTCAACACTCCGCTCCACCATATCTGAAAATATCGCCATCATGCACCGCTGGAATGTTGCTGGTGCGTTGCACAGTCCGAATGACATCCTTCTGAAGGCAAAGGTGCCATATGGACATGTGAATGTCGTCTTTTCTTGATCCTCTGGTGCAATGACGATCTGGCTGTATCCGGAATACCCATTCAATAAGCAGTAATATTCATGTCCGACTAATATGTCCAACATCTGATCAATGAAAGGCAAGGGGAAATGATCCTTTCTAGTTGCCTTATTTAGTTTTCTATAATCCCTGCAGATTCTCCAGCCGGTTACTGTTCTTGTCGGTATTAACTCATTATTTTCAGTTCTTCACCACTGTCATACCACCCTTTTTTGGCACACATTGGACCGGACTCACCCAAGCACTGTCTGAAATTGGGTAGATAACTCCTGCGTCTAGCCATTTCAGGATCTCTTTCTTCACCACTTCTTTCATTATAGGATTGACCCTCCTCTGTTGTTCTACCGTGGGCTTGCTATCTTCCTCCATCAGGATCTTGTGCATACAGAATGACGGACTGATCCCTTTAATGTTGGCGATGGTCCAGCCTATAGCCGATTTATGTTCCCTTAACACTCTTAGCAGCCTACTTTCCTGCATTGGGTTAAGTGCAGATGCAATAATAACAGGTAAAGTAGATGAATCGCCTAAAAATGCATACCTGAGGTGATCAGGTAATGGTTTAAGTTCAAGCTTAGGTGGTTCCTGGAGAGATGGCTTGATTTTTTCTGATAACACTCCTTCCATTTCCAAAGGTTCAACTGGTGATATGAATCTATTTGCTCTCGGAATTGCGTCCAATAGCTGTATATATTCTATTATTTCTGCATCCTCCTCATCACACTCTTCCACTAATGCTAATTCTAGTGGGTCAGTATTCAATACCCGCAATTGTTCCTCATCCACCAATGTGTCTATTGTATCCACCCGATAACATTCCTCATCTTCCTTGGGAAAGTTCATGGCCTTGAATACATTGAAGGTGACTTGTTGATCGTGCACCCTCATGGTCAACTCTCCTTTCTGCACGTCGATGAGTGTATTACCCGTAGCTAAGAATGGTCGTCCAAGGATTATTGGGATTTCCTTATCTTCTTCAAAATCAAGGATGATGAAATCTGCTGGGAAGAGTAACTTGTCTACTTTCACCAAAATGTCTTCGACAATTCCCCGAGGATACGTTACTGATCTGTCTGCCAATTGTAGGGAGATGTTGGTAGGTTTAGGTGCCGGTAATCCTAGCTGAGTGTAAACTGATAGTGGCATAAGATTAATACTGGCACCTAAATCACAAAGGCATTTGTTGAAGGTTACACTTCCTATTGTGCATGGAATGGTAAAACTACCCGGATCTTTCAACTTTGGTGGAAGCTTCTTTTGCAGAATTACACTACATTCTTCTGATAGTGCTACAGTTTCGAAGTCCTCTAGTCTTTTTTTCTTTGATAGAATGTCCTTCATGAATTTAGCATAACTGGGCATCTGCTCTAATGCCTCCGCAAATGGTATATTTATATGTAGCTTCTTGAATACTTCCAGGAATTTTGTGAACTGTTGCTGTAGTTTTTGTTTGTGGAGTCTTTGTGGAAATGGTAGTGGAGGATAAACTACTGGTGTAACCACTTGTTTCTTTTCTGCTGGTTTTTCTCCTGCCTCTTTTTCCACTGTTTGTTCCTTACTGGGTCCAGCTTGATCTTCGGTTACCGGCTTCTCCAACTCTAGCTCATCTAACTGTTTTCCACTCCTGAGTGTCACCGCTTGACATTGCTCATATCCTCCCTTCGGATTCTTCTCGGTGTCGCTAGGCAACGATCCCTGGGGCCGGTTATTCATTGCACTTGCCATCTGTCCTATTTGAATCATTAGATTCTTCATATCCATCGCAAGAGCCTTCATCTCTTTCCTCGTCAATTCATTATCTGTTCTGACTTTGGCTATAGCTTCTTCCCAACCGAGCTTTTCCTCCTGTTGTGGTGCTGCCTGTTGCTGCGAATTCTGAAAACCAGGAGGGTATGGTTTTCGTGGAGCCTGTTGTTGGGTTTGTGTGTTGCTCCATGAGAAGTTTGGGTAGTTTCTGTTCCCTTGATTATATGTGTTCTGGTATGTGTTGGCTGGTCTGTTATAATTACCCACATAATTGACTGCAGCTGGGTTGATTGCACATTGTTCAATCGGATGTTCTCCTGCACAAAGTTCGCATACGATTGCTACCTGCTGCATCTTTCCCTTTGTCATGGTCTCAATACACTTTTGTAACGAAGCTAGTTGTGCCATTATAGCTGTCGAATTATCCACTTGCAGAACACCCGCTACTGTTGGCTGAGTCAATCTTTCAGTCGACCATTGGTACCCATTCGAAGCCATCGTTTCTATCAATGCCCATCCGTTCTCAAATTTCTTCGTCAGAAAGGCTCACTGTGCTGCTGCATCAATGCTAGACCGTATCTGACTCGATACTCCATTATAAAAATTACTCAACTGCATCCATGGTGGAAATCCGTGATGAGGGCACTTCCTCAACAATTCTTTGTATCTTTCCCATGCTTCATACAGTGGCTCCCCTTGATATTGTGCAAATGCAGATATCTCCGACCTTATCTTATGTGTCTTCGATGGTGGAAAGAACTTAGCCAAAAATTTCTGTGCTAGGTCATTCCATGTCGTAATTGACCCCGGCGATTCAGAATGTAACCAAGCCTTCGCCTTGTCTCTGAGCGAGAATGGGAATAACCTCAGCTTGAGTGCATCGTCTGACACTCCATTGCACTTGAAAGTGTCGCAGATTTCTATGAAAGTGAAGATATGAATCATTCGGATCATCATTCGGAAGACCCCCAAACTGACATGTGTTCTGCACCATCTGTATTGTCCCAGGCTTAATCTCAAAGTTATTTGCATTAATTGCTGGCCTGGCTATACTTGAATGGATTTCTGAGATTTTTGGTATATCATAATCCTTCATAGGTTTGTCTTCCTGTTGCTGGTCCGCCATGTTTGTTTTGGGTATTTCAAATTCCTGTCGATTCTTTGCAATCCACTCAGTTACCCCCCAAAACCGTTTGTCGATATCGTCCTCAAAGGGCAACAACTCTGATTTTTTCGATCTAGTTTGCATACACTAATCGAAAGTACCTGAAATTTCCAAACAAACAAAAATAAGAATATATATATATATATGTGTTTAATTAAAATTGATTTACTTAAATCGATATTGTAAGTAATAAACGCAATTATTGTCCCCGGCAACGGCGCCAAAAACTTGTTGGGTATTTTCTACGCGCAACACGCAAGTGTACGTGGTCAACAAGTAATACAGTGATAAATCAAAGATCGTACCCACAGAGACAATAATTTCTATTTAATCGAACAAGTACCAATTTTAGAGTATTTTAACTTTATCAAACTAACAGCAAAAAGATAGATTCTTCTATAACTAGAATAAAAACAACCACACACTAAATCGAGATCTTTAACAAAATTTAGAGAATTAAGCCTACAACTTCACTTATTATTTCACTTCAGATAAGATCTTTGTCCCCAGTTTATTTCAATTACCCCTATATTATTAATCCAAAACACTAATGTAGATAAAACCACCTCACGATGCATAATATCCGTACTCATTTGCATCCACAAATGATAGATTCAAATAAGACATCCCAATTAATCAACTCACTATATTTCTATGCGAATTACAATTAACCAAGAATTTACTACCAAGTTCTCTTTCAGATTACATATGGCGTAAAGGAATATATCTATCCTAAACACGAATCACGAATTCCATCTATGCAGAATTCACGAACATATGTCACTATGGCCAGTTCTAATCTCCTATGTTCCTTCACAAGTTTATAAGAAATAACAGAATAATCGTTGATCAGGCAATTATATCAATTAATCACACACATGATGAATAACCTGGGAATAACCTCCATAAACTGGATTTAAAAATAATTAATCATCCATTACATAATAAGATCCGTCATTGGCTTAAATAAATAATTAGTTCATAACGAATGAAATAAAATCCATAATCCACAGAGTACTAAGCATAACGAATACAAAGATAATATGGATTGAGAAAGATAGGAATATAAAACTCCTGTCATTACTGTCTCCAAATTGCTCCGTGTTTATCCAATCATGCTCCGCTTCAAATCTCTTGTATCCGGTTCAGATCCCAAAATTTGCTATCCCTCCCCAGGCTAGGTGTAATCTGTTTTTATTAATAACCTCCACACTCCAGCAGGTCACGTCACTCTCTATATAACAAGCTGCTCCCATTTTATTCCAAGTCTCGTGGCCCCCACCATTGATAGCATCCCAATTGTTACACAATTCAGGTTGCTGCCGAAAATCCTTGTAGAAAAAGGAGATGCTATATATCCATATACTCGTGGGGCCCTCAATTCATCTCATTAGAGTCCCATTTGTCAAGGAGATACAGCTGCTATATTTTTTTTTTATATATCCTAGCCTCACTTTAATCACTTGCTTGCTTCTCTGGTTGCGTGTCCAACTGGGAGAAGGATGCTTCAAAGTCCGCCTCCCCGCCCCGGTGGGGAGTTTCGTTACTAATCACCCGCCCCGGCAGATGAATATTCTGCCCAGCAACTTATTGCTAATTTTTGTTTACTTCATGATGGCTTAGTTGCATGGCTGCTACACATTTGCTTTGGCCCACATGCTAAACAAGTACTCCATTCCTTTCTCTAATGCATGCACGTGCCCCACATAATCTGTGCTTTAATGTTTGTTGGCCGCTCCTACTGCATCACCAATTCGTGGCCCAGCCATGTATTCCATGATCTGCTAAACCTCTTTGGCCCATATATGCTAAATTGTTATCATATTCTCTAATTTCCAAGTGAATAAGCCTTCTGAGGTTGTTATCTCAAAGGGTGAAATAATTTCTTGCATGTGTGGACCGGCTCAGCAGCTTCCTCACCCAACTCGTAGACCATTTACCATATTGCCTCATGATTTCGTAAACTGCTTGTGACTTGCTTGTTCATGTTGATTCCATTTTTCCTCTAAGTTATTTCCAATCAACACAGAACTCTTCAATTGTACCTACACATACGAATATAAGCATCATGAGTCATCCAGGCATACAATAAAAAGAGTACACATTAAAGAATAAGCATATAACATGCAATTTTTTTGTGCTTTAAATCTACTCTCGCCCTCATTTCATTCCTTGCACATAAACATATAAATCTGAATAAAATGCTAAGATAAATACTTGAAAACCCCAAAACTCAAACTAAAATAAATACCGAATCGTGGGTATAAAACCCACTCATCAGGATCAAACTACAGTTGGTGAAATATTCGCCACCAAAGGTGTGACGCCCCCCAAATTCGGACCACCACTGGCCAATCGAATTCGGTCCGTCACTTTCTAACCATAATACAATAATAATATCTAAAACATACGTTCACAGCGGAAGATATAATCTAGAATAATATAAAATAATTTATTATAATTATTCCCTCAAGTCTCTCAACCTGCAGTACTTAATAGATTACATAATAATATCAAATAAAGACTTAATACATAACCTACTTAAGCTTAAACATGGTTCTGAATTAGTCTTAATACATCATCTTAATAGACTTAATACAACATCATAATACTTAGATCATAAAAGGGGCTAGCTAGTCGGTAGCCTTGCCCTTACCCTTATCGAGTCCCGAAGGTCCACCCTGCTCTGCCTTAACTGAAATGTTTTAGGGAAAACAAGAATGAGCAACAAGTTTGCTCAGCAAGTAATATAACAATAAGGGTGAGTAATATAGTTCTCGAATCCCAAAAAGGGTATAGCAAGGCATGATAGTTTAAGGATAACAAGAATATCAACAGTTTTCAATAAAAGTCGCTAAGGACAGAATAATATCAATATAATTAAATGCTAAATCAATTTAAGATTTCAAGATAACTGAATACTGAGCAGTCACTAAGGACTATGAACTTCTACTAGAATTAACAAAAATATACTGATAATCCAATAAAATAAGTACAACAGGTGATCAGCCTAAAGTACTCTACGGTATGCATATCGTTCAATCGTACTAAAGTGTGCACGTCGGTCTCCTGACAATATATTATTTCCCTTCAAAGAAGGTTGTTCATCTCAGTCAAATACAAGATCCCGCACCAATAAATTAGTTTGGGTCACCTTTCAACAATATAAGTCTAGCCGAATCAAATGGTATAGATCGCACAATTTTAAGTCCAAATCTCAAGATTTAAAGTTCGAAGAATATAAATCGACTTTTATCTTATCTATGAAATATATAGTTATAATATCTGAATTGCAAATCCCAAAAGTTTACTTGTACAACAATAATAGCACAAGCTTAATGAACGCTCAATAAAGAGTAGGGTTAGGAACTTGCTTACAACGTTCCTTGAATAAAGTAAACACAAGGATAGGATACTTGCACAATAAAATAGTGTAAGTTAGGGAACTTGCCTTATGCGCAGTCTATCCACGTAAATTAATCAACACTTTTAACTCCCTATCGTAATATAATTACGTATATATATGATATCCATTAGTCATATAGTTTAACATCATACTTTTTCTTATATATACAATCCACATATAAGTTAAGTCTTTAACCTTACTATACAGTCACACCATGTATAGTATCATACAAATTCACAAGTCTCGACTAATATAACTTTTATTGTCTTTTATCCTTAGCGTTCCCCTTTTTGAGTTAAACATATTCTCATATCATTATTATCACATACGACCATAATCAATACCAAACATATTTTATTTTTATAGCATTGCTATAAGTTAATTGTCAAGAATTGAATTCAAGTATCAACTTACGATATCACATAACATATATACGTGTTAAAGGGTCCTTTCATGTTTGTATAACTTTTCCAAGTTCAATCATACATGATATAGGTTCTAAGTTAATACTTTTAATAACTTAAGGCCAATCAAGGACACGAACTCACAAAGTCTAACATGCTCACCTTTTAAACACATAAGGTATTCATATAACTCGTGTTAGGCATGCTCATGAGTATTCTCATCGCCTACATGTAACTATCATCGTTATTAGTTTGAAAACATGCTTCATTTATGCTTAACTTATTTTCACGACATCTAACATGGTAGGCATACATGCATGATACATTAGTCAGTCTAAGAGTACTATCAAACATGTCCATAAATATCAGAATCCAAATCTCAAGGTAACGTGTCAAGGTGCACGTTTAAAACTTATACTTTCATTAGTAAAGTTCACTAATAAGGCCTAACATGTTCATGCTATACATATACATATGTTAATATGTTTGTCATGCATTTTTAGGCCATATAAACATGCTCGCAAAATCAGAATGCATATATGATACTTACATGCCAAGGTTCACCTTTGAAACTTATATTTTCGTTAGAAATGTTCACTAGCGAGGTTCAACATGCTCATGTTATACTATGAAACATATATATGTAAGTTAACATGCTTTTCATGCATTCTTAAATTATACTAATATGCTTGCAAGGTCAGAATGTCAAATGGATATAACATGTCAACGTTTATTTTGAAACTCTAAGTTCATTTTTAAGACTATGGGTCGTATCTTCAATCGTGCATGCAATCTTAGAAAACATATTTACATTGTCTCAGTGTATTCATATATACGTATTACTCATGCTAGCATGCTTGTTCTAAATCATATTAACAACTAACACTTAACCGATTCTAGCAGAAGGCAGCCAACTGGTTACAGAGATCGACGCAGTTGCGCTGTTCCTCAGTATTAAACCGACGCAGCTGCGCCATGTCTGGTTCGCACCAGAGAGCAGCCTGCTATGATAGTTTCCAGCCCAAACATAGAAATTTCCTACGAATTTACTTTCAAACCAACTACATTATAGTTCTATCATGCTAACAAACCAATACAATAACTATTAAACAATATCCAATCACCAAATGAATTTCATACTCAATTCAAGAATTAGAATCTTGACAGTAAACATGAATGAAGAACAACAATGAAGAACATGGAAGGTATATACCTCTGTTATGCAAAATAAGCTTCCTGAAATTGAAGTTTTTCTATGTAACTATCTAACAAACTCACAATATACTCTCAATGTCTCAATATCTCAGCAAAGAAAAATGGAGAAGGAGAGTTTGCATTTATAGAGAAATCAATGTCCAGACAATGCCTATATACTTCAAACTAAACCATTAGGAGAATGCATTTCATGGTGGTTAAGAAGGAGTTGGTGAATAGTTGTTGGATTCATCATGAATCCCACTCATTTGTTCATCATTTGCTAGCAGTTATGAAAGTTTGCTGAGTTTTGAGGTTATAGGGGAATAGGATAGCTTGAGTATTCACGTGTGAGGGAGAGTGAGACTCTAATTATGGGACAAACAAATACAAGCTCAACATTTGGTAACATGGAGTATAATACATAGGCTATGTATATTTTTATACTATGTATACATGGGTTATAATCTAATGTCACAAGGTAGTTTCATTAAATAAGGACATTACAATGTATGTAATTCAACTTGCACATATATAATCCATGTACATTTTACCATAACAATATAATTTAATCGAATATTATCACATTACATTGTCTCCTTTATTATTCAATTGAATATTGAAATCATCATCCATTAGCAATTGTTTATCATATATTCAAGAGATATTAATTTAATGTCCACACACTCACATTGTCACATAGGCATTATTCATGTAGCTTTCACCACTCAATAACTTTACTATATAGTTTTTGTATAATTGAATGGTCACACTTAAGTGTTGCACTACATTTTTTATAACATATGTGTAAATATTATATGTTATACTTTTAATTATTGCATGCGTGCACATAACAATTACTCAAGCAATTATAATCATATTAATAATCTACTTGTTTGTTTTATTAATCTTCATAACAATATTAACATTTATATGATTTTATTATCACATTAAATAAATATAAATCTTATTATATTTATAAATCATTTACTCATTAATCAACATATTATCAAATAATTACTTGATAATAGTATATCGCCCATAAAAATAATTAATATTATATGATAATTTATCTCATTCCTCATCCATTTAATAAATACAATTCTGATTACATTTATAACCAATTTACTTATTATTATACGATTAATTATCACAATCCTCAACAATTAAATAAAAACAATTCGTTTACTATCTCTTGCAATAATAATGAATCATCATACTATCACCATTAGTATTCTATAACAATTAAATAACAATTAATATTTGATTAATTGTTCACGTAGTAATTCCTTCATTAATTAACTCATCAACGTTTCTATTCCCGTGCCACACAAGGCATTCAACGAGCTTATTGTAAACTCCATATTTTCTCAATTATCATAAATTCAATTTAATATAATTGAGTTAACTTATCTCATAACACATAAACATTTATATTCAAATAAATATTTATTTCTATTATTATATTCATTTAATAATATTCAAAAATTCTCGGGTATTACATCCTCCCCCCTTAAAAAAATTTCATCCTCGGAATTGCTACAAGGTTACACAAATAGATGGGGATAGTCCCTCATCATCCTATCTTCTAATTCCCACGTAGCCTCTTTGACATCGTGATTACGTCAAAGTACTTTTACAGATGAAATAACTTTATTTCTTAAGGTTTGCTCTTTCCTATCTAATATCTGAACAAGAATTTCTTCATACGCTAGATTCTTCTCCATTTGAATAGGCTCATAAGAAATCATGTGCTTGTTGTCAGCCTTGTACGGTCGTAGCACGGAGATGTGAAACACATTGTGGATGTACTCCAACTCGGGTGGTAATGCAACCTTGTATGCCACCTCGACCACTCGCTTCAGTATCTCGAATAGTCCTATGAATCTTGGACTCAGCTTTCCTTTCTTGTCGAATCGAATTTTTCCCTTCCATGGAGATACCTTCAAGAATACGAAACTGCCGACTTTAAAGTCTCGATCTTGTCGATGCAAGTCTGCGTACTTTTTCTGGCGATCTTGAGCTGCTACTAGTCTAGCTCTTATCATTGTCACCACGTCTGCGGTTTGTTGTACTAACTCAGGTCCGAGTATTCGTCGTTCTCCGACTTCATTCGAACATAATGGCGTTCTGTATTTTCTCCCATAAAGAACTTCGTATGGTGGCATGCCGATACTCGCATGGTAACTATTGTTATACGCAAATTCGACTAAGGGTAGGTGGTCATCCAAATTTCCCTTGAAGTCCATCACGCAAGTCCTAAGCATGTCCTCCAGCGTTTGTATTGTTCGCTCACTCTGTCCGTCTTTCTGAGGATGATAAGCGGTACTCAACCTCAACTGCGTTCCCATTCTCTCTTGCAAGCTTTTCCAAAAGTTTGACGTGAAGCGCAGATCTCGATCAGAGACAATTGACACCGGCACTCCTTGTCGTGAAACAATCTCCTTTATGTATAGGCTCGCTAACTGATTCAAACTATAGCGGATCTTGATCGGTAGAAAGTGTGCGGTCTTCGTTAGTCGATCCAGATAACCCAAATGGCATCATAACCTTTCTGTGTGATTGGAAGTCCCACCACGAAGTCCATCGTAATGTGCTCCCTTTTCCATTCCGGTATTTCCAACGGTTGTAGTAAACCACTCGGCCGCAGGTGTTCTGCTTTAATGCGTAGACAAGTCAAACATCTACTAATGCACTCTGCGACTTCTCGTTTTAGATTGGGCCACCAAAAGTGTTGCCTCAAATCTCGGTACATCTTTGTGCCTCCCGGATGAACGGAATACGTCGTATTGTGTGCCTCGTGCAAGATTTCTTCCCTTAACTTGGTTACCACTGGTACCCACACTCTCCCTTTGAATCTTAAGATACCTTCTTTATCCATTCAAAATTTCTCCTCTTCATTTTCTGCGATCCTCTTTCTGATTTTTTCGCATTCTTCATCCTTCTCTTGTGATTCCTTCACTTTATCCAACAATGTCGGATGAGCTTCCATTACAAATAACTTCTCTTCAGACCTCTCCGGTCCTTTCACCTCTATCTCTAATCTTTCCATTTCTCTTACCAATTCTTCCTGAGTCGTCAAATGAAATAGTTTCTCCCTTCCTTTTCTGCTCAGAGCGTCGGCAACCACGTTTGCCTTACCCGGGTGATAAAGAATATCATAGTCATAATCCTTGATCAATCTAACCACCTTCTCTGACGCATATTCAACTTCTTCTGTGTGAAGATATATTTCAGACTCTTGTGGTCTGTGTATATCTCACATTCCATTCTTATCCACCACGTGACCTAAGAATTGAACCTTCTCCATCCAAAATTCACACTTAGAAAATTTCGCATACATCCTCTCCTTTCTTAGTGCTTCCAGAACTATCTTCAGATGTTCGGCGTGCTCTTCCTCAATTTTTGAGTAGATCAATATATCATCGATGAAAACTACTACGAATTTAACCAAGTATGGCTTGAAAACTCAGTTTATCAAGTCCATAAATGCTGCTGGAGCATTATTCAATCTGAACGACATTACCAAAAACTCGTAATGTCCGTAACGAGTTCAAAACGCAGTCTTTGGTATGTCTTCTTCCCGTACTTTCAGTTGGTGATAACCTGTCCGTAGGTTGATCTTTGAGAAACACTTCTCTCCCTTCAGTTGATCAAAAAGGTCATCTATCCTTGGTAACAGATATCTATTCTTGATCGTTACTCTATTCAATTCTCGATAATCGATATAGAGCCTCATCGATCTGTCCTTTTTCTTAACGAATAACACTGGTGCTCCCCAAGGAGACACACTCGGTCGCACGTAACCTTTATCTAATAACTCTTGCAGTTCCCTGTGCTAGGTCTATGACAAATTTGATTTCTCTGTCTAGCAGAAGACCAGGCAGATCGTCCGAAAATACATCTTGGAATTCATTCACTACGGATATATCCTTAATTTCTACTCCCTTTTTTTGAGTATCTACGATGTAAGCTAAATAACCTACACATCCTTTCCTTAACAATTTCTTGGCCTGCATCATCGTAATGCAACATGATTGCTTAAGTGATGAGCTACCATAAAACACTACCTTAGACTTATTCGGAGTCTGAAGGTTCACACATTTGTTCTGACAGTCAATTATTGCTGCATGGTTATACAACCAATCCATTCCCAGTATTACGTCAAATTCTCCCAATCTAATTGGAATCAAGTCTACGCTCAGTTCATGTTCTCTAATATTTGCGCGATAATTTCGATAAACGTATTCTATAGGGATTACTTCCTTATTCACAACTTCTATGTTCAAGGGATCTTCTAATCGTTCTCGGGGTGTATTAAGTCTACTAGCAAACTCTTCAGATACAAAGGACCAGGTAGCACCCGAATCAAATAATACATATGCATTTATATCATTGATTGAGATTATACCTGACACCACGTCCTTCGCAGCTACTGCGTCCTGGACGGTCATGTTAAAGGTCCTAGCGGTTGGGTGGTTGGATTGTGCCGGTCTGCCGATCATAAGTTTGTTTCCCCCTTGTTGGCTACCTCCGCTACTTCCCTTCTTCGGGCAGTCCTTAATTTGGTGCTCCGTCAGGCCACATGCAAAACATCCTTGCATCTTTTTCGGTTTCGGGTAGTCGGGCAAAATGTGTTCCTCTTGGCCGCAGTTGTAGCAAGTGCCGCATCCCTTCCAGCACTCGCCCTGTTGATTCTTTCCACATTTTGGGCATCCCTCAGCCCTCTTCTTAAAACCTCCACAAAAATTTCCCGACTGATTGTTGTTGTTGTTGTTGTTGTTTTCCCACTTCCTTTTTCCCAAATTACTTCCTCCACTGCTGCTACCTCTTCCACGGTTTTCTCCTCCAGTGTTCTTACCCTTCTTCTCCTTGTTATAAAGACTTAAGGCCTCACTGCCACCTTCTGCAATGATCTCCTTCTCCAGCAATACCGCAAAGGAATCGATCTGAAGAACTGACACCTTATTAAACAGCCAAGGCTTCAGTCCTTGTTCAAAACGTCTCGCCTTCCTCTCTTCATCTCCTACTTGGTGTTCTGCAAACCGCGCTAGTTTGTTGAATTTAGCCGCGTACTATGCCACCGTCATATCACCTTGCTTCAGTTCTAAGAACTTCACCTCCATCCTATTCTTCATGCTTTTCGGGAAGTAGTTCTAGAAAAACAGAGTCTTGAATCTATCCCAAGCTATTATCCCTTCTCCAGCTCTTTGTTGATTAGCTTCCCACCAGTAGTTGGCTTCGCCTCTCATCATATATGTAGCGAATACAGTCTTTTGGTCTTCACCCACACGAGCGATAGTGAAGCCTTCTCGATATCCTTAACCCATGTCTACGCAATGATTGGGTCGGTAGTACCCTCGAACTCTGGGGGTCCTACACTCTTAAAGTCCTTAAAGTTTGTGACTGGTACTCCTTGAGGATTGGGGCAAACGAGTTTGTTGTTCCTTCCCCTAAGGGCCTCTCCTAACAGATCTACTAGCTTCTCGATCGGGTCTACTTGTTCCCTCTTATTGTTCACTAACTCCTTAGGTGCAGTCAATCTATGTCTGGGCAACATTATCTGCATCACAAATTTTCATTTTATTATTACTTAGTTATATTACTTAACTATTTCTTTTAATACTAAAGGCATAAAATTTTATAACACATTTCTGAAATAAGCTTCATTTATATTCATACGCCAAATCGTTTCATTACATGATTATCCTAGCATATTTCTATAAATGTTATCACATATCCCCTAATATCACAAAAGACGGGGAACCTACTAACATACTACCCCTCTAACAAAAGCTTACTCGGGGTTTACATCACTATCCCATATCTTACACAAAAGATTAGGATCTCAACATAGTATATTCATCACATAAAAGACACTACTAATACTATGGCTAGACAGACTAAGGAAAGCTCATCCCATTATCCTACGCTCTACAGCGCTCTTATTCTCTATCTGTGCTATGTATGCTATCAGCTCTCGGCTCAAAGTATGTAGGGTCTATCCCTGCTCCGTTGGGTAGTGGTATACCCCATCGATCACCCTCTCAAAAGCTGAAAGGAACACATACGCCATCTTGTTCATCTTCCTCTTCTTGCACCTGACCTCATCCTCTAGGTCATCAGCTCTCTCATTAGCCTCTTCCCACTTTTCCTCGAAGTGGATCCTATCCATAACCTCTAACTCTAGCTGAGTACTTAGTGCCTCCTTCTCGGTCTTCTCACTCAGCTCCCTTTGTTCGACTTCTTTTAACTTTCCTGCCAGATCTACGTTCCTTGCCATCGACCTGTGGAATAAGGTTCCCATCTAGATCCCTGCCTCCCTACGGTAAGCGATTTCTACCTCTAGCTCTTGCATGGCCAACTTCCTCTGGTGGTCCTCGTCCCTCAGCTTTTGGAACTCAGACCCTCCCTCATGGGACTCGACCTTCAGCTCTTGTACCCGACAATCTAAAATCTAACTCTAGAATACGCTCCTCGTACTCTCCTAGCATCTGCTCCTCTATAGTAGCCTCATCAGAGTCCTCCACGGGCTCATCCTCGGTAGGCTCGTCCTCAATAGGCTCGTCCTCCATAGGCTCTTCCTCTGGATCAAACTCCACCTCGATCTCATCCTCGTCGTTAGACTAGGATGGTGCAACTGCCTGCACTGGCACAGCCTCTAGAGGTGCCTCGTATACTACGTGTATATCTCTGGGCTCCTCCTTGGCCACTCTAATAGATACTCCTGTGTCTGCCAGCCTACAATCACAAACACAAGACAATAAACAACAACTCCATTAGAATGTTAAATAAAATATAAGTTCATTGTATTGAATGAAGTTACATTTCATAACATACTAAGTCTCTCAAGGAAAACTCTACATGAGTTTTATCTCCTTTCTATCTTCTAAGTTCTTTTAAGTTATAATCTAAGGACTCTCACTCCTAAGGTTTATAATTACAGCTCTGATACCAACCTGTGACGCCCCCAAATTCGGGCTGCCACTGGCCTCTCGAATTCGGTCTGTCACTTTCTAACCATAATACAATAATAATATCTAAAATATACATTCACAGCGAAAGATCTAATCTAGAATAATATAAAATGATTTATTATAATTATTCCCTCAAGTCTCTCAACCTGCAGTACTTAATAGATTACATAATAATATCAAATAAAGACTTAATACATAACCTACTTAAGCTTAAACATGGTTCTGAATTAGTCTTAATACATCATCTTAATAGACTTAATACAACATCATAATACTTAGATCATAAAAGGGGCTAGCTAGTCGGTAGCCTTGCCCTTACCCTTATCGAGTCCCGAAGGTCCACCCTGCTCTGCCTTAACTGAAATATTTTAGGGAAAGCAAGAATGAGCAACAAGTTTGTTCAGCAAGTAATATAACAATAAGGGTGAGTAATATAGTTCTCGAATCCCAAAAAGGGTATAGCAAGGCATGATAGTTTAAGGATAACAAGAATATCAACAGTTTTCAATAAAAGTCGCTAAGGACAGAATAATATCAATATAATTCAATGCTAAATCAATTTAAGATTTCAAGATAACTGAATACTGAGCAGTCACTAAGGACTATGAACTTCTACTAGAATTAACAAAAATATACTGATAATCTAATAAAACAAGTACAACAGGTGATCAGCCTAAAGTACTCTACGGTATGTATATCGTTCAATCGTACTAAAGTGTGCACGTCGGTCTCCTGACAATATATTATTTCCCTTCAAAGAAGGTTGTTCATCTCAGTCAAATACAAGATCCCGCACCAATAAATTGGTTTGGGTCACCTTTCAACAATATAAGTCTAGCCGAATCAAATGGCATAGATCACACAATTTTAAGTCCAAATCTCAAGATTTAAAGTTCGAAGAATATAAATCGACTTTTATCTTATCTATGAAATATATAGTTATAATATCTGAATTGCAAATCCCAAAAGTTTACTTGTACGACAATAATAGCACAAGCTTAATGAACGCTCAATAAAGAGTAGGGTTAGGAACTTGCTTACAACGTTCTTGAATAAAGTAAACATAATGATAGGATACTTGCACAATAAAATAGTGTAAGTTAGGGAACTTGCCTTATGCGTAGTCTATCCACGTAAATTAATCAACACTTTCAAATTCCTATTGTAATATAATTACGTATATATATATGATATCCATTAGTCATATAGTTTAACATCATACTTTTTCTTATATATATAATCCACATATAAGTTAAGTCTTTAACCATACTATACAGTCATACCATGTATAGTATTATACAAATTCACAAGTCTCGACTAATATAACTTTTATTGTCTTTTATCCTTAACGTTCCCCTTTTTGAGTTAAACATATTCTCATATCATTATTATCACATACGACCATAATCAATTCCAAACATATTTTATTTTTATAGCATTGCTATAAGTTAATTGTCAAGAATTGGATTCAAGTATCAACTTACGATATCACACAACATATATACATGTTAAAGGGTTCTTTCATGTTTGTATAACTTTTCCAAGTTCAATCATACATGATATAGGTTCTAAGTTAATACTTTTAATAACTTAAGGCCATTCAAGGACACGAACTCACAAAGTCTAACATGCTCGCCTTTTAAACACATAAGGTATTCATATAACTCGTGTTAGGCATGCTCATGAGTGTTCACATCGCCTATATGTAACTATCATCGTTATTAGTTTGAAAACATGCTTCATTTATGCTTAACTTGTTTTCACGACATCTAACATGCTAGGCATACATTTATGATACATTAGTGAGTCTAAGAGTACTATCAAACATGTCCATAAATATCAGAATCCAAATCTCAAGGTAACATGTCAAGGTGCATGTTCAAAACTTATACTTTCATTAGTAAAGTTCACTAATAAGGCCTAACATGTTCATGCTATACATATACAAATGTTAACATGTCCGTCATGCATTTCTAGGCCATATAAATATGCTCGCAAAATTAGAATGCATATATGATACTTACATGCCAAGGTTCACCTTTGAAACTTATATTTTCTTTAGAAATGTTCACTAGCGAGGTTCAACATGCTCATGTTACACTATGAAATATATATATGTAAGTCAGCATGCTTTTCATGCATTCTTAAATCATCCTAATATGCTTGCAAGGTCAGAATATCAAACGGATATAACATGTCAACGTCCATTTTGAAACTCTAAGTTCATTTTTAAGACTATGGGTCGTTTCTTCAATCGTGCATGAAATCCTAGAAAATATGTTTACATTGTCTCAATGTATTCACATATACGTATTACTCGTGCTAGCATGCTTGTTCTAAATCATATTAACAACTAACACTTAACCGATTCTAGCAGAAGGCAGCCAACTGGTTCCAGAGACCGGCACAGCCACGTTGCGCCTCAGTATTAAATCGGCGCAGCTGCGCCATGTCTGGTTCGCACCAGAGAGCAGCCTGCTACAACAGTTTCCAGCCCAAACACAGAAATTTCCTACGAATTTACTTTCAAACCAACTACATTATAGTTCTATCATGCTAACAAACCAATACAACAACTATTAAACAATATCCAATCACAAAGTCATGAATTTCATACTCAATTCAAGAATTAGAATCTTGACAGTAAACATGAACGAAGAACAAGAATGAAGAACATGGAAGGTATATTATACCTCTGTTATGCAAAATAAGCTTCCTGAAATTGAAGTTTCTCTGTAACTATCTAACAAACTCACAATATACTCTCAATGTCTCAATATCTCAGCAAAGAAAAATGGAGAAGGAGAGTTTTCATTTATAGAGAAATCAATGTCCAGACAATGCCTATATACTTCAAACCAAACCATTGGGAGAATGTGTTGGGTTTGTACGTAACGCAATCATGCAATCAAATCACATAAATAGGGCGGAAGCGCGAAACATAGGTTTTCAAAAAATTATACAAACCCATAACCACGATCATGCTTTGTGCTAGTTATCAATAACAGAAAAAGAGAACATGAAATTATACCTTTGAAAGTCCAAGCTTCCTCAGGTATAAGTTCTACTCCTTTGATTACTTTGATTCCTCTGTAGTGGCTCCTTCCCTTGATCAATGTCAGCCACCCAAATGCTTGACCTCTAACGGTGATCCACCAAGGAAGATGAAGAACTCAGGAAGATGGGTTATTGGCTTAACCTTTGTTTCTATCTCTATAGAATATTGTACTCCCAACCTTTGGAAAAATTCACATACCTTATTTCTGATATAAGACTCTCTTATATAGATATTAGGTTAACCCTCCTAATCCAATTAGAATAGAGTTTTATTTAATTAATTAATTAAACACTTTTAATTAATTTATATCCTAATCTTATTAGGATTGAGAGAGAGTACTGATATTATATTAATTCCTAAACTCCTTTAGAATTAAAATAATAATAATAATAATAATATTAATAAGACTCCTCTTATTAATTTATATTTAATATTTCTAAAATATTAAATAATAAATATTAAGCTATTTAATTTATTCTATCACCATAGATTAAATTAATTACACTTAATGCATTATTACTATCATGCCATTTTTTCTTAAATAATTCTTCTTCCTTTTATGGTGTGACCCTTTAGGTTCTCCATATTAAACCGGTTGTGAATAAATCAATTAGAATAATTCTAATCTTATTTAAATAAATAAATTAAACTAATAATCTATTTAAATAAATAACATTTATTCTACAATAGGGATAAGCCTCCCTAGCGATCAATGACTTTCCAGATAATATAGATTTCAACATTAATCATAAAAGAACTTGTGAGTTAATAGTTACTATACAATTCAATCCTTCCACCATACAATGTCCCAATTAAATATAAGACATGGATTTACTGTCAAGTCTTAATTTATTTAATCATATGTATTTCGATTAGAAAATGCACAACTCCAAATAATGCAAATTAGAAACCTCTTTCTAATTTCATTCTACCTTGGCTAAGGATTCCTGGGTTGTCATTTAACGAATCACATAGGACATATCTCCTCTTTTATTAGAGGTGGTAGATTCTTTATTGATCATTCATTATCTCCATATGTAACTCATTATACCCAAGCATAACCTATATATGCCTTAAAAGGCCTTAAGGAATAAGTCAAAGTATAATTTGTTACATACAAGATACTATAATGATCTCAAGTCCAAGGATCACTTGTACTACTATCACATTAGGAATTTCTATTGACAGGCGAGTAAAACTCCATTAGGTATTCCATAGCGAGCCACGTTCAGTGAACTTATTCTCCAATAAGCACCTACATACTTGCTTTAGTGTCTCCACACAAATGACCATGAGATCAGTCATCCTCATCCAATGAGCAAGCAACATATGTGCCAATTTATCAGAATTTACTAATCCCCATTTTAGAAACCCCACGATTGAGAACTATTTTAGTTTTTAAGCTTTCTAAGAATTTAGATCTCATTAGCATGATCTCATCATGATTCTAAAAGCATTGCTTAAAACTATGGGTTATTTACATATTATAAAAAATAGCACCATGTAGATAATTAAATGCCTTAAATTAATATTTTATTAATAAATAAATAAGATTGTTTACAAAGTATGTACTTTTATCATCATACATGATTGACTTGTATGCACACTACTATCAGAATGCATTTCATGGTGGTTAAGAAGGAATTTGTGAATGGTTGTTGGATTCATCATGAATCCCACTCCCTTGTTCATCATTTTCTAGCAGCTATGGAAGTTTGCTGAGTTTTAAGGTTATAGGAGAATAGGATAGCTTGAGTGTTCACGTGTGAGGGAGAGTGAGACTCTAATTATGGAACAAACAATTACAAGCTCAGCATTTGGTAACATGGAGTATAATACATAGGCTATGTATATTTTCGTACTATATATACATGGGTTATAATCTAATATCACAAGGTAGTTTCATTAAATGAGGACATTACAATGTATGTAATTCAACTTACACATATATAATCCATGTACATTTTATCATACCGGTATAATTTAATCGGATATTATCACATTACATTGTCTTCTTTATTATTCAATTGAATATTGAAATCATCATCCATTAGCAATTGTTTATCATATATTCAAGAGATATTAATTTAATGTCCACACACTCACATTGTCACATAGGCATTATTCATGTAGCTTTCACCACTCAATAACTTTACTATATAGTTTATGTATAATTGTATGGTCACACTTAAGTGTTGCACTACACTTTTTATAACATATGTGTAACTATTATATGTTATAATTTTAATTATCACATGCTTGCACATAACAATTACTCAAGCAATTATAATCATATTAATAATCTACTTGTTTATTTTATTAATCTTCATAAAAATATTAACATTTATATGATTTTATTATCACATTAAATAAATATAAATCTTATTATATTTATAAATCATTTACTCATTAATCAACATATTATCAAATAATTACTTGATAATAGTATATCGCCCATAACAATAATTAATATTATATGACAATTTATCTCATTCCTCATCCATTTAATAAATACAATTCTGATTATATTTATAACCAATTTACTTACTATTATACAATTAATTATCACATTCCTCAACAATTAAATAAAAATAATTCGCTTACTTTCACTTGCAATAATAATGAATCTTCATACTATCACCATTAGTATTCTATAACAATTAAATAACAATTAATATTTGATTAATTGTTCACGTAGTAATTCCTTCATTAATTAACTCATCAACGTTTCTATTCCCGTGCCACACAAGGCATTCAACGAGCTTATCGCAAACTCCATATTTTCTTAATTATCATAAATTTAATTTAATATAATTGAGTTAACTCATCTCATAACACATAAACATTTATATTCAAATAAATATTTATTTCCATTAATATATTCATTTAATAATATTCAGAAATTCTCGGGTATTACAAAAGGCACCGGCTCCCTTTCAAACTCCATCCCAGTGATGAACCCCCAATCCATCGGTGTCATCATCACCTTACAGTCCAGCAGATGAAGTGACTGAGTATGGTGAAACCAGCATTCAGACAAAGCCCTCAGATAACCCCATGGGCAGAGACGGGGTGGAATGGAAAAGAAGGCCTCAAAGCCTCAAGAGTGGACAATGGCTTGGTACTCCGGATGAAGGGTCTGGTACAAAGAGTGAATACTGAACCAGTTCCCCCTGGGCTGAGTAAAGTAGGGAACCTGCATCAAGTTCAAAATCAAGATCAAACCATTGCCCCAAAAGTGGAAAAAAGAGAAAAAAAAGGAAATAAAAACTGCTATTACCTCGTTCGCGTGAAGATAAATAGACAGATGTCGTCTCAAATCATCCAGCAGATCTGGAACTATCACGCTTATAGCTGGAAGCTCCCGATGGGGAGTAGAAGAAGGAGGGACTTGATCCTCAACCGGAACATCCTCTTCCTCATCTATAGCCTCTATCCTATCAACCTGAATGGGATGAATCACTGACTTGGTTAACCGGCAAGGATACCGGGCTGGACGAGGCAAATAGACATCAGAAGTCCTCATCCTAACACCTGAAGAAACCCGACGAGAACTGCTCGGTCTATCTGGGTCCATAACCAGAAGAAAATCTCCCAATCGCTTCAGAAATGGTGAGGTACACTTCAAAATTAAAGCTATTAAATTCAAATCATTGCATCATGCATAGCCTTTGTGAAACATGCATTAGTTTAACATAATTCTCCAGTAGAGTTAAAATTGCATGCATATTAAATGCCCAGACTCGTGAAAAAATTTCTCTAGAGTCTCTTTTGTAAAACGGACTATCCGCATGCACATAAGCATGATTAGGTGGCCATTCATTAGCACACCAACCAAAAATCATGAGCATTTCATATGTATGAAAAACATTAAAATCAAACTCACCATAGAAGCTAAATTACCATGCGTATTTTTATTTGAAAATCTATGCTCATTTGTCCTCAAATAAGATGAATAAACCAGCCAAAAAGGGTGCAAATTGACTGCCCTGAAAATGAATTTTTTTTACACCGGAATGTTTAGCATAGTAAAATACACGTATTTACTAGGTCTGTTCATTTTTATCAAGTCATATATGCACATATATTTAATACATTGCAGTTAAAATCATACTGCATGAAAACTAACGTTCTAACAGTCAAAACTTGAAAAGAAAGGATGTAAACGTTATCGGGGTTATGCAGAACGTTTGTACGATGACGGATTTAGTGAAAATAGCCTGAACTTAGTAGATTTGAGAGAGAAATTTTGGATTTTTCAGTTTCTTCAAGTTGAAAATGATTTTTCAAAAGGCCAAGGGGGTATAAATCCACTCGCAGACTGCCGCGAGTCTACCTGTGATGAGTGAGTTTCATACCTATGAATCAGTAGTCTTTATAGCTTGATTCTGAATATTTTCGGGTAATTTGCCTATCATTTCTACTAGATTTATACGTTTATGTGCAAGTAATGGAATGGAGGCAAAAAGAGCTTTAAAAGATCAAGTTTAGGCATGCACACCAAGTCTACCCGCTGGGGCGAGGGATTAGAGAAGGCAAGAACTGCTGGAGCGGGTCTTGGAGATTTCAAGCACTCTTTAATTCATTGACATTAGCCAAGCCTTCTAATTACATGCAATCATCATGCTCGCCAACTTGCAAGTGGGCCACGCATATGCATCACAAATTGAAGCATCACAAATGAAGCAGCTCACGGATGGGGAGAAAAGATTTATAGTAATCAACATATATGGGCCAGAGGTAGCAGTTCATAGATTCAACAAAGAGGCAAAATGCAAAATAAAATATCATACATGCAAATCAAGGCGGCTGGATAGTATAGAGCCCCGCTGGGGCGGGGCATTTGGCAAGAGAACTCCCCGCTGGGGCGGGGAGGCTGCAGCAACAATGCTGAGTCTTTTTCCTTCTCGGACGCGGATAAAACAAGCAAGCAGCTGGCATGTTCTTCTTCGCTGACTCGGATGGTGCAAGTGGAGATGAATGGAGGGCTGTAATTCGTGATATAAAGGGGGGGTTTCAACTCGGATACAAAAGGGGGTGATAGCTGGAGATTAAAAATAAAATGAGATATATTAGTTTAGTTTATTTATTAGTTTAGAGTAGTTTTTAATTATAACAAAAATACAAAAACCCTAGTTGTAATGGGATTTTGGAGATTGAAGCATATTGGAAGCTATTGAAGATCAAGAGTAGGAGCAAGAGGGAGCTTGATGATTTGCTGACTGACCACAGATTCTATTCTCTTCTCTAATTTTATTCTTATCTTTTAATGTTTATTCAATTGTAGATTCTTGGTTTTAATTCAATATTAATGAACTAAATCTTTTGTTTAAGATTACAATGGATCTTATTATGTTGCTTATTTTAATATATGCTTCTCTATTAATTATTATGATCTATCGTGGGGATTGTCTATTGTGATTTGGACTTAACTGCTTAATTGCCTAGATATCAATTTTCGTCATAATCTATATGAAATCGGGAGAGGACATGGGTTTAGATCTGATCATAATAGCATGTGATTGTGTTGTCTGCATGATTTGTGTTTAGGATAGGGATATACCTTTACACCATATGTAATCTGATAGAGAACTTGTGCGTGAAATCCTTTTTAATTGTAATTCATATAGACATATAGTGGATTAGTTATTTAGGGTGTCATGCTTAATTCTATCATTTGTGGATGCGAGTGAGTTTGGGTATAATGCAATGAGAGATGGTTATATCTGCTTAAGTGTTCTTGATTAACAATTCAGAATAGTAATTATAATTGATAGGAAGTGTATTAACTTAAATGAAGCGATAAGTGAAGTTGTGATCTTAAATCTCCGTAATCTTAATTTAAACTAGTGGTATTTAGTAGTAGTTTAATTATATATGGTTAAATTAATTCGTTTAAATAAGATTGAGTTGGTTACGGGTTATTACTTGGTGATTCTTATTAAATAATTCCTTGTGGGAACGATACTTTACTTTCACTTTATTACTTGTCGACCACATATACTTGCGTGTTGTGCGTAACTAGATTTTACCCAACAACGGAAGCTACAGGTAGACCTACATCAACCTAAGGTGGGTCCCCTATGACTCGATCAAATTTGAGTCACAACGGAGTCCCCTAAAGCAAAAAAGTCAAATCAGTAAAAAATGTTCTATGCGATTAAGCGGAAAGGGCCTAAAATCCTGAAACGAGATGTCAAACTTTGAAGTATGAAAATCTTCTGTAAACCATTGGTAACAGCTTCAACGTAGCATTGGAGAGGGATCTGGTGAGTTAAACCATTGGCAACAACTCCAGCGTAGCATCGAGGAAGGGTCTGGTGATGAAAACCATTGAAAACTGCTTAAACGAATATCTGAGTACCTGACAGTGTGAACCGTTGGCAACAACCCCAGCGTAGCATTAGGAAGAGTCCAATGGTTTAAACCATTAAGAATTACTTTAGAAAAGACCAGATTATTTGATGTTACAAATCGTTGGCGATAACCCCGGCATAGCATCGGGAAAGGGCTGATGCTGTAAATTGTTGAAAGTTGTTTTCGCTAAGATTAGGGAATTTGACATTACAAGTCACTGGCATCAGCCCAACATGGCATTCGAAAAACCTGACAAGAAAGACCGTGGAAAACTATCTTCATTAGGAAAGACCGATGATGGAATCTGTTATATAAGAAATCTCCAGCTGAGGCATCAAATCAGTTCAGCAGACCATTGTAAACTACCGTTTGAGTAGGCATCGAGGAGGTTCGGTGATGGTCAATATTGTAAACTACCGTTCGAGTAGGTATCAAATCAGTTCAGTCGACCGTTGTAGACTACCGTTCAAGGAGGCATCGAGGAGGTTCGGTGATGGTCAACCCTGTAAACTACCGTTCGAGTTGGCATCGAGGAGGTTTTGTGATGGTTACCCCTGTAAACTATCGTTCGAGTAGGCATCAAATTAGTTCAGCCGACCATTGTAAACTATCGTTCGAGTAGGCATCGAGGAGGTTCGGTGATGGTCAACCCTATAAACTACCATTCGAGTATGCATCAAATTAGTTTAGTCTACCATTTTAAACTACCGTTTGAGTAGGCATCGAGGAGGTTCGGTGATGGTCAACCCTGTAAACTACCGTTCGAGTAGGCATCAAATCAGTTCCGTTGATCGTTATAAATTACCGTTCGAGTAGGCATCAAAGAGGTTCGATGATGGTCAAACCGTTATAAACTACTGTTCGAGTAGGCATCAAGGATCCTATCTTCAGCAGGAATGTCAGCATCAACCGGATAAAAATCCAAACCATTAGTGACAATTCCAGCATAGCATCAGGAATCACCAATGAAGTCACTCGTAAAAAGAGGAATATCCCCAGCGAAGGTAAAACCATAAAGCGTATCTGGAAAAGGGAGCGTTGGCGACAACCCCAACATCAAATTTAGAAGGTGCAATGGTAACATCCATAAATGTCATCCCTAGTAGAAAATAGAGAATGGGTATTGATACAACCTGTGGCAGCTGACCCTATAGAGGCATATACCATTCATGACATATCATATCATGCATTGTATTACATTTGTATTTATCATATTTCCAGTGTCTATCAATCTTTATCCTATTCATTCCATTGCATTGCATAAACATGATAAAGAGGGGCATCTGTAGACACTCGAAATTTTGCATTCCTTTTAACTAAACTTGTAGGAGGGTAAAAATATCTTTTCACACTCCAGAAATAGCCCTGGAAGATTAAATCAACAAACCAGACCCCCGAAGACAGCACTGGGAAATCATCAAACCAGACCCTCGAACAAAGCACTGGGAAATCATTAAACTAGTCCCCGGAGACATCCCTAGGAAATCATCAAACCAGACCCCTAGAGACAGCATCGGGAAATCATCAAACCAAACGCCCGGAGATAGCACCAGGAAATCATCAAACTAGACCCCCAGAGACAGCCCTGGGAAATTATCAAATCAATATCCCAGGAGACAGCCCCGGGATTCATCAAGTTGACTTCAGAGACAACACTGAAGACAAAAGAAAGTCAACAACAATCAAACCCCGAAGATACGAGAAAGACAACTGCAGCCACGTCAAGCCCGGAACCAACCTGGAAGGGCAAAAGAGTAATTTTGCCAACTAGATATCAAATCAGATCAAATTACTTGTAAGAAGGTCACACAAAACCATCACAACAATCCCGAGTGAAAACTGCGTCAGACAGCTTAATGGACTGACTGCGAAGACTCAAAGATCTTGTTATGGACCCATCTTCCCGGACTCGAAAAAGGTTAAGCCCCATGTCATTGTGTATCTCTCGAAAAGGGCTTTCAGGAAAGGTATAGCACGCTTCCATCGAATTCCTAGATTGCAAGTTATGAAGGTTCTAGCGACCAGTGCGTTGGTCGGAGTGCACGTACTTTGAGATAGTAGGGCCCACCAGGCCTAGGGGCAGGTAGACCTGCGGCTGTCGTAGGTAGACCCGCGGTAGATCGAGTCTATATATACCCCCTTTCCCCTTAGCTTATAAAAAAATAAAGGAAGAAAGAAAAGGCCGCGACGAGAGAAATAGAGGCTTGGAGGGTCAAACGGAGGCTCTAACGTACTCCGATTCTTGTAAAACTTCTTTGTAAACATTTATACACATATATACTATGACATATCAAATTTTAAATGGTGGAAAATGAGTATCGGGGTGCCAAAAGTCGTTTGAGAGCCGTTCTCGCGATATACTGTAAGATTTCTCCAGATCTGTCTTCTTCGCTTACTCTAACATGTATATAAGTGCTATATACATATATCTAGTAGCTTATATTCGTCAGATCTAAAATTTTAATCGTTCATTTCTTGTAAATAGTCAATATTTGAGTTGTATTGACTAGATCTGTGCTAGATCTAGCTTTTAATCATTTCAAAAGTTGTAAAAGTTGAACTTGGAAGCTAGAATGGCTAAGATATGTACAGATCTAGTTTTCTTTCTAGTTTTTTTGTAAATATTTAGCAACCACATGACCCTAGATTTGTATCTAGAGGGAACTAAAAGCTTTGAGCTACACGCGTACAAAGATTTGACTGATGAATATTTCATTTAACAATGTCTAGTGTACTTTTACTTTTTGTTGCAATATATTCATTATGCAGGCTGTTTATTTGATATTCTGTGAGCCTAGGAGCTACAGGATCTACGATTAAACTCATGGATCTAGATTCGGTTCCAATGATTGACCTGGTTGAGTTGTACTGCCAGCTTGCAAATTTTGTAATTGTAAACACGCGGGTCGCGGATATGGCTGGAGCGAGTTGATAAAATATTGATATATTTGATTTCACAATATATCAAATAGACATATATTGATATATTTGATATATTGTGAAATCAAACATATCAAAAATGTGATATTTTGATATATTGTGAAATCAAATATATCAAAATATATCAATATATATTGATATATTTTGATATATATTGATATATTTTGAAATCAAATATATCAAAATATTGATATATTTGATACAATATTGATATATTTGATACAATATTTGATATATTGATATATTTGATACAATATTGATATATTTGATATAATATTGATATATTTGATACAATATTAATATATTTGATATAATATTTGATATATTGATATATTTGATACAATATTGATATATTTGATATAATATTGATATATTTGATCCAGTTCTATATTTGATACAATATTTGATATATTGATATATTTGATACAATATTGATATACTTGATAAAATATTGATATATTTGACCCAGTTCGTTCCAGGTTCGTCTTTGTCGGTTCGTTGGAGAAATTTTTTCTATATATATATATATATATATATATATATATATATATTCTTTTGTCGAGGATGGTTTGCATTCCGAGAATAAAATCAAAACAAGCCAAATATGGAATAAAATGGAAATATCAAAGAGCTTTAATTCCTATGCTAGCGAAAGGATTTGAAAACCACTTTTCAAAACATCATGTTTACATTCTTGCCTAAAAACATACTTTTTAATAAATCAAACCCTTCGTATATAGGTCAACGAAGCACAACACAACTTTCAAATAAAGCACTTAGGCCCAATTAACTGCAATACACATACACATATATAATGATTAGGGAATGAAAAGTGCAGTAACCGTGTTTCACGGAAGTCGGGGGATGCCTAACACCTTCCCGCCTCTTAAGCAAGCCCTCGAACTCTATGAATCTTGGTTTCCAAGACCAATTAAACAGAGTCCAATAATTGGGCTATATTGCAAAATCTTTCAAAACTCGGTTGAGTTGGTACAAACATTTAACTCATACCAATTGGAGGCTTTGTCTAATATGGACCAATAAAATCAAATCTTTTCAAATCGTCGACATTTTATGTCGGTTTCTTTCTAAAAATCTCACCCTTAAAGCAAGACAAATCAACATAAAAAACATAAAGGGTAAGAAATATATAGGAAGATGGATTAAATTTTTCGGTGTCGACAGGATGGACAATCAAAATTCCAAGTGAATGAGAGAGGAAAAGGATAGTACACTTTAACCAAAGCAGAGAAGTTTTGCATATAGGGTGTGGGATTTAACAGGAATTCCTTGTTCTCATGTAGTTAGAGCCATTCATTCCTTTTTTGGAAGCCCTATAGAATATGTAGCTCAGTGCTACACTAGGGATACATATATTAAGGCATATTCTCACACACTAAAAGTACTAAATGGGGAAGAATTTTGGGATTTTACTCAGTGTGATATCATGCTGCCACCACCCATGAAGAAAAAGTTGAAAGGAAGGCCAGTGAGATTAAGAAGGAAGGAACAATGGGAGGATGGGATAACTAGCAACAAGGTGGCTAGGGTGTCAAGGAAAGGGAGGAAGATGCATTGCAGCATGCGCAAAGAAGAGGGTCATAACCGGGTCAAATGTCCAAAGCACCTAACTTTGCCTGGATACTGAAAGGGCAAAGAGAAGGTCATTCACACTATAAACTCTGTTTCTAAACTGTTAACTTTGTACATTTTTCTCTGTTTCTAAATATAATTTGATGACATATTAACTCTATTTCTAAAATATTATTTTAGAGGCTAATGACATTGGAAAGGGAAAAGAGATAGTGGTTGGCACTTTTAAGGGCAAAGAGAAAGATGATAGGGAAAATGTAAGTGTTTATAAATATATGCTTGCTATATATAATTTCATGACATATTACATATGTTTCTGAAATGTTGTTTTGTAGGCTAATGACATTAGAAAGGGAAAAGAAAAGGTCGTTCACAATGCCAAAGGCAAAGAGATAGTGGTTGACTGTGGAAAAGAAAAGGAAAAATTTATATTTGTAAGTATAATTTCACTCATTCAAATAATTTATTAATTTCATTATTGGTAACTATAAATAGTTGTATTGGATGTCATTGTAAGTATATATATTTGTTGTGTACTGAACATTAGATGTCAACTCCAAGACTTGTAAAGAAGAAGCAGTCTTCCTAAACAAAAGTCCAAGGATGCACTCCACTTGATTCTACACCACCAACCCAGATGAATACAAGGAAAAGGCATGCAAGTCAACAATCTTCACAACATTCAACATGCAGGCCATTTAAAGCACCAATGAAGAAGGGTGGAGGAACTACCACATAGTGGCATTTAGGTTATTTTATTTAACTAGTAGTTCATGGGAGGGTAATTTAGTTTGCATTCGGTGATGCTATGTTTTGGTATAGCTTCGTTTTGTATAGGTAGATGAATATTTTGTAATCTTTTGGAATATCTTCTAATGTGGTGTAGCTTGAGCACTGGTGCCACTGGTTTAGGTTGAGTACTTTTGGGGGATAAATATGGTTAGTTTTGATATAATCTTTTGATTATTGTGGCAAGCAATACAATGATTGTGTGGATTGTATTGATACTGGTTGAAGTTATGTTAGAACAAGAATGGTTTGCTTTGTGGGGCTACTAATTTAAGTTTTATACATTTATTTATTGTTGGTTGACATTTATTGTTGCTTGTGTGATGGTTGCTAGCATTTCATTGTACTTTCTTTCTGCACATACATTTACTTATTATTGATTGACAAGGATGCATTTATCCCTTACTAGCTGCAAATGCAAGTTTTGGTTTTGTAAATGATAACTGGTTGTATTAATACAGAAGGGCACTTATATTTTAAAAAGGATGTTTTGGGTTTGTGCATGACAAATGGAATATACTCTATTTTTTGCCATTCTTTTTTCACTGGTATATACACAACTCACAAAGTCCAATAATAACTGGTACATGCTCTGTTTTTGGGTTTGGGAATAATAAATGGTACTTCTTTGCGAATGATAAATGGTACTATGGTATCTTACACCATTCTTAACTCACAAATACTAACAATAACAACACAAAACAACCATTAGTCAATTAAAATAAAATTTCTCTGCTGCCACCATTAACTCAAAAATAACAACAATAACACAAAAAGAGCAAAATGCTCTGCTGCTTCATTTCCTTTAGTCCATAAACACAACAACCTTACATGAATTACAATCATCCACTCTTAGACCACTCTTAACTCACAACAAAAACAAAAAAACAAAAAGAGCTTCCCCAATGTTGTTTTACACTACTATTACTAAAATATACAAATTAAAATGATCCACATTTTCTTGAGTTTTCCAGTTGATTGAATATTTTCCATAATCAACTCTTTTACCACTTTTAACTCACTTCCATCCTCAATCAAGCTACGCCTTTGTTTTTCTTCATTACCAGCTATGAGCTCATCCCTTAATTTTTTGATAACATCCCTTGATCTTTCAGTGAATGGAGGATCACACCACTTGAAAAATCCATAATACTAATTTTTATCCTTGTCAACAGAACAATAAAACAAGATTTGTGAAGGAAAATTAGCTACAACCAATGAATCTTACGAGGGAAAATTAGCTACAACTAATGAAATTCAAGAGGGAAAATATATTACAAATTAAAATACCTTGTATCTGCTACAACTGTTGGTCGATTTCACAATCAATGAATATGTGCAAGTGTACACGATCAATAAGTATTAAAGTAATAAGAAAGAGTGTCGAACCCACAGAGAATTATTTAATAATAATTAACAAGTACTTACTCTTAACCAAATTAATTTTATTTAAACAAGTGATTTAATATTTTGAATTAAAATATTAATTAAACTAATACTAAATAACACAAGAATGAAACTAGATAATGAAGATTTAAGATTACAATTTTACCTATTGTTTCATTTATATCAATACACTTCTTGTTAAGTTATGCTACTTATTTTGAATTGTTAATCAAGAACACACCATTATTTATGACTATCTCTTAATGCACTATAAACAAATCAACTTAAATCCATAGATGATAGAATTAAGATGAACACCCTAATTAACTAATTCACTATATCTCTATGTGAATTACAATTAAAAAGGATTTTAACCTATAATCCATCTCTTGAGTCATATAGATTATCACGGTAACTGTTGATCAGACAATTAATCAATTAATAGAAAACCATAATAGATAATCCCATAATAGCTAACAAAACTAACAAGGAAGCATAGCAAAATAAACTACGCAACAAGATCCATTGTAATCTCAAAATAAAATTTAGTTCATGATTGAATTAAAATCTATAATCCATAATTGAATAAACATTAAAAGATAAAAACAAAAGTAGAGGACAAAATGAAACCTGTTGTCTGCAAATCTGAATATCCCTCCTAATCCTGCTTTGAATCTTCAATGCTCTCCAAGTTTCTTTAATCTCCAAATCTTATATAAACTAGGGTTTTTTCTAATCTAATAAAATCTAATCTTTTTGAATCCTTGTGATTTCTCCTCCATTTATATCCCTCTTCACGTGTCTTTTAGCCCTCCTTAAAGTCCTTGAAACCAGTCAGCCAAACCAATCCTTCTCGGACTCAACTTCTGAAACATAGCAAAACAACCTTGTTTCTTCCCGCCCCGACGAATTTACCAGACCAAAAATTATAGAAATGCCACTATGCTTCATTTTTTATGTTTTGACCCTTCGAAGCCGTTTCTTATAACCCAAACACAAAAACAAGTGAAATGACACTAAAAATACTTAAAGTTAACAAAGAATTAAGCTTAAAAGGTGTCCAATTTGTAGGTATAAAATTCACTCATCAACAACCAATAAATCTTCTACTAGGATCTAGGGTTCCTTTTTTCCACAACGATTCCACAACGACAAACGATTGGAGAAGAAAATAAGGACTCGCGCTCAGAATTTGAAGATTTGCTCACTGATTTCCTTTTGAAAGAAATGTCTACTCCACTTGAGGTACTCATCTCAAAAAATGCAGCAACGACTTGTTAGTTTCAATGGAAGTAGTCGATTGAATGCAACGACCACCATGAACTCGTACTTTGTTGAGTGAATCGAATCTTTATTAGGTGGATCGGATCTTTGGGTAGGTTTTTTTTCATGGGTGGGTTATAACTTAGGTGTAAAAATCAGTTACAACTAAGTTACAGCTAGGCTCCAACTGAGATTAAGTGGGACATGGCGCTGCACACGTCACTTTCCCTTTTAAATAATTAACGTCTTTTACAAAAATTCAAGTTTTTGTTAGTAAACAAAAGTTCTGTTAGTTGAGTGTAAGAAAAAAAGTTAAGTGACCCATTTTTAAGTTAACCTAAAGTAGAGTGACCTAAAAAGCATTTATCTCATCTACAATGCTGTTCTGAGAGTCGACTCTCTCCAGGTTGACATCTCCCATTTCAATGATTTCCCTAATCAGATGAAAGAGCCGCAATACATGCTTGGATTTCCGATGAGACCTGGGTTCCTTGGCTTGTACAACAGCCCCGTTGTTGTCACAATACACAGGTATTAGTCCTTGTATGCTTGGAACCACTCCAAGTTCAGCAATGAACTTCATCATCCAAACAGTTTCCTTTCCAGCTTCACTTGTAGCTATATACTCTGCTTCTGTCACTGAATCAACAACCGTTTGCTGCTTGAAACTCTTCCAACTCACTGCACCACCATTTAGGATAAAGACATAACCTAAGGTGGATTTGCTATCGTCTTGGTCAGTCTAAAAACTTGAGTCTGTGTAGCCTTCTAGTTTCAAATTTGACCCACCATACACTACAAACACATCCTTAGTCCTTCTTAAGTACTTTAGAATGTTCTTTATGACTTTTCAGTGTTCTTCTCCAGGATTCGACTGATATCTGCTTGTCACTCCAAGTGCATAAGCGACATCAGGTCTTGTATATATCATCCCATACATGATAGACCCTATCGCCGAAGCATAAGGTATCTTATTCATGCGATCTCTCTTTTTAGGTGTTTTTGGGGAAATTTTCTTGGAGAGATTCACTCCAAAACTCATCGATATGAGTCCTCTCTTGGAGTCGGACATTCCAAATCTCTTTAGCATCTTTTCAATGTACACTCCTTGGGTCAAGCCGAGTATCCTTTTAGATCTATCTCTATAGATCTTTATCCTAAATATGTAGGATGTTTCTCCCAAGTCCTTCATGTAGAATTATTTAGATAACTATATCTTTACTAATTATAGCATAGGTATGTCATTACCTATTAGTAATATATCATCAATATATAGTACGAGGAATGTCACAGTGCTCCCTCTAACCTTCTTTTACACACAAGGTTTATCCTCATTTTTGATAAAATCAAACTCTTTGATTGTCTCATCAAAACGGATGTTCCATCTATGAGAAGCTTGCTTCAATCCATAAATGGATTGTTGTAGCTTATAGACTTGATTATTCCAAGTTTTGAAATAAATCCCTCTGGCTGTATCATGTATACATCCTTTTCTAGTTTCCTATTGAGAAAGGCCGTTTTCACGTCAATTTGCCAGATCTCGTAGTCGTAGTAAGCTGCAATCGCAAGTAAAATTCGAATGAACTTGAGCATAGCAACTGGTGAGAAGATTTCATCATAGTCAACTCCTTGTCTTTGCTTGAAACCTTTCGCCACCAGTTTGGCCTTACAGGTCTCCATCTTGCCATCTGCTCTAGTCTTTCTTTTAAAGACTCATTTACACTGTAACGCCCGAGAAAAACGAACATTTATGTAAATGAATGTTATGTGGTTTTATGGAATAAAACTTTTGTTTTTATCTATTAAATTGAGTAAGCTATTTCAAGGTCGTTCTATGACCTAGAGATATTTGATATGGTTAGTATTCTGGCTACGTGCTAGAAATAATGAATGTGAATTTATAAGACAAAAATAAAAGATTTCTGAGAATAAAAATATTTTTGGGAAAAGATGAAATAGGCACTATTTGACCCTAAGGGTTAGGGTTGGAGACCCTAGACCATTTTGAGAGTTTGGAATCTCAGAATGACATTCTGTCGAAAGATTTGACGGTAATATACCGTGAAAAGTTAAGTTAGCCAAGAAAAGTTTTCTTGGGGGAAAAAGTACGAAAATTACTATTCATCCATTTCTGCTCGGGAATTTATTTTGAAATTCCAAGAAACGCATAATGATAGGATTTCAGGACGAGATGAAATATGTAATAATATTTTATTTATGGCTCACGAAGTTTTCGCGTAGGGACTTAGAACCTAAGTGTTAGAGAAAGTGAAAATCAAAGATTATTTGATTAAGTATAATAATGATTATTATACGAAAAGAATACGCGTATAATACAAGGTATTCTACGAGAATAATACGGAGAGAATACAAGAAACTATACGACGTAGAATACTAATTTTATACGAAGTAAATACAATAAAATGAATTGAATTAGAAATAAAATTTAATAAGTTAATAATTTAACCCGTGGGTCGAACCAATGGGTAAACGGGTGGGGGAAACCCATAAGCAAACCCATGAGCATGTGGAATCACAAGAGAAGACATGGGTGGGCATGTGCTAGCACATGCTAGCATATGGGCTTCACATGGGGTAAACTTGGTGGGAAAGAAATCTTAAGGAGGTGGCCAAACTTGGGGCCAAAACAAAGTTAAGGAGGTTGGACCTAAATTACCATTCTACCCTAAGTCTTGCCAAGGCTATAAATAAGGAGCTTGCTAGTTCATTTGTTGGTTGATAGAATTGATAACTTATTGAGAGAGAAGAGAGAGAGAGCTAAGAGCAAAAGAAAGAGAAGCTAGCTTGTGCCTTTGATAACCATCGAGCAAACAAGAAGTAAGAAGGTTGCTAATCTCTTGATCACTCAAGAACAACCAAAAACACAAGAGGTATAGTGTTTAAGCCTTAAACTTCAACTTCCTTCAATACCTAATTGATAGAGAAGTGAATTGGTGGAGCATGCATAATGAGAAGTAATAAGGATGACCTAGTAGTGAACTTAAAACACTTATATGCCATGAAGGAATAAATCATAATAATGGATTAAGGACTAATGATAAACTTATGAGAGTTATGGGAATTGAAATAATAAGCATGTGAAACCATTAAAACCTAGATGTTTGTAATGGTTAGAATCACTAAGGGATGACCAAGGGATAGATTCCATTCGATTTAACATAAAAATATCAATGAATGAAGATTAGGCGAAAATTACGCGATTAGACGATAATCGTCGAAAAAGTATTTTTCTCGTAATAGAAGTCAAAAAGTCGTCGTGTGAAGCCGAAAACATTGGTTTTCAATTGTAACACGTGTAATTAGGTAAATAAGACTTGCGGGAGTAAGAACGAACCAATTCTGACTTAAAACGAAGAATTGAGCGTCGAACGTTTAACGAAAATGTAAAAATGGACTAATCAGCAAATTTCTCGCCGACAGATTCAGAAATGAATTCTGACTTGATAGGATGATAGAGCATATCATTTGTGAACTTTTGGCTTTGAAACGAGCCAATTCCGAGTTGTAACGGTTACGTTACGAGCTTGGGAATTTCAAAATTTTCAAAGACTTAGAAATTTTTCTGAGTTGCAGTGGTAGCGCCGCAGCGCCACTCTGGGGAGAAATCTCTAGAGGGGTAGCGCCGCAACCCCACTCCAAGAGGAAAATCTGGCACCGCAGCGCCAGCATGGCAGAAAATTCTGACATTGATAGTAAGTAAATAACCTTTTGCATATTAATTAAGGGGCTAGCAAGTGATGTAATGTAAGTTTTAAACAACATGTTTAACCAAGGATTTTGAGAATTAAACGTTAAATAAAGGTGATGAACTTAAGTTTTAAAAACGTTAACCAAGATTGGGTTAATGAACATTAAATAACTTGGACGAATGTTAACTAGTTAACGATTCGCATAGGTTATATAAGAAGGAGGAGTTAGGCAAATATGGTGTGTATCAACTATGATTACTAATTGGTATACTATATATTATGCTTTGTAGACGTGCTAAAGACTGAGTAGGCCACGCAGAGGTATAAAAGACGCAAAGGCAAGTTTTTCTAACTTCGTTCATACGTTATTATGAATGCAAGTTACCTAACTCTTGTATTAACGATATGTTATGCAAGTTTTCATGAACTCTTGTCTGTACGCGAGGTTGGACATGTTGTCATTATGCATGGTTGCCTATGCATGAACAGTCATTGAATAGTCGGTGCCATTTGATTCGGCTAGATGCATATGTAAGTATTTTGATTGATTTTCATAATCTTTCAAAGTATTCTTGATGAGCTATCCTATGTCAATTGCTTTGGTAAGAATTTAGAGTAAGACCTGAGTATGAATACACAAAGGTTTTAAAGGTCGTTAATTCGATGGGCACTGAAAGTGTCGTACAGCTTAAACATGAAAATGTTTAAGGATAGAACGTTGATCAATGCAGAGTACTACAGGCTGATCACCTGGACGTGCTCGTAAGTAAGGGCGAGCATACGGCCTTAGTGCCGGGATGTTCTTTTATGCTTGATCGAAGCATGTGATGTTTATGGTCTAGGACCAGCTCAGATTCTTAAGTGACTTTGTGTCCTTAAGAATGATTTTAAAGGAACTCAAAACATTAATTTGATTATTCCTACAGTTTCATAACTATCGTACAATTATGGAAGATGAAAACATATGATTCTTGATTTTGTGATTGAAAAATAAAATGTTAAACTTGTTGAGCTAGTTATGCTCACTCTTGCTTAAACTAAATGTTTTCAGCTAGGAGCTAGCGGACTGAATGATCTGGTAAGGTCAAGGGCGAGACCCAGATGGATATTTAGTTATCCTTGTAACCATATAGTAGTATTGTTGTAATAGATGATATAATGACACCAAATGAATGTAAAGGTTATACGAACTTGGGAAGGGATTACTATTCTGTAACATTTAGTAAACTCATACTGGTTATTGAAGTCTTTTAGTTGAATGTATGAGTAAACATTAGCATCGTGAAGCACCATATCCAAGGTTTTGAAGGTACCCGGATTTGGGGACGTCACATACACCCTATAGGCACTATGCCTTTAGGTGGTTTAACCAAAGTCCACAATTGGTTTTCATACATGGAGTCCATTTTAAATTTCATGGCGGTTTACCATTTCTCTGTGTATTTACTACTCATTGCCTCATCGTATGTAACTGGATCATCATCCTTTATGATGCGTACCTCTTCATCATCTTCTATGATGAATCCATAACTTTTAGGTATCTTTGTTACTTTTCCAAATTTACGAGTTAGCTGTGGTATAGAAGATATTTCTACTTGGACAGGTTCATCCAGTTGATATGTAGTGGTTTATGGTTCTTGAACTTCATTAAGATCCATTTTCCTCCCACTAGCCCCTTCGAGAATAAACTCTTTTTCCAAGAAGGTAGCATGTTTGGCAATAAACACCTTTTGTTCTGTAGGATTGTAAAAATAGTATCCTAAACTTTTTTAGGATAACCCACAAATCAGCACTTATCAGATCTTGTCCTAAGCTTATCATTCTGAAACTTTTTCACATAAGTTGTGTTGAAGTTGGAAAAAAATTGCGGGTTGAGTTGGACCCGAATCTTTCCCTCTTCCTAAGTTTGTCTACCCTTATTCTTTTTATTGTGAAAAAAAGGTTTTGAAGGGTGTAGAAACTTGAAATTTAGTTTTCCTGTTACTAACACTGTAGGAGGGCAAGACTGTCTTTTCAAATCAACCCCGGTCTCAATACCGGGCCATCAACTCAACCCCGATCTCAATACCGGGCCAACAAATCAACCCCGGTCTAAATACCGGGTCATCAAATCAACCCCGGTCTCAATATCGGACCATCAACTCAACCCCGATCTCAATATCGGGCCATCAAATCAACCCCGGTCTCAATACCGGGCCATCAAATAAACCTATGTCTCAATATCGGGCCGTCAAATCAACTCCGGTCTCAATACCGGGCCTCCAACTCAACCCCGATCTCAATATCAGATCGTCAAATCAACCCCGATCTCAATATCGGGCCATCAACTCTACCCCGGTCTCAATACCGGGTCAACAAATCAACCCTGGTCTCAATATCGGGCAATTAAATCAACTCCGATCTCAATACCGGGCCGTTAAATCAACCCCGATCTCAATACCGGGTCGTTAACTCAACCCCGGTCTCAATACCGGACCATCAAATCAATCTCGGTCTCATTATCGGGCCATCAGTTCAACCCTGGTCTAATTATCGGGTCATTAAATCAAACCCAATCTCAATACCAGGCCGCCAACTCAACCCCGGTCTCACTACCGGACCATCAAATCAACCCCGGTCTAAATATCGGGCCATCACCTCAACCCCGGTCTCAATACCGGGCGATCAAATTAACCCCGGTCTCAATACCGGGCCGTCTAATCAACCCTGTCTCAATACCGGGCCATCAGCTCAACCCCAGTCTTAATACCAGGCCATCAAATCAACCCCGGTCTCAATACTGGGCCATCATATCAACCCCGATCTCAATATTGGACCATCAACTCAACCTTGGTCACAATATCGGGCCATCAAATCAGCCCCGGTCTAACATTGGGAGGTACAGGTCAGCCCCGGTCTCAACCCGAGAAGTATAGGTCAGCCCCGGTCTCAACACGGGAAGTACAGATCAGCCCCGGTCCAAACTCAGGAGGTATAGGTCAGCCCCGGTCTCAACCCGGGAGGTACAGGTCAGCCCCGGTCTTAACCCATGAAGTATAGGTCTGCCCCGATCTAAACTAGAGAAGTACAGGTCAGCCCCGGTCTCAACCCAGGAGATACAGGTCAGCCTCGGTCTCAACCCAGGAGGTATAGGTTAGCCACGATCTCAACCCAGGAGGAACAAGTCAGCCTCGGTCTTAACCCGGGAGGTACAGGTCTGCCCCGATCTCAACCCAGGAAGTACAGGTCAGCCTCACCCAAGAGGTACAGGTCAGCCCTGGTCTCAACCCAGGAGGTACAGGTCATCCCCGATCTCAACCCGGGATGTACAGGTCAGCCCCGATCTCAACCCGGATGTATAGGTCAGCCCCGATCTCAACCCGGGAGGTACAGGTAAGCCCCGGTCTCAACCCGAGAGGTACATGTCAGCTCTAATCTCAACCCGGGAAGTACTGGTCAGCCCCAGTCTCAACCCGGGAGGTACAGGTCAGCCCTGATCTCAAATTGGGAAGTACAGGTCAACCCCGGTCTCAACCCCGAAAGTATAAGTCAGCCCCGGTCTCAACCCGGGAGGAACAGATTAGCCTCGATCTCAACCCGGGAGGTACAGGTCATCCCCGATCTCAACCTGGGAGGTTCTGTAAACTTCAGAAACAATCCTGAAGCATCACAACATCTCCAGAGGAAAACTTGGAGGGACCAAGTCAGCCTCAGAGACAACATTGAGGACAAACAGACTTGAATGAGATCCAAATCTTGGAAACAACCTAGGAAGTCAACCGAAGGCCATGCCAACACTGAAGGCAACCACAGGAGGGGCAAAATGGTCATTTTACCAACTCTAAGCTGATTCAGTCAAAATCAAGCCGAATTGATGCCACCAAGGTCAGAACGAACCATAACATTGATCCCGAGTGCAAACAGCGCAAGATAGCTCAACGAATAAACTACGGGGAATCGAAGACCTGGTTATGAACCCATCTTCCTGGACTCAGAAAATGTTTTATCCAATGCCATTGTGACACTCTCGGCGAGGGTTTTCTGAAAAGTTATAGCACGCCTCAAACGGACGCTCCGATCAAAAGTTAGAAAGTTTTGAATCTAACATCGCATTGCTCGGAGTGCACGTACTTTGATGCAATGGAACCCGCCATGTGGGCCCTGCAATGTGGAGCCACAACTCTACCTGCGCTAGCAGCAGGTAGAGTGGAGGCTCCTGGGTCTATATATATGTGGTGACCCCCAGCTCATTTAAGAATTCAGAAACGCTCTGAACCTTTGCCCGTTTGGTTTTTCAGTCAATTTCTTGTCTTCCAAACCCAAATTTTTTCTCTCTAACACATAGATATACCAATATACTATCACATATCAGAAAATAACCGGTAGATTTGGATGTTTAAAGCCTACGATTTAGCAAAAAGCCCGTGTAGCAGTCTATTATGAGTATTTTTACGATCAGAAAGTTATTATTACTTCTTTACACTTTTATACACTTGCATATCAAGTTTCGTTTTCTAAATATGCCGAGAACTCAGTTCTGTTGCTGTTTTTGGTAACCTTTGGTACATTTTAGTACCTAAACGCATTTTCTGACATTTCTACAACTCGGATTGACTATCCGTCGCTTCCAACAACTTTTATATACTTGCATCTTCGTATTAAGTAACTTCACCGGACTGGGTTATCTTTCCAGTTTAGGTGGATATTTTTTGCATATATTTAACTGTATATATACTAACTTTTCAATTTTGTTAAGCCCGGATGTCAAATCCGCGGTAGTTTAATACTTTTATATATATATATATATATGTGCATATATAAGCAACATTCACCACACTGGGTTATCTTTCCAGTCTTGGTTTACTACTTTTCTGTCTATATATATATATATATATTTACATTACAGTTCAGCCTGGATCGTTCTATGGCCTTTTTAATGCTTTTATATATATATATATATATATATATATATATATATATGCATATATAAGAAAAATTCACCACACTGAGTTATCTTTTCAGTCTTGGTTGACTACTTTTCTGTCTATATATATATATATATTTACATTCCAGTTCGACCTGGATCATTCTGTGGCCTTTTTACTGGTTTTGCACCATTCACCATACTGGGTTATCTTCCCAGTCTTGGTTTAACTACTTTTCTGTCTATATATATATATATATATATATATATTTACTTTCCAGTTCGGGCCTCGGAGTGAAAACCCACTGTCCTTTACTGTTTTTCTATATATATTTCAATTCTGTTCAGCCTGGATCATTCCGTGGCTTTTACATCTTTTTGTAAATATATATATATATATTTATTTACTTTCCAGTCCAGGCACAGGCGTGAAAACCCATCGCCCTTTTTACAGCTTTTATATATATATATTTACATTCTGTCCAGCTTGGATCATTCCATAACATTTATACAGCTTATATATATATATATATATATATATATATATATATATATTTGTATTTCAGTCCGGGCACCAGTGTGAAAACCCATCGCCCTTTACAGCTTTCGTATATATATATTTCTTTACTCATTTTTATTAAATTATTACTTTAAATATTCATTTGATATGAATCGGCACTGACATTTCTACGGGCGAACTAGATTTATTTAAATCTCGACAATTCTAGCTTTCAAATGGTTCAAAATAGGTCCAGGCGGAACCGGGAAGCTAGAATGACTGAGATTTCTTTAAATCTAGTGTTTTTTCTAGTTTTAGTTGTAAAAGCTACCTCGCGACCCTTAGATCGTTATCTAGTGGGAATGAGATGCTTCGGCCAGGTGCTAACCAGGATTTACTGATGAATCCTTGGTTCTGGAAATATTTAGATATATTTCTATACAAATTTGAGCTGTGCAGGTTTATTGGCCTCCCTATGTGAGCCTAGGAATCGTGGGATTCATGATCAAATAAATCAGAATTTGATTATCACGATGGACAAACTCCACTTTACAAATGTACCCTACCAATTTTTATGTAAAAATGTATATACAAAAAGCCTTAAAACGGTTATCCGAATTTAAGGTTTCAACATAGTGAAAATATGATTTGTCATGTCAGAGTTCCTCCGATGGCTATCATGCTCATGAGGAGACCGACACTTGTATATATGTTGTGGTTGAGGATGCTTCGCAGCCCAACAATCACCATTCAAATTGAGCCTTAAGGAAGAAAGGATAAAATTGAAGTACCGATATGATTCAATTCCTATGTTAGCGTAAGGGTTTGAAAACCTTCTTTCAAAACATCATTTTAATAATCTTATCGAAAAAATAAGCTTTTGCAAATCAAATCAAACACTTTTGCAAATCAAATCAAAGACTTTTTGCAAATCAAATCAAACCCTTCATATATAGGTTCAACGATGCATAGACATGCTTTCAATCAAAACATCGGCATAATTTTCTTACAGCATTCACACACACATTGCAGATTTAAAAGGGACATATTGAAAAGATGCGGTACCATATTTACACCGGAGTTGTGGGGTTCCTAACACCTTCCCCACACTTAACCAAGCCCCCGAACTCAAAACTTTGTTTTCAAAGATCAAGTTTCGACAGTGTCCAACAATTGGGCCTCTTTTCAAACAAAACTCGGTTGAGTTGGTACAACTATTTTAAATCTACCAACTGACGACTATGTAAAACGTTCAATCGTCGACATGATACATGTTGGCCTTTTCCTAAAAAACCCTTCAAAACCTTTTTCATAATAAAAAGAGTAAGGGTAGATATAACTTAGGAAGGGAGAAAGATCCGCGTTGTGACCCGATCCGCGGATTTTTTCTCAACGTCGACAAAGGATTTTTTTAGGAAAAGGCCAACATGTATCATGTCGACGATTTGAGCATTTTACAGAGTCGCCAGTTGGTAGATTTGAAATGGTTATACCAACACAACCGAGTTTTATTTGAAAGGAGGCCCAATTGCTGGACACTGTCAAAACTGAATCTTTAAAATCGAAGTTCTATGGTCGGAGGCTAGGTTAAGTGTGGGGAAGGTGTTAGGCACCCCACAACTCCCATGTAAACACGGTGCCACATATTTTCAATATTTTCCTGTTAAATCTACAATGTGTGTGTGAATGATAGAAGAAATTGGGTCTATGTCTGATTAATTGGAAGCATGGACATGCTTCATTGAACCTATATACGAAGGGTTTGATTTGGTTTGCAAAAGTCTCTCTTTTAGATAAGATTATTAAAATGATGTTTTAAAAGCAGGTTTTCAAACCCTTACGCTAACATAGGAATTGAAACACATCGATACTTCAGTTTTATCTTTTTAGCCTTTAGGCTCAATTTGAATGGTGATTGTCGGGCTGCGAAGCATCCTCGACCACAACATATATACAAGTGTCGGTCTTCTCATGGGCATGACAGCCATCAGAGTGACTCTGACACGACAAACTATTATTCTCATTATATTGAGACCTTAAACCCGGATAACCGTTTTAAGGTCTTTTGAATGTACATTTTACAAAAAAACTGGCAAGGTACATCTGTAAAGTGGAGTTTGTCCATCATGGGAATCATACTCTGATCAGTTTGATCATGAATCTCACGATTCGTAGGCTCACAAAGAGAAGCCAATAAAACCTTCACAGCTCAAATATGTACAGAAATATATATTTACATCTAGATGTCACCAGAACTAAGGATTTATCAGTAAATCCTAGCTCGCATGTAGTCGAAGCGTCACGTTCCCACTAGATAGCAATCTAAGGGTCACGAGGTTGCTTTCAGAAAATGGACTGCTACACGGGTTTTTTGCCAGATCGTAGGCTTTAAACGTCCGTTTTTATCGGTTAATTATTGATATGTGGTAGTATATAAGTATATCTACGTGTTAGAGTAATAAAATTTGAGTTTGTAGTACAAGAGTTGGGCTGAGAAACCAAATGGGCAGAGGTTCAGAGTATTTTTCTATATAAAATTAGCTGGTATAAACACGGTGGAAGCGGCTCTACCTGTGATAGTCATAGGTAGAGGTGAGGTTCCACGTGGCAGGGCCCATGTGGCGGGTCCCGTTGCATCAAAGTACGTGCACTCCGAGCAATGCGACTGTCAAATTCGAAACTTTCTAACTTTTGATCGGAGCGTTCGTTTGAGGCATGCGATACCTTTCCGGAAAGCCCTCACTGAGAGTGTCGCAATGACAATGGAGTAAACCTTTTTCGAGTCAAAAAAAATGGGTTCATAACCAGGTCTTCGATTCCTCACAATTTGTCCGTTGAGTTATCTTGTGCTGTTTCCACTCAGGATCATTGTTGTGGTTTGTTCTGACCTTGGTGGCATCAAATCGGCTCAATTTTGATAGAATCTGCTTTAAGTTGGTAAAATGACCATTTTGCCTTTCCCGGGGTTGCCTTCAGTGCTAGCATGGCCTTCGGCTGATTTCTCAGGGTTGTGTCTGAGGTTTTGATCCCAGCCAATTTTATTTGTCCTCAAGGTTGTCTCTTAGGCTGACTTGGTTCTTCCAGGTTTATCTCTGGATATGATGTAAGGCTTCGGGGTTGTCTCTGAAGTTGACTTGGCTTCCCAGATTGTGACCGGAGCTCGACCTGACCTCCCGGGTTGAAACTGGTGCTGACCTGTACCTCCCGGGTTGAGATTGGGGCTGGCCTGTACCTCCCGGGTTGAGATCGGGGTTGACCTTTACCTCCTGGGATGAGATCGGGGTTGACCTGTACCTCCCGGGTTGAGACTGAAGCTGACTTGTACCTCCCGGGTTGAGACCGGGGCTAATCTGTACCTCCCGGGTTGAGATCGGGGTTGACCTCTACCTTCCGGGTTGAGACTGGGGTGACCTGTACTTCCCGGGTTGAGATCGGGGCTAACCTATACTTCCCAGGTTGAGACCGGGGCTGACCTATACCTCCCAGGTTAAAATTGGGGCTGACCTGTACCTCCCAGGTTGAGACCGGGGCTGACTGTACCTCCAGAGTTAAGACCGGGGTTGTCTTGTATCTCTTGGGTTGAGACCGGGGTTGACCAGTACCTCTCAGGTTGAGGCGGGGGATGACCTGTACTTCTTGGGTTGAGACCTGGGTTGACCTGTACTTCCCGGGTTAAGACCGTGGTTGACCTGTACCTCCCGGGTTGAGACCGGGACTGACCTGTACTTCCCGGGTTGAGACCGGAGCTGACCTGTACTTTTTGGGTTGAGACCGGGGCTGATCTGTACCTTCCGGGTTGAGACCGAGGCTGACCTGTACTCCCCGGGATGAGACCGGGGCTGACTTGTACTTCCCGGGTTGAGACCGGGGTTGAGTTGTACTTCCTGAGTTGAGACCAGGGTTGAGTTGAAATAGACGGTTTTGCCCTCCTGCAGGGTTAGTAACATGAATGCAAAAAATTTGAGTGTCTATAACAGAACTAAAGAAAATTTTGAGTGTCTACAAGTTGGACATCCCCAAATCTTAACATGATTATGACTAGGTTTCCTCCCTATCCACATCTCATATGAAGTCTTTGGTACGGATTTTGAGGGGACCTTATTTAGTAGATACGCAGCCATCTCTAGGGCAACATTGCCCCAGAATGATATTAGAAGATCGGTGAAACTTATTATGGACCGCACCATATCTAATAAGGTACGATTTCTCCTTTCAAATACTGCATTAAACTGTGGTGAACCATGAGGTGTCCATTGTGAGAGGATACCATTATCTTTAAGATGTTTGAGAAACTCATTGCCTAAATATTCACCTCCTCGATACGATTGAAGAATTTTAATACTTTTGCCAGTTTGTCTCTCAACTTCACTTCTGAATTCTTTGAACCTTTCAAATGATTCGTATTTGTATTTCATCAAATACACATATCCAAATCTCAAATGATAATCAGTGAAGATAATGAAATACGAATACCCTCCTCGTGCATTTATTGTCAAAGGTCCACATACATGTGTGTGTACCAACTCTAACAATCCTACAACTCTCTCTTCATGTCCACTAATTGGAGATTTAGTCATCTTTCCCATGAGACAAGATTCACAAGTTACATATGATTTAAAATCAAATGGCTCTAAAAGCCCATCTTTATGCAACTTGTTTAGTCTTGTTTCATTGATATGACTGAGTTTGCAATGCCATACAAAGGTATGATTCACATAATCCCTTTTCCTTTTATTAGTTTGTTCCATTTGCAAAATATTTTCATGTAAGTCAAGTACATACAATCCATCAATTAATCTACCAGTTCCATACAAAACATTCTTATTATAAATCGAACAACTATTGTTCTTTTTTATAATATTAAAACCTTCCTTGTCCAATAATAGAATAGAAATAATGTTTCTTACAAGAATTGGAACATAATATAAATTTATTAAATTAATTGATTTTCCCGATGGTAGTAAAAAACAATAAGTCCATACGGCTAATGCAGCAACCTTTGCTCTATTCCTACAATTTCTCTTCCAATGTCCCGACTTGTTGAAGTGAAAGCAAACCCCTTTGCTATCGGCATCAGTCTTTTTCTTGTCCTTTGGTTTTGCCTTTCCTTTTGCCTTTTTGGAATTTTTCTTATTTTCAAAAGATCTTTTAGCCCTCTTCCGCTTCATAGAAGAGTCATCTACAAGCAACACATGGTCTTTCTTCAATAAAAAATGACTCTCAGCTGTTTTCAACATGTTAAGCAATTTAGGTAAATTGACATCTAGCTTGTTCATGTGAAAGTTCACAACAAATTGTGAAAAGGAGTCAGGGAATGATTGCAAGATCAAACCTTGACTTAACTTACCATCCATGATAAAAACCAACTGCTCTAATTGTTCAATCAAATTCATCATCTTTATGACATGTGCTTGCACTATAGTGCCATTGGTCATCCTAGATTAGAAGAGCACTTTAGATATTTCATATCTAGCCGATCTACTTTGCTCACCATAAAAATCCTTAAAGTGCAAAAGCATAGCCAATGCATCCATTTTCTCATGTTGAAATTGTAACTCATTACTCATAGATGCTAACATGATGCACTGAGCCACCTGTGCATCATCCTGCCACTTTCTAAAAGTAGCTAGTTCTTCCTCGGATGCTTCTTCTGCAACAGTTGCAGGTACAAGCGAGTTAAGGACATAAGCCAACTTTTCAGCTGTGAGAACAATTCTCAAGTTCCTTAACTAGTCTAAGCAATTTGGTCCGGTTAATTTGTTTACATCAAGTATGCTTCGCAGTGATAGTGAATTAGCCATTTGTAAAATTCTGCAAGTAAATTTAATTTAACAACATTAGTATGCATTCTTTTATTAATCACCAGATTAATGTCTTTATTAAAATGGTGTCTCCCACTATTTCTTTAAACTATATAACCCTCTTTAAATATATAGTTCGACAGATTTTGTATTGGTGACTTTGTAAAATCTGCTTAGTGAGAAAGGATCCAATTGCAATTAATATATAGCCTTGTGTGTGCACAAAAAACTACATATTTATTCAAAAGGTAGACAACTCTTGTCGATTATATCATCATGTAATTCCTTTATTTATTTTGCCTCTTAGATCATAATGGTCAAGTGTGTGCACATTCAAACTAAAATGATCTAAGTTAAGTTAGACCCAACATTTCCATATAAGAAAAGAGAAAAATGCAGTCCTTATGTGTGCATAAAAAAATGGTATTGTTCAATTCTTTATAAACATCAAATGTAATAAAGTAACATCTCAATTATTTAATATTTGCCTTGTGTGTGCACAACAAACTTATATTAAATTTTCGATACTCTATCGCTTTACAATTCTAGAAGGCTACGTTCGACATTCTCCAATGTTTTTGAACGTACTCAACTTAATATATTATCTTTGAGGGTTTTTGTTATTAATTAGTCTCATCTTAATTAGTGCGCATTCAAATATATATATAGGCATACGCGTCATATAAAATATACATCAACATGTATAATATATATATATATATATATATATATAATATAATTAGCATGCATATGTATAATACTATATTCTACTTGGGATGATTATGGACATAATTCTAATTTGGTTCATTGGAGCCACCATGAACCAAAATGTTAAACCTATGGTGCAAGAATAAAACATAAGAATATAACTATTGCATAACGCTCCTTCTCTTCGTTTCCAATTTCTTGAACAATTCTATACTATCATATTACAATCTATTTATAAAACATAAACAATGATCAACAGGTAAGGAGAGATAGATAGGAGGGAGATAGAATTTACATCAGAATATTAGAAAGGCGAGCTACGCATACGCTATTTATAAAAAACACATTCATTCAAGCATCCATTAAAATTAAATCCAATCACATTGGTCAATGGTCCATAATTATCCCCTATATTATCATACACATCATCATATGCATCAATATAATAAACATTCAGTATATATGTTGATTTCATTTAATGAGTAATAAAACTTTTGCTAGAAATCCAGTTTTTGAAACAAAACAAAAACACCTTTTATTTTAATCAAAAACCAAATTAAAATAAACTCTTTTATTTTTAACAACTTGGAATCCAATTCCAATTCAAAATAAACACTTTTATTTTAATACCATTTCAATTCAAAAATAAACCTTTTATTTAATTGAAATATTTTAAGAAAAATAAAAATTTTCAAAGCCGGGCGCGACCACACCCAGTTTGAACTGAGTAACAGCGCGGCCGCGGTGCACCTCTAGATCTGGATTTTGACAGAAGGCGTGGCCGCGCTGTGTGGCAGAATCCCATAGTGAAGTCTTTTGCCTAGAAAATCAGTTCTGAACCCATATCAACACACATATTGGATCAATAACAATTAATGATTTACATAAGGAGGCTCTGATACCATTGTATGTTTGCTAAAATGTAATAAAAGCATTCAATCTAATTGAAATAACAGCGGAAGCATGCATAATAGCAATTTAAAATTTAAACAATCCTATGTCTAGCCTTATGTAAACATCATTAATTGAGAAAGGATAAAGACATACCTTTGAAGCGTGTCAGCCATTGATGAAGACTTCAAATTAAATCTTTGCACCTTCACAATCTCTCCAATCTCTGGATCACATGTTCATTATAAAATATATGCCCGCCCAAGAGGCATCCACAAGGAGTAATTGATTGAAAAATTAATTTAGACTCAACTAGGTCTTGGATGACTAATCCTAATTCTTACTTTTCTAACAACTTATGGTTTTGAAAGTATCTTCTAGAAAGAAGCAAGATACATGTGCATTAGTCTTTCTCACAATAAGACTCCTCTTATTTAAAGACTAACTCTAACCCTTAACCCTTAAGGAATTGAGTTTTAATTTAATTTCCAATCTAATTAGGAATTAGATAAAATAATAATAATAATAATAATAATAATAAGACTCCTCTTATAAATTTACAATCTAGTATTTCTCCAAATACTTAATTATAAATATTAGAATTTCTCCAAATACTATATTATTATTATTTATTTAATTTAATAATATTAATAATAATAATCATAAGATGACTAATCTTATTAATTTATAATATTAGTATTTCTCTAAACAATTAATTTTAAATCTTAAGCTATTTAATTTATTACACTAATAAATTAAATATACTTAATTTATTATTATTAAGCCAATCAATTCTAGAATCATATTTTTCATTTTTGTGGTGTGACCCTCTAGGTTTAATATTAAGCCAGTAGTAGAATAAATAAATTAGAATAATTCTAATATTATTTATAATGAATCAAACTCCTTTAATTCAAACATAAATAAATAATATTTATTTTACATCATGAGTGACACCTTATAAATAATGTATCATGATTATCCGGATAATATGAATTCAACGTTAATCACAAAGATTATCACAAAAAATACAAATAACCTATTCTATGAATAGTTACCATATAATTCAATCCTTCTACCGCACAATGTCCAAATCAAATATAAAACATGGAATTACTGTCAAGTTTTATTTATTTGATTATATTTATTTCGATTCTAAAATGCACAACAATAATTAATGTCAATTAGAAACTCCTTTCTAATTTCTATTCACCCTGGCCAGAAATTTTCATGTTGTCACTTTATCTAATCACATATGACATTCTCTCCCTTTACTGAAAGTAGTAGATCCTTTGTTGATCATTCACATATCTCCATATATACTTTATTATATTCGAGCATACTCTATGACATACTCAACAGTATTAAGGAATATGCCAAAACATAATTCAGTTTATATAAGATACTATGATGATCTCAAGTCCAAGGATCACTTGTATTATTAACACTTTAAGAACTCCTATTGTACATGAAGTAAAACTCTATTAGGGTTCCTATATACGTCACGTTTAGTGAATTTATTTTTCAATAAGCACCTACATACTTACTTTAGTGGCTCCACACAAATGATCATGAGATCAATCATTCTTTTTAAAAGAGCACGCATAGTATGTACTAATTTATCTGATATCAGTAATCCCACATTAGTGATCCAATGATTAGAACATTTTAGTTTTGAGCTATTATAGAATTTAGATCTCATTAGCATGATCAACATCATGATTCTAAAAGCTTTGCTCAATAATTATGGGTTTATCACATTTATTAACTCAACTAATTAATATGGATAAATAATGTCTTTTATAATATAAACTATCTTATTAATAAATGAATACGATTACAAAGTAAATGCTTATTACATCTAATGTAATTGACTTGAGGGCATACTACTTTCAGATGGGTGTTGGCAAAACCCTAATTTCTATCTCTATAGAATATGTAAGTACTCTCCCAATTCTTGGAAGTTTGACTAACCCCCACCCATAATAAGACTCCTCTTATTTATAAATGTAGGCAACCCTCCTAAACTATTTAAGAATATAGTTTTAATTTAATTAATAAAACTCTTTTAATTAATTGTATTCCTAATCCAATTAGGAAATTATGAGAGTACTTTTATTAATTAATTCCCAAACTCTTTTAGGAATTAAATAATAATAATATTAATACTAATATTAATAATAAGACTTCTATTATTAATTTATGTTTAATATTTCAAAAATATTAATTAATAAATATTAAACTATTTAATTTATTCTATCACCATAGATTGAACTAAATATACTTAACTTATTATTAAGATTATATCATTTACTTATTAAATAAATATTTTTCTTTTATGGTGTGACCCTTTAGGTTTTTCATATTAAACCGGTTGTGAATAAATCAATTAAAAATTTTTAATCTTATTTAAATAAATAAATTAAACTATTTAATTCATTTATATAAATAATATTTATTCTGCAATAAGGGTAAACTCCCTTAGTGATCAACGACTTTTCAGATAATATAGATTTCAACATTAATCTTAAAAGAACCTTTCAACGAATAGTTACTATACAATTCAATCATTCTACCGTACAATGCCCCAATTAAATATAAGACATTAAATTATTTTCAAGTCTTATTTTATTTAATTATATATATTTCGATTAGCAAGTGCACAACTTTAAATAATGCAATTTAAAAACTACTTTCTAATTTTATTTTGTCTTGGCCAATGACTACTAAGTTGTCATTTATCGAATCACATATGACATTCTCTTCTTTTACTAGAAGCGGTAGATTCTTTGTTGATCATTCATTATCTCCCTATACAACTTATTATACCCAAACATACCCTTTGATATACCCTAAGGGTCTTAAGATACATGTCAAAGTATAACTCATCATATACAAGATACTATGATGATCTGAGGTCCAAGGATCACTTGTACTACTATCACTATAGGAATTTTTATTGACAGACTAGTAAAACTCTATTAGGTATTCTTTTAACGAGCCACATTCAATGAACTTATTCTCCAATAAGCACCTACATACTTGTTTTAGTGTCTCCACACACAAATAATTATGAAATCAATCACCCTCTTTCTAAGAGCAAGCAAAGTATGTACCAATCTATCCGGATTCACTAATCCCCCCTTTTTTTAGTAATCTAACGATTAAGAACAGTTTCAGTTTTAAACTATCTAAGAATTTAGATCTCATTAGCATGATCATCATTATGATTATAAAAGTATGGCTAAAATGATGGGTTTATCACATATAATATAACAACACCATGTAGATAAAGTAAAATACCTTTAATAAATAAATTCTTTTATTAATAAAGGAGTAAGATTACAAAGTATATGTTACATCATATCAAATATGATTGGCTTGTGTGCATACAACTTTTAATTTTTTTATTTTTATTTTTATTTTTATTATTATTACTATTATTATTAGTTTAATTCTTAAAAGAGTTTGATAATTAATTAATAAAAGTACTCTCATATATTCCTAATAAGATTAAGAGGCTAATTAATTAAAAGAGTTTAATTAATTATTTCTAATAAGATTAGGAAGCCTAATTAGTTAAAAGAGTTTAATTAATTAAAATGAAACCCTAATCCTAAATAGTTTAGGAGGGTTACCTACATCTATAAACAAGAAAGTCTTATTATAGATTAGGGTTACACAAGTTCCACTCTAACAATTCTAAGAGTTGGGAGAATACACATATTCTATAAAGATAGAATTAGGGTTTTTCCATACACCCATCTTCTCGAATAACTGTTCTTCCATAGTGGATCACCTCTAGAGGCCAAGCGTTTGGGTGGTTAACGTAGATCAAAGGAATGAATCTAACCTGACGAATTTGAGAAGAGCACGAAGGACTAGGACTTAAACTCGTACCTGAGGAAGCTTGATTCTACGAGGGTATGAATCTGATTCTCCTTCTTCTTTGTTTAGATTGATAATTAAGCATAAAGTATGATCATGGTGAGAGTTTGTATAAAATTTTAAAAACTCTCTTTTTCGCACTTTCATTATGTTTATGTTATTTGATTACGTAATTGATAGAATTAGGTTTTTTCCACACACCCATCTTCTTGAATAACTGTTCTTCCTTGGTGGATCATCTCTAGAGGCCAAATGCTTAGGTGGCTAACGTTGATAAAAGGAAGGAATCTAACCCGACGAATTTGAGAAGAGCACGAAGGACTAGCATTTGAACTCGTACCTGAGGAAGCTCGATTCTATAAGGGTATGTATCTGATTCTCATTCTTTGTTTAGATTGATAATTAAGCATAAAGTATAATCATGGTGAGGATTTTTATAAAATTTTAAAAACTCCCTTTTTCGTGCTTTCGCTATGTTTATGTGATTTCATTACATAATCGCGCTATATACAAACCTAACATAACTAAGTCATGATCCATAGTAACTAAATTAAATTGAATATGTGTTGGATAAGTACTTGAACATGTGATATATGCTTATTTGGCAAAGTTATATGTGGAGTTGTATATGTGCATTAATCTCATTATTTAGAACTATTGAGCTGCTTATGCTATTTGTAGGACCATGTGAAAGAAAAAAATTGGACAAGTTGGAAATCAAGTTGAGAAATTTTTGAAAAAGAAAAACGGCCAAAGAGAAACCATGTGGTGGGTTAAGATGGAACGTAAAATCCACTCACCCATAAACACGTACCAATAATTGAGATAGAGCATAAAATGCACTCACTTGAAAAAGGAAAAAGCATGAGAAAGGTGAAATGGATCATAAAATGCATTCACTTGAGAAAGAAAGAAATTGAGGGCTCTGAAAGAAAAAAAAGAATAGCAGAGAAAATGTGTTCTAAGTTCTGAGTTAGTGTGCACGGTTTTTGTTCCATGATAGTTGAGTTGAGTATGTGTGTGGATCATAGGAAGTTTACTAATGTGGATATGGTTTGATTATGAGAAGTTCAATGGTGAAAGATTAAGTTGTTGTTATACATTGATTGATGAGGTGCTAGTCGGATATCTGTCTGTTATTGTTGATATTCATGTTGTGAATTTGAAACCTTCCAAAAGATTGCTTAAATAGAGTTCTTTTGAAAATTAAACTTTTGTTTTACACGAGGACGTGTAAAAGGCTAAGTGTGGGGGAATTTGATAGGTTCACAATGTTCATTGATTTTGATTCCTTTTATTGTGTATATGAGCTTGATAAGGTTGTTTATTAATTTTGGGATTGAAATGGAGCTTAAGTGTTGAAACAGGACAATTTGGAGCTGAGTAAATTAAAAAGGAAGCAAAATCAAAAGTTGAAGGAATTCGCCCCGGCGAATCCAATTTCCCTTCCTAAATCCACCCTGGCGGATACCTCTCTGTTCTTGAAATTATGAATTCGCCCTGGAGAATCCAAACAAGCAAATGAGTTCGCCCCAGTGAATAGCTCTCCGTATCTCAGTATTCACGAATTCGCCCCTGCAAATTAAATAGTGCAATGAATCTACCCCGGTGGATTTAGCGGGAAATTTGGGAAATCTTGGATTTTTGGAAACTTCTCAAGGCAAATCTTGGCAGACTTCTATATGGAATGGGATTAATATTTCTACTAGATTTAGGATCTCTTTTAGATTGGGATTTACTTTCCAAATTGATTTTATTTCTTTATGAAAACTAGGGTTATGATTTGTAATTCCCTTTAGTAATTGGATTTCTAGTTCTCATGGGATTTAGAACTTTGTCTAGCACTATAAATACATTGTAATACTCAGTATTATTCATTCTATATATCATCTACATTGGAATTCAAACCCTTGATTTGGAAGATCAAAATCATGTTTGAACTAATTTCTTTATTTCAGTTCTCAGGGACGTTGAGCCTTATTCATAATTGACCGTTTGATCAAGTTTACTTTTTTTTATTCCTTCTTGCATGAGATTTATTCTGATAATCTGTGTTAATTGATTGCATGATATTCTATCTGATTGATTTAATTAGGCCAGTTAGATTAATCTGATAAATATCATCTGCTAGATTAAGATATAATATTAAGCAAACGATATTGTATTTGATCATAAGTAGCAATTAGTGATGCATGATTGTGGATAAGCTTTTAAATATTGCTAAGATTATTAGGAAGTAAGTTAAATAATTCCTGATTGTGTGATTGTTACTTGAAATAACCTAATTCTCATTCTTCATGTTTCTCTTATATTAAATCTAGACTTATAGTTCTAGGTTGTATTATAGTTAAGGTTTATTGGGACGATTATTACTTTAAATTTACAATATAAGGAGAATTTCGAATAATTAGAAATTGCCATTAACTAGGATTATTAGTCTCATTGAAGGGAAAATATTGCTTAAACTTGATTAATCCATAATTATGAAAAGGTGAAACTGAACTGTAGAACTGAAGTCTTTTACTCATTGATTACTCATATTACTTATTCTTTGTTTTCATTAAATTAGTTAATCAACTTAAAATCCCCTTTTTATTGGAAACAATTGGATAAATATTAAATAATACACTTTATGTGGGATTGGCCTTTGCTTGTTACTATACTACTTTTTGTGTTAATAGAGTAGAATTAAGGTATTAATTTAGGAGTGTCAATGATAGCTCCCAGTCTTAGTGACTGAACTAGGGTCAGAGTGACCTGGTCTTAGTGGCCGAAATACCGAGACTTAGTGACAACCGATTTAATATGGAGAACCTAAAGGGTCACACCATAAAAGGAATAATAATTATTTAAGAAGGTATTGACATAATCGTAATAATGCATTAAGTGTAATTAATTTAATCTATGGCAATAGAATAAATTAAATAGCTTAATGTTTATTATTTAATATTTTAGAAATATTAAATATAAATTAATAAGAGGAATCTTATTAATATTATTATAATTATTATTATTTCTAAAGGAGTTTATTAATTAATTTAATATTAGTACTCTCATTTATTCCTAATAAGATTAGGAGACAAATTAATTAAATGAATTTAATTAATTATTCCCAATATGGTGGGAAACCTAAATTAATTAAAGGAGTTTAATTAATTAAATGAAATCACATGTTTAATAGGATTAGAACGGTTGACCAATATATATAAGAGGAGTCTTATAATAGATATCTGTTGATGCAATTCCAATTGTTGTAGAGTACTCCTTTTCTATAGAGGATAGAAAACTAAGCCAACCACCTTCCTTCCTGATAATTCATTTTCCTTGGTGGATCACCTCTAGAGGCCAAATACTTGGGTGGCTAATGTTGATCAAAGGAAGGAATGCAACTCAAAAATTCAAGGAGATCACGAAGAACAAGAAGTTGAACTCAATCTTGTGGAAGCTTCGTTCTACAAGGGTATGATTCCCGAACTTCTTATTTGTCGTTTTAAATTAATAATTTGCATAAAGGATGATCCGGGTAATGGTTTTGTAGAAAATTTTTTAAACTCTGATATACCATGCTTCCGCTAATTTTTGCAATTTAATTGCGGCACGATTTCGTACAAACCCAACATTCCAAGTCATAGAACATACCAACACTACAATTACAGAAGCTGAAGCTACAAAGCCAGATATAAAGATTTCAGTATCAGTCAAGAAGGTTGCAAGAATTCTCAATTCTAATTATGAGAAATTCTTCATTTACAAGGAAGTAGAACAAGATCAATCACTTCAAAAGAATGGCCAGCAGAGCTTAGGATCTTTGTTCTCTCTCAAACAAGTGAGCTAAAAGAATGCTCAGAAACTTTGATCTTTGATAAGCTTAAGAAAAGAAGATTGAAGTAGAAAGGGAAGATTCAAGTCAAAATGAGGCATAGAATCAAGTGACAGGTCAAGAAAGAAGATCATGTCTATGCCTATTAGTTGAAGCTAGACCAGTAAAGGTCATAGACTAAGGCGTGTTATCAAAAGATGATCGTTGACCAGATCAAAATTCATAGATTAAACGCTATGTCATCAGGCTACCCTATAATAGAAAAATTCAAAACGGTCAAGCTGAAGGAAAGTGATGCTCACACTCTTAGAAGGAAAGTGAACCTTGGAAGTTGATATATAACAAATGTGGAGTTACAACTTTTAAAGTGATGTGCAGTCAATTATTTTCTGGCACATGTCCCTCTGTTCAAAATTAGAGGTAATTGATGTAAAATCATTTCAAATTATAAATCTTACCTTTCCTATCAGCCGTCTAAGTCTATCCTATATAAAATCTATATGTGATCAAACTCTAAGCTATCAATCTCTGTAAACCATCAATCTCTCTAAACTTTTAAATTTCTAAACGTCTTAAACCTTCTAGTTATCTCAAAATTTCAAAAACCTCCAGAAACAAATCTCTTACCAATCCAGACACATTTCTATCTAATATTCGTCCACAACCAATTCCTTGAAATGGAAAACGTTCAAGTCATAAAAGGTATCCAACTTTTGTTTGACAAGTTTGATTCTTCAAAAAAGAAGTTCAAAGACATTCTCAAAATCGTAAAGGAAGTTGGGTTCTAAGAATGTTTGGGATCTAACACCATGGTATGCATTGATTTGGTAAAAGAGTTCTTTCTAAACGTCAGGGTAAATGATGATGTTTTGTCTACAAAAGTAAGAGGAGTTAATTTGAAGGTAAGGGCTGCAGAAATCAACAAGTGTATAGGCTTTACCAATAAAGGCCTAACGACATTTGAGGGAGTAGATATTGACGAAGGTATGCGTTTGATGAGTTACAAAAAGAATTTAAATCTGAAGGGCATGCAGAAGAAGGAGTTTATTTATGAATTTGAGTTTATAGCTGAGATTGTAAGGAAGTGTATCTTATGCAAGGATACTGCATATGATATACTGTGAGTGATTTATAAAAGAAAGTCATGAATGTAATTGTCATGAAGAAGAAAATAAATTTTGAAGTTGTGTAACTTGACTGGTTAGCAAAATGGCTAGAGGAAGTGGAGAAGAAGAAGGCTTTGGATAAGTCTGTTTCAAATTTTTTCTATGGAAGGTTCTTAAGCATCATTTTAAGTAAGAGGTTAAAAATCAAGATTAGGGATGATGAAGGTTTAAGACGTTTAGAAATTTAAAAGTTTAGAGAGATTGATGGTTTACAGAGATTGATAGCTTAGAGTTTGATCGCATATAGATTTTAATATAGGATAGACTTAGACGGCTGATAGGAAAGGCAAGATTTATAATTTGAAATGATTTTACATTAATTACCTCTAATTTTGAACAGAGGGACATGTGCCAGAAAATAATTGACTGCACATCACTTTAAAAGTTGTAACTCCACATTTGTTATATATCAACTTCCAAGGTTCACTTTCCTTCTAAGAGTGTGAGCATCACTTTCCTTCAGCTTGACAGCTTTGAATTTTTCTATTATAGGGTAGCTTGATGACATAGCGTGTAATCTATGAATTTTGATCTGGTCAACGATCATCTTTTGAGAACACGCCTTAGTCTATGACCTTTACTGGTCTAGCTTCAACTAATAGGCATAGACATGATCTTCTTTCTTGACCTGTCACTTGATTCTATGCCTCATTTTGACTTGAATCTTCCCTTTCTACTTCAATCTTCTTTTCTTAAGCTTATCAAAGATCAAAGTTTCTGAGCATTCTTTTAGCTCACTTGTTTGAGAGAGAACAAAGATCCTAAGCTCTGCTGGCCATTCTTTTGAAGTGATTGATCTTGTTCTACTTCCTTGTAAATGAAGAATTTCTCATAATTAGAATTGAGAATTCTTGCAACCTTCTTGACTGATACTGAAATCTTTATATCTGGCTTTGTAGCTTCAGCTTCTGTAATTGTAGTGTTGGTATGTTCTATGACTTGGAATGTTGGGTTTGTACGAAATCGTGCCGCAATTAAATTGCAAAAATTAGCGGAAGCATGGTATATCAGAGTTTAAAAAATTTTCTACAAAACCATTACCCGGATCATCCTTTATGCAAATTATTAATTTAAAATGACAAATAAGAAGTTCGGGAATCATACCCTTGTAGAACGAAGCTTCCACAGGAACGAGTTCAACTTCTTGTTCTTCGTGATCTCCTTGAATTTTTGAGTTACATTCCTTCCTTTGATCAACGTTAGCCACCGAAGTATTTGGCCTCTAGAGGTGATCCACCAAGGAAGATGAATTATCAAGGAGAAAGGTGGTTGGCTTAGTTTTCTATCCTCTATAGAAAAGGAGTACTCTACAACAATTGGAATTGCATCAACAAATATCTATTATAAGACTCCTCTTATATATATTGGTCAACCGTTCTAATCCTATTAGACATGTGATTTCATTTAATTAATTAAACTCCTTTAATTAATTTAGGTTTTCCACCACATTGGGAATAATTAATTAAATTCATTTAATTAATTTGTCTCCTAATCTTATTAGGAATAAATGAGAGTACTAATATTAAATTAATTAATAAACTCCTTTAGAAATAATAATAATTGTAATAATATTAATAAGATTCCTCTTATTAATTTATATTTAATATTTCTAAAATATTAAATAATAAACATTAAGCTATTTAATTTATTCTATCGCCATAGATTAAATTAATTACACTTAATGCATTATTACGATTATGTCAATACCTTCTTAAATAATTATTATTCCTTTTATGGTGTGACCCTTTAGGTTCTCCATATCAAATCTGCTGATCTTGGCTGAAATAGCTTTTCAATAGTTTACACCATCGACCCTTTCCCGATGCTACGACGGGGTTGTCGCCAACGGTTTGCAATATTAGGTACTCTGATCTTCGCTGAAGTAATTCTCAACAGCTTACACCACCAGACACTTCCTGACGCCACGCTAGAGTTGTCGCCAACGGTTCACACTGTTAGGTACTCAGATATTCATCTAAGTAGTTTTCAACGGTTTTCATCATCAGACCCTTCTCCGATGCTATGGTAGAGCTGTTACCAACAGTTTGAATCACCGGATCATTCCCCGATGCCATGCTGGAGCTGTTACCAACAGTGTACAAAAAATTTTAGACTTTGAAGTTTGACGCCCTGTTTCAGGCCCTTTCTGCTCAATCGCGTAGAACCTTTTTTGCTGATTTAACTTTTTGGCCTTAGGGGACTCTGCTGTGGCTCAAATTTAATGGAATCGGAGGGGGAGGGACCCACCCTAGGTTGCCATAGGTCTACCTACTGCTGCCATAGGTCTACCTACTGCTGCCACAGGTAGACTCGCGGCAGACCGCGGGTGGATTTATACCCCCTGGCCTTCTAAAAAATCACTTTTAACTTATAGTAACTGAAAAATCCAAATTTTTTTTAGCTCAAATCTTCTTATTTCGAACTACTTTTTACAAAATCCGTCACCGTATAAACATTCTGCACAACTCCGGTAACGTTTAAATCCTTTTTTTTCAAGTTTTGACCGTTAGACCATTAGTTTTCATTCAATATGAGTTTAAACGCAATGTATCAAATCTGTGTGCATAGATGACTTAATAAAAATAAACAGACCTAGTAAGTACGTGTTTTTACTATGATGAGCATTTCGGTATAAAAATGTTTTAATTCCGGGATAATCAATTTATGCCCTTTTTTGGCTGGTTTATTCATTCTATTTAATAAGGACAAATGAGCCTGGATTTTCAAATAAAAATGCACATGGTAATTTAGCTGCCATGGTGAGCTTGATTTTGAAGTTTTTCATATGTATGAAATGCTCATGATTTTGGGTTGGTGTGTTTTTACATAGAATATGCATGATGCAATGATTTGAATTTAAATGGCTTTAATTTTAAAGCATACCTCACCCTTTATGAGGCGATTTGGAGATTTTGTTCAGGTTATGGACCCAGATAAACCGATTAGTTCTCATCGGGTTTCTTCAGGTGTTAGGAGGAGGGCTTCTGGCGTCCCTTTGCCTCGTCCGGCTTGGCAGCCTCACCGGTTGACTGAGTCAATGATTCGTCCCACTCAGGTGGATAGGAAGGAGGCTATAGATGAGGAGGAGGATATTCTGATTGAGGATTCTGTCCCTCCTTCTTCTACTACTCGTACAGAGCTTCCAGCTAATAGTGTGATAGTTCCAGATCTGCTGGATGATTTGAGATGACACCCGTCTTTTTATCTTCACGTGAACGAGGTAATGGTAGTTTTCATTTTTTTCCTTTCGTCTTTTTTCACTTTTGGGGCAATGGTTTGATCTTTATTTTGAACTTGATGCAGGTTCCCGACTTTACTCAGCCTAGGGGGAACTGGTTCAACATTCATTCTTTGTATTGAACCCTTCATCCGGAGTACCAAGTCGTTGTCCACTCTTGGGGTTTTGAGACCTTCTTTTCCATTCCCCCCCGTCGCTGCCCATGGGGTTATCTGAGGGCTTTGTCTGAGCGCTGGTTTCACCATGCTCAGTCACTCCATCAGCTGGACTGTGAGGTGATGATGACACCGATGGATTGGCAGTTCATCACTAGGATGGTGTTTATAGGGGAGCCGGTGCCTTTGGTGATGAATATTTCTCCGATTACAGTTCGATCCCTCTTGGGAGTTCCCACTACGGCCCTCAAGGGTTGGGCTGTTCGTTATGGCCCTTTGAGTATTGATGTTACGAATGGGGTTTTGTCCGCGCCTCTACCTGATGATCAGATGGATAAAGATCAGCATCCTTCAGCGATTGTTCTTGGTCATCATCAAGAGTTGTTTCCTAGCGGATAACTCCTCGACGATTTATTTCTCTTTGGTCAGTGCCACTCGGGATGTGGACCGTATCAGAGAGTTTGATTGGGGCTCATTCATCTTTGCCTACTTACTGAAAGGGATGCGCCTACGCTCAGAGGGCGTGACCGAGGCTTGGCTAGGCTTTTACCCATTTCTACTAGTTAGTAATTTCTCCTTTATCTCTCAATTTCCCTCATTCGGGTTATCGATCTTTATCACTGAGGACATTTGATCTTTTCATTTCCAGTTTTGGGCATATGAGAGGCTCCCTTGCCCAGTTACTACTTTAGGTCTGGAGACCTATCCGTGGAGACAACGATGGCATTATTCCACCTTTATAGAGGTCGCTGTGGCAGAGGGGTTTACTCATTCCTGCTTGTAGTTGGAGTTGTTGATCGTCGATTCTGTTACATGGGTTCCTTACACCCCTGATCATCTGACAGTCGGTTTTGAGAATGATTTTTTGACCGGGATGGAGTATATATTATCCACTCGTCGGATCCCTTTCTTGATGGAGGGAGGTTGGGAGCTCTATTTGGAAGAACGTGCCATCAGAAGTACTGTAGGGGAGATTCACATTCCATATCTTCCCCCTACTAGATGTTATTGGTCTTTATCTCATCCGATCACAGAGATTCCCCTAGCGGGTTTGGACGACTTTACATTGTTAGAGGGCGCTTATACTCAGGAGGCATTTTATCATTGGTGGACTCCTCACACCATTGGGGCCCTAACCCGTGCTACTCAGTTCTTGGCAAACATGGTTCCCGTGTCTGTGATGATGACAGTCTGGATTACTTGTGTCAAAGAGCCCACCCATTTAGAGCAGATTACCAGCTTGACCCAGCGATTGGACCGGGCATATTTTTTTATCAGCCATTTGGGCAGGGATCCCTCAGAGGAAGATTCTTTTGATCCGTCCAGCTGTGGCGCTGGCCCATCAGGTGGCCCATATTCTGACAACTTTATTGGAGCAGATCCCCCGCTATACTGACCCGATATCCAATCTGACAGAGATACAATGACTCAGGCGGAGTTACAGCTGGTTGATCGGCTAGATGTAGACATCATAGATTTCTTTTGATAGGCTCGTTATCTCTTTTGATAGGCCTCTATTAGATATTAGGCGGATGTGCCCCATTTCCCTGTACTTTTTATTTCTTTAGCTTTCAAACAGAGATGATGTATTAGATGATGATGTATTTAGGAATGTATGTATAATACTTTCTATTCATTGCATCATATTTTCATTTATTATTGTCATCTACATAATGCATGCATATTATGTCATGGATACGTATGTATATTGTTTGTTTAGCATTGACCCCTGGATGGTCTCATGGTATGGTTCTACATATATCTTCATCCACCGTGACCAGGATCGAGCACAGTCCTCCTACTTTGATAGCCTCATCTTTGAGGTTGTGGTATGATAGTCTGACCCATTTGGATCGAGTGGCAGTTAATCGTATGCTGGGATATTTCATGGCCCTCCTGACATTCCAAGTTCCAGTGGGTTTTATAGAGGGCATGTTATCCAGCTGGATTCTTGAGATACAGATCTTCAGGTTTGGGGCTTACGAGTTGATTCCTATGCTTGAGGAGTATAAGCGGATTACAGACCTTCCGCTGGACCTGCCCTGTGATAGGGTTGCTGTTGGAGAGTTGAGGCGGCAGTTTATAACCTTGACCGGTTTGCGGCTCACAGTCGTCTTTTAGACGAGATTACCTTAGGGCATATAGTATCCCTGGATTTCTTTATCTACCATTTTGGATTGCTAGATAGCTATCTACTGCACTCAGAAGATTTTTCCAATACTGAGGATGGGTGGTGGGCTGCCCGAGTAGATGCTTTATTGATGTGCGTTGTGGCTTATCTATACATGCCATTGTATATGGACCATCTTGATATTAGCCTGATCACAGTAGTTAGTGCTCTCAAAGAGGGTCACACCATCTTGCCCATAATATTAGTAGAGACCTTGATGTCAGCCTCATTCTGTCGTACCCATACTACCGAGTTCTTTAGAGGTAGTGCACTGTTGTTATACATCTGGTTTATGATGCATTTAAGACCGATCGGTATTTTTAGACCCCATGGATATTGCTTCACACATGAGATATCTACAACTTATTCTTTTTGACCTGCTGAATGTGAAGATACAGCGTCTTGGTTTGTCTTCTTGGCCACAATTGAGGATCCTTTCTCCATTTTGCCTTGCTCAGGATTTAGCTCCACTTATAGCTTTGTCACTTATGAAGTGGGTATGGACTTTTTGCCATTGGCTGGTCTGCGAGGAGTGACTACATATCATCCTTTGGCTGTTATGGAACAGTTTGACCAGTACCAGGATGTTTATTCTTTTGATGGAGCTTTTAATCAGTGGTTACCATCCTTGTCTTAGTCAGAGGATGATTTGTCTAGAGTTTATGATTATTGGATCCCTTGAGAGAGAGCTGATTTTTCCTCGAGTCATCTGGGTCGTTCCTCGGAGTATTTTGCATGGTTAGAGGCAGATATTGCATCATCTATAGTTACTTATTCAGAGCCTAGCACTGATTCTGATGAGGAGGAGCCTATAGAGGATCCTGTTTCTCCGACCGAGGATGATCTGTTTGCTAGTTTAACAGTAGCCATGATCAATGACACCCCTAGTTTTTTAGCTGCTTGCTGCCCCACCTTCTGTAGAGTCTTTGGAGCAAGTGATACAGCTTTTAACTTTTGAGAGAGATCATGCTAGAGCCTTAGTGTTGACGACCCTTTCTAGCCGGGATGCTACTTTTGCTGAGAGAGATGAGACTCGGGCTTCTAGGGATGCTTTTATTGTTGAGAGAGATGAGGCTCGAGCTACCAGAGATGCTTCTGTTGCTGCTAGTACAGCTCTCAGATCATATACAGAGGGTATTATTGCAGATATGAGTGCCTTTATGGATGACCATGGTAGCACCTTACAGATTGTGATAGATCTTTTAGCTCGTATTGAGGCGCAGGCTAGGAGCTCTGAGATGCCCCTCCATCTCCAGAGAACGATGCTATGTTGGATTTGCTGTCCCGTTTAACCGCGGGCTTATAGATTAGCTTTTATTTTCCTGCATAGACTAGGTTAGCCATTTTTGTCATGTATATGATACATTGTATATATTAAACAGTATTATATGGCAAGGAAATATATTTTGATTCACCTCCCTTTTGCATATGTCTTGATCTTTTGCTTGATGATTACCATTTTCTTTGTGACTTGTTGTCTTAATGTATCACGAACTCTTCTTTGATGGACTGACATTGAGATGTCAAAAGATCTCTCAGAATGGTTCGTCGATCATGCAGGTTTTATAAGATTTAGGTTTTATATAAGGTTTGGTGTCTTGAGACTGGTATTTAATTGGATATTTGAGTGTATAGGTAAAGTGTTTGGCTTTTCTTTTGAAGGTTAGATTGCAACATAGATGGTTGCCTATGTACTCGCGAGGATATGGGAGATCAGGTCTTTCGTCGTTCAGGCTTTGTAGTAAAGACCTGAATTAATTTGATTTGATTGATATTCTTTTCTTCTTTTTTTTTCAGAACCAGGATGGCAGTTTATAGGTAACTCAAACATAGTACCTTTCCACGGTGTCTGAATTGATAAGCTGGGGAATTTCCTCCCCATCCACTTCTTGTAATCTGAGGGCTCCTTCTGTCAACACTTCCTTGACGATGAAAGGGCCTTCCCAGTTTGGGGTGAACTTTCCTCTGGCTTCATCTTGATTGCTGAGGATCTTCTTCTGTACCAAGCCATTTTCCTTAAATTGCCTAGACCAGACCTTCTTGTTGTAGGATCGAGCAATCCTCTGTTGATACAACTGACCATGAAAGATTGCTGCCGCCCTTTTCTCATCTATCAGAGATAAGTGATGGTATCTCTCTTGTATCCATTGATTTTCTTCCATCTGAGCATCTATCAATACCCTTAATGATTCCATTTCTACCTCTATAGGAAGTATAACTTCCATATTGTAGACCAATGAATAGGGGATAATACCAGTAGAAGGGCGCATTGACGTTCTGTAGGCTAACAGAGTCAGAGGCAATAAGTCAGACTATTCTTTGTGATTGGCAGACATCTTTTGCATGATCTTCTTGATATTCTTGTTGGTTTCTTCGACAACACCATTTATCTTGGTACAATAGATGACGGAATTAAGATATTTTATATGGAATTTGCTGCAGAATTCTTTCATTATCTGGTTATTTAGATTCTTAGCATTGTCTGATATGATCACCTTCGGTCCTCCGTATCGACAGATTATGTTATTTCGGATGAAACCAATGATCACCTCCTTAGTAACTTTAGGAAAGGAGGTAGTTTTAACCCATTTGGTGAAATAGAAGATCATGGTGAAGATAAACCGATGACCATTGCTGGCTTTGGGATCTATTGGCCCAATCACGTCCATCCCCCATATGGAAAAGGGACATGGCGAACTCATTTTGTGCATTTCGTTTGGAGGAGCGTGGTTGGCTTTTCCATGTATTTGGCATCGATAACATCACCTGACCTGATCGACACAGTTGGCTCTAAGGGTAATCCAGTAATGCCCTGTTCTTAATATCTTATTGGAAAGTAAAGGACCACTCATATGGGAACCACAGACTCCACCGTGGACTTCATGCATAAGTCTTTGGGCTTGGTCTTTGTTTAGGCACCTTAGCAAGCCTATTCCAAAATCTCTTTTGTAGAGTGCATCTCCGCTTAGATAGAACTTCATGGCCATTCTATGGATCCGCTTTCTTTTAGCTTGGCTTGCGTCAGTTGGCGTAGATCCATCTCCCATATACTCTTTGATGTTCTGATACCAGGGTTGTTTGATGGGAGGTAGTTCATCAGATACGTCTCCAAAGTAATTTTTATAGGCTTGGTGCCTTCTGGCTTGCAAATTTGATATAAGGGATTCATCTTCTATCAGATATATGGATCAAGGAAGCCATAGTTGCTAATGCATCCACGAAATCATTTCTGTTTTGAGGGATGTGGATGAAGGCTATTTCTTCGAACTCCATAGCCATCTTGATGACCTGCCGATGATAGGGCAGTAAATGTAATTCCTTGGTGTGATATGCCCTGGTGGTTTGTCTGATAACCAACTCGGAGTCACCAAGGACTGCTAACTGTTGGATACCCATAGATTGGGCCAGTTTCAATCCCATTATACAGCCTTCAAACTCGGATATGTTGAGGGTGATGACCAACTGCAGTTTAATGGCCATGGGATATTGTTCTCTTATGATGGGTACTAGAACTGCTCCTGCTCCTGCACCTTCCATGTTTACAGCCCCGTCGAAGTACAGTTTCCAAAATTAACCGTTATCTTCTCGAAGTTCTTTGATGGTGCTTAGGCCAACTGATCCGCAATTCCTTAACCTTTGATGGACTTTTGAGTCACGTATCGAATTGTTGGAGGATTAATTGCCATTTGGACAATCGGAAATTTAACATGGGCTTGCTGAATATGTACTTCAGAGGATCTATACAGGATATTAGATAGGTTGTGTGCCTTTGAAGATAATGTTGTAATCTCATGGCGGCCCATGCTAAAGCACAACATGTCTTTTCAATCAAGGTGTACTTTTGTTCACCGCTGCTGAATCTTTTATTGAGGTAATAGATAGCTCTTCCTTGCCTCTATCATCTTTCTACCCCAGCATATAGCCCATAGCGTTGGCATTGACCGATATATATATATAAATAACAGAACTTTGTCCCTTGGCAGTACCAAAATAAGAGCTTCCACCAGTTGTTTTTTGAGGGCGATGAAGGCTTTTTAACCGCCTTCATTCCATTTTTTGGAGGAAATTTTCCTCAACAGCTTGAATATGGGCTCACAAGTTGCGGTGAGTTGGGAGATAAATCTACTTATGAAATTGATTCTCCCAAGAAATCCCCATATTTCCTTTTCTGTTTGGGGTACAGGCATATTAGTGATGTCTTTAATCTTGACAGGATCCAGTTCAATGCCTCTGTTGCTTACCATAAATCCCAATAATTTACCGGATTTGACACCAAAAGCACACTTGGCTGGATTCAGCTTTAAGTTATTTTTGCCTTGAATAGATTTTTGAGATGGTCGATGTGGTCATCTTCCCTTCAGGATTTGACGATGATGTCATCCACATACACCTCTATCTCCTTGTGCATCATGTCATGAAAAAGGGCCATCATGGCTCGCTGACATGTGGCACCGGCAATGATTAGGACGAAAGAGAATTGCCTATAACAGAAGGTTCCCCAAAGGGTGATAAAGGCTATTTTTTCCTTATCTTCTTCGTCAACCATGATTTGGTGATATCCAACGAAACTGTCAACAAATGAGTACATGCCATACTGTGTCGTGTTGTCTATCAGTATGTGGATGAAAGGTACTGGGAAGTTGTCTTTAAGACAAGCTTTGTTCAAATCCCTGTAATCCACACATACTCGTGCCTTCCCTCCGGATTTAGGTACAAGAACTATATTGGACATCCATTCAGGATAGGTTGAGAACATGATAATTCCAGCTTTGAACTGCTTGACAACTTCTTTTTAACCTTCAATTCCACTCAGGCTTTAGTCTCCTGAGTTTTTGTTTGATAGGCTTGAATCCATCTTTAATGGGCAATCGATGAATGACAATGTCAGTAGACAGACCGACCATGTCTTCATATGACCATGCAAACATATCCTGGAACTGAGTTAGGAGTTCAATCATATCTGTCATTTGATTTGGGGTAAGGTCGTTGCTTATTTGGATTTCGGATTTACTGAGGTTCTGATATTGACTATGGTGGTTTGATCGTGGTTGGGTTTGGGTTTGTCTTTGACCCATTCTTTGATCTCCTCAGGCACCTCATAGTCATCGATCTCCTCTTGATCAATCCCCATCAAGTCAAAGTCTAGTTCTACATCAAAGTTGTAGTCATTGTTGAGACCTGGCAACTCATCAGCAAGGCTAAACAAATCCAAATTTGGAGTCCTGAAAACAAAATGCCTTCACTTAATATATGACACTGTTTAATCATACAAAGCATCAATGAAAGCATGACAAAAGTAACTGCTAGTACTATGTAACAAAAGTAAGCAGTAAATCATATCTACACTTCAGGGCAGATGGACTCTCTACCCTTTTACCCTTTACGACTGATGCACGGAGTGTTGCTCCAGTTGTCTAGGATCAGGTCCTTGTTGACTGAGATGATGAAGGGGTTGTTATTGTCCTCCTCCTCTTTGATGTTGACCATGACTGAATTCACAACTGGGTCAGTACTTTTCCTTGAACTGTTCTCCTTAGCCCTGTTGATGCGAGGGATTAGGATTTGATCTTCTGAATAGTCATCATTTATGATATCCTCGTTCATACCTTCAGTATGTGCCGGAAAATACATCTTTGCAAATCGATCTTGCACTTCTTGTAGGAACCTCTCATTCATTTCCTTGTTTTCCTTAATAGGAATCTGGATTTCTTTCTCACTGACCGGTTTGATTTGAGGAATTAGCATTCCAGACACAGAAGCAGGAACTTTCCTTGTTGGTTTCACGAATCCGACATCCGTGAGATTTGGTAGCAGAATGGTGGATTCATGAACCGACTGATGTTTGTGCAGGTTTTTGTGATTTTATCCATATGAATAACCTAATCCAGCCTTCCCTTCTTGGCTAGGTATCTGATCAGGATGTTTGATCCCTTGTTAATTTTTCCCTAGTCCTTTGTCGGGATAAAAATCTAAAGATATCATTTCTTTACCGACGGAAATCACTTCGGAAGAAATTCTTGGCTTCAAGGCTAGGGCCCCAAAAGGTTGATACTGAGTGTTACTCACTTCGAAGGCTTGAAAACTGGTTGGCACAACTCCTTCGTTGAGGCTGTTCATAGGCATATCATCTTACACATAGACAGGATATTCTAGTTCGGCATTTACAGTGACCAGATTGCCATTGATGATGTATTTTACTTGTTAATGAAGGGTGGATGGGACTGCTCCTGCCATATGGATCCACGGTCTTCCAAATAGTAAATTATATCCCATGGTGATGTTCAGCACTTGGAAGGATACATAGAAGATATGTGGACCAATCTCCATGGGTAGTTCGATTTCTCATACAGCATTTCATCGAGACCCGTCAAAGGCTCTTATGACTATATGGCTGCTCCAGATTCAATTTGTACTGATCTTCATTCTTTCCAAAGTGTCATAAGGACAGATGTTCAGAAAAGATCCTCCATTAATCAACACTCCCCCTATTACATATCTAGAGGACATCACTACTATATGCAATAACTTGCAATAACCAGTCCCTTCAACTGGTATGTCATCATCAGTGAAAGATATCACATTGTTGTTGAAAATGTGCTCTATCAAGTGACGGAACTTTTCCGTGTCCACTGCCTTTGGCAAATGCGCTTCTTCCAGCACTTGTATTAAGATTTTTTGATGATCTTTTGAAGATAAGACCAAATCCAGAATAGATATCTGTCGAGGTGCCTTTTTTAATCTTTGCACCACCTTCATTATGCCCCATTTTGTATAAGAATTCTTCAATCTTTTCTTCGAGCACTCTACCCTTGCCTTTGGTGGCTGGCTTTATCACACGCTGAGGTAGATATAGTGGGTTTTCTTTTGATATAGCAGCCGTATGATTTTATGTTGACCCCTCGTTCTCCCCATAGTTCCATGGGACTCTTTTTAAGGTGATCAAGGGATACTGCAGTCTGAATGACAACATCAATGGTTCTTAAACAGCCACTTTCAAAGGATTCTTTACCCCTTTGTCCCCCTTTCCTCAAATTGTCAGGGGTATGGAAGTTGTGTCCTTCTCATAGGAAATGAATGGTATAACTTCCTTTAGACTCCATGCTAGAAAAGAAAATATTATTTCTTCACCAGGAAAGCCATTGTTTGAACTTGCTTTTAACAGTTCGCCGCTTTCAATCAAGTTCTGAATTAGGTGATGAAGTCCCCAACATTCTTCTGTATCATGACCAGAAGTGTTGGAACGATATTGAAATATTTTAGAAGGATTGAACTTCCTTGATTGAGGGTCCACTGGAGGCAATAGCTGTTTGAATTTTCCCTCATTTATCAACATCTGGAGAATTTCTTCCATAAGTTGATTCAAAGAAGTGAACTTCCTTTTGAAAGCAAATTCTCTATGAGCTCAAACTCTTTCTTGCCTAGCAACTTTGTCTATCCAGGTTTTGTGTTCATGGAACCGATAATGATCTTTCCTTGTAATTGGAAGAACTTTGGGCGTGGGAGGATTTGTTCTCCTTTGGTTGACTTGAGTTATCAACTGCCGCGTCACTTGGTGTTGGTATACCATGAATTTTTGCCAGTTGACCAACCTGATCCTTGATAGACTTTGTTTCTCATTCTATCAAGAAGCAACATTCTGAATAGTCCCATTTATCTGAGCTATCTTTGCTTGTTTGTGAAGAATCCCTTACGTATTTGTGGTACTTAGAACCTTCTCCATTCCCCATACTTATCATGTTGACTCCCTCCTTATTGTGTTGAGGCAAAGGGTTATCTTGAACATGTGGCTGCTCTGGGTTTGTCACCACAATCTCGCCACTTTCTATCAGGTCTTGGTTCTTGTGCTTTAGAGACCAACATTCTTGGGTGTCATGGCCAGGAGCCCCAGAATGGTAAGCACATTTCTTGCTTGGGTCAAATTTCTTCCCACTTGGATTAGCTGGTGGAAGGTGCTGAGCAATTTTCTTTTGTGTTGTCAAAATCTTGAGTATATTCTCAAGTGAGTCCCCTAAGGGTGTGAATGTTCTTCGACGTTTGGCCTCTCAAGTTCTTTGGAACGTCTGATTTGCAGGTTGTACAGATGTTTGGAAAAGGGAATAATTTTTCCTTTATATAGGCAGGTTTTGGTTGCCTCTTTGAGTTTGACCTTATAGTACTAAGGATGCATCCTCTTCTTTCTTCTTATGAACTCTCTGAGGATTATTCCCATAATTTCCAGCCTGAATGTGATCAGTCACGACATCTAAAGCAGTAAGGTCTTTAATCTTTCCAGACTTCAGCCCCATCTCAGCCATTTCTTCATATTTGATCATCTCTAAGAATGGTTTTCCTATGCCTTCTAGGACCCTTTCATAAAATGGAGCTTCTTGTATGTCGATGAATGTTATTACCATCTTAGTTTCTGTCATTGATGGGATGATTTGAGCAGCCAGACGTCTCAATCTTTAGGCATATTCTCTGAATGACTCATTGTTCTGCCTTTTAACCTTGGTAATCTGATATCTGTCCAGAACTATTTGTTACTGGAAGCTGTATTGATTTAGAAAGGCATGGGCTAGCTCTTCCCAGCTATGGATTTTGGAATTGTCCAGTCTGGCATATCAGACTCTGGCCTCTCCGGTCAGATTTTTCTGAAACAACTGCATTCTCAGCTTCTCGTCCTCTGCATAGGATCCGAGTTCTCCAATGAATACTTTCAAATGGGTGTTGGGATCTCCTAATCCAATATATTTTTTAAAATCTGGGATCTAGAATTTGTCTGGATACCTAGCCCTGGGAAAGATGCAAATGTCTGAGTTGTTGACACTTTCGTAGGATCCAGTCCCCTTGATTGACCGAATAGTTTCTTCCATTTGTTGGACTTTATTTTGGATATCCCCAGTCTCTTGATCTTCTTTGAGATTGATGATTTCAGAGGTTTTGTTGGGTTTTTCATTGTTTCGAGGTTCAGGTATTAAATCTTCCATTTTTTATCAGTACCCTTACTGCCACCTTGTTCGAAGGACTCTGTTTGATTGGGTATTTGTTGACCTTGAGTACTTTTGCTCTATTCTTTCAAGAAAATAGTTAATTCTGCTATTTGATTTCTAAGTCCCACAAATTCTTCTCGAGACACGAAGCCTGTCCCCTGTTGCGTACTTTCTTCCATGTTAGTAGGTAGGCTTTTTGCCTTCTTAGATTTGGATCTGGTAGTGGGACCAATCTTGCCTACAATAAAAGTAGGTAGTTTAGTCTTGATAGACCCGAACATTATGCATGCTATGCAATGTGTCAGGTTTAGGGGTTTTTTTAATATTTTCCTACAAAACAGAGGTCAGTTGTTTTGATGAAAGGATATCATGATAGGATTTGATATTTGATAATAGATTTGAAAGAATTTACAATTTAAAACATTTGATATGAAATAATATTTACAACATTTGATATTTGACGTGGAATTGAAAGGGAAAGGTATGTAGAGCCTTCCCTTCGCGTTTGGTTTATCAGAGGATGACCTATCTTAGGTTTACTCTCACTGGCTTTTTGGCATGAAGGATCCCATATCATTGCAATCTACTAGATGGGAAGCTAATCCGATCTTTCAACTAGAGCGGATCTGAGTGGTACCTTTCCTGAGCATCACTTGGACTTAATCACCACCGGAGTCCAGTAATCAGTAACCAACGGGTTTGCCTCCTGGTGGAGGAACACACAACATACATTCATCCCGTCTCACCGCATGCAAAAGGATGACATTGTGCGAAGCACTAATATAAAGCGTGGTAAAGAGACATTCACATCCATTCAATGTAAAGACGTCATTTCACACACAAGCACAACGAAGGAAATTTGAAAATTTTGAAAAAGCGGCTTAAGCCCTCTACTGTCCCCAGCAGAGTCGCCACCTGTCGACGTCGGGAAAATTAATCCCTCTTCCTATGTGTTTCTTACCTTATGTTTTCTATGTGGATTTGTTTGATCTGAGGGTGAGATTTTAGAAAGAGTCCGACATATAATGTCGACGATTTTAAAAGATTGATTTTATTGGTCTGAATTAGACAGAGTCGCTAGTTGGTATGAGTTAAATGGTTGTACCAACTCAATCGAGTTTTGAAAGGTTTTACAATATGGCCCAATTATTCGACTCTCTTTAATTGGTCATGGAAATCAAGATTCATATAGTTCGGGGGCTTGATTAAGCAGGGGGTAGATGTTAGGCACCCCTCAACTTTCATGAAACACAGTTACCGTGCTTTTCATTCCCTAATCATTGTATGTGTGTGTGCTGCAATTAATTGGGCCTAAGTGCTTTATTTGAAAGTAGTGTTGTGCTTCGTTGGACCAATATACGAAGGGTTTGATTTATGGAAAAGTCCATTTTTATACAAGAATGTAAAAATGATGTTTTGAAAAGTGGTTTTCAAACCCTTTCGCTCGCATAGGAATTGAAGCCCTTTGATACTTCCATTTTATTCCATATTCGGCTTTATTTGATTTTATTCTCTGGATGCGAATCATCCTCGACAAAATAATATATATATATGTGTGTGTGCATATATATATATATATATATATATATATATATATATATATATATATATATAAGTGTCGGGCTCCTTGTGGGCATGAAAGCCATCAAAGTATGCCCGGACACCACACATAAGGTTTTCATTATTTCGGGGACCTTAAATCTAGATAACCATTTTAAGGTACTATATTTACAATTTCAAAATTTACAAGCTGGCTGTAGAACTCAACCTAGTCTATCCATGAGTTGAATCGTAGATCCTATGGCTCCTAGGCTCACAGAATATCAAATAAACAGCCTGCATAATGAATATATTGTAATAAAACACAAAACTATACTAGACGCGGCTAAACAAAAGATTAATCAGTCAAATCTTCGAACGAGCGTAGCTCATAGCTTCTAGTTTCCTCTAGATACAAATCTAGGGTCACGTGATCGCTAAATATTTACAAAAACTAGAAAGAAAACTAGATCTGTACAGATCTTAGCCATTATAGATTCGAGGTTCAATTTTTACAACTTTTGAACCAGTTAAAAGCTTGATCTGGCTAGATCCAGTATAGATCTAGCCAATACAACTCAAATATTAACTATTTACAAGAAATAAACGGTGAAAACTTTAGATATGGCGAATATATGCTACTAAATATATGTATATAGCACTTATATACGTATTAGAGTAGGCGAAGAAGACAGATCTGGAGAAATCTTACAGTATATCAAGAGAACGGCTCTCTAACGGCTTTTGGCGTCCCGATACTCGTTTCCCACCTGTTAAAATTTGATATATTGTAGTGTATATGTGTATGAACGTTTACAAAGAAGTTTTACAAGAATCGGAGTTAGTTAGAGCCTCCGTTTGACCCTCCTAGCCTCTATTTCTCTTGTCGCGGCCCTTTCCTCTATCTCTCTTCTTCTATAAGCTAATTGGGAGGGGGTATATATAGACATCGATGGCCGCAGGTCTACCAACGATTGAGCCTGGTGGGCCTCGCTGTCAAAGTACGTGCAGTCCAACCAACGCTTTGTTCGCTTAAACCTTTATAATATGCAATCTGGGAATCCGATGGAGGCATGGTATACCTTTCCTCAAAGCCCTTTCTGAGAGCTACACAATGAAATGGAGCATGATTTTTTCAGAGTCCGGGAAGATGGGTCTATGACTAGATCTTCTAGTCTTCGCAGTCAGTCTGTTGAGCTGTCTGGCGCAGTTTTTACTCAAGATTGCTGTGATGGTTCTGTGCGACCTTCTTTACAGTAATTTGATCTGATTTGATATTGAGTTGGGAAAATTACTCTTTTACCCTTCCGGGTTGGTTCCGGGGTTGGCGTGGCTGCAGCTGGCTTTCTCGGGGTTATCTTCGGGATTGGACTACTGTTGACTTTCGTCTATCTTCAGGGTTGTCACTGAAGTTGATTTGATGATTCTTAGGGCTGTCTCTGGGGAGATTGATTTGATGATTTCCCGGGGCTGTCTTCGGGGTTCTGGTTTGATGATTTCCCATTGCTGTCTCCGTGGTTCTAGTTTGATGATTTCTCAGTGCTGTCTCCGGGGGTCTGGTTTGATGATTTCCCAGTGCTGTCTCCGGGGGTTTGGTTTGATGATTTAATCCTCCAGGGTTGTCTCTGGAGTGTGAAAAGACACTTTTGCCCTCCTGAAAGGATAGGAACAAAAATCCAAAATTTCGAGTGTCTATAGATGGTATTTTTCTATTTGAATATATGAAAGTGATATGTTGGACTTAACTTAAATAATTTTGATTCGGATGTGTCACCACTTGATCAAAATAATTTAAGAGGCAAAAGGAGTTACATGATGATGTAATTGACAAGAGTTGTCTACTTATTTATTTATATATAGTTTGTTGTGTCACCACCAGGCTATATGCATTTGAAATAGGATTCTTATTCTCACTAGCAAATCTTTAATTAGATTTGCCGAACTATATATTATGAGGGTAATATCGTTTGAAAAAAATAGTGGGAGATACCAATTTAAAATAAGACCTAATTTATTTTGGTAATTAATTAAATGAATGCATGCTAAAATATTATTTTATTTCACATGCAGAATTTGGAAATATCACACTCACTATCACTGCGTAGCATACTTGATGCTAACAAACTGACCGAAACGAATTACACGGACTGGTTATGAAATCTGAGAATTGTTCTCACTTCTGAAAAGATTTCTTATGTCCTAAATTCGCCCGTCCCTATAAAAGTTGCAGAAACAGCCTCTGAGGAAGAGATTGCTACTTTTAAGAAGTGGCAAGATGATGCATCTTTGGCTCAATGCATCATACTCGCATCCATAAGTAACGAGCTTCAACGTCAGCATGAAACTATGGATGCTCCTACTATATTGCTGCAGCTTCAAGAGTTGTATGGTGAGCAAAGTAGGACAGCAAGACATGAGATATCTAAAGAGCTCTTCCGATCTCGGATGACCGAGGGAACTACTGTTGAGACTCATGTTCTAAAGATAATAAATTTGATTGAACGTCTTGGACAGCTTGGGTTTATCATGAATTGAGAGTTAAGTCAAGATTTGATCGTCCAGTCACTCCCAGATACCTTCTCACAATTTGTTATGAATTTCCCCATGAATAAGTTGGATGTCAGCTTACCTGAATTACTTAATATGTTGAAAACTACTAAAGGACACTTCCCATCCAAGAAGAACCAAGTCTTACTGGTGGATGATTCTTCCAAGAAAAGGAAGAGGCCCAAGGTATCTTCTGAAAAGAAGTAATCCAAGAAGGCTAAGGGCAATGCAAAAAACAAGGATCAAAAGAAACCTGATCCAGCTAGCAAAGGAATGTGTTTCCATTGCAACAAGCCAGGTCACTAGAAGAGGAACTACGAGAAGTTTCTGGCAGAGAAGAAGCTTGGAGAAGCTTCAAATTCCAATCAAGGTTTGTTCATGATTGAAATTAATTTTTCTAAATGTCAAACTTCTACTTGGGTATTGGATACCGGCTGTGGTTCTCACATATGTAATACTATGCAGAATCTCCTTTTAGTGGAAAAGGAGAAAGATTTATAGAGTTGTTAGCGTTGGTACACACAACGTTTCTGGACCTATGACAACAAATGCACGAGGAGGGTATTCTTATTTTATTACATTCACTGATGATCATTAAAGATTCGGATATGTGTATTTTATGAAATACAAATCTGAATTGTTTGAAAAGTTCAAAGAATTCATAAGTTAAGTAGAGAAACAAACTGGCAAGAGTATTAAGATTCTTCGATCGGATCGAGGTGGTGAATACTTAAGCGGTGAGTTTCTCAATTGTCTCAAAGAAAATGGTATAATCTCATAATGGACTCGACTAAGAACACCACAGCTGAATTGTGTATCTGAAAAGAGAAATCGAACACTGTTGGAAATGGTTCGTTCCATGCTGAGCTTTACTGATCTTCTAGTTTCCTTCTGGGGTTATGCTCTAGAATCGGCTGCATACCTACTTAACAACGTACCTATGAAATTTGTCCCAAAGACTCCATATGAGATATGGACAGGGAGGAAACCAAATCTAAAGCATGTTAAGACTTGGGGTTGTCTAGCTTATATTAAAAAGTTTTAGAATGATAAGCTGCAGACTAGATCCGACAAGTGTAGATTTGTGGGATACCCTAAAGAAACATCAGGGTATTATTTCTATCATCCAAATGATCAAAAGGTGTTTGTTACGAAACATGCTGCCTTCTTGGAAAAGGAGTTTATCCTAGAAGGGGTCAGTGGGAGTAAGATATATCTTAAAGAAATTTAAGAACCACAAATTACTAGGAATCAAAGTCAGGTACCTAACCAAGTGGAAGAACCTATTGTAACACACCCTATTCGTAAATCTGGGAGAGTACTGAAGATACATGATAGGTATGGATTCGTCATAGAGGATGACGATGAGGTACGCATCATAGATGATGATGATCCTTTAAATTATGAACATGCTATGAGTAGTAAAGACTCAGAGAAATGGCAAGAAGTCATGATATCTGAGATGGACTCTATGTATGATAACAAAGTATGGACTTTGGTTTCATCACCTGAGGGCATTAAGCCTATTGGAATGGGTCTTTAAAAGAAAGACTGGAGCGGACGGTAAGGTAAAGACCTATAAGGCCTGATTGGTTGCAAAAGGTTTAAAACAAAGACAAGGTGTTGACTATGATGAAATCTTCTTGCCAGTAGCTATGCTCTAGCCCATTCAGATTTTGCTTGTAATTGCAGCTTAGTACGACTACGAAATCTGGCAGATGGACGTGAAAACGACCTTCCTCAATGGAAAATTGGAGGAGGATGTGTATATGACACAACCAGAGGGTTTTGTTTCAACGGTTGGAACAAATCAAATCTGTAAGTTGCAACGATCCATTTATGGATTGAACTAAGCTTCTCGTAGGTGGAACATCCATTTTGATGAGACAGTTAAAGAGTTTGATTTTATCAAAAATGAGGATGAACCATGTGTGTACAAGAAGGTTAGTGGGAGCGATGTACTATGCTACAGTAGATCAAAATTTGGTTATCTAAACACTTCTCCATTAAGGACTTGGGAGAAACATCCGATATTTTGGGGATAAAGATCTATAGGGATAGATCTAAAAGGATACTTGGCTTGTCCCAAGGAACGTACATTGACATGATGCTAAAGAGGTTTAGCATGGATGATTCCAAGAGAGGTCTCATGTCGATGAGCCATGGAATACATCTCTCCATAAACAGGCCCCAAAGACACCTGAAGAGAGAGTCCGTATGAGTAAGATTCCATATGCTTTAGTAATAGGATCTATCATGTATGATATGATATGTACTAGATCGAATGTCACTCATACACCTAGTTTAACGAGCAGGTATCAGTCGAATCCATGAGAAAGAGCACTGGAAGGCAGTAAAAAATATTCTAAAGTACTTAAGAAGAACTAATGATGTATTTCTTGTCTACGGTGGGTCTGAGTTGAAACTAGAGGGCTATACAGACTCAAATTTTCAAACGGACCAAAATGATGGTAAATCCATTTTGGGGTATGTATTTACCTTAAACGGTGGCGCATTGAGTGGGAAGAGTTCCAAGAAGCAAACAGTTGCTGATTCAGTGACAGAGGCAGAGTACATAGCTGCAAGTGAAGCTGTAAAGGAAGTTGTTTCGATGAAGAAGTTCATAACTGACCTTAGTGTGGTTCCTAGCATTAGAGGAGCAGTACCTTTATTATGTGACAACACCAGAGCTATTACACAAGCTAAGGAACCCAGGTCTCATCAGAAATCCAAACACGTGTTGCAGCGATTTCATTTGATTAGAGAGATCATTGAAAAAGGAGATGTCACCTTGGAGCGTGTGTACTCTCAAGATAATATTGTAGATCCATTACTAAAGCTTTAACACAACAGTAGTCTGATCGTCACTTAGAGAAGATGGGTATGAGATACCATGGCGATTGGCTTTAGTGCAAGTGGGAGATTGAAAGTAGTATGCACACAAGCCAATCATATTTGATGATAAAGCATATACTTTGTAACAATATTATTCATTTACTAATAAAAGTATTATTTATTGAAGACATTTATTTATCTACATGGTGCTATTTTTATAATATGTGATAAACCCATAGTTTTAGTCAATTCTTTTAGAATCATGATGTTGATCATGCTAATGAGATCTAAACTCTTAGATATCTTAAAACTAAAATAGTTCCCAATCGTTGGATTACTAAAAAGGGGATTAGTGAATCCGGATAGATTGGTACATACATTGCTTGCTCATTGGATGAGGATGATCGATCTCATAATCATTTGTGTGGAGACACTAAAGCAAGTATAAAAGTGCTTATTGGAGAATAAGTACATTGAATGTTGCTCGCTAAGGAATACCTAATGGAGTTTTACTTTTCTATCAATAGGAATTCCTTAAGTGATAGTAGTACAAATAATCCTTAAACTTGAGATCATCATAGTATCTTTTGTATGATGAGTTATACTTTGACATGTCCCTTAAGACCCTAAGGTTATATCAAAGGGTATGCTTGGGTATAATAATTTATATATGGAGATAATTAATGATCAATAAAGAATCTACCGCTTCTTGTAAAAGAAGATAATGTCATATGTGATTCAATAAATGACAACCCATAGTCCTTGTAACAAACAAGAATTTTGTTTATTAATTTTAAATATTTATTAAATTAAATAAATATTTTAATTGATTGAGTTAAATAACTAATTGATGTGATTACGTTTGGAGTAATTTAATTAAGTGCAATATGTTAATTAAACTGATATGTAATAATTTTATGGTATAGTTCTAATTTAATTGAGATAATTAAATTAAATGAATATTATGTGGTATTTGTTACATGAGATTATGATTAATGAGTAATTATAATTGTTATGTGGCAATTTTATTTAGTTAATTGATGTTAACTTTAATTTAATTAAATTGGGATAGTAAGATTTAATTAGATAAAGTGTGACATTGGAAACTATGTGTTAAAGGAGTTATTAAAATAAATTAAAAGAGTTTTAATTCAGTTTTACCAAACAAGACCCTTAAATATGTTTTAATTCTGTTTTACCAAACAAGGCCTTAAGTCCTAAAAACCTATTTTCAATTTAAAGAGGTTTTGCCAAACAAGCCTTAAGGCTTTTGATTTTCAAATAACTTGTAACCGATATAATATTAATAGGGGATATTAAGTATATTAGTTATATATTATTATATGTATATGTATTATATCTATATTGTCAGTTTTCTATTCTACGTAAATTAGAGTTAGAAATATCAGAGTTAGAGAAGAAGAACATAATAAGTTAGAGAGAAAAGAGAAAAGAATAAGAAAGAAAGAGGAAGAAGAAGTATTGAGAAATTAAAACCGAGAATTATCATCATCACCATCATCTTCTTCTTCTCCTAATAACAAAAGGTAGTAATCTAACTCTAGAAAATCTCTAATTATGTTCTTTATTGTTCTTCATGTTTTTAACTTCTCTGTAACTTTATTTTTGTGAGAATTCATGTAAATATAGTTTATATGTGTTAAATTGTATGTATAAACTATTATATATATTTTGTGTGAGTAATTAAACTATTCAATGCTTGTAAATATAATGAACATGAAGAAATCATGTTCATAGCAAATTACAATGAAATATTTTGAAAAACGGTATCTTAAACATCAAAATTATGTTTGATTGTGATATGTGATATAAGTTAAGTTTAGATTGCAATAATATGTTAAGAAACGAACAAAACATGATTTGAAGTATGTGTTTTGATTTAAAAACAAAGTCACAGTGTTGATTTTCATCAAGAACACTTAACAATGGTGTTTTCTTCAAAATCATGAAATTAAAGGTTTTTGATTATGTGTTGTGATGTTTATATATATTAAAACATGTTAGAAGCTTAAAGTTATGATTTTATAAAGTTTTTTATGCATTATATGTATTAAATTTTGAGTTTGGTGCGAGGAAATAAGCCAAATTGGGCTTTTTCCTGCACAAGTTCGCAAGCTAATTTTTCACCAGCATGAACACTCGCCCCAGCGGGCTTATTACCCGCCCCAGCAGGCTTCCTTGCTATCCGAAATATTATTTTGTGTTTTGTGCAGCTTTTGTCTGTAACATGAAAAGCTAACCTAATGTGATGAAATTGATGACATGTTAAACATACATTGAGATAATAGAATGATTCATTAACGTATTTCACGTGATTAATTTGTAAGTTAGATACGTTATGTAAACTGTTAATCGTAAAGTCTAATAACGCGTTCAAGACTGATGATTCATGATTCGATCAGACTTTGAATTAATTATTATTGCAAATGAAATGATATGTAGGGTTAACCAATGACGTGAGTTAGTTGTATGGTAACTAATGTATGTTATTATTGTTAATTACGTGTACGTAGGATAATTGTGGAACGTGTTAGTAATTGCTAGCTTACGCTTGAGGCAAGTGTTCTAAACTCAAAATTTACTTTTATTGAGCAAGTTGTTCTATCCTTTCTTGTTGTAATTATCACTACAACAAAATAGGCTATCTGCGACCAACACTATCAGTGACCACCATTTTCGATCGCTACTACTCGTATCAGCGACCGGTATTTGCGACCACAGTTTAATTTAGTCGATGTTACCTTCAGCGACCGTCCGCGGTCGCTAATTGGTCGCTGAAAAGATTTCCCCCCAAAAAATTTGGCTCAAGAATAGGGCGCGAAGACTTATTTGCGACTGGATAGTATCAGCGACCGTAAGCAGTTGCTAAAATATGCACGTATTTAAAAACTAGCGACCGCATACGGTCGCAAAAGACGGTCGCTGATCCTATTAAATCTATCAAGTTCTAGTTTGTCATACAGAAGAAAAAAGAAGAAGAAAAGAGAAGGGGGAGAAGTGGGAGAAGATAGGGAATAGAGGAACGTCGTTGCCGTCCACGCCATCGCCGCCCACCCCGTCGCCGACCACCCCATTGCGCACGCCACTATCAAAGGGTTTCTCTCTATACTCCTATTTCCATTATATATATATATATATATATATATATATATATATATTATACTCCTATTATTTGTGAATAGAGTGTGAAATGATAGTCAAGCCTTATTGTTTGTGTGTACATTATACTCCTAGCTATTTCAATTTCCAGTTTGATTTTTTGTTGTCTCTTGTTTGGGTTTGGGAGTTTATGGTGCTCGGTAGTTCTGACTGGCTTGATTTGGTTGTAATTTTGGGCTTGTTATCAAGTGTGGGTTAGGTCTGTTTTTAAGTTCTTGATAAAAGTATTTAGATTTGTGTTGTGTATTTGTGATTTTTTGTTGTCTCTCAAGTGTGTATTTGTTATCAAGTGTAGTCCTAACTGAAAGTAGGATTAATGCAAGTTTGCCCATCTTCTAACGATGATTGATTTGGTTTACCAAAGCAGGATTATTTATTGGGTATAAAAATGATCTTTATTATTAGCATGATGAAACAAGCAACAAAACTGGTGGCCAATTATGGCAACTATACTTAAAAGTATCTTCTAGCATTTAGGCTCGTATGTTTTCCCTCACTCGTATAGTTTACCTTAGATTTATTAAGAAAACAATCAAGTTCTGATTAATTAGTATGTTAGGACTGCTTTCGCCCAAAAGAGCCATCCTCAACACATGCAAATGCTATTGTGTTTGAACCCCACTTCATCCAAATTCTAAAAATTCCAAATAAAACAGGGAATAGTTATCAAATAAGCAAGTAAGTTTCGCACTTTGTCAATGATCATAATCATGCTTTGATTAATTGAGCCTGGGAAATAAATGACTAGGCAATTGGCAGCTAAAAGGAAATGTTGAAGATCATGTAATATCATTATAGAACTGAGACCCAAATGGTAAGAGATTAACGTAAACTAGTTGTAAGATGAAATAAATCCATTTGGTTTCTAGATTAATCAACACCATCACTATTTCTAGCAATTAAAAGCATATTAAGCAAAACAATATTGTAAGACCTGAAGTTTTTGTTATACCAAAAATCTATTAGACTGAATCCATTAACAGGTAGTTCAGAATCCGGTACAAAAAAAGAAAGTAATCATATGTTACAAAATTAAAATTAGTAATGCTCTTCACATATATCTCAATCTGACAATTTATTATATTTAATTATAAATAATGACAATCGTTATATTTAATTATGTTATTTTTAGGTAATTGTAGTACTAACTGAAAAGGATCAACCACAAAGTTTGTCCAAAACATACCAACCCAATTAGTTCATGGGACATCTTGCATAACAGAACAGCTAGAAAATAGTGCCTAATACTTTCAGTTACAAAACACAATCTTAATATAATCCACTCCCAACTTGCTTCAAAAAAGAATAAGAAAATGACTGACATCCAAAAGAACAGAGCATCGCGGATGAACTGCCTTGCCGAGTCTTATCCATGTAAGCTCCTCTTCTTCACATATAAAGCACAGACTATTAGTATCAAATATAGAGCAAGTCAAAGACAATCAGCCTAATCAAAAAAATATGCGAAAATAGGAAAACCATAAAATTCTTACTTTGGGAATAGCTTGTTATAGCAAAGAGATTGGACAACTCGGGCAAATAGGAAGTAAGTAAAAGACTAAAACGAATTACCTAGTCAACAAAATCAAGTAACACTAACAAAAGAAACAAGGATTGGACAGTTCGAGTAAGTAATGAGCAAGTAAAAGACTATAAAGGATTATCTAGGAAGCAAAATTTATTAAACACTAAACAAAAAGAACAAGAAAGAAATTTATCTTGTTGGACTGGTATAATGGGAAGATGCTAGGTTCAAGGGGCCTAAGGTTATGTCAAGAAGAATAATCTATGATCCTATAGAAGAACTATAACTAATCAAGTCAGGATTCTGCAGTTATATACATGTATGGAACTGAAAGCCTAAATCTAACTTAGGAAGGAGGCAAGAGAAAATCATGAATCCAGCCAGGAAAGTATTCAGATAAGAGAATTCAATGCTTCGCCAATCAACTAGTTTCTTTTAAAGCTTGAAGTTGGGAGAAGTATGGTTTGAACATGTATGGCTGGAGTTGTGTTGTTGTTTGAACACCCTCAAACAACAACAGCTTACAGGATCGAGTCAGAGAGCTTGAGGAACTAGTGGACGAGGGTTGGACTACCATACAACAGAAGGAGGAGAAAATTCAAGAGCTGGACGATGAGCTTGGAAACACGAAGTGGGATCTTGTTCACGTGGAGAGTGGGAGGGATGATGCCCTGGCTGAACTAGCAAAACTGAAGAACGACATCAAAGAGGAGTCAGCGAAGCGTGCCAGAGCTGAGGATGCTTGCTTGAGGGCTACTCAATGTGCAGATCGAGCTGAAGAAGAGGTTCAAGTGAAGAAGGTCAAGCTGAGGGAGACGGAATACGCTTTTTATTCGGCTATAGATAGGGTCCAGGATCGTGTCTTTTATTACCCAACTCAGTTCAAGGATTTATCGTGGTATATGGTGGATTACAGAACAGTGTTTTGGGTGATGGAAGAAGAACGTGGAGAGGTTGTGCGACGTCTTAACATGCCTAGATAGTAGAGTAATAAATTATGTGTTTAATTATGTATTAAATAATTGTAAATCCCAGAATTTGAGATAATAATGGGATAAGATAATGATGTGATCCTGTAACTTGTTTCAGTTGAGGAAAGATGATGTAAATAGCAGAGATGCTATCTATTCTATGTTTTAAAAACTACGAATGAATAAATATTGAAATTTATTGATGTGCTATGTGTTTAAGTGTGAATTAATTTATTTTAAATGTTTAAGTTTGAACTTGAATATTTAAAAGGTGAGTTAGGGATCTAATAAGAGTATGTCTTAACAAAAAGATGCTTCCTAGAAGAAGACCTACACGTTAACCAGAGGGTTCGACTAATAACAACAACAATGATGATACGAACGTCAATTTGGTTCAGCAACTAGTGAACCTACTGACGGAAGTGCTTGCGAATCAGCCGCAAGTTCAAACAACTACATTTAAGGAATTTAAAGCAGTAGGACTGCCGGATTTCCAAGGATCGGTGAACCCGATAAAGGCCCATACATGGGTGATGGAGATGGAGAAGGTCTTCGATGTGGCCAGAGTTAGTGATGACCAGAAGACGGCTTTTGCGACATTCATACTGAAGCCAAAAGCTAGCTACTGGTGGCAGACTAACAAGACTAGGGAATGAGAAGGAGTGATAGTGTGGGACAGATTCAAAGAGATGTTCGTTGAAATGTATTTCCCAATAAGCTCGTAGAACCAGATGGAGGTTCAGTTTCTAGAGTTGAAGCAGGATACTATGATGGTGCCGGAGTACGGCGCGAAGTTCAACGAACTGACAAGGTTTGCAACGTACCAGGTCAGTACTGACGAGCGAAAGGCTAGAAGATTTGAGCAGGGATTGAAGCCTTGGCTCTACAATGCGGTCTCCATATTTCAGCTAAACACGTTTGTAGCTGTGTTGGAAAAGGCGATCATCGCAGAAGGTGGCGGCGATGCCTTGACTAAATATAATCAGGATCAGAAGAAGAAGAAGAATGAGACAGAAAATAAGGTTGGTGGTAGCAGTGCTAACAACCAGAAAAGAAAGTGGAACGATAGCACATATGCGGGGAGTCAATAGGGAAGCCATCAGAAGAGGAGAATTAAAGCATATGCAATATGCGGAAAGAATCACACTAGAGTGTGCTTGAGGGGAAGGCGAGTATGCTTCAATTGTGGTCAGGAAGGCCAAATTGCGTCGAATTGTCCTAACCCGAAGAAGGGAGCTTGCTATACATGTGGGTATAAGGATCACATGGCCCGAAGTAGCCCAAGGAAGCTAGCAAGAGGGTCAACAGGAAGTGGAGGAAATGGCAGCGAAAGCATTTTGGCTATCGCTAGACCACCGTCGACGAGCCTACCCACTGCCAAGACGTTCAACATGACGGTGCAAAATGCTGTGCAGTCAAAAGATGTGGTGTCAGGTATTATTCCAGTCAATAGTATTAATGCATATGTATTATTTGATTCGGGTGTTACTTGTTCATTCATATCTGATGACTTTGCTATGACTTTAGACTTACCTAAAGAGGAATTAGTTTACCCCTTGAACATAGAGATTGCGAATAGGGAGGTTATTCCTGTTAGGTTTGTACACAAGGACTGTAGATTGAACATTAAGGGTCATGAGTTGATGGTAGATTTGATTCTGATAAAACTTGGGAATTTTAATGTTATACTGGGTATGGATTGGTTGTTTAACCATGGTGCGGTAATCAAATGCTAGAAGAAATTGGTAAACCTTACGTCTTCGTCGAAGGTAGTGTTTTATGGTAGCAAATCGCCTAGGTAAGCGAGTTGTCTGACGATTATGCAAGCCAAGAAGCTATTGAAGCAAGGATGTGTAGGGTACTTAGCCTACATAGTGGATACTTGTAAGGAGAGACCAAATATAGAAGAGATATCAGTGGTTAGGGATTTTGTGGACGTATTTCTGAGCGATTTGCCATGACTTCCGCCAGATAGAGAGATAGAGTTCGTGATTGACTTAGCATCGGGGACTGCTTCGATATCGAAAGCCCCGTATATAATGGTTCCGATCGAGATGAAGGAGTTGATGGTTCAACTGCAGGAATTGCTGGACAAGAAGTACATTCAGGCGAGCCTATCACCGTGGGGAGCGCCAGTATTGTTTGTCAAGAAGAAGAATGGATCGATGCAGCTATGCATTGATTATAGGGAGTTGAACAAAGTCACGATCAAGAATAGGTATCCTTTACCTAGGATCGATGACTTGTTCGATCAACTGAAGGTGTTCGATCAAGGTCTTGTGACCCTCAGATTAATTTTAAATCTTATTCTTGACTATCGATGATATAAATATTATTCATTTCAGTTGAAGTTATTTACTATATGTCATCACTATTGATTGTTATTTCTAGTGAGCTTTTGTTTGCTCACTCTTGCATTTATATAACCATTGCAGCCAAAGTTGAAAGAGTTGACGAACCGTCAACTAGCGAAGGCAAGAGCAAGATGAACAAGTTAAGACTTGTTCATATTTATGATATGATATGTAATAAAAACTTAATTCTATTATGTGATGTTTTATTTTTCGCACTTGTTGATGTTAAGGTTAGATAACCCTAGGAATGATTTGATGAGTTGTAATCCTTTTTATAAGGAAGATTTTATTTAATTATTAAGGTTGTAATTTATTTTACATTCTTTATTTTTGGGCAGTAGTTATTTTTTATTTAGATAGTGAACACCATATCCTGTGGAAATGAAGTACCCGGATTTGGGGGTGTCACAGTCCTTGGATAAGGCAAAATAAAATTAGAAAGGAGTTTCTAATTTGCATTATTTGGAATTGTGCATTTTAGAAGCGAAATACATATAATTAAATAAAATAGAACTTGATAGTAATTCCATGTCTTATATTTAATTGGGACATTGTATGATGGAACGAATGAATTGTACGGTAACTATTTACTCAAAGGTTCTTTTATAATTAATGTTAAAATCTATATTATCTGAAAAATCGTTGATCGCTATACGGGCTTGCCTTTATTGTAGAATAAATGTTATTTATTTAAATAAATTATTACTTTAATTTATTTATTTAAATAAGATTAGAATTGTTCTAATTAATTTATTCACAATCGGTTTAATATGAAGAACCTAAAGGGTCACACCATAAAAGGAAGAATATTTATTAAAGAAGTAAATGGCATAATCGTAATAATGAATTAAGTATATTTAATTTAATCTATGATGATAGAATAAATTAAATAACTTAATATTTTTGAAATATTAATATTAATTAATAAGAGGAGTCTTATTAGTACTATTACTATTATTATTATTATTTAATTCCTAAAGGAGTTCGGAAATTAATTAATAAGATACTCTCTCTCATATATATTCCTAATAAGATTAGGAGGCTAATTAATTAAAAGAGTTTAATTATTCCTAATAGGATTAGAAAGCCTAATTAATTAAAAGGGTTTAATTAATTAATATGAAACCCTAATCCGAAATAGTTAAGGAGGGTTGCCTACATCTATAAATAAGAAAGTCTTATTATGGAACAAGTTTACACAACACACTTATTCTTAGAGTTGAAAGAGGACAGATATTCTTTAGAGATAGAATTAGGGTTTAGCCAGACACCCACCTTCTTGAGTTCTTCTTCTTCCTTGCTGGATCATCTCTAGAGGCCAAACACTTGGGTGACTAACGTTAATAAAAGAAAAAAATCAAACCCGGAGAACTCAAGGAGAGCGTGAAGGATTTGGAGTTGAACTCGTACCTATGGAAGCTTTGTTCTACAAGGGTATGATTCTATAATTTTTTCTCTTTTGTTTAATTAATAATTATGCATAAAGGATGATCCAGGCATATGGTTTGTAAAATTTTAAAATCTGATTTTTCCATGCTTCCGCTACTTTGATACAATTTGATTTTGTTCATGAATCTTACAAACCTAACACTTAGAGCCTGAAAAAGAAGAAATAAATGAAGAAATCTTAGCTGAGGCTAAGGATGAGTCAAAGCCTGATGAAGTAGTTGTTGAAGAAACTATTTTTGAAGAAGTTAATAAAGAAAAAAAGTTGGAGGAATTGGTTGATGAGCCAGCTGAAGTGGCAAAAGAAGTGGTTATGAAAGAATCTAGTTTAGAACCAAAGAAAAACAGATAAAAGAGTAGGAAAGTCAAGGAAAACAAGAAGGTGGAGAAGGAAAAGAAGGTGAAGAAAAGTAATAACAAAAGAAGGTAGCAAGAAAGAAGGATGAGTTGGAATCACAAGGACAAGGAGATCCCAACTTTACAAATGAAGAACCGATAGGTTGCCCAGTTCCACATCCAAAAATTGCACCGCCCTCAAGAAGAATTTGAAGGAGAATAATACTAGAAGCCTATGAAGATCCAAATGTTTTTTTACCTGATAAGTGGGTAGATTATAGAGATGAACAAATCAGAGTGGTAACAATAACCACTAATGATCTGATGAACAAGTTTCAAGATGTTAAGTTAGATCATACTACGGTGTTGTACAATTCTGAAACTCAACAGTTAGCAGTACTTCTATCCATGGATGCCCTAGTTTCAGGCTATGTAAATTGGAGATAGAAGTTTTCTCTACTGGTGTTTATCAAACTTCCTAAACCTAAAGATGATCTCCTAGAACTACCCAAGAGTTTAATCTTATCCAACTAAGCTGATAAAGGACACTAGTAATTTCAAAGTCTATCGTCGTGCTGAAGGTATATACATTCCATATCATCTTCTTGATAGTTTGAAAAAGCATCTGTCAACCAAGTCTAAGATTGTAGAGCACCCTAACTCTACGACTGAAGAATAAAAATTTTCTACAACAATCCCAAACACTCAAACAACTAAAAAATTATTACCCCAAATTGCTCAACCAATAAATGTTACCCTTGAAATCCCTTTTGACATCCCCCCGTCTTCATCAAATAATGAATTCTTTGATATTGAAACAGCTCTTGATAACATTTACAAGAGTGAGAAACCAAATCTATTTGTCCAAATTTTTGAAGACCCTTTGATTGATCAAAAGATGTTGAAGAATTTTGAAGAGTTGGTTAAAAGGATTTCCTCTATTTTCGCTACAACAAAGAATCTCCCTGGAGGTGAAGGGAGCGAATTGTTCAAGAAGTTGCAAGAATAATTTACTTATATGTCTCTCAAGCTTCATCAAAGAGATCAGACATATTGAGGTCTATAGAGCAATAAAAGATAGAAGCCCTGTAACTGTAGCAAAAAAAGGAGAAAACTATCTCGACTCTCTCAGAGAATGTAGTCGTTCACACCCAATCCATCACTCAAAAGTTAGAACTCATCCAGAAGGATCTCACTGAGTTGATCCAAGTGAATGTAATATATATATGAACTGATTGATCAAAATATACTTTTGAAAGATAAGTGGGTGAGCTATCGTTAAGCTATCCAAACTTAAACATCACTTTACTCTACGAATTTAAATAATAAGCACGATAGCAAATAAGGATTGATCCCACAGAGAATGATATTGTTTTAAATTTATTCCAATGTTTCTAACTATAAATAGAAAATAAAAGATTGGGGGGTTTTGAATTGATTATGACTAACTAAAGAAAATAGAATTAAATTAAATAAGATAACCAACTAAATGAAAGCTTCAGTTCTTCAGTTCAGTTTCACCAATTTACAGTAACAGTGTAATCAAGTTAACATTATTTCTTCCTTCCATGAGATTAATAACCCTAGATAAACGCAATCGCCAATTATCTGAAATCCTCCTTAAGTTTTAAATATAATGTGACAATCGCCCCCACTAGACCCTAACTATTATATAACCCAGAACTATCAGTCTAGATTTAATATAACAAAAGCAATAAGAATTAGAGAATTAGTTTATTCCAAGTAACAATCAGATAATCGCAGATCATTTAACTTGCCTCCTGATAACGTTAGCAATACTCAAAAGCTTGTCCACAATCAACATCGTTTGCTTAATATTATATCTTAATCTAGCTGATGATATTAGTTAAGTTATTCAGTTCTGCAGAAACCAAATCAGTTAAACCAAATAACATATAAGCAATTAAAATAGATTATCAGGATAAATCTCATATATAAAGGAATAGATAATGAAACTCAATTTACCATTAACTGCAAATAAGGTTCCACATCCTCTTCGAACTAAAAAGAAATAAAATAGCCTCGCATACTGATAACAAAACACAGAATAATAAATATATTATGAAGTAGGATGTTTTTCTGATTATTACAAGTAAAGGTATTTATAGGTTAAATCCATGAACCCTAAAAGAAATCTAATCTTTTTCTGCTTCGGTAGTCTTCACTCTATAGATATAGTAGCTTCTAAATCTTTGTAAACCTCTGCAATCTAGCTTTAAGTAGCTTATCAAATTAGAAATTAGTTTCCATAGTAGAATCTTCTGCAGTTTCCTTTCCCAGTTTGGAATTAACTTACACTTAGTTTCCATATTGAACTTCGACTTAGATTTCATATCTGATTCTACTTCCTTAAAGCAGCCTCAGCTTCCTTCTTGATGTGTAATTCTGTCTTCAAATCATGTTAGGACTTGTATTCTCAAGCTCCAATGTCAAAAATCCTATCCATATTTGTAATCCAAAAGTGAACTCACAAGTCAACCTATACAATCGTAGAGTAGAGCCCATCAGCAGACAAATGTAGAGTGACAAATCATAGAGTGAAACTCTTATCTCGGAATCGTAGAGTGGACCTCAGTCAATCGTAGAGTGACTTAGCCACTAAGCTGAAAACATAGAGTACCCACACTACTAACGTAGAGTGATGTGTCATAGAGTTGGAAAATTATCGAATAGAAAGTCTGGTCATAGAGTGATTCTCAGCATTCATAGAGTACAACTAGAATTCAACTAAAAACTAAGCATTATAACTCATATCTGCAGAATCACATCAAATTATTCTTAAAATCAATAAATACTTTAAATTAACTGGTATAATAGAAAATATGCAATAAAACTAAACATAAAGGAATCAAATCCAACAAACATTTTGCATCTATCAATAAGCTTTGTAAAGTCCTAAAGAAACAAATGTACAAGGACTTAGAATAGAAAGATCAAAACTGTTAGGTTGATCTGAATTGAATTATCATTATCTTATGAACAAATGATTAAAGTATATTTGTAATGACAAGATTTGTAAAGTCCTTAAGAAATATATGTACAAGGACTTAGAATAAAAAGATCAAATTTGTAAGGTTAATCTTATCAAAGCTTTCTATGCATAATCAATACGACCAGTTGATCGTAGAGTCACTCTATTAAATAGTAGTGTGATCATGAGCAGCATAGTTAGTAAATACATTGAAGTGCACAAGACAAAGATCGTAGAGCTATTCTATGAGCCATAACGACGAGTTAAAGATCTAACAAGAGAAAGCTAATCACAAAAGGATATATTCTAAGAATGTTAGAGTATAGTCCAAATCATAAGGAATCTTTGGAAAGACTCTACAAAGCTAAATTGCAAGAGTACTCTGACTGATCATAAATATTAAGTCAGTTCGTAGAGTAAACCAAGACTTTGTAGGGCAGCAACTAATATTATAAGGCAACAAAGACATAACCAGATCATAGAGCTGCTAAAATGTTCAAAGAATAAACAGAAGTCTGCTAAGTCTGCCAAAGCATCATGGAGTACTCATTCATAGAGCAGATATTAGAAGCAGATAGTAGAGTAGAAACTAAGCCATAGTCATAGAGCAAATGCAAAGCTCAACTCTACGATTCTCATCAATTTACTATCGTCAAAGTTTGTAGAGCACAATAATGTCTGACAGAGAAGACCGAAAAATGCAACGTTGCCAAATTAAAGGTTTTGAGGCATCCAACAGTCTATCCTTGAACAAGATCGAAATTCATATCGTTGTGTCTAACAATTATTTTGAAGAAAGAAGACATCTATCAGTTGATAGACAAAGCTGTAGTCTAATGTGACAAGCCGAAAACAACCTGTCACAAGTGCAAAAATTCAACATCAAAGATATTGATATATCTGTGCCATAAATTCTCCAACGGACACTTTGCAATGGGAAGTCTTTTGAAAGACTATAAATAGCTTTGAGAATTCAAATTCAAAGTTGTTGAGAAAAGCCCGACTATGCTAATAAAAAGAATAAAAGAGAGTTGTCGCAACAAATCAAGAGAGCCGAAGTGCTGGCCTAAGTGAAAAAGAAAGTGCAACATAATGCACAAGATCTAAGGCTGTAATGCCAAGAAAAGTGCATAAATGTGTTGAAGTGCAGAAAGGCCAAAAAGCTGAATAGTTCTGTAATGCTAATGATAAGTAGGTTTTTAACCTACTTAATAGGTATTTCTTGGCTTGATATTTTGTTAATACTTAAGTGTGTATGTTACTTTTCATATGTTATGTGTGCATGTGCAGGATTGGAGTGAAGTTAAGCTTAAAGGGACAAAAGGAAGGAGTAGAGAACAAAAGAATTGCTAGTCAACAATGCTGACAGCCAGGCGCGGGGCGCGCTGGCTCAACACTGCAAGAGGCGCGGGCTGCGCCACAAAGAGGCCATAGTTTCTGCATACTTAGTGCGGGATGCGCCAAGTTATATAGAGGACGGGCGCGGCGTGCGCCAGGCAGATGAGGCTGACAAGGAATTAGGGTTTTTAAGCACAAGTTGATTTGGAAAGGGGTTGTAAACTTACTTTATTTGATTAGGGTTTTGATAAGTTATAAATAGGAGTTGTATTCTTAGGTTTAAGGGATCTATTTTTTATTCTATATTCTCTTGGATTGCTTGGAGGCTACAAACCTTTGTTTTGGAGATTCAAGCATATCAGGCTAAGTTCTCTATTTTAATTCTGAACGGATGTTGAACTTATTTATCAATTAATGATTTGATCAAGTTATTCTATTTATTTTTCCATCTTGTGATTTGTTCTGATTATCTACATGAACTTTCATATGTGTTATCCAATTGACTAATTTGGTTTCTGCAGGATTAAATTAGTAAATTGATATCATCTGCTAGATTAAGACAGATTTTAAGCAAACGAAATGTGTCTAATCTAAGTAGCAATTAACAATATTTTATTATGGTCAAACTTTGAAATATTGTTAAGGTTTTCAAAGGACAAGTTAAATAATTACTGATTGTATAATTATTGCTTGGAATAATCTAATTCTCATGCTTAATGCTTCTATCATATTAAATCTAGGCTGATAGTTTTAGGTTGTATGTTAGTTAGAATCTTTTGTTGGCGATCGTTGATAGTAGTGTGCATACAAGCCAATCATGTATGATGATAAAGCACATACTTTGTAAACAATCTTATTTATTTATTAATAAAATATTCATTTAATTATCTACATGGTGCTGTTTTTATAATATGTAAATAACCCATAGTTTTAAGCAATGCTTTTAGAATCATGATGAGATCATGCTAATGAGATCTAAATTCTTAGAAAGTTTAAAAACTAAAATAGTTCCTAATTGTGGGATTACTAAAATGGGGATTAGTAAATCCGGATAGATTGGTACATATGTTGCTTGCTTATTAGATGAGGATGACTGATCTCATGGTCATTTGTGTGGAGACACTAAAGCAAGTATATAGGTGCTTATTGGAGAATAAGTTCACTGAACGTGACTCGCTATGGAATACCTAATGGAGTTTTACTCGCCTGTCAATAGGAATTCCTAATGTGATAGTAGTACAAATGATCCATGGACTTGAGATCATCATCGTATCTTGTATGTAACAAATTATAGTTTGACTTATTCCTTAAGGTCTTTTAAGGCATATATAGGGTATGCTTGGGTATAATGAGTTGCATATGGAGATAATTTATGATCAATAAAGAATCTACCACCTTTAGTAAAAGAGAAGATATGTCCTATATGATTCGTTAAATGACAACCCAAGAATCCTTGGCCAAGGTAGAATGAAATTAGATAGAGGTTTCTAATTTGCATTATTTGGAGTTGTGCGTTTTCTAATCGAAATACATATGATTAAATAAATTAAAACTTGACAGTAAATCCATGTCTTATATTTAATTGGGACATTGTATGGTGGAAGGATTGAATTGTACAGTAACTATTAACTCACAGGTTCTTTTATGATTAATGTCGAAATCTATATTATCTGGAAAGTCGTTGATCGCTTGGGAGGCTTATCCCTATTGTATAATAAATGTTATTTATTTAAATAGATTATTAGTTTAATTTATTTATTTAAATAAGATTAGAATTGTTCTAATTGATTTATTCACAACCGGTTTAATATGGATAACCTAAAGGGTCACACCATGAAAGGAAGAAGAATTATTTAAGAAGAAAATGGCATGATAGTAATAATGCTTTAAGTATAATTAATTTAATCTACGGTGATAGAATAAATTAAATAGCTTAATGTTTATTATTTAATATTTTAGAAATATTAAATATAAATTAATAAGAGGAGTCTTATTAATATTATTATTATTATTATTATTTTAATTCTAAAAGAGTTTAGGAATTAATATAATATCAGTACTCTCTCTCAATCCTAATAAGATTAGGATATAAATTAATTAAAAGTGTTTAATTAATTAATTAAATAAAACCCTATTCTAATTGGATTAGGAGGGTTAACCTAATATCTATATATGAGAGTCTTATATCAGAAATAAAGTACGTGAATTTTTTCAAAGGTTGGGAGTACACATATTCTATAGAGATAGAAACAAGGGTTAAGTCAATAACCCATCTTCCTGAGTTCTTCATCTTCCTGGTGGATCACCGTTAGAGGCCAAACATTTGGGTGGCTGACATTGATCAAGGGAAAGAGCCACTAGAAAGGAATCAAAGGAATCAAAGGAGTAGAACTTGTACCTGAGAAAGCTTGGATCTTCAAAGGTATAATTCCATCCTCTTTTCTGTTATTGATAACTAGCACAAAGCATGATCATGGTTATGGGTTTGTATAAATTTTTGAAAACCTATGTTTCGCGCTTCCGCCCTATTTATGTGATTTGATTGCATGATTGTGTTACGTACAAACCCAACAGTGGTATCAGAGCCTAACTTTGTGCTAATTATCAATTATATAATCCCATGTATGAATTGATGTATGATTGGATCAGATTTTCTGGACAAAAAACTGATTTCTGGTGATTCTGTGGACGAACGGCGCAGCTGCCCAGTTTATTCCCGGCGCAGCTGCGCCGGTCTGCAAAATCCGGTGTTCCAGGCTTCCTGCGCAGCTGCGCAGCAGCCCAGTACATTCTTGGCGCAGCTGCGCCGGTAACTGGACAGACCCTGAAAATTGATTTTATTTAATTAGGTAAACTGTTTATTTAATTATTGAAATTTTAAAATAAAGATGTTTATTTTATCTGAAATATGATTTCAGATTGCTAAAATTAAAGGAGTTTAATTTGGATTTATTTTTGATTAAAATAAAAGAGTTTATTTTATTTTAAAAAATAAAATTTAGCAATACTTTTGTCCATTAAATGACATCGATCTATACATGGAATAACTTTATAATTCATGAGATGAATAGAAATTTATTGATGCATATGGTGATGTGTATGATAATAAATGGGGTTGATTATAGACTATGACCAATGTGATTGGATTTTATTTTGGATGAATGCTTGAATGAATGGGTTTTATAAAATGGGGTCTGCGTACCTCATCTTCTCTAGTTTTATTCTCGATGTAAATTCTATCTCCTTCCTATGTACTTCTCCTTGACTGCAGATCAATATTTCTATTTAATTATAGCTTATGTAATAGAAATAGTTAGAATTATCTTGAAGAAATTGGAGACCAAGGAGCAAGGAACGCATGAAGACCCATTTGTATGGAGCCCGAGTTTAAATGTAATAGTTATATTTAAATTTAAATTCTTGCACTCCTAGGTTTGACCTTTTGGTTCACTTGGTGGCTCTAGTGAACCAAACAAGAATAAAAGTCCATAATCAATCCGGGTAGAATATAGTATTCTATATTGCATGCTAAATATTATATATATTATATTTTATGCAAACATGCTTCGCATGTTTAATAAAATGATGCGCATTTTATATATATATGTGCATGCGCGCTAAACAAGATGAGACAAATAATAACAAACCCCTCAAAAAATAATATTAAGTCCGAAGCATTCAAATGATATTTGGAATATCGAACATCGCCTTCTAGTATGATTAATTAATAGAGTATTAAATATTTAATATGAGTTTGTTGTGCTATCCACAAGGCGAGTATTGAGTATTTAAGATGTTAATTAATCACATTTGATGCTTATCAAGAAAATTGAACGATCTAGTCTTGTTGTGTTATCCACAAGGACGAATATTTTTCTTTTTTGAATTTATGGAAGTGCTAGGCTGGACTTAACTTAAATCATTTTAGTTCAGATGTGCACACACATGACCATTATGATTTAAGAGGCAAAATAAAAGGAGTTACATGGTGATGTAATTGACAAAAGTTGTCTACCTATTTATTTGTATATCGCTTGTTGTGCTATCCACAAGGTTATATACATTTGAAATGTGATCCTTAATCTCACTAGCAAATCTTTAATTAGATGTTGCCGAACTATATAAGTGAGGGTAATGTAGTTTGATGAAAATAGTGGGAGATACCAATTTAAAATAAAGACCTAAATTTATTTTGGTATGCAAAGTTAATAAAATGAATGTTTGCTAAAAATGTTATCTTTTCAACATGCAGAATTTTAAAAATATCAAAATTACTAATCTCACTACGAAGCATACTTGATGCAAATAACCTTACCGGGCCGAATTATAAGGACTGGCTAAGAAATCTGAGAATTGTTCTCACTGCTGAAAAGATTTCTTATGTCCTAAATTCAACTATCCCTAAATCTATTTCGAAAAAAGCCTCTGAGGAAGAGATTGCTACTTTTAATAAATGGCAAGATGATGCATCTGTGGCTCAATGCATCATGCTCGCATCCATGAATAACGAGCTTCAGCGTCAGCACGTAAATATGGATGCTCCTGCTATGCTGCTTCACCTCAAGGAGTTGTATGGTGAACAGAGTATGACTGCTAGATATGAGATATCTAAGGAGCTCTTTCGATCTCGGATGACCGAGGGCACTACCGTCGAGACTCATGTTCTGAAGGTAATCAATTTGATTGAACACCTTGGACAGCTTGGGTTCGTCATGGATGGGGAGTTGAGTCTAGACTTGGTCTTGCAGTCACTCCCTGAGACATTCTCGCAGTTTGTGGTTAATTTTCACATGAATAAGCTAGATGTCAGCTTGCCTGAGCTGCTTAACATACTGAAAACTGCAGAAGGTCACTTCCCATCCAAGAACAACCATATCTTGATGGTGGATTCTTCCAATAAAAGGAAGAGGCCCAAGGTGTCTTCTGAAAAGAAGAAATCCAAGAAAGTTAAGGGAAAGGGGAAAGAAAAGGAACAAAAGAAACCTGAACCAGCTAAAGGAATGTGCTTTCATTGCAACGAGCCGGGACATTGGAAGAGGAATTGCAAGAAGTTTCTAGCAGAGAAGAAGCTTGGAGAAGCTTCGACTTCCAATCAAGATTTGTTTATGATTGAAATTAATTTTTCTGAAAGTCATAATTCTACTTGGGTATTAGATACCGGCTGTGGGTCTCACATATGTAACACTGTGCAGGGACTGGTCAGAAGTAGAAAGCTAAACAATGAAGAGGTGATCCTACGAGTGGGGAATGGAGCAAAGGTTACTACATTAGCTGTGTAGGAACTTATTGTTTAGCAATGCCTTCGGGCAAGTCCATTTATCTTAATAGTTGTTATTATGTCCCGAATATTATTAAAAATATTATTTCAATTTCTGTATTGGATATGGAAGGATTTGACGTTATTATAAAGAACAATGGTTGTTCTATTTATAAAGACGATGTTTTATATGGTATTGGAAATTTGCGAAATGGACTTTATATACTTGACTTGCAAGAAAATATATTTCAAATTTAACAAACTAAGAAAAGAAAAAGAGATGATATTAATTATACCTATATGTGGCACTGTAGACTCGGTCACATCAATGAAACAAGATTATCCAAGTTGCATAAGGATGGGCTCCTAGAGCTATCCGATTATGAATAATATTCAACTTGTGAATCTTGTCTCATAGGTAAAATGACTAAATCTCTTTTTAGTGGAAAAGGAGAAAGAGTTACAGAGTTATTGGCATTGATTCACAGAGACGTTTGTGGACCTATGACAACAAGCGCACGGGGTGGGTATTCTTATTTTATTTACTTTCACTGATGATCATTCAAGATTTGGATATGTGTATTTAATGAAATACAAATTAGAATCATTTGAAAAGTTCAAAGAGTTCAGAAGTGAAGTAGAGAAACAAACGGGCAAGAGTATTAAGATACTTCGATCAAATCAGGGTGGAGAATACTTAAGCGGTGAGTTTCTCAATTGTATCAAAGAAAATGGTATAATCTCACAATGGACTCCTCCAGGTACACCACAGTTAAATGGAGTATCTGAAAGGAGAAATTGAACACTATTGGACATGGTTCGATCTATGATGAGTTTTACCGACCTTCCAATTTCCTTATGGGGATATGACCTAGAAACGGCTGCATACCTACTTAACAAGGTACCTACCAAATCCTCCCCAAAGACTCCATATGAGATATGGAAGGGGAGGAAACCAAATCTTAAGCATGTTAAGACTTGGGGTTGTCCAGCTTATGTCAAAAAGTTTGAAAATGATAAGCTACAGACTAAATCCGATAAGTGTAGATTTGTGGGATACCCTAAAGAAACTTTAGGGTATTATTTCTATCATCCAACTGATCAAAAGGTGTTTGTTGTGAAACATGCTACCTTCTTGGAAAAGGAGTTTATCTATGAAGGGGTCAGTGGGAGTAAGATATATCTTGAAGAAGTTTAAGAACCACAAATTACCACGGATCAAAGTCAGGTAGCTAACCAAGTAGAAGAACCTACTGTACCACACCCTGTTCGTAAATCTAGAAGAGTACCGAAGATACCTGAGATGTATGGATTAGTTATAGAGGATGACGATGAGGTACACATCATGAATGATGATGATCCATTGAATTTCGAACAGGCTATGAGTAATAAAGACTCAGGAAAATGGCTTGAAGCTATGAAATCTGAAATGGACTCCATGTATGAGAACAAAGTATGGACTTTGGTTTCACCACCTGAAAGCATTAAGCCTATTGGGTGTAAATGGGTTTTTAAGAGAAAGACTGGAGCAGACGGGAAGGTAGAGACCTATAAGGCCTGACTGGTTGCAAAAGGTTTCAAACAAAGACAAGAAGTTGACTATGATGAAACTTTCTCACCGGTAGCCATGCTCAAGTCCATTCGGATTTTGCTTGCGATTGCAGCTTATAACGACTATGAGATCTGGCAGATGGACGTGAAAACGGCCTTCCTCAATGGGAAACTTGAGGAGGATGTGTATATGACACATCCAGAGGTATTTATTTCAAAAGTTAGAACAAATCAAGTCTATAAGCTACAACGATCCATTTATGGGTTGAAGCAAGCTTCTCGTAGATGGAACATTCGTTTTGATGAGACAATCAAAGAGTTTGATTTTATTAAAAACGAGGATGAACCATATGTATACAAGAAGGTTAGTGGGAGTGCAGTATCATTCCTTATATTATATGTTGATGATATATTACTGATAGGGAATGACATTCCTATGTTACAATCAATTAAAATCTGGTTATCTAAAAACTTCTCCATGAAGGACTCGGGTGAAGCATCCTATATTTTGGGGATAAAGATCTATAGAGATAAATCTAAAAGGATGCTCGGCTTATCCCAAGGAACGTACATTGATACGATGCTAAAGAGGTTTAGCATGAAAGATTCCAAAAGAGGTCTCATGCCGATGAGCCATGGAATACATTTCTCCAAGAAACAGGCCCCAAAGACACTTGAGGAGAGAGACCGTATGAGTAAGATCCTTTATGCTTCTGCAATAGGATCTATCATATACGGTATGATATGTACTAGACCGGATGTTGCTCACGCACTTAGTGTAACGAGCATATACCAGTCGAATCGAGGAGAAGAGCACTGGAAGGTAGTGAAAAATATCCTAAAGTACTTGAGAAGGACTAAAGATATTTTTCTTGTCTACGGTGGGTCTGAATTAAAGCTCGAGGATTCACGGACTCAAGTTTTCAAACAAACCAAGATGACAGTAAATCTATTTCAGGGTATGTGTTTACCTTAAACGGAGGCACAGTGAGTTGGAAGAGTTCCAAGCAGCAAACAGTTGCTGATTCAGTGACAGAGGCAGAGTATATAGCTGCAAGTGAAGCTGCAAAGGAAGCTGTTTGGATGAAGAAGTTCATAACTGAACTTAGTGTGGTTCCTAGCATTGGAGAAGCAGTTCCCGTATACTGTGACAACACTGGAGCGGTTGCACAGGCTAAAAAACCCAGGTCTCATCAGAAATCCAAACACGTGTTGCAGCGATTTCACTTGATCAGGGAGATCATTGAAAGAGGAGACGTCACCTTGTAGCGTGTGGACTCTCAAGACAACATTGCAGATCCATTTACTAAAGCTCTAACACAACAGTAGTTTGATCGTCATTTAGAGAAGGTGGGTATGAGATACCATGGCGATTGGCTTTAGTGCAAGTGGGAGATTGATAGTAGTGTGCATACAAGCCAATCATGTATGATGATAAAGCACATACTTTGTAAACAATCTTATTTATTTATTAATGAAATATTCATTTAAGGCATTTAATTATCTACATGGTGCTGTTTTTATAATATGTAAATAACCCATAGTTTTAAGGAATGCTTTTAGAATCATGATGAGATCTAAATTCTTAGAAAGCTTAAAAACTAAAATAGTTCCCAATTGTGGGATTACTAAAATGGAGATTAGTAAATCCGGATAGATTGGTACATATGTTGCTCGCTCATTGGATGAGGATGACTGATCTCATGGTCATTTGTGTGGAGACACTAAAGCAAGTATATAGGTGCTTATTGGAGAATAAATTCACTGAACGTGACTCGCTATGGAATACCTAATGGAGTTTTACTCGCCTGTCAATAGGAATACCTAATGTGATAGTAGTACAAATGATCCTTGGACTTGAGATCATCATAGTATCTTGTATGTAACAAATTATACTTTGACTTATTCCTTAAGGTCTTTTAAGGCATATATAGGGTATGCTTGGGAATAATGAGTTGTATATGAAGATAATGTATGATGAATAAAGAATCTACAACCTCTAGTAAAAGAGGAGATATGTCCTATGTGATTCGTTAAATGACAACCCAAGAATCCTTGGCCAAGGTAGAATGAAATTAGAAAGATGTTTCTAATTTGCATTATTTGGAGTTGTGCGCTTTTTAATTGAAATACATATGATTAAATAAATTAAGACTTGACAGTAAATCCATGTCTTATATTTAATTGGAACATTGTATGGTGGAAGGATTGAATTGTACGGTAACTATTAACTCACAGGTTCTTTTATGATTAATGTTGAAATCTATATTATCTGAAAAGTCGTTGATCGCTAGGGAGGCTTATCCCTATTGTAGAATAAATATTATTTATTTAAATAGATTATTAGTTTAATTTATTTATTTAAATAAGATTAGAATTGTTCTAATTAATTTATTCACAACCGGTTTAATATGGAGAACCTAAAGGGTCACACCATAAAAAAAGAAGAATTATTTAAGAAAAAATGGCATGATAGTAATAATGCATTAAGTATAATTAATTTAATCTATAGTGATAAAATAAATTAAATAGCTTAATGTTTATTATTTAATATTTTGGAAATATTTAAAATAAATTAATAAGAGGAGTCTTATTATTAATATTATTATTATTATTATTATTTTAATTCTAAAGGAGTTTAGGAATTAATATAATATCAGTGCTCTCTCTCAATCCTAATAAGATTAGGATATAAATTAATTAAAAGTGTTTAATTAATTAATTAAATAAAACCCTATTCTAATTGGATTAGGAGGGTTAACCTAATATCTATATAAGAGAGTCTTATATCAGAAATAAGGTACGTGAAGTTTTCCAAAGGTTGGGAGTACATATATTCTATAGAGATAGAAACAAGGGTTAAGCCAATAACCCATCTTCCTGAGTTCTTCATCTTCCTTGGTGGATCACCGTTAGAGGCCAAACACTTGGGTGGCTGACATTGATCAAGGGAAGGAGCCACTATAGAGGAATCATAGGAATCAAAGGAGTAGAACTTGTACCTGAGGAAGCTTGGATCTTCAAAGGTATAATTCCATCCTCTTTTCTGTTATTGATAACTAGCACAAAGCATGATCATGGTTATGGGATTGTATAAATTTTTGAAAACCTATGTTTCACGCTTCCGCCCTATTTATGTGATTTGATTGCATGATTGCGTTACGTACAAACCCAACAATCGTCGCATTAGATCTACACTTAAGGAGAATTTTGGGTAATTTGCGATCGCGGTTATCTAGGGTTATTAATCTCAGTGGAAGATAAATGGTGTAAACACTTGGTTAAATCATAATTGTTAAAAAGAGATACTGAACTGAAGAATTAATCTTTTTACTCATTGATATTGTCTTTAAACTTACTTTTGTTAATTATAGTTTTCAAACTAAAAACTCCCAATTCATTGGAAATCATTGGATAATTAAAATACAATTCACTCTCTGTGGGATCGATCCTTTCTTATTGCTATACTGATTCTTGAATTAGTAGAACCTGAGTAAGGTAAATTTTGTAGTGCTAGACGACAGCTATCAAATTTTAGCGCCGTTGTCGACGGATTGTTATTTGTTTTATTTATTCAATTGTTTTCAATATTTTTTATTTTTTATGCCTCGATCCTCTCAATCTCTTGATTTAAAATTTGATCCAGAAATAGAGAGAACCGCACGAAGGCTTAGGTTGGAGGCTCAAAAAAACCAAGGTTCACTTGCAGATTCCGAAGAAGCTCCATCACCAGGCCTTAACATCGCTCTCACACTACTTTCGGACCAATCTTCTTCAAGAGAATCAGAAGAGGAGATGGCGGAGCCAAATAACCGGACTTTGAAGGAGTTAACAACTCCAAATCTTACTCAACAACCTCTTTGTATTAAATATCCTGCTTTAAATGTTTCGTTTGAACTAAAATCTGGACTAATTAACCTTTTACCTACTTTTCGTGGTCTTACAGGTGACGATCCGTACAAATATTTGCAGGAATTTTATATTGTGTGCTCCACTATGAAGCCATACAATGTCACGGAGGATTAGATTAAGCTGAGAGCTTTCCCTTTCTCACTGGGAGACTTAGCAAAAGATTGGTTGTTTTATCTCCCCACGGGATCAATTCAATCATGGAATGACATGAAAAGGCTATTTTTGGAGAAGTATTTTCCTACTTCAAGAGTAGCCAACATCAGGAAGGATATTTGCGGAGTCCGACAGTTCAGTGATGAAACACTGTATGAGTACTATGAGAGATTCAAGAATCTTTGCTCCAGCTGTCCACCTCACCAGATCGACGATCAACACCTCATCATCTACTTTTATGAAGGACTCTTACCAATGGATAGGAGTATGATCGATGCTGCTAGTGGAGGTGCATTAGTGGATAAAACACTGGAGGCAGCTATAAACTTGATTGCCAACATGACCGTCAATGCATAACAGTATGGAACAAGGAATTCTAATCCAGCCCAAAGAGTAAGTGAGGTAAGCACATCTAATGTAGAGCAACAAATTTCTAACTTAACTGCTTTGGTGAAATAATTAGCTACAGGTAACGCACCGGTTGCACAAGCTTGCCAAATCTGTTTAATGGTGGGGCACCCTATAGATGCATGCCCAACATTGCAAGTGGAGGATACTACACATCAAGCTAATATAGTGGGGAATTTCCAAGCACAGCCGCAGAGGAAATATGATCCTTTCTCCAACACATACAATCCAGGATGGAGGGATCATCGTAACTTCAGTTATGGGGCTGCTAGGCCGCAGGCGCAGGGGTTTTACCCAGTTAAAACTCAATTTCAACCAAATCAGTCACAGTACCAACCCAGACCAGCAGCACCGGCCAATCTTGGAACATCCTTGGAGGACATGTTCAAGGCGTTTATGCAACAGACACAACAATTCCAACAAGAGACGAAGTTTTCCATCCACAGCTTGGAGAGTCAGATGAGCCAATTAGCCACTACTGTAGGTCGGTTATACTCTCAAGGTTCAGGGAAGCTTCCATTGCAGACTGTTGTGAACCCACAGGAGAATGCCAGTGCTATAACCCTGCGGAGTGGAAACAGATGGATACACCTAAGGCTACAGTTGAGTATAAGAAAGTGCAAGAGAATGAGGAACCAGTAATACCTAAGGTACACTCTAACCCTCCTTGTCAGAAAGATATTCCTCTTCTTTTTCCTCATATAAATTCTAGAAATTCAAAGAAAAATGAACAAGATAAAGAATTTCTAGAAACCTTTAGGAAAGTAGAAGTGAATATTCCACAACTTCACGCGATTAAATTAGTGCCACTGCTATGCTAAATTTTCGAAAGAATTGTGCACTAATAAACGTAAATTGGAAAATGATAAGAAAGTCACAGTTGGGGAGAATGTATCAGCAGTGTTGCAAAGAAAAATGCCACCTAAATGTAAAGATCCAGGCATGTTTACGATCCCATGTAAAATAGGAAACACTAGGTTTGAAAAGGCTATGCTAGACTTAGGAACTTCAATAAAAGTGATGCCATTATCTATTTATAAGTCTTTGAATCTTGGACATTTGAAAAATACTGGTGTTATTATTCAATTGGCTGATCGTACTAACACCTACCCCCGAGGGGTAGTTGAAGATGTTTTGGTGCAGGTGAACGAACTAATCTTTCCTGCAGATTTTTACATTGTGGAAAAGGGAGATGATACATACCCGAACCCATCACATATCTTTCTAGGAATACCCTTCTTAAAGACAACAAGGACTATGATCGATGTTCACAATGGGACCTTGATAATGGAGTTTGATGGCGAGAAGATCCAATTCAACATCTATGATGCCATGAGGTACCCTAGTGATATTTGTCAGGTTTTTGCAATTGATATTGTGACTCTCTAGTACAGAATACTTTTAAGCAAATTCAAAGAGACATCTTGGAGGTAGCTATTTCCAGCAGTTTGGACCTGGATGGGACATATGAACTTGAACACAGTCAAGAATTGAATGAAACTGTGGCTGCACTACATTCATTGCTTAAACACACATATAAGCATACAGTCCAATTAATTCAATTACCTATAACTCATCAAAAATTATTACCATCTGTAGAGCAAGCTACAACTCTTGAATTAAAACAATTACCGGCACACTTGAAATATGCATATTTAGGGTCTAATGAAATTTTACCTGTAATAATTGCTAGTAATCTAACCAAAGTGCAGAAAGAAAAATTGTTGAGAGTCCTTAGGGACCACATCATAGTATTTGGTTGGACTATAGCAGACATCAAGGGTATTAGTCCAGCGATGTGCATGCATCGAATTTTGTTAGAGGAAGGAGCTAAACCTGTGACAACCCGAGAATTTATAAGATTATTAAAATCTTAAATGATTAAATAAAGGTTAAATAATAAGACCTAGACTGGAAATAGAGTATGGATTTAAAAATTTTATGAAGGACTTATATGGTTTTGTGTATTGTTTATATATTTATTTAACACATAAAGAGAGTTAAGAATTAAGTCTTGTAACCTAATATATATATTAGGTATGGAAATTTAAATAACCTAAGGTTATAATATGAAAGGATGTTAGTATTTAAAATATTAACTAACACTAAGAGATTAAGTTTATTATCTCAATCTATTAATTTTATTAAAACAAGTCTAATTGAGTTAAGTGATTACATGAGTAAGGATTTGATTTACAATTTAGTGTAATAGAAATTCTAATTAAATGATTAGGGTAGGATAGAATTAAAAGTAGTGGTCTATGTTAATTTACATAGCCCAATTATTTTATTAGCAAGCCCAAAAAATTTTAATGGGAGCCCAAGACTCTAGTCCAATTATTAAGGAATTTATTTGAATATTTAATAAGATAAATAAAGAATAAAAACAAACCAAGTTGGGAGAATAAAGGACCTAGAATTCAGTCCAATAAGGAAGAAAGAAGGAGGGAATATATGCAATCATTTGTTTTACTAACTCCTCACCAACTCTCACATGTGTCATCTCTTGGATTAAGCCAACATTTATCACCAAGTGTGCAAGCAACCAACTAATAAATGAGAGAGAGAGAAAACAAGATTGGTGGGAGATTTTATACATACATGTGGTATGTATTTATACACTTTATCTAACTATTATTATTTCTTCTCTTTATTTCTCTTTCATCTTATCTCATTTCCAAGAAAGCAAAACAAGGAAGAGAGAGAGAGAGAGGAGAGGAGAGGGATGGTGGGAATAAGGGAAAGAAAGGAAGGGGCTTTGCTCTTCCTTTTACCCAAAATCATTATCCCCTTTGATAGATCAAGGAAAAATATCCACAAAGCAAAGGTATAAACACTTTTTGTCAAAATTATTTTTAGTTATTTGGATAAAAAACTTGGATCTAAGATTTCAAATACCAAAACCTTAGATTTATATGTTAATAAGTATTTTATATTTAGATCTATCACTTTTGATAATCAAAAGTTAGATCAAAAGCAAGAAAAATGAAACTATGTTTCAAAAGTTAGAAAATTCTTTGATTTTTCAAAAAAGACGAGTTTTTACTCCTTTCCTTATTATAAAAAAAGAATTCACTAAACTTATTGAATTAACTTTTCATTGATATATTGTTTCATCGAGATCCAATCCAAATCACGATGTTGTTTTCTTGTTCCTGAACGGGCCCCTTTAATCTTTTTAGGTTTATGCTCTACTCCGGGTAAAGATCCGCCCGATTTTGATTTGTACATATAAGACAAATGCTTCCATTGCCACTTCTTTTTGTTATGTCTTCTCTTTTTCAATTCATGCTTCCGCCAAATATTTGATGTATTCGTGCATATTACTCGATTGATTAAGAGTTTGAGATCGCTTCTCTTTATAAATAGCAACCGCTTATGATACAAGTAGTAATCATAGATCTATTTCCAATTGGGTTTTTTCTAAACGGTGCCTGGATACTTCATTTTATTAGTCCAACCAAGCCAACCATAAATTATTCTAATTGGTAATAGTAATCTGAACCCCCTCAAAAATGGGTCTAATTGCACTTCACGCTCCAAATTTTTGATGATTCAATTAATCTTTCTTGGGCGAAACAGAGGATATCTCGATCGGGGGAGAGAACGGGGAAATCCCATATGACCTAATATATCTGACAAGTCGCACTATATGTCAACCCAATATGCATCTTCCTATCCAGGACTTCGAAAGGGTACTTTTGGAACACCAATAGGCATTAAATGAAAGAAAAAAGAATTAAGTACTATATTTCACTTTGATGCGGAAACGTAACAATGGGTTTATTGTCTTTATAATATTGTCCTTTATCATATTTTATTTTATACATAAAAATAAATAAGGGAAACTTCTTATGAATAGGCCCTTCTAATGATGAATAAGTATGGACGCATTCGACCTTAATTTTACCTTAATTTTCTTAGCATAAATTATGTTTTTTTAGATTTGGTGTAAGTTTGATGTAATAGATCATGGATCATGGTAGATCCATGATCTTAACGTGTATTAGTATGTATTATAATGATTTTTGATATTTAATGTTTGGTTAATCAAGAGATCTAGGAAGATTTCTTACAAAACACAAAGATTTAAAAAACTATTTTTGGGAAAAACGTAACTTGAAATTCAAACGACCATATATCCTAGTGTATTTCGAATTTTTGAGTGTGGTCAATTTCTAGAGTTAGATCTATGCGTCTTCTAACAGATCCAAGTGGAATCACTGAAAAATTCCATGTAGATTTCCGTCTGGACAATTTTTAACAAAGTAGGAAAAATCTGAAAAACCATAAAAGCAATCTATCCAAATTTTTGAAGGGCAGTTTCGGCCACTTAATTTGCGTAATAAATTCCAATATTTTAGAACATGAAAATATATTATATGAAGTAGCTTGTGTCCAAAAATGAGCTCATTCCGACTTAAATTGAACAAGTTATGACCATTTTAATATTTGCTTTTTTTTAACGAAAATCGCTATAACTGGAGTTTTATAACTCCAATGGCCACGAAATTTAAACTGGAGGGTCAAGATAACATGTGTAAGATCCCGCTAAGAGTTGGAAATTTTTGGAGTTAAGCGTGATGTAGCAAATTTCTTAAGGAATTAATTAGAAATGAATTTTTGGAAAATACTTAAGGAAATTGAAAAATTATTTTTGTGTATGAAATACATGTATTTATGTATGGTCAAAAGATAAAAAAATAATAAGATGATTAGATTAAAAAAAAGGGGAATCTAGCTTGCTGGATTGGCCATCAGGTTGCTGGATTGCAATCTAGTTTGTTGGATTGGCCATCAAGTTGCTGGAATGATCTGTTTGGATAATTCAGGTTACTGGATTGGATGTTAGTTGAATCCAAGCTTACTGGATTAGATTTTAGATTGAATTCAGGTTGCTGGATTGTGGGATTGTGTGAATCCAAGTTACTGGATTATAGTTCAGTTTGAATCCAGGTTGATGGATTGTGGGATTATGTGAATCCAGGTTGCTGGATTATAGTTTAGTTTTAATTTAGGTTGCTGGATTAGGAATTCGGCTTACTAAATTATAAAGGACTTATAAAATGAAATACTAAGTGTTAATTCACAAGTTATATGATACAGTAGTGTTAAGTCTAAGGTAGTACAATCGTACTCTTTAATGGTTGATGTATAGTAGCTGGCCTAAACGACTCCTTCATATGGGGAATGGATCTACGAATTAGTAACCGATCTAACTCACTGTGAAAATAGTGTAGATTAGACGAAAACTAATTTATTAGTTGTTTGTGGGAAACCACTCAGTATACTATATTGATTATTATTAAGGACTCGATGTGTGCTAGGTTTAGATTTGTGTATATGTATAGTATTAAGGTTATCTAATATTTGACTATGTGTTTAAATGTTAGAGAGTTTACTTATAAGGTATATTATGCTAATTAAAATATCAATCTTATAACTGATAGGTCTTTACAATAAAGCGATTAAATTATATTGCGTAGCAGTAATCGACGGTACAGGCAAGTTTTCTCTAACTCAACTTTGAGTTATATTTCAAAGCATGTTCGTGAATAATTATTGTTAATTATTTACATCTATACTTATTATTGATTCGTACTTAGTGCATGTTGCATATGTTCATCAGGTATAAAAGGCTGATCACCTTCATTACCATTTGGTTCAGTTAAATTTGTTCATGTTCATTATTGACTATTCATCATTATTGATTCATGTTCTTTCACAATTCTTATATTGTTGAAAGTTTATCAGCTTATTATTCTTTTCAATCATGATATATCTTCATTTGAACTTAAACTTGTTGGGCAAACTTGTTGCTCACCCTTGCTATATCATGATAAAAATTTCAGATTAAAGACGAAACTTCGGACACAGTTAAAGGCAAAGACAAGTTCCAAGATAGAATTATTATACGGTTAAAATGGTAATAGTATAGGATATAAATGACATTGTATGTCATGTAGGATATTGAATGTATGTATTAAGTTAAGGTTACAGACCTTGGGAATTATGTGTAAAAGTTATTGTATAAACAATTTATTTTTATATGTTTATATCTTCCACAATAAGTATAAAAATAATGTATCGTAACGTACCAGGTCCGAGGTTCTAGGGACCCGGATTTGGGGGCGTCACAGTTAATATCAGAGCTGTAGGTTATAAACCTTAGGTAGGATTACCTTAGGCTATAACCGCAGGGATGAGGAATAGGAATAAACTCAAATAGAGTTTAAATTCTAAGCAATGAATTTGGGCAAGGTATTAATAAATCTATAAGATTTAAAGAAAAATCCTGATAAATAATAAAGATCTAGAGTTACCTAACTCTGATGATAAAGATGAACAGTAGTAATAAATAGATAAAGTCTAAAAGACTAAAAGTATAAAGGGAAAGAAGATCGTAAAACAAAACGATCATAAGATAGAAAAGAATCGTAATATAATACGATTATAATATCAGATTACAACGTAATCTGATGAGGTCATAAGAGGACAGATTATCAATTAAATGATTGAAAACTTTATAGCATGATTGCTGTATGACAGTGGTACTATGAAATTGTACTATTAAAACTCAGGAAAGAGTTGTGAATTGTAGATACGGATTAAATGAAATTCGTATTGAGTATTGAGGGAGCTAGGATTATGTGGGATTTCAATTTAGGACTTAGGTGATAGCTGAGTTGTACAAACCTTTGTATGGGCAGGGGTTTTGTGCTTGGTCTAACGACGACTTAGTTTATCACATTGATAATTATTGAAATGTCGGTGTCGCGCTATTCGCTATATGTATGATGAGAAGGTGATTCTTTTCTCATGTGTATAACGGACATGTAGATAATATAAGATTAGGTACGAGTTCTTAAAACTCACAATTATGGTAAGTTCGTGACTCATAATCGTATGGTGGAACCCCTCAGCGAATGGACGACTTTGGTCTGACTAGAATAAGTTCATAAACCCAGATGATTGTGGTAAGTTCTTGAACTCATAACGTGTGATATGTTTAATGAACTATACGGGGGTATAAGAAAATTATGAATGAAGGATTGAGGATAATAGAAATAGATAGAATTATTAAGCAATTGATCATTAGAAAAATTAAAGTTGATGGTGGAAGCATATGTATTCCAAATCTTGTAGCTGTGCTAGACTTCGAATTTTTTAACATCAAGCTAAATTCGCACTGATGTGCCTTTTTCGAAATAAAATGAATTTTTGTTATCTTCACAACATGGTGACAAGGGTGTGGAGATGGACTTTGAGCCATTATCGCATCGTTACCTGTTGCGGCATGATAACAGCAAAAAAATGAATTTTTGGTTATCTTCAAAATATGGTTAAAATTGTGTATGTGTGGACTTCGGGACCCTGGCACATCGTTACCTGTTGCGACATGATAATTCCAAAAATGATTTTCAATAGTTTTGAACGGATTAAAAGAACAGTCTACGCTAATTGTTTCGGCTAGACAAAAATTATTTAAAATATCAAAATATATTTTATATATCATCAATGCATCATAGAACCTGATGCAAGGATGATAAAAATGATGGAGTCGTTAATGCAGTATTGTCTAGTGTTGGATGTGATCTAAAGATCGTCAGCCCACTATGATATATTATTTTATGACAAAGTCACAAAAATGACGGAATCTTCAACGGACTGTAAATACAATGCGGTATAATGACGTCATAAAATAATTTTCAAAATTTTAAAGAATATTCAAGTGCTAATTAAATTTGGCCAGACACATGTTTTGATTGATATTGGAATTATTAGTATATGTCTAAAGCTATTTGATTCAGCTAGACAAATGTTTATGAAATTCACGTATTCTTTGAGAATTTATTCCAAGCCAAATTATTTTGGTGCAGAATCTTATGCAAGTTGGTATCCGACACAAGTTGGTGTCCACATTAAGTGATACAAGTTGGTATCAAAATGACACAAGTTGGTGTCAAGTTAATGCAAATTGGTATCAAATTTACACAAGTTGGTGTCAAGATAAAACGGCTTACAAATTAATTTCTGTTTAAACCTTTTCAAAATTGAAAAATGAAAGTTCATGGCCACTCATCATTATATGAAAAGTTTTTTTTTACTCCTTGGGGAGAAGTCTAGGTAGAATGTGATGATAGAATAGTTCATCATAGAAGGAAGCCGTGTGTACTCATTAAATGAGAATGAAATCAAATAAAGGTTAAGTTGAAAACCTAGTTTTGGTGAATAGAAGGAGTAGAGATTAGTAGGCTGTAATTTCGAGGACGAAATTCTTAGAAGAAGGGGTGAATGTGACAACCAGAGAATTTATAAGATTATTAAAATCTTAAATAATTAAATAAAAGTTAAATAATAAGACCTAGACTGGAAATAGAGTATGGATTTAAAAATTTGTGAAGGACTCATATAATTTTGTGTATTGTATATATATTTATTTAACACATAAAGAGAATTAAGCATAAAGTCTTGTAACTTAATATATATATTAGGTATGAAAATTTAAATAACTTAAGGGTTATAATATGAAAGAATGTTAGTATTTAAAAAATTAACTAACACTAAGAGATTAAGTTTATTATCTCAATCTATTAATTTTATTAAAGCAAGTCTAATTGGGTTAAGTGATTACACGAGTAAGGATTTGATTTACAATTTAGTGTTATAGAAATATTAATTAAATAATTAGGGTAGGATAGAATTAAAAGTAGCGGACTATGTTAATTTACATAGCCCAAATATTTTATTAGCAAGCCCAAAAATTTTTAATGGAAGCCCAAGACTCTAGCCCAATTATTAAGGAATTTATTTGGACATTTGATAAGCTAAATAAAGAATAAAAACAAACCAAGTTGGGAGAATAAACGAACCTAGAATTCAGTCCAACAAGGAAGAAAGAAGGAGGGAATATATGGAATCATTTGTTTTACCAACTCCACACCAACTCTCACATGTGTCATCTCTTGGATTAAGCCTACACTTATCACCAAGTGTGCAAGCAACCAACTAATAGATGAGAGAGAGAGAAAACAAGATTAATGGGAGATTTTATACATACATATGGTATGTATTTATACACTTTATCTAACTATTATTATTTCTTCTCTTTATTTCTCTTTCATCTTATCTCATTTCCAAGAAAGCAAAACAAGGAAGAGAGAAAGAGAGAGAGGAGAGGGATGGTGGGAATAAGGGAAATAAAGGAAGGGGCTTTGATCTTTCTTTTACCCAAAATCATCATCCCCTTTGATAGATCAAAGAAAAATATCCACAAAACAAAGGTATAAACACTTTTTATCAAATTTATTTTTAGTTATTTGGATAAAAAATTTGGATCTAAGATTTCAAAACACCAAAACCTTAGATTTATATGTTAATAAGTATTTTATATTTAGATCTATCACTTTTGATGACCAAAAGTTAGATCAAAAGCAAGAAAAATGAAACTATGTTTCAAAAGTTAGAAAAATCTTAATTTTCTTAGCATAAATTATGTTTTTCTTGGATTTGGTGTAAGTTTAATGCAATAGATAATAGATCATGGTAGATCCATAATCTTAAGGTGTATTATTATGTATTATAATAATTTTTGATGTTTAATGTTTGGTTAATCAAGAGATCTAGGAAGATTTCTTACAATACACAGATTAGAAAAAAAAAATTGGGGAAAACGTAACCTGAAATTCAAACGACCATATCTCCTAGTGTATTTCAAATATTTGAGTGTGGACAATTTCTAAAGTTAGATCTATGCGTCTTCTAACAGATCCAAGTGGAATCACTAAAAAATTCCATGTAGATTTTCGTCGGGACATTTTTTAGCAAAGTAAAAAAAATCTAAAAAACCATAAAAGAAATCTGTCCTGATTTTTGTAGGGCAGTTTCGGCCACTTAATTTGTTTAATAAATTCCAATCTTTTGGGACATGAAAATATATGATATGAAGTAGCTTGTGTCCAAAAATGAGCTCATTCTGACTTAAATTGATAAAGTTATGACCATTTTAATATTTGAATTTTTCAGACAAAAATTGCTATAAAGGGAGTTGAATAACTCCGATGGCCACGAAATTTAAAATGGGGCCTCACGATAATATGTGTAAGATCCCGCCAAGAGTTGGGAGTTTTTGGAGTTAAGCGTGATGTAGCAAATTTCATAAGGAATTAACTAGAAATGAATTTTTGGAAAATACTTAAGGAAATTGAAATATTCTTGAAAAAATATTTTTATGTATGAAATACATGTATTTATGTATGGACAAAAGATAAAAAAAATAATAAGATGATTAAATTAAAAAAAGGGAATTCAGCTTGCTGGATTGGCCATCAGGTTGCTGGATTACAACCTGGTTTGTTGGATTGGCCAATAAGTTGCTAGAATGATCTGTTTGGATAATCCAGTTTACTAGATTGGATATCAGTCGAATCCAGGCTTGCTGGATTAGATTTTAGTTAGAATCCAGGTTACTGGATTGTGGGATTGTGTGAATCCAGGTTGCTGATTATAGTTCAGTTTGAATCTAGGTTGCTGGATTGTGGGATTGTGTGAGTCCAGGTTGTTGGATTATAGTTCAGTTTGAATTTAGGTTGTTGGATTAGGAATTCGGCTTACTAAATTATAAAGGACTTATAAAATGAAAGACTAAGTGTTAATTCACAAGTTATATGATACAGTAGTGTTAAGTCTAAGGTTGTATAATCGTATTCTTTAATGGTTGATGTATAGTAGCTGGGCTAAACGACTCCTTCATATGGGGAAGGGATCTACGAATTAGTAACCGATCTAACTCACTGTGAAAATAGTGTAGACTAGACAAAAACTAATTAGTTAGTTGTTTGTGGGAAACCACTCAGTATACTATATTGAATATTATTAAAGACTCGATGTGTGCTAGGTTTAGACTTGTGTATATGTATAGTATTAAGGTTATCTAATATTTGACTATGTGTTTAAATGTTAGATAGTTTACTTATAAGGTATGTTATGCTAATTGAAAGATCAATCTTATAACTGATAGGTCTTTATAATAAAGCGATTAAATTATATTGCGTAACAGTAATCGACGGTACAGGCAAGTTTTCTCTAACTCAACTTTGAGTTATATTTCAAAGCATGTTCATGGATAATTATTGTTAATTATTCATATCTATACTGATTATTGATTCGCATTTAGTGCATGTTGCATATGTTCATCAGGTATAAAAGACTGATCACCTTCATTACCATTTGGTTCAGTTAAATTTGTTCATGTTCATTGTTGACTATTCATCATTATTGATTCATGTTCTTTCACAATTCTTATATTGTTGAAAGTTTGTCAGCTTATTATTCTTTTCAATCATGATATGTCTTCATTTGAACTTAAACTTGTTGGGAAAACTTGTTGCTCACCCTTGCTATATCATGATAAAAATTTTAGATTAAAGACGAAACTTCGGATACAGTCAAAGGCAAAGAAAAGTTTCAGGATGGAATTATTATACGGTTAAAATGGTAATAGTATAGGATATAAATGACATTGTATGTCATGTAGGATATTTAATGCAAGTATTAAGTTAAGGTTACAGACCTTGGGAATTATGTGTAAAAGTTGTTGTATAAACAATTTATGTTTATATCTTCCGCAATAGTTATAGAAATAATGTATCGTAATGTACCAAGTCCGAGGTTCTGGGGACCCGGATTTGGGGGTGTCACAAAACTGACGAGAGATGCACAAAAAAGTTTGAACCCACCAATGATGGAGGTAATAAAGAAAGAGGTAATTAAATTACTTGATGCAGGAATCATCTACCCCATCTTCGACAGTCGATGGATAAGTCCGGTGTTGGTAGTTCCTAAGAAATCCAGTATCACAGTTGTCAAGAATGACAATAATGAATCAGTGCCTACACGAATGCAAATAGGTTGGAGAGTGTGTATCGACTATAGGAGGCTGAACACCGTAACTAGAAAATATCACTTTTCTCTTCCTTTTATTGATCAAATGTTAGAACGTTTAGCTGGGCATTCTTATTATTGCTTTCTAGATGGTTTTTCAGGCTATAACCAGATTGTGATTGCCCCCGAAGACCAGAAGAAGACCACATTCACTTGTCCATTTGGAACCTTTGCCTACTGGCGAATGTTCTTCGGACTGTGCAATGCCCCAGGTACTTTTCAGCGATGCATGGTGAGTATATTTTTAGATCTTTTAGAGGAATGCATCGAAGTCTTTATGGATGATTTCACAGTTCATGGTGATTCATTAGATGCCAGTTTAGACAATCAGACACGTGTACTGGATAGATGTATAGAAACAAATCTAGTGCTAAATTGGGAAAAATGTCACTTTATGGTAGAACAAGGAATAGTGCTTGGTCATGTAGTGTCAGTCAATGGTTTAGAATTCGATAAAGCTAAAATTGATATTATATCTGCATTGCCTTACCCCGTCAGTGTGCGGGAGATTCGTTCTTTTCTTGGACATGTTGGTTTTTATCGCAGGTTTATCAAGGATTTTGCCAAGATAGCATTGCCCTTATGCAAGTTGCTTCAGAAAGATGAGGAGTTTCAGTTTAGTGATGAATGCAAGGTGGCTTTTGATACCTTTAAGAAGTTATTAACACCAGCCCCTATCATTCAACTACCAAATTGGGAGCTCCCGTTTGAGATAATTTGTGATGCAAGCAACTATGTTGTCGGCGCCGTCTTGGGCCAAAGGATTGACAAAACTGTCCATGCGGTCTACTACACGTCCAGAACTTTGAACGGGGCTCAGATAAACTATTCCACAACAGAAAAAGAACTCTTATCTGTTGTATTTGCTTTAGATAAATTCAGATCCTATTTACTCGGTACTAAAGTAATAGTTTATTTTGACCATGCTGCTCTCAGGTACTTACTAACTAAAAAGGAGTCCAAACCTCGAAATCATACGGTGGATCTTGCTGTTTCAAGAATTCAACTTGGAAATCAAAGATAAGAAGGGTGCAGACAATTTGGTGGCGGATCACCTGAGCAGAATACTCAAAGAGGAGGAAGCACTACCTTTACATGACATATTTTCAGACGAGCATCTACTATCCATTGGCAACACAACTGCATGGTATGCCGATATTGTGAATTTTCTGGTGAGTAAGTATTTACCAAGTGAATTTTCTAGATCTCAGAAAGAAAAGCTTAGGAGTGATGCAAAACACTATGTGTGGGATGACCCATATTTATGGAAAGGTTTTGCTGATCAGATAGTTAGATGTTGTGTACCTAATAGTGAATTCAATTCTATTCTAACTTTCTATCATTCCTATGCTTGTGGGGGTCATTTTGGACCTAAGCGAACAGCACATAAGCTGTCAGAGAGTGGTTTCTTTTGGCCCTCTATTTTCAAAGACTAGTATGAATTCTGTAAATCTTATGAAAATTGTCAAAGAACTGGTAATATATCTAATAAAAATCAAATGCCACAAAATCCTATACTAATTGTAGAAATCTTTGATGTTTAGGGTATTGATTTTATGGGACCTTTTCCTGTTTCTTTTGCAAATATTTACATCTTGCTGGCAGTTGATTATGTTTCAAAATGGGTGGAAGCTAAAGCCACTATGACTAACTATTCTAATGTTATTGCAGATTTTGTCAAGACTAACATTTTTGTCAGGTTTGGAGCACCACGGGCCATCATCAGTGATCGCGGCACTCATTTCTGTAATAGGGTGTTAGCTGCCTTGTTAAAGAAGTACAACGTTCTTCACAGGGTCTCTACATGTTATCATCCGCAAAGCAATGGCCAGGCTGAGGTTTCCAACCGAGAGATCAAGTCAATTTTGGAAAAAGTAGTCAACCCGAACAGAAAGGATTGGAGTCTGAGATTAGACGATGCACTATGGGCGTATAGGACGGCATATAAAACTCCGATAGGTATGTCGCCTTATAGGCTCGTGTTCGGAAAACCATGCCACCTACCGGTCGAGCTGGAGCATAAAGCTTTATGGGCGATCAAACAGTGTAATATGAACATGGATCAAGCTGTCGTCAATAGGAAGTTGCAGTTACAAGAACTCGAGGAATTACGGAACGAAGCATACGAGAGTTATAAGCTGTACAAATCAAAGACAAAAGCTTTCCATGATAAGCAAATTTTGAGAAAGACTTTCACCGTGGGACAAAATGTTCTACTGTTTAATTCACGATTAAAACTATTTCCAGGAAAGTTGCACTCTCGCTGGGAGGGCCCATTTATTATCACTAACTTTTTTCCTCATGGTGCAGTCTATATCCAGAACCCGAAGATGGGAAAGATGTTCAAAGTAAATGGCCATAGGCTAAAGCCGTTTCTGGATAGTAGTCTAGTTGAAGAGGTCGAAGTCGTGCTGCTGATGGATCCGCCTTCCGGATAAATGAGTCGTCTATAGTCAAGCCAATGACGTTAAACACGGGCAGCTCATTGGGAGGCAACCCAAGTTTTTAATTCACTAGTAGTTTTTATGAATATTAGATGTAACTTTATATTTCATTCATAGGAGTAAAAATAGTGAAACCTTTCTGCGCTAAAAGATTTTGCATTTCAATTATGGGCAGGAGACAAAGCAAGAAGAACTAAAAAAGAAAAAGTCACAACATGTTATGTGGCGCGAGCCGAGCCCTAGCACAAGGCATCCACGCGCGGGGCGCACTACACATGCAGTACCTCAAACCTCGTTCAAGCATGGGCCGCGCAACACAAAGGAAGGACCGGGCGCGGGACGCGCCGGTCGAAAATCATAGTTTTTAAAACACGAAATTGGTTTTCTCTTTTCACTCTCCTAACCCAAGTCAACTTCATTCTCTCTAATCCCTCCTCTGATACAAACACCCAAATCCTATTCTAAGTACATAGCTCCCAATCCAAATCACAATCTACTTCTACTTTCTCTCTCTAAACCTAACCCGACTACAAATCCATCAATCCAATTCAACCCATCCTCACAAATTCGGCCACCACATATCCCCCAATCCCGAATTTGCTCAATCACATACACCGTTCTTCATCACAAATAGGAAGAAAGAGAAAGTGAAAGCCATAAAAATTGGAAGCACAATCATCCCATTGAAGCACACAATGCCACAAGGTAAACACAAGTTTTCATTGCTATTGGAGTTTTGTATCCATACTTTCATTGATTTGCTTTATTAATTGAATTGGGAATCCTTGGGTTACTGAATGACCCAAGGTTAAATTGCTTATATTTGGGATATTTGATCTAACAAAGTATACTAAGTTTGGGGGAGAGACTTTGTCACCTACAACGTGTTCAATAATTTGCTTCAACAGGGTTTAACAAGCAATTTTCAATCCGTTGGGAGCAATTAGACAAACAAGCATCATCATGACTTCCAAACGAGCAAGTACTTCATCCTCTACTGCTCCGCAACGTTTTGATGCCACTCGATTCGTGAGAGAAGGGACGGCAACACGTTACGCCAAGGTCATAGACAAAAAGACCTTGGTTCTAGAAAGAGGGCTGAAGCCGAATGCAAACCTCGACGGTGATATGTCACAGATGATTGCGGAGCGTGGATGGTTTAAGTTGGTAGAGCAACCAAGGCCAGCGGTGATCAACATTGTGAAGGCATTCTACGCCAACGTAATAGATCATGTTGATCGCGTGGTCACGGTCCAGGGTAAGCCGGTATCATTTCGAGCGGGGGAAATCAATGATTCATTTGGGTTGAAGACACCGCATACGGATCGCTATGAAGATTGCCTGCCAAATTTGGATGAGATAGTAGTTCGCCTTTGCAAGCCCGACACTCAATGGGTGACTAATGCAGAAACAGGGGAAAAATTCCATTTTCCACACGTCGCATTAAGTCGTTATGGTAAAGCCTGGCACGCCTTCATATGTGCTTGCTTAAGGCCAACGCGTTATCAAAATGATGTAACCAAAGAACGAGCAAGGCTTCTCTACGAAATTGTCACTCATGAGGTCGGTAACAATAATGCGATTCAAATTTTCAATGTAGATGTCGGCCTTTGCATTCAACAGTCAATTGACCTAGCTCTGCGAGGGAGCACCACTAGCGGACCACTGCATGGGTTTTTGATCATCGAGGGACTTGTTCAATGGCATGTTTCGGAGCCGATCTAGCAGCCTATGGCCGTCATCGACCATCGCACCATTGAGTAGTACAGACCTTGGACAGGGGCGACATCACATCCGCGGGGTGAAGGATTTATCATGATTCTGCCATCCACACAACCTTCACTGCCGCAAGATGACGAGCCATCGGATGATGAGGCCGAACCAGAGTTGCCTACTACTTTCTAGCGACAAAGTCATCGAAAGAGTATGCGACTGGCCCAACGCCAAGCTACGATGCACATCTACAATGTTGGGGCCTTTACCCCATTAGCTGACGCATTCTCGCGTTTCTCTTCCAACTCCGACACAGTCCAGATGCCCACTACTCCAATTCTGCCTTATTACCCCCCCCCCAAGCAGACTCTGACGAATCCGACGAGTTTTAACTCGTCGCTTAGGGAAGTCCTCGTTTTTCTTATTTCATATGCCAAGTAATGAGGACATTCCTTGATTTAAGTGTAGGGGGGTTAAAAATTCAAATTTTTAGTATTTTAGCATATAGATTAGGTTGCAGTTAGAGTAGATTCTGTTCATATACATCTTATAAAAAAATTAAAAATATTACATTCATGTAGGATTTTGTTAGTAGATACATGCATATAGGATCATACATAGAGATTAAGCAGTATTTTAAGGTAATTAACTACATGGTTGATGATTTCGAATTTGTACTAAATCTTGCATAAAATTGAGATTCATGGTCTGATTAGTTTTGAACATAGTAACATCATTACATGATTCAGTGGTGATTAGGGATTCATGTGTATTAGGACCACGAACATTTACTTGATCACAGATTAGAGATAGAGAATTAGCTGAAACATAAGTTTGGGGGAGTTAAGGCTCAGAAAAGAAAAAAAAAGAAAGAAAAGAATTGAAAAAAAAGATTACTTATGAAATAAAAACTGATTTAGTTTGACCTCGTGGCCTTTGTTACTTGGACAAGTAAACCCTAGGGGATGTTGTGACGCCCCAAATTCAGGTCCCATTATTACCTCGAATCCAGTGCAGTCACGATACTACTATCGTCAAACTATTACATCTTTTATTCATTGCTTAAAGAATATACCTTTACTTTATTACAATTTAGAATATAAATTCCTTCCATTTCCAGGATCTGTATAATGACCCCAAACTTTTATAAGTTCCAATCTTGGTCATTTACCATTCCAGTCTTTACATTATATTCGATATAATAAAAATACGGAATAATTTAAACTTTTTCAAACTCCTTTGAATAAAATCTTTTTATTGATTTCATAACTTTGAATCAATTACAAATCCCTCAATCAACTATATGATATGATTCATTCTATTTGAGTTACTGTATAAACTTTTACATCTTAATACGAAGTCTTCTATGTATCACATAGTATAACTTTACAACACGACAAGTGTTATACATCATAAGAAACTATCAAGTACCTCGTATAAAACTTAAACATTTTTCAAGATTGTATCATTAGATAACTACGTTGATCTCCTTACGAAACTACGGAACTCTATCAATCAAGTGGCATAATACTTTAATCGTGAGTCCTTAACCTGCAAAAATGGTTATTTGCAAGAGTGAGCTCGACAGCTCAGCAATTCTAACAGTTTTCATGCATCATATAGCATATAACATCATACTCAGTTCATGCATTTATAATCCATTTATATTTTCTAAGCATGTTACTTCTCACATAACAAGCATATCATCAAAGATCAACTTTCAATCTCATATATATCTCATATACAACAGCATAATATAATTCAACTAACAGTTATTGAATTCATATATCAAATAGGAATTGAAAGACTTGCCTGATGCGTAGTTTAACAACTACGACTTAACTGCTTATAGATATCTGCACTTCGTGTAATCCTACACAGTTATATTAATCATAGAGATCACACTCATCAGTTATATGTATCCACACATTCTCAATGTAATAATAAAGGTTACATTGTTGTCTAACTTGGTTCTTAGAACCTTCGTTTCACTTTCTTATCGTATTCTTAGAATAACTATGTACGTATAAGTATACTTTAACCATACGTACTTACTACCATTCTTCATATACACATGCCCGTCTACCACTAATCCATTTACATATAGCTAGTGTAGTCCACACTTTGAGTTAATCATTCTCATATATCATTACTAACACATAAGATCACAACAAATAGTAAACATACTCTTTTTAGCATTTTATAGCATTATTGTAAGTTAACCGTCAAATCGGTTTCAAGTATTAACATATGATCTTACATAGCACGTATACATATTAAAGGATACTTTCATGCTCGTTCAACCTTTTCACGTTCAATTTACATGATATAGGTTCTAAGTTAATACCCGTAAAAACTTAAGTCCATTCAAGGCTATAAAGTCATAAAGTCTAACATGCTCGCCTTTTAAACACATGGGGTATTCATATACTTTGTATTAGGCATACTCATGAATAATTATATCACATTCATGCAACTAACACCGTTTTATTTTGAAAACATGCTTCGTTTATGGTTCACTTGAATCACAACACCTAATCATGGTATATATACATGTAAGATACATGATCGAGTCTATGAGTACTATCAAACATGTTTACAAATATTAAAATTCAAATCTCAATATACATGTCAAGACTCACGTGCAAAATGTATACTTTCACTAGTAAATCTCACTAATAGGGTCTAATACGTCCATGCTATCTATATTCATGTGTTAACATGTTCGACACGCATTTCTAAGTCATCTTAACATGCTCGCAAAATCAGAATGTATTCATGACATTTACGTGCCAAGGTTCACCTTTGAAACTAACATTTTCATTAGAATTATTTAATAGTGGGGTTCGCATGTTCACATTCCATCATAAAACATACATACATCAATTAACATGCGTTTCATGCCTTCCTAGGTCATATTAACATGTCTCAAAAGTCAGAATATAACTATGATACTTCTATACCAAAAGTCCCTTTTTAAAACTCAACATTCATTTTGAAAACCACAAGTTGTTTCATCAATCGTGCATGTAAACATAGCAACACATGTGCATGTCATGTTAATATACTCATATAGGCATGTTAAATCTTTAGCATGCTTGCTTAAGCTATCTTAGCCACTATCTCTTAACAGAATCTGCAGCAGACTGCAGAAAAAAAATTCAAGTTTCAGGGCCCGGCGCTGGTGCGCCGCTGGTCGGCCAGAGATAGAGATGTCTTCTGCTTCGGTAGTACACAGACCCATACTCAAAATTCTCATAGTAATTTCGATTCTAAGCTGCTATAATGCATTTTTAACATGCTTATAAGACTATATAATAGTTAAACAAGCATTCTAATCATTCAATTGTTATCTAATTTATATGATCAAGAATTGAGACTTTAACAAAAAAGGAAAATTCGACAGACAATTCCAAGAACTTGGTAAAACCCAATTAAATACAAGAGTCAAGATTTTTATACCTCTGCTACTTCAAATTAAGCTTGCTCAGTTGAACTTTCTCAAATGCTATCACACACACACACACACACACACACACACACACACACACACACACACACACACACATATATATATATATATATATATTAGCTCTCAACTCAAAATTTGAGAAATCTCAGTAAATGAACAATGGAGGAGAAGAGTTTATATTTTTAGCCAAATCAATACCCAGACAAATGCAAAATCTCCCAAATCAAACCAATAGATTGTAGAATTATATGGAGGTTAACAATTAGTTGGTGAGGAGTTGGTGGATTCATCATGAATCCCACTCCCTTGCTTATCATGAGCTACAAGCTAGTTTGCTGAATTTAAGAATTGAAGAGTGAAGCTATGCTTAGGCTTTTCACGTGTATGAGGAATTGGAGAGCAAATGGGACACTCAATATGAGACAACACTTATATTTCAACCTTTGCAAGTTGGGGAAATTAAATACTCTATACTATATACTTAGTACACACATGTACACCTTAGCTTATATTCATTTAGGGCATACATGGACTAAAAATGTCACAACAACATTACATGGTAGCATATTGGGGTACATGTATTACACATTGATATATAATTCATGTACATTTTAATAATGTCACATTATGAGTTAAATGAATAGTGACATACTACATCCTCATTATTCCCATTAGGTACTTATTATTGTTATTCCCTATTCACATGCTTTAATATACCATATAATATATATTATATAGCCTTACAAAAGTGTCACACTACACTTTATATATATTATGTAGTTCCTTGTGTTGTCACATATGCAATTATTTATGTAACTTATAATTCTTTTTACTTTATTATATAATTTCTGTATATAATATAGTTACCATAAGGTGTCACACTACACATTCTTTGCGCATATCAACTAATTGTGCAATTATAATCATATTAATAATCTACTCGTTTATTTATTAATAATGACTTATCTTATCAATTAATTAATCCATCCATCATCAATCTATGTAATTATTAATCTCCATAACAATTAATTAACATTTATATAGTTAATTATTACGTTAAATAAATATAAATCTTATTACATTTATAAACAAGTTGCTTATTATTATTTTATTATTTGCAATAATAATAATCGACACATCATCAATTAATCCTCATTAATATACTATTCCTCATAATAGCAATAACAATTAATATTTGATTAATCGTTCACATAGAAATTCCTTCATTAATACAATTTCCGATTATATTCATAATCAATTTACTTATTATCATGCTATCACTCGCAATAATAATAATTCATCATACCATTAATAATAACAATTAATATAGATTAATTGTTTAATTAATAATTCCTCCATCCTTGAATTAATTAATCGTCGAATCTATTATCGTGTCACACAAGGCATTTCACACAAGCTTACATCGAGCTTATTATCATTCTCAACACTTATTTATTTCCACCACACTTGTTATTTTTTTAATATAATATTTGTGTGACTCAAGCACTTAAATGCTAAATTATCTCAATTAATTATACTTATAATAAGTACAACCTTTACGCTTATAGTAATTAATATATATACTCTATTAATTATTCAAATAATAATATTCACGATCAAATAATAACTTAAGTTATTTAATATATTAAAATAACTTAGTTTCTTTTCATTAATTAAACTCGCTTGAAAATACATTAGAAATTATGTATTTAGCCATAAAATAAAATATTATGTTTTCTCCAAATAAGCACATTCATTATTAGAAAATAATTTACTTATTCTCTCAAGATATTATAATTAATATAATATCTATTAGAAATAATCACATATACGACACATGTACATTATATATAGAAAATAGGTAATAAGTTTATTTTATAATAAATTATTTTCATCAATTTATTTACATATAGTGAATAAGTTTTAATATATATACTTTATTAATTAATCACACCTCATACAAAACATATAAGGTAATAACATTTCCTCCTTTTATTAAAATAATTTAATATTAGAAGTTATTTTAATGTCCTTTGTTAGAAATATATAATTATTATTTCTCTCTCTCTCTCTCTCTCTCTATAAATTGTTCCCAAAATAATTTCTTCAAATATTAAATATTCATTTAAAATATAATGATTTACATCTCCCTTTAATAACGTATGTATATTTATTAACGTTATTCATGCATTAGACTTTCTCACATATTACTATTCTAAGTAATATATATAAAAGTACCAACTATAATTACATATTCAACACACATATTAATTCACTTATTTACTTAAGTAAATTCAACCCTGTACTATATCACTATAGTTAATTAAGGTTCAATATTCACATTATATTATTCCATAATATAACTCTCAACTTAAATTAACTAATATTTATTCATAAAGATATTTAATGCCACCAACTTCTATGATAAAATAATTCTATAAATTATTTTAATATCGATAGGAAATTCTATCCACTTCCTTTATCTTAATTAAATCGTCTCTACGATAAACAACAATATATATTAATAATATATTTATTAATCACGTATTACATAGCTCATATAACCCTATGTAATACAATACTTCCTTCCTCATAACACCCATATATATATTCGAACCCAACTCACACTTTAAGAATTTTATTTATTTAATCCTTATTTAATAATTTCTAAAAATTCGGGTTCTTACAGATGTCTTAACACCTAGCGCCCTAAAGCCTTCGGGGTTGGGAGTCGTTGGCCGAAAGTCCATTACACGGGTGACATTGAATAGCCTAAGGGGGGTTGAACATTGCACAAATCAGAAATATGAAATAATTGGTGGGATGGAGCATTAAAACGCACCCACACAGCATGAGCTTTGATGTTGATTCTGTTATTGCTTATTCTGTCTGATTTTCGCAATGCTTATGTGAATGCTATGTTTATGAAAGTTATCTGTGTAAAAGTAGTATATTTGTTGGGAATAATCATGTGACTCACTTTAAACTTCTGATATGTAATTGGTCACACACGCACGAGAGTGGGTTAGAGTCATGTATGTGATGTGATGATGCAAGAGTCTATGATAGGTCATGAGTCAAGATGGATGGTGAGGTGAAGTGTTAATTTGTAAAGGTTATAAACCTGTGTTTGGTTACTGAGATGTCTGCTTGATTTTATTAGGTTGCATTCATTTGTTTTAGTTGCATTCATTGTGTTTGTTTACTTGAGGACAAGAGTTCAAGTTTGGGGGTATTTGATAAGTAGGTTTTTAACCTACTTAATAGGTATTTCTTGGCTTGATATTTTGTTAATACTTAAGTGTGCATGTTACTTTTCATATGTTTTGTGTGCATGTGCAGGATTGGAGTGAAGCTAAACTTAAAGGGACAAAAGGAAAGAGTAGAGAACAAAAGAATTGCAAGTCATCATTGCTGACAGCCAGGTGCGGGGCGAGCTGGCTCAACACTGCAAGAGGGGCGGGCTGCGCCACAAAGAGGCCATAGTTGCTGTAAACCTCACGTGGGGCGCGCCAGGTTATATAGAGGTCGGGCGAGAGGCGCGCCAGGCAAACGAGGCTGACAAGGAATTAGGGTTTTTAAGCACAAGTTGATTTGGAAAGGGATTGTAAATTTACTTTATTTGATTAGGGTTTTGATAAGTTATAAATAGGAGTTATTTTCTTAGGTTTAAGGGATCTATTTTTTATTCTATATTCTCTTGGATTGCTTGGAGGCTACAAAACTTTGTTTTGGAGATTCAAGCATGTCAGGCTAAGTTCTCTATTTCAATTCTGAAGGGATGTTGAACTTATTTATCAATTAATGATTTGATCAAGTTATTCTATTTATTTTTCCATCTTGAGATTTATTCTGATTATCTACATAAACTTTCTTATATGTTATCCAATTGACTAATTTGATTTCTACATGATTAAATTAGTAAATTGATATCATCTGCTAGATTAAGACAGATTTTAAGCAAACGAAGTGTGTCTAATCTAAGTACCAATTAACAGTATTTTATTGTGGTCAAGCTTTGAAATATTGTTAAGGTTTTCAGAAGACAAGTTAAATAATTTCTGATTGAGTAATTATTGCTTGGAATAATCTAATTCTTATGCTTAATGCTTCTATCATATTAAATCTAGGCTGATAGTTTTAGGTTGTATGTTAGTTAAAATCTTTTGTTGGCGAGCGTCGCATTAGATCCACACTTAAGGAGAATTTCGGATAATTTGCGATTGCGGTTATCTAAGGTTATTAATCTCAGTGGAAGATAAATGGTGTAAACACTTGGTTAAATTATAATTGTTAAAAAGAGATACTGAACTGAAGAATTGATCTTTTTACTCATTGATATTGTCTTTAAACTTACTTTTGTTAATTATAGTTTTTCAAACTAAAACCCCCCAATTCATTGGAAATCATTAGATAATTAAAATACAATTCACTCTCTGTGGGATCAATCCTTGCTTATTGCTATACTAATTCTTGAATTAGTAGAACCTGAGTAAGGTAAATTTTGTAGTGCTAGACTACATCTACCAGCTAACAAAGAGAATCAAAATGTCAAAGTGCTAAGAGTTGAAGAGCCAAGGAGCTAAGAGCTAAAAAGCCGAAGAGCACAGAGCTGTAGAGCCTGAGAGCCGAGGAGCAAAGAGCCATAGTGTCGAGATGATGAAAGCTTGGAAGAGCTAAGAGCTGAATGGCCAAGAAGCCAAGAAGTTGATGTAGGTGAAGTAAGAATGGCAGATTATAAGGTCAATTCCAAGAACCACTCTACGATTCACCAAGAACACTTAGAGCTGAAAAGGTGAAGATGTAGAATAATTTCATTCTACAATCCAACAAGTGGTCAAAGTTGATAAGTACTAGAAGATTTGAAGCCATATTACAAAGTTTAGTTGCACATCAAGGATGATGATGAGTAGCTGCTGAGTTTTAGAAGAAGGCAAGCGTCAACGATAAAGATCATAAACACCCTGAAGATGATCACAACTAAGATGCTAAGTACCAGAAGATGAACAAGCTTAAACATCATCTTAGTAGCACATCCAACACATCAACAAACAGGAACATGGATCTGAGTGACTTGGTTTTAGTGACTGAATTAGGTCTAAGTGACCTGGTCTTAGTGACCTAATTGGGTCTAAGTGACCCGGTCTTAGTGACCGAACTGGGGTCAGAGTGACCTGGTCTTATTGACCGAAATGCTGAGACCTACTGACTTGATGCTGAGACTTAGTGACTTAAAGGAACCTTAATGATTTAGTTGTAAATGGATTAATGGGCCTTATCTTTAGTGGATATCATGCTCGTTGGAGTGGAAGAGTGGATTAGGAGTTATTCAGTCTCCGAATCACTTAAAATATCATATGTCATTTATTTTACGTCATTTACATTCTGTCTATATATATTTTTATATCTGCTAAGTACGTTCCAACCACAAGACTAAATTTAGATTTGTGATTTTCACAAAGGGAGATTTTCTAAAGAATATTCCGTCGTGCATAATAAATACTAAATAACTGATTACTTGGTAATAATTCTTTAATTAACTAAAAAGTTTTAAAGATATATTCAACCCCCCTTCTAGATATCTAGTGTGCCTTTGGAAAACAATAGTACTGACACCAGCAATTGATGGGGAGGTTTACCAACTCAACCCCAATAGTCAAAAATGTTCAATGGGAGCTGTCGTTAGCACTCCTAAATTAATACCTTACTTCTATTCTACTATCACAAGAATGAGTATATCAATAAGCAAGGATCGATCCCACAGAGAGTGTATTATTTTATATTTATTCAATTATTTTCCAATGAATTGAAGTTTTATTTTAAATAACTAAATTAACAAAAGTAAATTGAGAAGAAATATCAATGAGTAAAAAGCTTTAATTCTCCAGTTCAGTATCACCTCTTCACAATCATGGAATAATCAAATTTTTATAATATTTTATCCTTCAATGAGATTAACAACCCTAGATAACCGCAATCGCTAATTATCTAAAATTCTCCTTATGTGTAAATCTAATGCGACGATCGCCAACAAAATATCCTAACTATCATATAACCTAGAACTATCAGTCTAGATTTAATACAATAGAAGCATGAAGAATAAGAATTAGATTGTTCCAAGCAACAATTGCATAATCAGGAATTATTTAACTTATTTTTTGAAAATTTTAACAATAGCCAAAAGCTTGTCCACAATGAAGTATCATTAATTGCTACTTATGATTAGACATACATAGTTTGCTTAATATATATCTTAATCTAGCAGATGATATTTATCAGATTAATCTAACTAGCCATATCAAATTAATCAGATAGTATAACATACAAGAAGTTAATGTAGGTTATCAGAATAAATCTCACATACGAAGAAAAAATAAAGTAAACTTGATCAAATTATTAATTTTAAATAAGGCTCAACATCCCTTCAGAATTGAATTGAGAAATTACTTTGAAATCCTTGATCCTCCAAAACTAGGGTTTAAATGAATGTAGAATATGATGATCTAATAATAGTGGGTCTAACATGTATTTAAAGCCTAAACATGATCCCACGTTCCTAAGAAATCCAAATCCTAATTACAGTAGAAGTATGCCAAATAACTGCCAAAAATAGGGAAGTTGCTGAGTCTGCCCGATAACTTCGCCGGGGCGAAGTTTTGTGCCTGCCAACTCTGGGACGTTCTCAAAATAGGTCCACACAACCCATTTTGCGTCGCCAAAATTCATGGTATAGAATTCAAATACAAATCTACCTATTTCAACTATTACTCTGTCGTGCAAAACACCACCACACATAAACTGTGAGTTTCAATATAAATATTGTGTCGTATATGACATGAAAATATCCACGCTCAAATTAAGTTCTCATTACAATTATTGACACGATATTTTACAGAATAGTGAGGACTATTATCTCGGATCATTACTCCCCTCCCCGACTAGTCCCAGCTACACTTTCATTTCTTAAGAAGAACAATGGAACCAAAAGGAAAATGGTGAGCTCAACTAGCCCAGTAAAGAATATTATGACTAAGATAATGAATAATAAATTATTCATAGTCCTCAACAGTGAAAAGTCTGACATAATATGATAGACAACAAGTTTTAGATCAATAACTATAGCGGAAATAGAAATCCATTAGAAGAGTTAAGTAGAGCATGATGTCTGCTATCTTCTATGATTTAAAAGTTCATCATCAATATTTTATCCCTGTAACATCAATTAATAAATATTTTAAATCAATAATTTATCTTTGCACTACGGGCCAAAGATATTAATTTGTATCGCCAGTGGTCATGATCATGCCATACACCTGTCCATCTTTGCACTACGGGCCAAAGATATTAATCAATAGTTCATTTTTGCACTATAGGCCAAAGATATCAATCAACAGTTCATCTTTGCACTATGGGCCAAAGATAACTTTTACCACAATTTAAGTCTGAGGATTATAACAATAATATAAAAAATAAATCCAGTGAGATCAAGGATAAATATTAGAGATTAATAATTCAATTTATCCAAAGTTCAAGAATGTCCAAATTGTCAACATGAAGATCAAAACATGAATCCGATTTCAAGGATACGATTCATGAAAGATAACTTGGACAAAGAAAAAAAAATTTAATTTCATTGTGAATACTACCGTATGAATAGTACCTCGAAATGAAAAGATTAAAATTTAATAAGAAAGTTCAGACTAATATTCCAAGTGAAATGATATTAGATGAAACAAAAATCTTAAGCAATTTCTAATCATTTCAGGAATTATAAAAGTAATACTTACTATAGTAAGTTTAGATTTAGGAACATGAAATGAAATAATATACAAAACTACAAATGGATTTTCACCCATTATGCGATAATCCGCGTAGACAGATTATTTCCACAACTTTAATAAAGAATGAATACAAAGGGTTATTCATCAAGCATGCGGTAGTCCGCGTAGATAGGTTATTCCCACAACTTAATAAAGAAGGAATACGAAGGATTATTCACCATGCATGCGGTAATCCTCATAGACAGGTTAGTCCCACAGCCTAATAAGGAATAGAATGACAACCCTTATGCGTATTAAAAGAAAATAACATCCTTTACCTTAGTAGGAGATTGGATACTGCAATAGTGTAGCAGCAAAATACTCTTCTTCTTTCTCTATTATTCTCCTATAGTTTCTCTCTATAGCTTTAGTGAATTGGTGAGAAAGAAGGAAGAAATGAGCTTCTATTTATAAGAGAATGGACTAAATAGTAATTGATTCATGGACGGACCAGATTGATTTACTATTAAAACTTTAATCTGACGCTCCATATGGACGGACCAGATTGATTTACTATTAAAACTTTAATCCGACGCTCCATATTGATTTACTATTAAAACTTCAACCGATGGTCCATATTAATTTACTATTAAAACTTCAACCGACAGTCTATATAATTAGCACGTCTCCCCATAGAATAATAAGTCAAACTCACAACAAACGCCTCATGACAAACACCTCTATTTATATCAAAAATTAAATAAATATTTACCACAATTCATTTATCTTTAATCAACACATTTTTACTCTTTCAACAATTATTTATCATTAATATTATAATTCACAATATTGACAACCAGATCGTTCCCAAGAAAGATGGGGCTTTCCGATAAGGATTTCTCCTTATTGGAGCACAATTAAATAACCTAATCCCTTTCCTCGACAGAACTTTCTACATATTGTCAATAATGCAAATAATAATATGAATAAATGTTTCGTGTCAATTACTGATTTAATAATATAAAATATTGTGCAGATGATATTGTGGCAGTAATTGAATCAATAATATGAAATACTATGCAGCAACTAATGTGGCAATTGTTGAATGAAACTGAGTGATTTTTTACGTAAGCATCAATAATCAGAGATATTGTGCAATACCGTGTGCTACTGTGAAATATCGCGTATTACTATACTTTTATCACCGATTATTTTAACAGTTTAACAGTAAAAGTCTTGCCGTTATTTTTATAAAAAGGTTATTTTTGTCGCTTTCTATATCCAACAATTATTCTGTTGTGGGGTCCACCAATAATTGCGTTGTCGTACTAATATTCTCCAACAAAAAGAATATTCCCCGACCAAACGAATATTCTCCGACACAATGAATATTTTATGACAGCTTGCTTACTTTGTAAAATTTGCACATATCACCTATAACTATATCATTTATTCAATTATCACCTTACTATTTAGAATAATATTTAGAAAAAAATTAAATCTTTATTCATAAAAAGTTGGGGTCTTACAAACTCCGCTGGGGCGAAAAATTGCAGAGAAGTCTGTGTCGGGGCGCAGATTCTTTCCTAGCAAATCTCGCTGGGGCGAGATTCCCCGAGTCTTGATTCTTCTTCCTTTTTCCATACAATCAACTCCTATTCGTCTCAGTTTAGCACGTAAGCTCCATTTTAACCTAAAATCCTTAAACAAACATATTAGACTCGTGTTAACAATCAAACATACAATAAACTACGCATAAAGAAATCAAAATAACATAATACTATGAACTCATCAAATTCCCACACACTTAGTTTTTACACGTCCTCGTGTAAACCAAACCCAAGGTCATGTTATCATTAACAGACTCTATTCAACCATAGTATCAAAAAATTTAAGTTATAATTTACGAATATCAATGCTTATCAACCGAAACCTGCTTATTAACTCATCAATTAATTCATGACTAATAACCTTACCATCACACCGATGAATTTTATCAAATCAAACCGTATCCACATAAGTATCTATCCCACAATCCACATGCTTACCAAACTTAGTTATCGTGGAGCAAAAACCACGGACACTAACTCATAACTCAAAACAAATTTTCCTGCTTTTTTTTGGTTTTCTTTTCATAGAACCTTCTTTTTAGCCCAGATGACTGTATTTTGATGATTTCTCGTATTCTTCTTTTTCTTGACATGTGCAATGGCTCCTTTTCTTAGGCTTTTCAGTGTTACCTATGTAGCAAACTTTCCACCAACGACTCCCAAACCAGATGGTCTTAGGGCGCTGGGTGTAGAGACACCCCAAGGACTTACTTATTCAAGTAACAAAGGCCATAAAATTCGACTAGTCAAGCTGCTTTTATCCATCACATTTTTTAACGTGAATACCGATGCTTCCCGAGGCTTGGATACCCAATCAATTCGTATAATGGACATTGAAGCAGATTTTCATTTTTTTTTCATACATCAAATTCATCATCATTTTTTCACTTTTCATTTAATTTTCCATTTCACAAGGTTCTTTCTTGACATAAACAGTGAAAAAAGTTCTAAAGCATGGAATCGGTGCACATAGACAACTCCACATATAACTTAGCCAACTAAGCATGCTTCACATATTCAAGTACTTACGAATCAACAAATTCAAGTCGAATCAAGTACAATGGTTAATGACTTTGTTTTCATCATTCATTGATCAACTAAATACCAACAGATCTTGAAATTAAACATCAATTTTCAATCCTTGACTCTAACTTTCAACACTTAGGCGAATAGAGTTATGAAACCACATAAAATTTTAAGCAAATTTCATCATAATTTAGCAAATTTGGCATACTCTTCCTAAAAAAATGAAAACTAAAACCTAAATCTCCTCCCCCACACTCAAACCTTACATTGTCCCCAATGTAAGAAACCATGCAAAGAAGAAAATACTACAACCAACAAATTAAAAAGAAGAGGGATAGAAATATAAATCTGAAGTCTTGGGTTGCCTCCCAAGCAATTGCCCTTGTTTATTGTCATTGACTTGACACCATCCTTCTCATTATATGTAATCGGAGTTGTGAACTTCAAGTGGACTGGTAACAGTTTCAATTCATTAGGGACATCCTTCACTTCATGATTTTGCTCCATTCCAGCCCTCAAATCCTCCTTGTATAATTTTATTCGATCAAAAGATTCCTGCACTGAATAGTCCACAACATCAGTAGCAAAAATAAAATTAATATTACCAAGATACATTTTAGCTTCATAAATGCCAAACTGGACATTTGCTTCATCCAATTCTGTGGTAACGGTCCCATGGTGTTTATCATTTAGTGTCTTCGCTGTTTGCACCGATGAAGTTGTACCATCCATGTCCTCCTTGTGAAAATCTGTAGACATTATCAACTCGTCCTCTTGTTCCTCCTCATTAAACTCCATAATAGCTTTGGACACCATATTGTCACACATAGCACCACTATCTTTCCTTAAAGTAAGCATTGACTCCTTTTGTTGCCATATCTCTGCACCACTTCTCAAAGTAATTGCACTTACATTGTAAGACCCCAACTTTTTATGAATAAAATTGAATTTCCTCTATATATTATTTTGAAATAGTAAGGGGTTGATTTGATAAATGTGATAAGTTATGGGTAATATGCGTAAATATTTTAAAATAAGCAAGTGGTTATAAAATATACATTGTTGTCAGGGAATATTCATTTGGTCGTGGAATATTCTTGTTATCGGAGAATATTCGTACGACGACGCAACCATTTGTGGGCACCATAACGAAAAACTGTCGGATGAAGAAAATGACAAGAATAAGTTTTCTAAAAATAACGGCATAACGGTTACCGTTAAACTATTGAAATACCCGGTGGTTAAAATAAAGTAATACGCGTTGTTGCACAGTAGTACACGGTATTGCACAGTATTTTATATTATTGTTGTTTCAATAATTGTCACTGCACAGTATTTTACATTATAAAATCAATAATTCATATTATTTGAATAATATTATTAGATAGCATTATTGGCAATGTCTAGGAAGTTCTGTCTAGGAAAGGAGTTTGGTCACCTAATTGCGCGCCAGTAAGGAGAAATCCTTATCGGAAAGCCCCTCTTTCCTGGGAACGACCTGGTTGTCATTATTGTGATTTTGTAATATTATTTATGAATAATAATTAATTATTGATAAAAATGATAAGGAAATATTTATTCAATGTGGATATAAATGGAGGAATTTTTAGCAAAAAAGAGATAATTGTTGAAAATTGATATTTTATCTTTTCTGATAAAATAATTTGTTCAAATATATTATTATAATATTACATTATAAGTGTATAATGTGATAATATAATAATATAATTTTATAATTTAAATGATAATATTTTTATAATAAATTCATGATATATGAATAAAATGAGGAGAAAAAGAGCAAATTAGATCTGAATTATTTTTGGTGCTTTTGGTAACAAAAATATGTTAAACAAGTGGGCGGGCCCCACTTGTCCTTTTGTTGATGTGAGTTTGCTGAAAATTTGATTTTCAAAAACTGATGACGAAAAAAATTATATCCGTAAATATTATTTAGCTTTGGTGTGCTAAGCATTTTCTTATAAATAGGTTGCTTAGTTACAAATAAAAATCACACTAGAATCAGAAATTTCTTTCTCTATAATATCGAGCGTATTTGTTGTGAGTATTTAGATATTTTGAGTGTTGATAACAGTGCAAGTTTTTCTCATCATAATATCCGATATTCCAGTCAGATCGAGTATTATACTGAGGTAAGGGATGTTATTATTCTCGTAAGGGATATTATTTTTCTTATAAATGATGTTACTTCTTTCAATATCATTTCACCGAAATATTGGTATGAATTTTATTATAAAATTTTTACCTTTTCATGTCAGGGTTACTATTCACGTATACAGTACTATTCACGTATACGACACTATTCACGTATACTGCACTATTCACGAATATGGCACTATTCACAGAAAAATTGAATTTTCTTTTCTTTGTCCAAGTTGTCTGTTATGGTTCCTATTTGTGATTGGATCCATGTTTTGCACTTCAATCTTGAAATTTGCTCCACAATTGATTATTATGGAGTATTCTTGAACTTGGATAAACTAAATTATGAATTCCTAATCTTTGTCTTTTATCTCACTGGATTCGTTATTTATATTATTTTTCATCATCCTCAGTCCTAAATGGTGATATAACTGAATATCTTTGGCTTTTAGTGCAAAGATGAATGATTATTTGATGAATATCTTTGGCTTGTAGTGCAAAGATTAATGATTACCTGATGAATATATTTGGACTGTAGTGCAAAGATGGACATGTGTTGAGATGAACATGACCACTGATGATACAAATGAATATTTTTGGCCATAGTGCAAAGATGAATATTTGATTTGAGATATATATTGATTGATGTTATAAGGATAAAATATTAATGATGGACTTTTAAATCATAGAAGATAGTAGACATCATTTTCTACTTAACTCTTCTAATGAATTGTTATTTTTGTTGCAGTTGTTGATCTAAAACTTGTTGTCCATAATATTTTATCTGATTTATTGAAGACTAACGATAAATTATTCTTCATTATCTTAGTCATAATATTCTTTACTGGGCTAGTTGAGCTCACCCTTTTCTTCTATTGTCCTCTTCAGGAAATGAGAATGTCGCAGAGACTAGTCGGGGGACAGAGTGATGGTCCGAGTTAGAGCAGTAGTAGTCCTCACTATTTTTGCAAAATAGTGTGATAATAATTCTAATGAGGACTTAGTTTGAGTGTTTATATTTTTTACATGTTTGTATTGACACTCACAGTTGTGTGGTCATATTTTGCACGACCGTATGATATAAAAGATTGTATTTGGATTCGGTACCATGTATTTGGCGACTCAGAATGGGTCGAGTATTGAACTTATTTTGGAGCGTCACATACATTCTCTCTTAGTGTAACAACGGTTTGAGAAGGTAACTTTCCTGAGCCTTGAGAATCCAATCTACTAACTGCAGTACCCAGTTGACTCACTTAGTTCTCCAGATTGTGAATTGAAGCCCTTGTCTCTTGCTAGAATTGTTGTGTCTGATTCATGAATGCTTTGAACATATCCTCCATAGATGTTCCAGAATTGGCAGGTACTTCATAGCTCAAGTCGGGATGATCTGTCCATCCGGGATTTAGAGTTTCTGCCCAAGGATCATATTGATGTGAATGATGTCCTAAGAATGTCCCCATAGCATTAACTTGTTGCACAATTTCATCCGCATGCATTATTGGACAAGCATCACTAGTATGCCTTGACATTGAGCAAATTTCACACTCTTGTGCAACTTGCATATTCCCTGCAGCCATTTGTTGAACCAAAGCAGTTAAATCAAAAATTTGTTGCTCAATATTGCTTGTGCTTACCCCATTTACCTTTCAAGGTGTATGATCTGTCCTAGTACCATATTGATGTGAGTTGGCTGCCATGTTTACAATTAAGTTCTTCGCAGCTTCTGGAGTTTTGTCCACCAGTGCACCTCCACTTGTTGCATCAATCATACTTCTATCCATTAGTAGCAACCCCTCATAGAAGTACTAGATCAAGTGATGACCATCAATTCCGTGAGGTGGACAGCTAGAACACAACTTCTTGAACCTTTCCCAATACTCATAGAGATTCTCTACATTGAACTATCTGATTCCATATTTCTCCTTCCTTATGTTAGCAACTCTTGAAGCAGGAAAGTACTTATCCAAGAATAGATTTTGCATATCAGTCCATAATCGTATTGATCCTGAAGGAAGATAGTATAACCATTCTTTAGCCAAATCTGCTAGTGATAATGGAAAAATTCTGAGCTTGATCTGCTCCTCTATCACCCCTTGTGATTTCATCGTGGAACACACCACATGAAACTCCTTTAGATGCTTATATGGATTTTCAACTGTAAGACCACGAAAAGTAGGCAAAAGATGAATTATTCCAGAGTTAAGTTCAAAAGAAACATCTAAAGTAGGATATTCAATACACAAGGATGGTTGGGCCAGATCAGAAGTAGCCAGTTCTTTTAAAGTTCTATTGTTTGGCACCACCATCTTTTCCTCCTCAAGTGATGGAACAAGAGCTTCTTCTGTATCTGCTATTTTCTCTATCTTTTGATCAAAATTTAAGTCAATAGAGTAAGAGAATTGAGTCATAAAACACAAGAAAAAGAAAAAGAAAATAATAAATAAATGAAATAAACGAAAATAAAGAATAAATAAAAACAAATAACACTCCCCGGCAAAGGCGCCAAAATTTGGGAGTTGTCATTAGCACTCCTAAATTAATACCTTACTTCTATTCTACTATCACAAGAATGAGTATAGCAATAAGCAAGGATCGATCCCACAGAGAGTGTATTATTTTATATTTATTCAATTATTTTGCAATGAATTGGGCTTTTGTTTTGAATAACTAAATTAACAAAAGTAAATTGAGAAGAAATAACAATGAGAAAAAAGCTTCAATTCTTCAGTTCAGTATCACCTCTTCACAATCATGGAATAATCAAGTTTTTACAATATTTTATCCTTCAATGAGATTAACAACCCTAGATAACCGCAATCTCTAATTATCCAAAATTCTCCTTATATGTAAATCTAATGCGACGATCACCAACAAAAGATCTAACCCAAAACTATTAGTCTAGATTTAATACAATAGAAGCATGAAGAATGAGAATTAGATTGTTCCAAGCAATAATTGTACAATCAGAAAGTATTTAACTTGTCTTCAGAAAATCTTAACAATACCCAAAAGCTTGTCCACAATCAAGTATCATTAATTGCTACTTATAATTAGACATACATCATTTGCTTAATATATATCTTAATCTATCAGATGATATTTATCAGATTAATCTAACTGGCCCTATCAAATTAAATAGATAGTATAGCATACAAGAAGTTAATGTAGATAATCAGAATAAATCTCACATACGAAGAAAAAATAAAGTAAACTTGATCAAACTGTTAATTGTAAATAAGGTTCAACATCCCTTCAATATTGAATTGAGAAATTAGTTTGACATCATTGATCTTCCAAAACTAGGGTTTAGATGAATGTAGAAGATGATGATCCAATAATAGTGGGTCTAACATGTATTTAAAGCCTAAACATGATCCCACGTTCCTTAGAAATCCAAATCCTAATTACAATAGAAGTCTGCCAAATAACTGCCAAAAATAGGAAAGTTGTTTAGTCTGCCCGACAACTTCTCCGTGGCGAAGTTTTGTGCCTGCTAACTCCATTGGAGCGGAAAATGGTGTTGATTCTTGCTAAGCAAATCTCGCCAGGGCGAGATTCTATGAGTCTTGATTCTTCTTCCTTTTTCCATGCAATCAACTCCAAGTCATCCCAGGTTAGCACGTAAGCTCCATTTCAACCTGAAATCCATAAACAAACCTATTAGACTCGTGTTAACAACCAAACATGCAACAAACTATGCATAAAGAATTAAAATAACAGAATATTATGCACTCGTTATTCAACCGTTAAGTGATTTCGTCAAGTGTATTTAATCCAATTCTCTACAACAAGTTTAACACTTGGTCGATCCAAATCTTACTCATTGTTGTTAAACTACTTCAAGATCTTTCAAGCATTCAAAATTGATCATTTTGTGCACTTATTCCTCGATGCATTCATAATTAAATAATTTGAACTTGAGAAACATTCTCTTTGTCTTAGAATTAAAGAATAAAACCACCAAAAAATAAACAAACATCCAAACCTTGTGATAGCATCTAGATCAAACTGATTATAGATGTAAGGTACTTGTAGTGAGATATTTTTGTGTGCAATTCTTTATATCTGAGTGATGCTTGTAAGGTTTAACAATGAATCAAAAATTATTATTTTTTTGCGTGAAACTTGACTTAGTTAATGTAGTACATTCACTATGTATATAGGAAATGAAGTAGAAATTATTTATTGATTTCAAGCCTCTATTTTTATTTTCCTTTCTCTCCCTATCAGAAATAATAAAATAGATGATTGTATAGAGATATAGTGGATCAAATAAGATTTGGAGAGACAAAAATAGTCATTACTAAAAGCATATTTGAAGTCTTTTTTATACTTAATTTCTCTTAAAAGTATTTCTCTTTTATAAAAAAATAATAATAAACTTATATGACATTTAATCATAAATGTACTTAAATTTCAAATGCGATAACAAGAGCTCATTTAGAGAGTGTTATGGCTAAATAATTATATGTGTGCTTGTGCTAAAATTCACTGAACTTAACGTGAGATAATGTATGTCTAATTGGTAAGGTACTATTTAGTTAAAAATATCCTTCAAGTTCGGTCAACTACTCAACCAAAGTTGGTTAGACGATTAAAGATAAGAAGGAAATATTACTTCTCTAATTAATGGATCTTTTTGCCTTTGACTAAGGATTTCAATGTTAAACACTTAATTAAAAAGCTAATTGAATTTAGCTGGACTACTTGTTGATTTATAGTCAGAGTTAAGATAAACTATAAATGTCAAGTTGTTATACTAAAAATAGTTAAGTTATCATATTCGTTGGTTAAATGATTATGTGTGACGCCCCCAAAATAGGTCCACACAACCCATTCTGAGTCGCCAAAATACACACTACAAAATACAAATACAAACTTATTATTTACAATTATTACTCTGTCGTGCAAAATACAATCACACATAAACTATGAGTTTCAAAACAAATAACAGTTTTCATACTCTTTATCAAGGATACGTTAAATAAAGATACAATCAATAACAGTTTTAGGAATTAAAATCTTTGGAAAATACTCAAGAAAACTTTCATACATGGGAGGTCGTGCTTCTAAGTTATAATAGATATCATAGGACTTGAGAATTATTCTTGATGATCCAATAGACCCCAAAGAAGAACGAGAAGATTATTATCTTGTTCATTCCAATGGTGTGTATCTTCTTGCCATATAATTATCTCAATTGTCTCAAACTGAGGATTATAATCCAACCATACTCCAAGATTATATAGATAATGCTCATAGATATAATCAGCAAGTGGATGCGCACAACCTATGCCTTATGATAACACGAATTTGTATGTGGTTAGACATTTTGTATGATAGTGGCAACACACCTTTTCAAAGTCGGGTTCTTATCACCCTATTGTTGTTCACCAAAATCAATTATTAAATGACGTATAAAATACGACACATGATGAGTGAGTTTTATACCCATGAATCGAGTTCGTTTGAGCTTAATCTTTTGTTTGTTTTTGAGTATTTTGAGTATCTTTTTAGTTATTTTTTATGTTTATTTCTTGTAGGATGCAGCTGGAGGGAAAAATTGGTCATTCGGGAGAAGAAAAGGATTAAAAATATTTAAAATTAGAGCTGAGTGGCATTTTTGTAAATATCTGGTCCTTGCCTAGCGCCTAGTGCGCTTGGTCAGTGTAATTCCTAGCGCCTAGTGCACTAGGCTACAGACATTGTTGGTGTTTTGCTGCTGAATTGGAATTTTGAAGCAAAATAGGAATCTGGATGAGGGTTTAGACTAAGAAAAATAGAAGAAGACTTCAGAAAAGACTCATCAATGATTTTATCAAGATATTTGTAGAGAGAACAACATGAGAAAACATGAAGGAGATTTCAGAGGCTAAAGATCAAGTGGAGGATTAGGAGCAATCTAACAAGTTCTTCTAATACTTTCTCTAATTTTTATTCTTTGTAATTATCTGGGATGTTTGGATTATTAATTTGGATGATGTTTTCATTTATTATCATGAACCAATTCCTAATTAAGATTGCAACGAAACTGGGTATGTAGTTTAAATTAAATCTTCCCATTGAATGAAAGTTGATTTTTATTGAATCGTTTATTAGATCTTATGCTTATTGATTAATTGTTTGGCCAGTAATTACTATGATAATCTATATAAAATTGGAAAATAGAGTATAGATTGAGATCTTGATATAATAACATCTGTTCATATAATCTTAATAGGGTTAATATGATTAGCATGTAGGATAGGAATATACCTATGTGTCTTTTGTATTCATTGAAAGAATTTGTGCTTAAAACCCTAATTAACTTGATTCACATAGAAATATAGTGAGTTGATTGACTAGGGTGTTCCTTGTAATTCTGTGTCTTAAAGATCGAATTTAAGAGGATTTGTTCAGATATCTTTTGGAAGAAGTGCGTGAATACTATAAAGTATTCTTGGATAACAATTCGTATTAATTAACTGAATTAAATGGGAAGTAAATTGATTTAAATAAAATACCAAGGAAAGTTGTAATCTTAACCTGTTAAATCTGCAATCAATCTTGTGAAATTTTGATCTTATTTATTGAATTTGTTAATTTTATTTTTCATATCACAACCAATATTTCATAGTTTAAATTAGGAGTAATTGAATTGGAATTGATAATTGGTAAATATTAGCATATTTTCTCGTGGGAACGATACTTTTCGTATCATTGTATTACTTGTTGACCACGTATACTTGCGTGTATTCATTGATTGTGAAATCAACCAACAAGTTTTTGGCGCCGTTGCTGGGGAAATTATGTCATTATTAATTTCAATTAAATTAATCTTAATTTAAACTTTTATTTTATTTCTCTCTCTAGTCTTATTCTTTTTCAGGTACCATGGCTGAATTTAACTACCAATGGCCTTATTCGAGAATTACCCGGCCAAGGGAAGCGGAGATTGATGGGCTCAATACACTTTCTGCATTGTCATGACATATTGAGGCACTGTCGAGGAAGTTAGACGTTTTTATAGCACAACGTAGTCAAAGTGTGGCGGTTACTTGTGATTATTGTGCTAGAAATCATTCGAGTCATCAATGTGCCATCAGTTTCAAGCCGGTACAGTATGGCGGTGCTTATCCCAACAATTATCATCAGGATTGGGGGTATCACCCAGATATTAAATGGAGCCCTAATCATCAAGATCAATTTTATGCTCCTAGTCCAACATATCCACCGGAGTTCTTCTGTCCACCTCCACTACAACAGGAAGAAAATTCAAATTTGGAGAAACTTATGTCCAAGTTCATAGTTTTGAGTGAGGAAAGGAGGATTAGTCAAGAGATTTCAAGTTAAAATTTTATGAACCAGATGGAACAGCTTCTCAATGCCTCAAACACTTGTTCTCAATACACTTGGACTTATGACATGGATTCCGAGACTGATGGAGAGCCCGAACCAAATCTGCAACCGGATGTGCCAAATGATATAGATGTTGAAAGAGAGGAGACACTTGGGGACCAAGAAAAGGAGGTCGGCGAAGATCTAACTTTGAGTTTTAACTAAGATGAGTAGATTTTGATAGTTCCCCATGTACCTTCTCCACCAATATTCAAGGATCCGGGCAATTTTGCAAGATCGTGTCCAATTGGTAGTCATGTCATAGGCAAGGTTATATGTGATATTAGATCTAGTATAACTTTGGAGCCATGGTGGGATGAGAAAGGAAAGATAGAAAAAGAACCCGTTGTGTTTGACAAGCTTCAATGCCACAATCTCTTCACAGACACTTTTGGGCAAACGCCTAGCTACTTGAAGGTGTTAAAAAAGAATTTATTTAAAAAGATTATGCTAGGTGTTTGTGATTCAATGGCCCTTGCTATTGGGAAGCTCTCAAAAGATACATTGCTACTAATGAATGGAGGGTTCCTCAATTTTCGACGGGGAATTGGATAGAGAGTTGAACAAGTCTGGCCGAGACTATAAAACAAGCGCTTATTAAGAGGCAACCCAATGTTAATTTTGATTTTTTGATTTTATTACGTATTATATTAGTAATTTTGAATTTAGTTAGGATTTAATAAATTTGCTTCTATTGTGGGTTTATAGGTTTTTCAAGTCGAATTCAAGTGTGGTGGTGCCCAATTTGCTCCAATATACTTAACATATTCTCCAAACTTAGCGGACATGGAGGAAGATGCTGTATTTTCAGAGAAGTCCTCTACTTTACTTTTTCATATCTTAGTCATTGAGGACAATGTCTGTTTTAAGTTTGGGGGTATTTATCATGTTACTTTGGCAATGTTTTCATGGATTTTTTTGATTTTGGCCAATGATAAGTGGGTGGTTAGCGAGTTTTTAACATTTGAAGAATTGATGAGCATGCTTAGTTTAGATTTTGACTTATAAGTTGGTTTTTACATTACTTGTGAGTCTTTTGAACTTATAAACACATATCCATCCGTTTAGCAAGTTGGACGGCTGTTAAAATAATATTATTGGTTTAATGCTTGTGAAAGGTATCTTTGAAACTCGAGAAATCTTATTGAAGCATCATTCAAAGCGAAATTTAGGCATTAACATAAGTTTGGGGGAAATCTTGGGGTGTTTTGAAAAGAAATTGGAACTATCCCGAGTAAAAATAATGATTTATGTGGTGGGTTGAGATGGAGCGTAAAACGCACTCACCCATAAATATAGGCACGAGATGGAGCGTAAAGCGCACTTGTTCAATGGGAAGTGAGATAGAGCATAAAACGCACTCACTAAAAAGAAAAAAAAATTATATAATATTTGGGAAAGGCTCACGTGTGCTTAAATGTTTAAATATCCGTTTGATCCTCTACATTTATGTTTTGCCTTTAGTAGTGGAATTGATGTGAAAATTAAGTTTCAAGAGTTGATATTGAAAATCTTGCATGAGTATTTGGTGATATTTGAGTTATGACTAGTGGAACGTTTGGATGCACACATGAACGTAAAGAATCGTGAACAGTGGTGGAATTGATGAGTAAGTTGAAACTTTAGGCTTTGCATGTTTTAAAAAAAATCTGGAGTTATCATTAGAAGAAATCCTTTGAGGCCATTGTTAAAATTCATGTTGATTCATTGCTTAAGTAGTTTAGTGCTTGAGGACAAACAAAGGTTTAAGTTTAGGGGTATTTGATGAGTGAGTTTTATATCCATAAATCGAGTGCATTTGATCTTAATCTTTTGTTGGTTTTTGAGTATTTTTAGTATCTTTTTAGTTATTTTTTATGTTTATGTCTTGTAGGATGGAGCTGGAGGGACAAATTGGCATTCGGGAGAAGAAATGGATTAAAAATATTTAAAATTGGAGCTAAGTGGCAGTTTTGTAAATACCTGGTCCTTGCCTAACGCCTAGTGCGCTCGGTCAGTGTAATTGTGAGCGCCTAGTGCGCTAGGCTATAGACATTGTTGGTGTTTTGCTACTGAATTAGAATTTTGAAGCAAAATAGGAATCTGGATGAGGGTTTGGACTAATAAAAATAGGAGAAGACTTCAGCAAAGACTCATCAAGGATTTTATCAAAATATTTGTAGAGAGAACAACACGAGAAAACACGAAGGAGATTTCAAAGGCTAAATATCAAGTGGAGGATTAGGAGTAATCTAACAAGTTCTTCTAATCTTTTCTCTAATTTTTATTCTTTGTAATTATCTGGGATGTTTGGATTATTAATTTGGATGATGTTTTCATTTATTATCATGAACTAATTCCAAATTAAGATTGCAACGGAACTTGGTATGTAGTTTAAATTAAATCTTCCCATTGAATGAAAGTTGATTTTTATTGAATCGTTTATTAGATCTTATGCTTATTGATTAATTGTTTGGCCAATAATTACTATGATAATCTATATAAAATTGGAAGATAGATTATGGATTGAAATCTGGATATAATAATATATGTTCATATAATCTTAATAGAGTTAATATGATTAGCATGTTGGATAGGAATATATCTATGTGTCTTTTGTATTCATTGAAAGAATTTGTGCTTAAACCCCTAATTAACTTGATTCACATAGGAATAGAATGAGTTCATTGTCGACGTCGGGAATAAATTCGCGAGTCGGGTCACGACCCGGATCTTTCTCTCTTCCTAAGTTATCTCAACCCTCGCTCTTTTTATTGCAAAAAAGGTTTTGAAGAGTTTTTTAGGAAAAGGCCAACATGTATCATGTCGATAATTTGAACGTTTTACAGAGTCGCCAGTTGGTAGATTTGAAATGGTTGTACAACCTCAACCGAGCTTGTTTGAAAGAGGCCCAATTGCTGGACACTGTTGAAACTTGATCTTTGAAAATAAAGTTTGAGTGCGGGGGCTTGGTTCAGTATGGGGAAGGTGTTAGGCACCCCACAACTCTAGTGTAAATACGGTACCGCATCTTTTCAATATTTCCCTTAAAAAACTGAAATGTGTGTATGCTGTTTGAAAATTGGGCCTATGTTTGATTGATTGAAAGTAGTGCTTTGCTTCGTTGAACCTATATACGAAGGGTTTGATTTGATTTGCAAAAGTCTTTGATTTGATTTGCAAAAGTGTTTGATTTGATTTGCAAAACCTTTTCTTTTTTATAAGATTATTGAAATGATGTTTTGAAAGCTGGTTATACAACCTGTGACACCCCCAAATCTGGGTACTTCGTTTCCACATGACTGGGTGTTCACTTTCTAATATAACATACATCTACCCAATGAATAATGCAGAGTAACTACAACATAAATTAAAATAAATAAATCTCCCTTACAACAAGGGTTACAACCTTTGTAAAATAATCCCGGGTTACTCTAACCTGACATGAATATTATAAAGTGCGGAAATAAAAACATAACATTCAAGTCTTATTATAATCATTCTCAATTAAATAAAATAAGTCTTCACTTGCTTTGCTTTCCTTTGCCCTTACTTGTAGACGGAGCATCAGCGTTATCAATGTGACGCCCCCCAGAATAGGTTCAGTTAACCCAACCCATTCTGAGTCGCTAAATACATTGTACAGAATTCAAATACAAACTTTATATCACACGGTCGTGCAAAATACGACCACACAACTGTGAGTGTCAATACAAATATGCAGAAAATATTAACATTCAAACTAAGTCCTCATTACAATTATTCTCACACTATTTATTAGAAATAGTGAGGACTACTACTGCTCTAACTCGGACCATCACTCTGTCCCTCGACTAGTTCCTGCGACATTCTTATTTTTTGAAGAGGACAATAGATGAAAAGGGTGAGCTCAACTAGCCCAGTAAAGAATATTATGACTAAGATAATGGAAAATAAATTATCGTTAGTCTTCAACAATTCAGATAAAATATTATTGACAACAAATTTTAGATCAATATTCGCAGCGAAAATAACAATTCATTAGAAGAGTTAAGTAGAGAATGAAGTCTACTATCTTCTATGATTTAAAAGTCCATCAGCAATATTTTATCCCTGTAACATCAATCAATATACATCTCAAATCAAATATTCATCTTTGCACTACGGCCAAAGATATTCATTTGTGTCACCAGTGGTCATGTTCATCTCAACACCTGTCCATCTTTGCACTATGGCCAAAGATATTCATCAGGTAATCATTCATCTTTGCTCTACAGGTCAAAGATATTCAGTTATATCACCTTTTAGGATTGAGGATGATGAAAAATAATATAAATAACGAATCCAGTGAAATAAAGGACAAGATTAAGGATTCGTATTTTAGTTTATTCAAGTTCAAGAATATTCCATAATAATACTTTGTGGAGCAAAATTCAAGAATGAAGCTCAAAACTTAGATCCAATCAAAGATAGTAACCATAACAGACAATAATTTGGACAAATAGAAGAAATTTTAGTTTTTTTGTGAATAGTGTCGTATACGTGAATAGTAACCCCGATGGAAAAAGTAAGAATTTTATAATAAAATTCATGCCAATATTTTGGTATAATGATATTAAAAAGAATAACATCATTTAAGAAAGAAAATAACATCCCTTACCTCAAAAGAATAGTACTTCTGACTGGAATATCGGATATAAGGCTGAAAAAAACTTGCACTAAATAGCAACACTCAAAGTATCTAAATACTCACAAAAATACGCTCGATATTATAGAGAGAGAAAACTTCTGATTCTGGTGTGATTTTCAATTCTAACATAAGCACCCTATTTATAAGAAAACCTTAGGATGCCAAAGTAGACTTTTTAATAAAATAATATATTTTAAAAAACAATTCCGCCGCCTGCCAAAAGTTATCAGCCACCAACCACCGGTGGGGCCCACCTCCCATTAAAAAAATATTTATTTTCTGAAACTTCAATAATTCATAATAAATAACTCTTTTGTCAGAAAAATACAAATTTTATGTCCTTTCTATAAGAAATTTAATTCTCTACAACTTTGTAGAAGGAAGTTTTTCCAAATTCCAAACATAAATTATCCGAATTTCATAAACGGATATTTTTCCACACCAAAATACTGATAAAAACACATCAGCACTAATTCCTTCTTTTATATCCACAAAATAAATATTTTCTTATCATATAAATTAATAATTAATTATTCACAAATAATATTACAGAACTACAATATTGACAACCAGGTCGTTCCCAGGAAAGAGGGGGCCTTCCGATAATGACTTCTCCTTACTGGCGCGCAATTAAATAACTCCTCCTAGACAGAACTTTCTTAGACATTGTCAATAATGCTATCTAATAATATTATTTAAATAATATAAATTATTGAGTTGATAATGTAAAATACTATGCAGTGACAATTATTGAATCAATAATACAAAATATCAACGGTAGCAATTATTGAATAAAATAACAACTTAGTAATTATTGATATAAAATAACAACGTAGCAATTATTGATATAAAATATCAACGTAGAAATTATTGAATCAATAAAATATCATGCAATTATTGAATCAATAATATAAAATATTGAACAGTAATTACTGTAACAATAATTGAGTAGTGACTTCTTACGTAAGAATCAATAATTCAAAATACTGTGCAATACCGTGTGCTACTGTGCAACACTGCGTATTACTGTATTTTAACCACCGGGTATTTCAACAGTACTAACGGTAACAACTACGCCGTTATTTTATAAAAAAGTTATTTCTGTCGCTTTCTATATCCGACAGTTATTCCGTTGTGGGGCCCACAAATAGCTGTGCCGTCGTACGAATATTTTCTGACAACAAGAATATTCCACGACCAAACGAATATTCTCCGACAACAATGAATATTTTATAACCACTTGCTTATTTTGAAATATTTGCACATTTCACCCATAATTTTTCACATTTATTAAATCAACACCTTGCCATTTTGAAATAATATATAAAGAAAATTAAATCTTTATTTATAAAATTCGGGGTCTTACAATCAACCTTAACTGAAATTGTTATTTAATGCAAGAGTGAGCAAACCACAGCTCATTGGAGTTTAACAATAATAAATACATGAAAGAATATCTTTTAAAGAATCTGAATAACTTAGCTTGCTTCAATCATAAAGAATTGAATAATAATTCTCTATCAACATTAAGATTCGAATATAGAATTTGTCTGAGGGTCATAAGACCTTTGAACTCTTGTCCTTGGTTATAAATATTTCTATTTAAACCTTTAACAGTCAATAAGATTATGGACCTTAACTCTTACTTAGGAGGATCAACCCTTCGTACCATGTATTGTGCACAAACATCTTAACGCTATGCGTAATAATCTCCCCTAATAATTAGGGTTGTTCAACTCAGTAATTTGAATTCAAGTCCGCACCAAAGAAAGTTTGGTTTGGATAAGCCTACAATGGTAAATTAGAATTCACGTTCATCAACTAAGGATTAGTTGAATTGACTTTTAACAATTCATAAATAAAAGAATTATGAATTAATATATGCTTTAGAAGTAAACTTAAAGCATTTAAAATAATAACTGGATCTTACTTGAACAATAAGTTAAGATCATTTCAATTAAATAAACAATTGTCCAAAACAAAAATGAAAAGGACATTCTCAACAATGAATATATGAACTCAAGAATTTGTATAGAATTAACAAGTTTAAGGTTAGAAGACTTGCATAAAATTAATACAAGATTAGGGTTTAGAAAACTTGCCTTACGCGCAAGCTACTTAACTCAACCACGTACTTAAACACTTCCTATACACATTTAATTATAAAAATCTAAATCAGTTAATACGTAACTAATTTACATAAGTGGTTAACCCTCATGGTTAACTCATTCTAATTAAATAAATAATCATAATTAACTATCACATAGTTAATTACATCACACACATATTCACATAATTAAATTAATTATGTATTTAACTAAATTATAATTAAACAATTATAATTCAAACACTTAATCAAATTATAATTACCTTTTAAATTATAAACAAGTTATAATTTATAATCAATTAAACTATATCATGCATTATAATTACACAAATTATAATTAATCAGTGCAATTATCAATTTATAATCCATAATTAAACATGCATTTATTAAATTATAATTACATAAATTATAATTTAAATTAACATCTAATTGATTAAAATAAATCAACTTCTATACCTTATAATTTCACAAAAATTATAATTTAAATTAAACATTTACTCTTAATTATAATTAATCAAATTATAATTAAGTAACTTATTATGCAATTAAACAATTATAGTTTATAATTTAAATACAATGTTAGGTTTTCACAATTTCTTTTATTCCCCAATATGAATTTGTCACAATCATATAACATGTTATATATAACATGTTATATCATTTAAATATATATCCACTATAAATGAATAATTAAACTACGGCTTTAAAAAATAAACTGCACAAGAAACTAAACTCACTACTTCTGCCCAGGACACGGCGCAGCTGCGCCACCTTTAGCCTTGACACCGGCGCAGTTGCGCAGGGATCAAACCTGAGAAAACCCAGCGGTGCAGCTGCGCCGCTTCTACCCTTACTGCCTGCGCAGCTGCGCCGGTAGCGGACAGAAACAGAGCAGCTTCGCGAACAGTGCAGAGAAAAGCCAAATTGGCTTAATTCTCTACAATGAGTTCTCAATTCAGCCAACAATTTTCATATAAAACTTTACAGAAACAAAGTGCAAAGCTTCTAACATGTGTTGAACACACTAATACATCAATTAACAAGATTACAACGCTTAATTTTTACAAAAATTTAAAGAAAATACCAATGTCAGTGTTCTAGATGAAATTGAACACTGTGAATTTATTTTGAAACCAATTCTCACGGCTCCAATCCCAATCAACTAATTTCTAAACATAATAACATATTCCACAATTAATTTATACAAAAATCAACATTCAACATATATTTTAATTTCTATGAGAAACTTTATTTTTCCCAGACACTTCACTGTGACTTTTGAAAACATAAATTCTCCATTTATATCATATATATTCATGAATTAAACAACTAATTAAGCATACCATCACATATAGACATGATATGAATACAATTACATATATATATATATATATATATATATCCATCATGCTATACAACTTCCAAACATATTTTATAGATAATGAAAATATAAGGATCATAACTTTAAAACTGGTATTTACAACAATTGTATTTTGAAAATCTTTCCATGGCATACAATTACATATGAACATCATCTATACATAGTCATAATTATACAACTTCATGAAAACATAATTTGACAAGAAGAAATAAAACACATAAGAATTGATTCTATGGTTAAGAGTGTAATCTTACTAGCTTGAATTGGAAGAAGAGATGGAGATGATGATGTAGAGTTTTTCTCATATTTCTTAAAGTTCTCTTCTTTGTATTCTCTCCTCTCTTCTCTGCTCTTCTTTCTCCTTTGTTTTATTCTAGTTTAGACTTAGGCTTTAGAAAAACTAACGTACTGATAGTATATACATATAATATATAACACAAGTAATATATAATATATGTAACTCCCATATAATAAATATATGCACTAACTACTAATTACAACGTAAGTTACAAAATTCAAAAGCCAACTTGGCTTGTTTGGCTACAAGAAAAATTAGAAACTAGTTTTTACTAACTCCAAACATGGTTTAGGTAATTTAGGTTTAGCTAGTGTAAGGGATCTGTTTAGCAATAGTCCTTTAAATAAAAGCAAGGGCCTTATTTGGTAAAATCATTTAAAAGCTATTTTAATACATACACTTTAATGTCACACTTTAATTAATTAAATATTAATCATCTAATTTAATCAATTAAAATCTAACATCAATTAATTACATAACATTATCACATAATTATAATTACTCGCTAATTATAATTCATGTAACACTTCATCACATATCTCATCTAATTTAATTATCTCAATTAAATTAGAACTATAATATAAAATTAATATACATTAATTAAATAAATATTACACATTCATTTAATTAGTATATATCACTTAATTAAATCTACTCCATAAATCACATAATTTATTTATTTAACTCAATAAATAAATTACATAAAATATTTATTTAGCTCAATAAATATTTAAAATTAAATATAAAATCTCAATCGTTACACAACCCTTATGCTAACATAGGAATTGAAGCATGTTGATACTTCTATTTTTATTTTTCCAGCCTTAAGGCACAATTTGAATGATGATTTGTCGGGCTGCGAAGCATCCTCGACTATAAAATATATACAAGTGTCGGTCTCCTCATAGGCATGAAAACCATCGGAGGGACTCTGACACGAAAATCCATTTTTTTCACTATGTTGAGACCTTAAATTCGGTTAACCGTTTTAAGGTCTTTTTATATGTACATTTTTACAAAAAAACTGGCAGGGTACATTCGTAAAGAGGAGTTTGTCCATCGTGAGAATCAGATTCTGATCATTTTGATCATGAATTTCACGATTCCTAGGCTCATATAGGGAGGCCGAGAAACCTACACATCTCAAATTTGCATAGAAATATATATATATGCATCCTCACGTCGCAATGGAACTAAGGATTCGTCAGTAAATCCTGGCTGCGCGTGGCCAAAGCATCTCGTTCCCACTAGATAGCGATCTAAGGGCTGCGAGTTTGCTTTTACAGCTGAAACTAGAAAGGAAGCTAGATTTAAGGAAATCTCAGCCATTCTAGCTTCCCGGTTCTGTCTGGATATGTTTTGAACCGTTTGAAAGCTAGAGTTGGCGAGATTTAAATAAATCTAGTTCGCCCGCAGATATGTTAGTGCCAATTCATATAAAATGTATATTTAAAACAATAATTTAATAAAGCAGGTAAAGCAGGATATATATATATATATATATATATATAATTATATATATAAAAGCTGTAAAGGGCGGTGAGTTTTCACACCGGTGCCCGGAATGAAATTGAAATATATATATATAATTATAAAAGCTGTATAAAAAGCCACAAAATGATCCAGGCTGGACAGAATTAAAAAATATATATAAAAAAAATAGTAAAGAGGGCGGTGGCTTTTCACACCGGTGCTCGGACTTAAATGAAAATAGACAGAAAAGTAGTCAACCAAGACTGGAAGATAACCCAGTGTGGTGAATGTTGCAGATATGTACAAAAACAGTAAAAAGGCCACAGAATGATCTATGCCGGACTTGAATGTAAATGTACAAAAAAGTAGTCAACCAAGACTGGGAAGATAACCTAGTGTGGTGAATTTGCTTATATATGCATATTTATATATAAAAGCAGTAAAAAGGTCACAGAATAGTCCAGGCCATATTGAAATATATAAATATATATAGAGAGAACCCAGTGGTGGTAAAAGACTGCTTAAATATGCATAAATATATATAAAAGCAATAAACTACCTCGGATTTGACATCCGGGCTTGATAGAATTGAAAAGTTAGTATATATAAATTTAAATATATACAAAAAAAAAGCCAAACCCAGACTAAAAAGATAACCCGGTCTGGCGAAGTTGCTCAATATGAAGATGCAAGTATGTGCAAGTTGCTGGAAGTGACGGATCGTCAATCCGAGTTGTAGAAATACCAGAAAATGCGTTTAGGTACTAAAATGTACCAAAAGTTGACAAAAACGGCCACGAAACTGAATTCCGGGCATATTTAGAAAACGAAACTTAACGTGAAAGTGTATAAAAGTGCAAAGTAGTAGTATTGACTTGCTGATCGTAAAAATACTCACAATGGACTGCTACACTGGCTTTTTGCTAAATCGTAGGCCTTTAACGTTCGAATCTACTGGTTATTTTTTGATATGTAGTAGTATGTGGGTATATCTACGTGTTAGAGTAAAAATATTTGGGTTTGGAAGACAAGAAATTGGACAGAAAACCAAACAAGCATAGGTTTAAAGCGTTTTTTCTTTTTTTTGAAATGAGGGGGGGCTCCCTCATATATATAGGCCAGGGAGCCTCCACCCTACCTGCTGCTACCGCAGGTAGAGGTGTGGCTCCCCTGATGGGGTCCATGTGTTTGGTTTAGTTGTCTCAAAGTACGTGCACTCCGAGCAACTCGAGGTCAAAGTCAAAACTTTCTAACTTTTGATAGGAGCGTCCGTTTGAGGCGTGCGATACCTTTTCGGAAAGCCCTCACCGAGAGTGTCACAATGACATAGGATAAAACATTTTCTAGGTCCTAGAATATGGGTTCATAACCAGGTCTTTGATTCCCCACAGTTTATCCGTTGAGCCGTCTTGCGCTGTTTGCACTCGGGATCATCGTTATGGTTCGTTCTGACCTTAGTGGCATCAATTCGGTTTGAGTTTTACTAAATCGGCTTAAATTTGGTAAAATAACTATTTTGCCCTTCCTGGGGTTGCCCTTAGTGTCGGCATGGCCTTCAGTTGATTTCCTGGAGTTGTTTCCAAGACTTGGATCCCATTCGAGTCTGTTTGTCCTCAGTGTTATCTCTGAGGCTGACTTGGTCACTCTAGGTTTTCCTCTATAGATGTTGTGGATCTTCAGGATTAGTTCTGAAGTTGACCTGACCTCCCGGGTTAAGATTGGGGCTGACCTGTACCTCCCAGGTTTAGACTGGGGCTGATCTGACTGCCCGATATTGAGATCGGGGTTGAACTGACGGCCCGATTTGAGATTGGGGTTGAACTGATGGCCCAATTTAAGATCCGGGTTGATCTGACGACCCGATATTGATATCGAGGTTGATCTGAGGACTCGATATTGAGATTGGGGTTAAAGTAATGGCCCAATTTGAGATCGGGGTTGATTTGACGGCCTGATTTGAGATTGGGGTTGATCTGACGGCCTGATTTAAGATCGAGGTTGATCTGACAACCTAATATTGAGATCGTGGTTGATTTGACAGCTTGATATTGAGATTGAGGTTGATTTGATGGCCCGATTTGAGATCGGGTTGATCTGACGGCCCGATTTGAGATCAAGGTGATCTGACGGCCCGATATTGAGATTGGGGTTGATCTGACGACTCGATTTGAGATCGGGGTTAATTTAAAGGCCTGATATAGATCAGGGTTGAACTGACGGGCCGATTTGTGATCAGGGTTGAACTGATGGTCCGATATTAAGATCGGAGTTGAATTGATGGCCCAATTTGAGATCGGGGTTGAACTGACGGCCTAATTTGAGATCGGGGTTAAACTGATGTCCTAATTTGAGATCGAGGTTGATTTGACAGCCTGATTTGAGATTGGGGTTGATTTGACGAGCCCGATTTGAGATCGGGGTTGATTTGACGACCCGATATTGAGATCGGGGTTGATCTGACGACCCGATATTGAGATCAGGGTTGATCTGATGGCCCGATATTGAGATCGGGGTTGATTTGGAAAGAAAGTCTTGCCCTCCTACAGTGTTAGTAACAGGGAAATGAAATTTTAAGTGTCAACAGATGCCCCTCTTTATCATGTTCATGCAACGTAATGGAATGAACAGGATAAAGATTAGTAGACACTGGAAATGCAAATGCAAAGGGGAGGCAATGCATGATATGGTATGTCATGAGTGTTAGATACCTTCGAGGGGTTAGGGTTATGACTTATTGATTACGTTATTTTCTGCTGGGGATAACATTATCCGTGATAACCCTTGTTGTCGCATTATAATGCTATTGCTAGTAGGATATCCGATTTAAGCTATCACAGAATGTTCTTGTCACTTTCTGATGGGGATGACGTTATCCAAGATAGCTTTGCCAACTCTGATGGAGATATATCTCGGTTATCGAGTTACCTTCTTGTATGCCTTCGATGCTTATGCTGACGATAATTTATAGTGGCAGTTTGCCACAGGGGGTTGAACCACCAGTCCTTCCTGATGCTCCCTTTGAGGATGAGTATAACAGATTCCATCATTGATGATGGATTATTATATTTCTTTCGTCACCGGATCCTACCCGACGCTTCGTTGGAAATGAGCCAACGGTTGATCTATCATCGGTCCATACCCGACACTTCGCTAGTGTGATGCCAATGGCTGAATTAGACTCGGTCTATACCCGAAACTTCGCTGGTGTGATGCCAACGGCTAAATTGTCATTGGTCAGTATCCGACGCTTCGTTGGGTTGTGACAACGGCCGAATTAGACTCGGTCTATACCCAAAACTTTGTTGGATTGAAGCCGACAGCTAAACTGGATTTGGTTCGTACCCGATACTTCGTTGGATTGAAGCCAAGGACTGAACTGAACTCAATTTGTACCCGATACTTCGTTGGGTTGAAGCCAACGGCTGAACTGGATTCGGTCTGTACCCAATACTTTGTTGGGTTGAAGCAAACGGCTGAACTGAACTCGGTCTGTACCCGATACTTCGTTAGGTTGAAGCCAACGACTGCACTAGATTCGATCTGTACCCGATACTTTGTTGGGTTGAAGCCAATGGCTGAACTGGATTCGGTCTATACCCGATACTTCGTTGGGTTGAAGCCAACGGCTGAACTGGACTTGGTCTGTACCTGATACTTAGTTGGGTTGAAGCCAACGGCTGAACTAGATTCGGTCTGTACCTGAAACTTCGTTGGGTTGAAGCCAACGGCTAAACTGAACTCGATCTGTACCCGAAACTTCATTGGCTAACGGCTGAACTGGGCTCTGTCTGTACCCGATACTTCGTTGGGTTGAAGCCAACGACTGAACTGAACTCGGCCTGTACCTGAAATTTTGTTGGGTTGAAGCCAACGGCTGAATTGAACTTAGTCTGTACCCAAAACTTCGTTGGATTGAAGCCAACGGCTGAACTGAACTCGGTCTGTACCCGATACTTTGAAAATGGCAATTTTCGACAGTTTTACGCATTTTTCGCGCAGTCTTTTAGTAGTTTGCATAATTGACCCTGGATATGGACTCAGGATGACTATCAAGGGTTTTCAGAGTGTTCCCCTTTCTGTCAGGATTACGCTGCTTAAATGCAGGATTTCAGGACAAATAGCTCAATCGCTTAGCGATTTTTCTTCAAATTTGACTTGGCAGCTCATATAAACTCTGTTTCAACTCAAATCGAACCGAGCCCGGGGGAGTGGGACCCACCCTGGGGAGCCTCAGGTGGAGGTACGACTACCACAGGTGGGCCGGCTTCCACCTGTGGTTTTATAATTGGGCAGCGGGAGCTCATTTGAAACATTTTCATTTTGAGTTTTAAACGGATTTCGATCTTCTTTTTCAGATCTACGGAGCTTGGGCAGCTATTTTCTGATTCCGTCAGTTTCTACGCGTTCAGCGCATCTCAGGTAACATTTTACGTTCTTTTTTTGCAAGTTTTGGCCGTTAAAAGCATGTGAACCACGTAGGGGGCTTTTAGACACAGTGTATGAAAAATACATGCTTATATGACTTGCTAAAAAAAATTTGACTGCATATGTATGCATATCTTACTGTAATACATGTTTGGATGTAAGGAAATTTAGATTCTGAGACAGTCATATTTTGCTCTTTTTTATTAGTTTACTCATCCTTTTTGAGGCCTAGTGAGCCTAGTTTTTCAGCTAAACTTGTACATGGTAATTTAGCTACCATGCGAAGTTTACTTTTGATTTTATTTCATAAATATGAACTGTTCTTGTTTTTGGGAAGGTGTGCTACTGAATGGCCACCTAGACATGCCTATGTGCATGTGGATAGTCCATTTTACAAAAGAGACTCTGGCAGAAATTTTTTTAAAAGCCCGAGCATTTAACAAATATGCAATTTTGACTCTACTGGGGATTTTTGACTGACCCATGCATGTTTTTTGGCATTGTCTTTTGAACAACATGCAGTTTTGACTTTATTGGGTATTTTTGACTGACCCATGCATGTTTTAAGACTTAGAGGTGCATAAAGTACTGATTTAAATGAATAAGCCATAGGTTTTAGGCTTACCACACCCCTTCTGAGGTGATTTAGAGACTTGGTCCAGGTGATGGATAGAGATAGACCCGGCAGTGCCAGCAGAGTCATTTCAGGCATTAGACGTAGGAGGGCTTCTGATGTTCCTCAGCCACGTCCAGCTCGACCGCCTAGCAGATTGGCAAAGTGGGTGATTCGACCAGCATAAGACGAGCCGTCGATCGATATTGAGGATGAGCAGGCTCCTTTTGCTGCTCCTGCCCCGGCTCAGGCTCTACATACAGAGGTTCCCAGCATTGTTGTGCCGATCCAGGAGTTGTTGGGCGACTTGGGTCACCATCCATCAAGATTTCTTCACGCCAACGAGGTGACTTAAAGTTTTCTTCTTTTTGGAGTCTCTTTCTTTCTTCTTGCCATTCTCGGTGCACAGACTTTTGACATGGGTTAATTTTTGATGCAGGTTCCCGGCTTTACGTAGCCTCGAGGGAACTGGTTCAACGTGCATTCCCTGTATCATACTTTGCACCAAGAGTACAGGGATATCGTTGATGGCTGGGGGTTTCAGGCATTCTTTTCGATTATTCCCCGTCGTTGCCCCTGGGGGTATATGAGGGCTTTGTCTGATCACTGGTTTTAACAGACTCAGTCCCTTCATTTATAGGATTGTAAGGTGATGATTACCCATATGGATTGGAGGTTCATCACCGCATTGAGTTTGAGGGTGAGCCAGTGCCTGTCCTGGCTGACATCACACCTACTGATGTTCTGTCCTTGATGGGAGTCTCTGCTATGGCGATCAAGGGTCGGATGGTCCGATCTGGTCCCTTGAGTGTAGATGCCTAGAGCAAGGCTTTGCTAGAGCCTTTGCCTGATGATAATAGGGTTAGGGATTGCATCTTGAGGTGATTGTTTCTGGTGATCATTAGGGGTTGTTTCGTGGCAAAAAACTCGTCTACTGTGTCCTTCGCCCTGGTCAGTGCTACTCAATATGTAGAGCGCCTCAGTGACTTTGATTGGGGTTCTTACACCTTTGACTATTTTCTTCAGGGCATTAGCATGCTTTCGGAGGGTTTGACGGAGGCTTGGTTAGGGTTCTACCCGTTACTGTTGGTGAGTACATCTTCTTGTACCTTTCTGATTTCAGCATTTATATTTGTCAGTCTTGGTCACTGAGGACTTTTGATATTTATATGGCCAGTTCTGGGCATTTAAGAGGCTTCCTTGCCTACAGCCTGCCACTACTTTAGGTCTGGAGACCTATCCTCGAGGACGGCATTGGCATCACTACACGCTGACAGAGGTCCCTATTTCTGAGGGATTTACCCATGCTCGCCTGCAGTTAGAGCTTTTAACGGCTGGATCGATGTCCTGGATATCGTATACCTCTGAGTTTTTTATGATTAGATTTGAGGGAGGCCTCCCTACTGGTCGAGAGTTTGCATTGTAGACCCATAGAGTCCCAATTTTAACAGAGGGAGGCTGGGAGCTCTATTTAGGAGAGCGTTCTATCAGGAGCATCACGGGGCAGATCTATATTCCCATTGTTCCTCTTGTGTGGCATCATTGACCATTGCTCTTGCCATTGACAGATATCCCTATAGAGGGCATAGATGGCTTTACCCTATCAGAGTGCCCTTATAGCCAGGAGGCATTCAGCAGCTGGTGGAGTCCTAGCACTATTGGAGCTCAGACTCGGGCTACCCAGCTTATAGTAGACATGGTGCCAGAGTCTGTGATGATGACAGACTGGATAGCTTGCCTCAGGGAGCCAACTCATTTGGACTAGATCACAAGATTAACCTAGCAGCTGAAGAGAGCTCACCTATTTATCAGGCATCTTGGCAGAGATTCGTCAGAGGCATCTTCTTTTGACCCGTCCAGCTCAGGAGTGGGCCCCTCTTTAGGTCCATTTTCTAGCAGTTTTACAGGGGCAGATCCTCCCTTATACCACCCAGATATGCCTGATGGCAGAAGTTTTGTGTCCACAGAGGACATGGAGCAGGTTAACCACCTGAGCATAGATATCTTGGATCTTTTTGGATAGATATTGTAGCTATATCTTTTGGTCGGCCACTATTTTGGCTTTTGGGTGGATGTGCCCCATTTTGATAGACCACTGTTAGTAGTTGGAGGGTGGTGCCCCATTTCCCTGTACTTTTCATTTTGCTTTGTATTATCAGACATGGATGATGCTTGTAGTAGATAGTTTGTTGTAGATATACATGATATTTCCTATCTATCGCATCATATTTATATTTGTCATTATGCATATATTATGTCATGTATATGCATTTAGACAGATGAGTTCAGATTTGACCCCTGGATGGTCTTGTGATATGGTGATACAGATGGCATCATCTACCGTTAGCCGTATCGAGCATTTACCACCGTCTGAGGTGGCATTGTCATTGAGATCGTGGTATAGTAGTTTGTCCTTCTCAGTTAGAGGGACAGTTGATCAGATGTTGGGGCATTCATTGGCCCTACAGATTTTTGGGTTTCGTACCGGTTCGTGGATGGTCTTTTACCCTTCTAGATACTCGAGAGACAGGTCTTTTGTTTTGGACAGTATGAGCTAACGTCGTTTCTTGAGGAGTATCAGCGGTTTACAGGTTTATCATTAGATTTTCCCTGCGCTTGGATAGATATTAGTGATATGAGGAGACCGTTCACACGGATGTCAGGTCTTCGCCAGAGCGTGGTGAGAGATGAGATCACATCTGGACGGGTGATCTCTATTGACTTCTTGATTGACCGCTTTAGTGAGCACGACAGCTATAATCGACATGCTACGAATTTTATTGTTTTAGCAGAGACATGGCATTTGGCCAGGGTAAATATGTTGTTGTTGTGCATTGTGTCCTATGTTTACATGCCGCTTTGCTTGGATCATTTGGATATGGGGTTGATAGTCGTGGTTAGGGCCATTAGACAGGGTAGCACTATCATACTGTTGATATTGACTGAGACGCTGAGGTCAGCCACTCACTGTATTACCCACCCGAAGGGGTTTTTCAAAGGCAGTCTTACTGTATGTATGGCTTATGTCCCATATCCGACCGATTGGATTTTTCAGACCTCATGGGTATTGCTTCACCCGCGAGGTAGCCACATCTTACTCTTTTCAGCCTACGGAGTGTACTGATGTAGAGGCATGGTCAGCATTTCTATCAGATATTGAGCATCCATTCTCAATTTTGCCATGCTCAGGGCTAGTCTCCCCTTATAGCTTCATCACCCACGCATCTGGCATGGATTATCTGCCCTTAGCGGGATTGAGGGGAGTAACCACTTACCATCCTCTGGCTATTATGGGCCAGTTTGATCAGTATCAGAGCCTGCACTAGTTTGAAGGGAGCTGCTGATCAGAGGATGTCAGCTTCGTCTATGTCATCTGCCGACTTGATTCGAGTGTATGAGTGTTGGACTCACAGGGATAGGGCTGTTTTCTCCAGTAGCCATCTAGACCATTCTCCAGAGTACTCGACGTGGTTGGAGACAGATATAGCATCAACTGCATTCATCTAGTCAGCTCCTATTGTGGATTCAGACGAAGAGGAGCCTATGGAGGATCCTGAGTCTCCTACCGAGGATGAGTTGTTCATGGGTTTGACAGAAACACTAGTTAGTGATCCGTCGATCATTCTTGCAGGGAAAGATCCTACTTTAGCGGGCGCACTGGCTAGGAAGACCTTTGAGAGGGATCAGGCTAGAGCTCTTATGTTGACCGCCTTGTCTAGTAGAGATATAGCTTTGGCTGACAGAGATACAGCTCGAGCTGCTCATGATGCAGGATTGATTGAGCAAGAAGAGATCCGATCTGTCAGAGACGCAGCTTTTGTTGAGATCGAGGAGACTTTGATTGCTAGGGATGCAGCTTTTGTGGAGAGGGATGAGGCTATAGCTTCCCAGGATTTCCACATTGTCGACAGTACTGCTCTCCGATCTTATACTCATGGTCTGGTTACCGAGATAAGTGCATATATTGATGACCACAATGCCACACTGCAGATGACTGTAGAGGTTTTGAGCCGTATGGAGGCTGAGGGCATTGCTTTGCAGCTGTTCCTCCATCTTCAAAGAGAGATGCCATGTTGGCATTGCTGGCCCCCTTTTCCCTGGTCCGTAAACTGGTTTTATTTTTCCTGAACATACTAGATCAGCCATCTTTTTTCATGTACAGGACATTATATATATATATCAAATAGTTTTATATATCGGAGAAATATATTTTTGATTCACTTCCCTATTTGGAGATGTATTGTCATTGTTGAGTGCTTACCACTTCTTTCATGACTCGCTATTGTTGATGTATCCTGAACTTCTCCTTGAGGGACTGACAGTTGAAATGTCAGGGAGTATCTCAGATGGGCCTGTTGACCAAGGAGCTTGATAGAATTTAGGTTTTATGAGATTTCGGTGTCTTGGGACTAGGTTTTCTTTATTGGTTTTTTTTCTTAAAGGCCAAACCGCACCGTAAATGGCTGCCTACGTACTCCCGGGTTAAGGGAGATCTGGTCATTCATATTTCTGGCTTTATATGAGAGAGGTTTGAAAAGTATTTGTCTTGGGTTTTGATTTAGGTTTGACGAGTTTTTAAATTTTTTGTTTGGTTTGACCGCACCAGAAATGGCTGCCTACGTACTCCCGGGTTGGGGGAGATCAGGTGATTCGTAGTTCCGGCTTTCTAGTGAAAAACCGAACTTGATTTGATTTATAGGACCCGGATGCGGGTATGCATATACTTCAGACATAGTACCTTTTCACGTTGTCTGAATTGATGAGTTGGGGAAATTCTGTCACGTCCATCTCTTGTAATCTGAGAGCTTCTCCTGTCAACACCTCCTTGACAATGAAAGGGCCTTCCCAATTAGGGGCGAACTTTCCTTAAGCTTCATCTTGATTGGACAAAACTTTCTTTAGCACCAAGTCATTTTCTTTGAAATACCATTTTTGGACCTTCTTGTTGTAGGATCGAGAAATCCTTTGCTGATATAATTGCCCGTGGAAAATGGTTGTTGCCCTCTTTTCATCTATCAGGGAAAGTTGGTGATACCGGTCTTGCAACCATTGATCTTCGTCGATCTGAGCGTCGATTAGCACTCGCAAGGACTCCATCTCTACTTCTATAGGGAGGACTGCTTCCATGCCATAGACCAATGAATAGGGGGTAGCCCTAGTAGAGGTGCACATTAACGTCTTGTATGCTAATAGGGTTAGCGGCAGCAGGTCAGGCCATTCTTTGTGATTGGCGGACATTTTCTGCATGATCTTTTTGATGTTCTTGTTGTCCGCTTCGACAGCACCGTTCATCTTGGGCTGATAAATGACGGAGTTGAGATGCTTGATGTGGAACTTACTGCACATTTTTCTCATCATTTGATTGTTCAGGTTCTTGGCATTGTCTGATATGATCACCTCTGATTGTCCATATCGATAGACGACAATGTTTATGATGAAACCAATTATGACCTCTTTATTGACTTTGGGAAAAGAGGCTGCTTCAACATATTTAGTGATCATGGTGAAGATGAATCGATGACCATTGTTGGCTTTGAGTTCAACTGGGACAATTACATCCATTCCCCACATAGAGAAAGGCCATGGTGAACTCATGTTGTGTAGCTCAGTTGGAAGTGTGTGGATGGCATTTCCATGTACTTGGCATTGAAAGCATCTCTTGACGTGATCATCACAGTCAGCTTTGAGCAAGATCCAATAATGTCCTGTTCTTAGTATTTTCTTGGCCAGCAAATGACCATTCATGTGTGGACCACAAACTCCACTGTGGATTTCATCCATAAGTCTCTGGGCTTGCTCTTTATCAAGGCATCTTAACAGGCCTATTCTAGCATCTCTTTTGTAGAGTGCATCTCCGCTCAGGTAGAACTTCATAGCCATCTTGTGAATCCGCTTTCATTCGGATGGGCTTGCTCCAGCGGGTGTGGATCCATCTCGTAGATATTTCTTAATATCTTGATACCAAGGTTGATTGACAGGATGTATTTCATCTGATACGTCTCCAATGTAATTCTCGTATGTCGGGGCTTTCTGAATTGTGAATTTGATGAAGGGAATCCCATTCCTATCGGATATGTGGATTAATGAAGCCAACATTGACAATGCATCAGCGAAGTCATTCCTACCCCGAGGAATATGGCTAAAGGTTATGTCTTTAAATTCCAAGTATATTTTGACGACCTGCCGATGATAGGGCAGCAAATGCAGTTCTTTGGTGTGATATGCCCCGGTGGTTTGTCTGATGACCAACTCAGAGTCTCCAAAGACCAATAGGTTTTTAATACCCATAAATTGGGCTAGTTTCAACCCCATTATACAGCCTTCATACTCGGCTTTGTTGTTGGTGTTACCAAATTGATGTTTGGTAGCCACAGGATATTGTTCTCTTGTACCAGAGATAAGGACTGCCCCAGCTTCAAAACCTTCCATGTTTACTGTTCCATCGAAATACATTTTCCATGGTTGGATTGTATTCTCTTGTTGGAGTTGTTGAATCATCATGATCTCATCATCTTGGAAATAAGTCTCCAGGGGCTCGAACCCTCCTGAAGGTGCTTCAACTAATTGATCTGCAATGCCTTGACCCTTGAATGATTTTTGAGTCACGTAGATAATGTCGAACTGTTGTAGGATCAACTGCCATTTGGACAGTCGACAATTCAACATTGGCTTGTTAAATACGTACTTGAGTGGATCTATACGGGATATGAGGTAGGTCGTGTGCCCATGCAAATAGTGTTTCAACCTCATAGCGGCCCATGCTAACGCACAACATGTCTTCTCAATCATGGTGTACTTCTATTCACCACTGCCGAATCTTTTACTGATGTAGTAGATGGCTCTTTCCTTGCTACTATCATCCTTCTATCCTAACATGCAACCCATTGCATTGGCATTGACGGACAGGTACATGAACAAGGGAACTCCATCCCTCGGCGGTACCAAAACAGGTGTTTCGACCAGCTATTTCTTGATGGCAAGGAAGGCTTGTTGACAATCCTCATTCCATTTAGTGGAGGAATTCTTCCTTAATAGCTTGAATATGGGTTCACAGGTTTTTGTGATCTGGGATATGAATCATCTTATGAAGTTGATTCTCCCCAGGAACCCACGTATCTCCCTCTCTGTTTGAGGTACTGGCATCTCAGTGATGGCTTTGATCTTGGCAGGGTCTAGCTCGATGCCTCGATTACTTACCAAGAATCCTAACAATTTGCCTGATTTGACGCCAAAAGCACATTTGGCTTAATTTAGCTTGAGGTTGTACTTGCACAACCTGTTGAACAGCTTCCTGAGATGGCCAAAGTGATCATCCTCCCTCCGGGATTTGATGATGATGTCGTCCACATAGACCTCTATCTCTTTGTGCATTATGTCATGAAACAGAGCCATCATGGCTCACTGATATGTGGCTCCGGCATTGATGAGGCCGAAGGATAGTCGCTTATAACAGAAGGTTCCCCAGTGAGTGATGAAAGCTATTTTCTCCTGGTCCTCTTCAGCAACCATGATTTGATGGTAACCAGCAAAGCAATCTACGAAGGAATACATGTCATACTGCGCCGTATTGTCGATCAGGATGTGGATAAAAGGTACCGAGAAATTGTTCTTGAGGCAGGCTTTGTTCAAATCCTGGTAAGCCATGCACAATTGTACTTTCCCTCCGGGCTTAGGTACGGGAACTATGTTGACAACCACTCCGGGTATATTGATACCATGAGGATTCCTTCTTTGAATTGTTTAAAGACTTATTTTTTGACTTTCAGACTCTATTCAGGTTTCAATCGCCTGAGCTTTTGCTTGACTGGCTTAAATCCATCTTTGATGGGCATTCGACGGATGACAATGTCAGTGGAAAGGCCAATCATTTCTTTATGTGACCATGCAAACACATCCTTGAACTGTGTTAGGAGTTCAATTAGGTCGGATTTTTGGTCTTGGGTGAGGTCTATGCCTATCTGGATTTCTTGGATGTTTTCGGAGGTTCCTATGTTGATAGTGGTGGTTTGGTCGATGTTTGGTTTGGGTTTGTCTTCGACCCATTCTTTGATCTCCTCGGGCACCTCATAGTCATCTTCCTCCTCTTGATCAATATCCATCAAGTCGAAGTTCAGTTCTACATCAAAGTTATAGTCACTTTGACAGGTTGGCATCTCATCAGTAGAGATAAACACGTCCAATGCTTGAGTCTTGAAAACAAAATGCTTTTATTTTAATATATACAACTGCTTAAATATACAAAGCATTTGGCAAAGCATGACAAAAGTTACTGCTATAGCTGTGCAGTTAAAAGTAAGCAGTAAATGAAAGCATATTTAAAGGGCAGATGTACTATCTGCCCTTTTACCCATTTCGGCTAAGGCAAGGTACGCTCTAGTTATCCAACGTCAGATCCTCATGAATAGGAAGGACCAAGGATTGGTGATCATCCACTTCGTCTCAAATGATGACTAAGACATCCTTCAAAATAGGGCCAAGATTTTTCTTTGAACTGCCCCCCTTTTCCTACTTGTTGCGAGGGATTTGAGTCTGATCCCCGTCGTCGCTGTCTGGGATCTCATCATTCATACCTTCATAGTTAATGATAACCCGCATGTTAGCAAATGGGTCTCGTCCTTCGTACAGGATCTTTTCTTTTCCCTTTTTGCTATCAGCCTCAGGCTTGACGGTTTTTCTCTCACTTACAGGTATGATTGGAGGAAATAACATGGTTGATACCCCAGCTGGGATCTTCCTCATGGGTTTCACCCATCCTGCACTGGTGAGGTTTGGCAGCAGAATTGTGGAGGCATAAGCCTTGGGATGCTTATGTGGGTTCCGGTGACTTGACCCGGATGAATAACCCAATCCGGCTCTCCGAGTATGGCTCAGGATTTGTACTGGACTTTTGATACCTTTTCAATTCTTTCCTAACCCTTCTCCAGGTTGGAAACCCAAAGATACCATTTCTTGGACTACTGTCATCACTTCAGTGGAGACCTTCGGCTTTAGGGATGGTGCTCCGCTAGGTAGATACTGAGTAGCATTCACCTCCAGAGCTTGAAAACTTGCAAGTTCAATCCCTGCATCCAAGCTAATCACTGGCATGTCTCCCTGTATGCAGATAGGTTATTCTGGTTTGACGTTGACCGTGATGAGGTTGTCATTGATAATGTATTTGAGCTGTTGGTGGAGGGTGGATGGCACTGCCCATGCCATGTAGATCCATGGCATGTCCAATAATAAGTTGTATCCAATGGTGATGTTGAGCACATAAAAGGACACATAGAAAGTGTGTGAGCCAATCTCTAATGGAAGCTCTATCTCTCCTATGGCTTGTCGGTGAGATCCATCGAAAGCCCGGATGACCACATGACTGGTTTTGATCCAGTTCGGGTTTATCTTCATTCTTTCCAAGGTATCGTAGGGACAGATGTTGAGGGATGATCCTCCATCTATGAGCACACCTCCGATCACATCCCTGGAAGACATCACAGCTATGTGCAGGGACTTATGATGGCCCGTTCCCTCTGCAGGGATATCATTGTCAGTGAAGGATATCACATTGCTGTTGAAAATGTGTTCCACCACGTGACAGAATTTCTCGGCATCCACGGTATGAGGCAGATGGGCTTCTTCTAGTACTTTCACTAGAATATTGCGATGATCCACCGATGATAGGATCAAGTCCAGGATGGACATTTGCTTGGGTGCTTCTTTCAAGCCTTGCACCACCTTGATTTCATTGTGTCCCATTTTGTTGAGGAACTCTTCAATTTCTCTCATCATCCACCTTTTCTTTGGCTTTGATGACTGGTTTGATCACCCGCTGAAGCAGGTATAATGGATTGTCCTTTGGTACTATGGCAATGTTGTTGGAGGTGGAACCTTCGTCATTCCCGTAGTTCCATGGGACCCTCTTCAGACTAACAATTGGATATTGAGGTCTGAATGGCAAGATTAGAGGCTCTGGTGCGGCCACCTTCACAGGATTTTGTGTTTCTTTGACCCCTTTTCTTGACAGTACTAAGGGTATGAGGGATAGTTCTTTGTCACAAGATATAACAGCCACTGTATCCTGATTCCATGCAGTGGGGATCCAGAGAGTATCTTCATCTGGGAGGTTGAGAACTTTATTTTCCCTTTATCAATTCACCACTTTCAATCATGTCTCAAATCAGGTTACGAAGTGCCCAGCAATCTTCAGTGTCATAGCAGGTGAATTGGAGTGATATTGACATATCTGGTCAGGCTTGAATTTTCTGATAGTGGGTTCAATGGAGGAAATAAGTTTGCAACCATTCCCTCGTTGATTAGCATTTGGAGGATTTCTTCCATTAACTGGTTCAGGATGGTGAAATTCCTTTGAAATAAGAACTTCCTACTAGTGTGGACAGTTTCTTCTTTAACCATTTTGTCAGTCCAAGGCTCATGGTCATGAGACTGGTTATGATCCCTCCTGGGATTGTTCTCCGGTGTGGGAGGACGATCAATGTAAGACTGGTTGACCCATTTAATCATCTGTCTGGTGATCTGATGCTGATAGACGACCAGTTCTGCTATTAGCTCGATTTGTTCCTTGATAGATTTTATCTCTTGCTCTATCAGGAATCTCCTTTCTGATACTTCCCAAATGTCTGGGCTGTTATTGGTAGATGGAGTTGATTCCCTAACATAGCGGAGGTACTTAGATCCTTCTCCACTTGTGGTACTGATCATGTTGACATTCTCCTCTTTATGTTGTGGAAGAGGATTGTCCTGTACGTGTGGTTGTTCTGGTTTTGTCACCATAATCTCTCCATTATCAATCAAGTCTTGAATTTTGTTCTTGAGAGACCAACAGTCTTAAGTGTCATGGCCCAGAGATCCGAAATGGTAAGCACACTTCTTGCTTGGGTCGGAGTTCCATCCACCAGTGTTGGTTGGTGGAAGGAGTTGGACAATCTTCTTCTGTGACGTCAATAGCTTTAGCACATTCTTGAGTGAATCCCCTAATGGGGTGAAAGTTCTTAAGCGCCTGACCTCCATATTCTTCTGAAATGGAGGGTTTGAAGGCTGTGATGGAGCTTGGAAAGGGGTATAGTTCCTCCTTTGAATAGGCATACTGTTTGACTCGCCTCTTTGATTTTGTCCTTGTAACACTAAGATCACTTCTTCATCTTTCTTTTTATGTACTCTCCGGGGATTACTCTCGTAATTTTTGGACTGGATATGTTCAGCGACAGCTTCGAGAGCTGTCAGATCTTTTATCTTCCCGGACTTGAGCCCCATTTTTTCCATTTCGCCGTGTTTGATCATTTTAGAGAATGGTTTTCCTATGCCTGCTAGGACCCTCTCGTAATATGGAGCTTCTTGGATGTCGATGAAGGTCATGACTATCTCAGACTCAGTCATGGCTGGGGTGATTTGTGCTACAACCCGCCTCTATCGTTGGACATATTCTCTGAATGATTCGGTACTCTGTTTCTTGATCTTGGTTATTTGGTATCTATCTAAAGCCAGCTGAGATTGGAAGCTATACTGACTGAGGAAAGCATGGGCCAACTCTTCACAACTATGAATCTTAGAGTTGTCCAGACGGGCATACCAGGCTCTGGCCTCTCCAATCTGGCTCTTCTGAAATAATTGCATTCGAAGCTTCTCATCCTCTGCATAGGATCCGAGTTCTCCAATGAATACCTTCAAGTATGTATAGGGATCTCCCAATCCATCGTATTTCTAGAAATCAGGAGTTCTAAATTTTTTGGGATAACGAGCCCCGGGGAAAAAAATACAGAGGTCAAAGTAATTGACACTGCCGAATGCCCCAGTCCCTTTGATAGACCGGAGAGTTTCCTCTATCTGCTGTACTTTCTTCAGAATGTCACCAGCTTCCTGTTCTTTGTTGAGGGTGGTGATTTCAGGGGTTTTGTTGATTGTGTTCTGGTTTTGTGGTCCAGGAATCTGAGTTTTAGTCTTTTCAGTCTCTTGACTGCTACCACTACCACCACGGATTCCCGGTTCTGTGTGAGCTTGGGCTTGCTTTCCTATAAGAGCCTTACTTTGCTCTCTCAGGAAATTGGCCAATTCAGCTATTTAATTCTTTAGTCCTTCGAACTCTTCCCTAGATACAGGGGTGGATTCTAGTTGAGCACTGGAAGTCATGTCCACGGATGGACTTAGTGCCTTCTTAGACTTAGATCTAGTGACAGGACCAATTTTTCACCTATAACAAAACGTAGGCATGTCAATTTTCTGATGTAGGTAAGGATAGAATGAATGTTATGATGTGGTTTTAATCTTATCCTACAAAATAGAGGTCAGTTGTTTTGATGACAGGATGACAAGAGATATATGACAAGACATGTAAATATTTCATTATGATATTTACATTGAAAACTTGACATTGAATTGAAAGAGGAAGGCATGAAGAAGCTTCCCGTAGGATTTGGTTAATCAGAGGCTGACCTATCTTAGGCTACTTTTGCTGCTTTTTGGCATGAAGGTCCCCAGATCATCGCAATCTACTAGAGGGTAAATTAATCTGATCTTTCAACTAAAGCGAATCTTGGTGGTGCATTTACATGAGCCCCAAAGACTAAGCCGTCCCCAGAGACATTACTTATCACCGACGGGTTTTGTCTCCTTGTGAGAGGAATCACACAACATACATTCACATACATTGCGTCTCACCGTTATACATATGATGACATGGGTGCGAAGCACTAAAAAATAGGAAAGCATTCATTCACATTCATTCAATGTAAAGATGCAGCATTCACACATACGTGGTTTTTAAAGGGAAATTTTTGAAAAGATTAGAACGTGGCCTAAACCCTCTACTGTCCCCACTCCCCAACAGAGTCGCCACCTGTCGACGTCGGGAAAAAATCCACGGGTCGGGTCACAACTCGGATCTTTCTCTCTTCCTAAGTTATCTCTACCCTCACTCTTTTTATTGCGAAAAAGGTTTTGAAGGGTTTTTTAGGAAAAGGCCAACATGTATCATGTCAACCATTTGAACGTTTTACAGAGCCGCCAGTTGGTAGATTTGAAATGGTTGTACCAACTCAACCGAGTTTGTTTGAAACAGACCTAATTGCTGGACACTGTCGAAACTTGATCTTTGAAAACAAAGTTTAAGTTCGGGGGCTTGGTTAAGTGTACGGAAGGTGTTAGGCACCCCACAACTCTAGTGTAAACACGGTACCGCGTCTTTTCAATATTTCCCTTAAAAAACTAAAATGTGTGTATGCTGTTTGAAAATTGGGCCTATGTTTGATTGATTGAAAATAGTGCTTTGCTTCGTTGAACCTATATACGAAGTGTTTGATTTGATTTGCAAAAGTCTTTGATTTGATTTGCAAAAGCTTTTCTTTTTGATAAGATTATTGAAATTATGTTTTGAAAGCTGGCTATCAAACCCTTACGCTAACATAAGAATTGAATCCTGTTAATACTTCCATTTTTTATCTTTTCAGCCTTAAGGCACAATTTGAATGGTGATTTGTCGGGCTGCGAAGCATCCTCGACCACAAAATATATACAAGTGTCGATCTCCTCATGGGCATGAAAACCATAGGAGGGACTTTGACACGGCAATCTATTATTTTCACTATGTTGAGACCTTAAATCTGGATAATCGTTTTAAGGTCTTTTTGTATGTACATTTTTACAGAAAAACTGGCAGGGTACATTTGTAAAATGGAGTTTGTCCATCGTGGAAATCAGATTCTGATCATTTTGATCATGAATCGCACAATTCCTAGGCTCACATAGGGAGGCCGAGAAACCTGCACAACTCAAATTTGCACAGAAATATATATATACAACCTCACGTCGCAATGGAACCAACGATTCAGTCAGTAAATTCTGGCTGCGCGTGGCCAAAGCATCTCATTCCCTCTAGATAGCGATCTAAGGACCGCGAGTTTGCTTTTACAGCTGAAACTAGAAAGAGAGCTAGATTTAAGGAAATCTCAGCCATTTTAGCTTCCCGGTTCTGGGTGGATATGTTTTGAACCGTTTGAAAGCTAGAGTTGGCGAGATTTAAATAAATCTAGTTCGCCCGCAGGTATGTCAGTGCCAATTCATATAAAATGAATATTTAAAACAACAATTTAATAAAGCGAGTAAAGTAGGATATATATAATTATATATATAAAAGCCGTAAAGGGCGGTGGGTTTTCACACCGGTGCCAGGACTAAAATTGAAATATATATGTATATATATATATATATATATATATATAAGCTGTATAAAAGTCACGGAATGATCTAGGCTGGATAGAATTAAAATATATATATATATATATATATATATAATAGTAAAGAGGGCGGTGGGTTTTCACACCGATGCCCGGACTGAAATGGAAATAGACAGAAAAGTAGTCAACCAAGACTGAGAAGATAACCCAGTGTGGTGAATGTTGCAGATATGTACAAAAATAGTAAAAAGGCCACAGAATGATCCAGGCCGGACTAGAATGTAAATGTATAGAAAAGTAGTTAACCAAGACGGGAAAGATAACCCAGTGTGGTGAATTTGCTTATATATGCATATTAATATATATAAGCAGTAAAAAGGCCACAGAATAGTCTATGCCAAACTGAAATATATAAATATATATATATAGACAGAAATGTAGTCAACCAAGACTGGAAAGAGAACCCAGTGGTGGTGAAGGCTGCTTATATATGCATAAATATATATAAAAGCAATAAACTACCTCGGATTTGACATCCGGGCTTGACAGAATTTAAAAGTTAGTATATATACAGTTAAATATATACAAAAAAAGCCAAACACGGACTGGGAAGATAACCCAGCACGGCGAAGTTGCTTAGTATGAAGATGCAAGTATGTGCAATCTACTGGAAGCGATGGATCGTCAATCGGAGTTGTAGAAATACCAGAAAATGCGTTTAGGTACTAAAATATAACAAAAGTTGACAAAAACGGCCACAAAACTGAATTCCGGGCATATTTAGAAAACATAACTTAACGTGCAAGTGTATAAAAGTGCGAAGTAGTAGTATTGACTTGCTGATCTTAAAAATACTCACAATGGACTGCTACATGGGCTTTTTGCCAAATCATAGGCCTTTAACGTCCGAATCTACCGGTTATTATTTGATATGTAGTAGTATGTGGGTATATCTACGTGTTAGAGTGAAAATATTTGGGTTTGGAAGATAAGAAATTGGACAGAAAACCAAACGGGCAGAGGATCGAAGCGTTTTTTCTTTATTTGAAATGAGGGGGGGTGCCCTCATATATATACGCTAGGGAGCCTCCACCCTACCTGTTGCTGTCGCAGGTAGAGGTGCGGATCCCATAGTGGGGCCCACGTGTCTAGTTCAGTTGTCACAAAGTACGTGCACTCTGAGCAACGCGAGGTCAAAGTTGAAACTTTTTAACTTTTGATCGGAGCGTCCATTTGAGGCGTGTGATACCTTTCTGGAAAGTCCTCGCCGAGAGTGTCACAATGACATAGGATAAAACATTTTCCAGGTCCAAGAAGATGGGTTCATAACCAGGCCTTCAATTACCCGCAGTTTGTCCGTTAAGCTGTTTTGCGCTGTTTGCACTCGGGATCATCGTTATGGTTCGCTCAGACCTTGGTGGCATCAATTCGGCTTGAGTTTGATTGAATCATCTTAGAGTTGGTAAAATAACCGTTTTGCTCCTCCTGAGGTTGCCCTTAGTGTCGGCATGGCCTTCGGTTGACTTCCTGGAGTTGTTTCCAAGACTTGGATCCCATTCGAGTTTGTTTGTCCTCAGTGTTGTCTCTGAGGCTGAATTGGTCACTCCAGGTTTTCCTCTGGAGATGTTGTGGATCTTCAGGATTGGTTCTAAAGTTGACCTAACCTCCCGGGTTGAGACCGGGGCTGACCTGTACCTCTCGGGTTGAGACCGGGGATGACCTGTACCTCCCGGATTGAGACCGGGGCTGTCGTGTACCTGCCGGGTTGAGATCGGAGCTGCCCTGTACTTCCTGGGTTGAGACTAGGGCTGACCTATAGTTTCCGGGTTGAGATCGGGGCTGACCTGTAATTTTTGGATTGAGACCGGGGCTGACCTGTACTTCCCGAGTTGAGACTAGGGCTGACCTGTACCTCCCGGGTTGAGACTGGGGTTAAGCTGTACCTCCTGGGTTGAGACCGGGGCTGACCTGTACCTCCTAGGTTGAGATCGGGGCTGATCTGACGACCCGATATTGAGATCGGGGTTGAACTGATGGCCCAATTTGAGATCACGATTGATCTGACGGCCCGATTTAAGATCAGGGTTGATCTGACAACCCGATATTGAGATCGGGGTTGAACTGATGGCCCGATTTGAGATTGGGGCTGAAATGATTGCCCAATTTAAGATCACGGTTGATTTAACGGCCCGATTTGAGATCAGGGTTGATCTGACGGCCCGATTTGAGATCGAAGTTGATCTGACGACCTGATATTGAGATCGAGGTTGATCTGATGGCTCAATTTGAGATCAAGGAGATCTGACGGCCCGATATTGAGATCGGGGTTGATCTGACGACCCGATTTGAGATCGGGGTTGATTTGATGGCCCGATATTAAGATCAGGGTTGAACTGATGGCCCGATTTGAGATCGGGGTTGAACTGATTGCCCGATATTGAGATCAAGGTTGAACTGATGGCCCGATTTGAGATCGGGGTTGATTTGACGGCCCAATTTGAGATCGAGGTTAAATGGATGGCCCGATTTAAGATCAGGGTTGATTTGACGGCCCGATTTGAGATCGGAGTTGATCTAACGACCTGATATTGAGATCGGGGTTGATCTGACGACCCGATATTGAGATCAGGGTTGATCTGATGGTCCGATATTGAGATCGAGGTTGATTTGGAAACACAGTCTTGCCCTCTTACAGTGTTAGTAACAGGGAAAGGAAATTTTGAGTGTCTACATTGATTGAATAGGGTGTTCCTTATAATTTTGTGTCCTAAAGATCGGATTTAGGAGGATTTGTTCATATATCTTTCGGAAGAAGTGCGTGAATACTGTAGAGTATTCTTGGATAACAATTCGTATTAATTAACTGAATTAAATGGGAAGTAAATTGATTTAAATGAAATACCAAGGGAAGTTGTAATCTTAACCTGTTAAATCTGCAATCAATCTTGTGAAATTTTGATCTTTTTTATTGATTTTGTTAATTTTAGTTTTCATATCACAACCAATATTTCATAGTTTAAATTAGGAGTACTTGAATTGGAATTGATAATTGGTAAATATTAGCATATTTCCTCGTGCGAATGATACTTTTCGTATCATTGTATTACTTGCTGACCAAGTATACTTGCGTGTATTCATTGATTGTGAAATCAACCAACAACACACATTTTAAGTCCTCAATACAATTATTTCCATACTATTTTATAGGAAACTTCAACAGTTATTAAACATTGTTCTATTCCCTTGTTATCCCCGCTCGACCCAGCTACACTCTTATTACCCGAAAGGAATTGTGAAGCAAAAGGGTGATCACGAATAGCCCAGTAAAGAATATAATGACTTAAGATAATTAAATTATCAATACCCTTCATCAGTAATAAATCAGATATTTAGAACATATAGTAGATGATAAAAGTTTTCAACTATAGTTGCAGCGGAACTAGCAATCCATTAGAAGAGTCAAGTAGAACATAATGTCTACTATCTTCCCCAAATTAAAAGTCCATCATCGATATTTTATTCATGTAACACCAATCAACAGTTCTTCGTTGTACTCAAGACAAAGAGAACTTTCACCACCTGTCTTTACCTGTAACACCAAAGATTATAGTTAAATTCACAATTCATGTTCATAATCATGTAAATCAACAGTTTCTCCTTGCCATAAATGCTTAATAGAACTTTTACTCAATTTTCTTGCCACAAAGGCTAAAGACACTCAATAATCATATCGTCTTTACACCCTACTCCAAAGACATTCAAATGTAACAACAATGGTCATGATCATACCAATCAATTTTCAATCTTTGCACTACGGGCCAAAGATATTCAAATATATTAGCAGTGGTCATGATCCTGCCATACACTTATCCATCTTTGCACTACGGGCCAAAGATATAAATCAACAGTTTATCTTTGCACTACAGGCCAAAGATATCAATCAACAGTTCATCTTTGCACTACGGCCAAAGATATCAATCAGCAGTTCATCTTTTTGCACTATGGGTCAAAGATATCAATCAACAGTTCATCTTTGCACTACAGGCCAAAGATATCAATCAACAGTTCATCTTTGTACTACGGGCCAAATATATCAATCAATAGTTCATCTTTGAAATACGGGCTAAAGATATCAATCAACAGTTCATCTTTACACTACGGACCAAAGATATCTTTCACCTAAATTTAAGTCTAAAGATTATGACAATAATATAAAGAATGAATCAAGTGAGATCAAGGACAAATATTAGAGATTTATAATTCAATTTATCCAGAGTTCAATAATATTTAAATTATCAATATGAAGATCAAAACATAGATCCAATTTCAAGAATAAGATTTATAAAAGATAACTTGGACAAAGAAAAGAAACTTTAATTTCGTTGTGAATAGTACTCATGAATAGTACCCCGAATGAATAGTACCCCGACATAAAAAGATTAAAATTTAATAATAAAGTTCAGACTAATATTTCAGTGAAATGATATTAGATGAAGTGCAAACCTCAAGGAATTTCTAATCTTTTCAAGAATTATAGAAGCAATAGTAAGTTTAGATTTAGGAATATGAAACGAAATAATATAAGAACTACAAATGGATTTTCACCCGTCATTCGGTAATCCGCGTAGACAGGTTATTTTCATAACTTAATAAAGAATTAATACGAAAGGTTATTCACCATGCATGCAGTAGTCCGCATAGACTGGTTATTCCCAAAGATTAATAAAGAATGAATACAAAGGGTTATTCATTAGATATGCGGTAATCCGTGTAAATAGGTTATTCCTATAGCTTAATAAAGAATAGAATGACAACCCTTACGAGTATTGAAAGAAAATAACATCCTTTACGACTAAGAAAGAAATAATACCCTTTACCTTAGTAGAAGATTAGTTATTGCATTGGTGTAGTATCAGAATACTTTTTTTCTTTCTCTCTTATTCTCTCTCTATAGCTTCTCTCTCTATAGTTTTGTGAATTGGTGAGAAAGAAGGAAGAAATGAGCTTCTATTTATAGGAAAACATAGTTTCACTAATTGCACTTTAGGAGCTCGGCTTATTATACTTTAGTACCTTCATATTTTTTGCTATTTTTAATTTAGTCCCTCAAGTATTATCAATCTTGCATAACATCCCCAAATAGTACTTGCATGTGAACCAATAGTTCCTTACATGTGAACCAATAGTAATTAATTGCTCATTTATCCGATTAATTGTCCGTTTGGTCAATTTAACATCCAGAAATCAACTATTATCGAAATAAATGTCGATTTTCACTAACATTAATATTCTCAACACAATGGAAATATTTTTATCAACAATTCATCATTAATATTATAACTTACAATATTGACAACCAGATCGTTCTTAGGAAAGATGGGGCTTTCCGATAAGGATTTCTCATTACTAGTCCGCAATTAAATAACCTAACCCTTTTTCTCGACAAAACTCTCTAGACATTGTCAATAATGCTAATAATAATATGAGTAACTGTGTCGTGTCAATTATTGATTTAAGAATATAAAGTATTATGCAGATAATACTGTGACAATAATTGAATAAATAATATGAGATACTATGCAGCAACTACTGTGGCAATTATTGAATGAAACTGAGTGACTTCTTACATAAGCATCAATAATCAAAGATATTGTGCAATACCGTGTGCTATTATGCAACAACGTGTATTACTGTACTTTTATCACCAGGTATTTCAATAGTTTAACGGTAAAAGTTTTGTCGTTATTTTTATAAAAAGGTTATATATATCGCTTTCTATATCCGATAGTTATTCTATTGTGGGGTCCACCAATGATTGCGCCGTCGTACGAATATTCTCTGACAAAAAGAATATTCCCCGACCAAATGAATATTCCCCGACACAACGAATATTTTATGACAACTTGCTTATTTTGTAAAATTTGTACATATCACCCATAACTATAGCATTTATTAATATATCGCCTTACTATTTAGAATAATAATTATAAAAAATTGAATACTTTTATTTCATAAAATTCGGGGTCTTACAATCTCCACTCCTTATGCAATTTTGTCCCCGAAATTTACGTTCCTGGTAGTTCGAAGAAGTGAGGATACCTTGCTTTCATTTCAGATTTTATCTTTCTGATCATTTACTCTTTATCATGATTTCTCCCATTGCTCATCACTTGGATTTCAGATATCATTCCAGAATACAGCTTTAAAACAAAGGTTAATTGACATATCACAATTTGTCAACTTATTAAGTAAGAAAATTCAGCTTAGGTAAGTCACACACTAGCGAAGGATATTACTCGTCTCCCCCCTCCTAGTTCTAGTCTCAGATCTCCGTCAGAGACCATATCCCTAAGCTTTGATACCAACTGTGATGCCCCCAAAATAGGTCCACACAACCCATTCTGAGTCGCCAAAATATACACTACAAATTACAAATACAAACTTCCTATTTATAACTATTACTCTGTCGTGCAAAATACGACCACACATAAACTGTGAGTTGCAATGCAAATAACAGTACTAATACTCCTTATCAATGATATGTTACATAAAGATACAGTTACTAAATGTTTTAGGAATTAAAATCTTTTTAAAATGCTCAAGGAAATCTTCGTACATAGAAGGCCATGCTTCTAAGTTATAACAGATATCATAAGACTTGAGAATTATCCTTGGTTGATCCAATAGACCCCAAAGAAGAACGAGACGATTACTATTCTGTTCATTCTAATGTTGTGTATCTTCTTGCCAAATAATTATCTCCATTGTCTCAAACTGAGGATTATATTCCAACCATACTCCAGGATTATATAGATAATGCTCATAGATATAGTCAGCAAGTGGATGCGCACAACCATGTCTTATGATAACACGAATTTGTATGTGGTTAGACATCTTGTATGATAGTGGTAACATAACTTTCCAAAGTCTAGCTCTTATCACCCTATTGTTGTTCACCAAAATCAATTATTAAAAGACGTATGAAATACGACACACACATTTTAAGTCCTCAAAACAATTATTTTTATACTGTTTTATGGGAAACTTCAACAGTTATAGACCATCGTTCTATTCCCCTGTTATCCCCACTCGACCCAGCTACACTCTTATTACCTGAAAGGACTTGTGAAGGAAAAGGGTGAGCACGAATAGCCCAGTAAAGAATATAATGACTTAAGATAATTAAATTATCAACACCCTTCATCAATAGTAAATCAGATATTTAGAACATATGGTAGATGATAAAAGTTTTCAACCATAGTTGCAGTGGAACAAGCAATCCATTAGAAGAGTCAAGTAGAATATAATGTCTACTATCTTCCCCAAATTTAAAGTTCATCATCGATATTTTATTCATGTAACACCAATCAACAGTTCTTCGTTGTACTCAAAATAAAGAGAACTTTCACCACATGTCTTTACCTCTAACACCAAAGATTATAGTTAAATTCACAATTCATGTTCATAATTATGTAAATCAACAGTTTCTCCTTACCACAAATGCTTAATAGAACTTTCACTCAATGTCCTTGCTACAAAGGCTAAAGACACTCAATAATCATATCATGTTTACACCCTACTCCAAAGACATTTAAATGTAACAACAATGAGATCATACCAATCAATTGTCTATCTTTGCACTACGGGCCAAAGATATTCAACTGTATCATTAGTGGTCATTATCCTGCTATACACCTGTCCATCTTTGCACTGCGGGCCAAAGTTATCAATCAAAAGTTCATCTTTGCAGGCCAAAGATATCAATCAACAGTTCATCTTTGCACTACGGGCCAAGATATCAATCAACAGTTCATCTTTGCACTACGGGCCAAAGATATCAATCAACAGTTCATCTTTGCACTACGGGCCAAAGATATCAATCAACAGTTCATCTTTGCACTATGGACCAAAGATATCAATCAACAATTCATCTTTCCACTACGGGCCAAAGATATCTTTCACCTAAATTTAAGTCTAAAGATTATGACAATGATATAAAGAATGAATCAAGTGAGATAAATGACAAATATTAGAGATTTATAATTCAATTTATTTCGAGTTTAATAATATTCAAATTGTCAATATGAAGATCAAAACATAGATCCAATTTCAAGAATAAGATTTATAAAAGATAACTTGGACAAAGAAAAAAAACTTTAATTTCGTTGTGAAAAGTACTCATGAATAGTACTGTATAAATATTTCTGTATGAATAGTACCATATGAATAGTACCCTGAATGAATAGTATCCCGACATGAAAAGATTAAAATTTAATAATAAAGTTCAGACCAATATTCTAGTAAAATGATATTAGATGAAGCGCAAACCTCAATTAATTTTTAATCATTTCAGGAATTATAGAAGCAATAATAAGTTTAGATTTAGGAATATGATACGAAATAATATAAGAACTGCAAATGGATTTTCATCCGTCATGCGGTAATCCGCGTAGACAGATCATTTCCATAACTTAATAAAGAATGAATACGAAAGGTTATTCACCATGCAAGCGGTAGTCTGCGTAGACAGGTTATTCCCACAGATTAATAAAGAAGAAATACGAAGGGTTATTCACCAGGCATGTGGTAATCCGCATAGACAAGTTATTCCCATAGCCTAATTGTGAGATCCCAAAACCCTAATAAGACTCGGCTATGTAAATTATTCATTTATCAATAAAATCTCTCCGTTCTGATTCTGTATCGTGTTATTATATACATTATTAAAGACTTAGGTCAAAAATATTTTTATTCGAAAAACGTCGTGCTTGACACGTCGTGCTTAAAAATTTTGTTTCGTATTTAGACCTTTCAGTATATTATTTTATCAAGCTGCTTTGTCGTGCTTGCATTGACAAAATGTTTTATCGTGCTTATATTGGCGAAATGCTTTGTCATGCTTTGAATGGATTAGGTGTCAAACCCTAAATTAGGAAACCTTAATACTAAATTAGGAAACCCTAAACCTAACTTAGAAACCTTAACCCTAATTTTAAACCCTAAAAACCCTAATTAAGAAGTATAAACCCTAATTAGGTTATCTTAAATCCTAATCATGTTAACTAAACTTAAATTAGGTGTTAATAACTTTATTAAGTTATCCTAAACACAAAGATCAAAACCCTAAATCATAATTAGTGAAGATTAGGGCAAAAATAGCTACTAATTAAACCCTAAAGTTGCTTACAAGCTAGTGCCACCTCCTACTTCGAAAAATCAATATATTTGATCTCCAAGCACCTTGTCATAGCTGCACAAGTTTAGAGGGAAGATATTTTTGGAGGCAAAATGTAAAAATGACTTAAAAACCCTAACATATAAATCCTATAAATAACAGCCTCAAATCAGTGTAGAATCACGAATTTCTTTCATTATTATACTTATAATATCTGCCATAAGAAGTCCTAGCAATAGCAACATCAAAATCAAAGCCTAGATAGTAAAATTTGATCAAGAAAGGTATAAATCCTAATTTTACAATTGATCTTTGATGCTATGTTAATTTTGTTGTTATGTTGTTTAGTTATGTGCAATAACATGTTAGTTAGTGTTCTGGGTTGTAGATCACGTTTTCATAACATCTAGGTGCATCAAATAAGTGTTTTAAGCAATCTGAAAAATTGTTAAAAACAAGCCTGACAGCCATATGTCAAAGCCTGTAGATCTTCGTGTGTTAATATTTAGGTATGTTAATGATATGCTAGTTGTAGTATTACATGAGCTTAGTAATCTAAAAGAGGAATCAAGTCCATGGGATTAACAGAATGAAAGATATAAGTGGTCAAAAGTTATTGGCCGTTCACGAAAATCTGAAATCTAAAAAACCCAGAAAAATTCCAGGAAGGTTCTGGCAGCCTTTTGACTGGCTCAGATCTTCGTCTCAGATGGTTTTTAAGTTATGAAAGTGCTATGTTTTTGTACTTTGAAATGTATAGAAGACCAATAGAGCAGTCTAACACCTTACAAATTCATAGGATGACTAGAATTAATGGTCAAAACCCGTTGACCGTTCACGGTTTGGTTTTCTGGAAAACCCAAAAAATGAAGAACATGAAGAACAGTCTCTGACAAGACTTTGATCGACCTAGATCTATGCCTTAAGAGGTTACTCGGTCCTGACCAGTGCTATCTCGTTCAAGTATGACATATACACTACACACTGCAACAATTAAAACAACTATCTAATACACATAATCAAAGCTATTAGCCTTACAAAGTCGTTGACCGACGTTAACCAATGTTCTAGGTTACCCGGAAACCCAAGAACAGCTATAACAGGTACTTTGAGCCTTAATAACTTTCTGATAGGTGATGTTTAGAGTCCAAAATTGATATCTAGTTATAGTATTACATAAACACTATAACACTAAAGCACTTATAAACACCGAATCAAAACAAGCTGCAAGAACAAGCCTGGTCAAAGTAGCCACTCGGCCTTGACCAAGGCTGTTCTTCAAAGCTGAAGAACACCTTCAGCGACGCTTCCTGTCGCTGTAAGCCTTTACCGACGGACAGAAATGAAAATAAATAAAATAAATAAAAATAATTATAAATTCAGTTTTAAAAATCATTTTAAGTTATAATAATAACTTTTAATATTTTGACATAAATTTCATAATTATTTTTATATATTAATAATTAAATTAATTAATAAAGTAATTAATTAAATCATTTATAAATAATAAGTAATTATTTAAAAATGATTTAAATATTCTAAAAATCATAATAAATGATTATAAATTATTTAAAAATAAAACTAAGGTTTTAATAAATATACTAAGTAATTGATAATTATTTAGGTATAAAATTAATGATTTAAAAATCATTCTAATGGATAAATAAATACTTTAAAATTATTATAAGCTTCCAAAAATTATTATAAGCTTCCAAAAATTATTATAATGATAAATAAATTATCTAAAAATATAATAAAGCTTATAAATAAAGTTTTACCAAGTTTTTCACTTATTAAATATCTGGTGAGGTTTTAGGAAACCGAAATCATACCAAACATAGACCGAACTTATTTAGTTTCAATAGTTAGATACTGTTATCAATACTAATGATATTTATAAATATGTTTAACATATTTTAGGTATCTTAAACACTTCAAGTAACATTAGATAAACGTTCTTCGCATAGGCAAGTGTTCGAACTTTATCTTTTTCATTGTACAAGTAAACTTACTATATTACGCAAGTTTTATACTTAATCTTATGGCATTACTTAAATACCTTTCGATATCTTCTACCGAACCAGATTATTACTTATTTACTGAAAAGTTACTGCTATTGTTTCAGCATAACTTAAGAAATGAATCACTTATTCATATGATATTGAATTGTTGTTTATTAAGCATAAACTGTTAGTCAAACCAAATTATTTTGGTAAGGCATCCTATACTGAGTTGAATTTATTCTAAATTGGGTTTTCTATATGTGTGTCTATGAAAAGACAATAGAAGTAGGATGATATGCATACTCCTAGGATACTGAATAGGCTGATCCCCTATCTCAGATCCGAATAGGCAGATTTCTAAGTCTGTGTGACTGACAGAAATGGTTGAATGAAATAAAAATTCCAGAAATGGTTGTCAACCCTCAGTAAAGTGAAATTGTTGAACTATCGATTATTCAAAATCAAACATTTTGTTATATAAACTTGTTGAGCATGTCATAGCTCATTCTTGCAAATTATTTTCTTTATAGTTTTAGATGGTAATCCCGGCACTTCTGGCAACCATAATGAAAAAAGACCTTGCGTAGATTAGCTTTATTTACTGTCTTTATTTACTGCAAGTCTTATAAGACTTTTTGTTGTAATAAAAACTCAATGTTGAGAACCATGTAACTGAACTTATTATAAAATATATATTATCATCTTCTGTTTTCGCAATCGTGTATTGATACATACTTAGATGATTAGTAGTTATGCGTTACAGTATCCTTAGGGATTATATATCTGAGTGAGGGTATTGGCAATATGGATTGTTCATGTTATTACTAGTTCTCTGGATTTCAGATGGATATGAACTACTTATATGCAAGGGATATTTATAGGATACAGTCTATTTATCCAAGTGAGGGTATCCAAACACAGCAATAGTTCTAAACAAGAATTATTATCTGTTATGGGATACTGTGAACCTTGGATAGATAGGAATTATATCTTATTGAATATCTATAATATTTGGATAATCGTGAACTCTAGATCGGATACCACGGGTGTATAGATTTGGGGGCGTCACATTAATAAGGAATAGAATGACAACCTTTACGAGTATTGAAAGAAAATAACATCCTTTATGAATACGAAAGAAATAATACCCTTTACCTTCGTAGAAGATTGGATATTGCAATAGTGTAGTAGCAGAACACTTTTCTTCTTTCTCTCTTATTCTCTCTCTATAGCTTCATTCTCTATAGTTTTGTGAATTAGTGAGAAAGAAGGAAGAAATGAACTTCTATTTATAGGAAAACATAGTTTCACTAATTGCACTTTAGGGGCTCGGCTTATTATACTTTAGTACCTTCATCTTTGCTGTTATTTTTAATTTAGTCCCTCAAGTATTATCAATCTTGCATAGCATCCCCTAATAGTACTTGTATGTAAACCAATAGTTCCTTGCATGGGAACTAATAGTAATTAATTGCTCATTAATCCGATTAATTTCCCGTTTGGTCAATTTAACATCCACAAATCAACTATTATCGAAATAAATATCGATTTTCACTTACATTAATATTCCCAACACAATAGAAATATTTTTATCAACAATTCATCATTAATATTATAACTCACAATATTGACAAACAGATCGTTCCCAGGAAAAAGGGGCTTTCAGATAAGAATTTCTCCTTACTGGGGCAAAATTAAATAACATAACCCCTTTCCTCGACAGAACTTTCTAGACATTATCAATAATGCCAATAATAATATAAGTAACTGTGTCATGTCAATTATTAATTTAATAATATAAAGTATTGTGCAGATGACACTGTGACAATAATTTAATTAATAATATGAGATACTATGCAGCAACTACTGTGGTAATTATTGAATGAAACTGAGTGACTTCTTACGTAAGCATCAATAATCAAAGATATTGTGCAATATCGTGTGCTACTGTACAACAACGCGTATTACAGTACTTTTATCATTGGGTATTTGAACAGTTTAACAGTAAAAGTTTTGTCGTTATTTTTATAAAAAGGTTATATTTGTCGCTTTCTATATCTGACAGTTATTCTGTTGTGGGGTCCACCAATGATTGCATCGTCGTACGAATATTTCCAGACAAAAAGAATATTCTCTGACCAAACAAATATTCACGGCACAACGAATATTTTATGACAACTTGCTTATTTTGTAAAATTTGCACATATCACCCATAATTATAGCATTTATTAAATTATCACCTTACTATTTAGAATAATAATTATAAAAAATTGAATACTTTTATTTCATAAAATTCGGGGTCTTACATTATGTCTAAGTTAGCATGCACCACAACCACCAATGTCTTATAGTGTAATTAATCAATAGTAATACTTATCTGCTGATTAAATAATTATGTTTTGTTGAGAATGCAATTCAAGTAAGATAGTCAAGTAATGCCAGATAATCAATTATATACCGCTTATAACAACTATAAAATAAATTCAAACTTTCATATATGTTGATAGCATGTCACAACAAAATATGTAAAATATAACCACTAATGTCAGACAGTTAAGTAAAAACCTGTTAATAATTATTAGATATGCTATAACCTTTACAATCCGGATCAATACACCATTGACAAAATGCAAAGAAATTCAACAACACTGTATGAAGGTATAGATGTAAGAAAATAATTTGAAATGAACATACAACTAAGTCTAAGTGGACTTCACAAGTTGCAAATTCAATAAACTACCTAACTAAAACAGTTAACTAAGTAGTGTTAGCGTAATAAGCTAATTCTTGTAGAACTAAACTAAATACTATTAAAAAGCTGGAAAAATAACTAGATTAGATTTGTGTGTGTTGCACGCAAAATAGGCTTCTCATATTTATAGAATTAATAAAAAGTTATTACGCTGACTTTGAAATTAATATGCACACAAGCCAATTGTAACGACCCCAACCTTCATACAATACAACTCTCGACATCGGTCGTTAACAATACATCCTTTACACCATTAATCAATGATACAATCACTAAAAATACAGAATATTTAAAATTTTTATATTATTCCTTCTTTATTTCCCTGAATCTCAACCTTTATCATTACATAACTTTGATTCAACTTTATTTCATGAATCGCTTCGTCAGAGTTAGTATAAACTAAAACTTACAACCACGTTCAATAACCCTTATACATCGGGTAAAATTTAAACTTTACAACATAACATCTATTAACCATCATACATTATCAAATACATTATCTGAAACCTTAAACAGGGTCCAAAATAATAACAATTTAGCCAAAGTATATAAATCTTCATGCATTACATCTGATTCATTTCTTTCAAGTAGCACATAGCGTTACCTTGAATCCTTAACCTGCAAAAGTGATTATTTGCAAGAATGAGCTCGACAGCTCAACAAGATCTAACAGCTTTCATGCATCACATAGCACATAAATGCATACTCAACATACATCTCATAATAATTAAAGTAACATGGCATACATGCTTTACTTCACATAACAAATATAAAGATTGAGTTCCTTACTCAATCAACATTCTTTAATCAATCAATGTAGTCATAAATTGACTTTAACATTTCATGCTTACAACATATATACAACATATCATGCTCTTTGCAAAACAATTTAAAAACAGTTCATCATCAAGTTCACGTACAAAATAAGAACTGAAAGACTTGCCTTGATCGTTGTTTACCAATAACAGTTTAACAGCTTACAGATATCTGCACTTCACGTGCCCTACACAATTATATAATTATGCACATCAATTATCAGTCACATAACAATGCATATTAGTTATAACGTAAACTTTACTCTACATCTCATAACCCTTCCTATTATCAATACACAATGTTCAATTTGATTGTGTTAACTATCGACTTATATTTCACTATAATTCCTTTTCGTAATATTCGAAATTCGTTCAAGTGTTTAAGTCCTGCTAGGACTACCTATTGGTTTTATATTAAACACATTTCATATATTATAATATTCATTTCATTAGAATCGAAATACTATTTAAGTGTATTACCACATTACACGGCGTTTCTACGTTTATACGTCACACGCCTAACTCGCCTCTTTTGCATGTGATTTGCATGCTCCTATATTGGGTTACATTACTCTATAATATTTCACTGTTATAAAAACATAATATTAAACAAGGTCATACACACTCGTTACGGCGTTGAGACGCTTGCACGTCCGTACGCCAAACTTGCCTATTCGAACACCCAAACGACACGCATTTGCGCACGCTTAGCACGCCCAACCGAATTGTCTAATACTCAAGGATTAATGCTAAGTATTATTATAATACCTAATAGTCATGTTATGAAAGTTAGAACATCATTTTACATGATCAAGAGCATTACATGTGCTTACGTGCATGCCCGACGCCCTCCGATTGCCTCCAAAAACACATCAGTCCCAAAAATGACCATTTTGACCCTATCTAACGACCTCAAATTGAAAACCTTAAAGAACAAAAGTTGTAGGTCTACTCGTGCTCGTTCCGGATCATCTTGAATCACCTCAATCCGAGTTCGTATGAAAAAGTTATGGCTGTTTTACCACAGGAGGTCAAAACAGTCCCCGACTAACTTTCTTCCCGGCGCAGCTGCGCCCCAATCAGCCTTGGGGGCAGCGCAGCTGCGCCCCTGGCAGCGTGTTACGCGACTTTTTCCTCCAGTATGTTGTTCTGGCGAATTCTCTAACCCTTTCCTCCTTCCCATCTTCATAAATTGTGTTATACACATCCAATTGAGTCCGTTTTCGACTCTATGGATTCGTAATTCATAGAACTACGACATAGCAAGGATATTCATAATTTATAGAAACATTAAGAACCTAAATTTTTACTCAAAACTCATGTTCATATTAGTATTACATGTTTTAACATGTTTTAGCGAAATCATTCACCACGAATTCGATTCCTAACCAAATCAATCCGTTTAAACTTCATTGTTTTCGTCTTTCAACATACTAACAACATCTATAATCAATTTCAGATTACACAATTGATTTAACCATTAATTTAAGCTTGAAAATAGACCAAAATACATATACTAAGCCATAACCCAAATTTCTTCATCTTCCAACACATCTTTATGAATTTGATTTCTTAAAAATCACTTTTAGATTATATAAAGCATATTAAACATATCTGATGAGTGGGATTTACACCCGCGAATCGGATACTTTATGGCTTAAATAGTTGCCTGATCTTCGCTTTGTTTATATATTTTTATATTATTTTAGTATTAGTATGCTTAACCGTTGTGTTGCAGGCTCTGCAGTACTTTTCTAGGCAAAATGGGCAATTTACATACACTGGCGCCGCAGCGTCAATGCTATACCTCCATCTCGCGCCGCAGCGCCACCTACCCATTCAGCCTGACGTCACCATGACGCTGCAGCGTCCCTGAGCCTTTATAAACTCGCGCTGCAGCGCGACCTCCGGTCTTTTGATTTTAACATGGCGCCGCAGCGCCATCCATAAGCCTATATCCCGCGCCGCAGCGCGACCTCCGGTGCCCAGACAGAGAAGGCTTGCTTTTGACCTAGAAAAAGAGGAGAACTGATATATATATAAAGAGGGGGCCTCTACGAGAAAAGAGGAGGGAGAAGAGAGGGTAGAGCAAGAAAGGAAGGAAGCTTAGGATAGATTAGATCTCTTTTATATTTTCTCTCTCCATTTTTCTTAGTTAATGTATGTAAATATAGATTAGGTAGACTAGGGAAAAGTTGGGTTTTCCTTGGAGCAACAAGAGCAGTGAGCTACACGGATTGGAGAGCTTGAAAGGAACTAAATGCTTGGAGACTGAAGAGCCTTGACAGAGTTGATTCTTATCCATTCATTTGCTCTAATTTTGTAATCCATAAATGTTGTCTGTATTGCTACTTATATTTTGTTCAATAGCTATGAACTAAGTATTGGCTTTAAGGTTATAATGGAACCCTTTGTTAGTTAAATTGACTGTCTTATCTCTTTGGTTGGCACCATATGGTTTGGTTTAATATATTCATGCTTAATGATTCTCGCTAAGACATTAGTGATGATTTTGGTAATCTATATGATATCGAAAGAAGAATTGTAGATTTACACCTAAATATATTGGCATGTGTTTATGGGTTTCGACTGCATAAGTTGTGCGTAGAATAGACATATATCTGTGTGCCACGTGTGACTTAATTGAGAACTTATGCTTAAATCCTTGTTAGGTTAATTCGCATAGACATGTGTAGGATTATCACCTAGTTTGGATGTTCTTTTCTGTTCTATTCCCTTTCGGGTGGATCTGGAGAGGATATGTTTGTGCATACCTCGACAGAGGTGTATGAACACCTGTGCGTTCTCGGTCGACAAACTGTCGTGACCATTAAGACCAAAGAGAGAAGGGTAGGAAGTTTGATGAAGCATAGCACACCAGGTGTTCGACGGAATGCCTGTGTGGGGTGAAGTTGTAACCTTAGCTTGTAATTCCTTCGTTTACCATTCGTTATCCGTTTACTTGCTTTTATAATTAGTTATAACTAGTTTAACCACACTCCTATTAGTTTACTGTTCGAATAAGACTTAAGCGATACAAAGTTGGTACTTGGTAAATATTAGTGATAGTTCCTCGTGGGTACGACACTTTTCTTATCACTGTATTACTTGTTAGACCGCGTATACTTGCGCGTGTTTAGTGATCGGTTTTCCGATACAACAAGTTTTTGGCGCCGTTGCCGGGGAACTATTATTCTAATATTGTCCAATATTGATTTAAATCAATTTAGTCTTAATTTGAACGTGTATATATTTCTTTTATTTGTTTGATCTTCCGTTGTGTTTTTAAGTTTACAGGTTATGGACGATCAATATTATCAATGGCCTTATGAGAGGACTACACAACCAAGCTCGGAAGAAGGACTCGAGCAATTGCGAGATCAAATTGCAAATGTCTTGAGGTTTTCTGATAATCTTGATTGTCAGTCCACTCAGACCGCCTACTGTCAGGAACGAGCTGACATTGAACCGATTTCCTATCATCCAAACTGTCAGGGTTATCCAAACTCTTGCGACTATAGTCAAGAGCAATATCAGGATCCGAATTACTCCTTTCCAAATCAATTTGAATGTCCATCTCCTCCGCAGTATAAGGTGACATTCCAACCCAATGAGAGCTTTTCGGCAGACTTAACAGAAGATAAAAGGCTTGAAGAGCTCCTCACCAACTTTATAGAAAGAAATGAGGTTCGAATGGCCAGCCAATACGCCGCATTGCAAGGCCTCGAAAATCAATTGGGACAACTCGTCAATGCCATCATAAATCTACCGCAGGGCAATCTACCTGTCATAACCGATCTCAACAGTGAAGCAGTAGAGCATTGCACGGTGGATACGCAAGGAGAAGGCGATGAGTCTCACAAAGTTGTTGAGGGAGATGTCATGGTGCATATTGTCCAACAGGTGGAGCCTGAAGTTGGAGAGAAGAGGATAAAGAGTGGTTGTATTGTCACGACTAATCAACAACCGAAAACCACGCTCACGATTGTGGAAACCCTGGAGGGCCCGCTAGTGCACAAAGGACGCTTTCAACTTGATGAAAAAGGCGAATTATTGGATAATTCCAGTGGTGAAAGATTCTTTGTGCCAATGGGTGAAGAAAACGAGGATGATCAATCATCCATGTCCGCCAAAAATTTAAAGGAATTGACAAATAGGCGGCATGAATTGGTCGTTTTTGCTTATGAGCCGGATTGAGCGGCATCGGTATAGTCAGGCCGACGACTTTAAAACAAGCGCTTGGTGGGGAGGCAACCCCATCTCAGTATCAATTTTCTCTGTTTTTCTTTACTTATGTCTAGTTTAAATTGTGTCCTTTCTTTTTACCATTTAAACGTCGTTGCCAATGCGTATGTTTTTGTGATCATAGGATGCAGGGAGCATGTCATTTAGTATGTTGCTAGTGTATATCTTAGTTAGATATAGTATATAGCATGTTATTTACTTAGCATGATATCTGTGTAATATATGTTGTCTAATACATGGTTTTTGTGCAGAAAAACTCAGATACAAGGTTCGCGCCGCAGCGCCAGAATTTACCCTGAACTTCGCGCCGCAGCGCCAAGCCTTTTATTCAAATTCTCTGCTTCGCGCCGCAGCGCCCAGGAACAAAGAGGGTCTCACGCCGCAGCGCCAAAAGCAGGCAAAGCTACTGCCAAGTCGCGCCGCGGCGCCAAGCAAAGAAGGAATACTCGCGCCGCAGCGCCGGTAGCGAATTTGTGTTTTTAAAAGCACAGCTGAAGCCGGCAGTTGTGCCCATTCCTTCCCAATTCTCTCGACAGTTTCGGCAGCACAAAGAACCTAAAGAGACCCAAAACAAAAACGTGCCTTTCTCCACCCCCAAACCTTTGATCAATCTACCACAAGAGAGCAATCCATTCATTCTTTCACAAAACCCCAAGCCAGTGCACGCAGCAAGAGGAGATCAGAATCAATCTAGGGTTCCCACTCAAGGTATTTGGGGGATTTTAGTCATTCATTTACTGTTTGATTTCGATATTTGGGTTGGTTTTACTCTGTTGATTGGGGTGATTTCCACTGACGGAAATCGGGACAGAGCACTGTCAAGCAAGGGCTGTCCAAATTGGGTTTTGAAAGCGCGCACAAGGTGTTTGATAAATTGACTGAGAGATAATTTGACTGTTTGGGATTGTTTGACATTGAAGTTGCATTGGGAATTATTCTAGCCTAAGTTTGGCGAAGTGTGGAATCGAGTCCTGCTTGTGTTCAAGCCAATTGCTACAAATTCTGACATGGCTTCAAAAAGGCAACGCCTGAGCGTCGGCGGTTCCTCGTCCGCAGCACCAACGGCATGGGACAACACCAAATTTGTTAACGAAGAGGCATGGAAACGATACAAAAGCTCCTTTGCCGCACGAAATTTGATTCCTGAACGGGGTTTGAGGCCTGACAAAACAAAGGATGGCGAGTTGTTAGCCATGATTGCGGGTCGCCAGTGGGTGCACTTCACAAAACCACCCGAATCGGCCATTGTTTCTGTGGTTCGTGAGTTCTACGCTAATGCTAGTGCCGAGGGTCCTGCTGTTGTCCAAGTCAGGGGGCGGTCAGTGGCGTTTGGAAGCCAAGCCATCAATGCACTGTTCGCGACGCCCGGTTTCGAGGGTAAGGATTATATGGGGCCGGGACTCCGCAGCTATGACCTCGAGGAGATTGTTCGGAGGCTCTGCAAGCCCGGGACTACATGGAAGACAAATGACTTCACGGGTGAGAGGACCAGTTTCCCACATGCTGCACTCAGTCGCTATGGGAAGGCATGGTTCAGTTTTATTTGTGCCAACATGATCCCGACTCGTCACCTGAGCAACGTGACTAAGGATAGAGCGATCCTATTATTTGCCATTGTCACGGGGCTGAACGTGGACATCGGAGTTCTCATCCATGAGTCCATCATAAAGGCAATTAAGAGCAATATATCTACGGGACTTCCACATCCATCCTTGATCACCCGGCTGTGCAAGAGGGCAGGTATCCATTGGGGGCCAGAAGAGATAGCCTTGCCACCCATGTCAGTCATTGACCATCAGACCATTTCACGCTTCGATGTGTGGGATGGGGCTATTTCTCATGCTAGAGGCGAAGGATTCGGGCCACCTACTGAGCCACCTCCTACAGCAGAGCCTTCGCAGCCACCAGACGCAGGCCCAGCTTCACAGGGACTACTGGCAGAAATCATGGCATCCCTCACTCTGCTACATCAGAACCAGGACGCTAATGCTCAGAGGCAGCAGAGGCACATAGCAGCGGTGGCCTTGAGGCAAGACATAGCGATGCAGTATCAGGCTGAGCTGGTCAACACGATGCAGAGCATATACACCGTGTATAGTGGCGAGGATTCGGAGTTCACGCCATTCCAGTTCCCAGAGCCTCCTGTCTTCCCACCATACCCTCCACCATCACCGCCCGCCGAAGCTGACGAGGACTCAGCTGCTGCCGAGTGACCAGACTTCAGGGAAGCTCTCTTGTTTAGAGTGACATATGTTTAGCAATGAGGGCATTGCTCACCTTAAGTTTGGGGGTGTTATGGTTTATTATCTGTTTTATTTCTGTCTATTGCCATGATAGGTTGTTATTTTAGTACTTTATTTAGGTTTTTATCAGGAGTGTAGTGCAGTCGTTTTGTACTGCGGTATTATGTTTTGGGTTTATTATGATGGATGCCATGAACAGTTTTTGGTTATTTATTAGCACTTTGTTTGTTTTTAGCATGTTTGTGGTTTATAGCCATCTTTTTGGGGCTTTTACAGATTTATATGCTTGTGCCATGTTAATGGCTTTATTACCCTATTTTGAGCTGCTTTTATGCGAGGGTGGTATATTTTTCGCTGATTTTTGATTGTGGCTAATGACAAGCGTCAAGTAATTATGCTTATCTCTTAGAATCGTGTCAAGCATGTATGAGCTAGGGGTTGTTCAATCGATAAGTTGAGACTGTTATTGATCCGTCCTTCTTAGCAAGCACCGACCAACTGTGCTAACTAGTTATTTTTTGAATTTAGTTCGCCTGTTTATTGCTTTGGGAGTATGTTCACTTTTATAAACTTTCATTTTTACAAGGTAATAAAAGACTTCGACGCATATACAGTTTTGGATCTTGGATTCTGGCATGTTGTATAATAAAAAATAAAAAATAAAAAATTTGAAAAGGAGATTGAATATCGAAAGTCTTGCGGTGGGTCGAGATGGAGCGTAAAACGCACTCATCCATAAACACAGGACCGATGTTGAGATGGAGCATAAAATGCACTCGTCATATAATCTTCAGATTTCTTAAAGTCTAATTTGGCTTATGTTGATTACGTGGCCTTTGCTGCTCGAGTGATTAGATTCATAGGGGTGTTTTACGCCTAGTGCCCTAAAGCCGTCTGGCTTGGGAGTCACTGATCAAAAGCTCATTTATGGGTAGCTCTGTCTAGCCTAAGGTAATTAAGGACTGTCCGAGTCAGATTTTTGTTGTCTTCATGCTAGAGCCTTTTGATCTTTTCCTATGATTGCATCCTAGTCTTAATGCTTGTTGATTGTTTAAGTTGCGTAGTGTGCATATTGTTTTTAGCAATTGACTGTGCGATCTTATTTGAGCAATGATTAGTTAGGATGGTTGGTCCCCACACACACACATAGAACGGATCGAATACAGTCTTATGCTTGAAGCTGAATGAACTCTTGCTAATATCTATGTTTGCCCTGTTCTCTGGGAATAGCTATGTTCGAGCTTAGAAGCCGTGATGCTAGTGCAGTTTTATTGTTCTTTTGCGTGTGTTTTACTGTGTGTTTGTGTTAGATAGTTTGCTCGAGGACAAGCAAAGACTTAAGTTTGGGGGTATTTGATGAGTGGGATTTACACCCGCGAATCGGATACTTTATGGCTTAAATAGTTGCCTGATCTTCGCTTTGTTTATATATTTTTATATTATTTTAGTATTAGTATGCTTAACCGTTGTGTTGCAGGCTCTGCAGTACTTTTCTAGGCAAAATGGGCAATTTACATACACTGGCGCCGCAGCGTCAATGCTATACCTCCATCTCGCGCCGCAGCGCCACCTACCCATTCAGCCTGACGTCACCATGACGCTGCAGCGTCCCTGAGCCTTTATAAACTCGCGCTGCAGCGCGACCTCCGGTCTTTTGATTTTAACATGGCGCCGCAGCGCCATCCATAAGCCTATATCCCGCGCCGCAGCGCGACCTCCGGTGCCCAGACAGAGAAGGCTTGCTTTTGACCTAGAAAAAGAGGAGAACTGATATATATATAAAGAGGGGGCCTCTACGAGAAAAGAGGAGGGAGAAGAGAGGGTAGAGCAAGAAAGGAAGGAAGCTTAGGATAGATTAGATCTCTTTTATATTTTCTCTCTCCATTTTTCTTAGTTAATGTATGTAAATATAGATTAGGTAGACTAGGGAAAAGTTGGGTTTTCCTTGGAGCAACAAGAGCAGTGAGCTACACGGATTGGAGAGCTTGAAAGGAACTAAATGCTTGGAGACTGAAGAGCCTTGACAGAGTTGATTCTTATCCATTCATTTGCTCTAATTTTGTAATCCATAAATGTTGTCTGTATTGCTACTTATATTTTGTTCAATAGCTATGAACTAAGTATTGGCTTTAAGGTTATAATGGAACCCTTTGTTAGTTAAATTGACTGTCTTATCTCTTTGGTTGGCACCATATGGTTTGGTTTAATATATTCATGCTTAATGATTCTCGCTAAGACATTAGTGATGATTTTGGTAATCTATATGATATCGAAAGAAGAATTGTAGATTTACACCTAAATATATTGGCATGTGTTTATGGGTTTCGACTGCATAAGTTGTGCGTAGAATAGACATATATCTGTGTGCCACGTGTGACTTAATTGAGAACTTATGCTTAAATCCTTGTTAGGTTAATTCGCATAGACATGTGTAGGATTATCACCTAGTTTGGATGTTCTTTTCTGTTCTATTCCCTTTCGGGTGGATCTGGAGAGGATATGTTTGTGCATACCTCGACAGAGGTGTATGAACACCTGTGCGTTCTCGGTCGACAAACTGTCGTGACCATTAAGACCAAAGAGAGAAGGGTAGGAAGTTTGATGAAGCATAGCACACCAGGTGTTCGACGGAATGCCTGTGTGGGGTGAAGTTGTAACCTTAGCTTGTAATTCCTTCGTTTACCATTCGTTATCCGTTTACTTGCTTTTATAATTAGTTATAACTAGTTTAACCACACTCCTATTAGTTTACTGTTCGAATAAGACTTAAGCGATACAAAGTTGGTACTTGGTAAATATTAGTGATAGTTCCTCGTGGGTACGACACTTTTCTTATCACTGTATTACTTGTTAGACCGCGTATACTTGCGCGTGTTTAGTGATCGGTTTTCCGATACAACAATATCCATTAACATCTATAACCAATTCCTTAACGAATTAACTGTAGAAATCCAACTTTTCAAGGAATACTCAAGAAAATAAAACTAAGAACTCAAAGCTAGATTATTACCTTTGATTCTTGTTTAGATTATCTAGATGATTAGAGCAACTTTGGTTGAATCATCTTCCTTCTTTGATTTTACAAAACATCTTCTCAATTTTTCCTCTAGGCTCTCTCTTCTTATCTGTTCTTCTTCTTCTTAGCCTTAGGAATATTTTTACGTGAATAAAACTGACAAAACCTTAATAATATTTTTAACGCATAAGTTAAAATACAAATAGCTGTTTAAAATACCAAAGGTCATAAGACCTTGTTTGGCTAGCATCAAATACACCTTTCTAATTTATTATTATAAATCTTTTATTATAAGGCCCATTTGTCATACCTTTATTTTATTGTTAAACTATTTAGCCTCATTAAGTAATTATGTAATTATAACATGTATAATTACTACACTATAAATTATGAAATTACCTTTGTAACTAAAATAAACATCTCTATTAGAATAAATATCTCCATTAAAATAGTTAATATTTATTCCCTTTATTTTACTTAACTCACATGAATTATATAATTATAATATATAATTATTTAATTCCTTTCCTCGCATAAATTGTCTCAATACAATTTATTTAATCCATACATCTAGTCACTACTTAAATATTAATCAATTTATTTAATACCATCATACTTAAATAAATTATTCCATACTAATTCCCATTGAATATTTATTTTATTCATTAATCCTAACACCAATATTTATTTATAATTATATTGGTTCTTCTCATTCTCATACCCATTTACATTCACTTGGCTAAATATAATATATTAAGCCATTACATAAACGTATTACTCTTACATGTAATATATTACCTTCATATTTTATTAAAACAATTATATTTATATTAATTCACTATTTTAATTAAGTGAATTACTCTCATTATTTATGAAATTTAATTCATAATAATTATAGTGCCAACAAGGCATAATAATCAAATTATATTATTCAATAATATAAGTTCCAACTTAATTAACTTAATTCTCTTTTCAACAATTTCGTTTCCCTTCTTTAATAGTTAAAATAAATTAACTACTAAACCTCATTCCTCTAACCTATGAATATATATATATATATTTTTATATATATATATATATATATATATATATATATATCTTCTATATTCACACCACATCATATACTTCACCACATATAACACATATCCAAACTCAAAATATCTCGTAATAAGAATTTTATTATTAAATTCCCATTTATAATTTCTTAAAAAATCTGGGATGTCATATCCTTCCCTCCTTATAAGGATTCCGTCTTCGGAATCAACGGAACCTTCCTTACTCAGTTTTCACAAAATCTCTTCCACGACTATCGTTGAATACTTCAACACGTTATCTTAACAACATTTATATAAACTACACATATATCTTACTAAATTCACCTCTTCAACAAGCTTTAGGTTTTATTACATAACCTTCAATTTAAACACAATCATATATTCTTTAGCTCGTTCATTTTCTTTCTAACGATCATTACTATATATTCTACTCGTAGAATTCATATACCTCGTAATTCACCATCTATAATTGTTCGGGTTATCACATTCGCCCCTTCTTCTAAGAATTTCGTCCTCGAAATTTTCATTAATCTTCATTCATTCAATCTATCAAAGTAGATTTTAAGTTAATCTTATTCACTAACTTGATGTGTTCCACAACTATTTCTTTCTAGGAAATATCATTCTTGCCACCTTCACTTCAGAATAATAAGAATCTTCCACAATTGTTCAATAATTGGGAAGCGATATGAATAACAGGAATTTAAAAGATTCTATTTCATGCTGAGAGGTCATAAGACCTTGAACTCTTCTCCCGGTTTAATAGTGCATCACCACTGTAAACCATCTTTAACAGAATGTTTAGCAATCACACAGACTGAAAACACTCTCTGCAAGTACTCTAGGTGATCAGCCTATCGTACCCCTACGTCGTGCACAACGTATTACATCTTAACATCGTAACGACTATATGCGTTACTTTCGGAACCATTGTCTCCGATAACATGTCCCCTTTACAGGGTTGTTCACCTCAGCTTCTTAACATTCGCATCCACACCAAAACAATTTGGTTTGGTATAGTTTGACAAAGAACGCTTGAATTTCATGAACATCTTTTAATAGTCGTCTAGCTGAATCAAGTAGCATAGACTTCTAGCAATAACTCGGACATCAATCGAGATATATATATATATATATATGCATCTTTAACCAACTCAATTTTTTTTTTCATTTAAAGAAACTAAAAGTAAATAAATCCCCCTTTTTTTATAGTTTAAAGAAACTAAAAATAAATGAATCTTTTCATAATATCCTGATACTGTACCGTAATAATGGTACGTTGAGGATTTCGTCATTACATGACGTCGTTATACTACATCATACCATAGTGGGCTGATGATCATACGATCACATCCAACACTAGGTTTAACTGCATTGATAACTTCCTCGATTATTGTCTCTACACCATATCAAATGATGCATAGAACACTTAAAATACATTTTAAAATTTTAAAATTATTTTTGTCTAGCAGAAGCAATTAGCATAGACATGTGAATAATAGCACTATTTTTTTAAAAAAAATCATTGGTTCCATCATTTGATCCAATGTTTATTTTTTTAAGAAAACAGAAGTGCAACATTAGCACGAAGTCAATAAATTTCGAAAATCTAGCAAAGCTATGAGATTTAGAATATAAAACTTTCTCCATCAATTAAATATTTACTCCATCATTACTTAATCATTTTATCAATCTTAAACAACATCAATGCTTCCTACACCATAACCTTTCTATTCCCAGTATAGTTCATCAAACTTTCCACACTTTGGAAGTCAGGAACTTTCCACAATAATATGAGTTTAAGAACTTCCTAGTCAGACTATAGGCGTCCATTCGCTGAGGAGTTCCAAACATACCATATGATTATGAGTCATGAACTTACCATAAGTATGAGTTTTAAGAACTCGCACTTAATCCTAATAACATCTTACTAATCTTAATAGTCTCTAACTATCAAATATACACATGAGAAAAGAATCACCTTTTCACCATATATACATTGATAGCGCGACACCTACATTCCAATGATTATCAATGTGATAAACAAAGTGCAAGCACCAAACCCTCGCCCATACAAAGGTTTGTACAACTCAGCCATCACATGATTATTCAATTGAAATCCCACCTAACTCTATCTTGCTCATAACTTGCTCTATACTCGATACAGTTTCCTTGTATCTCATCATTTATAACTCCTCGTGAGTTAACCTCGTACTATATCATAGTACATTCTCGTTATAGCATCAAATTATAACTATTCAATAATTACTGACCATCTGTCTTTCAACTTTAAAAGATCACGTCGTGACCTTATTCTATAATCATCTCCCTTATGATTCTTTCTTATCTCATTATCGTTTTGTTTTAAAACTTCTTATCTTTACCTATCATCATGTCATATCATGACTTCATTATGATTAATCTTATAGACTTCGTCTATTCATTGTTATTCGTCATCTTTATTATTGGAGTTAGGTAACTCCTGATTCTCAACTTCATATCTCTTCAAGATTCTTCTTTGAATCTTCTTGTTTATTTATTAACTCTTCTTTTAAGAATTTCTAACTTCGTTTATAAAGTTCAACCTTTTATTCGAGTTTTATTCCTCGTTATCCTCACTTTCTTCTTATAACATTACTAGGACTTCACACATCCTACACTTCTACTTATGTGAAAGGAATCACCTTTTCGTTATACGTAACTTAACTGCTCATTCTCTAAGGTCATAGCCTAAGGTACTCTTACCTAAGGTGTATAACCTATCAGTTCTGATACCAACTGTAACGACCCCAACCTTCATACAATACAACTCTCGACATCGGTCGTTAACAATACATCCTTTACACCATTAATCAATGATACAATCACTAAAAATACATAATATTTAAAATTTTTATATTATTCCTTCTTTATTTCCCTGAATCTCAACCTTTATCATTACATAACTTTGATTCAACTTTATTTCATGAATCGCTTCGTCAGAGTTAGTATAAACTAAAACTTACAACCACGTTCAATAACCCTTATACATCGGGTAAAATTTAAACTTTACAACATAACATCTATTAACCATCATACATTATCAAATACATTATCTGAAACCTTAAACAGGGTCCAAAATAATAACAATTTAGCCAAAGTATATAAATCTTCATGCATTACATCTGATTCATTTCTTTCAAGTAGCACATAGCGTTACCTTGAATCCTTAACCTGCAAAAGTGATTATTTGCAAGAATGAGCTCGACAGCTCAACAAGATCTAACAGCTTTCATGCATCACATAGCACATAAATGCATACTCAACATACATCTCATAATAATTAAAGTAACATGGCATACATGCTTTACTTCACATAACAAATATAAAGATTGAGTTCCTTACTCAATCAACATTCTTTAATCAATCAATGTAGTCATAAATTGACTTTAACATTTCATGCTTACAACATATATACAACATATCATGCTCTTTGCAAAACAATTTAAAAACAGTTCATCATCAAGTTCACGTACAAAATAAGAACTGAAAGACTTGCCTTGATCGTTGTTTACCAATAACAGTTTAACAGCTTACAGATATCTGCACTTCACGTGCCCTACACAATTATATAATTATGCACATCAATTATCAGTCACATAACAATGCATATTAGTTATAACGTAAACTTTACTCTACATCTCATAACCCTTCCTATTATCAATACACAATGTTCAATTTGATTGTGTTAACTATCGACTTATATTTCACTATAATTCCTTTTCGTAATATTCGAAATTCGTTCAAGTGTTTAAGTCCTGCTAGGACTACCTATTGGTTTTATATTAACCACATTTCATATATTATAATATTCATTTCATTAGAATCGAAATACTATTTAAGTGTATTACCACATTACACGGCGTTTCTACGTTTATACGTCACACGCCTAACTCGCCTCTTTTGCATGTGATTTGCATGCTCCTATATTGGGTTACATTACTCTATAATATTTCACTGTTATAAAAACATAATATTAAACAAGGTCATACACACTCGTTACGGCGTTGAGACGCTTGCACTCCGTACGCCAAACTTGCCTATTCGAACACCCAAACGACACGCATTTGCGCACGCTTAGCACGCCCAACCGAATTGTCTAATACTCAAGGATTAATGCTAAGTATTATTATAATACCTAATAGTCATGTTATGAAAGTTAGAACATCATTTTACATGATCGGGAGCATTACATGTGCTTACGTGCATGCCCGACGCCCTCCGATTGCCTCCAAAAACACATCAGTCCCAAAAATGACCATTTTGACCCTATCTAACGACCTCAAATTGAAAAACTTAAAGACCAAAAGTTGTAGGTCTACTCGTGCTCGTTCCGGATCATCTTGAATCACCTCAATCCGAGTTCGTATGAAAAAGTTATGGCTGTTTTACCACAGGAGGTCAAAACAGTCCCCGACTAACTTTCCTCCCGGCGCAGCTGCGCCCCAATCAGCCTTGGGGGCAGCGCAGCTGCGCCCCTGGCAGCGTGTTACGCGACTTTTTCCTCCAGTATGTTGTTCTGGCGAATTCTCTAACCCTTTCCTCCTTCCCATCTTCATAAATTGTGTTATACACATCCAATTGAGTCCGTTTTCGACTCTATGGATTCGTAATTCATAGAACTACGACATAGCAAGGATATTCATAATTTATAGAAACATTAAGAACCTAAATTTTTACTCAAAACTCATGTTCATATTAGTATTACATGTTTTAACATGTTTTAGCGAAATCATTCACCACGAATTCGATTCCTAACCAAATCAATCCGTTTAAACTTCATTGTTTTCGTCTTTCAACATACTAACAACATCTATAATCAATTTCAGATTACACAATTGATTTAACCATCAATTTAAGCTTGAAAATAGACCAAAATACATATACTAAGCCATAACCCAAATTTCTTCATCTTCCAACACATCTTTATGAATTTGATTTCTTAAAAATCACTTTTAGATTATATAAAGCATATTAAACATATCCATTAACATCTATAACCAATTCCTTAACGAATTAACTGTAGAAATCCAACTTTTCAAGGAATACTCAAGAAAATAAAACTAAGAACTCAAAGCTAGATTATTACCTTTGATTCTTGTTTAGATTATCTAGATGATTAGAGCAACTTTGGTTGAATCATCTTCCTTCTTTGATTTTACAAAACATCTTCTCAATTTTTCCTCTAGGCTCTCTCTTCTTCTCTGTTCTTCTTCTTCTTAGCCTTAGGAATATTTTTACGTGAATAAAACTGACAAAACCTTAATAATATTTTTAACGCATAAGTTAAAATACAAATAGCTGTTTAAAATACCAAAGGTCATAAGACCTTGTTTGGCTAGCATCAAATACACCTTTCTAATTTATTATTATAAATCTTTTATTATAAGGCCCATTTGTCATACCTTTATTTTATTGTTAAACTATTTAGCCTCATTAAGTAATTATGTAATTATAACATGTATAATTACTACACTATAAATTATGAAATTACCTTTGTAACTAAAATAAACATCTCTATTAGAATAAATATTTCCATTAAAATAGTTAATATTTATTCCCTTTATTTTACTTAACTCACATGAATTATATAATTATAATATATAATTATTTAATTCCTTTCCTCGCATAAATTGTCTCAATACAATTTATTTAATCCATACATCTAGTCACTACTTAAATATTAATCAATTTATTTAAGACCATCATACTTAAATAAATTATTCCATACTAATTCCCATTGAATATTTATTTTATTCATTAATCCTAACACCAATATTTATTTATAATTATATTGGTTCTTCTCATTCTCATACCCATTTACATTCACTTGGCTAAATATAATATATTAAGCCATTACATAAACGTATTACTCTTACATGTAATATATTACCTTCATATTTTATTAAAACAATTATATTTATATTAATTCACTATTTTAATTAAGTGAATTACTCTCATTATTTATGAAATTTAATTCATAATAATTATAGTGCCAACAAGGCATAATAATCAAATTATATTATTCAATAATATAAGTTCCAACTTAATTAACTTAATTCTCTTTTCAACAATTTCGTTTCCCTTCTTTAATAGTTAAAATAAATTAACTACTAAACCTCATTCCTCTAACCTATGAATATATATATATATATATATATATATATCTTCTATATTCACACCACATCATATACTTCACCACATATAACACATATCCAAACTCAAAATATCTCGTAATAAGAATTTTATTATTAAATTCCCATTTATAATTTCTTAAAAAATCTGGGATGTCATATCCTTCCCTCCTTATAAGGATTCCGTCTTCGGAATCAACGGAACCTTCCTTACTCAGTTTTCACAAAATCTCTTCCACGACTATCGTTGAATACTTCAACACGTTATCTTAACAACATTTATATAAACTACACATATATCTTACTAAATTCACCTCTTCAACAAGCTTTAGGTTTTATTACATAACCTTCAATTTAAACACAATCATATATTCTTTAGCTCGTTCATTTTCTTTCTAACGATCATTACTATATATTCTACTCGTAGAATTCATATACCTCGTAATTCACCATCTATAATTGTTCGGGTTATCACATTCGCCCCTTCTTCTAAGAATTTCGTCCTCGAAATTTTCATTAATCTTCATTCATTCAATCTATCAAAGTAGATTTTAAGTTAATCTTATTCACTAACTTGATGTGTTCCACAACTATTTCTTTCTAGGAAATATCATTCTTGCCACCTTCACTTCAGAATAATAAGAATCTTCCACAATTGTTCAATAATTGGAAAGCGATATGAATAACAGGAATTTAAAAGATTCTATTTCATGCTGAGAGGTCATAAGACCTTGAACTCTTCTCCCGGTTTAATAGTGCATCACCACTGTAAACCATCTTTAACAGAATGTTTAGCAATCACACAGACTGAAAACACTCTCTGCAAGTACTCTAGGTGATCAGCCTATCGTACCCCTACGTCGTGCACAACGTATTACATCTTAACATCGTAACGACTATATGCGTTACTTTCGGAACCATTGTCTCCGAAAACATGTCCCCTTTACAGGGTTGTTCACCTCAGCTTCTTAACATTTGCATCCACACCAAAACAATTTGGTTTGGTATAGTTTGACAAAGAACGCTTGAATTTCATGAACATCTTTTAATAGTCGTCTAGCTGAATCAAGTAGCATAGACTTCTAGCAATAACTCAGACATCAATCGAGATATATATATATATATATATATATATATATACATCTTTAACCAACTCAATTTTTTTTTTCATTTAAAGAAACTAAAAGTAAATAAATCCCCCTTTTTTTATAGTTTAAAGAAACTAAAAATAAATGAATCTTTTCATAATATCCTGATACTGTACCGTAATAATGGTACGTTGAGGATTTCGTCATTACATGACGTCGTTATACTACATCATACCATAGTGGGCTGATGATCATACGATCACATCCAACACTAGGTTTAACTGCATTGATAACTTCCTCGATTATTGTCTCTACACCATATCAAATGATGCATAGAACACTTAAAATACATTTTAAAAATTTAAAATTATTTTTGTCTAGCTTAAGCAATTAGCATAGACATGTGAATAATAGCACTATTTTTTTAAAAAAATCATTGGTTCCATCATTTGATCCAATGTTTATTTTTTTAAGAAAACAGAAGTGCAACATTAGCACGAAGTCAATAAATTTCGAAAATCTAGCAAAGCTATGAGATTTAGAATATAAAACTTTCTCCATCAATTAAATATTTACTCCATCATTACTTAATCATTTTATCAATCTTAAACAACATCAATGCTTCCTACACCATAACCTTTCTATTCCCAGTATAGTTCATCAAACTTTCCACACTTTGGAAGTCAGGAACTTTCCACAATAATATGAGTTTAAGAACTTCCTAGTCAGACTATAGGCGTCCATTCGCTGAGGAGTTCCAAACATACCATATGATTATGAGTCATGAACTTACCATAAGCATGAGTTTTAAGAACTCGTACTTAATCCTAATAACATCTTACTAATCTTAATAGTCTCTAACTATCAAATATACACATGAGAAAAGAATCACCTTTTCACCATATATACATTGATAGCGCGACACCTACATTCCAATGATTATCAATGTGATAAACAAAGTGCAAGCACCAAACCCTCGCCCATACAAAGGTTTGTACAACTCAGCCATCACATGATTATTCAATTGAAATCCCACCTAACTCTATCTTGCTCATAACTTGCTCTATACTCGATACAGTTTCCTTGTATCTCATCATTTATAACTCCTCGTGAGTTAACCTCGTACTATATCATAGTACATTCTCGTTATAGCATCAAACTATAACTATTCAATAATTACTGACCATCTGTCTTTCAACTTTAAAAGATCACGTCGTGACCTTATTCTATAATCATCTCCCTTATGATTCTTTCTTATCTCATTATCGTTTTGTTTTAAAACTTCTTATCTTTACCTATCATCATGTCATATCATGACTTCATTATGATTAATCTTATAGACTTCGTCTATTCATTGTTATTCGTCATCTTTATTATTGGAGTTAGGTAACTCCTGATTCTCATCTTCATATCTCTTCAAGATTCTTCTTTGAATCTTCTTGTTTATTTATTAACTCTTCTTTTAAGAATTTCTAACTTCGTTTATAAAGTTCAACCTTTTATTCGAGTTTTATTCCTCGTTATCCTCACTTTCTTCTTATAACATTACTAGGACTTCACACATCCTACACTTCTACTTATGTGAAAGGAATCACCTTTTCGTTATACGTAACTTAACTGCTCATTCTCTAAGGTCATAGCCTAAGGTACTCTTACCTAAGGTGTATAACCTATCAGTTCTGATACCAACTGTAACGACCCCAACCTTCATACAATACAACTCTCGACATCGGTCGTTAACAATACATCCTTTACACCATTAATCAATGATACAATCACTAAAAATACATAATATTTAAAATTTTTATATTATTCCTTCTTTATTTCCCTGAATCTCAACCTTTATCATTACATAACTTTGATTCAACTTTATTTCATGAATCGCTTCGTCAGAGTTAGTATAAACTAAAACTTACAACCACGTTCAATAACCCTTATACATCGGGTAAAATTTAAACTTTACAACATAACATCTATTAACCATCATACATTATCAAATACATTATCTGAAACCTTAAACAGGGTCCAAAATAATAACAATTTAGCCAAAGTATATAAATCTTCATGCATTACATCTGATTCATTTCTTTCAAGTAGCACATAGCGTTACCTTGAATCCTTAACCTGCAAAAGTGATTATTTGCAAGAATGAGCTCGACAGCTCAACAAGATCTAACAGCTTTCATGCATCACATAGCACATAAATGCATACTCAACATACATCTCATAATAATTAAAGTAACATGGCATACATGCTTTACTTCACATAACAAATATAAAGATTGAGTTCCTTACTCAATCAACATTCTTTAATCAATCAATGTAGTCATAAATTGACTTTAACATTTCATGCTTACAACATATATACAACATATCATGCTCTTTGCAAAACAATTTAAAAACAGTTCATCATCAAGTTCACGTACAAAATAAGAACTGAAAGACTTGCCTTGATCGTTGTTTACCAATAACAGTTTAACAGCTTACAGATATCTGCACTTCACGTGCCCTACACAATTATATAATTATGCACATCAATTATCAGTCACATAACAATGCATATTAGTTATAACGTAAACTTTACTCTACATCTCATAACCCTTCCTATTATCAATACACAATGTTCAATTTGATTGTGTTAACTATCGACTTATATTTCACTATAATTCCTTTTCGTAATATTCGAAATTCGTTCAAGTGTTTAAGTCCTGCTAGGACTACCTATTGGTTTTATATTAACCACATTTCATATATTATAATATTCATTTCATTAGAATCGAAATACTATTTAAGTGTATCACCACATTACACGGCGTTTCTACGTTTATACGTCACACGCCTAACTCGCCTCTTTTGCATGTGATTTGCATGCTCCTATATTGGGTTACATTACTCTATAATATTTCACTGTTATAAAAACATAATATTAAACAAGGTCATACACACTCGTTACGGCGTTGAGACGCTTGCACGTCCGTACGCCAAACTTGCCTATTCGAACACCCAAACGACACGCATTTGCGCACGCTTAGCACGCCCAACCGAATTGTCTAATACTCAAGGATTAATGCTAAGTATTATTATAATACCTAATAGTCATGTTATGAAAGTTAGAACATCATTTTACATGATCGGGAGCATTACATGTGCTTACGTGCATGCCCGACGCCCTCCGATTGCCTCCAAAAACACATCATTTCCAAAAATAACCATTTTGACCCTATCTAATGACCTCAAATTGAAAAGCTTAAAGAACAAAAGTTGTAGGTCTACTCGTGCTCGTTCCGGATCATCTTGAATCACCTCAATCCGAGTTCGTATGAAAAAGTTATGGTTGTTTTACCACAGGAGGTCAAAACAGTCCCCGACTAACTTTCCTCCCGGCGCAGCTGCGCCCCAATCAGCCTTGGGGGCAGCGCAGCTGCGCCCCTGGCAGCGTGTTACGCGACTTTTTCCTCCAGTATGTTGTTCTGGCAAATTCTCTAACCCTTTCCTCCTTCCCATCTTCATAAATTGTGTTATACACATCCAATTGAGTCCGTTTTCGACTCTATGTATTCGTAATTCATAGAACTACGACATAGCAAGGATATTCATAATTTATAGAAACATTAAGAACCTAAATTTTTACTCAAAACTCATGTTCATATTAGTATTACATGTTTTAACATGTTTTAGCGAAATCATTCACCACGAATTCGATTCCTAACCAAATCAATCCGTTTAAACTTCATTGTTTTCGTCTTTCAACATACTAACAACATCTATAATCAATTTCAGATTACACAATTGATTTAACCATCAATTTAAGCTTGAAAATAGACCAAAATACATATACTAAGCCATAACCCAAATTTCTTCATCTTCCAACACATCATTATGAATTTGATTTCTTAAAAATCACTTTTAGATTATATAAAGCATATTAAACATATCCATTAACATCTATAACCAATTCCTTAACGAATTAACTGTAGAAATCCAACTTTTCAAGGAATACTCAAGAAAATAAAACTAAGAACTCAAAGCTAGATTATTACCTTTGATTCTTGTTTAGATTATCTAGATGATTAGAGCAACTTTGGTTGAATCATCTTCCTTCTTTGATTTTACAAAACATCTTCTCAATTTTTCCTCTAGGCTCTCTCTTCTTCTCTGTTCTTCTTCTTCTTAGCCTTAGGAATATTTTTACGTGAATAAAACTGACAAAACCTTAATAATATTTTTAACGCATAAGTTAAAATACAAATAGCTGTTTAAAATACCAAAGGTCATAAGACCTTGTTTGGCTAGCATCAAATACACCTTTCTAATTTATTATTATAAATCTTTTATTATAAGGCCCATTTGTCATACCTTTATTTTATTGTTAAACTATTTAGCCTCATTAAGTAATTATGTAATTATAACATGTATAATTACTACACTATAAATTATGAAATTACCTTTGTAACTAAAATAAACATCTCTATTAGAATAAATATTTCCATTAAAATAGTTAATATTTATTCCCTTTATTTTACTTAACTCACATGAATTATATAATTATAATATATAATTATTTAATTCCTTTCCTCGCATAAATTGTCTCAATACAATTTATTTAATCCATACATCTAGTCACTACTTAAATATTAATCAATTTATTTAATACCATCATACTTAAATAAATTATTCCATACTAATTCCCATTGAATATTTATTTTATTCATTAATCCTAACACCAATATTTATTTATAATTATATTGGTTCTTCTCATTCTCATACCCATTTACATTCAATTGGCTAAATATAATATATTAAGCCATTACATAAACGTATTACTCTTACATGTAATATATTACCTTCATATTTTATTAAAACAATTATATTTATATTAATTCACTATTTTAATTAAGTGAATTACTCTCATTATTTATGAAATTTAATTCATAATAATTATAGTGCCAACAAGGCATAATAATCAAATTATATTATTCAATAATATAAGTTCCAACTTAATTAACTTAATTCTCTTTTCAATAATTTCGTTTCCCTTCTTTAATAGTTAAAATAAATTAACTACTAAACCTCATTCCTCCAACCTATGAATATATATATATATATATATATATATCTTCTATATTCACACCACATCATATACTTCACCACATATAACACATATCCAAACTCAAAATATCTCGTAATAAGAATTTTATTATTAAATTCCCATTTATAATTTCTTAAAAAATCTGGGATGTCATACCAATCATGTTCGATAATACAGCATATACTTTGTACCAATCTTATTCATTTATTAATAAAAGATTTATTTAATTAAAGGCATTTAAATATCTACATGATGCTATTATAATAAAATGTGATAAACCCATAGTTTTAAGCAATGTTTCTAGAATCATGATGATGATCAAGCTATTAAGGTCTAAATTTTTAGATAGCTATAAAACTAAAATAGTTTCCAATCGTTGGATTACTAAAAAGGGGATTAGTGTATCCGAATAGATTGGTACATATGTTGCTTGCTCATTGGATGAGGATGATTGATCTTATAATCATTTGTGTGGAGACACTAAAGTAAGTATATAGGTGCTTATTGGAGAATAAGTTCACTGAACATGGCTCACTTAAAAATACCTAATGGAGTTTTACTTGCCTGTCAATAGGAATTCTTGTAGTGATAGTAGTACAAGTGATCCTTAGACTTGAGATCATCATAGTATCTTGTGTATGATAAGTTATACTTTGACATGTCCCTTAAGATCCTTAGGGTATATCAAAGGGTATGCTTGTGTGTAATAAGTTATATATGGAGATAATAAATGATCAATAAAGAATCTACCACTTCTAGTAAAAGAAGAGATATGTCCTATGTGATTCGATAAATGACAATCCAGGAATCCTTGGCCAAGGTGGAATAAAATTAGAAAGGGGTTCTAATTTGCATTATTTAGAGTTGTACATTTTGGAATCGAAATACATATAATTAAATAAAATAAGACTTGACAGTAATTTCATATCTTATATTTAAGTTGGAAATTATATGGTGGAAGGATTGAATTGTACGGTAACTATTTACTCAAAGGTTCTTTTATTATTAATGTTGAAATCAATATTATCTAGAAAAGTCGTTGATCGCTAAAGAAGACTTATCCTTATTGTAGAATAAATGTTATTTATTTAAATAAATTATTAGTTTAATTTATTTATTTAAATAAGATTAGAATTGTTCTAATTGATTTATTCACAACCGGTTTAATATGGAGAACCTAAAGGGTCACACCATAAAATGAATAATATTTATTAAAGAAGCAAATGGTATAATCACAATAATAAGTTTAGTATATTTAATTTAATCTGTGGCAATCCAGAAAATCGGATTGTCCAAAAATTAAGTTTAAAGAATTAATAATTAATAAAATAAATTTTTATTAATTATATTCTGTGTTATGTGTTTATTAGTCATTCTATGGCATAGGATGATTAGAAACCGTGAGAATTCTAGCTACGAGCTAGAATGAACGAGTAAGAATTTTCAAGATGAAAATAAAAGATTTCCGGGAAGAAAAATATTTGTGAGAAAAAGGCGAAATAGGCACTATTCACGCTACGAAACCTAGGGTTCAAACCCTAGGCCTTTCTGGAAGATCGGGATGTCGAAATGACATTATGTTGAAAGATTTGACGATAATATGTCGTGAAAAGTTATGTTAGCCAATAAACGTTTTTCTAAAAAAACGTGCAAAAATCGTATGAAATAAAAATGACGAAAAGTACTGTTATGTACTTTTCATTCGTTTAACTACTTTAGGGGAAAACATGAAGGAAACGCTAAACATCAAAAAGTGTTTTTCAGTTTTTTAAAGTTTTGAAGAACGCGTAAAAGTTATTTTATAGAGGAAAGACGGAATATCCAAAAATATTTGGATTCCAAGAAAGTCAGTTTTTCAAACTGTCGGACGAATTCTGAAAGACGAAACACGAAGCTTCCAGGAGAAGCTTCGTGAGATATTTTTAGTAAGGAGGTGAGAATAGTAGAAAGATGGGGTGGTTTGTAAGTTTTGCAAACCTAAAGGTTTTGACTTTACAAGACCATAAGTTAAGTGACCAAACTGTAAACTGATGAAAAGTTATATAAATAACCAAAGTGCCCTCACTCTTGCTTTTGTATATATACTAGCTCATTCTAATAGATTTGAAATCCAAAAGAAAACTCATTAAGAGAGATAGAGAGAGAGCAATAAGGAAGAGAAAGAGTTCGGATGCTCGGATTGAAGAAGTTCGAGAAACGAAAAAGCTTACAAATCGTAAGAATAACCAAGAGGAAGAAGAAAATCAAGAAGAAAGGTATCAAAACCTAACCTTAATCCATTCTTTTTTTAAGTTTTCTATAAAAATTTATAACTTAATGAAAAATGGAAGTAAAAGATGGTAGAAGATTTTAATGGACGATTCAAATGAGTTATATGAACTCTCCGATGTTATGAGGATGAATTATAAAACTTATAACAGTTAAAATGTAAGAAAACATAAAATCATAATCAAAATATCGATTAAAAATGAAGAACGACCGAAGAACACGAAGAACGAGAAAAACGCGGTAAGAAGTTGTTGATGGATAAATTGAAAACAATAGCAAGTTAGATGCTTATGGTTGGTTAGGATCATAGATGAATAGCCAATGGATTGATTCCATTTAGTTTGGAGTAGAAATTTCAAGTAACAAAGTTATGGCGAAAGTTACGAGATTAGACGTTAATCTTCGAAATTATAAATTTTCCCGGAATAAAAGTCAAAAGTCGTCGTTTAACTCGAAAACCTTGGTTTTCGATGGCGTATTGTAGAATTAGGTAATTAAGACTTGCGGAAGCAAGAATGGTCGAATTTTGACTTAAAATGAAGAAACGAGCGACGAACGTTCACGAACATTTATCGAACACGTAATAAGGAATGAAACGGTGAATTTATCGCCAACGGATTCAGAAACTAATTCTGACCAGATAGAATCAAAGTACGTAAGATATGTGAGCTAATGGCTATTGAACGAGCCAATTCCGAGTTATAACGATTGCGTTATGAGCCCGGGAAGAAATCATAATGAAAAACTTAAAAAAATTCAAGGGCTCAGCGTCTGCGCCGCCGAGCCGCCCAAGCCTAAGGAATTGGCGCCGCAGCGCTAGACCAAGGCTTCAAGCACTGCCACCAGGTGCCGTAGCACCGAGTTCAAGCCTAAGAGTGGCGCCGCAGAGCCCTTAAGTAATTTTTCTCCGACTGGAGATTTTTATCATCCAACTTTTTGGATGGTAATTAAGGGGCAAGCATGAATGCAATGTTCATGAAAGAAAATGTCAAGAATAATGAGTAAAACCTTGAGTTTGATAATTAAACATTGAATAAAGGTTATAAAACGACGAACGTATAATACGTAACCGATATCCGGGGACCGTGTTAGCGATAAAATGAACGTGTGGGATTACTATGATTGTAATTTCTTGGATGTTGAATGAAGAGGATGACTTATAACATTTTGATGTTATGATGTCATATTGAAAATTAAGTGTAAAGAGTATAAACTCTATAAATGCAACTGTAGTTGCGATAAAAGATCGGTCTTAGCATACAACGAACTGTATGGCTTAGACATTAAGTGATGACGAGGAACGTAATGTTCATGTAGTGAATTACCATTGAAAGTGGTTAAAACCTTAAGTAAAGGTTGAATGAGAGTAAGAGACGAACAACGTAAACGTCGAATACGTAAACGATCCTCGTGAATCGTATTCGCGTCGAGCGAACGATCTAAGTATACATTGGTTGTAGGACTTAGACATTAACGAATGTTAGCAAGGTAAGATATGTAATTATCAAGAAAGTCATAATGAACAGTAATAAGATGAATGAAAGTCCGAGTGTGAATCGGATAACGAAACGTAGGAAGATAAGTAAACGTAAAACATTTAAACCGACGTGAAGTTGTTAAGTGTACACGTAAGTTAAACGTGCTTAGCATACACGCCGTGTATGGTTTGAACGTAAGAGAATGAAGAGTAATGAACAACGTGTAAACATTGGAAAGCCGACTTAATGATAATAACTTGAATAACGTTCCGAGTCAAGTATACCGGACGTTGTAAGATTTGGAATGATAATTAACTTAACGAACTTTATAGTTTTAATGTTCGGCTAAGTTAAGTTTAAGTTATGGTACAATCGTAGTCTGTAATGGTCGATATATGGTATTTGGGCTAAACGATTCCTTCAGAGAGCGGAGGTATATATGAACTAGCAACTGATTTAACTCGCTGTGAAAGACAATGTAGACGAGACGAGAAACTAGTTTGTTGGTTGTTTGTGGGAAACCACTCAGTGTACTGTATTGAATATTGTTAGAGACTCGATGTGTTCTAAGTGTAGATGGTATGAGGTATGAGAGGAAGATGAAAATGTAAATTATAATAAAAGATAATCGTAAGGTTGTGACATTTTCGTATGTCATAACAATCGAAGGAATGAAAGTAAAGTTGGTTGCGTAGACTTAAATTACAAGAACGCGAACCATAAGAAGTAAAGTGAAGTTTAAACCAATGCGTAAGTCGAATATATGACTAATTGGTATGTGTCTTTTCTTATATGTTATATAAGGATTTCGATGAACGGTATAGCGTAAGCAGTATGCAGCGCTAAGGCAAGTTTCTTAACTTCATTCATTTTTATATGAATGCTAGTTTCTTAAACTTTCCCCGATGTTGAACTTGGAAAGTTTTACCTATGTACAAGTGTGTGATATTTATACTAGGTGGTAGTATGCATGAGTCCTCGTGAGAAGTTAATGTTGCTAACTGCTCATGATCAGTTGGTAAATGAGATGGCTAGATTAGAGCTTGAAGTTAAGTGTCCGAAGGAAGCAGATGAGAAATTATTCCAAGTAACTACAGGTTCAACCTTGGTGGACAAGGTGAAAGAGGCACAACTTCGTGATGAGGAATGTGAGAAGATCCAGAAGAGAGTAACCGATGGTAAAAAAATAAAGTTTCAAGATTGATAAGGGTGGACTGCTACGATTTGAAGGGAGAATCTGGGTACCACCAATACCAGAAATCAAAGAGGAAATTTTGGACAAAGTAATAGTAGTGTGCATACAAGCCAATCGTGTATGATAATAAAGCATATACTTTGTAAGCAATCTTATTTATTTATTAATAAAACTATTCATTTATTAAAGGCATTTAATTATCTACATGATGCTATTTTTATAATATGTAAATAACCCATAGTTTTAAGCAATGCTTTTAGAATAATGATGTTGATCATGCTAATGAGATTTAAATTCTTAGAAAGCTTAAAACAAAAATATTTCTCAATCGTCGGATTACTAAAAAAGGGATTAGTAAATCCGGATAGATTGGTACATATGTTGCTTGCTCATTGGATGAGGATGATTGATCGCATGATCATTGTGTGGAGACACTAAAGCAAGTATGTATGTGCTTATTGGAGAATAATTTCACTGAACGTGACTCGCTATGGAATACCTAATGAAGTTTTACTCGCCTGTTAATAGAAATTCCTAATGTGATAGTAGTACAAGTGATCCTTGGACTTGAGACCATCATAGTATCTTGTATGTAATGAATTATACTTTGACTTATTCCTTAAGGCCTTTTAGGGTATATAATAGGGTATTCTTGGGTATAATGAGTTACATATGGAGATAATGAATGATCAATAAAAAATCTACCACCTCTAGTAAAAGATGAGATATATCCTATGTGATTCGTTAAATGACAACCCAGGAATCCTTGGCCAAGGTGGAATGAAATTAGAAAGGAGTTTCTTATTTGCATTATATGGAGTTGTGCATTTTTTTAATCGAAATACATATAATTAAATAAAATAAGACTTGACAGTAAATTCATATCTTATATTTAATTGGGACATTGTATTGTGGAATTATTGAATTATACGGTAACTATTAACTCACAGGTTTTTTTCTGATTAATGTTGAAATCTATATTATCTGGAAAGTCGTTGATCGCTAGGGAGGCTTATCCCTATTGTAGAATAAATATTATTTATTTAAATAGATTATTAGATTAATTTATTTATTTAAATAATATTAGAATTATTCTAATTGATTTATTCACAACCGGTTTAATCTGGAGAACCTAAAAGGGTCACATTATAAAAGGAAGAAGAAGAATTATTTAAGAAGATAATAGCATAATCATAATAATGCATTAAGTGTAATTAATTTAATCATTGGTGATAGAATAAATTAAATAGCTTAATATTTATTATTTAATATTTTAGAAATATTAAATATAAATTAATAAGAGGAGTCTTATTAATATTATTATTATTATGATTTTAATTCTAAAGGAGTTTAGGAATTAATTTAATATAAGTACTCTCACTCATTCCTAATGAGATTAGGAGGCAAATTAATTAAAGAGTTTAATTAATTAATCCCAAAATATTGGGATGCCAAATTAATTAAAAGAGTTTAATTAATTAATTAAATAAAACCCAATTCTAATTAGATTAGTAGGGTTAACCTAATATCTATACAAGAGAGTCTTATATCAGATATTAGATACGTGAATTCCAAGAGTTGGAGAGTACAACATATTTTTTTTACAGAGATTAGTAAAAGGGTTTAGCCAACCACCCATCTTCCTGAGTTATTCCTCTTCCTTGGTGGATCACCTCAGGCCAAACACTTGGGTGGCTAACGTTAATCAAAGGAAGGATCCACTACAGGAAATTCAAGGAGATCAAAGGAGAGCAAGGAGTAGAACTCGTACATGTGGAAGCTAGATACAAGGGTATGATTCTGATTCATCCTTACTTTTCTGTTATTAATAGTTGAGCACAAAGTATGATCATGGTATGAGTTAGTATAAAAATTTTAAAAACCTATGTTTCGCGCTTTCGCCCTTTAATTGTGTAATTTGATTGTATGTATGTGTTATGTACAAACCCAACAGTGGTATCAGAGCTTAACTTTGTGCTAATTATCAATTTTATGATTCCATGTATGAATTGAAGTAAGATTGGATTGAATTTTCTGCACAAAAATTGAATTCTGCAGATTCTGCGATGAACAGCGCAGCTGCGCCGCTTCCCAGTTCATTCTGGGCGCAGCTGCTCCATTCAGCAAAATCGTTCTGTTCAGAAAGGCAGTGCAGCTGCGCCGATTCCCAGTTCATTCTGGGCGCAGTTGCGCTAGCCCTTGGATAGAAACTGAAATTCTAATTTTTTTATTCAATTGAAATAAATGGTTTATTTAATTGATAAAGGTTTAAACTAAAGATGTTTATTTTATCTGAAATATGATTTCAGATTCCTAAAATTAAAGGAGTTTAACTTGGATTTGTTTTTGATTAAAATAAAAGAGTTTATTTTGTTTCAAAAATAAAATTTATCAAAACTTTTGTCCACTAAATGACATCGATCTATATATTGAATGGTTTTATTATTCATGTGATGAATGTTATTTATTGATGCATATATTGATGTGTATGATAATAAATGTGGTTGATTATGGACTATTGACCAATGTGATTGGATTTTATTTTAGTTGAATGCAAGAATGAATGGATTTTATTAAATGGGGTCTGCGTACCTCGTCTTCTCTAGGTTTTTTTTCTCGATGTAAATTCTATCTCCCTCCTATGTACTTCTCCTTAACTGCTAATCAAAGTTTCTATTTAATTTTAAATAGTTTACGTAATAGAGATAGTTAGAATTATCTTGAAGAAATTGGAGACTAAGGAGCATGGAGCGCGTGAAGACACGTTTGTATGGAGCCCGGGTTTAAATTTAATGGTTACGTTTAAATTTAAATTTTTGCACTCCTAGGTTTGACCTTTTGGTTCACTTGGTGGCTCTAGTGAACCAAAATAAAATAAAAGTCCATAATCAATCCGGGTAGAATATAGTATTCTATATGTGCATGCTAAGTTTTATATATATTATATTTTTGCAAACATGCTTCGCATGTTTAATAAAATGACGCATATTTTATATATATATATATATATATATATATATATAGTGTGTGTGTGTGTGTGTGTGTGTGTGTGTGTGTGTGTTGTGTGTGCATGCGCGCTAAATAAGATGAGACAAATAATAACAAACCCCTCAAAGAAATTATATTAAGTCCGAAGCGTTCAATGATATTTGGAATATCGAACGTCGCCTTCTAGAATGATAAATTAATAGAGTATTAAATATTTAATATGAGCTTGTTGTGCTATCCACAAGGCGAGTATTGCGTTTTTAAGATATTAATTTAATCACATTTGATATTTATCAAGAAAATTGAACAATATTATATTGTTGTGCTATCTACAAGGATAAATATTTTTCTTTTTTGAATTTATGGAAGAGCTAGGCTGGACTTGACTTAAATAATTTTAGTTCGGATGTGCACACACTTGACCATTATAATTTAAGAGGCAAAATAAAAGGAGTTACATGTTGATGTAATTGACAAGAGTGGTCTACCTTTTTATTTATATATCGTTTGTTGTGCTATCCACAAGGCTATATACGTTTGAAATGGGATCATTATTCTCACTAGTAAATCTTTAATTAGATGTTGCGGAACTATATAAATGAGGGTAATATAGTTTAATGAAAAATAGTGGAAGATACCAATTTAAAATAAAGACCTAAATTTATTTTGGTTTGTAAAATTAATTAAATGAATGTTTGCTAAAATATTATCTTTTTCACATGCAGAATTTTAAAAATGTCAAAATCACTTATTTCACTGCGTAGCATACTTGATGCTAATAAACTTACCGAGCCGAATTATACGGATTGGTCAAGGAATTTGAGAATAGTTCTCACTGCTGAACAAAATTTCTTATGTCCTAAATTTACCTGTCCCTGGAAATGTTCCAGAATCAGCCTCTGAGGAAGAGATTGCCACCATCATAAAGTGGTAAGATGATGCATTTGTGGCTCAATATATCATGCTCGCATCTATGAATAATGAGCTTCAGCGTCAGCACGAAAATATGGATGCTCCTACTATGTTGCTTCACCTCAAGGAGTTGTATGGTGAACAAAGTAGGACTGCTAGATATGAGATATCTAAAGAGCTCTTCTGATCTCGGATGACCGAGGGCACCGCCATCGAGACTCATGTCCTTAGGGTGATCAATCTGATTGAACGCCTTGGACAGCTTGGGCTCATCATGGATGGGGGGTTGAGTCAAGACTTGGTCTTGCAGTTACTCCTTGAGACCTTCTCGCAGTTCGTTGTTAATTTTCACATGAATAAGTTGGATGTCAGCTTGCCTGAATTACTTAACATGTTGAAAAATGCAGAAGGTCACTTCCCATCCAAGAAGAACCATGTCTTGATGGTGGATTCTTTCAATAAAAGGAAGAGGCCCGAGGTGTCTTCTAAAAAGAAGAAATCTTAGAAGGCTAAGGGAAATTTGAAAGAAAAGGAACAAATGAAACCTGATCCAGCTGGCAAAGGAATGTGATTCCATTGCAATGAGCCAAGACATTGGAAGATAAACTGCAAGAAGTTTCTGGCAGAGAAGAAGCTTGGAGAAGCTTTAACTTCCAATCAAGGTTTTTGTTCATGATTGAAATTAAGTTTTCTGAAAGTCATAATTCTACTTGGGTATTGGATACTGGTTGTGGTTCTCACATATGTAATAATGTGCAGGGACTGGTCAGAAGTAGAAAGCTGAGCAATGATGAGGTCATCATACGAGTGGAAAATGGAGCAAAGGTTGCTACATTAGCTATAGGGACTCATTGTTTAGCAATGCCTTCGGGAAAGTCCATTTATTTAAATAATTGTTATTTTGCTCCGAATATCATTAAAAATATTATTTCTATTTCCGTATTAGATATGGAAGGATTTGACGTTATTATAAAGAACAACAATTGTTCTCTTTATAAAGACAATGTTTTGTATGGTGTTGGTAATCTGCGAAATGGACTTTATATACTTGACTTGCATAAAAATATACTTCAAATAGGACAAACTAAGAAAAGGAAAAGAGATGATGTTAATAATACCTTTATGTGGCACTGTAGACTCGATCATATAAATGAAACAAGATTATCCAAGTTGCATAAGGATGGGCTCTTAGAGCTATCTGATTATGAATCATATCCAACTTGTGAATCTTATCTTATGGGTAAAATGACTAAATCTCCCTTTAGTGGAAAAGAAAAATGAGTTACAGAGTTGTTAGCATTGGTTCACACAGACGTTTGTGGACCTATAACAACGAATGCACGGGGTGGGTATTCTTATTTTATTACTTTCACTGATGATCACTCAAGATTTGGATATGTGTATTTAATGAAATACAAATCAGAATCATTTGAAAAGTTCAAAGAGTTCAGAAGTGAAGTAAAGAAACAAATGGGCAAGAGTATTAAGATTCTTCGATCAAATCGAGGTGGAGAATACTTAAGCGGTGAGTTTCTCAATTGTCTCAAAGAAAATGGTATAATCTCACAATGAACTCCACCAGGTACACCACAGTTAAATGGAGTATCTGAAAGAAGAAATTGAACAATGGTTGACATGGTTCGATCCATGATGAGTTTTACCGATCTTCCAATTTCATTCTGGGGTTATGCCCTAGAAACGGTTGCATACCTGCTTAACAAGGTACCTACCAAATACGCCCCAAAGACTCCATATGATATGTGGAAAGGGAGAAAACCAAATTTTAAGAATGTTAAGACTTGGGGTTGTCCAGTTTATATCAAAAAGTTTGAAAATGATAAGCTACAGACTAAATCCGACAAGTGTAGATTTGTGGGATACCCTAAAAAAACCGTAGGGTATTATTTCTATCATCTAATTGATCAAAAGGTGTTCGTTGTGAAATATGCTGCCTTCTTGGAAACGGAGTTTATCCATGAAGGGATCAGTGGGAGTAAGATATATCTTGAAGAAGTTCAAGAACCACAAATTACTAAGGATCAAAGTCAGGTACATGACCAAGTGGAAGAACCTACTATACCACACCCTATTCGTAAATCTGGAAGAGTACCGAAGATACCTGAGAGGTATGAATTCGTCGTAAAGGATGACGATGAGGTACATGTCATGAATGACGATGATCCATTGAATTACGAACAGGCTATGAGTAATAAAGACTCAGGAAAATGGCTTGAAGCCAAGAAATCCGAAATGGACTCCATGGATGAAGACCAAGTATAGACTTTGGTTTCACCACCTGAAGGCATTAAGCCTATTGGGTGTAAATGGGTCTTTAAAATAAAGACTGGAGTGTATGACATGGTAGAGACCTATAAAGCTTGACTAGTTGCAAAAGGTTTCAAACATAGACAAGGAGTTGACTATGATGAAACCTTCTCACCAGTAGCTATGCTCAAGTCCATTCAGATTTTGTTTGCAATTACATCTTATAACGACTATGTGATATGGCAGATGGATATAAAAATGGCATTCCTCAATGGAAAACTTAAGGAGGATGTGTATATGACACAGCCTGAGGGATTTGTTTCAAAGGTTGGAACAAATCAAGTCTTTAATCTGCAACGATCCATTTATGGATTGAAGCAAGCTTCTCGTAGATGGAACATTCATTTTGATGAGACAATCAAAGAGTTTGATTTTATCAAAAATGAGGATGAACCATATGTGTACAAGAAAGTGAGTGGGAGCGTAGTTTCATTCCTTGTATTATATGTTGATGATATATTACTGATAGGGAATGACATTCCTATGCTTCAATCTATTAAAATCTGGTTATCTAAACACTTCTCCATGAAGGACTTGGGAGAAGCATCCTATAGTTTGGGGATAAAGATCTATAGAGATAGATCTAAAAGGATGCTTGGCTTATCCCAAGGAGCGTACATTGATACCATGCTAAAGAGGTTTAGCATGGAGGATTCCAAAAGAGGTCTTATACCGATGAGCCATGGAATAAATCTCTCCACGAAATAGGCCCCAAAGATACCTGAGGAGAGAAACCGTATGAGTAAGATCCCTTATGCTTCTGTAATAGGATCTATCATGTACGGTATGATATGTACTACACCAGATGTCGCTCATACACTTAGTGTAACGAGCAGATATCAGTCGAATCCAGGAGAAGAGCACTGGAAGAAAGTGAAGAATATCCTAAAGTACTTACGAAGGACTAATGATATAATTCTTGTCTACGGTTGGTCTGAATTAAAACTCGAGGGCTTCACAGACTCAAGTTTTCAAATGGACCAAGATGATAGTAAATCCATTTTGGGGTATGTATTTACCTTAAACGGAGGAGCAGTGAGTTAGAAGAGTTCCAAAAAGCAAACAGTTGCTGATTCAGTGATAGAGGCAGAGTATATAGCTACAAGTGAAGCTGCAAAGGAAGCTGTTTAGATGAAAAAGTTCATAACAGAACTTGATGTGGTTCCTAGCATTGGAGAAGCAGTTCCCGTATATTGTGACAACACCAGAGCAGTTGCACGGGCTAAAGAACCCAGGTCTCATCAGAAGCTCAAACACGTATTGCGGCGATTTCACTTGATCAAGGAGATCATTGAAAGAGGAGACGTCAACTTGGAGCATGTGGACTCTCAAGACAACATTGCAGATCCATTTACTAAAGCTTTAACACAACAACAGTTTGATCGTCACTTAGACAAGAAGGGTATGAGATACCATGACGATTGACTTTAGTGCAAGTGGGAGATTGATAGTAGTGTGCATACAAGCCAATTATGTATGATGATAAAGCACATACTTTATAAACAATCTTATTTATTTATTAATAAAACTATTCATTTATTAAAGGCATTTAATTATCTACATGATGCTATTTTTATAGTATGTAAATAACCCATAGTTTTAAGCAATGCTTTTAGAATCATGATGTTGATCATGCTACTGAGATTTAAATTCTTAGAAAGCTTAAAACAAAAATAGTTCCTAATCGTGGGATTACTAAAAAGGGGATTAGTAAATCCGGATAGATTGGTACATATGTTGCTTGCTCATTGGACGAGGATGATTGATCTCATGATCATTTGTGTGGAGACACTAAAGCAAGTATGTAGGTGCTTATTGGAGAATAAGTTCACTGAACGTGACTCGCTATGGAATACCTAATGGAGTTTTACTCGCCTGTCAATAGAAATTCCTAATGTGATAGTAGTACAACTGATCCTTGGATTTGAGACCATCATAGTATCATGCTAGAAGGTGACATTCGATATTCCAAATATCTTTGAACGCTTCGGACTTAATATTATTTCTTTGAGGGGTTTGTTGTTATTTGTCTCATCTTGTTTAGTGCGCATGCACATATATATATAAAATACGCGTCATTTATTAAACATGCGAAGCATGTTTGCAAAAAATATAATATATATAATATTTAGCATGTAATATAGAATACTATATTCTACCCGGATTGATTATGGACTTTTATTCTAGTTTTGTGACACCCCCAAATCCGGTATCTTAATTTTCACAATATTTAGTGTTCACTGTTCTAATATCATACAATTATCTATCCATAAATAATGAAATTCATTTATTAGATAAATAAATCATCATCTTACATCATCTGACATAATAATACATCATAAATCCCATGTTATACTTAACCTTAAATCTCTGTTGCGGAAACGTAATTAAATAAGTCTTAAATCATCAGACATAAGTCTTGAACTTTAACATTGTTAATGACAACACAAGTCTTTATCACTTGTTAGATTTTCCCTTTCCCTTTCTACTAGAAGGCTCACCAGACTATTCATTCTTATCTGCAATGTTATTATGCAAGAGTGAGCATGAATGCCCACAAGTATAAAAGCATGACAGAATAATAACATGCGAATAAAAGAATTCTGAATAACAGAAAGCTCAACTTTTAATCAAGAATATTACTCGAGAATCAAATTACTTCTGAGGGTCATTAAGACCTTGAACCAAGTCTTAGGTTGTCATGTATATTAACCTTTCAAACCTTTAACAGTCATAAGACTATAGACTTTACTTCTCGTACTTAGGGAGATCAGCCCTTTGTACTGATATTGTGCACACTATCTTAACGCTTACAGCATAATCATCAATCCCCTATATTAGGGTTGTTCATCTCAGTTTGACATCAGAATCCACACCAAATAAAGTTTGATTTGGAAAATTCATTAATTGTTCTGAAATTTAGAACGCTCATCAACTATGGACTAGTCGAATCATATAAAGGTTCACTAATCTTAAAAGATTCAACAATAAATGATATTCAAATTTGAATAATAACTTCTCAAAGGTATACAATCGAATAAGTATTGTATACTGAAATAATACTTTTAAAAGAATCATAACATCTCATATGAAATTCTGACTTGAATAATCAAGAATAAAAACTTTGCTCGATATAGAATTTAAATCTATAACTTGCTCAATTTAAAAGTTTGAGTTTAGGAAACTTGCCCAACAATAATAGTAAGTTAGGGATAGAAAACTTGCCTCGTGCGTAAGCTACAATTAATACTCACTTCTTTAATTACTCTTACCTATCACACATTTACAATATCAATTAATCACAGGTTCGATATGATTATTGATTTACAATAGTATTCTTCAAACTCATTATTAGGTTTTCAAATAATGGTTTACGTTGATTAATTGACTTGTTAATTAATCACGTAACTTAAGTTATTAACTTGTATTAATAACTCATTACATACATAACATGTCTCCATGTTAATTATATTTAAAATAATGTCTTAATGTTTATAACATATTATTTAACCTTTACAAATAATAGTTTAAGTCACGTAATTAATTTATTAATTAATCACATAACATAAATTATTAAACTCATATCAACATTTTATCATATTTATACAACATGTGTTCATGTTCATTAGACTCAAAATACATTTCACAAATTTCCAACACTTAGCAAAAAAAATTCAAAAATTCAGGCCTGGTCCGGCCGTGCCCCATTTGGCCTTGCACTCGGCGCGGCTGCGCTGCTGCGGAATCTCAGAATCTGAAGTTTGCGAACGAACACATATTTCCTCCCTATTTTTCCAATTTACATCATTACCCTGATTTGTAATGTTACCCATGAAGTATAAACTTCACAGAAACATTACATATCACTTATAACATATTCTTAACATTCCAAGTAATGTAATTACCCAAATCAAGACATTAATTTTCACTGTTTCTTCAAAATTTTACAAAATTTAATGAAAAATATAAAATCTAACATTACGGATTCGTTACTACACCGAATCCGTTCATTTTAATTCCATTCTCTTTGTTTAAACATATACACTTTAATCAAACGTCAATTTTAATCAAAACATATGATTACAACATATATTTCACCCATAGAGGTTATTAACCCATATTCAATACTTTGTATTTTTGAAAAATCCAATTCTTAACAAAATTTCTTGGTGTGATCAGTGTAAATCATACATACATGATTCAACACATAATACCAACATATATGATTACGTATATAAACATATCCTGGTTTAATTTTCCAAAATAATTCTTAACAGAGAAAATTTGAACATATGTTTAAATAAACTTTGTGATTTCCAAAAATCCAATTAAGGCCATCTTAAATAAAATTGATCCTTTTAAATCATGATTATATATTATAAAATATGTTATCATCACATACCCATATAGATAAAGTTATATCGTAACCCAATTGAAAAATCCAATTTTCACAGAACTTAAAAATATACGTAATGAAGACTTTGAGAAAAACATATTTTCAAAATTAAAAAGAAAGATTACACTTTTGTGTGAAGATAACACAATCACATATAATACTTAAGATTTCTCAAATTTCTTTCTCTCAATCTTTTCTCAATTCCTTCTTCCCTTTTTCTCTCTGACAGTCTCTAAATTTTCTTCTGATAAAAGTGACTTAGGCAATACAAGATATACGTATATATAATATTACCGTTGTATCAACTACTAACTCTCACAAGGCCCCTGTTTGGCAACCCTCCTAATTCCTTTTTCATTTATTTTAATTAACTAATTTAGTATATAGTTAATTGTAACACTTTAATTAATCAATTAATTTTATTTAAATCAATTAAATAAAATAAGATAATTCACATTACATAACATTGTCACATAATTAATACTTTTATTTATTAATTATGTTAATTCATTAATTCTTTAATTAATTATTAAATTAATAAAAGTAATATTATGCTTATTTAATTAATTCATTTAATCAAATAAACTTAATTAAATATATTCTTTGAACTATTAAATTACTACACATTAATTTAATCAATGTAACACATATAATTAGATTAATCTACAACAAATTCATGAATTAATTATTTAACTCAATAATTAAATTATTTAAAATATTTATTTATTTTAATAAATATTTAAATATCTTTATAAAATTCTCGTTCGTCACAAGTTTGGTTCACTAGAGACACCAAGTAAACCAAAAGGTCAAACCTAGGAGTGCAAGAATTAAATTTAAATATAACTATTATATTTAAACCCGGGCTCCATACAGATGAGTCTTCAAGCGCTCCTTGCTCTTGATCTCTGGTTCTTCTATAAAATTCTAACTAATCCTATTACATAAATTATTTTATTTAAATAGAAAACTTGATCAGTAGTCAAGGAAAAGTACATAGGAGAGAGATAAAATTTACAATAAGAAAAAAAAACCCAGAAAAGACGACATATACATTCAAGCATTCATCCAAAATAAAATCCAATCGCATTAGTCATAGTCCATAATCAATCCCTTTTATTATCATACATATCACCATATATATCAATAATTAAATATCCATCTCATGAAATAAAATATTCCATATATATATGAGTATCATTTAATGGACAATTTTAAATTGCATGAAATCTAATTTCAAGATTAAAATAAACTCTTTATTTTAATTATAAAATTATTAAGAATATATATATATATATATATATATATATATATATATATAATCGTATATATATATTATATATATACTAACCGTCCGCTTTTAAAATCCTGCAGAAACCTTTTCCTAAAAACTAGATCACCTCATATATAATCATTATCTTTTATATATATAATAAAGGATTGCATGACATATTCAGGTGACTTTTTTTGAAATTCTATAAGTAAAATAACGATTTTCAAGGTACATTTCTAAGACGTGATCCTTTTGAAAACTTAAAGATTCCACCGAATTCAAGCTGCAGCGAACAATTCGCCTCTTTAAATAATCTGGATTAAGCGAACAAAAGAAAGAAAAAAAATTCTTTTCCTTGTTTTTTTTCTTTCTTCCATAAAAAATAATTTTATACAATTAATTATGCCCAATAAATTATTCGAAATACATACCTATACATATATGGAATCAAAATAATTAATAATTGCATAAAGATTTGGCTCTGATACCACTGTTGGGTTTGTACAAAAGCATGACGCAATCAAATTGCAAAAATTAGATGAAGCATGGTATATCAGAGTTTAAAATTTTCTACAAAACCATTACTCGGATCATCCTTTATGCAAATTATTAATTTAAAACGATAAAAAAGAAGTTATGGAATCATACCCTTGTCGAACGAACCTTCCATAGGTACGAGTTCAACACATTGTTCTTCGTGATCTCCTTGAATTCCTGGGTTAGATTCCTTCTTTTGATCAATATTAGCCACCCAAGTGTTTGGCCTCTAGAGGTGATCCACCAAGGAAGATGATTATCAAGAAGGAGGGTGGTTGGCTTAGTTTTCTATCCTCTATAAAAAAAGAGTACTCTCCAACAATTAAAATTGCATCAACTGATATCTATTATAAGACTCCTCTTATATAGATATTGGTCAACCCTTCTGATCCTATTAGACATGGAATTTCATTTAATTAATTAAATTCCTTTAATTAATTTAGGCTTCCCACCACATTGGGAATAATTAATTAAATTCATTTAATTAATTTGTCTCCTAATCTTATTAGGAATAAATGATAGTACTAATATTAAATTAATTACTAAACCCATTTAGAAATTAAAATAATAATAATTGTAATAATATTAATAAGACCCCTCTTATTATTTTATATTTAATATTTCCAAATCTATCACCATAGATTAAATTAATTACACTTAATGCATTTTTACGATTATGTCATTACCTTCTTAAATAATTATTCTTTCTTTTATGGTTTCACCCTTTAGGTTCTTCATATTAAATCGGTTGTGAATAAATTAATTAGAACAATTCTAATCTTATTTAAATAAATAAATTAAACTAATAATCTATTTAAATAAATAATATTTATTCTACAATAGAGATAAGCCTCCCTAGCGATCAACGACTTTCCAGATAATATAGATTTTAACATTAATCATAAAAGAACCTGTGAGTAAATAGTTACCGTACAATTCAATCCTTCCACCATACATTGTCCCAATTAAATATAAGACATGGATTTACTGTCAAGTCTTATTTTATTTAATTATATGTATTTCGATTAAAAAATGCACAACTCCATTTAATGCATATTAGAAACTACTTTCGAATTTCATTCCACATTGGCCAAGGATTCCTGGGTTATCATTTAACGAACCACATAGGACATATCTCTTCTTTTACTAGAGGTGGTAGATTCTTTATTGATCATTCATTATCTCCATATGTAACTCATTATACCCAAGCATACCCTTTTATATACCGTAAAGGGATTTAAGGAATAAGTCAAATTATAATTCATTACATACAAGATACTATGATGATCTCAAGTCCAAGGATCACTTGTACTACTATCACATTAGAAATTTCTATTGACAGGCGAGTAAAACTCCATTAGGTATTCCATAGCGAGTCACGTTCCGTGAACTTATTCTCTAATAAGCACCTACATACTTGCTTTAGTGTCTCCACACAAATGATCATGAGATCAATCATCCTCATCCAATGAGCAAGCAACATATGTACCAATATATCCGAATTTACAAATCCCCTTTTTAGTAATCTCACGATTGGGAACTATTTTAGTTTTAGAGCTTTCTAAGAATTTAGATCTCATTAGCATGATCATCATCATGATTCTAAAAGCCTTGCTTAAAACTATTGGTTATTATATTATAAAAACAGCACCATGTAGATAATTAAATGCCTTTAATAAATAAATATTTTTATTAATAAATAAATATGATTGTTTCCAAAGTATATGCTTTATTATCATATATGATTGGCTTGTATGCATACTACTTTCATCCTAGTGAGCAATAGAGGCATTGAGCTGGATCCTGCCAAGATTAAAGCCATCACTGAGATGCCCATACCCCGAACAGAGAAGGAAATACGTGGGTTCTTGGGGAGAATCAATTTTATAAGCCGATTCATCTCTCAGCTCAAGGCAACATGTAACCCATCTTTAAGCTGCTAAGGAAGAATTCCTCTACAAGATGGAATGAGGAATGTCAGAAAGCCTTCCTTGCCATCAAGAGGCAGTTAATCGAAGCACCAGTCTTGGTACCCCCGAGGGATGGAGTTCCTCTATTCATGTACCAATCTGTCAATGCCAATGCAATGGGCTGCATGTTTGGACAAAAAAATAATAGTAGCAAGGAGAGAGCTATCTACTACATCAGCAAAAGATTCAGCAGTGGTGAACAGAAGTACACCCTGATCGAGAAAACCTGTTGTGCGTTAGCATGGGCCGCCATGAGGTTACAACACTATATGCATGGGCACACGACCTACCTCATATCCCGCATGGATCTGCTGAAATACGTATTCAACAAGACAATGTTGAATTATCGATTGTCCAAATGGCAGTTGATCCTCCAGCAGTTTGACATTGTCTACGTGACTCAAAAGTCCATCAAAGGTCAATGCATTATAGATCAATCAGCCAAAGCACCATCAGGAGGATTTGAACCTTTTGAAACTTATTTTTTGGATGATGGGATCATGACAATTCAACAAATCTGATAAGAGAGTACAGTCCAACCATGGAAATTATATTTTGATGGAGCGGTGAACATGGAAGTCGTCGGAGCTGGGGCAATCCTTATCTCTGGTATAGGAGAGCAGTATCCTGTGGCTACCAAACTGTAGTTTGTCAACACCAACAACACGGCTAAGTATGAAGGCTGCATAATGGGATTGAAACTAGCTCAATCCATGGGTATCAAATATCTACTAGTCTTTAGAGATTTTGAGTTGGTCATATGACAAACCACTGGGGCATATCACACCAAAGATCTGGATTTAATGCCCTATCATCGGCAAGTCATCAAAATGGCCATGGAGTTTGAAGACAAAACCTTCATCCATATTCCTTGGGGTAAGAATGACTTCGATGATGCGTTGGTGATGTTGGCCTCCTTGATCCGCATATCCGATAGGATTGGGATTCCCGACATCAAATTCAAAAGCCAAAAGGCCCCGATGTGACACCCCCAAATCCGGGTTCTCTAACCCCGATTCGGTCATCATGATACAATACAAATATCTACCTCTAAACAACATACAATAACTAAATGCGGAATATAATAAACGTATGTCGTTCATTCAAAAGGTGTTACTAGTCCCAAGATTCGATAACCTTAATACAATCATACAAACACACCCTAGAATAGTCATTAGGGTTCATATTACATAACAGTAATTAAACTAATCATAAGGTAAAGTTTGCTCCTTGCAAACTAATCCTACATCTTTCCTTTACCCTTGTCCTTCCCTGAAGTCTCGGGCTTAACTGCAATAGAAGTCATGATATAGCAAGAATGAGCAACAAGTTTGCTCAGCAAGTTTAAATACAGCAATAAAGGATATATCATGATGAACGGAATATATCTGACAATGAATTCAACAATATAAATATCGGAAGAAAGAATAATAATTGCTTTTAGAATAATTGATAGTCAAGTAGACTTTGAACTATAAAACTCCAATGGAATCAATAGCTGATTGACCATTTGGTTACTGGCTACAGAATAAGTACTTGAAGGGATCAGCCTCGCGTACGCCATGTATATGCATAACATTCAACTCTGCTGTTTGTAGCTTTAAATTAGATACCTGGGTACTCCCCTATATATAAAGGTTGTTCTCTTTAGTTTAAGAATCCATACCATCAATTGGTTTAGATAGCTTTTATAAAATTTCATATAATTGTCTGACCGAACAAGGGTTCAGACTCTATCTGACGTAGTTCAAGAATTATAGAACTTTAAATAATATACAAGTCCAAGACTGTACGAACTCAAGTGCACCAAGTGCAAATATCAATAAGATCGATGTGGAATAATTGTAAAGTAATTAAACCACCTAATAGCATGCTTGGAAATAAGATTCAAGCTTAAATAAAATAACTTGCAACACAATAATAACCTACTCAATACAATATGAGAAGGATAAGAAACTTGCACAATAAAGAATGAGTTTCAGAAGACTTGCACAAATAAAGAGTGTAAGTCAGAGAACTTGCACAACCAAAGAGTGAAGTTCGGGAACTTGCATTCAATATAACAATCAAATGAAGTTAGGAAACTTGTCTGTTTGCTCAGCTACAATTAATTTTAGCTTTAATTAACTTGCGTTGAAACGACCTAACATTAACAAGTCGATCTTTCAATTAGCATGTGTAAACTAATATGAGTCTACACTTACAAGAATTAAATCATCATATAGGTCTATCCCATAATTCACATAAGTCAATCTAATCCAGTCTTAGATTTAATAACTTTAGATTATCTTGTTTCTATGAATCAATATAGGCTTGAACACATAGCACTTCAATTTAATCATGCAATACAGTTTAAGATACACATATTGCAAGGTTCTGTCCATAATTCTAGGTTATAAGGTTCAATGTCGAAAATCCTTATACTTTAAGCAAAAATCAAGTTCATGCTTCAAGGGTCAACTATTAAAGTCATATCACCACATAACAAGGTTAAACGATATTCATTAGTCATGCTTGTGTGTAAACAACACATGTATACTTTAATCACATAGTTCATATTTTAGAAATTTCCTTTTCATGAATATACGTGCATAGATGAAAACTATGTTTAACCAAAATGACACTCATGTCAACATGTCTATAGGCATAATGAATCCTAATATACATGCTTGCATGATCATAACATAACTCATATGGTAATCGATGTTATTAACTTTCAAATCTTAAGTTTTCTTTGAAAATTGCACCAACTCCTTCTAGTACATGCAAGGCATCTCGACATATAATTTATATGCATTTGAAACCATATCAAAGCCACATAAACATTCCCATATGGTCAGAATCTAAAAGACATAAGTCTTGGTCAAGTTTGCTTTCAAAGTTCTTAAGTTTTTCTTGAAAAACCTCTTGAATCTTTCAATCAAGTATGCTAGTGCATGATTAACACTTTAAACATGCATTTCATGTCAATATAAACCATACGATCATGCTTTCAAAATCAGAATGTACATATGTTACGTACATGTCAAAGTCCATATTCGAGACTATAAGTTTCATTTCAAAACAATAAGTTTTTCATCACTCGTGTGTACTAACACCGTTATACATGCTCATACTACGTCTACGTATATATATATATATATACATATTAACCATGTCCACATGCTTGCCAAATAAGGTACTATATGTTAGTACATAACAGCAGCTTAACAGAAATCAAAAATTAGAAAGTCGGCCTGGCGCAGCTGCGCCGCTGGCCAGTGCAAAACTGGCACAGCTGCGCATGTTCGGGCCAGAGACAGACACTGCACTGCTTCGGCAGAAACTTAGCCCAACTTAGAAATTCTTAACGAAAATCATTTCAAACAACCATATAGCAGTTCTAACCTGATTGTAAGTTAGCAACAAGCATTTCCAAATCAACTTATCATACAATTCATGCTTAATTAAAGAATCAAAAACTTAGAAATTTATAGAATTTGAACAAGAATGGGAGTATACCTCTACAATTGAAATGAATTGGCTCCTAAATCAAGTTCCTCCCTCACAGATATTTCTCTCAACTTACTAGCAATTCTACACTTAGTGAAAATCTCATCAATGTAATATAGAAGGAAGAGAGCTCCTTATATAGGCAATTTAATAACCAGACAATGTGATTGCCTTCCAAATTAAATCAAAAGAATGCAAGATTGTACAATGGATAAGAGAGGGTGGTTGAGAGTTGGTGATTTTCATCATGGATTCCACACCCCTTGAAATCATTGGCTAGCTTTGTTGAAATTGAGGAAGATATAGAGTGGTGTAGCCATGTGGGAGAGAAGTGAAATGGGCACTCAATGTTGGACGAACAAATGAACTTCAGTAACTTGCTAGTGTAGTATAACACTTAGGTTATATAAGTAGGCACATTTATTTTATATAGTTTGGGTTATGAATTATAAATGTAATTTCTCATTACAATGTATCAAGTATGGTACATATATATATCAGCATATACTCCATGTATATTTTATTAACACCAAATATAATTCAATTAGGCATTATTATTATTTACCATCATAACTGTTATTATAATAATTATAATAACTTATTGAAAGCATTACCAATTAATAATGTTTATTGATATTAATATAAGGTAATAGGGTATTCATTAAATTTTACCCACACACATCATGTCACATAAACAATATTATTATGTAACTCTATTAATGCAATTAATCTTACTATATAGTCTATATATATAATATATAGATATATTAATGTGTCACGTTGTACTATATATAATATATAGTTAGCTACCATATATTAAAGGTTCAATTATTGCATGCTTGTATAAAACAATTAGTTAATTAAATATAACCTCATAATATTTATTAATAAATTATACACTTATGTTTTATTATTCTCAACAACAATAATTTCATATGTTATCGATTAATTACTCAAATATCAATTAATCAATCACGATTAAACCTCTACACTATATTCATGTAATTGAATATTTAATTACTATCAATTCTTTTGATATTAAAACTTAGGGCTAGTCCATTAATTTAAATAAACCATTAGTGACTCCCTTAAATAACATCCTAGCATTTATTCGCATAGGTTCAACTCACATAATCACATAACCACATAAGGTTTAAATATGCTCACAAAACTAAATCATTAAAATTTAAATCACATATTAAATTAATAATGGAGTTTAAAATTCACAGTCATTACATCCCTCCCCACTTATAAAAATTCCGTCCTCGAAATTATAAAAATAAGGTTACTCAAATAAAAACGGATAATTCGCTTTCATTTTCTCTTCTAATTCCCACGTAGCTTCTTCGACTGCATGATTCCTCCAAAGAATCTTGACGGAATGGATGATCTTATTCCTCATCTTTTGTTCTTTCCTATCTAGTATCTGGACAGGAACTTCCTTATACGATAAGTCTTTCTCGACTTGGATCGGTTCATAGGAGCTAACGTGCTTGTAGTCTGGTTAATACGGCCGAAACACTGACACATGAAACACGTTATGAATGTGCTCAAGTTCAGGAGGTAACGCTACCTCGTATGCCACTTCACCGACTCTCCTCAGAATCTCGAACTGTCCTATGAACCTAGGGCTCAACCTGCCCTTCTTCCCAAAATGAATCTTCCCTTTTCAGGGAGATACCTTCAAGAATGCATAGCTTCCTAATTTAAAATCTTTTTTCTTGCGATGTAAGTCCGCATACTTCTTCTGGCGATCTTGAGCTACTACCAGTCGTGCTCTTATCACCTTGATGATCTCTACAGTTTGCTGCACCAATTCTGGTCCCAACAGTCAAAGTTCTCCAACTTCGTCCCAACATAAGGGCGTTCAGCATTTTCTCCCATATAGCGCTTCGTACGATGGCATTCCAATACTGGCATGATAACTATTGTTATACGCAAACTCTACTAATGGAAGGTGATCCTCCCAACTACCCTTGAAGTCCATCACACAAGCTCGGAGCATGTCTTGAAGTGTTTGAATTGTTCTCTCGCTTTGCCCATCGATTTGTGGATGATACGCGGTACTCATTCGTAGTTGTGTCCCCATTCTTTCTTACAGACTCTTCTAGAAGTTTGACGTGAATCGCGGATCTCTATCCGATATAATAGATACCGGCACCCCATGCCTCGAGATAATTTCCTTGACATATAATTTGGCTAGCTAATCCAAACTATACTTAATCTTAATCGGCAAAAAGTGAGCTGACTTAGTAAGTGGATCTACAATCACCCATATGGCGTCATGCCCTTTCTACATTGCCGGAAGTCCCTCCACAAAGTCCATTGTGATGTGCTCCCACTTCCATTCTGGAATCTCTAACGGTTGTAGTAACCCGCTTGGTCGTTGGTGCTCTGCCTTGACTCTCTGACAAGTTAGACATCTGCTTACGCATTCCGCAACCTCTCTCTTCATGTTTGGCCACCAGAAGTGGTGATGCAAATCTTGGTACATCTTCGTGCTTCCTAGGTGTATCGAGTATCTCGTATTGTGTGCTTCTTATAAAATCTCTTCTCTTAGTTCTGGTACTATCGGTACCCAAATTCGTTCTTTGAATCTCAGCAGTCCAGTGCTATCAATCTTGAATTTCAATTCATCACCTTCAGCTAACCGCTTCTTGATGTTATCATAATCTTCGTCCTTCTTTTGTTCCTCTTTAACCTTATCTAATAAATTCGGGCTCGCTGTCACTGTAAATAATTGTTCGTTCGTCTCTATTGGATACTTAACCTCCAAGTCTAGTCGTTCAAAATCTTTCACCAATTCCTCTTGAATGGTTAACTTCAATAACTTCTCTCTACCTTTCTTGCTCAAGGTATCTGCCACTACATTTGCTTTGCCTAGATGGTACAGAATCTCACAATCATAATCTTTGATTAATTCTAGCCATCGGCGCTGCCTCATGTTTAGCTCCTTCTGCATGAAGATATACTTTAGACTCTTGTGGTCCGTATATATCTCACACTTCTCACAATAAAAATAATGCCTCCAAATCTTCATGGCAAAAACTACCGCTGCTAACTCCAGGTCATGAGTCGGAGTGCCTTTCTCATAATCTTTCAGTTGACGTGAAGCGTACGCAATGACCCTGCCGTGATGCATCAGTACACAACCAAGACCCTTGTGTGATGCATCACTATACACTACAAACCCTCCCGTGTTATCCGGTAAAGCCAACACAGGTGCTTGACTAAGCCTCTTCTTCAATTCTAGGAAACTCTCCTCACTTTTCTCCGTCCAAACAAATTTAATTATTTTTCTGGTAAGATTGGTCAACGGCTACGCTATCTTCAAAAAATCCTAAATGAATCTTCGATAGTATCCCGCTAATCCTAGGAAACTCTTAATTTCTGTCGGCGTCTTCGGCTGCTCCCAATTGATAACTGATTCTACTGTTGTTGGATCCACCAAAACACCATTCTTGTCGATAACGTGCCCCAAAAACTGCACGCTCTGCAACTAAAACTCACACTTGGAGAATTTTGCATACAACTTCTCCCTCCTTAATGTCTCCAACACTATCCTTAGATGCTCGGCGTGTTCTTCCTCCGTCTCCGAATACACCAGGATGTCATCGATGAACACGACAACAAACTTATCCAAATAATGCTTGAACACTCTGTTCATCAAGTCCATAAATGCTGCCGGTGCGTTAGTCAATTCGAATGACATTACCAGAAACTCAAAGTGTCCATACCGAGTTCTGAATGCCGTTATTGGAATGTCCTCCGGCCTCACCTTCAGTTGGTGATAACCGATCATCAAGTCAATCTTTGAAAAGTATTTTGCTCCCTTCGACTGATCAAACAGATCGTCGATCCTGGGTAACGGGTACTTGTTCTTAATGGTGACATTGTTCAACTCTCGGTAGTCGATACAAAGTCTTAACGACCCATCTTTCTTCTTTACGAATAAGACTGGTGCTCCCCACGATGATACGCTTGGTCGAATGTAACTCTTATCTAACAACTCTTGTAATTGAGCCATCAGTTCTTTCATTTCTACAGGAGCCATACGATACGACACTTTGTATACCAGTGCTTTCCCTGGTGCCAAATCAATAACAAACTAAATCTCTCTATCCGGTGGCAATCCCAGAATCTCGTCTGGGAAGACATCGGCGAATTCCCTTACAATAGGTATCTGACTCAGTTCACCCTCGACTCGTTAAGTATCAACCACGTGAGCCAAATAACCTATACAACCTTTCCTAAGAAATCTCTTTGCTTGCATCATCGTCAGACAATGAGATTGTCTCGGCGATTTATTACCATAAAATACCACCTTCTACTTATTCAGAGTCTTAAGGTGTACACACTTCTTTTTACAGTCGATAACTGCTCCGTGATTCGATAACCAATCCATCCCAAGGATTACATCGAACTCCCCTAAACGAATCGGTATCAAATCCACGTTGAGCTTAAACCCTCGCAATTCGGTATAACAGTTCCTATGAATGTATTCTACGGGGATAATTTCCTTGTTCGCTACTTCTACGTTCATAGGGTGCTCTAATCTTTCACGGGGTAAGTCTAACCGTTTAGCAAATTCTTCAAAAACAAAAGAGCAGGTAGCACCCAAATCAAATAACACATAGGCATCTATATTGTTGATTGGGATGATACCTGACACCACGTCCTTGGACTCCACCGCATCCTGTATGATCATGTTGAACGTGCATGCCATTGGTCTGTTGACTTGACTGGCTGGCCCTCCGATGCTCAGCCCATTGTTGTTGTTGTTGCGATTGTCGCTAGTTGCATTACCCTTTCTCTTTGGGCAGTCCTTAATTTGGTGATCTGGTGCTCCACACTAGAAACATCCTCCTTTCTGCATGTTTGGACACTAAGGAGCCATGTGCCCCAGTTGTCCACAACGATAACAAACGCTCTTCCCTTTCATACACTCCCTCGAGTGATTCCTCTCGCAGTTGTTGCACTTCACACTTTTCTTGGCCTCTCCCTTGGACTTGTTACCTCCAGAGGATTGGCTCTCCATCCATTTATGCTTGTTGGGGTTGCTGCCTCCGCTGCTTCCCCCCTTCTGTCCTTAATGTCCGGTCTTCTTTTCTTGTTTAAATCGTGCTATGGCTTCATTGCCTCCTTCTGCAATGATAGCCCTTTCCAATAGATTAGAGTAAGTCTTAATCTTCAATACCGCGACTGCTTTCTGCACCCATGGTTTCAGTCCTAATTCGAACCTCCTTGCCTTCCTAGCCTCTGTGTCAACCTGATGTGAAGCGAATCGGGCCAACTCGTTAAATTTTTCTGTGTACTCTGCGACTGTCGTACTACTTTGTTTTAGTTCCAAAAACTTAACTTCCATATCCTGTTGCGTATTCTCCAAGAAGTAATTCTCGAGGAATAGCTCCTTAAATTTGTCCTAAGGAATAACTCCTTCGCCTGCTCGTCCCTTATTGGCATTCCACCAATAGTTAGCTTCGCCCTTCATCATGAAAGTGACAAAACTTGTCTTTTGTGCTTCGGCCACTCGTGCGACCTCAAACACTTTCTCCATCTCTTCTATCCATGTTTGGGCTTCGATTGGGTCTAAGGTTCCTCGAAATTTTGGAGGTCCTACCAATTTAAAATCTTTGAAGCTAGCCAAGTGCTGTCTTGGCTGCCCTGCTGGCGGAGGTCTATTTTGCATTGCTTCTGTTAATAGGTCAACAAAGTTTTGCATCGGATCTACATTTCCCCCTCCGTTGTTAACGAATCCTTCATCCCTCTGGTTTCGTGGTAGTCTCCTAGGCGGCATGATATGAGGAAAGGAAGAAAACTTTAGGCTTTACGTGATATGCTATTCATGTTAGCATTAAGAAGTTAGGACGTCTATCAATCATATTTGATTCAAATAAACAACTTTAGTATCACAATAAAACTCGATGGATCTCCTCAACCCATCACCTACACACTCTAATTGAGTTTTCTACTAAGGTTATAACCTAGGTTTCACATTCCTAATGTTTATAACCTACAGCTTTGATACCAAACTGTGACACCCCCAAATTTGGGTTCTCTAACCCCGATTCGGTCATCACGATACAATACAAATATCCACCTCTAAACAACATATAATAACTAAATGCGGAATATAATAAATGTATGCCATTTTTTCAGAAGTGTTACTAGTCCCAATATTTGATAACCTTAATACAATCATACAAACATACCCTATAATAGTCATTAGGGTTCATATTATATAACAGTAATTAAACTAATCATAAGGTCAACTTTGCTCCTTGCAAACTAATCCTACATCTTTCTTTTACCCTTGTCCTTCCCTGAAGTCTTGGGCTTAACAGCAATAGAAGTCATGATATAGCAAGAATGAGCAACAAGTTTGCTCAGCAAGTTTAAATACAGCAATAACGGATATATCATGATAAACGGAATATATCTGACAATGAATTCAATAATATGAATATCGAAAGCAAGAATAATAATTGCTTTTAGAATAACTGATAGTCAAGTAGACTTTGAACTATAAAACTCCAATGGAATCAATAGCTGATTGACCCTTTGGTTACTGGCTACAGAATAAGTACTTGAGGGGATCAGCCTTGCGTACGCTATGTATATGCATAACATTCAACTCTGCTGTTTGTATCTTTATATTAGATACCTGGGTACTCCCCTATATATAAAGGGTGTTCTCTTCAGTCTAAGAATCCATACCATCAATTGGTCTGGATAGCTTTTATAAAATTTCATACAATTGTCTGACCGAACAAGAGTTCAGACTCTATCTGACGCAATTCAAGAATTATAGAACTTTAAATAATATACAAGTCCAAGACTGTACGAACTCAAGTGCACCAAGTGAGAATATCAATAAGATCGATGTGGAATAATTGTAAAGTAATTAAACCACCTAATTGCATGCTTGGAAATAAGATTCAAGCTTAAATAAAATAACTTGCAACACAATAATAACCTGCTCAATACAATATAAGAAGGATAAGAAACTTGTACAATAAAGAATGAGTTTTAGAAGACTTGCACAAATAAAGAGTGTAAGTCAGAGAACTTGCACAACCAAAGGGTGAAGTTTGGGAACTTGCATTCAATATAACAATCAAATGAAGTTAGAAAACTTGCCTGTTTGCTCAGCTACAATTAATTCTAGCTTTAATTAACTTGCGTTGAAACGACCTAACATTAACAAGTCGATCTTTCAATTAGCATGTGTGTGACGCCCCCAAATTCCAGGACCTCCACTTGGTCTCTCGAATTCGGTTCATCACGTGCTCATGGTAATACATCACAATAATAATAATTAAATATCATACGATCACAGCGGAAAATCTATTCTAGAATAATTTACAATGATTTATTATAATTATTCCCCCAAGTCTCGCAACCTACAGTACTTAATAGATTACATAATAATATCAGTTAACGACTTATTACATAATCTAACTTAAGCTTAAACATAATCAAATCCAGTCTTACTACATCATCTTCATACAATATTAATATATTTAAAACATAACAGACATAAGCTAGTTGGTAGCTTTGCCCTTGCCCTTATCAACGCCCGAAGGTTCACCATGCTCTGCCTTAACTGAAATGTTTTAGGGAAAGCAAGAATGAGCACAAATTGCCCAGCAAGTAATATACAATAAGGGTGAGTAATAAGATTCTCAATTCTCGAAAGGGTATAACAAGATTTGATAGTTCAAGAATAACAAGAATATCAACAGTTCTCAATATCAGTCGCTAAGGACAGGATAATATCAATATTATTCAATAATAAGTCAATTCAAGATTTCAAATAATTGAATACTGAGTAGTCACTACGGACTATGAACTTCTACTAGAATTGATAGTAATAAACTGAAAATCCAACAAAAACAGGTACAACAGGTGATCAGCCTAAAGTACCCTTGTTATGCATAACAATCAACCATACTCAAGTGTGCACGTCGGTTCTCCGACAATTATATATTCCCTTCAAAGAAGGTTGTTCTTCTCAGTCAAATACAAGATCCCGCACCAATCAATTAGTTTGGGTCGCTTTTCAATAATATAAGTCTAGCCGAATCAAATGGCATAGACACTTTCACAATATTCAAGAACAATACTAAGTTCAACATGAATACTAGCTTTAATGAAATAAGAGTTCAAGTATGCTAATTCAATTCAACCGATTAAATAGAAAACTTGTTCGCAATACACAAGATAGGATACTTGCATAGTAAAAGAGTATAAGTTAGGAAACTTTCACAATCATAGCTTTCCTTGCATAAAGTAAATGCGTCGGTTAGGATACTTGCACTTTAAGAGAGTGTAAGTAAGAGAACTTGCCTTTAGCGTAGTTTATCCACGAAAAGCAATCAACACTTTCGAATTCCTATCGTAATACAGTTACGTATATATATGATATTCATTAGTCATATAATTTAACTTCACATAAGACCACAATCAATACTAAATATATTTCATTTTAGCAAGTTACGGCATCTCCTTAAGTTAACCGTCAAAATCGGGTTCAAGTAACATCATATAATATCGCGTAGCATATATTCATATTTAAAGGATACTTTCATGCTTGTATAACTTTTCCAAATCCAATCGTACATGGTATAGGTTCTTAAGTTAATACTTAAAGCCATTCAAGGACACGAACTCATATGGTCTAACATGATTGCTTTTAAACACATAAGATATTCATATAACTTGTATTAGTCATGCTCATGAGTACTCGTATTGCATATATGTAGCTAGCATCGTTATTATCTTGAAAACATGCTTTGTTTATGCTAAACTTTAATCACGGCAACCAATCATGGTATATATATATGCATGACACATGAATGAGTCTAAGAGTACTATCACATGTGTCCATAAATATCAGAATTTAAATCTTCACGTATCGTGTTAATGCTCATGTGCAAGGCTTGTATTTCTATTGGTGAATCTTACTAATAGAGCCTATCATGTTCATGCTTCCTTACGAACTATATAAACACAAGTTAAGGCTTCATTCATATATTTCAAAGTTATCTAAACATGCTCATAACATCAAAATGACTATATAGCATTTACATGATCATATCCACCTTCAAACTTACATTTTTGTTAGGAATGAGCACTAGTTAGGTTCACATGTTCATATTTTATTACGGAACCAATATAGATAAGCTAACATGCACTTCATGTGTCTCTAGGTGGTACTAACGTGCTTGCAAGGTCAGTATGTAAACATGCTCTATATATGTTAACGTCGTTTATGAAACTTTAAATTCGTTTCCAAACTATGTGTCGTTTGGTTAACCATGCATGCTAATATACTAAAACATGCTTACATTGCCTCATTAGGTTTATATATATGTGTTAATCATGCTCCCATGCTTGTTTAAACAAAAATCAAACAATTGGTGCATAGCAGTTTTGTTGCAGAATGCAGAAAACTGAACACAGAGGCTGGCGCTGCGGCGCGGCACTACTGGCGCTGCGGCGCGAGTGGCGCTGCGTGCGACGCTGCGGCGGGCTGCGGCGCGTGTGGCGCTGCGGCGGGCTGCGGCGCTGCGGCGTCGAGGCAGTTTTCTGGTTCAGACTGCAGCGAAAACCGACCCAAAACCTCCCATCTCATCGAATTTCAACATACCCAGACTTGTTTAAGCTACTAACACATACATGTATGCTTATATAACAGTCAATAGCAATTATCAATTCCCAATTTCATGAACTCTAACTAATTTACGAATTTCATGTATTTACAGAAATTGAAGAGGAACAATGGAAATGAAAGACTATTCAGTGGTTCCATCATGTGGGTATGGTCATATAACAACAATATAAGGGGTCTACAAACCAATCATGAACCAATTTGGCATAATCAAGAATTTCAACAAAACTCAGAAAACAACAATGGAGTTCTTTTGACAGAAAGATGAAAATGAAGACACGAAGAGGATTTATACCTCTGTTATGGAGTAAGCTTGCTGATATCTCACAATGCTATTATGTATATGCTCTCAACTTATCAACTCAAACAAAATCTCAGCAATGTGAAATGGGAAGAAAGGAAGCCATATTTATAGAGAAAACAAGATACAGACAATGCAATTGCCTACTATTTCAAACTAACAGAAATTTGAATTGCATGCTAGATAAGAGGAAGTTGGTAGATAGTTGTTGAAAGCCATCATTAGAGCCACTCCTCATATAATTATTGCTAGCTAAGCTTGGGAGAATAGGCCTTAGCCTTTTTGCCATACACGTGAAGGAGAAGGAGGGTGACTATTATATTGGAACAAGGCCATATATCAGCATTCTATAATTTGTATATATACACAACACTTATGCCAAAATATGTTACATGTATATATACTATATAATTAGGCCACAATTATAGTTACAATGTAATTCTAATGATACTAACATGGATTCACATAATGTAATAAGTGTGAATTGTGCACATATAATTCATGTACATTTTTATCATACTGGTATAATTTAATCGGATGTTATCACATTACATTATCTCATGTATTATTAAATTGTATTACTCAACAATTATTTATAATAGATCCATGATACATTATTTTAATGTATATCCACACATCATTTGTCACCTACACATATCATAACATATAGTTACTATACATTTAATTCGCATGCTTGCACATATAATTTCTCATCTTATAAATTGAATATTAATTAATAATATACACATATCCTACATCAATCAATATAATTGTTAACCTCCATAACAATTTAATTAACCTTTATATGATTAACTATTACTTTGATATAAATCTTATTATATTTATAAACACGTTGCTCATTATTATTATGTTTCTTGCAATAATAATCACATATTATTAATCAATCCTCATTAGTATTTTATAACAGTTAATTAATATTCTTCGATTAACAATTAATATAGATTAATTGTTCGCTTAAATTAATATAATCATTCTTATATTACGTCACTGTGCCACACAAGGCAATCAACGAGTTTATCACAAACTCCACCAATTTCTCAATTATTATAATTATTCAATTATATATAATTGAATTAATTCATCTCATAACACAAAATAAATTCTCATTTCCATTAATATATTTATTTAATAATATATGGAAATTCTCGGGTATTACAATGTGTAAACTAATATGAGTCTACACTTACAAGAATCAAATCATCATATAGGTCCATCCCATAATTCACGTAAGTCAATCTAATCATATCTTAGATTTAATAACTTTAGATTATCTAGTTTTTATGCATTAATATAGGCTTGAACACATATCACTTCAATTTAATCATGCAATACAGTTTAAGATACACATATTGTGATGCCCCCAAAATAGGTTCAATACTCAACCCATTCTGAGTTGCCAAATATATGGTACAGAATTCAAATACAATCTTTTATAACATACGGTCGTGCAAAATACGACCACACAAACTGTGAGTCTCAATACAAATCGTATATAATACGAAATATAAACATTCAAATTCAGTCCTCTTTTATTACAATTATTATCACACTATTTTATAAAAATAGTGAGGACTACTACTGCTCTACTCTGACCATCACACTAATCCTCGACTACTTCCCGCAACATTCTCATTCCCAGAAGAGGACAATAGATGAAAAGGGTGAGCTTAACTATCCCAGTAAAGAATATTATGACTAAGATAATAAAGAATAATTTATCGTTAGTCTTCAACAAATCAGATAAAATATTATGGATAACAAGTTTTAGATCAACAACTGCAGTGAAAATAACAATTCATTAGAAGAGTTAAGTAGAGAATGAAGTCTACTATTTTCTATGATTTAAAAGTCCATCATCAATATTTTATCCCTGTAATATCAATCAATATACAGCTCGAATCAAATATTCATCTTTGCACTACGGGCCAAAGATATTCATTTGTATCATCAGTTGGTCATGTTCATCTCAACACCTGTTCATCTTTGCACTACGGGCCAAAGATATTCATCGGTTAATCATTCATCTTTGCTCTACAGGCCAAAGATATTCAGTTATATCACCATTTAGGACTGAGGATGATGAAAAAATAATATAAATAACGAATCCTGTGAGATAGAGGACAAAGATTAGGAATTCGTAATCTAATTTATTCAAGTTCAAAAATACTCCATAATAATACTTTGTGGAGAAAAATTTAAGAATAAAGATAAAAACTTGGATCCAATCAAAGATATGAACCATAATAGACAACTTGGACAAATAAAAAAATTAATTTTTTGTGAATAGTGTTGTATTCGTGAATAGTGTCAGTATACGTGAATAGTAACCCCGACATGAAAAGGTAAAAATTTCATAATAAAATTCATACCAACATTTCAATGAAATGATACTAGATGAAACGCAAAATTCGAAGAATTTCTGATCATTTCAAGAATTATAGAAGCAATACTTACCGTAGTAACTTTTAATTTGGGTATATGAAATGAAATATTATCACTTTCATAATATAGAATATGAAAAAAAAAATATTTCTTACGAGTATTGCAATAAAATAATATTCTTTACCTTAGTAGAAACTGGATTTAACTGTAATATCGGATATTATTCTGAGAAAATCTTGCACAAAAAGCTACTCACAAAATATCCTTATACTCAAGAAAAATACTCACAATATTATAGAATAAGAATTTGTGATATTGAAATGGTGTGTTTTAGGAAGGAGGGTTACTCCTCTATTTATAATGCAGCACGGAGGAATGAAATGAGAACCTGCCAAACCTTTCTTATTTCAATGCCTAACTCTTTTCATTTTCCTATGGGTGGGGGGCGCACATGAGAAACACAACTTTGCAGAAGAAATTCCCCACTTGAAAAGGAGTGCACGAATTTAAAATGAACTTGCACACTTAATTTGAAAAAAAAAAATTCAAATCAACTTGTTCACCTCTTTTCTCACATGCTTAAATATATATTATAATAATATTATTATTTAAATAATTATAATATATTATAATAATATATTTGAATGAATATTTTATTAGAGAAGATAATTGCCAAACTTTCGACAAAAATCTCATTCTTAAAAATTCTTTCATTATAACAAAATTGAATAAATATTTACTCATCATATTTATCAACAATTTAATTGTTCACAAATAATATTACAGAACTACAATATTGACAATCAGGTCGTTACCAGGAAAGAGGGGGCATTCCGATAAGTATTTCTCCTTACTGGCGCGCAATTAAATAAACCCTCCTAGACAGAACTTCTTTAGACATTGTCAATAATGCTATCTAATAATATTATTTAAATATATGAATTATTGATTTGATAATTTGAAATACTGTACAATGTAGCAATTATTGAATCAATAATATAAAATATTGAACAGTAATTACTGTAACAATTATTGAGTAGTGACTTTTTACGTAAGAATCAATAATTAGAATAATGTGCAATACCGTGTGCTACTGTGCAACACCGCGTATTACTGTATTTTAACCACCGGGTATTTCAACAGTTTTAACGGTAACAACCACGCCGTTATTTTTAGAAAAACTTATTCTTGTCGTTTTCTTCATCTGACAGTTTTTCGTTATGGGGCCCACCAATGATTGCGCCGTCGTACGAATATTCCCCGACAAAAAGAATATTCCCCGACCAAACGAATTTTTCCCGACACAATGAATATTTTATGACCACTTGCTTACTTTGTAAATTTTGCACATATATTACCCCATAACTTACCACATTCATCAAATCAACACATTATTATTTAAAATAATATATAGAGGAAATTAAATCTTTATTCATAAAAGTTGGGGTCTTACAACCTCCCCTCCTTATGAAATTTTGTCCTCGAAATTGACATACGTACCTGGTATGTCGAAAAGGTGAGGATACCTTGCTTTCATTTCTGATTCTAACTCCCAGGTCATTTTCTCGATATCATAGTTTCTCCACAAAACCTTGACTTGTGGTATAACCTTTGAGCGAAGGACATGCTCCTTCCTATCCAAGATCTTGACAGGTACCTCCTCGTACGTTAAATCTTCAGCTATCTCGTCCGATTCTAAGTCAATAATGTGGTTTGGATCTTTCACATCTTTACGTAACATGGATATGTGAAAAACGTTATGAACACGAGACATGCTTGGAGGTAAAGCGAGTCTATAGGCCACATTTCCTACTCGGTCAAGAATCTCAAATGGACCAATGAATCGTGGATTGAGTTTTCCTCTCTTGTCAAACCTTGAAACTCCCTTCCACGGAGCAACACGTAACAATACATGATCCCCAACATTAAATTCCACGTCCTTTCGATGAAGATCCGCATAACTCTTTTGTCAATCTTGTGTTGTTTGTATCTGTTGTCGGATTATTTGAATCTTTTCCATAGTCATACGTACTAACTCTGGTCCCAACAATGTTGCTTCACCCACCTCATCCTAGCATACTGGAGAGCGACACTTTCATCCATACAACGCTTCGAATGGAGCCTATGCCTATACTTGCCTGATAACTATTGTTGTAGGAGAATTCCACAATGGTAAGTACTTATCCCAACTCCCTTTAAAGTCTAGAACACAGAGTCTTAATAGATCTTCAAGAGTTTGAATAGTCCTTTCTGATTGTCCGTCCGTTTGAGGGTGATATGCCAAACTGAATTGTAAATCTATGCCCATAGCTTTCTGTAAACTGACCCAAAATTGTGAAGTAAATCAGGGGTCACGATCCGAAACTATGGATACTGGCATGCCATGCAATCTCACAATCTCATTCGCATACATACGAGCAAGACGTTCAAGGGAATAAGTCTCCCATATCGGCAAGAAATGAGCAGACTTGGTTAATCTATCGACAATAATCCAAATCGCATCTATGCCTTGAGAAACCTTGGGAAGACCCGTAACAAAATCCATAGTAATGTGTTCTCACTTCCATTTTGGAATCTCAAGTGGTTGCAATGGACCCTTTGGCACTTGATGCTCCGCCTTGACAAGTTGACACGTTAAACATCTCGAGATAAACTCCACGATCTCTCTCTTCATATTGCTCCACTAAAATGTATGTCGAAGATCACAATATATTTTGGTACTCCCAAAATGGATTGTAAATGGTGTGTTGTGTGCCTCCATCATGATTCTATACTTCAAATCAAAATCGCTAGGAACACAAAGTCTGGAGTTGACTTGAAGTATTCCTTCTTCATCGATTCTTGCTTCTGGAATAGCACCTTCTTGCACTTTTTCTTCATCTTTATCAGCTCTGGTTCTGCAGCTTGAGCAGCTTTAACTTTATCAATCAAAGATGATTCTACGCGTATACTTGACATCATCACGTGGGTCCCCAGATTCTTGAACTCTATCTCCATCTTTTGTAAATCACACAAAATAGGCCTTGATAGCATCGCATTCGTTCCCACATATGACCTTTTACTCAACGCGTCAGTTACCACGTTCGCTTTACCAGGATGGTATTGATGGTATGGTTGTAATCTTTCAACAGCTCAAGCCAACGTCATTGTCGCATATTGAGTTATTTCTGGGTGAAGAAATATTTGAGGCTCTTATGATCCGTATAGATCTCCACTTTCTCTCCATACAGGTAGTGTCTCCAGATCTTTAACGCGAAAACGACTGCTGCTAACTCTAGATCATGAGTAGGATAATTCCTCTCATACTCCTTGAGTTGTCGTGAGGCATAGGCTATGACTTTCCCATGTTGCATGAGAACACATCCTAACCCTTTGCCCGAAGCATCGCTGTAAATGACAAATCCATCCAAACCAGATGGTATCGTTAGAAAGGGTGCCGAAATGAGTCTCCTCTTGAGCTCTTGAAAGCTCTTCTCGCATTCCTCGTTCCATACGAATTTCGTATCTTTCTGAGTCAGCTGAGTTAATGGAGTAGCGATTTGAGAAAATTCTTCCACAAATCTCCGATACTAACCAGCTAAGCCAAGAAAACTACGTACTTCGGTCACAGACTTTGGTTGCTCCCACTTTGTATTGCTTCAATCTTCGCCGGGTCAACAGATACTCCATGTTTTGATACTACGTGCCCAAAGAATGCTACCTCCTCAAGCCAGAACTCACATTTCTTCAACTTGGCATATATCTTATTTTCACGAAGCCTTTGAAGTACTAGCTTCAGGTGATGCTCATGATCTTCATAACTTTTTGAATAAATGAGGATGTCATCAATAAATACAACCACGAACTGATCTAAATATTCCTTGAATACACAGTTCATCATATCCATGAAAGCAGCAGGAGCATTAGTCAATCCAAAAGATATGACTAAGAATTCATAATGCCCATATCGAGTTCTGAAAGCAGTCTTTGGAATATCCTCAGTTTTAATCTTCAACTGATGATATCTAGAACGAAGATCGATCTTTGAAAAGAATTGTGCACCTTGCAACTGGTCGAACAGGTCATCAATAAGAGGTAATGGATACCTATTCTTGATGGTGACATGGTTCAACTCCCGATAGTCAATACAAAGTCGCATACTCCTGTCTTTCTTTTTTATGAATAAAACAGGAGCACCCCAAGGAGATGTACTAGGACGAATAAAAACGATGTCCAACAACTCTTGTAGTTGGATCTTTAACTTCTGAAGTTCAATAGGAGCCATTCGATATGGGGTTTTAGAAATGGGTTTTGTAACAGGCTCAAGGTCAATAAAGAATTCAACTTCAAGTTATGGGGGTAGACCGGGAAGTTTTTCGGGAAATACATCAGGAAACTCATTAACAGAAATATCATTCAAACCTAACGTATTCTGGTTTAGATTAGTGATATGGGCTAAGAAAGCTTGACATTCGTTTTTCAATAAATGAATAGCTTTATGACTTGAAATGACATTGATTGATTTTAGTGGTTTGGTGGTTTGGATTCGCACAAGTTGATTAGGAATATGAAAACTAACAACCATAAAAAAACAATTAATTTTGGCATGATAGTGGTTAACCAGTCAATTCCTAAAATCACATCAAACGCAAGTATTTCAAAGATACAAGATCAACAGGTAGGGTGAGGGTACCAATTTGAATCAAGTAAGATTTGTAAACTATAGATGTAACGAAGGTCTCTCCCAACGGAGTTTCAACAGATAAGTCAAAGTCTAATTTATCAGGAGTCAAGTTCAAACGTTGAGCACAAGCAGGTGAAATAAAAGAATGGGTAGCACCGATATCTAATAAGGTATAGACTTCGCAAGAGTTTATGATTAGCTTACCCGTAATAACCTCATTCGGGTTCCTCGCTTGTTGGGCAGTTACGACAAAAGCTCTTCTAGGAACCACTGACTTTGATTTGTCTGAAACTGCTTAAGAATCACCACCCCCGCTGGACTTGGTTTCGCTACAGGACACACTCGAGCTATATGTCCTTTCTTTCCACAGTTATAGCACACCTTGGATTGCTATGTGCAGTTGGGACTGCTGTGTCCCTCTTGCCCACATTTATAGCATACGACTAGCGGTCGTTCTCCTCTCCTAGAAACAGTTGATGTTGGTGATGTTGTCGATGTTTTCACGTTCTCATTGTTGTACCTTCTCTTCTTGAAATCTCCCCCCGACTCACTCCTTCTATTATCATGGCCACGATTACCACCGAAGTGGTTACCGCTTCTGTCATGATACTTTCCTCCCTGCTGGTTGTCATTGTTCCGATGACTGCTGCCACCGGTACGACCTTGGTTGTTGTCCCTTGGTTGAACATAATCATTATCTCGTTCTAATAACTGGGCCCTGTTCACTACATCCGAATATAGAGAAAATTTGTGAGAAATGAGGTATTGACGAATTTCTATTTTCAAACCTCTCAGAAACATCCGCGTCATACGTTTCTCATTCTGCACCAAATGAGGTGCAAACCGGGATAACTCTGCGAACTTAGCCTCGTACGGGGACACCGTCATGTTGTTTTGTTCCAGTCTAATAAACTCTACCTCTTTCATATGATGAATACTTTCTGGAAAGTACTTATCATTAAACAGTTTTTGGAACGCCTCCCAATACATCTTGAGTGCGGTAGGCTGGGTGCGCTTCACAGATTCCCACCAGTAATCTGCCTCTCCACGGAACATAAAGGTGGTGAATGGAACCTTCTGTTCCTCCGTGCATCCCAAGACATCAAATATCTTGGTAATTTGCTTAACCCACGTCTCTACCTTGATTGGATCTGGCTTTCCCTAAAATTCTGGTGGTCCCAACTCTTTGAACTGCTTGGCAGTGACAAGTCGTGAGTTATTATTTCCACCTATATTATGAACACAAGTCTCCCTCGTCTGGTTTTGTATGAACTGCAAAAAGCTTCTAAACATCCCATCATTCACCGTTTCTTCGGTAGGGTTGTTTACAGGAGGAATATAGCCTTCCTGTTGCACGTTCTCCTGGTTGGTGATTAAAGGTGTCTCAACGGTCTCATTCACTCCATTGTTTATATTTTCAGCTGCCATTCTCAAATACTGCCACAAAACAAGGGTTAATCAAACAAATTAATATATCACATATTAACCCTATGTTCCAATCGAACAATTAAATAATAATTAAGCTTAGGTATGACACACTAGCGAAGGTTTTACTCGTCTCTCCCCTCCTAGTTCTATTCCCAGATATCCACCAGAGATCATATCCCTAAACTCTGATACCAACTGTGACGCCCCCAAAATAGGTTCAATACTCAACCCATTCTGAGTCGCCAAATATATGGTACAGAATTCAAATACAATCTTTTATAACATACGGTCGTGCAAAATACGACCACACAAACTGTGAGTCTCAATACAAATCGTATATAATACGAAATATAAACATTCAAATTCAGTCATCTTTTATTACAATTATTATCACACTATTTTACAAGAATAGTGAGGACTACTACTGCTCTACTTTGACAATCTAACTGATCCCCGACTACTTCCCGCAACATTCTCATTCCCATAAGAGGACAATAGATGAAAAGGGTGAGCTCAACTAGCCCATTAAGAATATTATGACTAAGATAATAAAGAATAATTTATCGTTAGTCTTCAACAAATCAGATAAAATATTATGGATAACAAGTTTTAGATCAACAACTGCAGTGAAAATAATAATTCATTAGAAAAGTTAAGTAGAGAATGAAGTCTACTATCTTCTATGATTTAAAAGTCCATCATCAATATTTTATCTCTGTAACATCAATCAATATACAGCTTGAATCAAATATTCATCTTTACACTACGGGCCAAAGATATTCATTTGTATCATCAGTTGGTCATGTTCATCTCAACACCTGTTCATCTTTGCACTATGGGCCAAAGATGTTCATCGGTTAATCATTCATCTTTTCTCTACAGGCCAAAGATATTCAGTTAGATCACCATTTAGGACTGAAGATGATGAAAAAACAATATAAATAACGAATCCTGTGAGATAGAGGACAAAGATTAGGAATTTGTAATCTAATTTATTCAAGTTCAAAAATACTCCATAATAATACTTTGTGGAGCAAAATTCAAGAATAAAGATAAAAACTTGGATCCAATCAAAGCTATGAACCATAATAGACAACTTGGACAAATAATTTTTTTTTAATTTTTTGTGAATAGTGCCGTATTCGTGAATAGTGTCGTATACGTGAATAGTGTCGTATACGTGAATAGTAACCCCGACATGAAAAGGTAAAAATTTTATAATAAAATTCATACTAACATTTCAATGAAATGATAGTAGATGAAACGCAAAATTCGAAGAATTTATGATCATTTTAAGAATTATAGAAGCAATACTTACCGTAGTAAGTTTTAATTTGGATATATGAAATGAAATATTATCGCTTTCATAATATAGAATATGAAAGAAAATAATATTTTTTACGAGTATTGCAATAAAATAATATCCTTTACCTTAGTAGAAACTGGATTTAACTGTAATATCGGATATTATTTTGAGAAAATCTTGCACAAAAAGTTACTCTCAAAGTATCCTTATACTCAAGAAAAATACTCACAATACTATAGAGTAAGAATTTCTGATATTGAAATGGTGTGTTTTAGGAAGGAGGGTTACCCCTCTATTTATAGTGCAGCACGGAGGAATGAAATGAGAACCTGCCAAACTTCCTGCCAAACCTTTCTCATTTCAATGCCTAACTCTTCTCATTTTTCCTATGGGTGGGGGCCGCACATGATAAACACAACTTTGCAGAAGAAATTCCCCACTTGGAAAGGAGTGCACGAATTTAAAATGAACTTGCACACTCAATTTGAAAAATAAAATTCAAATTAACTTGTTCACCTCTTTTCTCACATGCTTAAATATATATTATAATAATATTATTATTTAAACAATTATAATATATTATAATAATATATTTGAATGAATATTTTATCGGAGAAGATAATTGCCAAATTTTCAACAAATATCTCATTCTTAAAAATCCTTTCATTATATCAAAATTGAATAAATATTTACTCATCATATTTATCAATAATTTAATTATTCACAAAAAATATTACAGAACTACAATATTGACAACCAGGTCGTTACCAGGAAAGAGGGGGCCTTCCGATAAGGATTTCTCCTTAATGGCGCGCAATTAAATAACCCCTCCTAGACAGAACTTCCTTAGATATTGCCAATAATGCTATCTAATAATATTATTAAAATATATGAATTATTGATTTGATAATTTAAAATACTGTGCAATGTAGCAATTATTAAATTAATAATATAAAATATTGAACAGTAATTACTGTAACAATTATTGAGTAGTGACTTTTTACGTAAGAATCAATAATTAGAATTACTGTGCAATACCGTGTGCTACTGTGCAATACCGCGTATTATTGTATTTTAACCTCGGGTATTTCAATAGTTTTAACGGTAACAACCACGCTGTTATTTTTAGAAAAACTTATTCTTGTCGTTTTCTTCATCCGACAGTTTTTCGTTATGTGGCCCACCAATGATTGAGCCGTCGTACGAATATTCCCCGACAAAAAGAATATTTCCCGACCAAACGAATATTTCCCGACACAATGAATATTTTATGAACACTTGCTTACTTTGCAAAATTTGCACATATCACCCCATAACTTACCACATTCATCAAATCAACACATTACTATTTAAAATAATATATAGAGGAAATTAAATCTTTATTCATAAAAGTTGGGGTCTTACACATATTGCAAGGTTTTGTCCATAATTCTAGGTTATAAGGTTCAATGTCGGACATCCTTATACTTTAAGCAAAAATCAAGTTCATGCTTCAAGGGTCAACTATTAAAGTCATATCACACATAATGAGGCTAAACGATATTCATTAGTCATGCTTGTGTGTAAACAACACATGTATACTTTAATCACATAGTTCATACTTTAGAAATTTCCTTTTCATGAATCTGTGTGCATAGGTGAAAACTATGTTTAACCAAAATGACACTCATGTCAACATGTCTATAGGCATAATGAATCCTAATATACATGCTTGCATGATCATAACATAACTCACATGGTAATCGATGTTATTAACTTTCAAATCTTAAGTTTTCTTTAAAAATTGCACCAAGTCTTTTTAGTACATGCAAGGCATCTCGATATATAATTTGTATGCATTTGAAACCATATTAAAGCCACATAAACGTTCTCATATGGTCAGAATCGAAAAGACATAAGTCTTGGTCAAGTTTGCTTTCAAAGTTCTTCATCTTCATCAGCTCCGGGTCTATAGCTTGAGCAACTTTAACTTTATCAACTAAAGCTGGTTCTACGCATATATTTGACATCATCACGTGGGTCCCTGGAGTCTTGAACTCTATCTCCATCCTTTGTAAGTCATACAAAACGGGGCTTCGTGTTGACAGCATCGCACTCGTTCCTGCATGTGATCTTCTACTCAACACGTCAGCTATCACGTTCGCTTTTCCAAGATGGTATTGAATGGTATGATCGTAATCTTTCAACAGCTTGAGCCAACGTCATTGTCGTATGATGAGTTCCTTTTAGGTGAAGAAATATTTAAGGCTTTTGGAGTATATTAGGATGTCATCAATAATGACAACCACGAAAATGATTCAAATATTTCTTAAATATTCGGTTCATCATGTCCATGAACGTAGCATGGACATTGGTCAATCCGAAAGATATAACTAGAAATTCGTAATGCGCATATCGAGTTCTAAAGACAGTCTTTGGAATGTCATCACTTTTAAACTTTAACTGATGATATCCAGAACGAAGATTGATCTTTGAGAAGAATTGCGCACCTTGTAACTGGTCGAACAAGTCATCAATGCGAGGTAACGGATACCTATTCTTGATGGTGACATGGTTCAACTCCCGATACTACTGTCTTTCTTCTTTACAAATAAAACAGGAGCACCCCAAGGCGATGTACTAGGATGTATAAAGTCGATGTTTAACAACTTCTGCAATTGGACCTCTAACTCCTGAAGTTTAATAGGAGCCATTCGATATGGGGTTTTAGAAATGGATTTTGTACCGAGTTCAAGTTCAATAAAGAATTCAACTATATAAACATGCATTTCATGTCAATATAAACCATACGATCATGCTTTCGAAATCAGAATGTACATATGTTCCGTAATGTCAAAGTTCATATTCGAGACTATAAGTTTCATTTCAAAATCATAAGTTTTTCATCACTCGTGTGTACTAACATCGTTATACATGCTCATACTACGTACATATATATACATATTAACCATGTCCACATGCTTGCCAAATAAGGTACCATATGTTAGTACATAACAACAGCTTAACATAAATCAAAAATTAGAAATTGGCCTGGCGCAGCTGCGCCGCTGGCCAGTACAAAACTGGCGCAGCTGCGCAGGTGCCGGCTAGAGACAGACACTGCACTGCTTCGGCAGAAACTTAGCCCAACTCAGAAATTCTTAACGAAAATCATTTCAAACAACCATATAGCTGTTCTAACTTGATTGTAAGTTAGCATAGCAACTAACAAGCATTTCTAAATCAACTTATCATACAATTCATGCTTAATCAAAGAATCGAGAACTTAGAAATTTATAGAATTTGAACAAGAATGGGAGTATACCTCTGCAATTGAAATAAATTGGCTGCTAAATCAAGTTCCTCCCTCACAGATATCTCTCTCAACTTACTAGCAATTCTACACTTAGTGAAAATCTCAGCAATGTAATATAGAAGGAAGAGAGCTCCTTATATAGGCAATTCAATAACCAGACAATGTGATTGCCTTCCAAATTAAATCAAAGGAATGCAAGATTGTACAATGGATAAGAGAGGGTGGTTGAGAGTTGGTGATTCTCATCATGAATTCCACACCCCTTGAAATCATTGGCTAGCTTTGTTGAAATTGAGGAAGATATAGAGTGGTGTAGCCATGTGGGAGTTCACGTGTGGGAGAGAAGTGAAATGGGCACTCAATGTTGGACAAACAAATGAACTTCAGCAACTTGCTAGTGTAGTATAACACTTAGGTTATATATGTAGACACATTCATTTTATATAGTTTGGGTTATGAATTATAAATGTAATTTCTCATTACAATGTATCAAGTATGGTACATATATATATATCAACATATACTCCATGTATATTTTATTAACACCGAATATAATTCAATTAGGCATTATTATTACTTACCATCATAACTGTTATTATAATAATTATAATAGCTTATTGAAAGCATTATCAATTAATAATGTTTATTGATATTAATATAAGGTAATAGGGTATTCATTAAATTTTACCCACACACATCATGTCACATAACTAATATTATTATGTAACTCTATTAATGCAATTTATCTTACTATATAGTCTATATATATAATATATAGACATATTAATGTGTCACCTTGTACTATATATAATATATAGTTAACTACAATATATTAAAGGTTCAATTATTGCATGCTTGTATAAAATAATTAGTAAATTAAATATAACCTCATAATATTTATTAATAAATTACACACTTATGTTTTATTATTCTCAACAACAATAATTTCATATGTTATCAATTAATTACTCAAATATCAATTAATCAATCACGATTAAACCCACTACAAAAAAAAAACACCCATTGCCGACGGTCACTGCAGTCGCCAATGACTACCATGCCGTCGACAGTGAGGTCATAGGCGACGGTAGTGACTGTCGCCATTCCCGTCGTCGGCCCTGGTTCCCGTTGTTCCCTGTCGGCAACATTATCATTGGCGAAGGGTGTCATTGGCGACAGCGTATAGTCATTACCGACGGGCTTAGCGACGGTATAGCCGTCTGTATTAGAACTCCCAAATTTTTTAAACCCCCACTCACTGGCGACGGTTCGGCCGTCGGCCATGATATTTTCCCTGTCGGCAATGACTTTTTAAAAAATATTTATCCGAAACAACTGCCTGTCACCAAGACGTCGCTAAATGTTATTAGCGACGGCAACGCCGTCGCCAGTACTACCGTCGGCAATGACAAATATTTTTTAAAAAAAATTCAAATTTTCCCTACTCATTTACAAATATATACATATAACCTGTTATAAACTAAAAAAACCATCAAATAACAATCAAATATCATACAATATTATCATAACAATCAAATAGTAATCCAAATCAAATATAAATATCAAAAATGGCTGTCTGTACAACTCGATCAAAAATTGTACATCATACATACATGAAACTCAAAATATATGTCATAAACTAACTACAACCCAAATCATGAGTAGGAGTGACAGTCTTATCACCGCCGGTCCTGTCGCCTGTCCCACTACAGGTCCCGTCGCTGGTCCCATCACTGATCCCATCGCCGGTCCCGTCGCCAGTCCTACCGCCGGTCCCGTCGTCAGTCCCGTCGTCGGTCCCACCGTCGGTCCCATCGACTGTGCCTCCACCTCCACCTCCACGAGACTCGTCAACAAGACCCTATAAAATTAAAATATTAATAGCAAAGTCGAAATAAGAACATATTTATATTATTTTAGTTTGTGTTCTTCAAGTTATAACAAATTAGGCAGACGGGACTCAAACTCGGGCTCCGTATATCAGAATCGAGTCCCGTTAGTTGTAACGCGTGCCTATTGCCTATGCGGTGCTATGTCTGTGTTTGCGTGTCGTTTCGATGACCGAGGCGAGTTCTGTCCTCATTTTTAACTATTGGTCTAAGTTTGCGTGAGTTAGGCAGACGGGCTAATAACTCGAGTTCCGTATATCATAATCGAGTCCCGTCAGTTGTTGTGGCACCCCCGAATCCGGGTCCTCTGACCCCAGTCTGGTCGTCATGATACAAAACAAACATCCATCTCTAAACAACATACGATAACTAAATACGGAATATAATAAACGTATGTCGTTCATTCAAAAGGTGTTACTAGTCCCAAGATTCGATAACCTTAAATACAAACATACAAACATTACTTAGAATAGTTATTAGGGTTCATATTACATAACAGCAATTTAATTAAACATAAAGATAAAGTCTGCTCCTTGCAAACTAATCCTACATCTTCCCTTTACCCTTGTCATTCCCTAAAGTCTCGGGCTTAACTGCAATATAAGTCATGATATAGCAAGAATGAGCAACACGTTTGCTCAGCAAGTTGAAATACCACAATAAAGGATATATCATGATGAATAGAAAATATCTGACAATGAATTCAACAATATGAATATCGAAAGCAAGAATAATGATTGCTTTTAGAATAACTGATAGTCAAGTAGACTTTTGACATATAAAACTCCAACGGAATCAATAGCTGATTGACCCTTTGGTCACTGGCTATAGAATAAGTACTTGAGGGGATCAGCCTCGCGTACGATATGTATATGCATAACATTCAACTCTGCTGTTTATATCTTTATACTAGATACTTGGGGTACTCCCCTATATATAAGGGGTGTTCTTTTCAGTCTAAGAATCCATACTATCAATTGGTTTGGATAGCTTTTATAAAATTTCATATACTTGTCTGGCCGAACAAAGGTTCAGACTCTATCTAACACAGCTCAAGAATTATTGAACTTTACAAAATGTACAAGTCCAAGACTGTACGAACTCAAATGCACTAAGTGCGAATATGAATAATATCGATGTGGAATAATTGTAAAGTAATTAAACCACCTAATAGCATGCTTGGAAATAAAGTTCAAGCTTTAAGTAATTAATTGTCAATACGATAATAACCTGCTCAATACAATATGAGAAGGATAGGAACTTGCACAAATAAGAATTAAAGAACTTGCACAACCAAATAGTGAAGTTCGGAGACTTGCCTGATTGCTCAGCTACGATTAAATTCTAGCTTTAATTTACTTGCGTCGAAACGACCTAACATTAATAAGTCGGTATTCCAATTAGCATGTGTAAACTAATACGAGTCTACACTTACAAGAATTTGCTTATCATATAATCTATCCATAATTCACATAAGTCAATCTAATCATGTCATAGATTTAATAACTTTATATTATCTAGTTTCTATGCATCAATATAGACTTGAACACATAATACTTCAAGTTACTTATATTTAATCAACATACATGCTTTATGATTATAATTTCAAGTTTGAAAACCTAGCATGCTCAACCTAATCCTAATTTAAAGTCATATGCTCTCATGTCGGTAATTTGTATACTTTACACAATACAAGTTCATGCTTCATGTTATCACATAACAAGGTTAAACATAACATGCATGCTCATGCGTATACTATACATGTATACATTAATCCACCTATTTCATGCCTTAGAAATTCTTTTTCTATGAATACGTGCATATGTGAAATCCATGCTTTAACTCAACGAGGTCCATATTAATATGCTTATAGGCATAACGAACTCTAATGTACACGCTTGTATGATCAATACGTAATCCAAATGGTGATCGATGATATAATCTTTCACGTTCTATACTTTTCGTTGAAAAATCACACTAAGTCAATAAGGTATCATAGTACATACAAGGCATCTAGATATATATTTCATATGAATTAGAAACACATATCAACGCCATATAAACCTATTTAAATGGTCAGAATTTAAGAGACTCAAGTCTTGGTCAAGTTTGTTTTCAAAGTTCTTAAGTTTCTCCTTTGAAAACCTTTAAATCCATCAATCTCATATGCTAATGTGTTTAACATTTTAAACATGCATTTCAAGTTAATATAACCCAACTATCAAGCTCATAATATCAGAATACATATACTCGATAGGTTCATAACAGGTTTACTTCAGAAATTTCAAAGTTCATATTTGAAATTATAAGTTTTCTTTTAAATCATATACTTTTCTTCCCTAATATATGTGCTAACATGGTCATAAGCCTCATGCTACGCCAAACTACTCATATATGCACATGAATTCAGTTCACATACTTGCTCCAACAAAACATTACATGATAGTCTGAACAGAAATTAAAAAGAAGTCAAAAATCCTGCAGCAGTCCCTGCGCAGCTGGCCAGTTCTAAATTAGCGCAACTGCGCCGGTTGCAGTCCAAACGCAGACGCAGGCTGCTTCGGCAGTTTCTAGCCCAACTTACAAAATTTCATACCAAATTCGTTCCAGCCATCATGCAATACATTTCTAATTTGGTAGTAAACTAGCATAGCATCTAATAAGCATACTCTAATAAATTAAACCATGCTTAATTCAAAATCAAGAATTTAGCATTATTACAGAGAATGAAAGAACATGAAATGTAAATTTATACCTCTGCAATTGCCTAATCGAATTTGCTGTTAATGTGATTTACCACAATGCTGCTATAACAACTCTTAGTCTCCTACACAATATCAGTATACTCACCCTCTATCAAATTCCTAGCTAGCAGAACTCTCAGCAATGAAATGAAGAAGAAGGGAAACTATATATATAGGCAAATCATTATACATTCCATGCCTTTACTCACCAATTCCAACTAATGGGAGAAAGATGAATACATTGGTTAATGAAACGAGTTGGTAGAGTAGTTGAAGAACACTGTTATGCCCACTCCCCCTCTTGATCATTATCTAGGAATGCTGAGTTTGGTGCAAATAGGAATAGACTAGCCTTCATGAGTTATACACGTGAGAGGAATTTGGGCCATTTATTTAGGGACAAACAAATAACTCAGCAATTGGTAATGTAGTATAACACTTAGGCTATATACACATAATATACTTGGTTTATATATCCAATTGGTGTCACAATGTAGTTTCAATAAACTATTAATATTACCATGTAGTAAGTAGGGTACATATAAATACCTCAACATATAATCCATGTACATTATATTAACACCGAATATAAAGCAATTTGGTATTATTATTATAATAACTGTTACTATAATCATTATACTAACTTATTGAAATCATTTATCAATTAATAATATTATATATATTAATATAGGGTATTCATCAAATTTTATCCACACACATCATGTCACATAAACAATATTATTATGTAACTCTATTAATGTAATTAATCTTACTATATAGTCTATAATATATATTCATGTGTCACCTTGTACTATATATAATATATAGTTAACTACCATATCTTAAAGGTTTAATATCGCCTGCTTGTATGAAATAATTAATTAAGTAAATATAATATTATTATATTTATTAATCTCTCATTCATTAATTATTATTTATTCATAATAATTGTTAAATCAACACATTATCAATTATTTACTCATAATTGCAATTAATCAATATGTTCAACTCTTGCCACTATATTCAAATAAATTGAATATTTAATTATTAATAATCCTATCAATTTTCTGATATTAAAGTCTCAGGGCTAGTCCACTAATTTAAATAAACCATTAGTGACTTCCTTAATCATTTCACAAATTCACATAACCACATAAGGTTTAAATAAGTTCACAAAACTAACTCATTAAAATTAAATCGCATATTTAATAAATAAGGAGTTTAAAATTCATGGTCGTTACAGTTGTAATGCGTGCCTATTGCCTATGCGGTGCTACGTCTGTGTTTGTGTGTCGTTTCGACAACCGAGGCGGGTTCTATCCTCTTTTTTAACCTTTTTCTAAGTTTGTGTGAGTTAGGCAGACATGCTGATAACTTGGGCTCCGTATATTGGAATCGAGTCTCGTTAGTTGTAACGCGTGCCTATTGCCTATGTGGTGCTATTGTCTATGTTTGCATGTCGTTTCGATGACCGAGGCGGGTTCTGGCCTCTTTTTAGACTATTGGTCTAAGTTTGCGTGAGTTAGGCAGACGAGACTCGGACTCGGGATCCGTATATCAGAATCGAGTCCCGTCAGTTGTAATGCATGCCTATTGCCTATGCGGTGCTATTGTCTGTGTTTACACGTCGTTTCGACGACCGAGGCGGGTTTTGGGCTCTTTTTTGACTTTTTTCTAAGTTTTTGTGAGTTAGGCAGACGGGACTCGAACTCGGGCTCTGTATATCAAAATCGAGTCCCGTCAGTTGTAACACTTGCCTATTGCCTATGTGGTGCTATTGCATATGTTTGCGTGTCATTTTGACGACCGAGGCTGGTTCTGGCCTCTTTTTGACTATTGGTCTAATTTGCGTGAGTTAGGCAGATTGGACTCGAACTTGGGCTCCGTATATCAAAATCAAGTCCCGTCAATTGTAACGCGTGCCTATTACCTATGCAGTGCTATTGTCTGTGTTTGCGTGTCATTTCTATAATCGAGGCGGGTTTTGGCCTCTTTTTCGACTTTTTTTCTATGTTTTCGATAATTTTTCTAAGTTTTCGTAAGTGTCGTGCCTAATATTCTAAATTGTCGTAAGTTATATATGTGTTAAGTATTTCTTTGACAGTTTATATAAGCAATATAATTACAAATAAAGAAATACATCAATAATTAGTTTTACCTATCGAATATGTGGGGAAAAGATGTTGGCCAAGACAACCGCACATACATGGATGGCCTCCTTCCGGACTACACCCATGAGGTCATCAGCGGCAGCTGTAGGATCTATAGAGTCGTGGACAACCTCCTGAGCAAGCTGGTAGATCCGCTCGCATGACAGTGCGCCTGACTGCAAGATACTTCTCGTTAGTTGTAACGCTTGCCTATTGCCTATGCGGTGCTATTGTATGTATTTGCGTGTCGTTTCGACGACCGAGGCGAGTTCTGGCCTCTTTTTCAACTATTGGTCTAAGTTTGCGTGAGTTAGGCAGACGGGCTGATAACTCGGGATCCGTATATTAGAATCGAGTCCCGTCAGTTGTAATACGTGCCTATTGCCTATGCGATGCTATGCCTGTGTTTGTGTGTCGTTTCGACGATCGAGGCAGGTTCTAGCCTCTTTTTTGACTATTGGTCTAAGTTTGCGTGAATTAGGCAAACAGGATGATAACTCGGGCTCCATATATCGAAATCGAGTCCCGTCAGCTGTAACGTGTGCCTATTGCCTATGCGCTGCTATTGTCTATGTTTACGTGTTATTTCGACCACTGAGTCGAGTTCTGGCCTCTTTTTTAACTATTGGTCTAAGTTTGTGTGAGTTAGGCAGACGGGACTCGAACTCGGGCTCCGTATATCAGAATATAGTCCCATCAGTTGTAATGTGTTCCTATTACCTATGCAGTGCTATTGTCTGCTTTTGCGTGTCGTTTTGACCACCGAGGCAGGTTCTGGCCTCTTTTTTGACTATTGGTCTAAGTTTGCGTGAGTTAGGCAAACGGGCTGATAACTCGGTCTCCGTATATCAGAATTGAGTCCCGTCAGTTGTAACATGTGCCTATTGCCTATGCGGTGCTACGTCTGTGTTTGCATGTCGTTTCAATGACTAAGGAGGGTTCTGGCCTCTTTTTTGACTATTGGTCTAAGTTTACGTGAGTTAGGCAGACAGGCTGATAACTCGGGCTCCGTATATCAAAATCGAGTCCTGTCAATTGTAACGCGTGCCTATTGCCTATGCGGTGCTATTGTCTGTGTTTGCGTGTCATTTTGATGATCGAGGCAGGTTCTGGCCTCTTTTTCAACTATTGGTCTAAGTTTACTTGAGTTAGGTAGACGGGACTCGAACTAGGGCTCTGTATATCAGAATCGAGTACCGTCAGTTGTGATACATGCCTATTGCCTATGCGGTGCTATTGTCTGTGTTTGCGTGTCATTTTAACGACCGAGGCGGGTTCTATCCTCTTTTTTAACTATTGGTCTAAGTTTGCTTGAGTTAGGCAGACGGGCTGATAACTCGAACTCCGTATATTAGAATTGAGTCCCGTCAGTTGTAATGCGTGCCTATTGCCTATGCGGTGCTATGTCTGTGTTTGTGTGTCATTTCGACTGCCAAGGCGGGTTCTGGCCTCTTTTTTGACCTTTTTCTAAGTTTGCGTGAGTTAGGCCGACAAGCTGATAACTCGGGCTCCGTATATCAGAATCGGGTTACGTCTGTTGTAACGCATGCCTATTGTGTATGCGGTGCTATTGTCTGTGTTTGCGTGTCGTTTCGACGACCAAGGCGGGTTCTGGTCTCTTTTTTGACTATTGGTCTAAGTTTGCGTGAGTTAGGCAGATGGGACTCGGACTAGAACTCGGGATCTGTATATCGGGATTGAGTCCCGTCAGTTATAACGCGTGCCTATTGCCTATGCGGTGCTATTGTCTGTGTTTGCGTGTCGTTTCGACGACCTAGGTAGGTTCTGGGCTCTTTTTTAACTTTTTTCTAAGTTTTCGTGAGTTAGGCAGACGGGACTCGAACTCGAGCTCTGTATATCGAAATCGAGTCCCGTCAGTTGTAACTCGTGCCTATTGCCTATGCGGTGCTATTGTCTATGTTTGCGTGTCATTTCAAAGACCGTGGTGGGTTCTGGCCTCTTTTTCAACTATTGGTCTAAGTTTACGTGAGTTAGGTAGACGGGACTCGAACTCGGGCTCCGTATATCAAAATTGAGTCCCGTCAGTTGTAACGCGTGCCTATTGCCTATGCGGTGCTATTGTGTGTGTTTACTTATCGTTTTGATGACTGAGGCAGGTTCTGGCCTCTTTTTGACTATTGGTCTAATTTGCGTGAGTTAGGCAGACGGGCTGATAACTCGGGCTCTGTCTATCAGAATCGAGTCCCGTCAATTATAACGAGTGCCTATTGCCTATGCGGTGCTACGTTTGTGTTTGCGTGTCATTTCGATGACCGAGGCGGGTTCTGGCCTTTTTTTTACTATTAGTCTAAGTTTGCGTGAGTTAGGCAGACAGGCTGATAACTCGGGCTCCATTTATCGAAATTGAGTCCCGTCAGTTGTAACGTGTGCCTATTGCCTATGCAGTGCTATTGTCTGTGTTTGCGTGTCCTTTCAATGACCGAAGCGGGTTCTAGCCTTTTTTTCACTATTACTCTAAGTTTGCGTGAGTTAGGCAGACAGGACTCGAACTCGAGCTCCGTATATCAGAATCGAGTCCCGTTAATTATAACACGTGCCTATTGCCTATACGGTGCTATTGTCTATGTTTTCATGTCGTTTCGATGACCGAGGCGGGTTCTAGCCTTTTTTTTTACTATTGGTCTAAGTTTGCGTGAGTTAGCCAGACGGGCTGATAACTCGGGCTCCGTATATCAGAATCGAGTCCCGTCAGTTGTAACACGTGCCTATTGCCTATGTGATGCTATGTCTCTATTTGCATGTCGTTTTGATGACCGAGGTAGGTTTTAGACTCTTTTTTGACTATTAGTCTAAGTTTGCGTGAGTTAGGCAGACAGGCTGATAACTCGGGCTTTGTATATCAGAATCGAGTGCCGTCAGTTGTAACGCGTGCCTATTGCATATGCGGTGCTATTGTCTGTGTTTGCGTGTCATTTCGACTACCGAGGTGGGTTCTGGCCTCTTTGTTAACTATTAGTCTAAATTTGCATGAGTTAGGCAGACGGGACTCGAACTCGGACTTCGTTTATCGAAATCGAGGCCCGTCAGTTATAACGCGTGCCTATTGCCTATGCGGTGTTATTTTCTGTATTTGCGTGTCGTTTCGATGACCGTGGTGGATTCTGGCCTCTTTTTTGACTATTGGTCTAAGTTTGTGTGAGTTAGGCAGACGGGACTCGAACTCGGGCTCTGTATAGCGGAATCGAATCCCGTCAGTTGTAACGCGTGCCTATTGCCTATGCGGTGCTATTGTCTATTTTTGCATGTCATTTCGATGATCGAGGCGGGTTCTGCCTCTTTTTCGACTTTTTTCTATATTTTCGATAATTTTTCTAAGTTTTCGTAAATGTCGTGCCTAATATTCTAAATTATCATAAGTTATTTATGTGTTGACTATTTCTTTGACAGTTTATATCAGCAATATAATTACAAATAAGGAAATACATCAATAATTATTTTTACCTGTTGAATATGTGGAGGAAAGATGTTGGCCAAGACAACCGCACATCATGGATGGTCTCCTCCCGGACTACACACATGAGGTCGTCAGCGGCAGCTGTAGGATCTATGGAGCCGTGGACAACCTCCTGAGCAAGCTGGTAGATCCGCTCACGTGACGGTGCGCCTGACTGCACGACACTGCTCTCCATGCACCCCTCGATGATCCGCCTGAAGAAGTCGTCAGATAATAAAGGGCCGGCGCCTGATCCACTCGCACCATAACCTCCGGTGGGTGGGCGACGTCGGGATCTCCCAGCAGGGACTAAGGTGTAGGCAGGGACCCAGGGATGGCCCACAACTCTACCCTTCTTCGGCTCCCTTGTAGCCTGTAGCCAATCCTCCATCTCCTCAGCCGCATGCATAAAATCATCTACAGGAGTGTCACCTCTCTAGCTGCTCTGGACTACAGCAAGTCCTCGAACCGTGTCTGAAAAAATACATAAATAGATGAAAAGAAAAGTATAAAACAAAAAAATACAAAAGAATTTCAAGATTTTAAATACATACTAAATAAAAGAATTATATTACTTACAGCAATGCGCTCTGTCTCAGGTGAGATATAACCACCGTCACCTTTCTTCTGGTGAGCGTGCCACCAAAACTCAAGGCGGGAAGGTGGGTGCTTTAGACTCACCTCGAGTCTCTCTCTGTAAAGGTCGTACGACTGAGACCCAGTGCAGTGTGGGAGACGACTTTGCTATCGGGCAGCTGTACGCTATGCCGACATCTTCCTGAACGCCTCGCCCTCCCAAATGCCGCACATCTGCTCCCACACCGCAGCACCAATAAAATCTGGCCGGACATCTCTAAGTGTCTGTCCATCAGCCATCTTGGTCTGGGCCTTCTTCTTCCAGTCGTAGGCCTACTTGTGCCAGTTCATCTCGAGATACCTCTGGAGCACTGTCATGCCATGGGCTTCCTGCCCGTCCTCGAACCGTTAATATCTCTGCACATTACACATTAATAAGCTTAGTAGACATGTGTTAAATCAAAACGGTAAAAAAATATTCAAATGGAATATAAAACTAACATATATATATGAATGAATGACATCTTACCCTAAACTCAGCAATAATGAGCCCACGTGAGCGGTCATCCACATCCGCCCACCTCATCCACGGGCTTGAGAATCGATTGCGGACGATCCCAAGTAATGTGTTCCTTGGCGTCGCGTCAAGGATACTAAAATTGACACAGATACATTTGCAAATTACAAAGAATATATAATAACTAAATAATCATTACAAAAACAATGTCAAATACATAATTACTTATTACCCCCAACACGACAAATAAGCGGTGCTTGGGGGGGATTCCCTAGTAATTCATGTGCTAGTCCCCGCGGAGGCCTACGTCGATCGCCTATGTAGTGAAATACAACAATATTTATATGAACGAATATAATGTCAATACTATATAAAATTAAAAACAATAAGATGTATAACAACAAAATATGTAATTATACCTAATGATCCGGCCTGATCATCACCACCACTACCTCCACGGGCCCCACGACCTGAACTACCAGCACGCCCACCACGATCGCCGTGTGGTGTACACGCCATATCTGTATATATACTATCAAATCATCAACAAAATATTATTAAACATTCGTAATCACAATATTTTTAACAGTAACAAAGAGGATAACATGCGGATACAACTAAAAGGATACAACATAAATAGTAACCTAAAAGGACATAAACTATTACATTTGAATACAATATAAGTTTTAGATAATGATTGCACTACTACAAACTATTATATTTGAATACAACTAAACGAACATAAAGAGTACATACTCCTAATCATTATATCATCAAAGCCATCAATATCAGAATCGTCATCTTTGAGCAGTATATCTTCAATATCGTTGTCATCACCATCTTCGTCATCCTCAACAATTTCTTCAATTATATCTACCTCCTCAACAACATCGTCTTCACTTTCGACAGCGACAACATCATCCTCTTCTTCACTAGGCTCACTAATAATTGTCACATCAGCAGGTGTGACACTAGTAGACTCGACTTGTAAAGGTTCATCGTTTTGACGAGGAGCTGTGCCTTGAAAACCACGGGCTTTGGTGGTTATAACCGCATGTCATGGGCTTGCAGGAGTCTTAACACTCCGCGCGTAGTACACCTGTGTTGCTTGACTTGCTAAAATAAAAGGCTCATCCATACCAGTCATCAATCTTAGTTTTGGCTTAACATTAATAGTCACCAGTCCTAATTTTTTATTAACTTTAACTCCAGTCTCAACATCAAACCACTGACAATTGAAGCAAACTAACTCTTTCTGACCCCAATATTTGAGAACGACAACTTCTAGCAATCATCCATACCAGTCTTCCCAAATATTATCATAGCAGCTACCTTTAACCACAACACCAGAATCAGCAGAAGCGACTTCCCCAATATCGCAACACTTAAATCTGTAACCGTTGACAATGCAACATGTATAAGTATCTACAAATCTTTTAGGGCTGTCGGCTATAAGCTTTAGCCGATTGTCAGCTAACTCATCTGTGAGGACCTAATGTACATTAACACAACATATTCTAAAGTTAATTACGTCATACAAAAAATCTATGATGGTAGATTCATTGAACTTGTAAAGGTTAGACTTACATGATCTTTAAACCATTGCATAAATTATCCATTTCTCAAATTTTGCAAATCCCCGTCTGATATACTCGAATTTGCTTCACGTACTTCAGCATCATATTGACTGCAGCATAGTTATATACTTAATGTGTTTGTAAAGGAACTTGACACAGTTACACCAGACATATATAGTTACGACTACTTACATAATGTATGGCGCTACTTCATTCATGTTGACAAGTACATAAAATGTGGCAGCTGCATACTCACTATCAGTCAAGAATCGCCTTTTTTACTGTTGAATGGGCTTACAGGATGACTAAAGGCCTTTAATTCTCTATTTTCCTCGTGCGCAACAGCCTCATTTCGACGTAAGCGATTGTGCTTCATCTAAACATTTGGCTCAAAGTACAATGAGCAGAAATTAACAAGTTCCTCCATAACATAACTTTCAGCAATTGACCCCTTTACACGGGCTCTATTCTTCACCTTTTGCTTTAGACGTCGCATATACCTATGTGATATATAGATTAGCAAATAAGAATGAATATTTTACCGTATTAAAAATATTAATGTCATTACCTCTCGAATGGATACATCCATCTATATTGCATGGGACCGCCAAACTTAGCTTCGTATGGCAAGTGAATACGCAAATGCTCCATTGAATCAAAAAACGATGGATGGAAGATCATTTCTAACTTGCACATTATTTCCACCATCTGCATCTCCATTATATCTATGTCTTTGAGCTGGAGCTCCGTCAAGCATAGATCTCTGAAGAAATTAGAAAGCTCTGTCAGTGCTTCAACCACATGTTTCTGTAACAAGTCGATAAATGCCACAGGGATCAACTTCTGCATGAATACGTGACAATCATGACTTTTGAGACTCCAAAACTTCAGCTCTTCGACTTTACAACATCTTGCTATATTCGAAGAATATCCATCTGGGAGCTTCAGTCCACTGATCCAATTACATATCAATATCAACTGTTCCTTGGTCAAAGTATATTCAGCTTTAGGCATTACCGTCTTACTACCCTCCTGATACAGCCATAGATCTTCCCTAATGTTCATTTCTACCAAATCAAGCCTCGACTTGTTGTTGTCCTTTGTTCTACCACTGGCATCTAGGACTGTATAAAAAATGTTATCAAATACGTTCTTTTCAGTATGCATTGGATCTAAACAATGACGGATGCAGAGTGTAGCCCAATAAGGCAGGTCAAAGAACATGGATCTGTGTGTCCAATTGTGAACCTTGTCGTAACCATAAGCTCGCTCTAATCTGTGATTCTTCCCTGGAGGTGGAAACTTCAAATGACTAATCCAACTCAACACTGATGACCCAAAAAGACGGCCAGGTACTTGACGTTTCTCTATTTTTCGATTGAATTGTCTACTCATCCATCTTTAACGATGTTCAATAGGTAAAAACTGTCTGGATGTTGCAAAGAAACTCATTTTCCCCCCATGTATGAGCCGTATAGCTTTAACTGACCCCATGCACACGGGACATGACAAGCCCCCATGAGTCGACCATCCACTGATCATTCCTAACGCCGGGAAGTCATTTATTGTCCATAGTAAAGCTGCCCTCATGTCAAGTTCTGCTTAAGAGATACATCATAAGTTTGAATCCCTTTTTCCCATAACATCTTTAACTCATCAACTAACGGCCTGAGGGATACATTGATGTCTTTACTTGGACTATTATCACCCGGAATCAGTAAAGGCATGAATATGTAGGGATCTTTCATGCACATCAAAGGAGGGAGGTTATACACAACAATAATCACCGGCCAAGTTGAGTAGGGCTTTGTGTAAGGCTTGTTAAACGGAATAAACCCATCCGTAGCAAGTCCAAGCCTAACATTACGAACCTCTTCAGCAAACGAGGGGTGCTTTTTATCAAAATTTTTCCACTCAAGCCCATCTGTCGGGTGAGTCAGTTAACCTTCAACTATGTCCCGTGTAGAGTGCCACCTTATATCCTCGGCGGTATGTGTTGACATGAACAACCGCTTAAGCCTCGGCGCAATGGGAAAGTAACGTAAGATCTTTCTCGGCACGTCTTTTCCCTTTTTCTTGCACTGTTCACAATATATACTTGTACCGTAAATATCACATGACCTCTTATCTTTATTGACATCACCGTAATACAACATACAGTCATTCTCACAAGCATCAATCTTCTCATACCCTAGATTGAGCCTTTTGACCATTTTCTTCACATCATAGTACGACTCCGGTAACTTATTGGCTGCAGGTAAGCACTCCTTCACAATGTTTAGCAGTTCATTAAAACCTCTCTCGCTACAGTCATGCTCGTTCTTGAAGTGTAAAAACTTAGTCACCGTAGATAAGACGGTGTACTTTTCGTGCCTGTCATACAATGGCGTCGCTGATTCCTGCAATAACTCATAGAAACCCTTAGCCCCGTCATTCTGCTTTTGCTCAGTGCTACCGTCATCCCTATCTGTATTCCACTAGAAGTATGAACCAGCAGCTTCGACTATCATGTTAGTACAGTCAAAGGTTTCGTCACCTTTGGATTCTGGTTCTGATTCATGTTCATCCAACCAGGTTTCCCCATGATAGATCCATGTCATATAACCCTGCTTGAACCCATACGCAAATAAGTCGCACATGACATCACTCCTTTCCTTCCACACTTCATTCACACACCTCTTACAAGGACATCTGATCTCATCGCCGCTGACCTGCTCAAACGCAAAATTGAGAAACTGTTCAACCCCACTACGGTACTCAGAACTAAGCCCACTTTTATCAGTGGCTACCCTACGTTCCATCCAACTTTGATCAACAAACATGTTGGACAATGGGCTTCTATATATATGGAAAGTTAGACAAACACAATTAAGTCTCAATTAATTAGCTTAACCTATACATGAAACTAGCATGTTATCCAAGTTACTCACAACATGATATATCATATATAGTATATAAGCACTTGTATCATTATTTGATTACTAGCATGTTAACATAGTCTTTAGTATTTACTGCACAGTTAGTACTCCATTACTCCTAATCAGTCCTTACATAAGCATTTACTCAAACAGTAGGTGTGCAGTTCATTTAACTACAAGATAAACATGATTATAAGCATATCTCTTTCACTCTTCTTCCCTTCCCAACTAGATCTCTTTCACTCTCTCTATATGACTGTTATTGATTTTAAGAAAACTTAGCACTTTGATAAAGCTAGCTAGACTAGGGTGAAGGCCTGACTATATATGGTTCAGTTCCTTCTAGAATCAGTCTCCCCTAGCCTCTCTTAGCTTCTATCCGGCTCCAACATTTCCCCTATTCAATCACCCTACCTAGCTCAGCTTATCACTTCACTTCCATTTCACTTGGCTCCTATATTTCCAGTCTTATCCCAACCACCCTATGTACTCCATAGCCTTTAACCCATAACACTTGGAGAAAATTAAATAGACTTGCAAGCTTAATTAATATGGTCCAATCATTTAACTTGGACTCTCATTATAGTTCAAAATACATCAACATATATAGTGAATGGGCCCCACATTGATGTGAGATACCATTATAACAATATCAATTTCTAAAATTAAACTTGGACCAAATCAAATTAAAACAAATATCTTACTTTCACTATTTCATGGCCTTAGTACAATTATTAAATAAAGGAAATAGAAAAGGAAAATTATGAGCAAAGCTTTCACATGGAAAAACCATATACCATTTTACATACTCTAAATGGATAAAAAAACTAAACTAAACTAAACTAGTAATAAGAATTGAATGAAAACCATAATATGAATCAACATGTTGCTATAAAAACTGAAAAGTATTGCATTATATGAATATCATACCCACATCAAGTTCATCTATTCAACCCACTTATTAAACAACCCCCAATGTGAAATCAAAGTTAACACTGATAGAAATTTATGTTCATAATATAAACTAGGAGCAATAAATCAAACAGTGGCGATTAAGAGAAGAAACATTATCGTTACTCTCAATTTGACAGTTGAAGTTCCAATTTCCTGTTGTCAAAACTCTCCTGTGGCCGCTGGTGAAAAGAAAGAAGAATAGGGCAGTGACGAGGAAGAGGGAAAAGGAAGAGGAAGAATAGTAACAGACGCAAGGAAGAGGAGGAAAGGGGCAAACTGGGAAGTGGGGATCAGTGGTGAAATTAATTGAGAAAATCGAGTCTGAAACTGAGAGGGAAATGGCCGAATTGAGAGGGAACGAGAAAACTCAAACAAAAGGGGGAGAAAGGAGACGTTGCCGTCACGGACCAGGGTTTTAAAATACATTACTCATTCTCAATGGCGTGCCCCGTTACCCGTATCCCGTCGCCATTGACTCAATCTCGACGGCGTTCCCGTCGACCTTAAAGTTTGCATCAGTCGCCAATTAGTTTTCCCTCCCGCGCCAAATTTTTGCACCAATTCCCCCTTGGGAAAGAGGTATTATCGACGGCACACATTCAAGACAGCATTCCCGTCAGCAGTGATGTCATTATCGACGGTTCAGATGCTGTCGCAACAGACCCCGTCGCCAATGACCGAATTCCTTGTAGTGACCTCTACACTATATTCAAGTAATTGAATATTTAATTACTATTAATTCTTTTGATATTAAAACTTAGGGCTAGTCCACTAATTTAAAAAAACCATTAGTGACTCCCTTAAATAACATCCTAGCATTTATTCGTATAGGTTCAACTCACATAATCACATAAGATTTAAATATGCTCACAAAACTAACTCATTAAAATTTAAATCACATATTAAATTAATAATGGAGTTTAAAATTCACGGTCATTACACCCGACGTACGGGGATTACATTGGAGAAGTATCAGATGAAATACCTCCTATCAAACAGCCTTGGTATCAAGACATCAAGGAATATCTCCGAGATGGATCTACACCCGCTGGTGCAAGCAAATCCGAGCGAAAGAGGATTACGAAGATGGCTATGAAGTTCTATCTGAGCGGAGACGTACTCTAAAAAATGAATGCTGGAATAGGCCTGTTACGATGCCTCGACAAAGAGCAACCCTAGAGATTAAGGGATGAAGTCCACAGTGGAGTCTGCGGTCCACACATGAGCGGTCATTTGCTGGCCAAGAATATATTAAGAACAGGGCATTATTGGATCTCTCTCAAAGCTGACTATGATGATCACGTCAGGAGATGCTATCAATGCCAAGTACATGGAAATGCCATCCACGCTCCTCCAAATGAGCTGCACAATATGAGTTTGCCATGGCCTTTCTCTATGTGGGGGATGGGTGTGATAGGTCCAGTAGAACCCAAAGCTAGTAATGTTCATCGATTCATCTTCACCATGATCGGTTACTTCACTAAGTGGGTTGAAGCTGCCTCTTTTCCCAAAATCACCTAGGAGGTAATCACCAGTTTCATCAGAAACAATGTTGTCTGTTGATATGGACAACCGGAGGTGATCGTCTCAGACAACGCTAAGAACCTCAACAATCAGATGATGGGAGATTTATGCAGCAAGTTTCACATTAAGCATTTCAATTCCGTCATCTATCGGCCCAAGATGAATGGTGCTGTCGAAGCGTCCAATAAGAACATCAAGAAAATCATGCAAAAAATGTTCGCTAATCACAAAGAATGGCCTGACCTGTTACCTCTGACTCTATTGGCATACAGGACGTTAATGCATACCTCTATTGGGGCTACCCCCTACTCATTAGTCTATGACATGGAAGCAGTCCTTCCCATAAAAGTAGAGATAGAGTCCTTGCGAGTGTTAATAGACACTCAAATGGAAGAAGATCAGCGGTTGCAAGAGCGGTACCATCAGCTGTCCCTGATAGATGAAAAGAGGGTTGCAGCCATTTTGCACGGGCAGATATATCAACAAAGGATTTCTCGATCATATAACAAAAAAGTCTGAATCCGACAATTCAAAGAAAATGACTTGGTGCTAAAGAAAGTTTTGGCCAATCAAGATGAAGCCAAAGGAAAGTTCGCCCCGAATTGGGAAGGCCCTTTCATTATCAAGGAGGTGTTGACAGGAGGAGCTATCAGATTGCAAGAAATGGACTGGAGTGAATTTCCCCAACTCATTAACTCAGACACCGTGAAAAGGTATTATATCTGAGACACATGCCAGCCATCATCCTGGTTTTGTGAGTCAATCAAATAAGTTTCAATTTTCACTAGAAGAACGAACTACGAATGATCTGATCTCCCTCAGCCCGAGAGTACATAGGCAGCCACTTACGGTGCGATCAAACCAAACAATAACTTCAAAAAACTCATCAAACCAAACTCAAAACCCAAGATAAATACTTCTCAAACCTCTCTCACACAAGAACAAATTACGAATAATCTGATCTCCCTACACCCGAGAGTACGTAGGCAGCCATTCATGGTCCGATTTGACCTTCAAAGAAAAAAAATCAATAAAAACTAGTCCCAAGACACTGAAACCATATAAAACCTAAATTCTATCAAGCCTCCTTGGTCATCAGGCCCATTTAAGATACTCTCCGACATCTCACTGTCAATCCATCAAGGAGAAGCTCATGATACATCAACAACAGCAGTCATGAAAGAAGTGGTAATCACTCAGCAGTGACAATACATATCCAACAAGAAAGTGAATCAAAATATATTTCTCTGATATATAGTACTGTTTTATATATGCATAGTGTCCTGTACATGACAAAAATAGTTGATCTAGTATGTACAGGAAAAATAAAGCTAGTCTACGGACCCATGGACAAGCGGGATAGCAGTGCCAACATGGAATCTCTCTCTAAAGATGGAGGAGCTGCTGCAAGGGCAATACCCTCAGCCTCCATACGGGCCAAAACATCCACAGCCATCTGCATAGTGGCACTGTGATCATCAATATAAGCACTTATATCGGCAACTAAGCCATGTGTATATGATCGAAGAATAGTACTGTCAGCAACATGGAGATCCCGGGAAGCTATGGCCTCATCCCTCTCTATAAAAGCAGCATCCCTGGCAATCAAAGTCTCCTCAATCTCGACAAAAGCAGCGTCTCGAGAAGATCATGCCTCATCTATCTCAACCAATGCTGCGTCTTGAGTTGCTCGAGCCTCATCTCTATCAGCAAAAGCTATATCTCTGCCAGACAGGGCAGTCAACATCAACGCCCTAGCCTGATCCCTCTCGAAAGTCATCCGAGCTAGTGAATAAGCAATAGCCGGATCTGTCCCGACAGGAATGGTCGGCGGGTCACTAACTAGCGCTGCTGTCAAACTAATAAACAAATCGTCCTCCATAGGAGAATCAAGATCCTCCATAGGCTCCTCCTCATCTGAATCTACAATCAGAGCTAACTGGATGACTGCATCTGCTACTATATCAGCCTCTAACCATGCCGCGTACTCTGCAGAGTGATCCGGATGGCTAGTCGAGAAATCAGCCCTCTCCCTATGAGTCCTGCACTCATAAATCCTGATTAGGTCAGCTGACGATAACGATGAAGCTGATATCCGTTGATCAATAGCCCCCTCAAACTGGTGTAGGCTTTGAAACTGATCAAACTGACCCATAACTGCCAACGTATGGTAGGTGGTCACCCTCTTAATCCCGCCAGGGGTAAATAGTCCATGCCGGATGCATGAGTAATGAAGCTGTAAGGGGAGACAAGCCTTGGGCATGGCGAAATCGAAAAGGGATGCTCGATATTTGACAAAAAAGCTGACCATGTAACTGCATTTGAACACTTTACTGGCTGAAAGGAGTATGACAAAGCTATCTCGTGGGTGAAGCAGTACCCCTGATGTCTGAAGAAGCCAATCGGGCGTAAATGGGTTATGAGCCATACGTACAATAGGACGGCGCTACCTCTAAAAAACCCCTCTGGATGGGTGCTGCAATAGGTAGCCGACCTCAATGTCTCGGCAGAATGGTGCTCCCCTGTCTGAGGGCGCGGACCATGACCATCAAACCAATATCTAAATGGTCCAAGTATAGTGGCATGTATACGTAAGCCGTGACGTACATCAGCAAGACGTCTATCCGGGCCGAATACCACTCCTCTGCCGAGATAATAAAATCACCAGCGTGTCAATCGTAGCTATCCAGTCTACCGAAACGATCGATCAAAAAGTTAATAGAGATCACATATCCAGAAATGATCTCATCCGTGACTACTCTCTTTTACGTATACCCGACATCCGCATGAACGGTCTCCTCATGTCACTAATAGTAGTGCGAGCACAAGGCAAGTCCAAAGCCAAACCTGTAAGTCGCTCATACTCCTCCAAAGTCGGAGTCAGCTCAAGCCGCCCGAAGCATAAAACCTGCCGCTCAGGTATTCAACAGGATAGAATGTCGTCAATGAATCCATATGGAACCTCAAAGTCCACAAGGGCTAATAAATGCCCCAACATCCGATCCACTATCCCTCTAGCTGAGAGGGGCAGACTATGGTACCACGACCTCAATGACGATGCCACCAAGGATGGTGGTAAATGCTCGATGCGACTAAGCGTCGATGATAACATCTGTATCACCGTATCACAAGACCATCTCTGAACTCATCTGTCTAAGTATATATCTATGATATAATACATGCATATTGACAATGATAAACATGATACAATAGATAGGAAATATCATGCATATCTAGAATAAACTATCTACTGCAAGCATCATCCCTGTCTAATAATGTAATCCAAAATAAAAAGTACTGGGAAATGAGGCACAGCCGCACAATGGCCAAACAGTGGCCTATCAAAAGATATAGCTAGAAAAGCTATCCAAAAAGATCCAAAATATCTGGCTCCAAGATATTGACCTGCTCCATATCCTCCTGAGTCACGTAGTCTCGGCCAGTGGGAATGTCCGGTCGATATAAGGGAGGATCTGCATCAGCAAAGCTGCTGGAAAATGGACCTGATGAGGGGCCCGCTCTGGAGCCGGAAGGATCAAAAGAAGATGCCTCTGATGGATCTCAGCCAAGGTGCCTGATAAATAAATGAGCTCTCTCCAACTGCTGGGTTAGTCCTGTAATCTGGTCTAATTGAGTAGGCTCCCTAAGGTAAGCTATCTAGTCTATTATCATCACAGACCCAGGAACCATATCTGCCATGAATTAAGTAGCACAATTTTAAGCCCCAATAGTGTGAAGACTCCAACAACTATGAAACGCTTCCTGGCTGTACGGACCCTCTGACAGGGTGAAGCCATCTACGCCCTCCATAGGGATGTCTATGAGCTGCTGAACTAGTGGCCAATGGTGCCAAGCAGAAGGAACAAAGGGAATGCGAATTTTCTATGTGATGCTCTTAATAGCACGCTCTCCTAATTAGAGCTCCCAACCGCCCTCTTTCAAAAATGGGACTCTGCGGGTGGACAATGAAAACTCCCGACCAGTGGGGAAGCCTCCCTCAAACCCAACTGTCAAAAAGTCTTAGGTATATGGGACCCACGTGATCGATCCAGCCATCAATAGCTCAAGCTGTAGGCTGGAGTGGATGAATCCCTCAGCTATTGGGACCTCCGTCAGTGTGGAGTGATGCCAACGCCGACCCCGAGGAATGGGTAAAACCCAAACCAAGCCTCTGTCACACCCTCCGAGCGCATGCGCATCCCTCAGAGGAAATAGGCAAAGGTGTAGGTGCCTCAATCAAAATTACTGAGATGCTCTACGTACCGAGTGGCACTGACCAGGGCAAAGGACACCGTGGAGGAGTTGTCCGCCAGGAAATAACCCCTGATGATCACCAGAAACAATCGCCGTAGGATACAATTTCTAACCCTCTAATCATCAGGTAGAGGCTCAGTCAAAGCCCGACTCTGGGCATCTATGCTCAAGGGAACAGATAGGATCGTCCAACCCTTGATCGCCATTGCAGGAACTCCCAGGAGGGACCAAACTGCAGTGGGTGTAATGTCGGCTAAAACAGGCACTGGCTCACCCTTAAACTCTATCTCGGTGATGAACCTCCAATCCATAGGCGTCATCATCACCTCACAATCCAGTAAGTGGAGAGACTGCGTCTGGTGGAACCAGCGCTTAGATAAAGCCCTCAAATAACCCCAGGGGCAACGGCTGGGAGGGATAGAAAAGAATTCCTGAAACCCCCAGGTATCCACAATGGCCCTGTAATCTGGATGCAGAGTGTGGTACAGAGAATGCACATTAAACCAGTTCCCCCTGGGCTGCGTAAAGTCAGGAACCTGCATCAAACAGCCAACCCATATCAAAAATCTGTTCCCCAAGAATGGAAAAAGAAAGAAAATCTAGAAGGAAAGCTTCACTCACCTCATTGGAATGAAGGAATCTCGATGGATGGCAACTCAAGTCTCCCAGCAGCTCCTGGAGTGGCACAACAATACTTGGGAGCTACGCACATAGAGCCTGGCCTAGGACAGGAGCAAGAAAAGAAGCATCCTCATCGTCCACATCGATTGGCGGATCAGGCCTGGCAAGACAAATCACCGACTCAGCTAATCTGCGAGGAGGCTGGGCTGGCCGTAGTTGAGGAACATTGGATACTCTCCTCCGTCTAACTCCCTGGATGACCTTGCTAGCACTGCCGGGTCTATCTAGCTCCATCACCTGGACAAAGTCTCCAAATCACCTCAGAAAGGGTGAGGTAAGCCTAAAACCTGTGGCTTATTAATTTAAACCAGTATTTTATGGATTTTTAATTCCTAAAGCATGCATGGGTCAACGAAAAATCCCCAGCAGAGTTAAAATTGCATGTTTATTAAATGCTCAGGCTTTTAAAAAAATTCGTCAGTCTTCTTTGTAAAATAGACTGTCCGCATGCACACAGGCATGTCTAGGTGGCCATTCAGTAGCACACCTACCCAAAAATAGAAATAGTTCATATTTATGAAAAAAAATCAAAAATAACCTTCACATGGTAGCCAAATTACCATGGATATCTTTTAGTTAAAAATCCAGGCTCACTAGGCCTCAAAAAGGATGAGTAAACTGATCAAAAAGGGCATCAAATGACTGTATAAGAATTTAAATTTTCTTACATCAAAACGTGCATTACATTAAAATATGCATACTTATAAAGTCAAAAAATTTATAGCAAGTCATATAAGCATACATTTTTGATACATTACGTTTAAAAGCACCCTACGTGGTTTACATACTTCTAATGATCAAAACTTGAAAAAAAATGATGCAAATATTACCTGAGATGTGCAGAACGCGTGGCCGCTGACGGAATTTGAAAAAAGCTGGCCGAACTCCGTAGATCTAAAATAGAAAATTAGATTTTTCCAGGAACTCAAAACTAAAAATGACTTATGAAAGCCCCTACTGCCCATTTTAATCTCGCAGGAAGGAGCAGGCCCACCTGTGGCTGCCTCCACTCTACCTGCAGCTCCTCAAGGTGGGCCCCACCCCCTTCGGCTCGGTCCAGTTCGAGTTAAAATAGAGTTTACAGGAGCTAAAAAGTTAAATCTGAGAAAAAACTACTACGCGATTGAGCGGATTGTCCTGAAATCCTGCGTACGAGCGACGAATTCCTAATAGAAGGAAAAACTTCATGAGAGCCATTGGTTATCAGCCTTAAGTGGTATACAGGGACCAATGTGGAAAACTATTGAAAAACTACACAAAACTGTCAAAAACTGCCACTGTCGAAGCATCGGGTACAGACCGGTGACATATCAGCTGTTGGAACAACCCCAACGAAGCATTCGGGTACAGACCAGTGACATCTCAGCCGTTGGCTCAACCCCAGTGAAGTATTTGAGTACAGACCAGTGACATCTCAGCCATTGGCTCAACCCTAGTGAAGCATCGGGTACAGACCGGTGACATCTCAGCCGTTGGCTCAACCCCCACAAAGCATTCGGGTACAGACCGGTGACATCTCAGTCGTTGGCCCAACCCCAGCGAAGCATTCGGGTACAGACCGGTGAAATCTCAGCCATTGGCTCAACTCCAACGAAGCATTCGGGTACAGATCGGTGACATCTCAGCCGTTGGCTCAACCCCAGTGAAGCATCAGGTACAGACCGATGGCATCTTAGCCATTGGCTCAACCCTAGCGAAGCATCAGGTACCAACCGATGAAATCTTAGCCGTTAGCTTAACCCCAGCGAAGCATTTGGGTAAAGACCGGTGACATCTCACCAGTTGGCTCAACCCCAGCAAAGCATTTGGGTATAGACCGGTGACATCTCAGCCACTAGCTCAACACCAGCGAAGCATCGGGTACAGACCGGTGACATCTCAGTGGTTGGCTCAGCCCCAGCGAAGCATTGGGTACAGACCGATGACATATTAGTCGTTGGCTCAACCCCAGCGAAGCATCGGGTACAGACCCGTGACATCTCAGCCGTTGGCTCAACCCTAGTGATGCATTCAGGTGCAGACCGGTGGCATCTCAGCCGTTGGCTGAACCCCAGCGAAGCATTCGGGTACAGATCGATGACATCTCAGTCGTTGGCTCAACCCCAGCGAAGCATTCGGGTACAGACTGGTGACATCTCACCCATTGGCTCAACCCCAACGAAGCATTCGGGTACAAACCGGTGATATCTCAGTCGTAGGCTCAACCCTAGCGAAGCATTCGGGTACAGACCGGTGATATCTCAGCTGTTGACTCAACCCCAGTGAAGCATCAGGTATAGACCGATGGCATCTCAGTCGTTAGCTCAACCCCCGCAAGGCATTCGGGTACAGAACGATGATATCTCAGCCGCTGGCTCAACCCCAGTGAAGCATTCGGGTATAGACCGGTGACATCTCAGTCGTTGGCTCAACTCCAGCAAAGCATTCAGGTACAAACTGGTGACATCTCCGTCGTTGGCTCAACCCCAGCGAAGCATCGGGTACAGACCGGTGACATCTCAGCCATTGGCTCAACCCCAGCGAAGCATCTGGTACAGACCGGTGACATCTAAGTCGTTGGCTCAACCCCAGCGAAGCATTCGGGTACAGACCGATGACATCTCAGCAGTTGGCTCAACCCCAACAAAGCATTCAGGTACAGACAGGTGACATCTCAGCCGTTGACTCAACCCCAGTGAAGCATCTAGTACAGATCGGTGACATCTTAGCCGTTGGGTCAGCCCCAGCGAAGCATCCGGTACAGACTGGTGACATCTCAGCCGTTGGCTCAACCCCGGCGAAGCATTCGGGTGCAGACCAGTGACATCTCAGCCATTGGCTCAACCCCTGTGAAGCATTCGGGTACAGACCGGTGACATCTTAGCAGTTGGCTAAACGCCAGAGAAGCATTCGGGTACAGACCAGTGACATCTCAGCCATTGGCTCAACCCTAGTGAAGCATCAACCGTTGGCTCAACCCCAGCGAAGCATTAGGAATGGTCCGGTGGTGGAAACATTAAATTAATCCATCCCCACAGAGGATAGATGATGGAATCTATTATACAAATCCTTAGAGGGAGCATCGAGAAGGATTGGTGATTTTACATTTTGTTGCAAACTACCGGTGTAAATTATCATCAGGATAGGGATCGAAAGCACCCACTGAGGTAACTCGGCAACAGAGATATATCCCCAGTAGAGGATCCTTCAGAAATGTACAACGGCATCAGCCGGAGAAAAATATGCCCTGCAGAGAGTATTGACAAATGTTGGAAGCAATTTGTCTCAAACTAAGGTAGCATAAAGAGATATCACGGATGACGTCATCCTCAGCAGAAAATGACGAGAACAGTCTGTGATAGCCTAACTCTGATAACCTACCAGTGGTATCCTACCAACACCAAAGGCTATCCAGGGTAACATTATCCCTAGCAAGAAATGGCGTAAACAAGCAATGATAGCCTATCACCAAGGGTTATTACAGATAACGTTATCCCCAGCAAAAAATGACGGAATCGAACAGTGATAACCCTACTCCCTCAAAGGTATCAATCATTCATAACACATCATGCTATGATTGCATTACCTTTGCATTTCTCATATTTCCAGTGTCTAGTAATCTTTATACTATTCATTTCATTGCCTTGCATAAACATGATAAAGCGGGGCATCTGTAGGCACTCGAAATTTCTCATTCCTGTTACTAACCATTTGATGAGTAGGATTTTATACCTACGAATCGGTATTCATTTTAGCCTGAGTTTTGGTGTTTTTAAGTATTTTGATCATCATTTCACTCAAATTTATGTTATTGTGTGCAGGAAGCAAAAGATTTAAAAAGGAGCACGAACAGGTCATTTTTAGTTTACAAGGACCCGAGATTGCAATCGCTTGCGATTGTGGAGAAAAAAGCAAATGAATTTGGAGCTTTAGTGGAGTAGGCTATCGGCATATATGCTAAGTGGGAACATGTATAGTAATATGATGGGCACGAGCAACTCATTTAATAGTTGAGGAGGTTTTATTGAATTAGCAGCCACTTCATGTTTTAGCAACATATATATATATATATATATATATATATATATATATGGTGAAGGCCAAGTAGCTCAAGGATTAAAAGTAATACTATGGCAATTTGGCAGCCACAAAATTATCTTGCAAGATGAGTGTTATGGGCCATACACGTGTAAGGATTAGCAGCTCACTTAAATCTCCTAGTACTTCATATACATGTGGGCCACGAATGAATTGGCCGCTCACGAAATCAGCAAGTGCAAGAAGGAAGCAGATGATCCGGTCCTCACAAGTTTTCAAGCAGCTAGGCAGTAAAGAATTCCGTCGGGGCGGGTGATTGTCCAAGGAGCCTCCCACTGGGGCTGGGAGGCGCGAGGGCTGAACCAGATTTCCGTTCCCAAGATGGATTTGGGCTGCAAAAGAAGGGGACTAAGCCACGACGCATGGAGGGGCTGAGTATAAGGAGTATATATATAGATAATATAATACATAATACCTAGCCACCGCAAGAAGCATTATTTCTTGGAACTTAATTGGGACGGAGATTTGAATCATCAAGTGAAAGTGCCGAATGCAAGATTGGAGCGAAGATTGGTGATACGATTCTGGATTTTATTATCTCTTTCTCTTTATATCTTGTAATCATTATGTTTCCTATGATGACGATTATGGATTTTTATTCGTTTAATATGAACTAATTATTTATTTAAGCCTATGACGGATCTTATTATGTAATGGAAGATTAATTATTCTTAAATTCAGTTTATGGAGGTTATTCCCAGATTATTTGCTATGTGTTATGCTTAATTTATCTAATTGCCTGATCAACAATTATCTGTTATCCCATATGAATTCGGAAGATGACATATGGGATTAGAACTAGCCATAGTGACATATGATTGTGATTTCTGCATAGATGAAATTCATAATTCACGTATAGGATAGGAATATCTATATGTCATATGTAATCTGATAAGAACTTGCTTTTAAACTTTATTTAATTGTACTTCACATAGAGATATAGTGAGTTAATTATCTAAGGTGCCTTGCTTAATTCTATCATTTGTGGATGCAAATGAGAATGGGTATAGTGCATCGGAAGATGGTTATATCTGCATTAGTGTTCTTGATTAATAATCTGGGGGTAACTAAAATAAACTGGGGAAAAGGATAATTATCAGCAATGCAATCATAAGTGAAGTTGTGGGCTTAACTCTCTTAAATCTGTTAAATTCTTGATTTAGTGTACGATTGTTCTAAGTAATAATTTAGTTATAAAAACGTCACATGACCGTTAGTTTGATAAAGTTGAAATACTATAAAATTGGTAATTGCTTGATTAAGCAGTAATTATTGTATCTGTGGGTACGATCTTTCATTTATCACTGTATTACTTGTTGACCACGTACACTTGCGTGTTGTTCGTAGAAAATACCTAACAAGTTTTTGGCGCCGTTGTCGGGGGTAGTAATTGCGTTTATTACTTACAATATCGATTTAAGTAGATCAGTTTTAATTAAACATATTTATATATTTATTTTTATTTTTGTTTGTTTGGTTATTTCAGGTACTTTCGAGTATTGCATGCAAACTAGATCGAAGAAGCCAGAGTTGTTGCCCTTTGAGGACGATATCAACAAACGATTTCGGGGGTTAACTGAGTGGATTGCAAAGAATCGAGAGGAATTTGAAATACCCAGAACAAACATGGTGGAATAGCAATAGGAAGACAAACCAATGAAGGACTATGATATACCAAAAATCTCAAAAATCCATTCAAGTATAGCCAGGCCAGCAATTAATGCAAATAACTTCGAGATTAAGCCTAGGACAATATAGATGTTGCAGATCACATGTCAGTTTGGGGGTCTTCCGAATGATGATCCGAATGATCATATCTTCACTTTCATAGAAATCTGCAACACTTTCAAGTGCAATGGAGTGTCAGAGGATGCACTCAAGTTGAGGTTATTCCCATTCTCGCTCAGAGATAAAGCGAAAGCTTGGCTACATTCGGAACCACCGGGGTCAATTACGACATGGAATGATCTAGCACAAAAATTTTTGGCCAAGTTCTTCCCACCATCGAAGACACACAAGATAAGGTCAGAGATATCTACGTTTTCACAGTACCAAGGGGAACCACTGTATGAAGCATGGGAAAGATACAAGGAGTTGTTGAGGAAGTGCCCACATCACGAATTTCCACCCTGGATGCAGTTAAGTAATTTCTATAATGGAGTATCGAGTCAGATACGGTCTAGCATTGATGCAGCTTCACAAGGAGCTTTTCTGAGGAAAAAATTTGAGGACGGATGGGCATTAATAGAAACGATGGCTTCAAATGGGTACCAATGGCCAACTGAAAGATTGGCTCAGCCCGCAGTAGCAGGTGTTCTGTAAGTGGATAATTCGACAGCTATATTGGCACAACTGGCATCGCTACAAAAGAGTATTGAGACCATGACAAAGGGAAACATACAGCAGGTAGCAGTCGTATGCAAACTTTGTGCAGGAGAACATCCAATTAAATAGTGTGCAATAAACCCAGCTGCAGTTCATTATGTGGGTAACTATAACAGATCAGCCAACATATACCAGAATAAATACAATCAAGGGAACAGGAACCACACGAACTTCTCATGGAGCAACACACAGAACCAGCAGCAGGCTCCACGACAACCATACCCTCTTAGTTTTCAGAATCCGCAGCAACAGGCAGCACCACAACAGGATGAAAAGCTAGGTTGGGAAGAAGCTATAGCCAGAGTCAGAACAAAAAATGAAATGGCGAGGAAAGAGACGAAGGCTCTTGCGGTGGATATAAAGAATCTAATGTTTCAAATGGGACAGATAGCAAGTGCACTGAATAACCGGCCCCAGGAATCGTTACCTAGAGACACTGAGAATAACCCGAAGGGAGGACATGAGCAATGTCAAGCGGTGACACTCAGGAGTGGAAAACAGCTAGATGAGTTAGAATTGGTGAAGCCGGTAACCGAAGAGCAAGCTGAAACCAGTAAGGAACGAACAGTGGAAAGAGAAGCAGGAGAAAAACCAGCAGAAAAGGAACAAGTGGTTACACCAGTAATCTACCAGCCACCACCGTATCCACAAAGGCTCCACAAACAAAAATTACAGCAACAGTTGACAAAATTCCTGGAAGTATTCAAGAAGCTACATATAAATATACCTTTCGCGGAGGCATTAGAGTAGATGCCCAATTATGCCAAGTTTATGAAGGATATTCTTTCAAAGAAAAAGAGACTAGAGGACTTTGAAACTGTGGCACTGACAGAAGAATGTAGTACGATTCTGCAAAAGAAGCTTCCACCGAAGTTGAAGGATCTGGGTAGTTTCACCATTCCGTGCACTATAGGGAGTGTAACCTTCAACAAATGCCTGTGTGATTTAGGTGCCAGTATTAACCTTATGCCATTATCAGTTTACACTCAGCTAGGGTTACCAGCACCTAAACCTACCAACATCTCCTTACAGTTGGCGAACAGATTAGTAACTTATCCTCGGGGAATTTTCGAAGACATCTTGGTGAAAGTGGACAAATTACTCTTCCCAGCAGACTTCATCATCCTCGACTTCGAAGAAGATAAGGAAATTCCATTAATCCCTGGTCGACCATTCTTGGCTACTGGAAATACACTCATCGATGTGCAGAAAGGAGAGTTGACCATGAGGGTGCATGATCAACAAGTCACCTTCAATGTATTGAAGGCCATGAACTTTCCCAAAGAAGATGAGGAGTGTTACCGGGTGGATATAATAGACACAGTGGTGGATGAGGAACAACTTCAAATACTGAATACTGACCCACTAGAATTAGCATTGATGGAAGATTATGATGAGGGGGATGCAGAAATAATAGAGTGTATACAGCTATTAGAAGCTCATCCGAGAGCGAATAAATTCACACTACCAGTTGAGCCTTTGGAAATGGCAGGAGCCTCATTAGAAAAGTTGAAGCCATATCTCGAGGAACCACCTAATCTTGAACTCAAGCCCTTACCTAATCACCTCAGGTATGCATTTTTAGGAGATTCATCTACTTTACCTGTTATTATTGCATCTGCACTTAACCCAATGCAGGAAAGTAAGCTGTTGAGAGTGCTGAGGGAATATAAATCTGCTATTGGCTGGACAATCGCCGACATTAAAGGGATCAGTCCATCATTCTGTATGCACAAAATCCTAATGGAGAATGATAGCAAGCCCACGGTAGAACAACAGAGGCGGCTAAATCCTATAATGAAAGAAGTGGTGAAGAAAGAGATCCTGAAATGGCTAGACGCAGGAATCATCTACCAAATTTTAGACAGTGCATGGGTGAGCCCAGTCTAATGTGTACCAAAAAATGGTGGTATGACAGTGGCGAAGAACGAAAATAATGAGTTGATACCAACAAGAACAGTGACCGGCTGGAGAGTCTGCATGGACTATATAAGATTGAATAAGGCAACTAGAAAGGATCATTTCCCCTTGCCGTTCATTGATCAGATGTTGGACAGATTAGTCGGACATGAATATTACTGCTTATTGGATGGGTATTCCGGGTACAATCAGATCGTCATCGTACCGGAGGATCAAGAGAAGACGACGTTCACATGTCCCTATGGCACCTTTGCCTTTAGGAGGATGTCATTCGGACTGTGCAACGCACCGGCGACATTTCAGTGGTGCATGATGGCGATATTTTTAGATATGGTGGAGCGAAGTGTTGAGGTCTTTATGGACAATTTCTCCGTATTTGGGGAGTCGTTTGATAGATGCCTCAACAATCTTGTATTGGTTTTGAAGAGGTGTGTGGAAACGAACTTAGTGCTCAACTAGGAGAAGTGTGACGCCCCCAGAATAGGTCCAGTCAACCCAACCCATTATGAGTCGCCAAATACATGGTACAGAATCCAAATACAAACTTTATATCACACGGTCGTGCAAAATATGACCACACAACTGTGAGTGTCAATACAAATATGCAGAAAATATTAACATTCAAACTAAGTCCTCATTACAATTATTATCACACTATTTATTAGAAATAGTGAGGACTACTACTGCTCTAACTCGGACCATCACTCTGTCCCCCGACTAGTTCCTGCGACATTCTCATTTCCTGAAGAGGACAATAGATGAAAAGGGTGAACTCAACTAGCCCAGTAAAGAATATTATGACTAAAATAATGGAAAATAAATTATCGTTAGTCTTCAATAATTCAGATAAAATATTATTGACAACAAGTTTTAGATCAATATTCGTAGCAGAAATAACAATTCATTAGAAGAGTTAAGTAGAGAATGAAGTTTACTATCTTCTATGATTTAAAAGCCCATCATCAATATTTTATCCCTATAACATTAACCAATATACATCTCGAATCAAATATTCATCTTTGCACTGCAGGCCAAAGATATTCATTTGTATCTCCAGTGGTCATGTTCATCTCAACACCTGTTCATCTTTGCACTACGGGCCAAAGATATTCATCAGGTAATCATTCATCTTTGCTCTACAGGCCAAAGATATTCAGTTATATCACCATTTAGTACTGAGGATGATGAAAAATAATATAAATAACGAATCCAGTGAGATAAAGGACAAAGAATAAGGATTCACATTTTAGTTTATCCAAGTTCAAAAATATTGCATAATAATACTTTGTGGAGCAAAATTCAAGAATAGAGCTCAAAACTTGGATCCAATCAAAGATAGAAACCTTAACAAGCAACTTGGACATATAAAAGAAAATTTAATTTTTCCGTGAATAGTGTCGTATACGTGAATAGTGCCATATACATGAATAGTAATCCTGATGAAAAAAGTAAGAATTTCATAATAAAATCCATGACAATATTTTGGTATAATGATATTGAAAAGAATAACATCATTTACGAAAGAAAATAACATCCCTTACCTTAACCGGAGAGTAGTTTTGACTGAAATATCGGATATTACTCAAAGAAAATCTCGCACCAAAAATCATACTCAAAATATTCTTATACTCAAGAAAATACTCACAATACTATAGAATAAGAATTTCTGATATTAAAGGTGTGGTTTAGGAAGGAGGGGTTACTCCCTATTTATAGTGGAACGGAGGGAGAAAAAAACAAAGCATTCTGCCTAACATTTCCCTCCACCACCCACTTGCCTAATTTTTTTTCTTCTCTGCCAAATTTTGCCTAACTCCTCTTATTTTCAACAATTGGGTCCCATACTATTTTGAAAACAAAGGAATGGTTTGCAGGAAACCAACTTGGAAGAAAAAAAACAAGGCTACTATATATATATGTAGGGATTTCGGAACATAAACGCAGCGAAAATTTAAAAAAAATTTGAAACCCTAAAACAGGATCCATGCGAAAAATATATTAATTCAGAGGTTTAGATTTGTTTTACCGATTATTCAAGCCTGAACGGAGACGATGGAGATTCTGGAACAGCTTCGAATCTTTAACGCAATCCAAAGGAACTACGTCTCTACGGTATCCACACGAACGTCCCGCGAATCGTCACACGATCTGTAGCAAGGAAGCTGCGGTACTAGCCGCCAAGGATCTGGACTTTCGAAATTTTTCTCTCTAGTCTCTCTCTAAGAGCGGCTAGGGTTTTGATATCGATAATACCCTAAACGGCTGATATATCATATATATAGCAGTTAAAGGAATTAATCAAAATCTAATCCAATTAGAAAAATAAAATCCGAATTTATATATATATATATATATATATTATATTTTAATTAAGTCTTACTTAATTAATATACATATATATATACAAATTATCCTATTAATTTAAATTCGTAATTTAAATACTATCAATCATATTGATATATTTAAATCTATTCAATTTAAATTAATTCCCTTTTAATTACGTTATAAGTGTGTGACCCTATAGGTTATTATTATGTTGGCAATTATTTTAAAATTATATTATAAAATTATAAACAGTGAGCGGCATCTAGTAATGCATCACTGCTACCCAAATAATAATAAGATCGGTGATTCGATACAACATTTTCGTGACCAATGTTTCAGCGTAATTTAATCTTTTTAATCTTGACATCCTAGATTAAACTCGAGGCATGAAATGTGTTATCCTCTTCATAATTTAATCTGAGTTTTCTTGATCGATGAGTAGACTATATGAAACAAATCACTATTTGAGCATGGCCATGCATTTCATAGTCCTACTCAATCAAGAGGCCTATGGATATCACCCCTAATATATACGAGGGTTAAATTCCATCTAGATCACTCATATTCCTCACACGATTCATGATGTACCAAATAATCACCTTTATCGTCCACCCTATTAAATGTGGCCTTTGATGATATCAAAGTACATAAATTCTCGTGTAGTAATATAGTGATTTCAGGTCGGAGGATCATTACATCATTGTCACTATGAGAATTGCTTATGACACTTTGCATAATGCTCCACGTAGAATTCTCATGGTGGGTCTGTCCAGTACATTGTTCTCTAACATGTACCTATGTATTGACTAAATATCTCATATATTTATGACCAATGAGATTTGGCCATCAGTCAATCCACATACTAGCCTCAATGTATCATTGTTGTCCCATTAACAATGACACTCGACTAGGGACATTTAAGAGTAATGATACTAATTGTAATTATATGATCTCATGTTCAAGTCACATACTTGAAGCCATATAATATGTATCACAATTCTAAGGACTTTTATTATGTTAACATTTATATAACGCAGTAAATAAAACCATAATAAAATAATTCATTTATTCAATCAAATATAATATCAAAAATATTAAGCAATTAAATCAAAGAATTAGCCTCTAAGGCATATACTCTAACAATATATATATATATATATATATATATATATATATATATTATAATAACATTATTATTTAAACATTTATAATATATTATAATAATATATCTGAATGAATATTTTATCGGAGAAATAATTGTAATTCCATAGAAAATATGCCAAACTTTCAACAATTATCTCTTTTGCTAAAAATTTCACCATTTATATCAAAATTGAATAAATATTTTTTTATCATATATATCAACAATTATTTATTCACAAATAATATTACAAAACTACAATATTAACAACCAGGTCGTTCCCAAGAAAGAGGGGGCCTTCCGATAAGAATTTCTCCTTACTGGCGCTCAATTAAACAACCCCTCCTAGATAGAACTTTCTTTGACATTGTCAATAATGCTATCTAACAATATTATTCAAATAATATGAATTATTGATTTGATAATGTGAAATACTGTGCAGTGACAATTATTGAATCAATCATATAAAATATCAATGTAGCAATTATTGAATCAATCATATAAAATATCAACGTAGCAATTATAAAATATTGAATGCCTTCTGACGTAAGAATCAATAATTCGAAATACTGTGCAATACCGTGTGCTACTGTGCAACAATGCGTATTACTGTATCTTTATCATCGGGTATTTCAACAGTTTAACGGTAACAGTTTTACCGTTATTTATAAAAAGGTTATTTCTGTTGCTTTCTATATCTGACAGTTATTCCGTTGTGGGGCCCACAAATGGTTGCACCGTCGTACGAATATTCCCCGACAACAAGAATATTCCACGACCAAACGAAAATTCTCCGACAACAATGAATATTTTATAACCACTTGTTTATTTAGAAAAATTTACACATTTCATCCATAACTTATCACATTTATCAAATCAACACCTTACTATTTCAAAATAATATATAAAGAAAATTAAATCTTTATTTATAAAATTCGGGGTCTTACAAGAAGTGCCACTTCATTGTCCAAGAGGAGATAATTCTTGGCCACAAAGTCTCAGAAAAAGTTGGAAGTCGACCGAGCAAAGTTAGAAACTATTGAAAATCTGCCGCCGCCTACGTCGGTAAAGGGTATTCAGAGTTTTCTCGTTCATGCTGGATTCTACCGACGGTTTATCAAGGACTTCTCGAAAATCACTAAACCATTCTGCAGTCTATTAGAAAAAGATGTCCCATTCAAGTTTAATGAAGATTGTCGAGTGGCCTTTGAGCAGTTAAAAAAGAAGTTGACCACGGCCCCCGTAACAATAGCACCTGATTGGACCAAGCCATTTGAACTCAAGTGTGACGCAAGTGATTTTGCAGTTGGAGCAGTATTGGGACAAAGACAGGAGAAAATCTTTCATGCCATCTACTATGCAAGCAAGACTCTGACGGATGCACAGTTAAACTACACTACGACGGAAAAGGAACTACTAGCAGTTGTGTATGCCTTTGACAAGTTCCATTCGTACTTGGTGGGAACTAAGGTGGTGGTATACACCGACCACTCAGCTATCATGTATTTAGTTGAGAATAAAGATGCAAAGCCAAGGCTTATCCGTTGGGTGTTGCTACTACAGGAATTCGACCTGGAAATCAAGGATAGAAAGGGGACAGAGAACCAGGTGGCCGATCACCTCTCACGACCCAAAGCAGGATGAAACAGACAAGTTAGCAATCAATGAGTTATTTCCTGACGAGCAACTATTTTCGATAAACGGCGAGTTTTCGTGGTATGCGGACTTCGCTAATTACGTGGTCAGTAACGTCCTCCCACCAGACTTGTCCCGTCACCAAAAGAGAAAATTCTTACATGATGTAAAGTGGTACATATGGGACGAACCATACTTGTTCCGCCAGTGCGCTGATAAAATGATCCAGCGATGTATACCGGAAAGTAAAGTGGAGAGCATCCTACAAGAATGTCACGCATCACCATATGGGGGACACTATGGGATTGAGCGCACAGCTGCTAAAGTTCTGCAATCAGGGTTCTACTGGCCCACGTTGTTCAGAGACGCACATCAATACGTAAAGAACTGTGACAGATGTCATAGAGTGGGGAATATTTCGAAGCGGCACGAAATGCCACTAAACATGATCTTGGAAGTTGAGATTTTCGATGTATGGGGAATCGACTTCATGGGGCCATTCCCTTCTTCATTTAGCAACCTGTACATCCTGTTGGCTGTTGATTATGTCTCAAAATGGGTGGAGGCTGTTGCATTACCGACGAATGATGCAAAAGTGGTGTTAAGGTTCTTGCAAAATAATATATTCACCCGATTCGGCACCCCTAGAGCAATCATTAGTGACGAAGGGAGCCATTTTTGCAACAAATACTTCACTACTCTCTTGGTAAAGTATGGGGTCAAACACCGAATTGCCACAGCCTACCAGCCGCAAACGAGTGGCCAAGCGAAAGTGTCTAACCGGGAGGTCAAGCGCATATTGGAAAAAGTTGTCAACCTGAATCGGAAGGATTGGTCATTAAAGCTAGACGATGCTTTTTGGGCATATCGGACCGCCTATAAAACTCTGATAGGCATGTCTCCCTATCAACTAGTTTACGGGAAGGCGTGTCACCTTCCGGTAAAACTCGAGCATAGAGCTTATTGGGCAATCAAGAAGTTGAATTTCGATCTATCAGCAGCAGGGGAGAAGCGGTTGTTGCAACTCAATGAACTCAATTAATTTCGCCTGCAAGCCTATGAAAATTCGAAGTTATACAAAGAAAAAGTGAAAAAATGGCATGATCAAAAAATAATGGACCGAAAGTTTGAACCGGGTCAGTCCATATTGCTATTCAACTCTCGATTGAAATTATTTTCTGAAAAGCTGAAATCCAGATGGTCAGGCCCTTTTACAATCAAGACAGTGTTTCCATATGGCGCCGTTGAGCTCTATGGATGGGATCCTATAAAGCCATTAAAAGTGAACGGCCAATGCCTTAAGCACTATTGGGGCGGTAACATCGATCATCAGGAAACTGCGGTCGACCTGGCCGAACCAAAATGAAACAACAAAGGAGTCAGACTAACGACTTAAAATTAAGCTCTTGATGGGAGACAACCCATCGGTTATTTTAATTTTAATTTTTCTTTTATTTACATTTATATCATTAAGCTGTAATAGTGTAGAATAATTAGTAACTTTTCTTCATCATACATGTTTAACAAAGTTTGGTGTAATTGACACAGGAACTTGCACTATTATCACGCAAAACATCAAGGTGAGGACCCAATAATCAAGTAAATGGAGTACAAGGAAGTTCAATTTCGTGATGGAACAAGGCTCAATACAACAACCAAGGCAAGGGGAGTAAAAGCCCATTTGTTCATTAGTCCACTTAAGTGGTTGATATGCTTAAGCTGTAGAATAAGAAGATAAGGAATGGCATGAAGCAAAGCAAAAGTTCATCTGTACAACACATAATCACCCGCTAGGGCGGGGATAAAAGGTAGCATATACCCGCTGGGGCGAAAATTAGAAAACCAGACAGAGAGTTAACTCGCTGGGGCGGGGAACAAAAAGGAAAATATCCCGCTGGGGCGGAGCGGCAGATTCAACAACATGAAAACGAAAAGTAGTATTTCTCTCTCCCATCACAAAACACGGATCCCCCCACTATCCTAACTGCACTACACCTACCTTAGCCCTCCACAAACATAAATACTACTCCCTCCGTCCCAAAATAACTGTTTAGTTTTGACTTATTAAAGTTAAACTGACTATTTTTTAAAGTTATTTTTTGTACCATTTTTATAGAATATAAGTGAAGAGGTTATAACAAAAAAAAATTATATACAATTTATTACTAATACCAATTTTTATAATGTTAAAAATATATTTATACATATTTAATTATTAATTTTAAAAATAATCAATTTGATTAAAAAAAATCAAAATTAAACAGTTATTTTGGGACGGAGGAATTACCTCCCATCCCACTTCCCACTAACACCCCACTATCCCTATTGTCACAGGGTGTACAATCTGACACTAATTTTTTGCGTCTTTGCCTGCCTTGTGATGCACTGGTTCGCCCAACCAGTCAGCAACCTGTCAATCACACAAGCACAGTCTATATAATTGAGCCACGCACACAAGCCAACACAGTGTTTACAGGACAACGTCCCAACCTTTTATTGCTCACTCAATAACAAGGAAATACAATATATGACTTGGGGCTCGCAGGCTACACTTGCTCAGTGATCACTGCCTTGCCAAGCCCCCTGGTTGTACATATTTATACACATTAGGCTGCAGTTGACACCCCCAACTGCTAGGACATTCAGAACCAATAGGAAACCAGCATTTTCAATTCATAACTGCTTGCCAACTGCCCACTAGCAGATATGGGCGTCCCATGATGTATATAACTATCCATCAACTGCCCAACAGCAGAATATGTGCACCCCATGATGTGCAACTGGCTGGAGACATGCCAGTCATGTGCATGGAGGTTGATTGCCAGCAACTGTCCACAACTGTCTGTCAGTTGGGTTTTGCTCCAGTCAACCCATCCAAACTGCCCACAGTGTCAGCCCATCTTTTTGATGTCCTCACCCACCAGTGTATTAGCCCACATTATTTATATCTCAGCCCACGAAGTTTCCCAATCATGTTGCCACAAGATGCTGTCCATTTAGCCCACGAATTTCCAACTAGCCCAGCACTTGCCCAAGGTGCTGTCCAAGTCTGCTGTGCACATCCAGCCCATGCGTCTGTCCACATGCTTTAGCCTTGTTGCATGCTGGGCACCAGCCCATGCCATGCTTTCATGCTGGGTGCCAACCCATGCCATACCTTGACATGCCAGCCCAACGTCTGTGTCATGCCCAACGCCTGCCCAACAGCGTTCTTGCTTGTTCATGCCCAGCTCATGAACGATCTTCGATGATCCGATCCAAGACACCAATCTGATGTTTGACATTATTGGAGGGGAGCCCAACAATGTCCTAACGTCCCGCACGCATCGCCCATGGCACCTGCCCATGGTCCCGGGTAACCTTCACAGAGTACCCCTCCCCTATAGTAGCACTTAAGAAAAAAACCAAGTTGCCACGACTAGACATCAGGTATGGCTGAGGAGTCATAATGTAGACCCTCTAGATTTGATAGTTTTCTGGCATAGGCCTAGTTGCTGCCCAATGATCCAAGTTGCTGCATAGTGTCAACCACTGCTGCACAACGCTGCTCAATGGCCCAAATGGTCGAGTGTCCAAAACCCATTCGCTGGTTAAGTGCGCCCAGCGCCCTTGGCTGCCGCCTGGTGCCGTACGCTGCCGTACGCTGCCGACTGTTGCCGCACGCTGCTGCACACTGATGCTCAGGAAGCCTTGTTGAGTGTCAAGGCTTGACTTGGCATGCTATTTGAGCATCCTGCATGCCAAGTGCGTGTCAACCCACTAAGGGGCTAACAAACCACCCCCACCAGAAGAGCCCGACGTCCTCGTCGGCGGGTGTGCCCAATACTCTGCAATCTATTTCTCAAACTGCCATAACGTTACATCTCTTTCCCAACTCGCGTCTACCTCATTTTCACCTTTCCAATGCACAAGATAATCAGTTCTGCGATTTTTCTTGCTCTGACCTTCAGTCCTATGAGCCAAAATCTTTTCAACCTCTTTATCAAACTGCTTTCGGATCACTGGCGGAGCCCTCTTGACTTGTTTCCGACCAGCATCTAGCAATTCCTGCTGGAATGGTTTTAGGTAACTGACATGGAAGGTTGGATGTACTTTCAACCTGTCTGGAAGCTTCAGTCTGTAAGCCACAGCCCCAATTTTTTTCAACACTTCGAAAGGACCGTCATACTTTGGAATCAAACCCCTATGCACAGTCTTACTACTGATCTTCTTCCAAATTTGTGGTGTCAGCTTCAGCAACACCATATCTCCCACTTTAAACTCGAGCGGCCTCCTGTGTGCATCAGCATACTTCTTCATCCTTCTCACTGCTTTGCTTAAGCTGTCTCTTGCCTCTGCAATCAACTCTGTTCTAGCTCTTGCAAATCTGTAAGCAGCAGGACAATTACCTCCGGTACGCTGCACAGCCACATTGTTTGGAGTCCTTGGCTGATAACCCATGCTCAGCTCAAAGGGACTCATACCTGTTGCAGAAGATTGATGCAAGTTGTAACAAAACTGAGCTAGTTCTAACAACTCCAACCAATTTTTCTGACTCGCAGTAACATAATGTCGCAGATACTCCTCGAGCAGCTGATTCATCCTCTCAGTCTGACCATCCGTTTGAGGGTGATTCCCTGTACTAAACTTCAATTCAGACCCAACCAAACCAAACAGAACTGTCCAAAACCTGCCCGTGAACCGAGTATCTCGATCACTTATGATATCTTCAGGCAACCCAAAATATTTAACAACATACTTGAAAAATAAGTTAGCAGCAACATCTGCCGTACAAGAATGTGGTGCAGGGATGAACACCGCATACTTGGAAAAACGATCAACTATAACAAATATTGATCTCATCCCATCAACCTTCGGCAATCCAGAAATAAAGTCCATCGACACTGACTGCCATGGTCTGTCAGGAATGGGAAGAGGCTGCAACAAGCCTGCTTCACTCTTTTTCTCAAGTTTGTCTACTTGGCACATTAGACAAGACTTGACATACGCCTCAACGTCATTTTCCATCTTAGGCCAGTAGTAGGATCGAGACAACAAAGCCAACATTCTCCCAATGCCTGGGTGACCAGCCCACTTTGTATCATGCGTCTCATGCATAATTTGTCTCCTCAAGCCCCCTCCACAAGGAACATACAATCTACTGCCTTTTGCATACAGCAATTCATCTTCAACCCAATATCTTCGAACCAGTCCTTCCTGCACTTGCTGAACGAAGTCTTTGGTAAACAGCATCACTTTGGGATAGTTCCTTGATCTTGTCTAGGAACTCTGTCTCAACCACCGAGAGAGCAGCAACAAACTCTTGTACTACCTTTCTACTTAATGCATCAGCAACTGAATTCTGCGTACCAGGTTGGTGTACCCACACGAAATCAAACTCCGCCAAGAATTCCTGCCAACGAGCCTGCTTAGGGGTCAGCTTCTTCTGAGTCTTGAAGTAGGTGTTGGCTACATTGTCTGTCACCACCATAAACTTCGTACCCAGCAAGTAGTGTTTCCACGTTTCCAAGCAATGCACCACTGCAGTCATCTCCTTCTCGTGAGTACTGTACCTTTGTTCAGCATCCTTCAATTTTTGGCTTTCATAGGCAACTGGATGCTTGTTCTACACTAACACCCCACCAATAGCCCTGTCCGACGCATCCGTATACACTTCAAAAGGAATTTCAAAGTCAGGAAGCTTCAACACCGGTTCAGATGACACAGCTTCTTTTAATCTCTCGAACACTTCTTGACATCCCGTTGTCCATTCCCACTTATTATCCTTCTTGAGTAAGTCAGTCAGGGGAGACACTATCTTTGAATACCCCCTGATGAACTTTCGATAGTAGTTTGCCAATCCTAGAAATGATCTCAACTCAGCAACTTTTGTAGGAGCAGTCCATTCAACAATGGCTTGGACTTTCCTCTCATCCATTCTCACCTGTCCTTGCCTAATCTAGTGCCCAAGGAACATGACCTCTGCTCTACAAAACTCACATTTCTCTTTTTTCACATATAATTGATATTCCCTCAATTTTTAAAATACTAATCTTAGATGTTCCACATGAGCATCTAGTGTTTCGCTATATACAACAATATCATCTAGATAAACAACAACAAATCTATCTAGATACTCATAAAATACGTCGCTCATAAGATTACAGAAAGTAGCAGGGGCATTGGTTAAGCCAAACGGCATAACAAGAAATTCATACGAACTATACCTTGTCACACAGGCTGTTTTAGCTTCATCACCAACAGCAATTCTCACTTGCCAATAACCAGCTATCAAGTCCAACTTCGTAAAGTATTTGGCTCGGGACAAACGATCAAACAAGTCAGCAACATTAGGAATAGGGAACTTATTTTTGATAGTGACCTTATTCAATGCCCTGTAGTCCACGCACATCCTCATCGAGCCATCTTGTTTCCGCTGAAACAACACAGGTGCACCATAAGGAGCCTTGGAGGGCCGCAGAAAGCCAGATTCTAGCAACTCTGTTAATTTCTTTCTCAACTCTACCAACTTAGAAGGCGCCATCCTATAAGGGGCTTGAGCAGGGGGTCTTGCACCCGGCTCCAATTCTATCTTATGATCAACAGCACGTCTTGGAGGAAGGGTCTTCGGTAGTTCTGGAGGCATCACATCTTTGAAATTGTCCAGCAACTTAGCACCAACATCTGGCACCTCTTGGACTACACCAGGCTTGATCTCAATCAAAGCACACAAATAGGTTTCTTCGCCCCTTTTTAGCCCAGACTCAAGCTGCACCGCAGACAACAAACCAGTCTTTTGCTTGCCTTCCTTCTTCTCCAGATTTGGGTATATAGCATTCACGAAACCCGGCATCTTGTCATCAGTGATCATTAGTCCTCCAAGATGAGGCATCACCATGCACTTTGCCGTCATCAGAAAATTAATTCCTAGGATGAGATCAAAGTCATCCAAAGGAACTGCCATCAAGCTGCACTTTCCCTCCCACGAGCCAACCTTCAAATTTGCCACCGCTGTGCCACGAATGGGTTGTGCCTCAGAGTTTACAGCCTTGATTTTGCTTGCATTTCGCTGCAAGTCCAACTTCATATTTTCCACTTCCCTTTCTGCAACAAAGTTGTTGGTAGCACCAGTATGTACCATGGCCAACACTTCCCGGCTATTAACAACCACTGACACATACATCATTCCACGTGGAGTGGGTGTCTTTGCCTTTTGGGTCTGCAAATCACCTAACAGTTGCAATGGGTTCATTCTTGGACCATCTGATGTTCCTTCTTCATTCGAGTCATTCGCAATCAGGGCATTCACTTTCTCTTTCTTTGGGCATTCCTTCATTCGATGGGGACCCCCGCATATGAAACAACCTTTGCTCTTGTCCTTGGACTGTCCATCAGCTTTAGGTTTTGACTGCTTGTCACCACCTTTCTTCGATTTCTTGTCCTTCTTGCCATCTTTGAAACCGCCCTTGTCTTTCTTTCCCGCTTGCTTCTTTTTGCCATCAGCAACATTTGGGCCAGAAAATTTGTAGTCTACAAGACTGTCAGCCACTGCAATTGCTGTAGGTAGGCCTTTGACACCCTGCCTACGCAATTCAGTCTGTGCCCACTGTTGCATACCCGACATGAAATTGAACAGTTTGTCCTCCTCCTACATGTTCTTGATGTCCAACATCAACGAACTGAAATCCTTCACGTACTCTCGAACAGATCCGTTCTGTTTCAAATGCTTCAGACTATCCCTCGCCAGCCATGAAGTATTGAGAGGCAGAAATTGATCTTTCAATTCCTTCTTGAGAACAGCCCATGTCTCAATCTTTGGTCTGCCCGTATTAACATCATCCTCAGTTCGAGTTCGCCACCAGAGTTTAGCATCCTCCGTCAGGTACATGCTTGTGATCGTGACCTTCTCTCGATCTAGGATATGGGCAGCCACGAAGTATTGCTCCATGTCCCATAAAAGTTCTCCAATTCCTTGGCATTCCGACTGCCCCCAAAGGCTTTGGGTTCAGGAACTCTAATCTTCGTCGAGTGTCCATCTCCACTCGTAGGGCTAACAGCCACAGCACGTCTCACCAGCGCCATGTCTTCAGCCATTTTCTCTAATCGTTCAGTCACTTCGAGGGTCCGATTCGTGACAGCCACCAGATCTACTGTCAGATCGTCAACCTTCCTGTTGAACTCGACGACATGATCTGCAACTTCTGCACGAAGGTTCTCTAATAGAGCAGATGATGCTCTGAATTGGTCCGCCAACGAACCTTCTTCACCAACCAGTCTCGTACCCATGAAAGTTTCCAGTGCTTGCAACTTCTCCTGCAAATCGTTGATTCGATTTGTATTGTTCGCCATCGTTCGCCAACGCAGCTCTGATACCAATTGTCACAGGGTGTACAATCTGACACTAATTTTTTGCGTCTTTGCCTGCCTTGTGATGCACTGGTTCGCCCAACCAGTCAGCAACCTGTCAATCACACAAGCATAGTCTATATAATTGAGCCATGCACACAAGCCAACACAAGTGTTTACAGGACAACGTCCCAACCTTTTATTGCTCACTCAATAACAAGGAAATACAATATATGACTAGGGGCTCGCAGGCTACACTTGCTCAGTGATCTCTGCCTTGCCAAGCCCCCTGGTTGTACATATTTATACACATTAGGCTACAGTTGACACCCCCAACTGCTAGGACATTCAGAACCAATAGGAAACCAGCATTTTGAAGTTATAACTGCTTGCCAACTGCCCACTAGCAGATATGGGCGTCCCATGATGTATATAACTATCCATCAACTGCCCACCAGCAGAATATGTGCACCCCATGATGTGCAACTGGCTGGAGACATGCCAGTCATGTGCATGGAGGTTGATTGCCAGCAACTGTCCACAACTGTCTGTCAGTTGGGTCTTGCTCCAGTCAACCCATCCAAACTGCCCACAGTGTCAGCCCATCTTTTTGATGTCCTCACCCACCAGTGTATCAGCCCACATTGTTTATATCTCAGCCCACGAAGTTGCCCAATCATGTTGCCACAAGATGCTGTCCATTTAGCCCATGAATTTCCAACTAGCCCAGCACTTGTCCAAGGTGCTGTCCAAGTCTACTGTGCACATCCAGCCCATGCGTCTGTCCACATGCTTTAGCCTTGTTGCATGCTGGGCACCAGCCCATGCCATGCTTGCATGCTGGGTGCCAACCCATGCCATGCCTTGACATGCCAGCCCAACGTCTGTGTCATGCCCAACGCCTGCCCAACAGCGTTCTTGCTTGTTCATGCCCAGCTCATGAACGATCTTCGATGATCCGATCCAAGCCACCAATCTGATGTTTGACATTGTTGGTGGGGAGCCCAACAATGTCCCAACGTCCCGCACGCATCGCCCATGGCACCTGCCCATGGTCCCGGGTAACCTTCACGGAGTACCCCTCCCCTATAGTAGCACTTAAGAAAAAAACCAAGTTGCCACGACTAGACATCAGGTATGTCTGAGGAGTCATAATGTAGACCCTCTAGATTTGATAGTTTTTTGACATAGGCCTAGTTGCTTCCCAATGATCCAAGTTGCTGCATAGTGTCAACCACTGCTGCACAACACTGCTCAATGGCCCAAATGGCCGAGTGTCCAAAACCCATTCGCTGGTTAAGTGCGCCCAGCGCCCTTGGCTGCCGCCTGGTGCCATACGCTGTCGCGCGCTGCCGACTGTTGCCGCACGCTGCTGCACACTGATGCTCAGGAAGCCTTGTTGAGTGTCAAAGCTTGACTTGGCATGCTATTTGAGCATCCTGCATGCCAAGTGCGTGTCAACCCACTAAGGGGCTAACACCTATCCTATCTCCCCCCACAAATCCTAAACCCACCCCACGCAACCCAGTACATTCGCACTACCCCCACACTTTCCCCAATCATTACTCCACCACTACATCCCCATCACACCTAATCCTCCCCACGAATCCTGTAGTACACCCCAACCAAATCCATAACCCCATCCCACGTAATCCCAAAACCATAACCCCCCCCCCCAACCCCAATCTTACGGCTACCCACTATCACCATCATACAGTTTGCAAAAATTCGGGAAGTGCAGGCACCGATCCCCTCTCCCCCTTGGAACATAGAACATTTACTCCACCAGACCATTATTTAACATCAACTAAGGTAACTTTGTTTAATTGGGGTGAAAGTGGTTGAACTAATTGGTATTCTGTTTTTGGTGTTTGGGAATTACCTTACGGATTTGGGTAATTGTGATAAACTGCTATTAATTGATTGGCTGACTGACAAAATTTGGGAATATCATAGACAGCAAACTCACTGAATATCACACCAACTTGACAGTGCACACCAAGTTTTCGGTAAAAGTACTGAACAACAATTCTTTCGAAATACTTAAGTTTGTGCACAATTACATCATGCCACCTAGACCACAGAAAAGGCTAAAGGGTGAAGGGTCGTCCTCCGCCGCCGTTCCATCGTTCGACAACAAAAAATTTTGGAACGCGGCCGCCGCCGAACGTTTTGAGTATGTGTCGGGAAAGACTCTCATCCCAGAACATGGACTTACACCAGATCCTGTGGATGGACAAATGTACGGGCAAATCAATGAACGGCTTTGGCACTATTTCACACAACAGCCTAAACCAGCAATGGTCGCCATAGTGAAAGAGTTCTACGCCAATGCGGAGAACGCCCCTCCATTCCGAGCTTTTGTAAGAGGCAAAATGGTAGATTTCAGTGCCCAGACAATAAATGCCTTCTACAATCTCGCACCGCCTGTTATTTGTCAGTACACTCAGTTGCGAGACACTGGGATAGATTATGATCAGATTATTAAAGAAATGTGCAAACTGGACACTGTATGGGTGAAAAACAGTCGAAAAGGCACAATCATCCCGAGCTCCACTTTGAACAAGTATGGGAAAGTCTGGTATTCTTTCCTCTGTGCTAAGTTGTTGCCATAAACACACACCAGTGACATTACTAAAGAAAAGATCTCAGTATTGTATGCAATTGTCAAGGATCTCAGTATAAATATTGGGACAATCATTAACTTTTCAATTCGCCGGTGTTTGCAAGGTGGATTAACGGCAGGATTACCACACCCATCACTAATCAATGGGCTGTGTTTGCAAGCAGGGGTAGTATGGGCACCAAGTGAGCCAATTCAACCACCACTGATGGTTCTCGACTCAAAGCTGATGGCTAGATTTGATCCTTGGAAGGGGGCACCATCACATCCGCGTGGTCTCGGTTTTATCTTTCCAGACTAGGATGGGGAGGAAGATGAGGCTGAGGATGCGGACTACATAATCTCAAACGATGAAGTAGACGCTGAGGCACCTTCAAGTCCAACCAATGCCATTCTCAGCGACATTCAGCGGCAATTGGCCCAACAAAGAAAAATCCAATCTTAACAAAGAAAGAGGACTGATAGAGTGGCAGCCAGACAGAGTCACATATTCAACAATCAGCTCCAATTTCAAGCTGATGTAGCTGCGGCCTTTGCCCGAATCACCACAGCCTCCGATCCATTCCAGTTCCATACTCCACAACCACTCCCAGCGTATCCACCCTCCGACTCTGACATGGAGGAGGGTGGCGGACTTGACGATTGACTTGACAGGGAAGTCCTTGCACTTCAATTCTATTTTTTTCACAATGAGGACATTGCTTAGTTTAAGTTTTGGGATGGGAGTTATTAATCATCATAATTGTGTTGGCATGATGGCATGAATAGTATAAGTTAGTATAATTTGCATAGTAGATTAGTTTTCTTTGTTTTAGTAGCTTTTGTAAGGTTTATGCTTATAAAAAATGAAAAATCATAAAAGACCAAAAAGAGTTTGTAATTAGGATTGTATGAGTCAGTATGTCAGTGGTAAGAAATAACTTTAGCCTGTGATGAGACTGGACTTACAAAAAAACATAAACATAAGGATAATCAGTATGTTGATGTGTATTCAGACCTTTACATGAGTCCTTACCTGTTTGACATTATGACACTAGTTAGCACAATAAAAACTAATTTAGTCAACTCAGTTCAAATAGTCACATAATGGTCGTCTTGAACAGAAATTGGATTGTAATGAAGGAAATTTAGTAAACTGGTAGTAGTGACGAAGAGTATACTGAAACCTAAGTTTGGGGGAAGATATGGGAGCTATCTAAAAAGAAAAAAATATGAGAAAAGAAATTAAAAAAATTGCCAAATGAAAAAGAAAAAAATATATAGAATAAACACCGTGACTAGTTTAGTTTCGTAGCCTTTGATATTCGGGTAAGTACGCCTTAGGGGATGTCTTTACACCCAGCGCCCTAAAGCCATTCGGTTTGGGAGTCGTTGGTCGAAAACTCGCTATATGGGTATCACTGAAGAGCCTAAGGGAACTAGACATTGCACAGTCATGAGGAAAATTGAAACACGAAAAAAGAGCAAAATGCCTCCGTGAATAAATAAAGATAGAAAATCTCCCATATTGACCTTTGACTTAGTAGACTTTTACTTGGATTCACTGTACCTTGTATACGCGATTTCTTGAATTGAACTCTTATTGTATTCTAAGACGCGTATTATGTTATATGTTTGACCTGTAGTTAGGTATATTGTTGTTAAGCACGCACACAGTGTCAGTGTTGACAAGTATAGATTCATTGATTGGTTTTAATTGCGGATATGTTTCTGGTTGGATTGATTGTTTATATCTGTGTGAATTCTCTGAAGCACAATGAGTTAGCATAGTGCACACTGACAGTTGCATTCATGAGCAGTGTATAGTCTTGCATATGCATAGTTTTTGCTTGAGGACAAGCAAGGTCTCAAGTTTGGGGGTATTTGATGAGTAGGATTTTATACCTATGAATCGGTATTCATTTTAGCCTGAGTTTTGGTGTTTTTAAGTATTCTGATCATCATTTCACTCAAATTTATGTTATTGTATGCAGGAAGCGAAAGATTTAAAAAGGAGCACGAACAGGTCATTTTTAGTTTACAAGGACCCGGGATTGCAGTCGCTTGCGAATGTGGAGAAAAAAGTAAATGAATTTGGAGCTTTAGTGGAGTAGGCTATCGGCATATATGCTAAGTGGGAGCATGCATAGTAATATGATGGGCACGAGCAGCTCATTTAATAGTTGAGGAGGTTTTATTGAATTAGCAGCCACTTCATGTTTTAGCAACATATATATATATATATATATATATATGGTGAAGGCCAAGTAGCTCAAGGATTAAAAGCAATACTATGGCAATGTGGCAGCCACAAAATTATCTTGCAAAATGAGTGTTATGGGCTATACACGTGTAAGGATTAGTAGCTCACATAAATCTCCTAGTACTTCATATATATGTGGGCCACGAATGAATTGGCCACTCACGGAATCAGCAAGTGCAAGAAAGAAGCAGCTGGATCCGGTCCTTGCAAGTTTTCAAGCAACTAGGCAGTAAAAATTCCGTCGGGGCGGGTGATTGTCCAAGGAGCCTCCCGCTAGGGCGGGGAGGCGCGAGGGCTGAACCGGATTTTCGTTCCCAAGATGGATTTGGGCTGCAAAAGAAGGGGACTAAGACACGACGCATGGAGGGGCTGAGTATAAGGAGTATATATATAGATAATATAATACATAATACCTAGCCACCGCAATAAGCACTATTTCTTGGAACTTAATTGGTAATGAAGATTTGAATCATCAAGTGAACGTGCCGAATGCAAGATTGGAGCAGAGATTGGTGATATGATTCTTGATTTTATTATCTCTTTCTCTTTATATCTTGTAATCATTATGTTTCCTATGACGAGGATTATAGATTTTTATTCGTTTAATATGAACTAATTATTTATTTAAGCCTATGACGGATCTTATTATGTAATGGAAGATTAATTATTCTTAAATTCAGTTTATGGAGGTTATTCCCAGATTATTTGCTATGTGTTGTGCTTAATTTATCTAATTGCCTGATCAACAATTATCTGTTATCCCATATGAATTCGGAAGATGACATATGGGATTAGAACTAGCCATAGTGACATATGATTGTGATTTCTGCATAGATGAAATTCATAATTCACGTATAGGATAGGAATATCTATATGTCGTATGTAATCTGATAAGAACTTGCTTTTAAACTTTATTTAATTGTACTTCACATAGAGATATAGTGAGTTAATTATCTAAGGTGCCTTGCTTAATTCTATCATATGTGGATGCAAGTGAGAATGGGTATAGTGCATCGGAAGATGGTTACATCTGCATTAGTGTGCTAGATTAATAATCTGGGGGTAACTGAAATAAACTGGGGAAAAGGATAATTATCAGCAATGCAATCATAAGTGAAGTTGTGAGCTTAACTCTCTCAAATCTGTTAAATTCTTTATTTAGTGTACGATTGTTCTAAGTAATAATTTAGTTATAAAAATGTCACATGACAGTTAGTTTGATAAAGTTGAAATACTATAAAATTGGTAATTGTTTGATTAAGCAGTAATTATTGTCTCTGTGAGTACGATCTTTGATTTATCACTTTATTACTTGTTGACCACGTACACTTGCGTGTTGCGCGTAGGATATACCCAACACCATACAGAAGGGCAAAAATGTCAAATTAACCCCGGTCTCAATACCGGGATGCCAGTTTAACCCCGGTCTCAATACCGGGCCATCAGGCCAACCCCGGTCTCAATACCGGGACCTCAGGCCAACCCCGGTCTCAAAATCGGGACCTCAAGTCATCCCCAGTCTCAATACCGGGACATCAGGTCAACCCGGTCTCAATACCGGGCCATCAGGACAACCTCGGTCTTAATACCGAGACCTCAGGTCAACCCCGGTCTCAATACCGAGATCTCAGATCATCCCCGATCTCAATATCGGGCTATTAGGCCAACCCCAGTCTCAATATCAGGACCTTAAGTCAACCCCGGTCTCAATACCGGGACCTCAGGTCATCCCCGATCTCAATACCGAGCCATCGGTCAACCCTGGTCTCAATACTGGGCCATCAGATCATCCCCGGTCTCAATATCAGGCAATCAGGTCAACCCCGATCTCAATACCGGGCCATTAGGTCAACCCCAGTCTCAATACCGGGACCTCAGGTAAACCCCGGTCTCAATACCGGGACCTCAGGTCATCCATGGTCTTAATACCGGGCCATCAGGTCAACCCCGGTCTCAATATTGGGACCTCAGGTCAACCCCGGTCTTAATACCAGAACCTCAGGTCATCCCCGGTCTCAATACCGGGTCATCAGGTTAACCCTGGTCCCAATACCGGGACCTCAAGTAAACCCCAATCTCAATACCGGGACCTCGGGTCATCCCCGGTCTCAATACCGGGCCATCAAGTCAACCCCAGTCTCAATACCGGGACCTTAGGTCATCCCCGATCATAATAACGGGCCTTCAAATCATCCCCGGTCTCAATATTGGGACGTCAGGTCAACCCCGGTCTTAATACGGGGATATCAACTCAGCACCGGTCATTACCCCGGGAGGTACAATTAAGCCCTGGTCACAGCAGGAAGATCCAATTCAGCCCCAGAGACAACCCTAGGAAGCCAAATCCACAGGAGACCACCCCGGGAGGGGCAAAAGGGTCATTTTATCAACTTGAAGCCGAATCGATCAAACTCAAGATAAATTGATGCCATAAATGTTAGAAAGAACCATAACATTGATCCCGAGTGAAAATAGCGAAAGACAGCTCAACGGACGAACTGCACTGAAATGAAGAATCGGTTATAAACATCTTCCTAGACTTGGAAAAGGTTTAATCCTATGTCATTGCGATGCTCTCGGCGGGGCTTTTTGAAAAGGTACGGCACGCCTCCAATGGACGCTCCGATCAAAAGTTAAAAAGTTTTGAATCTGACCTCGCATTGCTCGTAGTACACGTACTTCGATGTAACAGGACCCACCACTCTGGACCTGCCACGTGGTACCGCAGGTAGACCCACAGCTATCTCTGGTAGAGCCGCTTACATCGGGTCTATAAATAAAGGTGTACCCCCAACTCATTTCATAATTTAAAAACGCTCTAGAACTCTGCCCGTTTTGTTTCTCAACCCTACTCTTGTACTCCAAACCCAAATTTTATCACTCTAACACGTAGATATACTCATATACTACCACATATCAAAAATTGAGCGGTACAAACGGATGTTTAGAGCCTACGATTTGGCAAAGAGCCCGTGTAGCAGTCCATTGTGAGTCTTTTTACGATCAGAAAGTAAATACTACTTCATTGCGCATTTATAGACTTGCACGTTAAGTTTCGTTTCTTGATTATGCCCAGAACTCAGTTCCGTGGTCGTTTTTGCTTACGTTTTTGTATATTTTAGTACATAAACACATTTTCTGGTATTTCCACCACCCGGATCGTCGATCCGCGGCCTCTAACAGCTCCTATATATATACGTATATAGCAACTTCGTCAGAATGGGTTATCTTTCTAGTCCGAGTTTAGCTTTTTTTATATATATTTAACTATATATATATACTAACCTTTCAATTCTGTCAAGTCCAGATGTCAAATCCGTGGTAGTTTACTACTTTTATATATATAACTATATATATATAAATTTTTCTGACTTATTTGGGCCTGAATTTCTATTTCGTAGCCTTTTTATTGCTTTAATATATATGTACTAACTGTATATATTAACATTTTACATTCCAGTTTGGCCTGAATCATTCTATGGCCTTTTTACTGCTTTTATAAATATATATATACTTACATTTCTGTCCGGGCAAAGGATAAAATGTTCGTCGCCCTATACAACTTTTTATATATATATTTACTTTCTGTCAAGCCTGGACAATTTCGTGGCAATTTTACAGCTTTTATATATATATATATATATATATTTCAATTCTATCGAGCCTAGATCATTCTGTGACTCTTTTACAGTTTATATATATATATATTTTTCCATTCAGTTGAGCTTAGACCCTTTTCGTGGCTCTTTATTGTTTATATATATATATATATTCCAGTCCGGGCATCGGAGTGAAAATCCATCGCCCTTTACAGCTTTCGTATATATATAATCATATATATATATATATATATATCTTTGATTCATTGTGATTAAATTGTTGCTTTAAATATTCATTTGATATAAATCGACGCTAACATCTACTTTGGCAAACTAGATTATCTTAAATCTCGCCAACTCTATCTTTCAAACGGTTCAAAATAAGTCCACCGGAACCGGGAAGTTAGAATGGCTGAAATTTATTTAAATCTAGCAGTTTTTTTAGTTTCATTCATTATAAAGCAACCTCGCGGCCCTTAGATCGCTATCTAGTGGGAACGAGATGCTTTGACTATGCGTGTGACGCCCCCAGAATAGGTCCAGTCAACCCAACCCATTCTGAGTCGCTAAATACATGGTACAGAATTCAAATACAAACTTTTATATCACACGGTCATGCAAAATACGATCACACAACTGTGAGTGTCAATACAAATATATAGAAAATATTACTATTCAAACTAAGTCATCATTACAATTATTATCACACTATCTATCAGAAATAGTGAGGACTACTACTGCTCTAACTCGGACCATCACTCTATCCCCCGACTAGTTCTTGCGACATTCTCATTTCCTGAAGAGGACAAAAGATGAAAAGGGTGAGCTCAACTAGCCCAGTAAAGAATATTATGACTAAGATAATGAAAAATAAATTATCGTTAGTCTTCAACAATTCAGATAAAATATTATGGACAACAAGTTTTAGATCAATATTCGCAGCGGAAATAACAATTCATTAGAAGAGTTAAGTAGAGAATGAAGTCTACTATCTTCTATGATTTAAAAGTCCATCATCAATATTTTATCCCTGTAACATCAATCAATATACATCTCGAATCAAATATTCATCTTTGCACTACGGGCCAAAGATATTCATTTGTATCACCAGTGGTTATGTTCATCTCAACACCTGTCCATCTTTGCACTACGGCCAAAGATATTCATCAGGTAATCATTCATCTTTGCTCTACAGGCCAAAGATATTCAGTTATATCACTTTTTAGGACTGAAGATGATGAAAAATATTTTAAAGAACGAATCCAGTGAGATAAAAGACAAAGATTAGGGATTCGTAATTTAGTTTTTCCAAGTTCAAGAATATTTCATAATAATACTTTGTGGACCAAAATTCAAGAATGAAGATCAAAACTTGGATCCAATCAAAGATAGGAACCTTAACAAGCAACTTGGACAAATAGAAGAAAATTAAATTTTTCTGTGAATAGTGCTGTATACGTGAATAGTGTTGTATACGTGAATAGTAACCCTGACGGAAAAAGTAAGAATTTCATAATAAAATCTATGACAATATTTTGGTATAATGATATTGAAAAGAATAGCATCATTTACGAAAAAAAATAACATCCCTTACCTCAAAAGAATAGTACTTCTGACTAGAATATCGGATATAACACCGAAGGAAACTTGCACTGAATAGTAACACTCAAAGTATCTAAATACTCACAAAAATATGCTCGATATTATAGAGAGAAAACTTCTGATTCTGGTGTGATTTTCAATTCTAACCTAAGCACCCTATTTATAAGAAAAGCTTAGGATGCCAAAGAAGACTTTCCGCTCGGCGGCTAAAATTTTTTTAGTGTATAATTTTGAAAATTCGCCTGGCTGCTTTCAAAGTAAGAAATCAGAATTTTTCAACAAAAAAACAAAAATGGGGCCCACCCATGTTTTTAATAAAAATATTTATTTTCGAAACTTCAATAATTCATAATAAATAGTCATTTTGTCAGAAAAATACAAATGCTATGTTCTTTTCATAGAAAATTTAATTCTCTACAACTTTGTAGAAGAAAGTTTTTCCAAATTCCAAACATAAATTATCCGAATTTCATAAACGGATGATTTTCCACACCAACATACTGATAAAAATACATCAGCACTAATTCCTTCTTTTATATCCACAAAATAAATATTTTCTTATCATATAAATTAATAATTAATTATTCACAAATAATATTACAGAACTATAATATTCACAACAAGGTCGTTCCTAGGAAAAAGGGGGCCTTCCGATAAGGATTTCTCCTTACTGGCGCGCAATTAAATAACCCATCCTAGGCAGAACTTCCTTAGACATTGTCAATAATGCTATCTAATAATATTATTCAAATAATATGAATTATTGAGTTGATAATGTGAAATACTGTGCAGTGACAATTATTGAATCAATAATACAAAATATCAACGGTAGCAATTATTGAATCAATCATATAAAATAGCAACGTAGTAATTATTGATATAAAATATCAACGTAGCAATTATTGAATCAATAAAATATCATGCAATTATTGAATCAATAATATAAAATATTGAAGAGTAATTACTGTAACAATAATTGAGTAAGTGACTTCTTACGTAAGAATCAATAATTTAAAATACTGTGCAATACCGTGTGCTACTGTGCAATAACGCGTATTACTGTATTTTTATCACCGGGTATTTCAACAGTAGTAACGGTAACAACTACGCCGTTATTTTATATAAAAAAAATTATTTCTGTCGCTTTCTATATCCGACAGTTATTCTATTGTGGGGCCCACAAATAGATGCGCCATCATACGAATATTCTCTGACAACAAGAATATTCCATGACCAAACGAATATTCCCCGACAACAAGAATATTTTATAACCACTTGCTTATTTTGAAATATTTGCACATTTCACCCATAACTTTTCACATTTATCAAATCAACATCTTACTATTTCAAATAATATATAAAGAAAATTAAATCTTTATTCATAAAAGTTGGGGTCTTACAACCTCCTCTCCTTATGAAATTTCGTTCTCGAAATTGACGTACGTACCTGGTATGTCGAAAAGGTGAGGATACCTCGCTTTTATTTTCGATTCCAACTCCCAGTTCATTTCCTCAATTTCATGGTTTCTCCACAAAACTTTAACTTGAGATATAATTTTCGAGCGTAGGACATGCTCCTTCCTATCCAAGATCTTGACAGGTACCTCCTCGTACGTTAAATCTTTGGCTATCTCGTCTGGTTCTAACTCAATAATGTGGTTTGGATCTTTCACATATTTACGCAATATGGATATGTGAAAAATATTATAAACACGAGACATGCTTGGAGGTAAAGCGAGTCTATAGGCCACATTTCCCACTCGGTCAAGGATCTCAAATGGACCAATGAATCGTGGATTGAGCTTTCCTCTCTTGCCAAACCTCGTAACTCCCTTCCACGGAGCAACACGTAATAACACATGGTCCCCAACATTAAATTCCACATCCTTTCGATGAAGATCCGCATAACTCTTTTGTCGATCTTGTGCTGTTTGTATGCGTTGTCGGATCATTTGGATCTTTTCTATAGTAATAGGTACCAACTTCGGTCCCAATAATGTTGCTTCACCCACCTCATTCCAGCATATTGGATAGCGACACTTTCGTCCGTACAACGCTTCGAATGGAGCCACGCCTATACTTGCCTGATAACTGTTGTTGTAAGAGAATTCCACCAATGGTAAGTACTTATCCCAACTCCCTTTGAAGTCTAGAACACAGAGTCTCAGTAGATCTTCAAGAGTTTGAATAGTCCTTTCTGATTGTCCGTCTGTTTGAGGATGATAAGCCGAACTGAATCGTAAATCCGTGCCCATAGCTTTCTGCAAACTGATCCAAAATCGTGAAGTGAATCTTGGGTCACGATCCGAAACTATGGATACTGGCATGCCATGCAATCTCACAATCTCATTCACGTACATATGAGCAAGACGTTCAAGGGAATAAGTCTCTCGTATCGGCAAGAAATGAGTAGACTTGGTTAATCTATCAACAATAACCCAAATCGCATCTATGCCTTGAGAAACCTTGGGAAGACCCGTAACAAAATCCATTGTAATGTGTTCCCACTTCCATTTCAAAATCTCCAGTGGTTGCAATGGACCCTTCGGCACTTGATGCTCTGCCTTTACACGTTGACAAGTTAAACATCTCGAAATAAACTCCGCGATCTCTCTTTTCATATTGCTCCACCAAAATGTATGTCGAAGATCACGATACATTTTAGTACTCCCAGGATGGATTGTAAACGGTGTGTTGTGTGCCTCCATCATGATTCTATACTTCAAGTCAGAATCGTTAGGAACACAAAGTCTGGAATTGACTCGAAGTATTCCCTCTTCATCGATTCTTGCTTCTGGAATGGCACCTTCTTGCACTTTTTTCTTCATCTTCATCAGCTCCGGATCCGTAGCTTGAGCAGCTTTAACTTTATCAATCAAAGCTGGTTCTACGCGTATACTTGACATCATCGCACTCGTTCCCACATATGATCTTCTACTCAAAGCATCAGCTACCACGTTCGCTTTTCCAAGATGGTATTTGATGGTATGATCGTAATCTTTCAACAGCTCAAGCCAACGTCGTTGCCGCATGTTGAGTTCCTCTTGAGTGAAGAAATATTTAAGACTCTTATGATCCGTATAAATCTCCACTTTCTCCTCGTACAGGTAGTGTCTCCAGATCTTCAACGCGAAAACGACTGCTGCCAACTCTAGATCATGAGTAGGATAATTCCTCTCATATTCTTTGAGTTATTGCGAGGCATAGGCTATGACTTTCCCATGTTGCATGAGAACACATCCTAACCTTTTTCCCAAAGCATCGTTGTAGATAACAAATCCATCCGAACCAGATGGTATTGTCAGAACAGGTGCCGAGATAAGTCTTCTCTTGAGCTCTTGGAAGCTCTTCTCGCATTCCTCGCTCCAAACGAATTTTGTATCTTTCCGAGTCAACTGAGTTAATGGAGTAGCAATTCGAGAAAATCCTTATACGAACCTCCGATAATAACCAGCTAAGCCCAGAAAGCTTCGTACTTCGGTTACCGACTTAGGTTGCTCCCATCTTTGTATTGCTTTAATCTTCGTCGGGTCAACAGATACTCCACGTTTCGATACCACGTGCCCAAGGAATGCTACTTCCTTAAGCCAAAACTTGCATTTCTTCAGCTTGGCATATAGCTTGTTCTCACGAAGCTTTTGAAGTACCAGCTTCAAGTGGTGCTCATGATCTTCACGGCTTTTAGAATAGATGAGGATGTCATCAATAAAGACAACAACGAACTGATCCAAATATTCCTTGAATACACGGTTCATCATATCCATGAAAGCAGCAGGAGTATTAGTCAATCCAAAAGACATGACTAAAAACTCATAATGCCCGTACCGAGTTCTGAAAGCAGTCTTTGGAATATCCTCAGTTTTAATCTTCAGCTGATGATATCAAGAACGAAGATCGATCTTTGAAAAGAATTGTGCTCCTTGCAACTGGTCGAATAGGTCATCAATACGAGGTAGCGGATACCTATTCTTGATGGTAACATGGTTTAACTCCTGATAGTCAATACAAAGTCGCATACTCCTGTCTTTTTTCTTTACGAATAAAACAGGAGCACCCCAAGGAGACGTACTAGGACGAATAAAACCGATGTCTAACAATTCCTGTAATTGGACCTTTAACTCCTGAAGTTCAATAGGAGCCATTCGATATGGGGTTTTAGAAATGGGTTTTGTACCGGGTTCAAGGTCAATAAAGAATTCAACTTCACGTTCTGGGGGTAGACTGGGAAGTTCTTAAGAAAATACATCAGGAAACTCATTAACAACGGAAATATTATTCAGATCTGACGTATTTTGGTTTAGATCAGTAACATGAGCTAAGAAAGCTTGACATCCGTTTTTCAATAAACGAATAGCTTTGTGACTTGAAATGATATTGACTGATTTTAGTGGTTTGGTGGTTTGAATTCGCACAACAGGTTGATTAGGAATATAAAAACTAACAACCTTACGAAAACAATTAATTTTGGTATGGTAAGTGGTTAACCAGTTAATTCCTAAAATCACATCAAATGCAAGTATTTTCAAAGATAAAAGATCGACAGGTAAGGTAAGGGTACCAATCTGAATCAAGCAAGATTTGTAAACTGTGGATGTAACAAAGGTTTCTCCCAACGGAGTTTCAACAGATAAGTCAAAGTCTAATTTATCAGAAGTCAAGTTCAAACGTTGAGCACAAACAGGTGAAATAAAGGAATGGGTAGCACCGGTATCTAACAAGGTGTAAACTTCGCAATAGTTTATGATTAGCTTACCCGTAATCACCTCGTGTGGATTCTTTGCGTTTTGGGTTGTCACGACAAACACTCTTCCAGGAATCACCGACTTTGACTTGTCCGAAACCGCCTTTGGAATCACCACCCCCACTGGATTTGGTTTTGCAACAGGACAATCTCGAGCTATATGTCCTTCTTTTCCACAGTTATAACATGCTTTGAATTGTTGTGGGCAGTTTGGGCTGATGTGTCCCTCTTTCCCGAATTTATAGCATACGACCGGTGGTCGTTCTCCTCCCTTAGAAATAGTTGATGCTGGTGCTGATGTTGACATCTTCACATTCTCATTGTTATACCTTCTCTTCTTGAAATCTCCTCCCGATTCCTTTTTCTACTATCATGGCCACGATTACCACCGGAGTGGTTACCGCTTCTGTCATACTTTCCTCCCCGCTGGTTGTCATTGCTCCGATGACTGCTACCACCGGTACGACCTTGGTTGTTGTCCCTTGGTTGAACATAATCACTATCTCGTTCTAACAACTGGGCCGTGTTCACTACATCCGAATATAGAGAAAATTTGTGAGAAATGAGGTATTGACGTATTTCGGGTTTCAAACCTCTCAGAAACATCCGCGTCATACGTTCCTCATTCTCCACCAAATGAGGTGCAAACCTGGACAGCTTCGCGAACTTAGCCTCGTACTGGGACACATTCATGTTGTTTTGTTCTAGTCGGATAAACTCTACCTCCTTCATATGACGAATACTTTCAGGAAAGTACTTGTCATTGAACAGTTTTTGAAACGCTTCCCAAAACATCTTGAGTGCGGCAGGCTGGGTACGCATCACAGATTCCCACCAATAATCTGCCTCTCCACGGAACATAAAGGTGGCAAATGGAACCTTTTGTTCCTCCGTTCATCCCAAGACATCAAATATCTTGGTAATTTTCTTAACCCACGTCTCCGCCTTGATCGGATTCGGCTTACCCAAAAACTCTGGTGGTCCCAATTCTTTGAACTGCTTGGCAGTGACAATTCGCGAGTTGTTATTATCTCCACCTGTATTTTGCGCACGAGTCTCCCTCGTCTGATTTTGCATGAACTGTAAAAAACTTCTAAACATCTCATTGTTTATCTTCTGATCAGCGTTGTTTTCAGGATGAACATTGCCTTCTTGTTGCACGTTCTTCTGGTTGGTGATTAAAATTATCTCCTCGGTCTCATTCACTTCATTGTTAACATTTTCAGTTGTCATTCTCAAATACTGCCATAAAACAAGGGTTAATTAAACAAATTAACATATCACATATTAACCATATACTCCGATTGACCAATTAAATACCACATAAGCTTAGGTAGGACATACTAGTGAAGGATTTACTCGTCTCTCCCCTCCTAGTTCTATTCCCCGATCTCCGCCAGAGATCATATCCCTAAGCTCTGATACCAACTGTGACGCCCCCAGAATAGGTCCAGTCAACCCAACCCATTCTGAGTCGCCAAATACATGGTACAGAATTCAAATACAAACTTTTATATCACACGGTAGTGCAAAATACGACCACACAACTGTGAGTGTCAATACAAATATGTAGAAAATATTAATATTCAAACTAAGTCCTCATTACAATTATTCTCACACTATCTATCATAAATAGTGAGGACTACTACTACTCTAACTCGAACTACTACTGCTCTAACTCGGACCATCACCCTGTCCCCCGAATAGTTCCTGCGACATTCTCATTTCCTGAAAAGGACAATAGATGAAAAGGGTGAGCTCAACTAGCCCAGTAAAGAATATTATAACTAAGATAATGGAAAATAAATTATCGTTAGTCTTCAACAATTCAGATAAAATATTATGGACAACAAGTTTTAGATCAATATTCGCAGCGGAAATAACAATTCATTAGAAGAGTTAAGTATAGAATGAAGTCTACTATCTTCTATGATTTAAAAGTCCATCATCAATATTTTATCCCTGTAACATCAATCAATAGACATCTCGAATCAAATATTCATCTTTGCACTACGGGCCAAAGATATTCATTTGTATCACCAGTGGTCACGTTCATCTCAACACCTGTCCATCTTTGCACTACGACCAAAGATATTCATCAGGTAATCATTCATCTTTGCTCTACAGGCCAAAGATATTCAGTTATCTCACCTTTTAGGACTGAGGATGATGAAAAACCTTTTAAAGAACGAATCCAGTGTGATAAAAGACAAAGATTAGGGATTCGTAATTTAATTTTTCCAAGTTCAAGAATATTTCATAATAATTCTTTGTGATGCAAAATTCAAGAATGAAGATCAAAACTTGGATCCAATCAAAGATAAGAACCTTAACAAGCAACTTAGACAAATAGAAGAAAATTTAATTTTTTCGTGAATAGTGCCGTATACGCGAATAGTAACCCCGACGGAAAAAGTAAGAATTTCATAATAAAATACATGACAATATTTTGGTATAATGATATTGAAAAGAATAACATCGTTTACGAAAAAAAATAACATCCCTTACCTCAAAAGAATAGTACTTCTGACTGGAATATCGGATATAACACCGAAGAAAACTTGCACTAAATAGTAACACTCAAAGTATCTAAATACTCACAAAAATACGCTCGATATTATAGAGAGAGAAAACTTCTGATTCTGGTGTGATTTTCAATTCTAACCTAAGCACCCTATTTATAGGAAAAGCTTAGGATGCCAAAGAAGACTTTCTGCTACCGGCGGCTAAAATTTCTTCAGTGTATAATTTTGAAAATTCATCTGGCTGCTTTTGAAGTAAGAAATTAGAATTTTTCAACAAAAAAACAAAAGTGGGGCCCACCCATGTTTTTAATAAAAATATTTATTTTTGAAACTTCAATAGTTCATAATAAATAGTCATTTTGTCAGAAAAATACAAATTCTATGTCTTTTTCATAGGAAATTTAATTCTCTACAACTTTGTAGATGGAAGTTTTTCTAAATTTCAAACATAAATTATCCGAATTGCATAAACGGATGATTTTTCACACCAAAATACTGATAAAAATACATCAGCACTAATTTCTTCTTTTATATCCACAAAATAAATATTTTTTTATCATATAAATTAATAATTAATTATTCACAAATAATATTACAGGACTACAATATTGACAATCAGGTCGTTCCCATGAAAGTGGGGGCCTTCCGATAAGGATTTCTCCTTACTGGCGCGTAATTAAATAACCACTCCTAGACAGAACTTCCTTAGACATTGTCAATAATGCTATCTAATAATATTATTCAAATAATATGAATTATTGAGTTGATAATGTGAAATACTGTGCAGTGATAATTATTGAATCAATAATACAAAATATCAACGGTAGCAATTATTGAATCAATCATATAAAATAGCAACATAGCAATTATTGATATAAAATATCAACGTAGCAATTATTGAATCAATAAAATATCATGCAATTATTGAATCAATAATATAAAATATTGAACAGTAATTACTGTAACAATAATTGAGTAAGTGACTTCTTATGTAAGAATTAATAATTTAAAATACTGTGCAATACCATGTGCTACTGTGCAACAACGCGTATTACTGTATTTTTATCACCGAATATTTCAACAGTACTAACGGTAACAACTACGCCGTTATTTTATAAAAAAAGTTATTTCTGTCGCTTTCTATATCCGACAGTTATTCCGTTGTGAGGTACAAAAATAGTTGCGCCGTCGTACGAATATTCCCCGACAACAAGAATATTCCACGACCAAACGAATATTCCCCGACAACAAGAATATTTTATAACCACTTGCTTATTTTGAAATATTTGCACATTTCACCCATAACTTTTCACATTTATCAAATCAACACCTTACTATTTCAAAATAATATATAAAAAAAATTAAATCTTTATTCATAAAAGTTGGGGTCTTACAACGCGCATGCCAGGATTTACTGATGAATCCTTGGTTTTTGCGACGTTTAGATGTAAATATACATTTTCTGTGCATATTTGAGTTGTGCAGGATTTATTGACTTCCCTTTGTAAGCCTAGGAATTGTGGGATTCATGATCAAACTGATCAGAATTTGATTCCCACGATGGACAAACTCCATTTTAGAAATGTACCGTGCCAGTTTTTCTGTAAAATGTACATCCAAAAGACCTTAAAATGGTTATCCGGGTTTAAGGTCTCAACATAGTGAAATAATGGTTTATTGTGTCAGAGTCACTCCGATGTCTATCATGCCTATGAGAAGACTGACACTTGTATATATTCTGTGGTCGAGGATGCTTCGCAGCCCGACAATCACCATTCAAACTAAGCTTTAAGGCCTAAAAGATAAAATGGAAGTATCAACAGGCTTCTATTCCTATGAGAGCATAAGGGTTTGAAAATCGGCTTTCAAAACATCATTTTAATATCTTGTCTAAAAAAAGACTTTTGCAAATCAAATCAAACCCTTCGTATATAGGTTTAACGAAGCAAGGCACTACTTTCAATCAATTAAACATATGCCCAATTTCTTCCAGCATTCACACACACATTGCAGATTTAAAAGGGAAATATTAAAAAGATGTGGTACCGTGTTTTCACGGGAGTTATGGGGTGCCTCACACCTTTTCCACACTTAACCAAGCCCCCAAACTTAGAACTTCGATTTCAAAGATTCAGTTTCGACAGTGTCCAGCAATTGGGCCTACTTTCAAATAAAACTCGGTTGAGTTGGTATAATAATTTTAAATCTACCAACTGGCGACTCTGTAAAACGTTCAAATCGTCGACATGATACATGTTGGCCTTTTCCTAAAAAACCCCTTCAAAAACTTTTTCATAAAACAGGTAAAATAAAGGTAGACAAAACTTAGGAAGAGAGAAAGATTTGGGTCCAACTCGAACCGGATTTTTTCCCGACGTCGACATTTATCACCGGGTATTTCAACAGTTTAACGGTAAAATTCTTGCCGTTATTTTTATAAAAAGGTTATTTCTGTCGCTTTCTATATCTGAAGGTTATTCCATTGTGGGGTCCACCAATGATTGCGCCGTCGTACAAATATTCTCTAACAAATAGAATATTCCCCGACCAAACGAATATTCCCCTATACAACGAATATTTTATGACCACTTGCTTATTTTATAAAATTTGCATAAATCACCCATAACTATAACATTATAACAAATCAACTGCCTTACTAGTTAGAATAATATGTAGAGAAAATTAAATCTTTATTCATAAAAGTTAGGGTCTTACACATATGCATTTATATCATTGATCGGAATGATATCTGACACCACATATCGTGACTGCACAGCATCCTGCAAGGTCATGTTGAAAGTTCTGGAGGTGGGTTGGTTTGACAGTGTTGATCCAGTGATAGTCAGAGTGTTACCACAGTTGTTTCCCCTACTCCCACTTGTTCCTGCTCCTCCTGCTGCCTTCTTGGGACAATCCCGAGCCAGATGATCCCTTGACCAGTAAGTGAAGCAATCGCCCTTCTTAGGATTAGGCAATTTGGTGCTATGTGACCCTCCTGGCCACAATTATAGCAAACCCTCTTCCCCTTCATACATACCTTACGTGATTCTTCTTGCAGGTAGTACAAGCCTCCACCCTCTTCTTCTGATTTCCTTGTTGATTTCCAGTAGACATACTATCATTCCACCTCTTCTTCTTACAGTTACCACCACCAGTATTGCTACCACTAGCCTTATTATTCTCATTTCCATTCTTCTTCTTCTTCTGTTCCTGATTATACTTTGTGAGAGCATCTCTTCCACCTTCTGCGATGATTGCCTTCTCCCAAACTGCTACAAAAGTGTTCAACTGGAATATTGAAACCTTACTGTATAGCCAAGGCTTCAATACCTGCTCAAACCTCATAGTGTTTCTTTCATTAGTATTGACCTGGTAAGTTGCAAACCTTACCAACTCATTGAATTTTGCGGCATACTCTGGCACAGACATGTTACCTTGCTTCAAATCTAGGAATTAGATCTTCATCTGATTTTGAGAGCTCGTCGGGAAATACATCTCTAAGAACATCTCCTTGAACTTATCCCACTTGATTATCCCATTTCCTCCTCTAACCTTATTCGCCTGCCACCAGTAGCTGGACTCCGATTTTAGCATAAATGTTGCAAACGCGGTCTTTTGATCATCGTTGACCCTTGCAATAAATGTTGCAAAGGCGGTCTTTTGATCATCGTTGACCCTTGCAATGTCAAACACCTTCTACATCTCTATAATCCATATTTGAGCTTCGACCGAATTCATGGATCCCCTAAACTCTGGCGGTCCTGCAGCTTTAAAGTTCTTAAATGAAGTAGCTTGTGGAGCTTGCTGCTGATTCGTAAGTGCTACAGTTAACAGGTTTACCAACTGCTGAACAGGATTAGCGTTGGCATCATTGTTGTTGTTATTAGTAGATCCTTCCTGAGCTTGTTGACGTGTTTGACGTCTTCTTGGCGGCTTTTTCTTTTTTAAGATATACATTTATTAGATCATTACTCAATTTCTTAAGTATTTAAGACTTAACTTAAACATTTTAAGATTATCACTTGACACATAACATCTTCAATAAATTTTGATATTTTATTCATTCAAAATTTTTTAACATAGGTAAGATAGCATCACTGCTATTTACATCAACTGTCCCGAGATAAAAGAATCTTCAGGATTAAGTCATCATATTCTATTGTTTATATCCACACCGGAATTTACATTATTTACTACCATAGATATTCACATAACTTATTACTCTTCCTATCATGGTCTACTAAGACGTCGAACAGCTTCTCTGCACTCTTACTCCATGATACGGAACATCGTCCTACGATCTAACATATACTATGGTAGGTCCTTGAACTTGACTGGATAGTAGAGAACTCGATCCTGGGCCATATCAATTATTTTCTGAAAAGTGTAGTCTGTCTGCTCGATCTTAGCTTTCTTTGCCCGTTCACTATCTTCAGCGAGATCTGCATGTCGAGCAGCCTTCATCCAAGCGTCTTCTGCTCTAGCATGCTTCGCCAACTCTTCTCTCAGGTAACTCTTCAGTTTCTCTACCTCAGCTGACAACTCTTCCTTCCGACTCTCTGCCTGAACTAGATTCCATTCCAAGTCTCAAAGACGTTCATCAAGATTTTCAATCTTGTCTTCCTTCTGCTCTATAGCAGCCTGACGTATATCCGCCAGCTCCTCCAACTCTCCAACTCTATCCTGTAACTCTATGTTACGGTCATACAACTCATCTTACATCTCAGCTGCAATAGAATTAGGTAAAATCTCATCAGGATTCTCATCCTCTTCTTCAGCCTCTACCTCTATCTCCTCAGAGTTCTCCTCTGGATCAAACTCCGGCTCATGCTCCCGACCCACAACTGTGATCAACGGAGATGACTCTCTCTGTACCAACTGCTCCCAGACGGTATGAATGTCTCGAGGCTCCTCATCTCTAGCTACTCGGGCATCCTCCGCCCTAGGCTAACTGGATCCTCCAACATCAGACATCCTGACAACCAAAATTTTAAGTTTTAGTTACTACTCGGTACTACTCGCAACACATAGGTTGTTAACACATAAGCACATAGCACATAAAGTCTTTTATTATCTTTAATGAATTCCTTAATTCATTCCTTAGAACTCGATAAGAGTCTATCACCACTATATTTTTGATCTCCTACAAGGTAACCTAAGGTTTTCCCCACCTAAGGTTTATAACCTAAGGCATTGGTACCAACTTGTGACACCCCAAAATCTGGGTACTTCATTTCCACAAGATTTGGTGTTCACTGTCCAATTAAATCACATCTTACTACCCATGGATAAGGATATAAATAAAACTCATAACTAAAATAGAAATCCTCCCATAAAAGGGTTACAACATCTTAAACAAATCAATCCCAAGTAATCTAACCTTAAATACATCAAATGCAGAAACATAACATAATTAGCAGAAGTTTTATACATAAATATCTCAAATAACATTAAACAAGTCTTCATCACTTGCTTATCTTGCCCTTGCCTTTACTAGTGGAAGGCTCGTCAGTTCTTTCAACCTTAGCTACAATGTTATTATGCAAGAGTGAGCAAATGATTGCCCATAAGTATAACAATGACAATAATAATAATAACATGCGAGTAATCAATGGATACTGAATAACAGAAAACTCAACTTTTGAATCAAAATTAGAAAACAAGATCAACAGTACATTTGAGGGTCACAAGACCATGAATTATGTCCTAGGTTATCAAGTATTTCTACTTTAAACCTTTAACAGTCATAAGACTATATGGACCTTACTTCTCGTACTTAGGGGGATCAGCCCTTCGTACCATGTATTGTGCACAAACATCTTAACGCTAATGCGTAATATAATCCCCTTTCATCTCAGTTTGACATAAGAGTTCTCACCAAAGAAAGTTTGGTTTGCATTAACTTCAACTAAAAGTTCTAAAATACAGAACGATCATCAACTATGGACTAGTCGAATCAAAAAAGGTTCGCTATCCATTCAAAGTTTAATGCAATAATGTAATCGATATTCAAATCAAATATTGAATCTCAAATGTTTATAACTCAATAAACATTGTATAACCGAAGTATTACTTTAAAAGAATTAGAACATCTCATTTGGAATCATGAATTTGAATAAACAAGAGTAAGAAACTTGCTCAATATAAGAAAAGGATTTCAGAATTTGCTCAATAAAAGTTTAGAGTTAGGGAACTTGCGTAATTGTAATCAAGATAGGGTAAGGAAACTTGCCTCGTGCGTAAGTTAAACAATCACTATTAACGTTCCCCAATAGTCATACATATCCAACTTGTGAATCTTGTCTCATGGGTAAGATGACTAAATGACCTTTTAGTGGAAAAAGAGAAGGAGTTATAGAGTTGTTAGCGTTGGTACACATAGATATTTATGGACTTATGACAACGAATACACGAGGAGGGTATTCTTATTAAATTATTTTCACTGATGATCATTCAAGATTCGGATATGTGTATTTAATGAAATACAAATCTGAATCGTTTGAAAAGTTTAAAGAATTCAGAAGTGAATTAGAAAAATAAACTAGCAAAAGTATTAAGATTCTTTAATCAGATCGAGGTGGTGAATATTTAAGCGGTGAGTTTCTCAAGTGTCTCAAAGAAAATGGTATAATCTCATAATGGACTCCACTAGGGACGCCACAGTTGAATGGTGTATCTAAAAGGAGAAATCAAACATTGTTGGACATGGTTCGTTCCATGATGAGTATTACCAATCTTCCAGTATCATTCTGAGGATATGCATTAGAAGCGGCTGCATATATACTTAACAAGGTACCTACCAAATCCGTCCCAAAGACCCCATATGAGATATGGACAGGGAGGAAACCAAATCTTAAGTTTGTTATGACTTGGGGTTGTCCAGCTTATGCCAAAAAGTTTTAGAATGATAAGCTACATACTAGATCTGAAAAGTGTATATTTGTGGGATACCCTAAAGAAACTGTAGGGTATTATTTCTATCATCCTACTGATCAAAAGGTGTTTGTTGCGAAATATGCTGCCTTCTTGGAAAAAGAATTTTTCCTTGAAGGGGTCAGTGGGAGTAAGATATATCTTGAAGAAATTCAAGAACCACAAATTACTACGGATCAAAGTCAGGTACTTGACCAATTGGAAGAACCTACTGTAACACACTCTATTCGTAAATCTGAGAGAGTACCAAAGATACCTAAAAGGTATGGATTCGTTATAGAGGATGACGATGAGGTACGCATCATAAATGATGATGATCCATTGAATTACGAACAGGCTATGAGTAGTAAAGACTCAGAGAAATGGCAAGAAGCCATGAAATCCGAGATGGACTCCATATATGAGAACAAAGTATGGACTTTGTTTTCATTACCTGAGGGCATTAAGCCTATTGGGTGCAAATGGGTCTTTAAAAGAAAGATTGGAGCGGACGGCAAGGTAGAGACCTATAAGGCTCGAGTAGTTGCACAAGGTTTTAAAAAAAGACAAGATGTTGACTATGATGAAACCTTCTCACCAATAGCTGTGCTTAAGTCCATTAGGATTTTGCTTGCGATTGTAGCTTACTATTACTACGAAATCTGGCAGATGGACGTGAAAACGACCTTCCTCAATGGGAAACTTGAGGAGGATGTGTATATGACACAACCAGAGGAATTTGTTTCAATGGTTGGAACAAATCAAGTCTGTAAGCTGCAATGATCCATTTATAGATTGAAGCAAGCTTCTCGTAGGTGGAACATCCGTTTTGATGAGACAATCAAAGAGTTTGATTTTATCAAAAACGAGAATGAACCATATGTGTACAAGAAGGTTAGTAGGAGCGTTGTATCATTCCTTGTATTACATGTTGATGATATATTACTGATAGGGAATGATATTCCTATGCTACAGTCTATCAAAATTTGGTTATCTAAACACTTCTCCATGAAGGACTTGGGAGAAGCATCCTATATTTTGGGGATAAAGATCTATAAAGATAGATCTAAAAGGATGCTTGGCTTGTCCCAAGGAACGTACATTGATATGATGCTAAATAGGTTTAGCATGGAAGATTTCAAGAGAGGCCTCATGCCGATGAGCTATGAAATACATCTCTCCAAGAAACAGACCCCAAAAACATTTTAGGAGAGAGACCGTATGAGTAAGATTCCTTATGCTTTAGCAATAAGATCTATCATGTACGGTATGATATGTACTAGATCGGATGTCGCTCATGCACTTAGTGTAATGAGCAGATATCAGTCGAATCATGGAGAAGAGCACTAGAAGGCAGTGAAAAATATCCTAAAGTACTTAAGAAGAACTAAGGATGTATTTCTTGTCTACGGTGGGTCTGAGTTGAAACTAGAGGGCTATACAAACTCAAGTTTTCAAACGGACCAAGATGAAAGTAAATCCGTTTCGGTGTATGTATTTACCTTAAATAGTGGCGCAGTGAGTTGGAAGAGTTCCAAGCAGCAAACTGTTGTTGATTCAGCGGCAGAGACAGAGTACATAATTGCAACTGAAGTTGCAAAGGAAGCTGTTTGGATGAAGAAGTTTATAACTAAACATGGTGTGGTTTCTAGCATTAGAGGAGCAGTACCTTTATTCTGTGACAACACTGGAGCTATTGCATAGGCTAAGGAACCCAGGTCTCATCAGGATTCCAAACACGTGTTGCGGCGGTTTCATTTGATTAGAGAGATAATTAAAAGAGGATATGTCACCCTGGAGCGTGTGGACTCTCAAGAAAACATTGCAGATCCATTTACTAAAGGTTTAATACAACAGCAGTTTGATCATCACTTAGAGAAGATGGGTATGAGATACCATGACGATTGGCTTTAGTGCAAGTGGGAGATTGAAAGTAGTATGCATACAAGCCAATCGTGTTTGATGATAAAGTATATACTTTGTAACAATCTTATTCATTTATTAATAAAAAGTGTTATTTAATTAAAGGTATTTATTTGTCTACATGGTGCTGTTTTTATAATATATGATAAATCATAGTTTTAAGCAATGCTTTTAGAATCATGATGATGATCATGCTAATTTGATCTAAATTCTTAGATAGCATAAAACTAAAATAGTTCTTAATCAATGGATTATTAAAAAAGGGATTCGTGAATTCGGATAGATTGGTACATATGTTGCTTGCTCATTGGATGAGGATGATCGATCTCATAATCATTTGTGTGGAGACACTACATCAAGTATGTAGGTACTTATTAAAGAATAAGTATATTGAACGTGGCTCGCTAAAGAATACCTAATGGAGTTTTACTTGCCTATCAATAGAAATTCCTTTAGAGATAGTAGTACAAATAATCCTTAGACTTGAGATCATCTTAGTATCTTGTGTATAATGAGTTATACTTTGACATGTCCCTTAAGATCCTAAGGGTATATCAAAGGGTATGCTTGGGTATAATAATTTATACATGTTGATAATGAATGATCGATAAAGAATCTACTGCTTCTAGTAAAAGAAGAGAATGTCCTATATGATTCGATAAATGACAACCCAGTAGTCCTTGGCCAAGGCAGAATGAAATTAGAAAAGAATTTCTAATTTATATTATTTGGAGTTGTGCATTTTTGGATCGAAATACATATAATTAAATAAAATAAGACTTGATAGTAATTCCATATCTTATATTTAATTAGGACATTTTATGGTGGAAGGAATGAATTGTACGGTAACTATTTACTCAAAGGTTCTTTTATGATTAATGTTGAGATCTATATTATCTAGAAAATTATTGATCGCTAAGGGGGTTTACCCTTATTGTAGAATAAATATTATTTATTTAAATAAATTATTATCTTTATTTATTTATTTAAATAAGATTAGAATTGTTCTAATTGATTTATTCACAACCAATTTAATATAGAGAACCTAAAGGGTCACACCATAAAAGGAAGAATATTTATTAAAGAAGCAAATAGTATAATCGTAATAATGAATTAAGTATATTTAATTTAATCTATGGTGATAGAATAAATTAAATAGCTTAATATTTATTATTTAATATTTTAAAAATATTAAATATAAATTAATAAGAGGAGTCTTATTATTATTAATACTATTATTAATACTATTATTATTATTATTTAATTCCTAAAGGAGTTTGGAAATTAATTAATAAAATACTCTCTCTCTCATATATATTCCTAATAAGATTAGGATGCTAATTAATTAAAAAAGTTTAATTATTCCCAATAGGATTGAAAAGCCTAATTAATTAAAAGTGTTTAATTAATTAATATGAAACCCTAATCCTAAATAGTTTAGGAGGGATTGCCTACATCTATAAATAAGAAAGTCTTATTATAGAATAAGGTAACACACTACATTCCAAGAGTTGGGAGAGTATACAATTTCTATAGAGATAGAAACTAGAGCTTAGCCAAACACCCACCTTCTTGAATAACTCTTCTTCCTTGGTGGATCACCTTTAGATGTCAAACACTTGGGTGGCTAACGTCGATCAAAGGAAGGAATCAAACCCGGAGAACTCAAGAAGAGCGCGAAGGATTTGGAGTTCAACTTGTACTTGTGGAAGCTTAGTTCTATAAGGGAATGAATCTAATCTCCATCTATTTCGTTTAATTAATAAATGTACATAAAGGATGATCTGGGTATATGGTTTGTTAAATTTTAAAACTCTGATTTACCATGATTCCGCTTATTTTATGCAATTTGATTGCGTTTATGAATCTTACAAACCTAACACGTTCGGGACGTGATGATTGAGGATTTCAGAAGACAAGTTACAGAGTTAACCCCGTTGGGTTTGTACGTAACGCAATCATGCAATTAAATCACATAAATAGGGCGGAAGCGTAAAAACTAGGTTTTCAAAAATTTATACAAACCCATTGCCATGATCATTCTCGTGCATCAATTATCAGTGAATGAGGAAGGAGAAAAACAGAATTATACCTTTGAAGATCCAAGCTTCCTCAGGTACAAGTTCTACTCCTTTGATTCCTTTGATTCCTCTGTAGTGGCTCCTTCCCTTGATCAATGTCAGCCACCCAAATGTTTGGCCTCTAACGGTGATCCACCAAGGAAGATGAAGAACTCAGTAAGATGGGTTATTGGCTTAACCATTGTTTCTATCTCTATAGAATATGTGTACTCCCAACTCTTGAAAAATTCACGTACCTTATTTCTGATATAAGACTCTCTTATATAGATATTAGGTTAACCTTCCTAATCCAATTAGAATAGGGTTTTATTTAATTTATTAATTAAATACTTTTAATTAATTTATATCCTAATCTTTATTAGGATTGAGAGAGAGTACTGATATTATATTAATTCCTAAACTCCTTTAGAATTAAAATAATAATAATAATAATAATATTAATAAGACTCCTCTTATTAATTTATATTTAATATTTCTAAAATATTAAATAATAAACATTAAGCTATTTAATTTATTCTATCATCATAGATTAAATTAATTATACTTAATGCATTATTACTATCATGCCATTTTCTTCTTAAATAATTCTTCTTCCTTTTATAGTGTGACCCTTTAGGTTCTCCATATTAAACCGGTTGTGAATAAATCAATTAGAAAAATTCCAATCTTATTTAAATAAATAAATTAAACTAATAACCTATTTAAATAAATAACATTTATTCTACAATAGGGATAAGCCTCCCTAGCGATCAACGACTTTTCAGATAATATAGATTTCAACATTAATCATAAAAGAACCTGTGAGTTAATAGTTACCGTACAATTCAATCCTTCCACCATACAATGTCCCAATTAAATATAAGACATGAATTTACTGTCAAGTCTTAATTTATTTAATCATATGTATTTCGATTAGAAAATGCACAACTCCAAATAATGCAAATTAGAAACCTCTTTCTAATTTCATTCTACCTTGGCCAAGGATTCCTGGGTTGTCATTTAACGAATCACATAGGACATATCTCCTCTTTTACTAGAGGTGGTAGATTCTTTATTGATCATTCATTATCTCTATATGTAACTCATTACACCCAAGCATACCCTATATATGCCTTAAAAGGCCTTAAGGAATTAGTCAAAATATAATTTGTTACATACAAGATACTATGATGATCTCAAGTCCAAGGATCACATGTACTACTATCACATTAGGAATTCCTATTGACAGGCGAGTAAAACTCCATTAGGTATTCCATAGCGAGTCACGTTCAGTGAACTTATTCTCCAATAAGCACCTACATACTTGCTTTAGTGTCTCCACACAAATGACCATGAGATCAGTCATCCTCATCCAATGAGCAAGCAACATATGTACCAATCTATCCGAATTTACTAATCCCCATTTTAGTAATCCCATAATTGGGAACTATTTTAGTTTTTAAGCTTTCTAAGAATTTAGATCTCATTATCATGATCTCATCATGATTCTAAAAGCATTGCTTAAAACTATGGGTTATTTACATATTATAAAAACAGCACCATGTAGATAATTATATGCCTTAAATGAATATTTTATTAATAAATAAATAAGATTGTTTACAAAGTATGTGCTTTATCATCATACATGATTGGCTTGTATGCACACTACTATCAATCTCCCACTTGCACTAAAGCCAATCGTCATGGTATCTCATACCCATCTTCTCTAAGTGACGATCAAACTGCTATTGTGTTAAAGCTTTAGTAAATGGATCTGCAATGTTGTCTTGAGAGTCTACACGCTCCAAGGTGACGTCTCCTCTTTCAATGATCTCCCTGATCAAGTGAAATCGCCGCAACACGTGTTTAGATTTCTGATGAGACCTGGGTTCCTTAGCCTGTGCAACCGCTCCGGTGTTGTCACAGTATACGGGAACTGCTTCTCCAATGCTAGGAACCACACCAAGTTCAGTTATGAACTTCTTCATCCAAACAGCTTCCTTTGCAGCTTCACTTGCAGCTATATACTCTGCCTCTGTCACTGAATCAGCAACTGTTTGCTGCTTGGAACTCTTCCAACTCACTGCACCTCCGTTCAAGGTAAACACATACCCTGAAACAGATTTACTGTCATCTTGGTATGTTTGAAAACTTGAGTCCGTGAATCCCTTGAGTTTTAATTCAGACCCACCGTAGACAAGAAAGATATCTTTAGTCCTTCTCAAGTACTTTAGGATATTTTTCACTGCCTTCCAGTGCTCTTCTCCTGGATTCGACTGGTATCTGCTTGTTACACTAAGTGCGTGAGCAACATCCGGTCTAGTACATATCAGACCGTACATGATAGATCCTATTGCTGAAGCATAAGGGATCTTACTCATACGGTCTCTCTCCTCAGGTGTCTTTGGGGCCTGTTTCTTGGAGAGATTTATTCCATGGCTCATCGGCATGAGACCTCTTTTGGAATCTTCCATGCTAAACCTCTTTAGCATCGTATCAATGTACGTTCCTTGGGATAAGCCGAGCATCTTTTTAGATCTATCTCTATAGATCTTTATCCCCAAAATATAGGATGCTTCACCCAAGTCCTTCATGGAGAAGTTTTTAGATAACTAAATTTTAATGGATTGTAACATAGGAATGTTATTCCCTATCAGTACTATATCATCAACATATAATACAAGGAATGATACTGCGCTCCCACTAACCTTCTTGTATACACATAGTTCATCCTCGTTTTTGATAAAATCAAACTCTTTGATTGTCTCATCAAAACGAATGTTCCATCTACGAGAAGCTTGCTTCAACCCATAAATGGATCGTTATAGCTTACAGACTTGATTTGTTCCAACTTTTGAAATAAATCCCTCTGGCTGTGTCATATACACATCCTCCTCAAGTTTCCCATTGAGGAAGGCCGTTTTCACGTCCATCTGCCAGATCTCATAGTCGTTGTAAGCTGCAATCGCAAGCAAAATCCGAATGGACTTGAGCATGGCTACTGGTGAGAAGGTTTCATCATAGTCAACTCCTTGTCTTTGTTTGAAACCTTTTGCAACCAGTCGGGCCTTATAGGTCTCTACCTTTCCGTCTGCTCCAGTCTTTTTCTTAAAAACCCATTTACACCCAATAGGTTTAATACCTTCAAGTGGTGAAACCAAAGACCATACTTTGTTTTCATACATGGAGTCCATTTCGGATTTCATGGCTTCAAGCCATTTCCCTGAGTCTTTATTACTCATAGCCTGTTCTTAATTCAATGGATCATCATCATTCATGATGTGTACCTCATCGTCATCCTCTATAACGAATCCATACCTCTCAGGTATCTTCGGTACTCTTCCAGATTTACGAACAGGGTGTGGTACAATAGGTTCTTCTACTTGGTTAGGTACCTGACTTTGGTCCGTGGTAACTTGTGGTTCTTGAACTTCTTCAAGATATATCTTGCTCCCACTGACCCCTTCATGGATAAACTCTTTCTCCAAGAAGGTAGCATGTTTCGCAACAAACACCTTTTGATCAGTTGGATGATAGAAATAATACCCTACGGTTTCTTTAGGGTATCCCACAAATCTACACTTATCGAATTTAGTCTGTAGCTTATCATTTTCAAACTTTTTGACATAAGCTGGACAACCCCAAGTCTTAACATGCTTAAGATTTGGTTTCCTCCCTTTCCACATCTCATATGGAGTCTTTGGGGTGGATTTGGTAGGTACCTTGTTAAGTAGGTATGCAGCCGTTTCTAGGGCATATCCCCATAAGGAAATTGGAAGGTCGGTAAAACTCATCATGGATCGAACCATGTCCAACAGTGTTCGATTTCTCCTTTCAGATACTCCATTTAACTGTGGTGTACCTAGAGGAGTTCATTGTGAGATTATACCATTTTCTCTGAGACAATTGAGAAACTCACTGCTTAAGTAGTCTCCACCTCGATCTGATCGAAGTATCTTAATACTCTTGCCCGTTTGTTTCTCTACTTCACTTCTGAACTCTTTGAACTTTTCAAATGATTCTGGTTTGTATTTCATTAAATACACATATCCAAATCTTGAGTGATCATCAGTGAAAGTAATAAAATAAGAATACCCACCCCGTGCACTTGTTGTCATAGGTCCACAAACGTCTGTGTGAATCAATGCCAACAACTCTGTAACTCTCTCTCCTTTTCCACTAAAAGGAGATTTAGTCATTTTACCCATGAGACAAGATTCACAAGTTGGATATGATTCATAATCAGATAGCTCGAGGAGCCCATCTTTATGCAACTTGGATAATCTTGTTTCATTGATATGACCGAGCCTACAGTGCCACATATAGGTATAATTAATATCATCTCTTTTCTTTTTCTTAATTTGTTCAATTTGAAATATATTTTCTTGTAAGTCAAGTGTATAAAGTCCATTTCGCAAATTTTCAATACCAGATAAAACATCGTCTTTATAAATAGAACAACCATTGTTCTTTATAATAACGTCAAAACCTTCCATATCCAATACAGAAATTGAAATAATATTTTTAATAATATTCGGAACATAATAACAATTATTAAGATAAATGGATTTGCCCGAAGGCATTGCTAAACAATAAGTTCCTACAGCTAATGCAGCAACTTTTGCTCCATTTCCCACTCGTAGGATCACCTCATCTTTGTTTAGCTTTCTACTTCTAACCAGTCCCTGCACAGTATTACATATGTGAGAACCACAGCCGGTATCCAATACCCAAGTAGAATTATGACTTTCAGAAAAATTAATTTCAATCATAAACAAACCTTGATTAGAAGTCGAAGCTTCTCCAAGCTTCTTCTCTGCTAGAAACTTCTTGCAGTTCCTCTTCCAATGTCCCGGCTCATTGCAATGAAAGCACATTCCTTTAGCTGGTTCAGGTTTCTTTTGTTCCTTTTCTTTCCCTTTTTCCTTAGCCTTCTTAGATTTCTTCTTTTCAGAAGACACCTTGGGCCTCTTCCTTTTATTGGAAGAATCCACCATCAAGACATGGTTCTTCTTGGATGAGAAGTGACCTTCTGCAGTTTTCAGCATGTTAAGCAGCTCAGGTAAGCTGACATCTAGCTTATTCATGTGAAAATTAACCACAAACTGCGAGAAGGTCTCAGGGAGTGACTGCAAGACCAAGTCTTGACTCAACTCCCCATCCATGACGAACCCAAGCTGTCCAAGACGTTCAATCAAATTGATTACCTTCAGAACATGAGTCTCGACGGCAGTGCCCTCGGTCATCCGAGATCGGAAGAGCTTCTTAGATATCTCATATCTAGCAGTCCTACTCTGTTCACCATACAACTCCTTGAGGTGAAGCAGCATAGCAAGAGCATCCATTTTTTCGTGCTGACACTGAAGCTCGTTATTCATGGATGCGAGTATGATGCATTGAGCCACAGATGCATCATCTTGCCACTTTTTGAAAGTGGCAATCTCTTCCTCAGAGGCTGTTTCTGAAACAGATTCAGGGATAGTGGAATTTAGGACATAAGAAATCTTTTCAGCAGTGAGAACAATTCTCAGATTTCTTAGCCAGTCCTCATAATTCGGGCCGGTAAGCTTATTTGCATCAAGTATGCTTCGTAGTGAGATTAGTGGTTTTGACATTTTTAAAATTCTGCATGTGAAAAGACAACATTTTAGCAAACATTCATTTTATTAACTTTGCATACCAAAATAAATTTAGGTCTTTATTTTAAATTGGTATCTCCCACTATTTTCATCAAACTATATTACCCTCACTCATATAGTTCGGCAACATCTAATTAAAGGTTTGCTAGTGAGATTAAGGATCCCATTTCAAATGTATATAACCTTGTGGATAGCACAACAAGCGATATACAAATAAATAGGTAGACAACTCTTGTCAATTACATCACCATGTAACTCCTTTTATTTTGCCTCTTAAATCATAATGGTCATGTGTGTGCACATCCGAACTAAAATGATTTAAGTTAAGTCCAGCCTAGTACTTCTATAAATTCAAAAAAGAAAAATTTTCGTCCTTGTGGATAGCACAACAAGACTAGATCGTTCAATTTTCTTGATAAGCATCAAATGTGATTAATTAACATCTTAAATATTCAATACTCGCCTTGTGGATAGCAAAACAAACTCATATTAAATATTTAATACTCTATTAACTAATCATGCTAGAAGGCGACGTTCGATATTCTAAATATCATTTGAACGCTTCAGACTTAATATTATTTCTTTGAGGGGTTTGTTATTATTTGTCTCATCTTTTAAGCGCGCATGCACATATATATATATATATATAAAATACGCGTCATTTTATTAAACATGCGAAGCATGTTTGTATAAAATATAATATATATATATAATATTTAGCATGCAATATAGAATACTATATTCTACCCGGATTGATTATGAATTTTTATTCTAGTTTGGTTCACTAGAGCCACCAAGTGAACCAAAAGGTCAAACCTAGGAGTGCAAGAATTTAAATTTAAATATAACTATTACATTTAAACCCTGGCTCCATACAAATGAGTCTTCACGCGTTCCTTGCTCCTTGGTCTCCAATTTCTTCAAAATAATTCTAACTATCTCTATTACATTAACTATTTAAAATTAAATAGAAACCTTGATCAGCAGTCAAGGGAAAGTACATAGAAAGGAGATAGAATTTACATCGAGAATAAAACTAGAGAAGACGAGGTACGCAGACCCCATTTTATAAAACCCATTCATTCAAGCATTCAACCAAAATAAAATCCAATCACATTGGTCATAGTCCATAATCAATCCCTTTTATTACCATACATATCATCATACGTATCAATAAAACTTATTCATCTCATGAAAATAAATTCATTCCATATATGTATTAATATCAGTTAATGGGCAAAAGTTTGCTAAACTTTGTTTTTGGAAAAATAAACTCCTTTATTTCATTCAAAAACAATTCCAAATTAAACTCTTTAATTTTAGCAATTCTGAAATCTCATTTCATATAAAATAAACATCTTTATTTTAAACCTTTATTAATTAAATAAACCATTCATTTAATTAAATAAAAAAAAAATTCAGTTCCTGTCTAGTGGCGCAGCTGCGCCAAGAATGTAAAGGGAACCGGCGCAGCTGCGCAGCATGAAAACCAGGAACAGCACCCGGCGCAGCTGCGCAGCAATATTGCCTTGTACAGGCGCAGCTTCGCAGAATCTGAAAAATTTTTGTGGCCCAGAACTCGATCCAATCGCATATCATACATGTATGGAATCACATAGACTGATAATTAGCACAAGATTGGCTCTGATACCACTGTTGGGTTTGTACGTAACGCAATCATGCAATCAAATCACATAAATAGGGCGGAAGCGTAAAAACTAGGTTTTCAAAAATTTATACAAACCCATTGCCATGATCATTCTTGTGCATCAATTATCAGTGAATGAGGAAGGAGAAAAACAGAATTATACCTTTGAAGATCCAAGCTTCCTCAGGTACAAGTTCTACTCCTTTGATTCCTTTGATTCTTCTGTAGTGGCTCCTTCCCTTGATCAATGTCAGCCACCCAAATGTTTGGCCTCTAACGGTGATCCACCAAGGAAGATGAAGAACTCAGTAAGATGGGTTATTGGCTTAACCCTTGTTTCTATCTCTATAGAATATGTGTACTCTCAACTCTTGAAAAATTCACGTACCTTATTTCTGATATAAGACTCTCTTATATAGATATTAGGTTAACCCTCCTAATCCAATTAGAATAGGGTTTTATTTAATTTATTAATTAAATACTTTTAATTAATTTATATCCTAATCTTTATTAGGATTGAGAGAGAGTACTGATATTATATTAATTCCTAAACTCCTTTAGAATTAAAATAATAATAATAATAATAATATTAATAAGACTCCTCTTATTAATTTATATTTAATATTTCTAAAATATTAAATAATAAACATTAAGCTATTTAATTTATTCTATCATCATAGATTAAATTAATTATACTTAATGCATTATTCCTATCATGCCATTTTCTTCTTAAATAATTCTTCTTCCTTTTATGGTGTGACCCTTTAGGTTTTCCATATTAAACCGGTTGTGAATAAATCAATTAGAACAATTCCAATCTTATTTAAATAAATAAATTAAACTAATAATCTATTTAAATAAATAACATTTATTCTACAATAGGGATAAGCCTCCCTAGCGATCAACGACTTTTCAGATAATATAGATTTCAACATTAATCATAAAAGAACCTGTGAGTTAATAGTTACCGTACAATTCAATCCTTCCACCATACAATGTCCCAATTAAATATAAGACATGGATTTACTGTCAAGTCTTAATTTATTTAATCATATGTATTTCGATTAGAAAATGCACAACTCCAAATAATGCAAATTAGAAACCTCTTTCTAATTTCATTCTACCTTGGCCAAGGATTCCTGGGTTGTCATTTAACGAATCACATAGGACATATCTCCTCTTTTACTAGAGGTGGTAGATTCTTTATTGATCATTCATTATCTCCATATGTAACTCATTACACCCAAGCATACCCTATATATGCCTTAAAAGGCCTTAAGGAATTAGTCAAAATATAATTTGTTACATACAAGATACTATGATGATCTCAAGTCCAAGGATCACATGTACTACTATCACATTAGGAATTCCTATTGACAGGTGAGTAAAACTCCATTAGGTATTCCATAGCGAGTCACGTTCAGTGAACTTATTCTCCAATAAGCACCTACATACTTGCTTTAGTGTCTCCACACAAATGACCATGAGATCAGTCATCCTCGTCCAATGAGCAAGCAACATATGTACCAATCTATCCGGATTTACTAATCTCCATTTTAGTAATCCCACAATTGGGAACTATTTTAGTTTTTAAGCTTTCTAAGAATTTAGATCTCATTATCATGATCTCATCATGATTCTAAAAGCATTGCTTAAAACTATGGGTTATTTATATATTATAAAAACAGCACCATGTAGATAATTATATGCCTTAAATGAATATTTTATTAATAAATAAATAAGATTGTTTACAAAGTATGTGCTTTATCATCATACATGATTGGCTTGTATGCACACTACTATCAAACCCAGCGTCTAACGACGCAAAATCTGGGTTGTCGTGGATAGATTCCAGCTTAGGAAGTCCCACACATTAATCGTTATGAGGAATCTTATAATTTTGAATCAAGTTTTGAAAATCCTTACCACCATAGGGAGAAACTATGGGAATGACGTGGTCTTGATGACTGACGTAGTGATTTGGTTTTAAAGTGGAGTTATCAGAATTTTCTAGTATGCGACAAGCAAAGGGATTCATTAATTGGATAAGTTAAGTAGAACGCATCTTTGAATATAAGGAGGTTCTAGATAACGCTAAAGTAAAACTGGTTGCAATCAAATTGAAAGGCCTCTACTTGGTGGGAACAAATGAGGCATTCACGAGAGAGAAATGGAAAAACTAAAGAGAAGATGAAGAAAAAGATGTAGAGTCACTTTCTTCATTTCGACTACACTCAGTCTCTGTTCAAGCGATTTCATCTATTGAGACAAAGAGTTAGGTCTGTAGACGATTACACAAAGGAATTTTATCAGCTGATAGCACGAAATGATCTATCGAAAATAGAGGAACAAATGGTAGTAATGTATTTGGGAGGGTTGAGGCAACAAATACAGGATGTGCTCACTCTCCATTCCATGTGGACAGTGTCTGAATCCTACTAACGAGCACGAGACATAGAGCAACAGTAGAACAGAAGACCGACGTTGAAGAATAATCCACTGAATAGACCGATACATCCTCAACAACCTCGCCCTACACCACAATAACCACAAGGTAATTTCAATTCTGGTATTAAATACTTCAGATGTAGAGAGCTAGGCCATAGAACCACATAGTGAAAAAAAACCTGTTAATCAAGAGGAGAAAATCTCCTAATTGAGGAAGATATGTTTGTTAAAATAGAAGAAATTAATGAACCGTTGTATAATGACTATGAAGATGATGAGGATGTACTTTATGGAGATGGCCAAGAAACTTTAGTCATTCATAAGTATATGTTGACCCCTAAAAGAGATTCGGGAGATGAGTGGTGGAGAACCAATATCTTCCATAAAAATTGCATGGTGGCAGATAAGGTCTTCAAGATGATCATTGATAGTGGAAGCTATAAGAATGCGGTGTCGGAAGAAGCTATTTGGAAATTAAATCTGAAAACGGATCGTGACCCCAAACCATATAAACTTTCATGGTTGAGCAAAGGTAATGATGTAACTGTAGATCGAAAATGTTTAGTCTTTTTTTTAATCGATAAAAAGTATTTTGATAATGCTTAGTGTGACGTGGTATCGATGGATGTGTGTCATGTGTTGTTAGACCAACCCTAGAAATATGACCGAAGTGTCATTCATGTTGGTCTGAGGAATACGTATTCCCTTAGTATAAAAGGGAAGAAAATTGTGTTAGCACCGCATCGAGAAGACAACAGTTAGGTTCAGCTAATTAACCGATAATGCTAATTTGTTGTCCATATCCCAATTTTTAATCGAACTCAAACACAAAGGGATGGTATATGCTTTACTACCTTGTGAGAGCAATTTGATAAATGAAAGTACCAAAGTACCAGCCGATGTGCAGGAATTGCTATCGGACTTCTCCAATCTAATGCCCACGGAGCTTCCCCTTGGGTTACCACCGATAAGGGATATTTAGCATCAAATTGACCTAGTGTCAGGATCGAGTTTATCGAATAAGACAACTATTATACACAGCCCAAAGGATTTCGAAGAGCTATAGAGACAGGTAGTGGAACTGATGGAGAAGGATTACATTCGTGAGAGTATGAGCTGGCGTGCAGTACCAGCTCTGTTAGTGCCGAAGAAAGATGGATCATGGAGAATGTCTATAGACAGCAGAACCATCAACAAAATCACAGTAAAGAACCCATTCCCAATTCCTCGTTTAGATGACATGCTAGATCAGTTATCCGGAGCTAAGGTTTTCTCTAAAATTTATCTTAAAAGCGGATACCATCAGGTTCGGGTGAGACCTGGAGATGAATGGAAGACAGCCTTCAAGACACAGTACGACATGTATGAATGGATGGTCACACCCTTCGAACTTTCCAATGCTTCCAGTACATTCATGAGATTTATATATCAGATGCTGCGACCTTTCATGGAAAAATTTGTAGTTATTTATTTTGATGATATTCTCATCTATAGTCCAACATGGGAAATGCATCATGATCACCTCCGAGATGTGTTTTATATGTTGAGAAAGTAACAACTGTTTGTTAACCATAAGAAGAGTTCTTATTTCACGACTTCGGTAACTTTCCTTTGTTTCAATATGTCTATCGAGGGTGTTCACGCCGATCAGTCCAATATCAATGTAGTCTTGGCATAGCCCACGCCGAAGACTATACATGATGTCAATAATTTTCATGGGTTGGCTTCTTTTTACCGTCGCTTCATCAAAAACTTTAATACCCTAATTGCACCTATCATCGAGTGCCTTCAAGGGAAATTATTCCAATGGTCCAAGGAAGTAGAAGACAACTTTCGGCTGATTAAGAGGAAGATGACTGAAGCACCATTATTGGCACTTCCTGACTTCGAGAAGGTATTTGAAGTGAATTGTGACGCATCCGAGATCGGCATTAGTGGAGTTTTGAGTCAAGAAGGTCGACCAATAGCGTTCTTCAGTGAAAAGTTATCCAGATCAAAGAAAAATTATTCCACCTATGACTTAGAGTTTTATGCCATCGTTCAGTCTCTAAAGCACTGACATCACTACCTAATACAACAAGAGTTCATCTTTAGTACCGATCATGAGGCCCTAAAGTAAATTAATGGCCAACATAAGCTGAATAGAATGCATGCTAAATGGGTGGTGTACTTACAGGAATTCACCTTCACTTTGCAACATCAGACAAAAAGTTTAAATCATGTTGTCGATGCTTTTGTGACTCCCCCATACTCGATTACCTGCTACTACAAGTATGGTGCTCACTATACAATACAATTACTTAAACTCTATTATTTATATTACATACTCACTAATTTATTACATCATTTATATCAAGTACACAAATACAACACATGTCTTACTTACACAATATGAACTAATACAATAGTTCTCAAATACTTCCTTATTTAATTAAACAATATATTATTATTTATTTATTTTTCTTTGATGGTTTACTCTTTTCTTTATCTTTTACACCCGATCCTTCGGGTTTCACGGACTTAGCTGAAAACATACAATTTTACGCAAGAGTAAGCAATTAATTTACTTTGCAAGTATATGCACTATCAAGAATTGAATGATAAAGGAATTAAATAATTGAATGCGAATTAAATCAGGATAATGAATGACAATAATGATCAATACAATAATGAACATATTTAAATTAACGAGCATCAAATAAATTTCTTTTCTGAGCTGAGTGGTCAAAAGGACCAAGAACCTATGTGTCCCATAATTATAAAAACTGTTGACTCTTCATCTCAACAGGTACTTTAGAGGATCAACCTATTATACCATATGTTATGCACAACATTATCTCCATAAGTCGAATTTTTCGACAATAATATCTCCTATAAAAAATAGGGTTGTCCAACTCAGTCTAAGATTCCGCCCCAAACAATTGAGTTTGGATAACAAATAATATAAAGTCTTGATTTTGGAGTAAGCTGAAATAATGACTTCCTCTAATTACACATATATCAAGAATATTTAAAATAATTTAGAGTTCAACACTTCTTACAAATAAATTCTGAAATTTATTATCGCAGGATAACAATTATCTTGAACGAAAATATTCATAACACGGGAATATTTTACCAAAAGCTAAAGGAAGCTTAAGGTTTAGAAACTTGTACAGAAGAATAAACTTGCACAAGTAAGGGAAACTTGCATAAAATAATCAATTTGCACAAGTTAGGAAACTTGCTCAAAATGGGAGAAACTTGCACAATATACCAAGTTTGTGTAAGTTAGAAAAATTGTCTGTTTTCCGTTGACTATTTTCTACCTCAATAATTTTTTCCTGCAATTGACCTACATCATTATTCATCAAGGCCAAAAATATTAATTATTACTTTATATTTTTTTCGTGATTTAACTTGTCAAATTATATGTATATATATTATTGGATTTTAAGTATAACTTTTATCTACTGTTCATTTTATTTATTGTTACTATTCATGTCAGAGTACTATTCACGTTAGAGTACTATTCACTTCTTGTCCAAATTTGCCCAAATCATTAATATTAATTATATTAATTTTCACATTAAATATTTATTTATTTTACTTTTCTCCATTATCTTGTAATTTCAAACGTTTTTATGCATGATTTTCGTGATATTAACAGATCATATATTACTTTTATTATGATATATAAACTTTATATTAAAATTACATAGCAATATATTATATACATAAATTAAAAAGAATAGTTAGAAACATACCTTCTAATTTTTCCTTTTCTTTCTTCTCCTCCTAATCTCAACCGTGACCTTTTATTTTCTCTCTTTTTCTACTCTCACGTTTCTGACCTTGCTTTAGTTCCTTTAACAAACATGGTGGGCATTTAAATATGCAACTTACAGCATAATATATTAATAGTTTAGCCAAGCCACTTATTAGGGGTTAGCTTAATACTTTAGGAGATGAGGGAACAAAACGTGGCTATATATATGATATATTAACTAGTTTGGGGGTACAAGTAACTATATCTATCTAACAAAATACAAATAATTTTGAATTTTTCGCTCATTCAATAAATTATCTAGGCCGTCCAAAGTTTAAGATAAATTTTATCATCGATGTAGTGTCAAAAGCACGAGACACAACTAGTATATTTATATAACTTAACTTTCATCATGAACCTTCTTTTAGCAAATAAAAAAACTAGATCATTATCAATTAGACATGGCCCCTCTTAAATAACTTAGCTGCCAACTTGGTCTATAATCCTATGTAATGAAATATTTTCGTCATTTTTTATTGTTCCTTTATCCCATGCAAAATCATTTTGTTTTTTAACTACAAATTGCGTTAAAACACAAATTTATCTCATTAAAATTTAAATGTACATTTATAAACTTCATTTATATTGATTGACGTCTCGAATGTTACAGCTTTGAGCCGAACAGTGTCACTCCTCAGCAGGGGCGGATCTGTGTGAGGGCGGGAGGCACTTGCTCCCACTGAATTTTGAGGGGGACATATCAAAAATAAATAAATTAGGAAAGTGTTAAAATGAAATTTCATATTTTAGACTTAAAAATCTATTATAATTTCTAAGGACCAATCCCACATTTTCTCACGGACCTCACCTACATCTTCATCTCTATAATTTCCTAAAATACTGTTCTCCAAACACACTTTTCCTCTCACACCCAGTCTCCAAATTCCAATCAGATAAATTAAAATAGGCGGTCACGATTTGCAATCATAGCACTTTCAAAAAGTATATTTTAATTTTAATTTTTTAATTTCACAAATTTAACAATTGCTTTAAGAATTTTTATAATTGTTTATGGATTCTTATTTTTTGTACTTTTATAAAATTAGGGTTTTTTACTTCTTAAAGCAACACTGCAACAATGAAAAGAACTACATCAAATAAAAGTTCTTCAAGTATGTGTTATATTCTATTTTTAGTTTCTTTAAATTTTGTAAGTTATTTTGTAATGTTATTTGTAACTTGTTACTTGTTAGTGGTTTAATTGAGATTGTTTATTGTTGGTGCTAATTGCTGATAAGTCAGTTTTATACCTACTTATCCGGTATCTATTAATTGAATTAGTTTCTTAAACCTATGTTTCATAGTTACTTTTTATGCATTTTGTGGTTATTTTGTAGATCTCATGCTTGGGAACTGTGTGAGCGATTATTGGTATGAAAAGGGCAAGGAAATGCAATTCAAAAATCATTTGGGCTTTCATGTTCATTTTATGTTCTTGGCTTGGAACTTTAGTTTTATTGTAGAGCTTCTTCTTAACTTTTTGTAACATCTTGAATCATCCTAATCGGAGTTTAGAGGCGAGAATTATGACCTTTGTACCAACGGACGTTGAACGTCAATATTTTGGTTTGCCATTGCAAAGAAGTCACTTCCAGCCCAATTTCGACCTTCTTCTGTCCATTATTTCTCAATTCTCAAAGAATAAAAGTTGTAGATCTCGTCGATATCTTCGATTTGATAGGTAGCAGACCCCGTAACTCTTCCCGGATCAAAAGTTATGCTCATTTTACCAAAGAATGTCGCAACAAAAAATAGAAGTGCGCCTATGAGCGTTTTGGTAGCCTAAAACGTGCGTCCCAGCGTAGATTCTCTGCCAAAATGAGCCCCGACGCGATTTTATGAAGGAAAAGCGTGTCCCGACGCAAAACGCATCAGAAAAATAGTAATTTTGAGTTTTGGGAAGTTTTAGGCAGACTTCTAATAGGATTTGGATTGAGGAATTGTTTTAGACTATATAAAGACAGGTAAGACTCAATATAAAGGAGGATCATATATCGTCATACATTATCTCAGATCATCTTCTACATTCATAAAAACCCTAGTTTTCATTAGATTTGGAGATTGAAGCAATTGAAGATCATTGGAGATTCTGACTGGAGCAATAGAAATTCAGATTTGCATATCACAATTCTTAACTTCTCTTTACTTCTATCTTTTTATCTTTCAATTTATAAACAATTGTGGATTATGGAATTTGACTTAATCATGAGCTAAACTCTATTTTGAGATTATAATGGATCTTGTTGTGTAGTTTACTTTGATATGTTTCCTTGTTTGTCTTATTCATTATTATTGGATTGTCTATTATGGTTTGTGAATAATTGCTTAATTGCCTAGCTATCAATTACCGTGATAATTCATATGAAATCGATAGATGTATTATGGGTTTAGATCTGAGCATAATAGCATGTGATTGTGTGTTCTGTATGGCGTTGGAATTCATGATTTGTGTTTAGGATAGAGATATACCTTTACACCACATGTAATCTGATAGGAACTTGTGCTTAAACTCTTTTTAATTGTAATTCACATAGAGATATAGTGGATTAGTTAATTAGGGTGTTCTACTTAATTCTATCATATGTGGATTTAAGTTGATATGGGTATGGTACATCGAGAGATGGTCATATTTTACCTTAGTGTTCTTGATTAACAATCTGAGATAATTAATTTGATTCAATCGAAAGTGTATTGATTTAAATGAAACAATAGGTGAAATTATAGTCTCATGTCTTCATATTCTAGTTTCATTCTAGGGGTAGTTAGGATTAGTTTAATTATATATTGTTAATTCAAAATACTAATTCATTCGTTTAAATAAGATTAAGTTGGTTACGGGTTAATTCTTCGTGATAGTTATTAAATAATTCCTCGTGGGAACGATACTCTACTTTCACTTTATTACTTGTTGACCACGTATACTTGCGTGTTGTGCGTATTAGATTTTATCCAACAAATTTTTGGCGCCGTTGCCGGGGACCTATTTTAATAATTATTTACCAATATTAATTTCAATCAAATTATTCTTAATTTAAATAATTTTTTTCATTTTATTTAATTCTCTTCCTATTTTACTCACTTCTCAGGTATCATGGCTAGATTCAATTATCAAAGGCCATATTCGAGTATGACTCAGCCAAGGGACACAGGGTTCGATGGACTCAATGGAATTTCTGCATTATCAGCACAACTTGAGACACTTTCGAAAAGGTTGGATGTTCTTGCAGCCCAACGTATTCGAAGGATAGTAGTTACTTGTGATTATTGTGCTGGCAATCATCCGAGTCATCAATGCACCGTCAGTTTCGGACCGGTACAATATAGTGGTGATTACCTCAACAACTATGTTTATCCTAACTATCACCAAGATTGGGGTTATCACACGGATTCTTCATGGAGCTACAATTATGAAGACCGATACTACGTTCCAAGTCCAACATATACACCAGAATTCTCCTGTCCACCTCCAATGCCGCAGGAAGAAAATTCAAGATTTGAGGAATTCATGTCTAAGATCATAGCAGACCAAGAGGAGATGAGGATTAGTCAGGAGTTATCAAGCCAAAATCTTAATATTCAGATGGAACAACTCATCAATGCCTCAACCAATGTTTTTCAATACATGAATTTTGAGACTGAAATAGAAAATTCAAGATTGGAGGAATTGTTTTCCAAGTTCATAGCGTCGAATGAGGAAAATAGGATAAATCAAGAGAGGTCAATTCAAAATCTTGAGAACCAGATAGAGCAAATGTTCAAAGCCTTAAACAGTGGTCCTCAATACACTTGGCCTTATGACATGGATTCCGATACTGATAAAGTGCCCGAACCAAATCTACAACTGGATGAGCCGAAAGATGTTGAAGGAGAGGAGATGAGTAGGGAGGAGGAAAACAAGATCGGCGAAGAACTAGCTGTGAGTACCAACGAGGATGAGCCGATGTTGTTAGTACCCCAAGTGACTTCTCCACCAAAGTTCAAGAATTCGGTTAGATTTGCAAAACCATGCCCGCTTAGTAGTCATGTCGTCGGTAAAGCTCCTTGTGACAAAAGAGTTACTACAATCTTGAAGTCATGGTGGGACAAGAACAAGAAGATAGACAAAGAACTCATTGTGTTTGACAAACTTCCATGCCTAAATATGATCACAGACACAATGGAGATAGCACCTAGTTATTTACCGCTCTTAATGGAGATTATACTTAATCAAAGCATGCTAGGTGACTTCGATGCACTATCCGTTACTAATAGGAGCCTCCCAAAGGATAATTTGCTACTGATCGATGGAGGGTTCCTAAATTATCGAAGAGGAATTGGATAACATTGACAAGAAGAAGTCTAGCTGAAGGACTATAAAACAAGCGCTCGATGGGAGGCACCCCATCCAATCCAATCTTTCTCCATCTATGTTTAATTCTTAGTAGTTTTGATATTAAGTATATCTTTTGGTAGATTATAGTAGTATTAAAAGGTTATTTTGTGATCCTCTCATGTTCAATTCAATTGTTATGATGATGAATTGTCAGAATAGAAGTCAAAAACAAAGCGCACTACAAGTTTTTTTAAAAAGGGATGAAAGACTAAATTGGAGTGCCAAATAAGTTTGGGGGGATTACAGGCCGAATTCCCAAGGCATTAGAGAAGTCCACGCTCAGTTCCCAACTTTTGGATCCATGCAGACTTATCCACTGCCTGATACACCATCGGATCATGAGGAGGCGGGCGGAGATGACGATGCCACTTAGAGGAGTAGTCTTTCACTTTTTATTACAATGAGGGCATTGTTCGTTTTAAGTTTGGGGGGATTGTTCTGCTTTAGGGTGCATATTAGTATGTTCATGTGTATTTCATATAGTCTAGTTTTTACTCATATGTTGCATCTAATAAATTGAGAAAATCAAAAATTTTAAAAAATATTTGTTTTTAATTGTTGCATTTAGTTAGGTCATATTGCATGAATCCAGGTTTTCAGTTTGTGTGAGATTCATTTCGCCGATGAGGAGAATGGAACTGCATGATTTTTGATCAGTTTTGATTACTTAGGCTTGGTCGTAATGTTATAGCATGATGTGAATTTTAATATGTTTGAAACTAATGTATTCGAATAGCACTTTAGAGTATCCATTACGATGTGCTCTGTTTAAATGGTCACAGAATTGTCTTCTTTTGGGAAATTTGTGTTTTAGTGATAGAGATTTAGTAGACAATTAGTAATGGCCAGATGATGCAAAAGGTTAAGTTTGGGGGGAAAACAATGGGTATGCATGCTATATATATAAAAAAATAAAAAATATATAAAAATGAGAAAAAGAAAAAAAAAGTTGAATAAACACTTTGGCTAGTTTAGTTCTGTGACCTTTGATACTCGAGTAAGTACGCCCTAGGGGATGTTTCTACACCCAGCGCCCTAAATCCATCTCGCTTGGGAGTCGTTGGTCAAAAACTCGCTACACAGGTATCACTGAAAAGCCTAAGAGAGCTAGACATTGCACAGTCAGGTGTAAACATGAGAAAGTACGAATATTGCCCTCGTGAGTGAATAAAAGCATAATAAATCCCTTGTTCACTCTTAGCTTAGTTGATGTGTAGTCTTGGTTGGAGCTTAATTTGTTTACTGCCTTTTTTGAGTTAAAAATGTATTTTTTTTTCCCTCTAAGAAACATGTTATGTGAAGTATTTATTCTGTAGCAAGTTTAATGGTTGCTAAGCGCACACACACTACATCAGTGATGACATGTTTTGATTTGCAGAATAATATACATTATGGCCTTGTTCTTGGTTGGATTCTCTGTTTGAAGATTTTGTAGTTTCTCTGAGACAATTCTTGTGAGCTTCATATCTGCCTGGTATTTGCATTCGTTATCATTTAGAGTAAATTGCATTTTGTTTAGTTTATTGCATTGTAGTGTTGTGTTGCTCAAGGACAAGCAACAGTTCAAGTTTTGGGATATTTGATAAGTCAATTTTATACCTACTTATCCGGTATCTATTAATTAAATTAGTTTCTTAAACCTATGTTTCGTAGTTACTTTTCATGCATTTTGTGGTTATTTTGTAGATCTCCTGCTTGGGAACTGTGTGAGCGACTATTGGTATGAAAAGGGTAAGGAAATGCAATCCAAAAATTATTTGGGCTTTCATGTTCATTTTATGTTCTTGGCTTGGAACTTGGGTTTTATTGTAGAGCTTCTTCTTAGCTTTTCGTAACATCTTGAATCATCCCAATCGGAGTTCAGAGATGAGAGTTATGACCTTTGTACCAACGGACGTTGAACGTCAATATTTTGGGTTGCCATTGCAAAGAAGTCACTTCCAGCCCAATTTCGACCTTCTTATGTCCATTATTTCTCGATTCTCAAAGAATAAAAGTTGTACATCTCGTCGATATCTTCGATTTGATAGGTAGCAGACCCCGTAACTTTTCCCGGATATGCAAAAAATAGAAGTGCTCCTATGCGCATTTTGGTAGGCTAAAAAGTGCGTCCCGGCGCAGATTCTCTGCCAAAATGCGCCCCGACGCGATTTTATGAAGGAAAAGCGCGCCCCAGCGCAAAACGCATCAGAAAAAAGAGTAATTTTGAGTTTTTGGAAGCTTTAGGCAGACTTCTAATAGGATTTGGATTGAGGGATTGTTTTAGACTATATAAAGACAGGTAAAACTCAATATAAATGAGGATCATATATCGCCATACATTATCTCAGATCATCTTCTACATTCATAAAAACTCTAGTTTTCATTAGATTTGGAGATTGAAGCAATTAAAGATCATTGGAGATTCTGAGTGGAGCAAGAGAAATTCAGATTTGCATATCACAATTCCTAACTTCTCTTTACTTCTATCTTTTTATCTTTCAATGTATAAATAATTGTGGATTATGGATTTTGACTTAATCATGAGCTAACTCTATTTTGAGATTATAATGGATCTTCTTGTGTAGTTTACTTTGATATGCTTCCTTGTTAGTTTTATTCATTATTATTGGATTGTCTATTATGGTTTGTGAATAATTGCTTAATTGCCTAGCTATCAATTACCGTGATAATTCATATGAAATCGAGAGATGGATTATGGGTTTAGATCTAAGCATAATAGCATGTGATTGTGTTTTCTGCATGGCGTTGGAATTCATGATTTGTGTTTAGGATAGAGATATACCTTTACACCACATGTAATCTGATAGGAACTTGTGCTTAAACTCTCTTTAATTATAATTCACATAGAGATATAGTGGATTAGTTAATTAGGGTGTTCTACTTAATTCTATCATATGTGGATTTAAGTTGATATGGGTATGGTACATCGAGAGATTGTCATATTTTACCTTATTGTTCTTGATTAACAACCTAAGATAATTAATTTGATTCAACGGAAAGTGGATTGATTTAAATGAAACAATAGGTGAAATTGTAGTCTCATGTCTTCATATTCTAGTTTCATTCTAGGGGTAGTTAGGATTAGTTTAATTATATATTGTTAATTCAAAATACTAATTCATTCGTTTAAATAAGATTAAGTTGGTTACGGGTTAGTACTTGGTGATAGTTATTAAATAATTTTTAGTGGGAACGATACTCTACTTTCATTTTATTACTTGTTGGTGCTAATTGCACTTGACTATTTATATTGTATATTGATCTTGTTTTGATATTGAATTAGTTTTTAAATATTTATTAATTGTCAGGCATGGACATACGTAATTGGGTTACAATAACTAAACGTATAAAATTTGAATCTATACATTGAGCGTGATATTTTTGTAACTATTAAAAATAAGGCTATCATGCAATAATTTCAAGCAATGAAATCTCAAAAAATGTTATTGTAAACAATATTTGAGGATTATTTAGCTTTGTGATTTATTTTATTAATTTTTTAATTTTAAGGGATTTTTTTTCGAATTTGCCCCCACTGAACTTCCAGGCTGGATCCGCCCCTACTCCTTAGCACTATGTGTAACAAAGTTATAGGATTTGAAGCCTTCACTGATATGTACGAGCAGCATTTTTCTTTCGAAAAGATAGTTCGAGAAGTAAGTGAAGGACGACTTCATGACTTTATCCTTCATAATGGTTATTTGTTTCGGGGATCACAATTATGCATTCTAGATTGTTCGCTTTAACAGCAGATAGTAAGTGAACTTCACAACGAAGGTCACTTCGGATGAGATAAAACATTGGCCATAGTGTCGGCTGACTACTACTGACCGAAGGTGTCCAGTGATGTAGCTCATTTTGTTGGGAGATGTTATGCATGTCAAAAGTCTAAGGAAGCTCTTACAAATGTAGGGTTGTACACACTCTTACCTTTTCCTGAAGCTCCATGGATTAATGTGAGTATGGATTTTGCGATTGGACAGCCTTGATCACAACGCTCGATGGATTCTATTGATAGACACATATTTTATACATTTTATTATCCCTAATTTTTTTCCTATTAATAATATTAGTTTATTAAATTAATATATTTTATTTTATTTTGTAGGATTTAATATTTTGTTACAATAAAGTCAAAATCTTAGTGATCAAGTGATATTTAATGCTCTTATTCATGTAATGAAATATCCAAGAAGAATCCTACAAGGAGAAGAAAAGAAGTGAAACAATCTTAGTTTGCAAGTCAAATCAAAAAAGAGAAAGGGAAGTCTATCTAGAAGATCTCTTCATCTAGAAGATCTCTTTGAAAAGTTGATTGTTACTAGAAAGTTGAAACCAACATCGAAAGAGACTTTTGTTTTCCCTATAAATAGGTCTTTTGGAAATTTGTACATTTTACTTGTAGTGGATTAGGTGTCTAAGTGGGTGGAAGCAATACTAACCAAGACCAATGACAACAAGGTTGTTGTCAAATTTCTGTAAGATAATATTTTCTCTAGCTTTGGTACCCCTATGGCCATAATCAGTGATCAAGAAAAATATTTCCGCAATCAGCCTTTTGCATCCTTGCTAAAAAAAATATTTCATCACCCACAAGCTTGCAACACCATATCACCCTCAAACAAGTGGTCAGGTAGAAGTCTCGAATAGGCAAATAAAACAAATCTTGAAAAAAAAACGGTGAGTTCCAATAGAAAAGACCGATCTCTAAAATTGTTAGATGCATTCTGGGCTTACCGTACTGCCTTTAAGACTAATTTAGGAATGTCATCGTATAGGCATGTATTTGGAAAAGCTTGTGACTTACCTGTTGAACTTGAACATTGTGCTTTGTGGGCCATAAAAAAGTTGAATTTTGATATGTCCACTGGTGGGAGTCATCGACAATTGCAATTAGCTGAGTTAGATGAGATTCGGAACGATGCTTATGAAAATGTTAAAATTTACAAGGAAAGAACAAAAGTGTTTCATGATAAATCCATTTTGAGAAAATTATTTTCACCTGGTCAAAAATTTCTCATGTATAATTCTAGGCTACATCTATTTCCTGGCAAATTGCGTTCTAGATGAGATGCACCTTTTGTAGTGAAGGTAGTTTACTCTCATGGGGCAGTAGATATTGAAAATCCAAAGAGTGAGGAAATTTTCAAAGTGAATGGACAACGACTCAAACCTTTTTTAGAAATGCCAAACGAAGCAGAGGAGGTGGTGTACCTTGTTGACCCACCTGATTCAGAATGACTAGGACTACACTTTTATTTGTAAGTTTGTACTTATACTTTTCTTTTGTACAATATTGTCATTCGGTTCCTGTCCCATCCTACGAGGTACAATTCTTTTATTTCTTTGTTCTCTTTCTTCATTTGCATACATTGAGGACAATGCATGATTTAGGTATGGGGGAGTTTTGTATTTTTATTTTATTTTCTTTTCTTTTTAGGAAATTAATTCATTTTGTAAAAACAAAAATTGAAAAATGAATTTTTTTTTTCAACTTTTTATGGATTGAATTAATTCTAAAAAGTGTTCGTGGAGTTAAAACTCATGACTAAGATTGAAAGATTTGAAACTCTTGAAGCTTTGATAAGGTACGAAATCTTAGTTTGAAATATCATTTGGAATAAAATTGATTTCATAAGCATTTTTACACTACACATTTACACTAACTTTTAGTTGTGGATATAAACTATGATTTGAGTAATTTCAAGAAAAAGAGAAAAAAAAAGAAGAAAAAAATAACTGCTTCAATGTTCATTGAATGAAATAGCTGGGTATTCACACTGAAAAGTGTGATGAATAAAAGTAGTTTGACTAGTCTAGTTTTGTGGCTTTTGTTACTCGAGTTAGTACGCCCATAGGGATGTCTTTACACCTAGTGCCCTAAAGCTAACTGGTTTATGAGTCATTGGACCAACGCTCGCTATATGGGTAACTTTGAAAAGCCTAAGAAAATGTGACATTGCACAAGTCAAGAAAAAAAATAAAAAAAATGAAAAAATGAGAACAAAATGAGTTTGCTTGATTTTCATGGTAAAAATCCCTACTAAGAGTTACATCATAAACATTATGCATGGATCACATGAAACTTATTTAGTGAAAGATGGTGTCTAAAATGAAGATTGAGTCTTTTTGATAAGGTGAAAGTGTGACTTTGAATTTAATCTTGCTTATATATAATGCCCATGAATATTTAGAAGTTTTATTTCAATTTCATGACTTGTTGAACTCAAAAATATTTTTGAATTTTGTGGGTATATTCACTGCAAACCCTCACGAGACACAACTCGTCCACTTGGGATAACCTTGGGGTTTAAAAGCTTGTTACACATGCTAAGTGCAATCGTGTTTCCTATAAAAATGGGGTAGAATAGTTTTTCTTTTCTTTTCTTTTCTTTTATTTTTATTTTTATTTTTTATTTTACTCAAGGCCAAGCAAAAGTTAGGTATGAGGGTATTTGATAGACACATATTTCATACATTTTATTATCCCTAATTTTGTCCTTTAAATTATATTAGTTTATTAAATTAACATATTTTATTTTATTTTGTAGGATTTAATATTTTGTTGCAATAAAGTCAAAATCTTGGTGATCAAGTGATATTTAATGCTCTTATTCATGTAAGGAAATATCCAAGAAGAATTCTACAAGAAGAAAAGAGGTGGAACAATCTTGGTGTGCAAGTCAAATCAAACAAGAGAAAGAGAAGTCTATCTAGAAGATCTCTTTATGTAGAAGATCTCTTTGAGAAGTTGATTGTCACTAGAAAGTTGAAACCTACATGGAAAGAGACTTTTGTTTTCCCTATAAATAGGTCTTTTGTTTTAGAGAAAGAGGACATCACTTCTTATTTTCTTTTCCTTAGTTTCTCGTTGGTGCAGAAGGGATTGGGATACTTAGAGCTTTTGTCTGTCTTGGAGTATTTTTAACTTTCTTTTATTGATATAATAGAAATTTTCTTTTAAATTATTTTCTTATTTCATGCAAATAGTAGTACTAATATTATTTGTTTTTGTTCTTAAGTACATGGCTAGCTAAATTTCTAATACCTAGGATGATGATGAAACTAGGTATTTCATAATAATATTTTCTTTCTGTTCCAAAATTAATGCCTAATTATTTTCGCCTTCATATTTTCCTTCGCATAAATTGCATATGATTCTTATATTGATTGCGAGGTTTTGATAAGTTATAGTTAATATGTGAATTTTTCATAACTTATGCTTGCCCATATTGATTAGATGAATCATTATTTTTAAAGGGAAGGAAAAATAATTTGGGAATTAATTTAGAAAATAAGAAATTATTTATTATGTTAATATTTGGTGGATTCTGATTCTTAGGTATCTTGTCTCATTAATAGTTTCTGTTTTTAGTTATTAGTTTGAATAATTTAGTTAGTTAATCATCACCACTATATTTATTTCTAATTTGCATAAAATATTAATTAAGGATATATTAAAGAATTGATCTTGTCTTTGTGGTTCGACCTCCACTTGCCAAATCTACAATAGACATTGTGCATTTGCATTACATAATTTTAACCCATCATATTTTTGGCGCCGTTGCCGGGAATTAGAATTAATTTTATTTATTCCTTAATTTTTATTTATTCGAATTAGTTTTTTTCTAATATTTTTTCTAGGATTATCGAACCGGATCAACGGTGCGAAAAGACAAGATTATTACTGCGTTTTTCCTTGTATTTTGTATCTTATCAAAAAAAATAGTAGATTAGTTTTCTTTTCCATTTTTAGTTAGAAAACTAATTGTTGCATTCAGGCATTCACTCACGTAGAGCACATCTTGTTAGGTTTTTATTTTATTTTTATTTTTTTGTCAAATATAAACTGTGGTGATTGCTGGAGGATTGAGGTACGTCAAAAAAAAAAATTGCTTTCATAATTCAAATAGTTTTAGGACACTCTATTTGTTTAAAGTTTTTTTTTATTTGTGCATTTTCATCTTTAATATAACATTAAGGGTAAAACCTTATAATAAGATAAGGTGGGGATTTCATCACCCTTAATTTCTTGGCCCACAAACAACCCAACTTGCATTTTGCATAACCTTGACCTAATAAAATCAAGTAGACGTTGGCCCCTAGGAATCTCGAGTTCAATTAGGATAATAAACTCCAAAAGGAGTCTAACTTTTAAATTAATCAAACTACTGGTGTCTAGGCAAGTGGTTCAAAAGGTAAACGCCTAAAGAACGTGTGGTTATTCAATTAGTCACCGTACCTACGGAGACTCCCACCTTTCTTACACTTACCTGGCAAGTGGTGTGATTAATTTTGAATTTGGTGGACCTTGCGGTGTAACTTGGAATAGTTAGGAGTTGTCTAGATTTTATTTAGGTTGACCTTAGCAGTAAATTTTTTTTTGTGAGTGCTTATCTGCTTATTTGCTAAGTAGTGTATGCAAAAAGTGTGAACTAGGGACGAAACATCGCGATTAGTGAGAAAACTTAATTTTTCGGATTTCACTCTAAAAGATTTCACTTTAAGAAAAATGGAGGGCACATAAACTGTTTTTTTAAGGGATCTGTGACACCCTCGAATCCGGGTCCTCTGACCCTGGTCTGGTCGCCACGAAACAATACTAACATCCACCTTTAAGTAACATACGATAACTAAAATACGGAATATAATAAACGTACGTCGTTCATTCAAAAGGTGTTACTAGTCCCAAGATTCGATAACCTTAATACATCAATACAAACATACCCTATAATAAACATTAGGGTTCATATTACATTAATAATAATTAAACAAATCACAAAGAAAAAGTCTGCCCCTTGCAAACCATCCTAAATCTTTCTTTACCCTTGTCCTTCCCTGAGGGCTCGGGCTTAACTGCAATATAAGTCATGATATAGCAAGAATGAGCAACAAGTTTGCTCAGCAAGTTTAAATACAACAATAAAGGATATATCATGATGAATGGAAAAGTGTCTGACAATGATTTCAACAAAATGAATATCTTAAAGATTCAACAATATGAATATTAGAATGATTCAATAATATGAATATCTGAATAATTCAACAATATGAATATTAGAACGATTCAATAATATGAATATCTGAACGATTCAACAATATGAATATTAGAACGATTCAATAATGTGAATATCTGAACGAATCAATACGAATAATAGAATGATTCAATAATATGAATATTTGTAAGGTTCAACAACCTGCATGATTCAACACTATGAACATCTGAACAATTCAACAATATGAATATTAAAAGCAAAGATAATAATTGCCTTTAGAATGACTGATAGTCGAGTAGACTCTGAACTATAACTTTCCAATGGGTTCAATAGCTAATTGACCCTTTTTGGATTACTGGCTTCTGGCTACAGAAACTAAGTACCTTGAGGAGATCAGGCCTCGGGCACAACGTGAATATGCATAACACTTATATCTGCTTACTCGTATCATATATATTAGATACCTGGGCACACTCCTACATATAAGAGGTGCTGTTCCGTCTAAGAATCCTTACCATCAATTGGTTTGGATAGTTTCAAAGAAAACTTCATACACTAGTCTGTCCGAGCAAAGGTTCAGACTCTTACTGACATGGTTCAAGAAATTTAGAACCTCGAATAATGTACAAGTCCAAGACCGTACGAGCTCAAATGCACTAGGTGCGGACATCAATAATCTCAATGTAGAATAATTGATAAGTAATTAAACCACTAAATAACATGCTTGGAAATAAAGTTCAAGCAATTAAGTAAACAACTTTCTATTCAGCAATAACCTAATCAATACAATATGAGAAGGATAGAGAACTTGCACAAAGTGAAGTTTAGAATTTGCACAATATAGGAATTTGTGTAAGTTCGGGGAACTTGTATAATACTCAACTTGTGAAGTTCGGGGAACTTGCACGATAATAGATTCCTTGCATAAAATAAATGCATGGGCTTAGACACTTACAACATCAAAGAGTGAAATTCGGGGAATTTCACCATAATAGATCCCTTGCATAAAGTAAATGCATAGGGTAGGATATTTGCTTACAACGTTCTTTGAGTAAAGTAAACACAAAGATAAGATACTTGCACAATATACGAGTTTGTATAAGTTTAGAGAACTTGCATAATAAAGAAATGAAGTTAAATTTGTAAAATAACCAAAGTGTGAAGTTCGGAGAACTTTCACAATACTCAAAATATGAAGTTCGGGGAACTTTCACAATACTCGAAATGTGAAGTTCAGGGGAACTTTCACAATACTCGAAATGTGAAGTTCGGGAAACTTTCACAATACAATAGTAACCTGCTCAATACAATATGAGAAGGGTAGGAAACTTTCACAAAAAACAAGTGAAGTTAAGAAACTCACTTACACGACTCATTGAATAAAGTAGTGCAAGAATTTAGGATACTTGCATTCAATATAACAATCAGCTGAAGTTAGAAAACTTGCAATATAATAATACCCTGCTCAATATAAATTTGAGTAAGATAGGGAACTTGGACAAATAATAAGTGTAAGTCAGGGAACTTGCTTACAAGATTTATCAAATAAAATAGTGCAAGGGTCTAGAATACTTGCTTGTTTGCTCAGCTACAAATAAATTCTAGCTTTAATAAAACGCAGTTGGAACGACCTAGTATTAACAAGTCGGCCTCTCCAATTAGTATATATAAACTAATATAAATTCACACATACAAGACTCTAGTCATTATATAATTCTATCACATAAGATCACATTCAATATCAAACGTACCATTTATAGCATCATAATATGTTAATTGTTAAAAATCCGACTTAAGCAAATTGTTCAGGTTTGAAAGTGTCCTGGCGTAACTCTAGCATGCAACTATTGCCATTAAACCAATACACATGCTTATCAAGTTATAATCTCCCATTCGAAACTAGCATGCTCGTCCTAATCCAATTTCGGAGTCATATGTTTTCATGCCGGTAAACCTTAAGTTAAACAAGTTTATACTTCAATGGTTCGCTACTCCGGTTATACTATCTCATAACAAGGCTAAACAATACCTAATATGTATGCTTGAGTATACTACACACATATACCTAAATCACGTAGTTCATACTTGAAGTTCATTTTCTATAATTTAGCATGCACATGTGAAATTTGTATATAAACAAATGAGGTTCATGACACTATGTCTATAGGCATAATGACATCCTAATAAACATGCTTGCATGATCATACTATAATTCACATGGTAATCAATGCTAATTAGCTTCCACATTCTCAGTTTCCATTTGCAAAGTACACTAAGTCAAAAAGACAACACAGTACATGTAAAGCATCTCGTAACCGTTACTCACATGTATTAGCATGCATATAATAAGTCACATACATGTATTTAAGTGGTCACAATCTAAAGACACGAGTCTTAGTTATGTTTACTTTGAAAGTCTTTAAGTTTCACTTAAAAAACTTCTTGAAGCTTTCAATCAAGTATGCTAACGTGTTTAACATTTTAAACATGCATTTCAAGTTAATATAAGTCATGCTATTATGCTCGCAAAAATCAGAATAGTAACATGGCATAGCATGTCAAGGTTTGTGTTTCATTTTTGTTAGGAACGTGCATTAGTATGGTTCAATTGATCACATTTCATTATGGAACCTATATACGCTAGTTAGCATGCTTCTCATAAATTTTTAAATCATACAAACATGTCTCAAAAGTCAGAATATAGTCATGGTATATATATGTCAAAGTCCCCTTTTTAAAGCTTCTAAGTTCACTCTAATAAGTCCAAGTTCATTTGTAAAGTATAAAGCTTCCTCCCATAACGCATACTAACATGGTTAAAATCATGCATGTTGTATCAAGAACATATATATATATATATATATATATATATATATATATATATATGAGTTAAACTAACTTTCATGCATGTCTAACTTAGTACCATCAAGCTAGCATGAGCAGGAAGCAAAACAGAAAACAAATCTGCAGACAGGCACTGGCGCAGCTGCGCCGCTAGCCAGTGCAACACTGGCGCAGCTGCGCAGGCTGGCGGCCAGGCCTGAGGCAGTGCAATTTTTCGGCAGACTGTAAACCCAACTCAGAATTTCTACAAAAATCATCCCAGCCACAATGTAATACAGTTCTAACATGGTAGTAAACTATCATAACAACTAATAAGCATGCTCCAATCAAGTTATCAATCAAACCATGCTAAATTCAAGGATCAAAGATTAGAAATATTACAGAGAGTGAAAGAACATGAAATGGGAAATAGAGATTATACCTCTGTTAATGGACTGAACTTGCTGCTATACTAATTCACCCTCACTGATATCTCTAATGCATATATGTTCTCAATTTAACTAAGGCAAAATCTCAGCAATGAATTTGTGAAGAGGATGAGTTCATTATATAGACAATTTCTTACCCGGTTCATGCTATTGCTCACCAAATCAAACCAACGAATTACATGATTGTATATTGGTTGATGAATGGTAGTTGAGAAACACTGTGTTGCCCACTCCCCATCTCATGATTAGCTAAGCTTTGTGAAGAAATTGAGGAAGATATAGAGTAGCATAGCATGTTCATGTGTATGAGAAATAAGAGAGCAATTGGGCACATAATATGGGACAACCAATTCTCAGCAAATGGAAGCAACTTGGATGCAATATACTACATTATTATTCTATATATACCATGCTTACTTAGGCTATATCATGTATACACATTTTATTTCATGTAAATACTTAGGCTATAATTAAATTAAAGTCACAATTTCAATGAGCAATTAATAATATGATGCATCAAGTAGGGCATATACACATAATCCATGTACATTATCTATTAACACCAAATATAAAGTAATTGGGTATTATTATAATAATAACTGTTATTATAATAATTATAATAACTTATTGAAATCACTTATCAATTAATAATGTTATTGATATAATATAAAGTAATAGGGTATACATATTAATGTCTATCCATGTATTGTCACATGCTCTTATGTACACATTCAATTCATCAACCTCACATAATACAATTAAGGTTACTATATAGTCTATATATAATATATGGTTAACTACCATATAAATAACACATGTTTGTATAAAATAATTAATTAATTAAATATAATATTATTATATTTATTTATCTCTTACTCATTAATTATTATTTATTCATAATAATAATTAATCAACACATAATCAATTAATTAATCAAATATAAATAATTAATTTTGATTAAATCTCTACACTATATTCAAGAAATTTGAATATATAATTACTAACACTTTTATCAATTCTCTGATATAAAAGTCTCAGGGTTAATCTACTAATTTAAATAACCATTAGTGATTCCCTTCAATAAAAATCCTAGCATTTATTCACATAGGTTAAATCACATAAGCATATAACCACATAAGGTTTAAATAAATTTGAAAAATTAACTCCTAAAAATTTAAAATCACATACAAAATTTATAAAGAGCCTAAAATTCCTGGTCATTACAGGATCGATGTTATCCTTCCCGCTCTGCCCAACCTTCATGTATCAATCTACCACCGGTAACTGGTAACAACTTTGAACTAGAACCACATTTTATAAATATGTTACCTAGGTTCACGGGGATAGAAGATGCATATTTATTTATTCAGGAATTTGAGGAAGTTTGTGCTTTAATGAAAATTCAATAACTGTCTGATGACTCAATTAGGCTAAGATTTATCACATTTGCTTTAAAAGATAATGCTAAAAAGTGGTTATATAGCCTACCAAATAATTCCATATCAACATGGGAGGGATTTGTTATTACATTTCTAAAAAAATATTTTCCAAATCATAAAACTACTAAAATTAGGACTGCAATTCATCAATTTTGTCAACTTGAAAAGGAATCCTTTTGGAAATATTTTGATAGATTTAAAATTTTGTTATCCCATTGCCCAAACCATGGAATTGAGAAATGGAGATTGTGTCAAATTGCTTACGAAGGTTTAGAATATTCCACTAAAACAATGTTATAGTGTGACGCCCCCAAAATAGATCCACACAACCCATTCTGAGTCGCCAAAAATACGTAGTACAAAATATTAATACAAATCTTTCTATTTACAACTATTACCATGTCTATATAGTACGAGAGTATTCACACCTAAATTAGTATAATGCCATATAAAATACAGCAACAAATATTTCAAGTCCTCAAAGGAACCCGAGAAGAATTTTGTTCTCATTATTCTAATGGGGTGCATTTTTAACGCTTCCAAATTAGGGTTCACATCACCCTATTTGGTTCACCAAAATTAACTATTAAATGATGTATAAAATATGACACACATATTTTAAGTTCTTAGTACAGTTATTATGCCACCCTGTTTTATAACTTGATGAGGACCGCGACTAATTCGAAACACCACTTTATACCCATGTTTTCTCTGCTAGTTTCAGCTACACTTTTATTTTCTGAAAGGAATTGTGAAGCAAAAGGGTGAGCACAAATAGCCCAGTAAAGAATATCATGACTTAAGATAATTAAATTATCAATAGTTTTCATCAGTAATAAATCAGACATTTAGAACATATTGTAGATGATAAAAGTTTTCAACCCTAATTGCAGCGGAATCAAAAATCCATTAGAAGAGTTAAGTAGAATATAATGTCTACTATTTTCTCTAAATTAAAATTCCATCATCAATATTTTATTCCTATAACACCAATCAACAGTTCTTCGTTGTATCCAAAACAAAGAGAACTTTCAACACCTGTCCTTACCTGAAACACCAAAGATCATGGTTATACCAATTCACTGTTTCTGTTCATAATCATGCTAATAGATTCATCTTTGCACTCTGGGCCAAAGATATTAAACTGTAACACCAATGGTTATGACAATCAACAATCCATCTTTGCACTACGAACCAAAGATATACAACTGTAAAATCAATGGTCATGCCAATCAACAATCCGTCTTTGTACTACAGGCCAAAGACATACAACTGTAAAATCAATGGTCATGCCAATCAACAGTCCATCTTTGCACTACGGGCCAAAGACATACAACTGTAAAACCAATGGTCATGATCATACCAATCAACATTTCATCTTTGCACTACGGGCCAAAGAAAAATTTCACCACAATGATTATAACAATGATATATATGATGAAAGGACAAAAATAATCAGAATAATAAGATAAAATCAATTTTAGTGATTTTTAACTTAATTATTCAGAGTCTATATTACCAACACGATATCTAGAAAATCGATTAGGATTCTTGATAGAATATAAAGTTCAAGTAAATGTAAAGTTACGGGATCAAATATAATAACTTAAAATTGAATAGAAAGATTCAGGTCAAGATATTAGATGAAGCACAAACTATTAAGGATATTCTAATCATTTCAGGACTTTTCACCATTTAATGATAAGCTGAAGAACGAATAATAATCTCTTACAATAATATGAAGTATGAAAGAAAATAATATCCCTTTACCATATTATTAAAAAATGATACCCCATACCTTAATTAGCACGTGACTGGATTTTGCTTTTTATGAAATTGATCAACCTGAACAATGCTTGCACTCTTTATCAATACTTGGAGTAACCTTACACTCAAAAGAAATACTCATAATATCATACTCGCAATATTATATTTTTGGTGTAGTTATGGTGTGTTTTGTTTCTCATCAAAGCAATCTATTTATACTAAAAATTGAGGAGATAACTAGCACACGCGTTTTGACAAAATAATCCAATAAGCTATATAAAAATACCGGTAGTGGAATTTATGGTCCCACAGAGGAAATTAAACTAATTTGTACATGTTTTAACAAAATTTGTTCAATAATAGAGTTGTGGTCCATACTACATTAGGAAAAGTAGAGTGTCGGCAAGTCCTGCCAAACTTACTTTAGTAAAAAGAAAATAATGAACAGACATCTGTATATCATACTTATCTTTAATCAACACCTTTTATTCATCAATTATTTAGACCTTTTAAATCATTCAACAATTATTCATAATTATTAACATAAACTCACAATATTGCCAACTGGTATAATATATTATATCAAATAATATGAGTTATTGTGCCATGAAAATTATTGATGAAATACTGTGCAGTTGCTACTATGACAATTATTGAGTCAATAATATGGAATACTATGCAATTATCACTGTAGCAATTATTGAATGAAATACTGAGTGACTTCTCACGTATGGATCAATAATCAGAGATACTGTGCAATACCGTGTACTACTGTGGAATAACGCGTATTACTGTACTTTTATTAGCGGGTATTTAAAAAGTTAACAGTAAAAGTTTTGCCGTTAATTTTTAAAAAGATTATTTTTGTCGCTTTCTATATCCGACAGTTATTCCGTTGTGGGGCCACCAATGATTGGTTATTTCGGCGCCGTCGTACAAATATTTCCCGATAAAAAGAATATTCTCCGACCAAACGAATATTCGTAATAAATAATTACATGCATGATAGGGAGAAAATAAATGCATGATAAAAAAAAATTTGGAGGCCTCAGTGGTGTATTCATCGGCACAACTCAACTTTCCCCCTGAATAAATCTAGGGCTCAACTTACCCCTGAATAAATCCAGGGCATGAGACCACTTGAGTATAGAGGAGTTTACCAAGACTCGAACCCACGTTAATGGGGACTTATGTTCGACTTCCCACTTCTAAGCCACCACCTCAAGCGATGATAAAATACAACAATATAAATATATAAACATTTATTAAATCAACACCTCACTACAAACAATTTAAATTCTATTAAAAGTCGGGATCAACACCAAAATATATTTACCTCGAACAACATATAAACCAACTAATAATTAATTATTCATTCAAGGTGTCTTTATTTTTCGCATTGAATCATAATTAGTATTCCAAAACTTATAAGTTAAGGACAAAACTTAAGAAACCCATATATGACAATTTATTTTTAAAACGTCAACCCACTATTATGGTATTACCACCATTAATTAAAACTTATTTGTCAAAATAATTAATTTTAACAGCAACTAGACTTCAAATATTCCAATTTAGCCTCAAGAATCACTTAAATCGGATTTAAAATCAATAAGTTATACATTTTTGAAACTTAGAACTTTATGCTGAAAATTCTGTTTTGAAAAATTTTAAACCAGCCACCTCACAAAATTCATAACAAATCATACGTTAATATTTAACGGTTCAGAATTTGTGGACATATACTCAACTTATATATGTATAACATATCTAAAAATTACAATGATCCAACAGTCGGATTAAGAATTATAACTCACGCAATAGAGCTTAAGAAAATTGATTTTTCAGATTCTAGCGAACTATAAGTCCTACGGACCAGTTTCATTCAAATAGTCTCCACGAACAATCTACATGGAACTTTGGGTAATTCTAATTTCTGTATTTAGCTTACTTCCAGGGCTTTCTTTTGATATAAGTCTCATCTCGTAACTCACTATACACAAAGAGTTACGAATTTTACAAAATCAAGTAGTAAATAAATTTTCTAAAATTTTCAAATTTTGTTCTTTTAATTTCTTGATTACTTTCGTTTGATTCATGTTTTTGTAAGTTTAATCTATCACATACAAACATAATTATGTCATCTACAAATCAACTTCATAAAACTTAACTTCTATCATGAAAATCAAAGGATTAATTAAGGTTTAGATATATTACCTTCTTGGATTTTCTTATTTCCTTCTTCTACTTTTCTTTCCTTCTTCTTTCTTTCTTTTCTTTTTCTGCAATTGTTGCTACGGGAGGGAGTGTGGGAAATGAGAAGTATGCTGAAAATTTGCCTTAGTAGGCCAATAAGTTAGGCAACATCTTTGCCCCACTCTTGCCTAACATTTGACAACCCACCAATCATGAAAGAATTTGGTGAATAATTTATGGAAAGTTTGGAAGCATATGGAAAATTAATATTAGCATTTCTCCCACATTAAACAGCTCTAGCCGCCACTCTCATGATTCATGCTTCTAAAAGCTTTAATCCCCCTCTTTTATTTGCTCTTTTATTCGATTAATTGCTCTTTTGACCATTTATCAATTTAATATTTTATAATTTTAGAATAATAATAATAATAAATTAAATTAAACTTTTATTTCATAAAAGTTGGGGTCTTACATAGAGTCAATGTGTTAAGGGGATTTTCTGAATAATGATGAGATAAAGGCTTGGGAATTTTTAGAAGATTTAGCAGAAAAAACCATGCAATGGGAAACCACCCGAGAGACAGATAAACCTAGTTCATCTAGGGGTGTTCATGCAATTGACAATTGAATTGCTACCGAAGCTAAGTTGGTTGGTGTACTTAAAAGACTCGAAGCTTTAGAAACTAGGGGACCATCACATTTGAACCAAGTCTCAACACCAACACCTTTGTGTCTAAAGTGTAATTCACTAAGTCATGTGATAGAAGAATGTCCCAGAGTCATAGCCCAACCTGAGGAAAATGAACAAGTCAATGCAATGTTTTAAAGACCTAGGAATGACCCATTTGCGCCCACTTATAATCCAAGTTGGAGAAATCATTCTAATTTTTCATGGAACCAAGGACCCTACCCAAATAACTCTTCAAACCAAGTCAATCAGTCTCTAAATCAATCTTTTCAACCTTACCAAAAGCCAAATTCTGGTCCGTACCAAAATTCAAATTCTGCACCTTAATATCCACCAAGTTTTTCTAATGAAAATGAGAAGAGACTTAGCACTTTAGAGAAGAACAAGGAAACTTGAATGAAATCTCATAATAATTTCATATAAAGCACTAACCAAACCTTCTCTCGTTTAGAGATCCAAATGAGTCAATTGGCCAACCCAGTTAGTGAAAGAGAGAAGGGCAAGCTTCCTAGTCAACCCGAAATCAATCCAAAATTTTCAGTTCCTAATCAAAAACCTTATCATGCTAATTCACTTGAAAACAACCAAGTCAATCATGTGAATTCTGCAATCTCTTTAAGGTATGGAAATTATTTTAACAATCATGCTAGCATTGATAATAAAGAAGATAAAATTTAAATGTTAAATCTAACAATCCATCTCCATAGTCAACCCAGTCGGAAAAGCCCACAAACTCTAAGTCAGTAGGCCCATCCACTAAGCTTGCATTAAAACATAATCAAACCACATCTTTTGAGTCAATTAAAAAAGTCTTTAAACCAAAAACCCCATTTCCTCAAAGACTTATTTCAAAAAAGTAGTCAACCCAGTTAGACAAAATTCTAGAAGTGTTCAAACAAGTTAAAATTAACATATTCCTCTTCTAGATGCCATTCAACAAGTTACCTCATATGCTAAATATCTAAAAGATTTGTGCACACACAAAATAACTACTCATGTTCCCAAAAAACCTTTTCTAACCGCTCATTTTAGTTCTATCTTGTCATGTCAAGTTCTTGTGGAGTATAATTACCCCGGTTGTCCTACTATTTCATGTATCATAGGTGACACCTTAATTGAAAAATCTTTGCTTGATTTAGGAGCTAGTGTGAACCTATTACCATTTTCTGTGTACCAAACCTTAGGCTTAGGGGAGTTGAAAAAGACAAGTGTCACACTCCAACTAGCTGACCGTTCCATTAAAGTGCCAAAGGGAATAGTTGATGATGTACTCATTAAGGTTGGTGATTTTGCCTTCCCTGTTGACTTTGTTGTCCTTGAAACCCAGCCTGTTGCCAATCCCAATGGTCAAATTCCTGTCATTCTAGGTAGACCATTTCTAGCAACCTCTAATGCGTTAATCAATTGTAGAAATGGACTAATGAAATTGATATTTGGGGACATGAAAATTGACTTAAATGTGTTTATTGTGGGAAAACAACCAAGTGATTTTTCTGACTAGCCCGTTAAAATAAACAGGATTCAGGAAATGCCTGAAAATGAACTTACGGGAGAAGCTGAAATTTTAAATTTTTGTTTAAACCATTTTGGTAAAAATTGGGATGAAACAGAATATGTAAATGAGGTGAATAAAATCTTAGAGTCATCCACATCACTGTCTTACTCTGAATGGGATCCCATGACTGAGCCAATCTTATAATCATTAGAACCTCTTGAAAAGAGTCCACCTAAGTCAGAACTCAAACCTCTCCCTGATAATCTTAAATATGCCTTTCTAGGTCCCTCCAAAACTCTTCGTGTGACCATTGCTTCTAATTTAACAAACACACAGGAGGAAAAGTTATTAACCATCCTTCGAGAAAATAAGAAAGCCATAGAATGGAACATAACTGAAATTAAACGGATCAATCCAGCCATTGTCCAACATAGGATCCACTTAATAGATGATGTTAAACCAGTGAGAGACCCAAAAAGGTGTTTAAACCCGATTCTAAAAGAAGTTGTTAGGAAAGAAATTCTTAAGTGTCTTGATAATGGGATCATATATCCTATCTCTGATAGATCTTGGGTAAGTCCTGTTCATGTGGTACCTAAAAATTCTGGCTTAACTATTGTTCAAAATGAAGCTAATGAGTTAATTCCTACTCGTGTCCAATTTGGTTGGAGGGTTTGCATAGACTATAGAAAACTCAATGTTGTCACAAGAAATGATCATTTTCCTTTACCCTTCATAGACCAAATTCTAGAACGGTTAGCTGGTCATGCTTACTATTATTTCCTTGATGGATACTCGGGCTACTTTCAAATTCCAATAGCCCTAAAAGACCAAGAAAAGACCACATTCACTTGTCCTTTTGGAACTTTTGTATATCGTCGTCTACCCTTTGGGCTATGTAGCGCCCCTTCCACCTTTCAAAGATGTATAATAAGTATTTTTTTTCTAACATAGTGGAGCAATTCCTAGAAATTTTCATGGATAATTTTTCCATATTTGGGTCTACATTTCATGAGTGCCTTCACCACCTTGACTTAGTTCTAAGGAGATGTAAGGAAACTAACTTAATTCTAAATTGGGAAAAATGTCATTTCATGGTAAAAAAAAAAAAAGGAATTGTTCTTGGTCATATCATATCTAAAAAAGAAATTGAAGTAGACAAAGCCAAAATCGACCTCATTGCAAATCTTCCACCGCCTAGGACAGTCAAAGAAATTCGTTCGTTCCTAGGACATGCAGGCTTTTATAGGCGATTCATTAAAGATTTCAGTAAGAAAGCACAACACTTGTCCAATCTTCTAGGTAAAGATGAAAATTTGAATTTAATGAAAAATGTCTTTAATTATTTGAACAACTCAAAAGGGAGTTGACTTCAGCTCCTATCATCAATTCACCTGATTGGAGTCAGCCATGTGAATTAATGTGTGATGCATCTGACTATGCAGTTGGTGTTGTTAGGGCAAAGAATCAACAAGATTCCCCATGTCATATACTATGCTAGTAGGACTTTGAATGATGCACAATTGAACTATTCCACTACTAAAAATGAACTTATGGTTGTAGGTTTTACCCAAGAAAAGTTTTGATCTTATCTAATTGGGTCTAAAATAATCGTCTACACTAACCATGCTGCCCTCGGAAATCTTCTTTCCAAGAAAGATTCAAAAGCCCGTTTAATTCGTTGGGTTTTATTGCTCAAAGAATTTGACCTCGAGATAAGGAACAAAAAGGGTCCGAAGATGTGGTAGCTGATCATTTGTCCAGTTTAATTGTGAAGTTCTGTGACGCCCCCAAATTCGGACCGCCACAGAGTCTCGAATTCTGTTTGTCACGTTTTATAATCTAATACAATAATACTACATCGCACAGCGGAATAACACTTACTACGTATAGATTACATTTATTTAATATAATCATTCATGTCCCAAGGTTTTGCAACTTAAACATCGACTACATCTTAAACATAGCTTAAGGATACGTAATCATAACTAATACATAATGAAATCTTATTACATTATCATAAGAGTTCTACATAATAATAAGCTACTCCGTAGCCTTGCCCTTGCCCTTGTCGGTGCCCGAGGGTCCACCCTATTCTGCCTTAACTGAAATGTGTTTAGAGAAAAGCATTGCTCAGCAAGTAATATAGCAAAAAGGGAATAATATAGTTTTTCAATTCTCAAGGGTACAACAATAGATGATAGTTCAAGTATCAATAGTTATCAACAATAGTCACTAAGGACAGAAAGATATCAATAAGATTCAACGCTTCATCAATTCAAGATTTCAAAACAATGAATACTGAGCAGTCACTAAGGACTGTGAACTTCTACTAGAATTAACAGTATTACGCTGATAACCCAATAAAACAAGTACATCAGGCGATCAGCCTAAAGTACTATACATTATGCATAACATTTAATTGTACTCAAGTGCGCACGTCGGTTCTCTGACAGTTTATAGTTTTCTCTCAATGAGGGTTGTTCATCTCAGTCAAATATAAGATTCCGCACTAATCAATTGGTTTGGATAGTTTTCTAATCACGATATAGGTCTAGCCGAATCAAATGGCATAGACCGCTCTTTCAATGTGTATAATAACAATTATAAGTTCAATACTCAATATTAAAGTTTGAAGAATATAATCAACTTTATCTTAGCTATGAAGCAATGAGTCATAAGACATGAATCGTCATTTCAATGGTTTACTCGTACGACAATAATAGTATAAGTATAAGCAATACTCAATAAGGAATAGGGTTCGAGAACTTGCTTACAATATCCGTTGAATAAAGTAAATGCAAGGGTTTAAGATACTTGCTGAACTTGCAATTAATAATACAAGAACGGGTTCAAGGAAACTTGCCTTAAACGTAGATTACCAAAGTAAAGCTTATCAATGCTTTTCGAATACTATTATAACATATTTACGTTTATAGGATATTCATTAGCATTATACATTTGATAAACAAGCTCATTATGGAATTTAAGTATACACATATGATTCTAACTTAGTCGTATAATCCTATACGTATGTCATTACGTACACATAGCACCACATTCGTTAAAAAGACACTATGAAATCACATCACATAGTTCGTAATCGTTATCTTTACACTTGAAACTTTACAAACACTTTATCAATTCAATATGGTTCTATCATAACATGCTCATTGATACTTTGAATAACGTTCTGGACCAGTATTACAGATTAGTACAACAATACATGCACGCTTCAAATCTCAGATCACAATCAGAATGGTCAAACAACATTGTAAGTCGGCGCGGCCGCGCTTGATTTGAACTAAGGAGTGGCGCGGCCGCGCTGCTCCTGGTTCAGATCAAGACAGGGCTGCCTCTGCAGAAAATAGGTATAACCCGGCAATGTACTTAGACAACGATTTATGTAAAACACACATGTCAGGATGTTTATAACTAGGTTTGACCCCATATCGCCTTTAACTTTGTTTGTTATTCATTCTCATTTAATTAAGGCTTTAAATGGTCAAGTAACGAAGTTTCTCACGTTTAGTCGTTATACTTATATTATGAGGTCTCTATGTCTCAACTATACATGCTCATGTTAGTTTAGTCATGTATTTCAAGTTATGAGGTTCCACCTCCTTTAACACTCGTCTTAATTCACATTCGACTAGTTTACCATGCATAAGGCTAGTTAAACATACATTTTGATCATGTCTAGTGGCATATGATATCCTATTATGTCGGTTATAATTTTTAGAATACTTGTAATGTAGTTATCAACATAACTAGTTTCCAAACTATTAAGGTTTCTTTTGAAAACCTTATGTTCTACCATTCAATCATACAATGTAGCTTCACATATCATATGTCATGCTCTCATATACATAAATAGATCACATAGGCATGCTCACAAGTTCATAACTTAAGTGTATATAGTTTATCAAGTTCGCATTTGAAACTCTACGTTTTTTCTTAGGAGGTTGTCAAAACCATTCAAGTATGTGAGATAAGTCCATACATATTATATCATGCTTTCATATACATATAAATAGACCACATAAACATGCTTGAATTTTCAGAACTCAAAGTGTTCTAGTTTGACAAGTTTGCTTTTGAAAACTTTAAGCCTTCTTTGAAAAATCAAGTTTTGGTAAGTGGTTCTATGAAAGGTCACTTATGTCAGTATTTCAGGGACTTAAATAGTCATAATGAAGTTATACTAGCATACTCCCTATATCAGAAAGCATAACAAAATCATCAATTGTCTCTGCACAAGGGCGCGGGCGCGCCCTGTTTGTACTAGGGAGTGGCGCGGCCGGTTCCAGACCAGAATGCTCTCTGTTATTGCAGAGTCTCAAAACCAATCCTATTACACTTCATGAAACATGCTAGAAATTAACTACATTACATTTATAACATGCATACAAACTCAACTAATATGCTAGCATCATTTCACATAACCAATTCCAACTACATTATGCAATTTTATTTGATTGAATTTCAAAGTGAGTTTAGAGATTATACCTCTTGAGGTCTTGAACTTGCTAAGCTTGCTCAATTTCAGATTATACACTCAATCCACTCTCTCTATAATTACTTAGCAAATAATTTGACAACTAGATTATGGGAAGAGGAGGCCTCCATTTATAGAGATTTGAAGGACCATACTAAACCATTACTTTAAGGATTGAATCCAATAGAAGATGAGAGAATTATTTGGACAAGGGTAAGTTGGTGAAATAGTGCCCTAACCACCACCATCACCCACTCCCCTCTCATCATTGCCATCATTGAATGGTGTGTAGAAGTAGCTTAGGCCATTGGCCTTTCACGTGAAAGAGGAAGAGAGGGACTCTCAATATGAGATAAGTAATACTCAGCATTGCAAGAATAAAATAACATACACTTAGGTTATATCTATACACATATAATACACTTAAGTTAAATAATCATATATGTATACTTAGGTTTTGAAAATCAATTGGGTGCATACTTGGATTTTAATGACATTACAATATTATATGGTAGCAAATTGGGGTACATGTATACACCTCAATATATAATCCATGTACATTTTAATATGCTGAATTATGATTTAAATTGAATAGTGGCATACCACATTATCATAAACCTCATTATTCCAATTATGTTACTTATTAAAATAATTATTAATATTAATTATTCACATACTTTAATTTTATATTCCATATAGTATACATTAATGTACTATACCTATCACATGGTCACATAAGCATCATTTATGTAACTCCTACAATTTATTACTTTTACAATATAGTTTCTATATTGCATAGTCTCACTAAAGTGTCACACTACACTTTATAATATAGTTTGATCCCACATTGTACAATGTACACATAATATGTATTCACATGGGTCCATGTAATTCATGTGATTTACTCCCTTTTACCATATAGTTCCTATATTACATCGTTATATCAAAATGTCACATTATACTTTATATTATATAGTTGTAGTTACTATACAATATGTGATTACATAACTTTACACTTAACAATTAATTGAACAAACATTAACCCCAAAATATTAATTAACTATTTATTCATTAACATGCTATTACTCATAATAACAATTAATTAATAATATATTATTAATTAATCATCCACTTATTAATTCATTCTTTAATTAATTAAATCATCAATATTTCTCATTACTGTGCCACACAAGGCATTCATCGAACTTATCATAAACTCCATATTTTTCTCAATTATTATAAATTCAATTTGAAGTAATTGAGTTAACTCATCTCATAACACCTAAATATTTATATTCAAATAAATACTCGACTTTCATTAATTTATTCATTAATAATATTCGAAAATTCTCGGGTATTACAAGTTCAACTCTGACCTGCCCTTAAATGAATCTTTCCCAGATGAGCACCTTTTCTCTATATCTGCTACACCTTGGTTTACTGATATTGTGAACTATCTGGTTACTAGTGAGATTCCTTCCCAGTAGTCCAAACAAGATCGATCCGAATTTCTTTCACAAGTCAAAACACTTTTATTGGGACGAACCCTATTTGTTTATATATTGCCCTGATCAAATCATTAGGAGGTGTGTACCCGACCATGAGTTTAGGAGTGTCTTATCCTTTTGTCATGATCAAGCTTGTGGAGGACATTTTGGAGGCAAAAAAAGGGCTACCAAATTCCTCCAATGTAGATTCTATTGACCTAGTCTATTCAAGGATGCCACATAATTTTGTGCCAATTGCAATAGGTGTCAACAATTATGGAGGATCACTAGGCGGAATATGATGACAATGCAACCCTTTTTAGTCATTGAATTATTTTATATGTGGGGAATAGATTTCATGAGCCAATTTTCAAATTCTTTTGGAAATTTATACATTTTACTTGTAGTGGATTAAGTGTTTAAGTGGGTGGAAGCAATACCAACCAAGACCAATGACAACAAGGTTGTTGTCAAATTTCTAAAAGAGAATATTTTCTCTAGCTTTGGTACCTCTAGGGCCATAATCAGTGATCAAGAAAAATATTTCCGTAATCATCCTTTTGCATCCTTGCTAAAAAAAATATTTCATCACCCACAAGCTTGCAACACCATATCACCCTCAAACAAGTGGTCAGGTAGAAGTCTCGAATTGGCAAATAAAACAAATCTTGAAAAAAAACGGTGAGTTCTAATATAAAAGACCGGTCTCTAAAATTGTTAGATGCATTGTGGGCTTACCGTACTGCCTTTAAGACTAATTTAGGAATGTCACCGTATAGGCTTGTATTTGAAAAAGCTTGTGACTTACGTGTTGAACTTGAAAATTGTGTTTTGTGGGCCATAAAAAAGTTGAATTTTGATATGTCCACTGGTGGGAGTCATCGACAATTGCAATTAGCTGAATTAGATGAGATTCAGAACGATGCTTATGAAAATGCTAAAATTTACAAGGAAATAGCAAAAGTGTTTCATGATAAATCCATTTTTAGAAAATCATTTTCACCTAGTCAAAAATTTCTCTTGTATAATTCTAGGCTACGTCTATTTCCTGGCAAATTGTGTTCTAGATGGGATGGACCTTTTGTAGTGAAGGTAGTTTACTCTCATGGGGCAGTTGATATTGAAAATCCAAAGAGTGAGGAAATTTTCAAAGTGAATGGACAACGACTCAAACCTTTTGTAGAAATGCCAAACGAAGTAGAGCAGGTGGTGTACCTTGTTAACCCACCTGATTCAGAATGACTAGGACTGCACTTGTATTTGTAAGTTTGTACTTATACTTTTCTTTTGTACAATATTGTCATTTGGTTCCTGTTCCGTCCTACAAGGTACAATTCTTTTATTTCTTTGTTCTCTTTCTTCATTTGCATACATTGAGGACAATGCATGATTTAGGTATGTGAGAGTTTTGTATTTTTATTTTATTTTATTTTCTTTTTAGGAAATTAATTCCTTTTGTAAAAAAAATTTTGAAAAATAAATTTATTTTTTTTTGACTTTTTATGGATTGAATTTATTCTAAAAAGTGTCCATGGAGTTAAAACTCACGAGTAAGATTGAAAGATTTAGAACTCTTGAATCTTTGATAAGGTATAAAATCTAAATTTGAAATATCATTTGGAATAAAATTGATTTCATAAGCTTTTTTACACTACACATTTACACTAACTCTTAGCTGTGGATATAAACTATGATTTGAGTAATTTCAAGAAAAAGAGAAAAAAAAAAGGTAACTACTTCAATGTTTATTGAACGAAATAACTAGGTATTCTAGCCTCAGGAAGCATCGATATTCACGCTGAAAAGTGTGATAAATAAAAGTAGCTTGATTAGTCTAGTTTTGTGGCCTTTGTTACTCGAGTTAGTAAGCCCCTAAGGGTGTCTTTACACCTGGTGCCCTAATGCCAACTGGTTTATGAGTCATTGGTCCAACGCTCACTATATGGGTAACTCTGAAAAGCCTAAGAAAATATGACATTGCACAAGTCAAGAAAAAAATAAAAAAAATGAAAAAATGAGAAGAAAAAAAATGAGTTTGCTTGATTTCCATGGTAAAAATCCCTACTAAGAGTTATATCATAAACATTATGCATGCATCACATGAAACTTATTTTGTGAAAGATGGTGTCTAAAATGAAGATTGAGTCTTTTTGATAAGGTGAAAGTGTGACTTTGAATTTAATCTTGCTTATGAATAATGCCCATAGATATTTAGAAGTTTTATTTCAATTTCATGACTTGTTGAACTCAAAAATATTTTTGAATTTTGTGGGTATATTCACTGCAAACTCTCACGAGACACAACTCGTCCACTTGGGATAACCTTGGGGTTTAAAAGCTAGTTACACATGCTAAGTGTAATCGTGTTTCCTATGAAAATGGGGTAGAATAGTTTTTCTTTTCTTTTCTTTTCTTTTCTTTTTTTTTTATTTTTTATTTTTTATTTTACTTAAGTACAAACAAAAGTTAGGTATGAGGGTATTTGATAGACACATATTTCATACATTTTATTATCCCTAATTTTCTCCTTTTAATTATATTAGTTTATTAAATTAATATGTTTTATTTTATTTTGTAGGATTTAATATTTTGTTGCAATAAAGTCAAAATTTTGGTGATCAAGTGATATTTAATGCTCTTATTCATGTAATAAAATATCAAAGAAGAATCCTATAAAAGGAAAAGTGGTGGAACAATCTTGGTGTGCAAGTCAAATCAAACAAGAGAAAAGAAAGTCTATCTAGAAGATCTCTTTATGTAGAAAATCTCTTTGAGAAGTTGATTGTCACTAGAAAGTTGAAACCTACATGGAAAGAGACTTTTGTTTTTCCTATAAATAGGTCTTTTGTTTTAGAGAAAAAGGACATCACTTCTTATTTTCTTTTCCTTAGTTTTTCGTTGGTGCGGAAGGGATTAGGATACTTAGAGCTTTTGTCTGTCAGGGAGTATTTGTAACTTTCTTTTATTGATATAATAGAAATTGTAACGACCCCAAAATTCATACAATACAACTCTCGACATCGGTCGTTAACAATACATCCTTATTCAGACTTTACATCATTAATCAATGATGCAACCACTAAAAATACGGAATATTTAAAACTTTTATATTATTCATTCTTTATTATCCCTGAATCTCAACCTTTATCATTACATAACTTTGATTCAACTTTATTTCATGAATCGCTTCATCAGAGTTATTATAAACTAAAACTTACAATCACATCCAATAACCCTTATACAACGGGTAAAATGTAAACTTTACAACTCAACATCTGTTAACCATCATACATTATCAAATACATTATCTAAAACCTTAAACAGGGTCCAAAATAATAACAATTCAGCCAAAGTATATAAATCTTCATGCATTACATCTGATTCATTTCTTTCAAGTAGCACATAGCGTTACCTTGAATCCTTAACCTGCAAAACTGATTATTTGCAAGAACGAGCTCGATAGCTCAGCAAGATCTAACAGCTTTCATGCATCACATAGCACATAAATACATGCTCAACATACATCTCATAATAATTAAAGTAACATGGCATACATGCTTTACATCATACAACAAATATAAAGATTGAGTTCCTTACTCAATCAACATTCTTTAATCAATCAATGTAGTCATAAATTGACTTTAACATTTCCTGCTTACAACATATATACAATATATCATGCTCTTTGCAAAACAATTTAAAACAGTTCACCATCAAGTGCACGTAGAAAATAGGAACTGAAAGACTTGCCTTGATCGTTATTTACCAATAATGTATAGTTTAACAGCTTACAGATATCTGTACTTCACGTGCCCTACACAATTATATAATCATACACATCAACTATTAGTCACATAGAAAAGCATATTAGTTGTAATGTAAACTTTACTCTACATCTCATAAACCTTCCTATTATCAATACACAATATTTAATTTGATTGTGTTAACTATCGACTTATATTTCACTATATTTCTTTTTTGTAATATTCAAAATTCATTCGAGTGTTTAAGTCCTACTAGGACTACCTATTGATTTTATATTAACCACATTTCATATATTATAATGTTCGTTTCATTAGAATCGAAACACTATTTAAGTGTATTACCACATTACATGGCGTTTTGACGTTTATACGTCACACGCATAACTCGCCTCTTTTGCATGTGCTTTGCATGCTCCTATATTGGGTTACATTACTCTATAATGTTTCATTCTTATTGAAAACATAATATTAAACAAGGTCATACACACTTGTTACGGCGCTGCGACGCTTGCACGTCCGTACGTCAAACTTGCCTATTCGAACGCCCAAACGACACGTATTTGCGCACGCTTAGCACGCCCATACGAATCGTTTAATACTCAAAGATTAATGTTAAGTATCATTATAATTCAAAATAGTTATGTTATGAAAGTTAGAACATCATTTTACATGGTCGGGATCATTACATGTGCATACATGCACGCCCGACACCCCCCGATTGCCTCTAAAAATACATTAGTCCCAAAAATGACCATTTTTACCATAGCAAAAGACCTCAAATCGAAAACGTTAAAGAACAAAAGTGGTAGGTCTACTCGTGCTCGTTCCGGATCATCTTGAATCACCTCAATCCGAGTCTGTATGAGAAAGTTATGGCCGTTTTACTACAAGACGTCAAAACAGTCTACTTGGGCACGTCTGCGCCTGACATGTGTCCAGCGTAGCTGCGCCCCTTTAAGCCTTGGAACTGGTGCAGCTGCGCTATAGAGGGTAGCTGTGCCCAAAAGGCTTAGGGCACCAAGCAGCTGCGCCTGGTAGCAGAACCAGACTTTACAGATCACTGTTCTCGCGATTTTTGGACGTTTTCTCCTTCAAATCTTTATAACTTGAGTTATACACATCCGATTGAGTCCATTTTCGACTCTATGGATTTGTAATTCATAGAACTACAACATATCAAAGAACCAATAATTTACAAAAACACTAACTAACCTAAATTTTGGCCTAAAACTCATGTTCATATTAGTTTTACATGTTTTAATATGTTTTAGCGAAATCATTCACCACGAATTCGATTCTTAACCAAATCAATTCGTTTAATCTTCGTTGTTTTCGTCATTCAACATACTAACAACATCTATTATCAATTTCAGATTATATACATGATCTAACCATCAATTTAAGCCTTAAAATGGACCAAAATACATATACTAAGCCATAAACCAAATTTCTTCTTCTAACACATGTTTTCACAAATATGATTACATGAAAACCTGTTATAGATTACATATACAAATTATACATACCAATTAACATATATGATCAATCTCTTAACAATTTAACCCTCAAAACTAATTACAAAGAAGAACTTCTAGAAAATAAAACCAAAGCTAGAAACTCCAAAAATTTACCTTTGATTCTTCTTTAAATTTAGAATAGATGATTGGAAGTCCTTGTTTAATCCTCTTTTTCATCTTGATTCTCAGAGTTTCTCTTCCCTCTTCTCAATTTCTCTCTAAGCTCCATCTTGCTCTCTGTGTTTTCTCTACTCATGTGAAGGAGGAATAAACTAATGAAAGTTACGTAATTTTAATTTGTATCGATTATGCAAAGGAAAAGTTTCTAGCCGTTAAAAATATGGAGAGTCTCTAAGCCTTGTTTGGCTAACTTCATTGGACTCTCTTCTTCATTATTTTAATATTCCTTTTACTATATGATACCTATGTCACGCTACAATTTATTGCTAAATTATTTAGCTAGCTACATTAAATAATTATACAATTATAATATGTATAACTATTACTCCATACATTACGAAATTATATTCATAACACCTCAACTTAAATTAAACCTTTCCATTAAAATTTATTCCATTAATTATAATTAACTCACATGAATTATATAATTATAATATATAATTATTTAATTCCTTTCCTCGCATAAATTGTCTCAATATAATTTATTTAATTCATACATCTAATCACTACTTAAATATTAATCTATTTATTTAATACCATCATACTTAAATAAATTATTCCATAATAATTTCCATTGAATATTTATTTTATTCATTAATCCTAACACCAATATTTACTTATAATTATATTGGTTCTTCTCATTCTCATACCCATTTATATTCACTTGGCTAAATATAAAATATTAAGCTAACACATAAACGTATTACTCTTACATGTAATATATTACCTTCATATTTTAGTAAAACAATTATATTTATATTAATTCACTATTTTAATTAAGTGAATACTCACATTATTTATGAGATTTAATTCATAATAATTCCACTGCCAACAAGGAATAATAACCAAATTATATTATTTCATAATATAATCTTTAACTTAATTAAATTAACTAATAATATTCAGTTAATTTCCCTTTCGTAATAACTTCATTTAATTTCTTCAATAGTTAAATTAACTATTAAACCTCATCATTCCAATATATGAATATATATATATATATATATATATTTACTTACACACAAAACATGTCATAATAAAAATTTCTTTCATTAAATTCTTATTTTAACAATTTCTGAAAATCCGGGTTGTCACATCCTTCCCTCCTTATAAGGATTCCGTCCTCGGAATCACCGAAACCCTACCTTACTTAGGTTTCCATCAAATTTCTTTTAAAAACATTTATCGTTGAATAACTTCAACACATTACCTTAATATAGGTTATACATATATATTCTACTACATTCCGTTCTTCCACAAATTTTAAATTTTATTTCATAACCTTCAATTAAACACAATTATGTTTCAAATATTATATATTCTCTAACTCGATCATTTCCTTTCTAAGGATCATTACCATATACTTTACTCGTCGAAGACATATACTTCATAACTCACTATCTTATAAGTATTCGGGTTATCACATTCACCCCTTTTTCTAAGAATTTCTTCCTCAAAATTTTTATTAATCTTCCTTCATTCAATCTATCAAAGTAGATTTTACGTTAATCTTATTCACTAACTTGTTGTGTTCCACAACTATTTCTTTCTAGGGAATATCATTCTTGCCACCTTCACCTTCAAAATAATAAGAATATTCCACAATTGCTCAATAATTGGGAAGCGATATGAATAACAGGAATTTAAAAGATTTCAATTCATGCTGAGGGGTCATAAGACCTTGAACTCTTCTCCTGGTTTAATAGTGCATCACCAATGTAAACCATCTTTAATAAAATGGTTAGCAATCACACAGACTGAAAACACTCTCTGCAAGTACTCTAGGTGATCAGCCTATCGTACCCCTATGTCGTGCACAACGTATTACAACTTAACATCGTAACGACTATATGCGTTACTTTCGGAACTATTATCTCTAATAACATGTCCCGCTTTTATAGGGTTGTTCACCTCAGCTTCTTAACATCTGAATCCGCACCAAAACAATTTGGTTTGGCATAGTTTGACCAAGAACGCTCGAATTTCATAAACATCTTTCAATATTTATCTAGCTGAATCAAGTAGCATAGACCTCTAGCAACCATTCGGACATCAATCGAAATATATATATATATATATATATATACATATATATTTTTAACCAACAAAATAAATATTTATTTATTTATTTTAAAAAAATGTTTTTTTTATAGTCTAAGGAAACAAAAGTAGATAAATCTCTCTTTTTTTATAGTTTAAGGAAACTAAAAATAGTAAGTAAATCTTTTCATAATATCCTAATACCGTACCGTCATAATATCCTAATACAGTACCGTAATAATGGTACGTTGAGGATTTCGTCATTACATGACATCGTCATATTACATCGTACCATAGCGGGCTGACAATCATGTGATCACATCCAACACTAGGTTTAACTGCATTGATAACTTTCTCGATTATTGTCTCTACACTATATCAAATGATGCATAGAACACATAAAATATATTTTGAAAATTTAAAATTATTTTTGTATAGCTGAAGCAATTAGCATAGACATGCGAATAATAGCACTATTTTAAAAAAATTCGTTAGTTCCATCATTTGATCCAATGTTTTTCAAGAAAACAGAAGTGCAACATCAGCATGAAGTCAATAAATTTCAAAAATCTAGCAAAGCTAGGAGATTTAGAATATAAAACTTTCTCCATTAATTAAATCTTTACTCCATCATTACTTAATCATTCTATCAACCTTAAACAACATCAATGCTTCCTACACCATAACTTTTCTATTCCCAGTATAATTCATCAAACTTTCCACACTTTGGAAGTCAGGAACTTTTCACAATAATGAGTTTAAGAACTTCCTAGTCAGACCATAGGCGTCCATTCGCTGAGGAGTTCCAAACATACCATATGATTATGAGTCATGAACTTACCATAAGCATGAGTTTTAAGAACTCACACTTAATCCTAATAACATCTTACTAATCTTAATAGTCTCTAACTATCAAATATACACATGAGAAAAGAATCACCTTTTCACCATATATACATTGATAGCGCGACACCAACATTCCAATTATTATCAATGTGATAAACTAAGTGCAAGCACAAAACCCTCGCCCATACAAAGGTTTGTACAACTCAGCCAACACATGATTCTTCAATTGAAATCCCACCTAACTCTATCTTGCTCATAACTTGCTCTTTACTCTATACGAATTTTCCGCATCTCATCATTTATAACTCTTCGTGAGTTAACCTCGTACTATATCATAGTACATTCTCGTTATAGCATCAAACTATAACTATTCAATCATTACTGACCATCTGTCTTTCAACTTTAAAAGATCACGTCGTGATCTTATTCTATAATCATCTCCCTTATGATTCTTTCTTATCTCATTATCGTTTTATTTTAAAACTTCTTATCTTTTCATTTCATCATGTTATATCATGACCTCATTATGATATAATCTTATAGACTTCATCTATTCATCGTTATTCGGCATTTTTATTATTGGAGTTAGGTAACTCCTGATTCTCATCTTCATATCTTTTCAAGATTCTTCTTTAAATCTTATTGTTTATTTATTAACTCTTCTTTTAAGAATTTCTAACTTCGTTCATAAAGTTCAACATTTTATTCGAGTTTTATTCCTCGTTATTCTCACCTTCTTCTTATAACATTTCTAGGACTTAACTCATCTTATACTTCTACGTATGTGAAAGGAATCACCTTTTCGTTATACGCAACCTAACTTCTCATTCTCTAAGGTCATAGCCTAAGGTACTCTTACCTAAGGTGTATAACCTATCAGCTTTGATACCAACTGTAACGACCCCAAAATTCATACAATACAACTCTCGACATTGGTCGTTAACAATACATTCTTATTCAGACTTTACATCATTAATCAATGATGCAATCACTAAAAATACGGAATATTTAAAACATTTATATTATTCGTTCTTTATTATCCCTGAATCTCAACCTTTATCATTACATAACTTTGATTCAACTTTATTTTATGAATCGCTTCGTCAGAGTTATTATAAACTAAAACTTACAACCACATCCAATAACCCTGATACATCGGGTAAAATTTAAACTTTACAACTCAACATCTGTTAACCATCATACATTATTAAATACATTATCTGAAACCTTAAACAGGGTCCAAAATAATAACAATTCAGCCAAAGTATATAAATCTTCACGCATTACATCTGATTCATTTCTTTCAAGTAGCACATAGCGTTACCTTGAATCCTTAACCTGCAAAAGTGATTATTTGCAAGAATGAGCTCGACAGCTCAGCAAGATCTAATAACTTTTATGCATCACATAGCACATAAATACATGCTCAACATACATCTCATAATAATTAAAGTAACATGGCATACATGCTTTACATCACATAACAAATATAAAGATTAAGTTCCTTACTCAATCAACATTCTTTAATCAATCAATGTAGTCATAAATTGACTTTAACATTTCATGCTTACAACATATATACAATATATCATGCTCTTTGCAAAATAATTTAAAACAGTTCATCATCAAGTGCACGTAGAAAATAGGAACTGAAAGACTTGCCTTGATCGTTGTTTACCAATAATGTACAGTTTAACAGCTTACAGATATCTGCACTTCACGTGCCCTACACAATTATATAATCATGCACATCAACTATTAGTCACATAGCAAAGCATATTAGTTGTAATGTAAACTTTACTCTACATCTCATAAACCTTCCTATTATCAATACACAATATTCAATTTGATTGTGTTAACTATCGACAAATATTTCACTATATTTTTTTTTCGTAATATTCGAAATTCATTCAAGTGTTTAAGTCCTTCTAGGACTACCTATTGGTTTTATATTAACCACAGTTCATATATAATAATGTTCATTTCATTGGAATCGAAACACTATTTAAGTGTATTACCACAATACACGGTGTTTCGACGTTTATACGTCACACGCCTAACTCGCCTCTTTTGCATGTGCTTTGCATGCTCCTATATTGGGTTACATTACTCTATAATGTTTCATTCTTATTGAAAACATAATATTAAACAAGGTCATACACACTTGTTACGGCGCTGCGACGCTTGCACGTCCGTACGTCAAACTTGCCTATTCGAACGCCCAAACGACACGTATTTGCGCACGCTTAGCACGCCCATACGAATTGTTTAATACTCAAGGATTAAGGTTAAGTATCATTATAATTCATAATAGTTATGTTATGAAAGTTAGAACATCATTTTACATGGTCGGGATCATTACATGTGCATACATGCACGCCCGACACCCCCCGATTGTCTCCAAAAACACATCAGTCCCAAAAATAACAATTTTGACCATAGAAAAAGACCTCAAATCGAACATGTTAAAGAACAAAAGTTTTAGGTCTACTCGTGCTCGTTCCGGATCATCTTGAATCACCTCAATCCAAGTTTGTATGAGAAAGTTATAGCCGTTTTACTACAGGACGTCAAAACAGTCCACTTGGGCAAGTCTGCGCCTGACATGTGTCCGGCGCAGCTGCGCCCCTTTAAGCCTTGGAACTGGCGCAGCTGCGCCATAGAGGGTAGTTTTGCCCAAAAGTCTTAGGGAACCGAGCAGCTGCGCCTGGTAGCAGAACCAAACTTTACAGATCACTGTTCTCGCGATTTTTGGACGTTTTCTCCTTCAAATCTTTATAACTTGAGTTATACACATCCGATTGAGTCCATTTTCGACTCTATGGATTCGTAATTCATAGAACTACAACATATCAAATAACCAATAATTTACAGAAACACTAACTAACCTAAATTTTGGCCTAAAACTCATGTTCATATTAGTTTTATATGTTTTAATATGTTTTAGCGAAATCATTCACCACGAATTCGATTCCTAACCAAATCAATTCGTTTAATCTTCGTTGTTTTCGTCATTCAACATACTAACAACATCTATTATCAATTTCAGATTATATACATGATCTAACCATCAATTTAAGCCTTAAAATGGACCAAAATACATATACTAAGCCATAAATCAAATTTCTTCTTCTAACACATGTTTTCACAAATATGATTACATGAAAACCTGTTATAGATTACATATACAAATTATACATACCAATTAACATATATGATCAATCTCTTAACAATTTAACCCTCAAAACTAATTACAAAGAAGAACTTCTAGAAAATAAAACCAAAGCTAGAAACTCCAAAAATTTACCTTTGATTCTTCTTTAAATTTAGAATAGATGATTGGAAGTCCTTGTTTAATCCTCTTTTCATCTTGATTCTCAAAGTTTCTCTTCCCTCTTCTCAATTTCAGTCTAAGCTCCATCTTTCTCTCTGTGTTTTCTCTACTCATGTGAAGGAGGAATAAACTGATGAAAGTTACGTAATTTTAATTTGTATCGGTTATACAAAGGAAAAGTTTCTAGCCGTGAAAAATATGGAGTCTCTAAGCCTTGTTTGGCTAACTTCATTGGACTCTCTTCTTCATTATTTTAATATTCCTTTTACTATATGATACCTATGTCACGCTACAATTTATTGCTAAATTATTTAGCTAGCTACATTAAATAATTATACAATTATAATATGTATAACTATTACTCCATACATTACGAAATTATATTCATAACACCTCAACTTAAATTAAACCTTTCCATTAAAATTTATTCCATTAATTATAATTAACTCACATGAATTATATAATTATAATATATAATTATTTAATTCCTTTCCTCGCATAAATTGTCTCAATATAATTTATTTAATTCATACATCTAATCACTACTTAAATATTAATCTATTTATTTAATACCATCATACTTAAATAAATTATTCCATAATAATTTCCATTGAATATTTATTTTATTCATTAATCCTAACACCAATATTTACTTATAATTATATTGGTTCTTCTCATTCTCATACCCATTTATATTCACTTGGCTAAATATAAAATATTAAGCTAACACATAAACGTATTACTCTTACATGTAATATATTACCTTCATATTTTAGTAAAACAATTATATTTATATTAATTCACTATTTTAATTAAGTGAATACTCACATTATTTATGAGATTTAATTCATAATAATTCCACTGCCAACAAGGAATAATAACCAAATTATATTATTTCATAATATAATCTTTAACTTAATTAAATTAACTAATAATATTCAGTTAATTTCCCTTTCGTAATAACTTCATTTAATTTCTTCAATAGTTAAATTAACTATTAAACCTCATCATTCCAATATATGAATATATATATATATATATATATATATATATTTACTTACACACAAAACATGTCATAATAAAAATTTCTTTCATTAAATTCTTATTTTAACAATTTCTGAAAATCCGGGTTGTCACATCCTTCCCTCCTTATAAGGATTCCGTCCTCGGAATCACCAAAACCCTACCTTACTTAGGTTTCCATCAAATCTCTTTTAAAAACATTTATTGTTGAATAACTTCAACACATTACCTTAATATAGGTTATACATATATATTCTACTACATTCCGTTCTTCCACAAATTTTAGATTTTATTTCATAACCTTTAATTAAACACAATTATGTTTCAAATATTATATATTCTCTAACTCGATCATCTCCTTTCTAAGGATCATTACCATATACTTTACTCGTCGAAGACATATACTTCATAATTCACTATCTTATAAGTATTCGGGTTATCACAGAAATTCTCTTTTTAATTATTGTTCTTATTTAATGCAAATAGTAGTACTAATATTATTTGTTTTTGTTTTTAATTCCATGACTAGCTAAATTTCTAATACCCAGGATGATGATGAAACTAGGTATTTCATAATAATATTTTCTTTCCGTTCCAAAATTAATGCCTAATTATTTTCGCTTTCATATTTTCATTCGCATAAATTGCAGATGATTCTTATATTGATTGCGAGGTTTTGATAAGTTATAGTTAATCTGTGAATTTTTCATAACTTATGCTTACCCATATTAATTATATGAATCATTATTTTTAAAGGGAAGGAAAAATAATTTGGGAATTAATTTAGAAAATAAGAAATTATTTATTATGTTAATATTTGGTGGATTCTGATTCTTAGGTATCTTGTCTCATTAATAGTTTCTGTTATTAGTTATTAGTTTGAATAATTGTCTCATTAATAGTTTTCGTTAATATAAATGCTTACGTTTTATTTGATTTGGGTGTTACCTGTTCCTTTATGTCTGAAGACTCTGCTAAACGATTGAACTTACCCCAAGAACGATTAAATAATCCTTTGAACATAGAAGTAAATAAGGAAATAATCCCCGTAGAGTTCGTTTACCGAAATTATTGTGTAAACATTAGAGGTCACGAACTAAGCGTAGATTTGATCCCAATAAGATTGGAAGAGTTTGATGTAATATTAGGAATGGACTAGTTATATAACAATGATGCAATAATTGACTATCAAAAAAAAAAGCGTGAACCTTAAGACTCCAAACCGGTCTAAGGTAGTGTTTTATAGTAGCTCATCGCTTAGGCAATCGTGTTGTCGTACAATGATGCAGGCCAAAAATTGTTAAGAAAAGGATGTGTAAGTTATTTAGCCTATATTGTAGATACTCAAAAAAAGGGAGTAGAAATGCAAGATATATCGGTAGTGAGAGAATTTCAAGACGTCTTTCCTGATAATCTGTCTGGCCTTCCGCCAGACAGAGAAATCGAATTCGTAATATACTTAGCACCGAGGAATGCACCAATTTCAAAAGCCCCATATTGTATGGCACCGGTAGAAATGAAGGAATTGATGATACAACTGTAAGAATTGCTAGATAAGGGATATATTCGACCGAGTGTGTCTCTTTGGGGAGCACCAGTGTTGTTTATCAAGAAGAATGATGGATCGATGAGGCTCTCTATCGACTATCGAGAGTTGAATAGATTAATGATTAAAAATAGATATCCGTTGCCGAGGATAGACGACCTTTTCGATCAATTGAAGAGAGCGAAGTGTTTCTCAAAAATAGATCTACGAACAGGTTATCATCAGTTAAAGGTAAGGGAGGAGGACATACCAAAGACGGCGTTCCGAACTCGGTATGGACACTACAAATTTTTGGTGATGTCATTGGGTTTGACTAACGCTCCAGCGGCATTTATAGATTTGTTGAACCGAGTTTTCAAACCATATTTGCATAAGTTCATGGTAGTTTTCATTGACAACATTTTTGATTTATTCAAAGACCAAGGAAGAGCACGCCGAACATCTGAAGATAGTATTAGAAGCACTAAGAAAGGAGAAGATATACGCAAAATTTTCAAAATGTGAATTCTGGATGGAAAATGTTCAATTTTTAGGACACGTGATAGATAAGGATGGAATTTCAGTGGATCCTGCAAAGGTAGAAGCGGTGAGTGATTGGGAACAACCGAAGACACCAACGGAGTTAAGAAGTTTCTTAGGGTTAGCCGGGTACTATCAAAGATTTATCCAAGATTTTTCTAAGATAGAAACCCTGTTGACCAATCTAACGAGGAAGACGATGAAGTTCGTGTGGACAAAAAAATGTGAAGAAAGTTTCAAGGAATTGAAGAAGAGGTTGAGTAAGGAACCTGTGTTATCATTACCTATTGATACGGGAGGTTTTGTGGTGTCTAATGATGCATCGTACAGAGGTCTTGACTGTGTACAAATGCAACATTGCAAGGTCATTGCGTAAGCGTCATGATAGTTGAAAGATTACAAGAAGCGATACCCTACCCATGACTTGGAGTTAGCAGCGGTAGTTTTTGCGTTCACAATTTGGAGGAACTATCTGTATGGAGAGAAATGTGAAATATATACAGACCATAAAAGTCTGAAATATATTTTCACACAAAAGAAGCTCAACATGCGACAGAGGATTTGGTTGGAATTACTCAAAGATTACGACTGCGAAATTCTCTATCACCCAGGAAAAGCGAACGTAGTGGCCGACGCACTGAGTAGGAAATGAAGAGAAAAACTGTTCAAAATAACGGCTTAAGCAAAGTTGGGAAGGGAAATGGAAAAACTGGAGATAGATGTGAAGGGACCTGGAGAGTCCGAATAAAATTTATTCGTAATGGAGGCTCATCCAACTTTATTAGATAAAATAAAGGAAGCACAAGAGAAAGATGAAGAGTGTGAGAAGATAAGGAAAAGGATAGCAGAAAATGAAGAAGAAAATTTCAAGATGGATATGGACGGTATATTGAGATTCGAAGGTCGAGTGTGGGTGCCAGCTGTAACCGAATTAAGAGAGGAGATTTTGTACAAGGCACATAATACAACATATTTTATTCACCCACGGGGCACAAAAATGTACCGGGATCTTCGACAACACTTTTGGTGGCCTAATCTAAAACGAGAAGTTACAAAGTACGTCAGTAGATGCATTACCTGTCAACGAGTGAAAGCGGAACACCAAAGGTCGAGTGGTCTACTTCAGCCATTAGAGATACCGGAGTGAAAATGGGAGCACATTACGATGGATTTCGTGGTGGGACTCCCAATCAAACAAAAGGGATTTGATGCCATTTGGGTTATCGTGGATCGACTAACGAATACAGCTCATTTTCTATCAATAAAGATTCGATTCAATTTAAATCATTTAGCAAATTTGTATGTAAAGGAAATCATTTCGCGACATGGAGTGCCGGTGTCAATTGTCTCCGATCGAGATATGCGCTTCACGTCGAATTTCTAGAAGAGATTGCAAGAAAGAATGGGAACACAGTTGAAATTGAGTACTTCTTATCATCCTTAAACTGAAGGACAGAGTGAACGAACGATATAGACGTTGGAAGACATGCTTAGAGCTTGCATGATGGATTTTAAAGGAAACTGGGATGATCACTTACCTTTAGTAGAATTAGCTTACAACAATAGTTACCATGCGAGCATCGGTATGCCACCATACGAAGCTCTCTACGAAAGGAAGTGTAGAACACTATTGCGTTGGGACGAAGTCGGAGAACGATGACTTTTGGGGCCGGAGTTAGTTCAACAAACGACAGATGTAGTGGAGACAATAAGAGCCAGATTGTTTGTGACACCCCCAAATCCGGGTTCTTCGTTTCCACATGATTTGGTGTTCACTTTCTAAATATAACATACATCTACCCAAAATAATTTTAAAATAAATTACAACCTTGATTTAAATAATAAAATCTACCTTAAAACAAGGGTTACAACCTTCTTAAAAATCAATCCAGGGTTACTCTAACCTTGACATAATAATAATGTGCGGAAACAAAAACATAACATTAAAGTCTATTACAATCATTTCAAATAATAAAAATAAGTCTTCACTTTCTTTGCTTTCCCTTGCCCTTACTCGTAGAAGGGGCGTCAACATTATCAACCTTAGCTGCAATTGTTATATAATGCAAGAGTGAGCAAACAACAGCTCACTGGAGTTTAAAAATAATAAATACATGAAAGGATATCTTTAAAAAGAATTTGAATAACTTAGCTTATTTCAGCAATAAAGAATTGAATAATAATTCTCTATCAACATTAAAATTCGAATATAAAATTTATCTGAGGGTCATAAGACCTTTGAACTTTTGTCCTAGGTTATAAATATTTTCATTTAAACCTTTAACAGTCAATAAGACTATGGACCTTAACTCGTACTTAGGGAGATTAGCCCTTCGTATCATGTATTGTGCACAAACATCTTAACGCTTACGCGTAGTAACCTCCCCTAATAATAGGGTTGTTCAACTCAGCAATTTGAATTCAAGTCCGCACCAAAGAAAGTTTGGTTTAGATAAGCTTACAAGGGTAATTTAAAATTCACGTTTATCAACTAAGGATTAGTTGAATCGACTTTCAATAACATGGAATAATTCGTAAGTGAAAGAACTACAAACTAACATATGCTTTAGAAATAAATTTAAAGCATCTCAAAAGAATATTCAAACCTTGCTTGAACAATAAGCCAAGGTTACTTTAATTATATCATGAACTTTCAATAATTACTTGTCCAATAAAAGAACAATCTCAAACAATGAATAATTAAATTGAAATAAATAAACGAGTTTAGGGTTTAGAAGACTTGCCTCAAGCGCAAGCTACTAATATAATTCACGTTTTTTAACACTTCCTACACATATATGTTTAATCACAATAATCTAAATTAGTTAACACGTAACTATCTCACATAATTGGTTAACCTTTCTAGGTTAACTCATTCTTATTTAATTATTAAATTAATAATTAATAATCACATAATTTAATTACATCACATAGGCATGCTCACATAATTAACTCAAATAATAATTATGTATTTCATATTAAATTATAATTAATTATAATTTAAACATTTAATATAATTATAGTTACTCAAATTATAATTACATCTTATTTTAATTAAATTATAAATAATTTATAATTTATAATTAATTAAACCACATCATACATTTACTAAATTATAATTACACCAATCATAATTTATAGTTAATCATGTAAATATTACATTATAATTACACAATTTATAATCTATAATTAATCATGAATTAAATTATAATTACATATTATAATTTAAATTTACATTCACTTGATTACAATAACTCAATTATAGTCATTATAATTTAAAATAATTATAATTTAAATTAAACCTTTACTCAAATTATAATTATTCAAAATTATAATCACAAATTATATTTTATTAATATAATTTTTTAATATTCATTTAGTATTTTAATATATATTTAATCATGCTATAAAAGTTGTTACATAAAATTAGCATTACAAAATACAAAAGAAAGCAAGTTTTTTTTTCCTGCCACCCCCCCCCCCCTCCCCCCCGCTGGGGCGGGGGTTTTTCCTCTTGATAGGCCCGCCAGGGCGGTCCCTTCCAGCAAACGTAGACAAGTTCGCGAACTGTGCAAAGAAAAAGCCAATTTGGCTTATTTCTCCACACCAAATTTTAATTCAAGTTCATGCAATTCATATCAATTCATAGAAAACATAAACTTAAAGTTTCTAACATGATTCCAACATACATAAACATGCTCCTAGACACAAAATCATCTTAAACAACAAGAATCTATGTTTTAAAAATTCTAATTTTGATATTTTCCAAAAACTCATAGTTTTCACAAAATATTTCACTGAAAATAAAATTCTCTACCAATTCAATTCACAACACATGCAATATTTTCATAATTGATGATAGCATCATAATAAATTTTAATTAGGCATACTAACAACCAATTAAATCATAACTTTTATTCTAAAACTCAACCAAATACATGAACTTCATATGAACACATATTTTCCATTAAAACATGCTTTATACAACGAATTAAATTCTGAAAATCCTTGATTATAACATACAATTCATATAATAACCATTATAAACATAAGATATATATATATATATATATATATATATATATACACATCATATCATCTACATACATAAAAATCACCATGTTTATAAGGAACTAAACTTTACAGAGAACAATTTTCATGAAAAACATAACACATATAAAATATAAGAGAATTGAGAAATACCCTTAATACTTTGATGAAGAAGAATATAAAGATGATGATGATTTCCTCTAGCTTCTCAAGCTTTCTCTCCCTTTTCCTTCTTCCTCTTTCTCTCTTCTCAAACACTGGTATTCTCTCTTTCTCTATTCTTCTTTTAGTTTAGACTTAGAATAAAACTAGTGTATGACTAATATACGTATATTATAACTGACCAAACATAATAATATATAATAAGGGTCAATTACTCCGATAATGACTTATCAGTTATAAAAATTCAAAAGCCACAAGGCTTTGTTTGACAATCCTTTTATTCTAAAGAAAAACTAATTTTAAGGACTTAAGGCATTGTTTGGAAAAATAAGATTAAACAAGTACAAGGGCCTTATTTGGTAAAATACTTTAAAACCCTTTTCTAGTCTTTTAATAACTCTTTAAATCTATAGATTAAATATTACACTTATTTAATTAAATTACCACATTCTAATTCAATTAAATAAACTAACATTCACTTAATACCAAATTGTCACACAATTGAATTTCCTTTATTAAACATAATTCATGTAACAAATTATTATCACTTAGTACATAACATTAAATCTAATTAAATTGTTCTCAATTAAATTAAAATTATGCTACACCATTGGTAACATATCAATTTAATTAAACATATAACACTTAATTAAATTGTCTACAATAATCACTCAATTTATTTATTTACCTCAACAAATAAATTTAATAAAATATTTATTTAATTCCATAAATATTTACAGTTAATATATAAAATTCTCAATCGTTACATTTTTCCCCCCTTAAAAGGATTCTGTCCCCAGAATCACAACCTAAAAAAAATTCTCATAAAAATTTAAAATTCAAATCCTCATCTGTTACATTATTCCCCCCTTAAAAGGATTCTGTCCCCAGAATCGATATATAAGGATTACACAAATCAATTAAGCAAATAATTAAGGATACGATTTCCTCATTACATCTTCGAGTTCCCACGTGGCTTATTCAGCACTGTGGTTCCTCCAAATTACCTTAACAGAAGGTATCACTTTATTTCTAAGTACTTGTTCCTTTCTGTCCACTATTTGTACAGGAACCTCTTCATAAGTTAAGTCTTTCTCAAATTGTAAAGGCTCATACTCTATTATATGTTTATAGTCGTGTTTGTAAGGTCGTAACACCGAAATATGAAATACGTTATGTATATTGTCAAGCTCCGAAGGTAATGCCACTTCGTAAGCTACCTCGCCAACTTTTCGTAGTACCTCGAAAGGTCCAATAAATCAGGGACTCAGCTTCCCTTTCTTATCGAATCGAATCTTCCCCTTCTAGGGAGATACTTTCAGGAAAACGATGCTCCCTAGTAAGAATTCTCGGTTCTGTCGATGTTGATTGGCATATTTCTTTTATCTGTCTTGAGCAGCAACCAATCTTGTTCTAATCAGCTTCATAATTTCAGCGGTTTGTTGTACCAATTTCGGTCCCAACAGCTGACGTTCAACAACTTCATCCCAACACAAAGGAGTTCTGCATTTCCTGCCATATAACGCTTCGTAAGGCGGCATGCCAATACTTGCGTGGTAACTATTTTTATAGGTGAACTCCACCAACGGTAGATAATCATCCCAGCTTTCCTTGAAGTCCATCACACAAGCTCTCAGCATATCCTCAAGCGTATGAATTGTTCTCTCGCTTTGGCCATCGATCTGAGGATGGTTTGCTGTACTCATTCGCAATTACGTTCCCAGACACTCTTGCAATCGCTTCTAAAAATTCGACGTAAAACGTGGATCTCTGTCGGACACAATCGACACCGGAACACCGTGTCGAGAAATAATTTCCTTAACGTGCAGCTTCGCCAATTGTTCCAAGTTGTACTTAATCTTGATTGGTAGAAAGTGGGCTGACTTCGTCAGTCGATCCACAATCACCTAAATTGTGTCAAATCCTTTCTGAGTCGTTGGAAGACCAACCACGAAATCCATCGTGATATGCTCCCACTTCTATTCTGGAATTTTTAAAGGTTACAGCAACTCGCTAGGTCTCTGGTGTTCTGCCTTGACTTTCTGACAAGTTAAGCACTTTGCAACGCATTCAACAACATCCCTCTTCATATTCGGCCACCAGAAATGGTGCCTGAGATCCTGGTACATCTTTGTACTCCTAGGGTGAATTGAATATCTTAAACTGTGAGCTTCACTCTGATCTCCTCCTTAACTTCTGGTACTAGCGGTACCCAGATTCTACCTTCAAATCGTAGCAGTCCCTCACTGTCGATTCTGAATTTAAAATCTTCGCCATCAGCTATTATCTTCCGAATCTTCTCGCATTCCTCATCGTGAAGTTGTGCTTCTTTCACTTTGTCTACCAGAGTAGAACCAGTAGTTACTTGAAACAACTTCTCATCCGATTCCTTCGAAAACTTCACTTCCGGCTCTAATCTAGCCATCTGTTCTATCAACTGATGATCAGTTAACATATTCAGTTTCTCCTGACCTTTTCTGCTCAAAGCGTCGGTGACAACGTTAGCTTTACCCGGATGGTAAAGTATCTCACAGTCGTAGTCTTTGATCAATTCCAACCATCTTCTTTGGCGCATGTTCAAATCCTTCTGAGTAAAAATATACTTTAGACTCTTGTGATCTGTGTATATTTCACACTTTTCTCCATATAAATAGTGTCTCCAAATCTTTAGAGCAAACACTACTGCCGCCAATTCCAAGTCATGGGTCGGATACCCCTTCTCGTAATCCTTCAGCTGATGTGAAGCATATGCAATGACTTTGCCACTCTGCATCAACACACAACCTAAACCCTTATGTGAGGCATCACTATATACCACAAAATTCCTCGTACTATCCGGTAAAGACAACACAGGCGCAGTACTCAACCTCTTCTTCAATTCCTGGAAACTTTCCTTACACTTCTCCGTCCAAACAAACTTAACTGTTTTACAAGTCAAATTCGTCATCGGAGTTGCGATCTTGGAAAAATCTTGGATAAATCTCCGGTAATAACCTGCCAATCCCAAGAAACTCCTCACTTCAGATGGCGTTTTCGGCTGATCCCAATTCATTACCACTTCAACCTTTGATGGATCTACCGAAATACCATCCTTGTCGATTACGTGGCCAAGAAATTATACACGTTCTAACCAGAATTCGCACTTCGAGAATTTCAAATAAAGCTTCTCTCGTCTCAGCGATTCTAAGGTAAGCCTTAAGTGTTCAGCGTGTTCCTCCTCGGTCTTGGAATAAACCAGGATGTCATCTATGAACACCACTACAAACTTATCCAGAAATGGCTTAAACACCCTATTCATTAGGTATAAAAATGCAGCGGGGGCATTCGTTAAACCAAATGACATCACCAAGAACTCGTAATAACCATACCGAGTCCTAAAAGCCATTTTCGGTATATCTTCCTTCCTCGCCTTCAATTGATGATACCCGCTTCTCAAATCAATTTTTGAGAAGTACTTAGCACCCTTCAATTGATCAAACAAGTCATCGATCCTAGGTAAGGGATAACTATTCTTTATTATAACTTTGTTCAACTCTCTATAATCAATGCAAAGATGCATTGTACCATCCTTCTTTTTCACGAATAACACCGGCGCTCTACACGGCGAAACGCTCAGTTCAATATACTTCTTGTCTAGCAATTCTTGAAGTTGAACCATCCGTTCCTTCATCTCAACTGGAGCCATTCGGTACGGAGCCTTCGAAATTGGAGCAGTTCCCGGCGCTAAGTCAATCACGAACTCTATCTCCCTATCTAGCGGAAGTCCTGGAAAATCGCTTGGAAACACGTCCATAAACTCCTTAACCACTGATATCTCTTCTACCTTTGGGATCTCCTTACGCATATCTACTACGTAGGCTAGATATCCTACACAGCCTTGCGTCAAAAGTTTCTTGGCTTGCATCACCGTAAGACAACTCGCTTGTCTAGGCGATTTACTACCATAGAACACTATTTTCGACGGAGTCGTAAGGTTTACCGACTTCTTCTGACAGTCGATTATCGCCCCATGGTTGAACAACCAGTTCATCCCCAATATGACATCGAATTCCCCAAGTTTTATCGGAATCAAATCTACCCTCAGCTCCTGACCCTTAATATCCAATCTACAGTTCTTGTATACTAACCTCACAGGAATAACTTCTCTATTCGCAATTTCTATGTTCAAGGGGTAAGCTAACTCTTCTATAGGTAAGTCTAAGGTCTTAGCAAAATCATCAGATATGGATGAACAAGTAGCACCTGAATTAAATAATACATATGCATTTATACTATTGATCGGAATAATACCTGCCACCACATCTTTTGATTGCACCGCGTCTTGCACCGTCATGTTGAATGTGCGGGCAGTGGGTCGAACGGCTTGCAATGGCGACGGTCCGACAATAGTCAGAGTGTTGTCGCTGCCATTTCCTCCACTCCCTGTTGACCCTGTCGCTGGCTTCTTAGGGCAATTACGAGCCATGTGATCCTTGGATCCACATGTATAGAAAGCTCATGCACACTCCAGTGTGAGTCTTCCCGCATGTAGCACATGCTTCGAGCTTCCTCTTCTATTGTCCTCCCTGATGACTCCCAATAGAGGTATTGTCATTCCACTTCCTTTTCTGATGGATAGCCCCGCTACCACCAGCCTTGGTTTTCGTTTCATTCTTCTTCTTTTTTTTTTGGTTAAATTTAGTCACCGCTTCGCTTCCTCCTTCAGCTAAAATGGCCTTTTCCAGCACGGCTACAAACGTGCTCAGCTGGAACATAAAGACCTTACTGTAGAGCCAGGGTTTCAGTCCCCGCTCAAACCTCCTTGCCTTCCTAGCATCAGTACTAACCTGGTAAGTAGCGAACCTGGCCAGTTCGTTGAACTTCGCGGCGTATTCGGACACCGTCATCCCTCCCTGCTTAAGCTCTAGGAACTGGACCTCCATCTGGTCCTGCAAACTCACTAGGAAGTACATCTCGTAGAACATCTCCTTGATACATTCCCACGGTATGACTCCTTCTCCCTCTCGGGTCTTATTAGCCTGCCACCAGAAGCTAGCATCCGACTTTAACATAAAAGCCACAAATACTGTCTTCTGGTCTTCACCTACTCTGGCTACGTCAAAGACCTTCTCCATTTCCATCACCCATGTCTGGGCCTCGATAGGGTTTGTCGATCCCCTGAATTCAGGCTGTCCTACTGCCTTGAATTCCTTAAACGTAGTACCCTGCACTTGCGGCTGATTCGCAAGAGCTCCTGTTAACAGGTTCACCAACTGCTGAACCGAGTTGGGATTCGTCCCATCATTATTGTTGTTGTTCGTCGAACCCTCAGGGTTTTAACGTGTTGGTCTTCTTCTAGGAGGCATTTTCTATTAAGAAAATATTATTATTAGATCCTTTATTCAATTTTTAAATATTCAAGTTCATACTTAGACGTTCGAATAACTCAGTTCACATAGAACACATAGCACATCAATAAACTTCTTTTATTCATTACTCGTAGTTTAAAAAACATCAATCAGATAGCATTTCTGCTATTTACATCTTCCTTCCTGAACTAGAAAAGTTGCAGGATTACATTATTAACTCATCCCATTCTTATCTCAATTATGGGATTTACATTATTTACTACAAAAAGCAACATATAAACAAAAGCTCTACTACTGCCTAGGCATATTAAGGCATCGCACAGCCTCTCTATGTTCCTCTTCCATCACCCAAAACACCGTCCTTTGGTCCACCACATACCATGGCAAACCTTGGAACTGAGTTGGGTAATAGAAAACACGATCCTGGGCCCTATCTATAGTCGTGTGGAAAGCATACCCTGTCTCCCTCAGCTTTGCACTCTTGGCTTCAGCCTCGTCTTCAGCTTGATCGGCTCGTTAAGTAGCCCTTAAGCTTATCTCCTCAGCTATGGCATGCTTCCTCGACTCCTCCTGGATGTCTTGCTTCAGCTTCGCTATCTCGGCTCGAGTCGCGTCACTATCATTCTCTACGTGGATTAACTTCCATTGTGCTTCTTCTAGCTCACTATCCATCTCTTCGATAGTCTCGTCCCGCTGCTGGATGGTTTCTTCAAGCTCTCCGACTCGACCATGAAGTGCCACATTACTGTTGTAAACTGCCTCGTATATCTCAGCATTAACAGAGTGAGGTGGAAATTCCTCTTCGGGATCCTCTTCATCCTCTTCAGACTCGTCCTCGTCCTCTTCCTCTGGAATAGGTGTCAGCTCACGCTCCCGACCAGCTATGGTGATCACTGGAGATGGCTCTATCCTAACCAGCTGCTCCCAGACAACATGGATGTCTCGGGGCTCCTCCTCTCTAGGCACTTGAGCTACATCCTCTCTAGCCTGACTAGGTTCTCCAACGTTCGTCATCGTAACAAAAGAATTTTAAAGTTCATTATTACGTGATATCGAATCATCACTCATCGAATACAAAAATGTAAACACATAAGACATAAGGTAGTTTATTATCTTTACCTATCACATCTATCTTTTCGATCTTACCATAAGGCTACTACCTAATGTTTTTCCCCACCTAAGGTTTCATAACCTACAGCTTTGATACCAACCTGTGACACCCCCAAATTCGGGTTCTTCACTTCCACATGATTTGGTGTTCACTTTCTAAATATAACATACATCTACCCAAAATAATTTCAAAATAAATTACAACCTTGATTTAAATAATAAAATCTCCCTTAAAACAAAGGTTACAACCTTCTTAAAAATCAATCCCAGGGTTACTCTAACCTTGACATAATAATAATATGCGGAAACAAAAACATAACATTAAAGTCTATTACAATCATTTCAAATAATAAAAACAAGTCTTCACTTGTTTTGCTTTCCCTTGCCCTTACTCGTAGAAGGGGCGTCAACATTATCAACCTTAGCTACAATTGTTATATAATGCAAGAGTGAGCAAACAACATCTCACTGGAGTTTAAAAATAATAAATACATGAAAGGATATCTTTAAAAAGAATTTGAATAACTTAGCCTACTTCAGCAATAAAGAATTGAATAATAATTCTCTATCAACATTAAAATTTGAATATAGAATTTATCTGAGGGTCATAAGACCTTTGAACTTTTGTCCTAGGTTATAAACATTTCCATTTAAACCTTTAACAGTCAATAAGACTATGGACCTTAACTCGTACTTAGGGGGATCAACCCTTCGTACCATGTATTGTGCACAAACATCTTAACGCTTACGCGAAGTAACCTCCCCTAATAATAGGGTTGTTCAACTCAGTAATTTGAATTCAAGTCCGCACCAAAGAAAGTTTAGTTTGGATAAGCTTACAAGGGTAATTTAGAATTCACGTTCATCAACTAAGGATTAGTTGAATCGACTTTCAATAACATGGAATAATTTGTAAGTGAAAGAACTACAAACTAACATATGCTTTAGAAATAAATTTAAAGCATCTCAAAAGAATATTCAAACCTTGCTTGAACAATAAGCCAAGGTTACTTTAATTATATTATGAACTTTAAATAATTACTTGTCCAATAAAAGAACAATCTCAAACAATGAATAATTGAATTGAAACAAATAAACGAGTTTAAAGTTTAGAAGACTTGCCTCAAGCGCAAGCTACTAATATAATTCACGTTCTTTAACACTTCATACACATATATGTTTAATCACAATAATCTAAATTAGTTAACACGTAACTATCTCACGTAATTGGTTAACCTTTATAGGTTAACTCATTCTTATTTAATTATTAAATTAATAATTAATAATCACATAATTTAATTACATCACATAGGCATGCTCACATAATTAACTCAAATAATAATTATGTATTTCATATTAAATTATAATTAATTATAATTTAAATATTTAATCTAATTATAGTTACTCAAATTATAATTACATCTTATTTTAATTAATTTATAAACAATTTATAATTTATAATTAATTAAACCATATCATACATTTACTAAATTATAATTACACCAATCATAACTTATAGTTAATCATGCAAATATTACATTATAATTATACAATTTATAATCTATAATTAATCATGCATTAAATTATAATTACATATTATAATTTAAATTTACATTCACTTGATTACAATACTCAATTTATAGTCATTATAATTTAAAATAATTATAATTTAAATTAAACCTTTACTCAAATTATAATTATTCAAAATTATAATCACAAATTATATTTTATTAATATTCATTTAGCATTTTAATATATATTTAATCATGCTATAAAAGTTATTATATAAATGTAGCTTTACAAAATACAAAAGAAAGCAAGTTTCTTTTTTTTTTTCTGCCCACCCCCCTCCCCGCCGGGGTGGGGGTTTTTCCTCTTGATAGGCCCGCCGGGGTGGGCCACCTCCAGCAAACGCAGACAAGTTCGCGAACTGTACAGAGAAAAAGTCAATTTGACTTATTTCTCCACACCAAATTTTAATTCAAGTTCATGCAATTCATATCAATTCATTGAAAACATAAACTTAAAGTTTCTAACATGATTCCAACATACATAAACATGCTCCTAGACACAAAATCATCTTAAACAACAAGAATCTATGTTTTAAAAATTCTAATTTTGATATTTTCCAAAAACTCATAGTTTTCACAAAATATTTCACTGAAAATAAAATTCTCTACCAATTCAATTCACAACACATGCAATATTTTCATAATTGATGATAGCATCATAATAAATTTTAATTAGGCATACTAACAACCAATTAAATCATAACTTTCATTCTAAAACTCAACCAAATACATGAACTTCATATGAACGCATATTTTCCATTAAAACATGCTTTATACAACGAATTAAATTCTGAAAATCCTTGATTATAACATACAATTCATATAATAACCATTATAAACATAAGATATATATATATATATATATATATATATATACATCATATCATCTACATACATAAAAATCACCATGTTTATAAGGAACTAAACTTTACAGTGAACAATTTTCATGAAGAACATAACACATATAAAATATAAGAGAATTGAGAAATACCCTTAATGCTTTGATGAAGAAGAATATAAAGATGATGATGATTTCCTCTAGCTTCTCAAGCTTTCTCTCCCTTTTCCTTCTTCCTCTTTCTCTCTTCTCAAACACTGGTATTCTCTCTTTCTCTATTCTTCTTTTAGTTTAGACTTAGAATAAAACTAGTGTATGACTAATATACGTATATTATAACTGACCAAACATAATAATATATAATAAGGGTCAATTACTCCCATAATGACTTATTAGTTATAAAAATTCAAAAGTCACAAGGCTTTGTTTGGCAATCCTTTTATTCTAAAGAAAAACTAATTTTAAGGACTTAAGGCATTGTTTGGAAAAATAAGATTAAACAAGTACAAGGGCCTTGTTTGGTAAAACACTTTAAAATTCTTTTCTAGTCTTTTAATAACTCTTTAAATCCATAGATTAAATATTACACTTATTTAATTAAATTACCACATTCTAATTCAATTAAATAAACTAACATTCACATAATACCAAATTGTCACACAATTGAATTTTCTTTATTAAACATAGTTCATGTAATAAATTATTATCACTTAGCACATAACATTAAATCTAATTGAATTGTTCTCAATTAAATTAAAATTATGCTACACCATTGCGAACATATCAATTTAATTAAACATATAGCACTTAATTAAATTGTCTACAATAATCACTCAATTTATTTATTTACTTCAACAAATAAATTCAATAAAATATTTATTTAATTCCATAAATATTTACAGTTAATATATAAAATTCTCAATCGTTACATTGGTAGCAGCTCAAGATCGACAGAAGAAATACGCAAATTTGCATCTTCAGAACCGAGACTTTGAAGTCTGAAGTTTTTTATTTCTAAAAGTATCTCCCTGGAAAGGGAAGATACGATTCGGCAAGAAAAGGAAAATTGAGTCCGAGGTTCATAGGACCATTCGAGATATTGAGGCGAGTAAGCGAAGTGGCGTATATGTTAGCTTTATAGCTTGAACTGGAATACATTCATAATGTTTTTCATGTTTTCGTGTTACGTCCATACAAGCTCGACTATAAGCACGTGATATCCTATGAGCCCATCCAAGTGGAAAAGAATATGACATATGAAGAAATTCCTATCCAGATAATAGATAGGAAAGAACAAACCTTGAGGAATAAAGTTATATCTTCTGTAAAAGTAATTTGGCGAAACCACAACCTCGAGGAGGCTACGTGGGAGTTAGAGGATAAGATGAGGAGGTACTGTCCCCATCTATTTGTGTAACCTTGTACCAATTCTGAGTATGAAATTTTTATAAGGAGGGAGGATGTAATACCCATGATTTTTATAAATAATATTAATATCGAGAATAGAAATGTATGAATTATTTATATTGAATACATATATATTTATGTATGTCTTGAAATGTGGTAGTTCAATTTAAATTAAATTGAGTGTGTGAAAGTTGAGAAATGCGATGAAATTGATAATAAGCTCGATTAAGCTTATGTGATATGCCTAGTGTGGCATAGTGATGGACTAAGTAATTGTCTAATAAATTAATAAAAAAAATGATTAAGTGATGTGGTGGACTAATTATCATTTTATTTCTATTATTATTAATATTAACATTATTGATTAATTAATTGTTATGTGCAACCATATATGATATGTGAGTGGTAGTGTAATAAAGTTTCTTCATGTATAATATATAATGTGGGATATCAAGAATAATTAATATATAAGACTATATAACAAAGAAAATAAACTTGAGTTATTTAATGCACTGAGTTGTATAAAGAAGCCTTTGGTGACATTATGATTCATGGTGAGTAATTAAATGTGTATTTTAAAAGTATGGGAGAAAGTTATTTTTTAGAAAATAAATAGTTAGTCTTGATATTTGGGTGTAATTAGAATATTAAGTTACATGGAAAATAATGGATTGTAAATACTCACTAAATTATATCCTAACCCAACTAATTGTGGAAGACCAATAGATTATACTAAGCCCAATACCCTAAACAACAAGTCTTGGATTCATGTGGGTATCATTAATCTTTCCATATTGGTTCATTAAGCCCAAGAAGGGAGTAACACTAATATGCAGTGTATTAAAAAGCTTTGTACCAAAATCAGTGTCCTATTACTTCATCAGGCGCTCAAGGCCAATGGCCTATTCCCCTACATTGCGTATTATTAGAAATTGGGATAATGGTTAAGGTGATGGCTACAGGAAGGTTGGTAGTAGCTTTTCACCAAATCTTCATTAACCAATGTCTTCTTCTTCCTTCCTCTAGTTTAATTTCTAGGGCAAAACCCAGAAATTGGTCCATAGCTTCTCTATAAATGGAGGCATTCTCCTTCTTAGTCATGTTGCTAAGTTTTCTGATAAAGTTCATTGGAGAGTGAGTGCTGAGGAATTGGGGAGCAATCAGAAGTTAGAAGCAAGAGTTAACTTCACAACTTCAAGTGGTAATGTCCTAAATCATTCTCTTGAGTTCAAGTCTGATAGTTCTTAGAAAAATGCATGAATACTTGTTAATCGGGTCAAAAATTGAGGGTTAAAGCTTGTTGCAATTCATAAATTGTTTCTAGATGTTGTTAATATAGTTGAATACGAAAACAACAGAAGTTAAATAGATCAATTTGGTTAAATATGTTAAACTATGGAAAAATCACACGAACTTTAATTTTGGGCCTTTTGATTTGGTTGTTTAATTGATTTGAGTTATTAGAATCATGTTACGTATATTTGGTAGTAAGTCTACGGAGCTTATATAAAGTGGGTATGCTTAAATTATTATTTGATTATGGTTTTGGAGAGTTTGGTTTGCAGCAGGGGAGAAAAATTGAACTGCAGAAGCTATGTCTAGGCAATGCAGCCTCGGCGGGCTTTCCAACACAAAATAGTGCCGCCAAAGACCTTATAACCTAACCTAACTTAACCTAATAAATATGAAGGGGCTTTAAACATGTATAAATACGTACCATGAGTTGTAATCACGTATTTGAAATGCAAATTGTAAATTGATAAGTTATAAGAAACTTAAACTTATGTTGTATGGATTCTAGTTTTGTGTTATATGGTTAGTGTAATCAGACCTCCAGCCAAAGGTTGTAAAGCTAACTATAATAGGAGCTTAAATCATTAATGTTAGTTGTGTTTGTAACTAATTTGTACAATATTCTAAATAAGACTTTCTAACTCCAATGCAATGAGGTAAACTATTCAATAGGGTTTAAAGCAAGTTTTCAAGATTAAAGTTATGTTAACTTGGGATATATGAGTTGGATAATTTGAAGCATGTGTATATGAATGACTTGAGCTATAATGCGTGACTTAAGTGATGTTTTAAGTATACAAGCATGTAATGATTATATAGAACCATGAATCTAAAAGTTTTTATAAGTCTTCTTAAATAAGCTTTCAAAAGCAAAGTCAATGATGGTTACGTAGCTACGTGGTTTGATAGTGTGCTAATGTGTGGTCCGATTGTGTAACTAAGATAAGACTTGATATATGTCTTTAGCTTACGTTATATAGCATGTATGAGGTTATTGGTTTATGTATAGAGCTTGAATAACTAAAATATATATAAATATATATAATAGGACTTTGTGGTGATATTAAGCTTTAACTTGGTAATCGACGTTAAAGGCAAGTTTCCTAACCTCATTTTATTCTCTTATTGAATACAAGTTCCCTAACTTTCACAACCTTGGATATTATGCAAGTTTTTAGTTATTGTTATAACAACTATATGCTTGAGCGAATATACTCGTTACTTATATAATCATTCTATGAAATAACTCTTGGGATATCTAAATTCTCATAAATCATCATTCATATAACAAAACTTGGTTTGAAATCACAAATTATATTCTTGAAATTGTATTACAAGTTGGGACTTATAAATTGTTCCTAAGTGTATTGAAAAAGGTGTCTAAACCATTTGATTCGGTTAGACTAATATCTATAAGTTAAAGAACTATCCAAACCAATTGCTTTGGTGCAGAAATCTTATAAATCTACTGAGATGTACAACCCTCATAAAAAGGGGAATTTATATTGTTGGGAAACCAACACACGCGTGAACTGCATGTTTAAATGTTATGCATAACGTATGGTATTTTGGGTTGATCACCTATTATACTTGTTTATATTGGATTATCGGTATAATATTGTTAATTCTAGCAGGAGTTCTTAGTTCTTAATGACTACTCAGTGTTGAAACCTTTGAATTCTTTTAAAATCCTTCGGTCTATGATGACTCATTGTTTAAAATTCAAAGGACAGATTTAGAGCTATTGATGCTTCTTTGCTTACGACATTATCCTTTAAATTCTTGAGCTATCCTTTATCATTATACTCTTGATATTATGAACTTATTATCATGATTGTCTACCCTTATTGCTATATTACTTGCTGGGCAATTTGTTGCTCATCCTTGCTTCCTTCAATATTTTAGTTAAGGCAGAACAGTGCGGACCCTCAGGAAAGGATAAAGGAAAAAGCAAGGCTACAACGTAACTTTGTTCTTCTATAAGAAGAAATTATCTATTAAGTTGGTTTAAGATTTAGCTATGGTTATGTAATAAGACTTAATTATGATCTATTTATGAAATTATGTCTTAGACTTATTTATGTAATGCTTTAGTAACGGTTACGAGACTTGGGCAAGAATATTTATATTAAATTAATGTAAATTATTCTATTATTTCCCTTGTGTGAGACATTAGTTTGTTATTGGAATTAGAACATGAGCACCAGATTTGAGGTACAGGTATCTAAATTTGGGGGCGTCATAGGTTGGTATCAAAGCATTATGTTATGAACCTTAGGAGCCAGAATCCTTAGACTATAACCTTAGAAGAACTTAGAGGATAGATGGAGATAAAACTCATATAGAGTTTTCGTAGAGAGTTAGTGGCGTTATAAAATATATTTTTATTCCATACAATGAACTTATGTTTTATTTGACATTCTAATGGAGTTTGTTGTTGTTTGCCTTATGTTTGTGGCTGTAGGATGACGGATCTAGGAGGACCTAGTAGAACTGTAGAGGAGGAGCCACATGACATACACGTGGTATATGAGGCACCCTTGATAGCGGAACCCATTTCGGCAGTGGCCCCTGTCGAAGATGAGGATGACGAGGAGATGGAGTCGGATCCAGAGGAGGAACCGATAGAGGATGAGCCCGTAGAAGATCCTGATGAGACCATATTCGAGGATCAGATGTTGGGTGAGTACAAGGAGCAGATTCTTAAGTTAGGATGCAGAGTTGAGGAGTTAGAGTCTGAGGCTCAGGAGAGACAGACTGAGATATAGAATCTGAAGACTGGGGCCCATAAAAGGCATCTTGAGATGCAGGAGATGGAAGTAGATATTGCTTATCGCAAGGAGACGGGTATCCAGTTGGGGGCTCTAGTACACTATTTGTTGTCCAGGAATGAGGAACTGGTAGGGAAGCTAGAACAGTCCGATGAGAGAGAATTGAGTGAGAAAACAGAGAAAGAGGCTCTTCATACACAGCTGGAGATGGAGGTTATGGAGAGGATTCACTTCGAGGAGAAGTGGGAGGGAGCCAATGATAAGGCTAATGACTTAGAGGATGAAGTGAGATGAAAGAAGAGAAAGATGAACGGGATGGGCTGCGCTTTTTGCACGGCTAAGGAGAGGTGGATTGATGGTGTGTACCATTATCCGGCAGAGCAGTGACATACCCGTTAAACTATGAGCAGATACATGATGGCACATATTGGACAGATGGAGTATAGGAGCACAGTGGAGCGCAGAATGTTGGGTTGAAACTTACTTACTAGGAGTCTAGTAGTTGTAGTTGGTGTTTATGTATGTATTATTATGTGAATTCCCATCTTTTGTGTAAGATGTGGGATAGTTTATTATAAACCCCATAATTTTTTAAAGGGGTAGTATTTTAGTAAATCCCCACCTTTTGTTATATTAGGGGATATGTGATAGCATTTATAGCAGTATGCTATAAAAAGATCATAGCGATGTAACGACCTTTGGCATATGAATATAAATGTTATTATTTCAAAAATGAGTTATGAATTATTATTTTTTTGCATTAAAGAAATACTTAAATATATAATGGGATAATAAAATAAAATTTTATAATGCAGAAAATGTCGCCCAAACATAGATTTGCAGCACCAGAAGAATAAGTCAACAACGAGAAGGAACAAGTAGACCCTATCCTACAATTAGCTGACATATTAGGAGAAGTCCTTCGGGGAAGAAATAATGAACCCGTGCGTAACAACCCCCAAGCAGTTTCAGTAACAAATTTTAAGGATTTTAAAAGTGTAGGACCTCCAGAATTTAGGGGAACGACGGATCCTATCGAGGCACAGACTTGGATCAAGGAGATGGAAAAAGCATTCGCCATTACTCGTGTGGGAGAAGACCAGAAGACTACATACGCTACGTACATGATGAGGGGTGAAGCAAACTTCTGGTGGGAAGCTAATCATCAGAGAGTATGAGAAGGAGTTATAACATGGGAAAGGTTCAAGACGCTGTTCTTTGAGAATTATTTTCCAAATAGCATGAAGAATCAGATGGAGATAAAGTTTCTAGAACTGAAGTAAAGGGAAATGACCGTGGCCCAGTACGCGGCGAGATTCAACGAACTCGTGCGTTTTGCATCACACCAAGTAGATACAAAAAAGAGGAAGGCTAGACGTTTTGAGCTAGGACTGAAGCCGTGGCTGTTTAACAAAGTGTCGGTACTTCAAATCAATTCATTTGCTACACTAGTGGAGAATGCCATCATAGCTGAAGGAGGAAGTGAGGCTTTGAGACAGTATAACAAAGAGAAGAAGAACAAGAATAATGGAGGAGATAGTCGGGGAGGAAGTAACTTGGGAAAAAGGAAATGGGATAATAATAATAACAACAACAACAACAGAAACAACAATTAGACTGGAAGTCATCAGGGAGGGTTTAAGAAAAGAACCGAAGCATGTTCAAAGTGGGAGAAGAGTCACCAAGGAGAATGTTGGAAGGGACGTAGTGTCTGCTACAACTACGGCCAGGAGGGGCACATTTCACCAAACTACCCAAAATCGAAGAAGATTAGAAGATGTTTTGCTTGTGGATCGACAAAGCATCAGATTAAGGACTGACCAAGGAAGGGAAGCAGCGGGGGAAGCGACAACCAAAGAGGAGGCAATAAACTAATGATTGGCAGCCCTGCTCAACTCAACCGATCAACCGCCAGAACTTTCAATATGACGGTCCAGGACGCAGTAGCTGCAAAAAATGTGGTCTCAGGTATTGTTCCTGTGACACCCCCGAATCCGGGTCCTCTGACCCCGGTCCGGTCGCCATGAAACAATACTAACATCCACCTTTAAGTAACATACGATAACTAAAATGCGGAATATAATAAACGTACGTCGTTCATTCAAAAGGTGTTACTAGTCCCAATATTCGATAACCTTAATACATCAATACAAATATACCCTAGACTAAATATTCGGGTTCATATTACATTAACAGTAATTAAACAAATCATAAAGACAAAGTCTGCTCCTTGCAAACCATCCTAAATCTTGTCTTTACCCTTGTCCTTCTCTGAGGGCTCGGGCTTAACTGCAATATAAGTCATGATATAGCAAGAATGAGCAACAAGTTTGCTCAGCAAGTTTAAATACAACAATAAAGGTATATCATGATGAATGGAAAAATGTCTGACAATGATTTTAACAAAATGAATATCTTAAAGATTCAACAATATGAATGTTAGAACGATTCAATAATATGAATATCTGAACGATTCAACAATATGAATATTAGAACGATTCAATAATATGAATATCTGAACAAATCAATACGAATAATAGAATGATTCAATAATATGAATATTTGTAGGGTTCAACAACCTGCATGATTCAACACTATGAACATTTGAACAACTCAACAATATGAATATTAAAAGCAAAGATAATAATTGCCTTTAGAATGGCTGATAGTCGAGTAGACTCTGAACTATAACTTTTTAATGGGTTCAATAGCTAATTGACCCTTTTAGAATTACTGGCTTCTGGCTACAGAAACTAAGTACCTCGAGGAGATCAGCCTCGGGCACAACGTGAATATGCATAACACTTAAATCTGCTTACTCGTATCATATATATTAGATACCTGGGCACACTCCTACATATAAGGGGTGTTCTGTTCCGTCTAAGAATCCTTACCATCAATTGGTTTGGATAGCTTCAAAGAAAATTTCATACACTAGTCTGACCGAGCAAAGGTTCAAACTCTTACTGACACGGTTCAAGAAATTTAGGACCTTAAATAATGTACAAGTCCAAGACTATACGAGCTCAAATGCACTAGGTGCGGACATCAATAATATCAATGTGGAATAATTAATAAGTAATTAAACCACTAAATAACATGCTTGGAAATAAAGTTCAAGCAATTAAGTAAACAACTTTCGATTCAACAATAACCTACTCAATACAATATAAGAAGGATAGAGAACTTGCACAAAGTGAAGTTTAGGATTTGCACAATATAGGAATTTGTGTAAGTTCGGGGAACTTGCACAATACTCAATGTGTGAAGTTCGGGGAACTTACACAATACTCAACGTGTGAAGTTCGGGGAACTTGCACAATAATAGATTCCTTGCATAAAATAAATGCATCGGTTAGGACATTTGCTTACAACGTTCTTTGAGTAAAGTAAACACAAAGATAAGATACTTGCACAATATACGAGTTTGTATAAGTTTAGAGAACTTGCATAATAAAGAAATGAAGTTCGGGAATTTGCAAAATAACCAAAGTGTGAAGTTCGGGGAACTTTCATAATACTCAAAATGTGAAGTTCGGGAAACTTTCATAATACTCAAAATTTGAAGTTCGGGGAACTTTCACAATAACCAAAGTGTGAAGTTCGGGGAACTTTCACAATACTCAAAATTTGAAGTTCGGGGAACTTTCACAATAACCAAAGTGTGAAGTTCGGGGAACTTTCACAATACCATATTAACCTGCTCAATACAATATGAGAAGGGTAGGAAACTTTCACCAAAAACAAGTGAAGTTAAGAAACTCGCTTACACGACTCATTGAATAAAGTAGTACAAGAATTTAGAATACTTGCACAATAGGGTTCGGATACTTGTACAATAAATAAGTATAAATCAAGAAAAACTTTCTCAAATAAAAGAGTAGTTCAGGAAAACTAAAAATACCCTGCTCAATATAAAATTGAGTAAAGTTAGGGAGACTTGCACAAATAATAAGTGTAAGTCAAGGAACTTGCCTGTTTGCTCAGCTACAAATAATTTTTAGCTTTAATAAAACTGCATTGGAACGACCTAGCATTAGCAAGTCGGCCTTTCAATTAGCATGTATAAACTAATATAAGTCTACACTTAACAAACATCTAATCATTATATAATTCTATCACATAAGATCACGTTCAATATCAAACATACCATTTATAGCATCATAAAATGTTAACTGTTAAAATCCGACTTAAACAAATTGTTCGGGTCTGAAAGTGTCCCGACGTCACTCTAGCATGCAACTACTAACATTAAACTAATACACATACTTATCATGTTGTAATTTCTCATTCGAAACTAGCATGCTCATCCTAATCCAATTTCAGAGTCATATGCTTTCATGCCGGTAAACCTCAAGTTAAACAAGTTCATACTTCAAAGTTCGCTACTCCAGTCATACTATTTCATAACAAGGCTAAACAATACCTAATATGTATGCTTGAGTATACTACACAACTATACTTCAAATCACATAGTTCATATTTGAAGTTCATTTTCTATAATTTAGCATGAACATGTGAAATCTGTATATAAACAAATGAGGTTCATGTTAATACGTCTATAGGCATAATGAAATCTTGACACTTATGCTTGTATGCTCACATGACTCACATGGTATTTGATGTTGTTTATCTTTCAAAGCTTAAGTTCTCTTTCAAAAATTTCACTAAGTCCATAAAGGTCATTTAGTATAAACAATGTATCTTCATATAGATTTCATATACATTAGAAACACATATTTAAACCACCTAAACATCCTCATATGGTCAGAATTTCACAAGACAAAACTATTGGTCAAGTTGGCTTTCCATAGTTCTTAAGTTTCTTCTTTTGAAATCACTAGAATCTTGTAATCACGTATGTTAGTGTGCTCAACACTTTAAACGCACATTTTAAGTCAATATAGATCACACGGTCATGTTATAAAAATATCAGAATATATACATATGCTAGGTTTATGTCAAGGTTCATATTCGAAATCATAAGTTTATCTTACAAAGCATGAGGTTTCCTTCCCTAATATGTGCTAGCATGCTCACCAAGGTGTATGTTGTATTGAAGAACTCATACACAACAAGTAAATCAGTATTCAAGCCTGTCCAAAGTGGTATCATCAAGCTATCATGAGCAGGAAGCAAAACAGAAAATAAATCTGCAGACAGGCACTGGCGCAGCTGCGCCGCTGGCCAGTGCAACACTGGCGCAGCTGCGCATGCTGGCGGCCAGGCCTGAGGCAGTGCAGTATTCGGCAGACTGCAATTCTAACTCAAAATTTCTCCAATGAAACTCATTCTAACAATTTCTAACATAATTATAACATGTATAATAACTTATATACCCCCTAACAATCATGTTCTAATCAACTTAACAAAGCAATTCATGCTCAATTGAAATCAAACTCTAGAAAGCTCAGAAACAAAACAATGAAGAACATGGACACGAAATTGTACCTCTGTGAGAATTGGAATAGCTGCAATAATACTCTCCCTCAACTCAGTTGAACTCTCAGAATATAAGCTCAGTTCTAAACTTAGAGAAAATCTCAGCAATGTAAATTATGAAGGAGGAGAGCTCTTATATAGGCAAATGTATATCCGATTCTTACCTTTGTTCACCAAATCAAAACAAAGGATAGTAAGACTACATAATGGTCAAGGATTGGTAGGTGAGTAGTTGGTGATTCCACTCATGAATCCCACTCCCCATCTCATGATTAGCTAGCTTGGTTTAGTTTGAGGAGAAAGATATAGAGTAGCATAGCATGTAGGTGTTTCACGTGAAGGAGAAGAAGCTGGGCTCTCATATAGGGACAATTCTCAGCAACTAACAACTTGGATGCAATACATTACACTATCATTATATGCACCATGCTTACTAAGGTTATATCATGTATATACATTTTATTTCATGTAAATACTTAGGTTATAATTAAATTAAAGTCACAATTTCCATGAGCAATTAATAATATGATGCATCAAGTAGGGTATATACATATAATCAATGTACATTATCTATTAACACCAAATATAATATAATTAGATTTTATTATCATCACAATGGTTATTATTATAATAAATGTTATTATAATAGTTATAATAACTTATTGAAATTATTATTAATAATAATCGTTTATTAATATAAGGAAATAGAGTATTCATTTAATTCCACCCATATATGTCAAGTAACTCACATAATGACATTAATTTCATTATATAATTTATAATGTATAATTATATTAATGTGTCACTTTATATATGGTTAACTACCATATACTAAAGGTTTAATATAACATATACTTGCATATAACAATTAATCAATTAACCAAGTAAATATAATATTATATATTTATTTATCTCTTACTCATTAATTATTATTTATTCATAATAATAATTAATCAACTCATTATCAATTAAGTACTCAAATATAAATAATTAATCCCGATTAAATCTCTACACCATATTCAAGAAATTTGAATATATAATTTACTAACACTTTTTATCAATACTCTGATATAAAAGTCTCAGGGTTAATCTACTAAGTTAAATAACCATTAGTGATTCCCTTTAATAAAAATCCTAGCATTTATTCGCATAGGTTAAATCACATAAGCACATAACCACATAAAGTTTAAATAAGTTTGAAAAATTAACTCCTAAAATTTTAAAATCACATATAAAATTAATAAGGAGCATAAAATTCCTAGTCGTTACAGTTCCAATCAATAATATAAATGCTTACGTATTATTTGATTCGGGTGCTACCTGTTCCTTTGTATCTGAAGACTCTGCTAAACGATTGAACTTACCCCAAGAATGATTAGAAAATCCTTTGAACATAGAAGTTGCGAATAAGAAAATAATCCCTGTAGAGTTCGTTTACCAAAGTTATTGTGTAAACATTAGAGGTCACGAACTAATCGTAGATTTGATCCCAATAAGATTGGGAGAGTTTGATGTAATATTAGGAATGGACTGGTTATATAACCATGCGGAAATAATTGACTGTCAAAAGAAAAGTGTGAACCTTCAGACTTTAAACCGGTCTAAGGTAGTGTTTTATGGTAGCCCATCGCTTAGGCAATCGTGTTGCTTTAGTGCAAGACCCCAACTTCTTATGATTTTTTTTATATATTATTTTAAATAGTAAGGTGTTAATTTGATATGAAGATGAAGTTATGGGTTATATATGCAAATTATAGAAAATAAAATAGCGTGTCGGGGAATATTCGTTTTGCCAGAGAATATTCATTTTGTCGGAGAATATTCTTTTTGTCGGAAAATATTCTTCTGTCGGGGAATATTATATTCGAAAAGTACAACGGCGGCGTCGAAATAACTAATCATTGGAGGGCCCCACAATGGAATAACTGTCGGATATAGAAAGCGACAAAAATAAACTTTTTATAAAATAACGGCAAAACTTTTACCGTTAACTGTTGAAATACCTAACGATAAAAGAATAGTAATACGTGTTGTTCCACAATAGTACGAGGTATTGCGCAGTAACACACGATATTGCACAGTATCTCTGATTATTGATTCTTACATAAGAAGTCACTCAATATTTCATTCAATAATTGTCACAGTAGTTATTGTACAGTAATTCATATTATTGATTCAATAATTGCCAAAGTCTGCATAGTATTTTATATTATTGATTCAATAATTTCTACAGTGATAGTTACTTAGTATTTTATATTATTAACTCAATAATTGTCATAGTAAAACGATACAGTATTTCAAATTATTAAATCAATAATTGTCACGACACAATAACTCATATTATTTGAAATGATATTGGTAGTTAGCATTATTGGCAATGTCTAGAAAGTTCTGTCGAGAAAAGGGGTTAGTTATCTAATTGCGCACCAATAAGGAGAAATCATTATCGGAAAGCCCCTCTTTCTTGGGAACAATCTGGTTGCCGGAATTTCTAATCTATAATATCTTTTATATTAATACATTAAGAGAATAATACAAAAAATGATAATAAGGTTGATGATGCAAGCAATGATGTCATAAGGAAGAATGAGGTAAGCAATGATGTCATAGGGACGGTGAGGTAAGCGATGATGTCATAGAAACGATGAGATAAGCGATGATGCCATACATTATGGTGAAATGACTACTTTACCCTGACTCTGTCAAGCCTATAAATAGAAGCTCATTTCTTCCTTCTTTCTCACCAATTCACTAAAACTAAGAAGAGAGAGTTAGAGATTGAGAATAAGAAAAAGAAGAGGAATATCCAAGAAGCAAGCACACACCAACAACACAAAGTTCTGCTACTACACTATTGCATTATCTAGTCTCCTATTAAGGTAAATGATGTTATTTTCTGTCAATACTCGTAAATGATATTATTTCCTTCTATACTCGTAAAGGATATCATTTTATTTCATACTCCATATTATGTAAGTGATATTATTTTATTTCATATTCTTAAATATAAACTTACTATGGTAAGTATTGCTTCTATAATTCTTGAAATGATTAAAAATTTCTTGAAGTTTGCACTTCATCTAATATCATTTTACTGGAATATTGGTCTGAACTTTCTTATTAAATTTTAATCTTTTCATGTCGGGATACTATTCATCCAGGATACTATTCAAACTAGAGTACTATTCATTTGAGGTACTATTCATGCCAGAATACTATTCACAACGAAATGTAGTTTCTTTTCCTTGTCCAAATTATCTTTGAAATATGAATCTTAAATATTATTCTTGAATTTTACTCTACAATTGGTTATTATGTTTAAAATTTGGAATTTCTTGAACTCTGAATAAATTATAAATCTCTAATATTTATCCTTGATCTCACTTTTATTCATCATTTATATCGTTGTCATAATCCTCAGACTTAAATGGTGGTGAAAGTTCTCTTTGGCCCGTAGTGCAAAGATGAACTGTTGATTGGTATGGTTATGACCAAGAATTGTGTATTGGTATAATCATGACCTTTAGTGTTACAGATAAAGGCATGCGGTGAAAGTTCTCTTTGGCCCGTAGTGCAAAGATGGATTGTTGTTTGGTATGATCATGACCACTGGTGATACAAATGAATATCTTTGGCCCGTAGTGCAAAGATGAACTCTTGATTTGTGTTACATGGATAAAATATTAATGGTCTACTTTACCCTTCTATTGGATTGCTTGTTCAGCTACAATTATTGATCTAAAACTTGTTGTCTACTATATTTTATCTGATTTATTATTGTTGAAGGCTAAAGATAATTTATTTTTCATTATCTTAGTCATGATATTCTTTACTAGGCTAGTTGAGCTCACCTTTTTTCTTTCATTGTTCTCCTCAGGAAATGAGAGTATAGTTGGGACTAGTCGGGAAATGGAGTAATGTTCCGAGATAGTTACTACAGAAGCCTTCACTATATTATAAAATAGTGTGATAATAATTGTAATGAAGATTTAATTTGAGTGTGGATATTTTCGTATTTTATACGGTACAATATTTGTATTAAAACTCACAGCATATGTGTGGTCGTATTTTACACGATAGTTTAATTGTAAATATGAAAGTTTGTATTTTAATTCTATAGTATGTATTTGGTGACTCAAAATGGGTAGTGTGGACCTATTTTGGGGGCGTCACACTTACGATGATGCAGGCCAAGAAATTGTTGAGAAAAGGATGTTTAGGTTATTTAACCTATATTGTAGATACTCAGAAAAATGGAGTAGAAATGCAAGATATATCGGTAGTGAGAGAATTTCAAGAAGCATTTTCTGATGATCTACCTGGCCTTCATCCAGACAGAGAAATCGAATTCGTAATAGACTTAGTACTGGGGACTACACCGATTTTAAAAGCCCCATATCGTATGGCGCTAGTAGAAATGAAGGAATTGATGATACAACTGCAAGAATTGCTAGATAAGGGATATATTCAATCGAGTGTGTCTCCCTGGGGAGCACCAGCGTTGTTTGTCAAGAAGAAGGATGGATCGATGAGGCTCTCTATTGACTATCGAGAGTTGAACAGAGTAACGATTAAAAATAGATATCAGTTGTCGAGGATAGACGACCTTTTCGATCATTTAAAGGGAGCAAAGTGTAAGACCCCGAATTTTATAAATAAAAATTTAATTTTCTTTATATATTATTTTGAAATAGTAAGGAATTGATTTAATTAATGTAGTAAGTTGTGGGTAAAATGCGCAAATATTTCAAAATGAGCAAGTGGTTATAAAATATTCATTGTTGTCGGGGAATATTCGTTTGGTCGTGGAATATTCTTGTTGTCGGGAAATATTCGTACGACAACGCAGCCATTTGTGGACCCCACAACGGAATAACTGCCGGATATAGAAAGCGATAGAAATAACCTTATTATAAAATAACGGCATAGTTGTTACCGTTAGTACTGTTGAAATACCCGGTGGTTAAAATACAATAATACGCGGTGTTGCACAGTAGCACGCTGGTATTGCACAGTATTTTGAATTATTGATTCTTACGTAAGAAGGCACTTTCTCAATTATTGTTACAGTAATTACTGTTCAATATTTTATATTATTAATTCAATAATTGCTACGTTGATATTTTATATAATTGATTCAATAATTGTCACTGCACAGTATTTCACATTATCAAATCATAATTTATATTATTTGAATAATATTATTAGATAGCATTATTGACAATGTCTAAGGAAGTTCTGTCTAGGAGGGGTTATTTAATTGCGCGCCAGTAAGGAGAAATCCTTATCGGAAGGCCCCCTCTTTCTTGGGAACGACTTGGTTGTCAATATTGTAGTTCTGTAATATTATTTATGAATAATTAATTATTGATTTATATGATAAGAAAATATTTATTTTGTGGATATAAAAGAAGGAATTAGTGCTGATGTGTTTTTATCAGTATTTTGGTGTGAAAAATCATCCATTTGTGGATTTCGACCATTTTTGGTTGAGAATTTGGAAAAACTTCCTTCTACAAAATTGTAGAGAATTAAATTCCCTATGAAAAAAATATAGAATTTATATTTTTCTGACAAAAGGGCTATTTATTATGAATTATTGAAGTTTCAGAAAATAAATATTTTTTATTAAAAACATGGGTGGGCCCCACTTTTGTTTTTTATGGCTTGTAAATGCTGAATTTTCAAATCTCACGAGGTGTGCGTATGAATTGGTGACAGCCGTCGGTAGCAAAAGTCTACTTTGGCATCCTAAGCTTTTCCTATAAATAGGGTGCCTAGTTAAAAATGAAAATCACACCAGAATTAGAAAATTTTCTCTCTATAATATCGAGCGTATTTTTGTGAGTATTTCGATACTTTGAGTGTTGCTATTCAGTGCAAGTTTTTTTCAGCCTTATATCCGATATTCCAGTCAGAAGTACTATTCTTTTGAGGTAAGGGATGTTATTTTCTTTCGTAAATGATGTTATTCTTTTTAATATCATTATACCAAAATATTGTTATGGATTTTATTATGAAATTCTTAATTTTTTTGTTGGAATTACTATTCACGTGTACGGCACTATTCACGTATATGGCACTATTCACGAAAAAATTAAATTTTCTTCTATTTGTCCAAGTTGCTTGTTAAGGTTCTTATCTTTGATTGGATCCACGTTTTGATCTTTATTCTTGAATTTTGCTCCGCAAAGTATTATTATGGAATATTCTTAAACTTGGATAAACTAAATTACGAATCCCTAATCTTTGTCCTTTATCTCACTGGATTCGTTATTTATATTATTTTTCATCATCCTCAGAACTAAATGGTGATATAACTGAATATCTTTGGTCTGTAGAGCAAAGATGAATTATTACGTGATGAATATCTTTGGTCGTAGTGCAAAGATGACAGGTGTTGAGATAAACAGGACCACTGGTGATACAAATGAATATCTTTGGCCTGTAGTGCAAAGATGAATATTTGATTCGAGATGTATATTGATTGATGTTACAGGGATAAAATATTGATGATGGACTTTTAAATCATAGAAGATAGTAGACTTCATTCTCTACTTAACTCTTCTAATGAATTATTATTTTCGCTGTGAATATTGATCTAAAACTTATTGTCCATAATATTTTATCTAAATTGTTGAAGACTAACGATAATTTATTTTTCATTATCTTAGTCATAATATTATTTACTAGGCTAGTTGAGCTCACCCTTTTCATCTATTGTCCTCTTCAGGAAATGAGAATGTCGGAGGAACTAGTCGGGGGACAGAGTGATGGGACGAGTTAGAGCAGTAGTAGTCCTCACTATTTTTAATAAATAGTGTGATAATAATTGTAATGAGGACTTAGTTTGAATGTTAATATTTTTTACATATTTATATTGACACTCACATTTGTGTGGTCGTATTTTGCACGACCGTGTGATATAAAGTTTGTATTTGGATTCTGTATCATGTATTTGGCGACTCAGAATGGGTTGGGTTGACTGGACCTATTCTGGGGGCGTCACAATTGGTATCAGAGCTTAGGGATATGGTCTCTGGCGGAGATCTAGGAATAGAACTAGGAGGGGAGAGACGAGTAAATCCTTCACTAGTATGTCCTACCTAAGCTTATGTGGTATTTAATTGGTCAGTCGAAGCATAGGGTTAATATGTGATATGTTAATTTATTTAATTAACCCTTGTTTTATGGAAGTATTTGAGAATGGCTGCTGAGAATGTTAATAATGGAGTGAATGAGACCGTGGAGACACTTTTAATCACCAACCAGGAGAACATGCAACAGGAAGGCAATATTCATCCTGAAAACAACACTGATCAGACGATAAACGATGAGATGTTTAGATGTTTTTTGCAGTTCATGCAAAACCAGACGAGGGAAACTCGTGTGCAAAATACAGGTGGAGATACTAACAACACGCGAATTGTCACTGCCAAGTAGTTCAAAGAATTGGGACCACCAGAGTTTTTGGGAAAGCCGGATCCGATCAAGGCGGAGATGTGAGTTAAGCAAATTACCAAGATATTTGATGTCTTGGGATGCACAGAGGAACAGAAGGTTCCATTTGCCACATTTATGTTCCTCTGAGAGTCAGATTACTGGTGAGAATCCGTGAAGCGTACAAAGCCTGTAGCACTCAAGATGTCTCGGGAGGAATTCCAGAAACTGTTCAATGACAAGTACTTTCCAGAAAGTATTCGTCATATGAAGGAAGTAGAATTTATCAGACTCGAACAGAACAACATGACGGTGTCCCAGTACGAGGCTAAGTTTGCGGAGTTGTCCTGGTTTGCACCTCATTTGGTGGAAAATGAGGAACGTATGACACGGATGTTTCTGAGAGGTTTGAAACCAGAAATTCGTCAATACCTCATTTCTCTTAAATTTTCTCTATATTCGGATGTAGTAAACAGGGCCCAGTTGTTAGAACGAGATAGTGATTATGTTCAACCAAGGGACAACAACCAAGGTCGTACCGGTGGCAGTAGTCATCGGAACAATGACAATCAGCGGGGAGGAAAGTATCATGACAGAAGCGGTAACCACTCCGGTGGTAATCATGGCCATGATAGCAGAAAAAGCGAATCGGGAGGAGATTTCAAGAAAAGAAGCTACAACAATGAGAACGTGAAGACGTCAACATCAGCACCAGCATCAACTGTTTCTAGGGGAGGAGAACGACCACCGGTCGTATGCTATAAATGCGGGAAAGAGGGACACATCAGACCAAACTGCCCACAACAATTCAAAGCATGCTATAACTGTGGAAAAGAAGGACATATAGCTCGAGATTGTCCTGTAGCGAAACCAAGTCCAGCGGGGGTGGTGATTCCAAAGGCGGTTTCGATCAAGTCAAAGTCAGTGATTCTTGGAAGAGCGTTTGTCGTGACAGCCCAAAACGCAAGGAACCCACACGAGGTGATTACGGGTAAGCTAATCATAAACTTTTGCGAAGTTTACACCTTGTTAGATACCGGTGCTACCCATTCATTTATTTCACCAGCTTGTGCTCAACGATTAAATTTGACACCTGAAAAGTTAGACTTTGACTTATCTGTTGAAACTCCGTTAGGAGAAACTTTTGTTACATCTACAGTTTATAAATCTTGCTTTATTCAGATTGGTACCCTTACCCTACCTGTTGATCTTATATCCTTGAAAATACTTGCATTTGACGTGATTTTAGGAATTAACTAGGTTAACCACTTACCATGCCAAAATTGATTATTTTCGTAAGGTTATTAGTTTTTATATTCCTAACCAACATGTTGTGCGAATTCAAACCACCAAACAACTAAAATCTGTCAATGTCATTTCAAGTCACAAAGCTATTCGTTTATTGAAAAATGGATGTCAAGCTTTCTTAGCCCATGTCACTGATCTAAACCAGAATACGTCAGATTTTAATAATATTTCTGTTGTTAATGAGTTTCCTGATGTATTTCCCGAGGAACTTTTCGGTCTACCCCCAGAACGTGAAGTTGAATTTTTTATTGACCTTAAGCCCGGTACAAAACTCATTTCTAAAATCTCATATCGAATGGCTCCTATTGAACTTCAAGAGTTAAAGGTCCAACTACAGGAGTTGTTAGACATCGATTTCATTCGTCCTAGTACGTCTCCTTGGGGTGCTCCTGTTTTATTCGTAAAGAAGAAAGACGGGAGTATGCGACTTTGTATTGACTATAAGGAGGTGAACCATGTCACCATTAAGAATAGGTATCCGCTACCTCGTATTGATGACCTGTTCGACCAGTTGCAAGGAGCACAATTCTTTTCAAAGATCGATCTTCGTTCTGGATATCATCAGCTGAAGATTAAAACTGAGGATATTCTGAAGACTGCCTTCAGAACTCGGTACGGGCATTATGAGTTCTTAGTCATGTCTTTTGGATTGACTAATGCTCCTGTTGCTTTCATGGATATGATGAACCATGTATTTAAGGAATATTTAGATCAGTTCATTATTTCTTTATTGATGACATCCTCATCTATTCCAAAAGCCGTGAAGATCATGAGCACCACTTGAAGTTTATACTTCAAAAGCTTCGTGAGAACAAGCTATATGCCAAGCTGAAGAAATAAGAGTTCTGGCTTAAGGAAGTAGCATTCCTTGGGCACGTGGTATCGAAACGTGGAGTATCTGTTGACCCGACGAAGATTGAAGCAATACAAAGTTGGAAGCAACCTAAGTCGGTGACCGAAGTACGAAGCTTTCTGGGCTTAGCTGGTTATTATCGGAGGTTCGCAGAGGGATTTTCTCGAATCGCTACTCCATTAACTCAGCTGACTCGAAAAGATACAAAATTCATATGGAACAAGGAATGCGAGAAGTGCTTCCAAGAGCTCAAGAGGAGACTTATTTCGACACCTGTTCTGACGATACCAACTGGTTCGGATGGATTTGTCATTTACAGCGACGCTTCGGGCAAAGGGTTAGGATGTGTTCTCATGCAACATGGGAAAGTCATAGCCTATGCCTCGCGATAACTCAAAGAATATGAGAGGAATTATCCTACTCATGATCTAGAGTTGGCAGCTATCGTTTTCGCATTAAAGATCTGGAGACACTACCTGTATGGAGAGAAAGTGGAGATCTATACGGATTATAAGAGCCTCAAATATTTCTTCACTCAAAAGGAACTCAACATGCGGCAACGACGTTGGCTTGAGCTGTTGAAAGATTACGATCATACCATCCAATACCATCCTGGAAAAGCGAACGTGGTAGCTGACGCGTTGAGTAGAAGATCATACGCGGGAACGAATGCGATGCTATCAAGGCCTATTTTGTGTGATTTACAAAAGATGAAGATAGAGTTCAAGACTTCGGGGACCCATGCGATGATGTCAAGTATACGCGTAGAACCAGCTTTGATTGATAAAATTAAAGCTGCTCAAGCTACAGACCAGGAGCTGATGAATATGAGGAAGAAGATGCAAGAAAGTGTTATTCCAGAAGCAAGGATTGATGAACAAGGAATACTTCGAGTCAACTCCAGACTTTGTGTTCCTAACGATTCTGACTTGAAGTATAGAATCATGATGGAGGCACACAACACACCATTTGCAATCCATCCTGGGAGTACAAAAATGTATCGTGATATTCGACATACATTTTGGTGGAGCAATATGAAGAGAGAGATCGCGGAGTTTATCTCGAGGTGTTTAACGTGTCAACGTGTCAAGGCGGAGCATCAAGTGCCAAAGGGTCCATTGCAACCACTTGAGATTCCAAAGTGGAAGTGGGAACACATTACCATAGATTTCGTTACGGGTCTTCCTAAGGTTTCTCAAGACATAGATGCGATTTGGGTTATTGTTGATAGATTAATCAAGTCTGGTCATTTCTTACCGATACGGGAGACTTATTCCCTTGAACGACTTGCTCGTATATACGTGAATGAGATTGTGAGGTTGCATGGCATGCCAGTATCTATAATTTTGGATCGTGACCCAAGATTTACTTCACGATTTTGGATCAGTTTGCATGGGCACGGACTTACGATTCAGTTCGGCATATCATCCTCAAATAGATGGACAATCAGAAAGAACTATTCAAACTCTTGAAGATCTATTGAGACTCTGTGTTCTAGACTTCAAAGGGAGTTGGGATAAGTACTTACCATTGGTGGAATTCTCTTACAACAACAGTTATCAGGCAAGTATAGGCGTGGCTCCATTCGAAGCGTTGTATAGATGAAAGTGTCGCTATCCAATATGCTGGAATGAGGTGGGTGAAGCAACATTATTGGGACCAAAGTTGGTACGTATTACTATAGAAAAGATCCAAATGATCCGACAACGCATACAAACAGCACAAGATCGACAAAAGAGTTATGCGGATCTTCATCGAAAGGACGTGGAATTTAATGTTGGGGACCATGTGTTATTACGTGTTGCTCCGTGGAAGGGAGTTACGAGGTTTGGCAAGAGAGGAAAGCTCAATCCATGATTCATTGGTCCATTTGAGATCCTTGACCGAGTAGGAAATGTGGCCTATAGACTCGCTTTACCTCCAAACATGTCTCGTGTTCATAATGTTTTTCATATATCCGTGTTACGTAAATATGTGAAAGATCCAAAACACATTATTGAGTTAGAACCGGACGAGATAGCTGAAGATTTAACGTATGAGGAGGTACCTGTCAAGTTTTTGGATAAGAAAGAGCATGTCCTACGCTCGAAAATTATACCTCAAGTTAAAGTTTTGTGGAGAAACCATGCTATTGAGGAAATGACCTGGGAGTTAGAATCGAAGATGAAAGCGAGGTATCCTCACTTCTTCGACACGCCAGGTACGTACGTCAATTTCGAGGACGAAATTTTATAAGGAGGGGAGGATGTAAGACCCCGAATTTTATAAATAAAGATTTAATTTTTTTATATATTATTTTGAAATAGTAAGGGGTTGATTTAATTAATATAGTAAGTTGTGGGTAAAATGCACAAATATTTTAAAATGAGAAAGTGGTTATAAAATATTCATTGTTGTCGGGGAATATTCGTTTGGTCGTGGAATATTCTTGTTGTCGGGAAATATTCGTACGACGGCGGAGCCATTTGTGGGCCCCACAACAGAATAACTGTAGGATATAAAAAGCGACAGAAATAACCTTTTTATAAAATAACGGCATAGTTGTTACCGTTAGTACTGTTGAAATACCCGGTGGTTAAAATACAGTATTACGCGGTGTTGCACAGTAGCACGCGGTATTGCACAGTATTTCGAATTATTGATTCTTACGTAAGAAGACACTTACTCAATTATTGTTACAGTAATTACTGTTCAATATTTTATATTATTGATTCAATAATTGCTACGTTGATATTTTATATGATTGATTCAATAATTGTCACTGCACAGTATCACATTATCAAATCAATAATTCATATTATTTGAATAATATTATTAGATAGCATTATTGACAATGTCTAAGGAAGTTCTGTCTAGGAGGGGTTATTTAATTGCGCGCCAGTAAGGAAAAATTCTTATCGGAAGGCCCCATCTTTTCTAGGAACGACCTGGTTGTCAATATTGTAGTTCTGTAATATTATTTGTGAATAATTAATTATTAATTTATATGATAAAAAAATATTTAATTTGTAAATATAAAAGAATGAATTAGTACTGATGTGTTTTTATCAGTATTTTGGTGTGAAAAATCATCCGTTTATGGATTTCGGCCATTTTTGGTTGAGAATTTGGAAAATTTTCCTTCTACAAAGTTGTAGAGAATTAAATTTTCTATAAAAAGGACATAGAATTAGTATTTTTCTAACAAAATGGCTATTTATTATGAATTATTGAAGTTTCACAAAATAAATGTTTTTTATTAAAAACATGTGTGGGCCCCACTTTTGTTTTTTATGGCTTGTAAATGCTGAATTTTCAATTCTCACGAGGTGTGCGTATGAATTGGTGAAAGCCGTCGGTAGCAAAATCTACTTTGGCATCCTAAGCTTTTCCTATAAATAGGGTGTTTAGTTAAAAATGAAAATCACACCAGAATCAGAAAATTTTCTCTCTATAATATCGAGCGTATTTTTGTAAGTATTTCGATACTTTGAGTGTTGCTATTCAGTGCAAGTTTTTTTCAGCCTTATATCCGATAATTCAATCAAAAGTACTATTCTTTTGAGGTAAGGGATGTTATTTTCTTTCGTAAATGATGTTATTCTTTTTAATATCATTATACCAAAATATTGTCATAGATTTTATTATGAAATTCTTACTTTTTCTGTCGGGGTTACTATTCACGTGTACAGCACTATTCACGTATACGGCACTATTCACGAAAAAATTAAATTTTCTTCTATTTGTCCAAGTTGCTTGTTAAGGTTCCTACCTTTGATTGGATCCAAGTTTTGATCTTTATTCTTGAATTTTGCTCCGCAAAGTATTATTATAGAATATTCTTGAACTTGGATAAACTAAATTACGAATCCCTAATCTTTGTCCTTTATCTCACTAGATTCGTTATTTATATTATTTTTCATCATCCTCAGTACTAAATGGTGATATAACTGAATATCTTTGGCCTGTAGAGCAAAGATGAATTATTACGTGATGAATATCTTTGGCCGTAGTGCAAAGATGACAGGTGTTGAGATGAACAGGACCACTGATGATACAAATGAATATCTTTGGCCTGTAGTACAAAGATGAATATTTGATTCGAGATGTATATTGATTGATGTTACAGGGATAAAATATTGATGATGGACTTTTAAATCATAAAAGATAGTAGACTTCATTCTTTACTTAACTCTTCTAATGAATTGTTATTTTCGCTGCGAATATTGATCTAAAATTTGTTGTCCATAATATTTTATCTGAATTGTTGAAGACTAACGATAATTTATTTTCCATTATCTTAGTCATAATATTCTTTGTTGGGCTAGTTGAGCTCACTCTTCTAATCTATTGTCCTCTTCAAGAAATGAGAATGTCGCAGGAACTAGTCGGGGGACAGAGTGATGGTCCGAGTTAGAGCAGTAGTAGTCCTCACTATTTCTAATAAATAGTGTGATAATAATTATAATGAGGACTTAGTTTGAATGTTAATATTTTCTACATATTTGTATTGACACTCACAGTTGTGTGGTTGTATTTTGCACGACCGTGTGATATAAAGTTTGTATTTGAATTCTGTACCATGTATTTGGCGACTCAGAATGGGTTGGTTTGCCTGAACCTATTCTGGGGGCGTCACACGAAGTGTTTCTCAAAAATAGATCTACGAACGGATTATCATCAGTTGAAGGTATGGGAGGATGACATACCAAAGACGGCATTCCGAACCTGATATGGACACTACGAATTTTTGGTGATATCATTCGGTTTGACTGATGCTCCAGCGGCATTTATGGATTTGATGAACTGAATTTTCAAACCATATTTGGATAAGTTCGTGGTAGTTTTCATTGACGATATTTTGATTTATTCAAAGACCAAGGAAGAGCACGTCGAACATCTAAAGATGGTATTAGAAGCACTAAGAAGGGAGAAGATGTACGCAAAATTTTCAAAATGTGAATTCTGGATGGAAAAGGTTCAATGTTTAGGACTGCAATAGACAAGGATGGAATTTCAGTGGATCCTGCAAAGGTAGAAGCGGTGAGTGATTGGGAACAACTAAAGACACCAACGGAGGTAAGAAGTTTCTTAGGATTAGCCGGGTACTATCAAAGAATTATCCACGATTTTCCTAAAATAGCAACCCCGTTGACCAATCTAACGAGTAAGACGGTGGAGTTCGTGCGGACAGAAAAATGTGAAGAAAGTTTCAAGGAATTGAAGAAAAGGTTGAGTGAGGCGCCTGTGTTATCATTGCCCGATGATACGGGTGGTTTTGTGGTATATAGTTATGTCGCACAGAGGTCTTGGTTGTATGCTAATGCAACATGGCAAGGTCATTGCGTATGGGTCACGACAGTTGAAAGATTACGAGAAGTGATACCCTACCCATGACTTGGAGTTAGCAGTGGTAGTTTTTGCGTTGAAAATTTGGAGGCACTATCTGTATGGGGAGAAATGCGAGATATATACAGACCACAAGAGTCTGAAATATATTTTCACACAAAAGGAGTTGAACATGCGACAGAAGAGGTGGTTGGAATTAATCAAATATTACGACTGCAAAATTCTCTATCACCCGGGAAGATTAATGATAATGCCTATTAGTTGCGCCTCCCTAGTCATTTGCGAATTTTAGATGTTTTCAATGTGAAGCACTTGAGTCCTTGTTTTCCCGAGTCCGATAACAGTGTTGTGAACTCGAGGACGTACGAGTTCTTTTCAACCCTGGGGTGACTAATGCAGGAGGATCCAAGTCTAATGATGATGAGCTATCAGATAGCACATTAATGACATTAAAATACCATGCCTTGGAAGATCGACGTAAATATGGCGGTCATTGGCATCTTCGGGAATTGGTTCTGGAGTTGGATGGCGAACTACTTCGGGTTCTACTTCGGAAGTTCAGATTTGACATTTTTATTTTTAGTTATGTTTCATTTTTATGCTAATATTTTTATTATTAGGAAGTTGTTATTTGTTAGGAATTGTTACCATTGGAAGTTTGTTACCTTTTAGGGTTTCGCTTCCATAATTTTAGGAATTTTCTTACGACTTGAAAAGGAAGTCTGTTAGATATAAAACCCAGCTTGTGGGTTGAATTGAAGAGAACTTTTTTTATTTTAATAAATATAATTCAAGCATTAGAGTTGTTTTTCTGTGTTTTTGGTGAATCTTTTGTTTCTTTACCTGTAAATTTATTTGTTTATTTAGCCCGCAGGAAAATCGCTATCTCGCGACCTGGTTTCAAAATTCTCTTAAAAACAGAATTAAATCAAGGCACTTGTTAAGTATGTACCTAACCAACGTTTTTTCTTTGATCTGAAAACCCTTAATTGGAATTTAGTGGCCGTTAACTAGCAACCATTTTGATTATAAAGAAACAAAACCAGTTTGTAAGTTTGAAGTTAGATGATATTGTAAATATACTAACCTCGTCACTTCTTTCTAGATAATTGAAAAGAGTTAAAACAAATGTATGTTCTTAAAAAAATAAAACACTAATGTTTGATGATTATTCTTTATTCCATTGCCGAACAACAGAGATTCTACAATATAACAAACAAGTACGCAAGTAAGAGGTCAATAATTCCATTCTTGGTTTGTCCCACTAATAGCTTCTTCAACAATTTCTTCAACCATTTTGAGATACTTAAATAGGTGAGTCATATCAGAAAAAATCATCTCCAACAGCCTCTTCAACCTTAGTTATCAAATCTGCAATCTCCTTCTCACTCTTCAAATCTGCAACCTCATTCTCACTCTTCAAATCTACAATTAAAAATTAAAAATATTTATTACGCTTGATAAGTTTGATGTACAGCTCATCGAATTGAAGAGACTGATGAGACACAAAATATGAAAGTAGTAACTAATGTTCTCCAAATTGTCACGTAAATCAACAAACTTCAATTTAAAGAATTTTTTTTGCTAATACTGTTGCAGATACTCTAACACACATCACAAAGATATATTATTTATTGCTACTCATTTGGAATATCGAAAACATAAAAATGAGTAAAACATGTGATATTGCATATATAGGCGTGCATTGATAACTATTCATTCACATTTTATCTCGTTTTCATTAGTACTATAACTAATCATTTATATTTTTGTTAAAACTTTACAATCTAACTATATTCTATTGCGTTACGAAGAAACTTCAGTTAGTAATTATCTTAAAATTTAAGATCGAATTACACATAAAATAGATGAAAAAACAAGAAACAAAAGACAAAATATATCTAAGTTCTTTAAATTGTGACTAGTCCTATTTGTCTAATGTATTCATTAGTTGTCTCACATTCGATAATAATCCACACACTAAATAAAATTTTATAATAATTAGAAGATCCTAAAAATTATAATATGAGCTCATACTCATGAGACTCAATACGTTAGTAAAATTTAACACCAGGGTACTAATAAATTTCGGCTGACTGACACTTTTGTCCTTCCAAGTTTTCACCCACTTTTAACGTGGTCTCTAAAGTTCATTTTTCGCCAATTAAGATTTTAAAGTGACATTTTTTGTCGATTCAATTCTTTTTACCCGATTTGACTGTAACCCGACTCATTTGGCCAAATTTTGACCCGACCCGACCCCAATTTCACCAATTTATTTTTTTAAAAAAATTTAAAAAGTTTTAAGATTAATATTTTAGTTTAAAATATTAAAAATAATTATTGTTTTAAAAATAATTATTATTTTCAAGAAAAAATATTTGAACTTTTTTTTTACATAAAATGAGTAATGTTTCATAAAATATAGATTCAAAAAAATTAAATAAGAAAATAAAGCTTTATTTTTAAAAAAAGTTAGATTTTTTTTTATTTTATATGTAAAACTTTATTTTCAAAAAAAAGGTTTATGTCTTTACCCATTATTATATGTATTCGTAATATTAAAAACTTTAAAAACAAAAACTAAAAAATAGAAATTAAAATATAAAGAACAGTAAAAGATAAATAAAAAAACTGAATTATTTTAAAAAAATAAAAAGTTTTAAGAATAATTATTATTTTCATGTAAAAAAAATTAAAAAATTATTTTTAAAAAAATGAGTACAGTTTTATAAAATATAGATTCAAAAAAATAAAAAAAAATTGTTTTCAGAAAAAATAGAATTTTTTTATTTTTTTAAAATAAGTAAAGTTTAATAAAATATAGATTCAAAATAAAGTTAATAAAAAAACTTTATCTTCATAAATCAAAATTAGAATTGTTTTATTTTTTTAAACAAAACTGTAAATTTTCATAAAAATAATTAAAAATTTTAAACTTTAATTATTTGGAATCTATATTTTATGAAAGTTTACTCATTTTTGAAAATATTAAAGTTTCTAATATTTTTTCCTAAAAATAATAATTATTTTTATAATTTTTTTAAAATAATAATTATTTTTAATATTTTAAAATAAATATTATTTTTAAAATAATTTTAAAATTATAATTATTTTTAATATTTTAAAATAAAATTTTATTTTTAAAATAATTGTAACACTTTTTATTTCCATCTCTTTCCTCTCTACTTCTTACATGTGGCATGCTGATGAATTAACAAAATTATATATGAAACAGTTGGGTCGCCAAAAATGGGGTCATTGCAAGTCAAAATGGTCAATAATTGGGCTAAATTCCGAATTAGGCTCGAAACCATTTTATTTTTTTTGGGGAATTTACACTTACAATATTTTTAGAAAAAATTACAATTAAAGTGTATCTCAAAAATATTTACACAATTAATATATTTTTAATAGTTTATTTATAAAATTAATGTATTCAGTATTTCTAACTCTCCTTTCTTTCCCTGCTCTCCTCAACTCTCAAATCTCCCCAACTCTCAAATCTGACCACCTCCATTTCCTCCCTCTTCCTCTGCCACCACCGTCGTCTTGCCTCCCTCATCTCCTCCCCTCCTCTCCTCTCTACTCCCTCACTTCTCAGATCTCCCCAACTCACTCTCACTCTCACTCATTCTCTCTATTCCACTCTCTCACTGATGGATTTAATTCAATTGTTGTAGTAATATTTGTATGGAGAATCTTCAACTTTGTGTGGTTGAGACCAAAGAAGCTAGAAGAGATTCTAAGGCAGCAGGGTTTCAATGGAAATTCATACAGGCTATTGTTTGGAGACCTGAAAGATACCGCGAAGATGAGAAAAGAAGTCCAATCCAAACCCATCAATCTCTCTGATGATATTTTTCCACGCGCTGCCCCCATCATCCACAATACCATCAAACAATATGGAAAAGATTCATTTGTATGGGTTGGACCAAAACCATTGGTGTACATCACGGACCCTGATCATATAAAAGAGGTGTTGAATAAGTTCAACACTAAATACAAATCCAGGTAAATATAAAAAATTTGTACTGGATTTTTTTTCACAGTACAGTTGGTAGCCAAACTTTCATACAAAGGTAACTAATTCTGTTTTAATGTGTTAGCAATTAATTATAAAAAATTTAAGAACAAAGGTAACCAATTCAGTTTTATTGGGTTCTGCAATGGTCGCTTTATTGGGTTCTGCAATGGTCGCTGTTGGTACATTTTTTTTTCATAGTGTAGTTGGTAGTCAAACCTTCATACAAAGGTAACCAATTCAGTTTTATTGGATTTTACAATGGTCGTCGGTACATTTTTTTTCATAGTGCAGTTGGTAGCCAAACCTTCATACAAAGGTAACCAATTCAGTTTTATTGGGTTACCAATTAATTATAAAAAAAATTTAAGAACAGTTTTCAAGTGTTACATGAATTTATTTTTTTTAACATGTGCAACCATGAACAGTTTTATTGAATTCTGCAATGGCCGTCGTCGGTAAAAAAAAAATTCATAGTGCAGTTGGTAGCCAAACCTTCATACAAATGTAATCAATTTAATTTTTTTGAGTTACCAATTAATTATAAGAAATTTAAGAACAGTTTTCAAGTGTTTTATGAATTTGTTTTTTTCAACATGTGCAATCATGAACAGTTTTATTGGGTTCTGCAATGGTCGTTGTACATTTTTTTTTTATATTGCAGTTGCTAGCTAAACCTTCATACAAAGGTAACCAAGGGTTGTCACAGGCTGAGCACTATTTGAATTGATCCTTTCATACTTGTGTCTCAGGTAGTTGGTTCTCTAATATCAGCGTTAGTGCATATAGGAACTGCATGGTGGCTCATGAGCACCGTCAGGGACGGATCCATGAATTTTTTTCAGTCGGGACAAAGCTTTAACAAGACTAGTACTATTCATGAAAAGAAAAACATAAATAACTACAATTGCCCACGGTGAAATTTCATTTCGTGAAAACGTCGCACTATGATTTCATTATTAACACAAGCAAAAACATCTTTTTTAATATAAATAATCAATGCTGCTCCATCCCTTCTTGCTCCAAACCTTCAATATAAACAATCAATGCAGTAACAGTGTAATTGACAGTGTAATTGATATGGACTGGAGAAAAACCTTACATGGCTTGGATCGATGCTGCTCCATCCCTTCTTGCTCCAAAAAATACCTGAATGTAAGTTCTCACCTTGCCTCTAGAAGATCCACAAACACAAGAATTATTGATGTCCCTACACCATCATAACTTCTCAACTCACTATGTAGTATGTACTGCATTGCTATCCTCTCCACAAAATTCAATTTGCTGAAACTCCCATAAGACTGCACCATCATCCAAATTCTAATATCTCTTCCACTATGCAACTGATGTATCCAAATTCTCATTCTTTGCCCAAGAACATTTAATAAAAACACAAGCTACAGGTCCTAGCAACAATGTCATCTGCCTTGACCATAATGATGAAATTGTTGATGTCCCTGCTGCTACTGCTATATATATAGGCAAGAAAATTATGTGTGATAGTCTGCCGACTGCCGAGAGAGAAGAACAGAGAACTGACTACTGAGAGTCTGAGAGAAGGTTGCACTTCCGCCTCTGCTGCCGGGGCATTTTGGATGTTCCTTGAAGGTATTCCGTTGGCTGCCGGGGCACTTGCCCAGATATGCCAAAGAGTGCATCTGTCCCTGAGCACCGTCCCTGATATATGTGATAGAGCCATGCTTCCGGCGGGCAGCCCATAGACCTGCCCAGGCGACCATGTGTTCTATGATGCCTTAGTCATTTGGGGACTAATTGGTCGTCGAAGAATTTTTGGAAATCTTGGCTATTACGCTGCTATCAACTGGTTCTTTTTAGCGGGGGGTCATACTTCCACTCCTAGTTTGGCTCGCACACAAGGCCTTCCCAAGTCAGCATTGGATAAAACTTATTTCAGTACCTGTGATATTAGGAGGGGTCATTAATATGCCTCCGGCTACTGCTGTCAACTACACTAGCTGAATTATTATTGGTTTCCTCTCCGGTTTTGTTGCGTACAGATGGGGGAGGACATGGGGTGGCGGCAGTGGCGAAGTCAGAAATCTTTCTAAGTGGGGGTGAAACTATCATTAAGTCATAAATAATTTGACGGGGTTCGAGGGTAGCGCCCCCGAGCCATTTTTTTTAATACTTTATACTTTCAGGTCACACACACACACACATATATATATATATATATATATATATATATATATATATACTATATTACAATAAAAATATACTCCCTCCGTCCTAAAATAACTATTCAGTTTTGACTTTTTTTAGTCAAATTGATTATTTTAAAATTAATAATTAAGCATGTATAAATATATTTTTAACATTATAAAAATTGGTATTAGTAGTAAATTGTATATACTTTTTTTTGTTATAACCTCTGCACCTATATTCTGGCAAAAATGGTACAAAAAATAATTTTAAAAAATAGTCAATTTGACTTTAAAAAGTCAAAACTAAGCAGTTATTTTGGGACGGAGGAAGTAATAAGTAATAATATATGGTATATATATACCATATTGACTCATAATAGACTTTTTTAATCATAATTGTTCATAAGTAAGTAATTCATTATTTATTTTTAAAAATAATATAAATTAAATTATTATTTAGTTTAAAATATTATAGAGAGATATACATATATTGAGAGGATATCAGTCATATGTGGTTAAAATTTGATTAACAAAGTTATAAAATTTTAATTTGACCCCGTATAATATAAAATTTTAGTGGGGTCAATTTATATATAATATTTAAAATTTACCTTATATTATAAAGCAAATTTTTTTTCTTCAGTGGGATCGATTGACCCCATAAATTACTATGTGGCTTTGCCACTGGTTGGCGGTGACAGAGAGGGAAGCAGCGAAGATGGGGAAGGAGGATAGAGAATGGGTTGTCGCAGGCTGAGCACTATTTGAAACACTAATACCAAATTTAAGTTAATTGCTAGATCTCAAAGATTTGGTAACTGCCGTATATGGCAGTTACTTCTCCTTAATTTCAGATTTCTTTATTAATGTGAAATTGAATTATATGAATTTGTTGTTCTCTTTTTAAAATTATTTTCTGGATGCACTAATATTATAAATAATTTATAAATGTTGTATAGTATTATAAAGAACCTTTTTTTCGCACGGAAATAACATTATGGAAAGAAAGTGTTTTGTCATTTTGAAGCCAAATTCGCACTCCAATGAGATTTTCGCAGCTTTATGTTTTAGTTTTCTTATTTTGGGATTTTTTTATTAAGATTTTTATATTAGTTATTTATTTGACTTAATATAGTTTAGGGTTTGTTAATTAGGATTTTTTTTAATTATTATTTAAATAATTGTAGCACTTTGAGCACAAATTTGATCAATTATTAAATAAAATTTGTTTATTACTTTTTTTTTCAAAATTATTTCGTTAACTTAAAACAATATCTAGGTCTAATACGAATATTCCGTCCTACGTCAACATGTTCCCTAAAAATCAAGCGAACCGAATTCTTATCAATAAGTTTGCCGGTGTCATATTTATTTAAACAATTGCATTATAATTTTTCGTGGTATGCAATTTCATGATTTATATTAGAATATTTAATGTTAATCTGATTGTAGGAAGCGCAAATTTGTTTCATTTTTGTTGGGCGTGGATATTTAGGGCCGGATGAGTCTTATTTATTTTGGATTTTTCGGGTCTATTATCTAAATGATTATTTAAATAATCATTTGGGCTGGAGGTGGTAGTGGAAGACAAGTGTCGGTTTGTGGGTGGGTGGCTTATTAGTGAAGGGTCAGCTAAAAAGGTGTTTAACAGGCGGCTGATTGATTAGATGGGTTAAGCCGTCTTAAGCGATCTAGCATTAATGAGGAGTTGACATGATGTTGACTTAGTGGAGAGCAAAGTATGATAAAGCTTGCATGCAACTAGTTGACGTAAGCATCGGGGGAAAACATGCAAGTTGGTGAGATGATATATGGGTACAGGGCACTACACAACGAAGGTAACAACAAAATATTTTTCTCTCTAAACACTAGAGCACACAACCTCCATTGTTAACCCTTCTTCCGACCTGCATTTATTCTCACACCGGAGCGATCCCTAGCGGCCCAAGCTGTCGAGATCCGGTGCTGACGTGTTCATTGTGCAGGATTTGGTGCGTTTTTCGTGATTGAGACGCGTGACGAGATCTTGGCGTTAACATTGGCGCTAGAAGGAGGGTACTTTAGTGTTTCTGGTTTTCAATCACAACGCATTGAACGTCTTATATTGGAAGTCATGGTGAAAAGCAAAATGATTACAGCCGAAGGACAACCGACGACAGCAAGTTCTTCCCATCCGAGGGTTTCCGTGAAAGATAGGCTAGGTCCTTCAAGAAGTGTTCATGAAAGGCTTGGGTCGCAGGATGTTCCAGGGAAGCCACGGGCAAAAGATCATGGTGGTGTTAAAAGGAAGTTGTTTGCTATTCCCGATAAAGAACTTGGTAATGATCGAAAAAGGGTAGAAGGTACACCACCTAGAACCCAACACCAAGAGGGACAGTTATACAAGGCATCTACTCTGGCTAAAATGGCACAGGAAACCGACATAGCTTTGAAAGCACTTCTGTAACAAAAGGAGGAGATTGCCAAATAGATGGTTCTCCTGGCTGAGATGGAAGGGGGGCATCCAGTTATACTCAACCTGAAGAGCTGGGTAGATCTATGGGTAGGCGGACAAAGGATGATGAAGATTCTAGGCATTCGAGAAATCGGCTGCGAAGCCATTCCCCTGTCCGAAGCAGAGGAAGACGTCATGTTTCTGAAGATCCGAAGAGGGCCTCTCGCCATAAGGATTATCGGGACGAGGGTAACGACAAATGACGAAGCAGACTCAGAAGCCGCTCCCCCGAACCCGCAATAAAGGTACCTCGTATTGAATATTATTCTCAGTACAGTGAAGAGGACAGTAGCCGAAGCGTATCGGGTGGTCATTCCCCAAAGAATATAAAGAAGGTACACCACCCTGTGGATTCTCACCTCGATCGGACTGAACAGAAGAAGAAAGGCTCTCCGAAAAGGGAAATTTCGCCAAAGTCGAAGCCAGAAAGACTCGAGCTCATGGCCGCCGAGATGAAGGAGCTTCGGAAACAGCTGGCGGGAGTCCAACAGGAAAGGGAGACTCCGAGTAAGAAAGCTTCTCCCTTCTCTTCTGATATTCTAAAAGAGAAGGCAGATCCCAATACGAAGCTTCCCCACATGGAAAGTTATGATGGTTCAGGAGACCCATAAGACCATAGTCAGGCGTTTGAAAGGTTGATGGATTATTACGACTACTCAGATGCAGCCAAATGTCAGACCTTTGGAATGACACTTAGGAAGGATGCAAGGCAGTGGATGGGAACTTTGACTTCAGACTCGATTTCATCTTGGGTTGAATTGTGTGACAAATTCCACGTCCGGTTCGGAAGCAACAAAAGAAGGGGAAAACCCACAGGGTCACTGGCGCAGATTAGGCATTATCCCAGCGAAACCCTGGGCCAATATATGAAAAGATTCAGAGAGGCGGTGGGACAGCTATCGGATCTTAATGACCTTCAAGCTGTAGGGTTGTTTCAGAATGGTCTGGACCTGGTGAAGTCTGAGAATTTGGTGAAGAAATTGATGTTCAAGCACCCAAAGAGCTTGGCTGAAGCGTTTGATAAAGCCGAAGGCTTCATCGTGGTAGAAGAGGCCATGGCTAGTTTGAAAAAGGGTTCTTTGGAGAGAGCAAAGGAAAAGGGGAAGGAATCAACTGATGGCAGTCAGAGGAAGAGTGGCAGCAATAATGACCGATCTGACAGAAATCAAAAGAGGTATAACAATAACTGGACACCCAGGGGAGATCGTCCGCCTGTTCCAACTCAGAAGGTGAATAAAGTGTATACGCAGCTCAATACAGATCGGGCTACTATTCTGGAGCAGATAAAGAACCAGCCGTACTTTGAACGACCCCGAAATAATCCTAGGCCAGGATCAGGAGACCCTGCTAGGTATTGTGATTATCATCAAGCAGTTGGGCATGACACTAATTTTGCTGGAATCTGAAGGACTTCATTGAGAGAAAAGTTCAAAATGGTATTCTGGTACAGTATGTAACAGGGCGAGAGCAGCAGAGGGAACAGCCGAGGAATAGGGAGTTAGTGCAAGTCGCCCAGCCAGTTCAACCGATGCCAAACCCGACGGCAAGGCATGTTGTAGATATGATCTCTGGGGGTAACATGGGCAAGGTTGCAGGGAAGAAAAGACGAGGGTATCTGGACTCGGTGATGACTCTGGCAGACAAGCCTCTGAAGGCTGAAAGGGTGTACCCGGGTTCTGTAATCTCTTTCACAAATGAGGATTTCCCTTCGGAGCCTATCGAACCATATGAAGGAGCCTTGGTAATCACTGCACAAGTCGGTTCGGTGGATATAAAGAGGATGATGATCGACAATGGCTCTTCGGTAGATATTCTATATGCTCATGCTTATCACAGAATGCCTGTGGATGGTCAGAAGATAGAAATTGGGTAGGAGGCCCCTTTATATGGTTTCAGCAACGATCCAGTCAAAGTAGCAGGGACCATTAAACTGCCGGTTGTCTTCGAAACGGTTCCCCAACAGGTTTAAATCATGTGTAAATTTTACGTCGTACATGTAGATTCAGCTTATAATACCATTTTGGGGAGACCTACCTTAAGAGCTTTGCAGGCAGTTACTTCAATTCCCCACTTTAAAATCAAGTTTCCTACATCCCATGGAATTGGCGAAGTCGCAGGAGATCTGGACTTGGCAAGGAGATGCTATCGAAATGCTCTGATCACTTCGGGAGTTGGAGTCAGCAAGCAGAAACATACCATGGCCATTGAAATGGAGCCATTTACAGAGAGTGGAACAGAACCATTAGTCATGCCAGTGGAGGAGACCGAAGAGATCAAATTGATTCCGGGAAAGAAAGAGAAAACTGTGAAAATCGGTTCGGGATTGCCAGAGCCTTTCCGAACAGATCTGATGGAGTTGCTTCGGTGTTATGCCGATGTCTTCGCTTGGGTTCCTAGTGACATGCCAGGGGTGAGTCGAAAAGTGGCTGAGCATAGATTGCAAGTGGATCCAGCTAAGAAGCCAGTTCGACAGAAAGAAGGATTTTCGCACCGGAGAGACAGAGAATAATTGACGAGGAGGTCACCAAGTTACTAGCTGCAGATTTTATCTTCTAGATTGACTACCCGGAATGAATGGCAAACGTGGTTCTGGTACAGAAGCATAATGGAAAATGGCGAGTTTGTATAGATTATACTGATCTGAATAAAGCGTGTCCGAAAGACTTCTATCCTCTGCCTCATATTGACCAACTTATTGATACAACTTCGGGGTACGCCTTGCTTAGCTTCATGGATGCTTTTTCGGGATATCATCAAATTTCTATGTGCAAGGAGGATATACCGAAGACAGCTTTCATTACTCATCGGTTGGTGTATGCCTACAAAAAAATGACGTTCGGTTTGATTAATGCGGGAGCTACTTATCAGAGGATGATGAACCACGTCTTCACGAAGCAGCTGGGAAAGAATATGAAAGTTTATGTTGATGACATGATTGTGAAGAGTATGTCTGTTCGGGGTCATCTGGATGATCTAGAGGAGTGCTTCCAGACAGTTCGTCATTATGATTTGAAGCTGAATCCGACTAAATGCACTTTTGGGCTGGGAGCGGGCAAGTTTTTGGGATATTTGGTCAGCAAAAGAGGTATCGAAGCCAATCCAGAGAAATATCAGGCTATCTTGGACATGAAATCTCCAAAGTCATACAAGGATGTCCAGTGTTTAACTGGTAGAATAGCATCGTTGCGGAGGTTCATGTCTAAATCGACAGAAAGGTGCTTGCCGTTCTTTAACATATTGAAAGGGCCGAAGAATGCGAAGACATTCCAGTGGACTTCGGAGTGCGAGGAAGCTTTCCAAGGAATCAAGAGGTACTTATCTTCGGCACCTCTGTTGGTGAAGCCAGTTCCTATTGAACCTTTGTATTTGTATCTGGCTGCAAGTTCATTGGTAGTAGGAGCAGTTTTGGTGCGAGAGATTGGGGGTAAGCAGCACCTGGTTTACTATGTGAACCATGCCCTTAGGGACGCAAAAATAAGGTACCCAAACCTTGAGAAGTTCGCCTTTGCTTTGATCATTGCTAGTAGAAAGCTTCGGCAGTATTTTCAAGGTTGGGTAATAGTGCAGCCACTGAAGAAGGTGCTGGCGAAGCCAGAGGTTTCAGGGTAACTTGCTGCATGGACGATGGAATTATCTCCATTTTTCATAGAGTACTATCCACGGACAGCCATTAAAGGCCAAGCCTTGGCCGATTTCGTGGTACAATGCTCGTTTTTCGAAGTTGATGGGAGCCTAAATGAAGTGGAGGGATCTACGGAAATGGTGGCTACACTTCAGCAGGTGCACGATTATTGGACCTTATATGTCGATGGATCTTCTACTTCGGACCTTGGTGGTGCTGGGATCATTCTGACAAGTCCGGAGGGATTGAAAGTGCAACAAGCCATCAGATTTGAATTCAGGGCAACGAATAATGAGGCTGAATACGAGGCGGTGTTAGCAGGGTTGCGTCTGGCCCAGAGTTTGGAAGTTCAGAAGTTGATTATTTACAGTGATTCTCAATTGGTCATCAAATAAGTTTCGAGAGAATATGAGGCTCGAGGCTCTAAAATGGTCAAGTATCTTGCAGAATTGAAAGATCGACTTCAGCACTTCGGCTCGTGCGAATTTCAAAGTGTCGCACTAAGTGGGTAGAGGCTCGTTTGAAATTCGCACTTCAGCTAGTTGACGTAAGCATCGGGGGAAAACATGCAAGTTGGTGAGATGATATATGGGTACGGGGCACTACACAACGAAGGTAACAACAAAATATTTTTCTCTCCAAACACTAGAGCACACAACCTCCATTATTAACCTTTCTTCCGGTCTGTACTTATTCTCACACCGTAGTTATCCCTGGCGGCCCAAGCCGTCGAGATCCGGTGCTGACGTGTTCATTGTGCAGGATTTGACGCGTTTTCGTGATTGATGCACGTGGCGAAATGTTGGCGTTAACAATTTTCATTCTTGATTCTCTCGGAATTGCCGCGCCACCATATCTAGTAGTTTACTTTACATATGTATTACTAGTGCAGGGATCATAGACTATGCACAGACAATGAAGTTGCTGGAAGACATCAATACAAAGATAAGCAATATTACTTGTTTGACTAGCTCATTTGTACGTAAACTTTCCTTATGCAACATTAAATGAGCAGGAGCAAACACTAAATCTTTGTGATGTGCGTTCGTAGGACAAAGTGTGACAAAACTACAAGGAAATTAGTGACTCTTACGTACATTGAGGTAGAGTCGGAGTAGATACTTATGAATTGATTTGGGTACTACCAAGCTCCAAAGCCTATTCTTTAGAGTTCGTATACAGCAAAGAATTCCATTCCCTAAAATCCAATTGACAACAATACAAAACTCGTTGGCAGCATATATATAGACTATAGTATAACTATAGCATCTTATGATTCAGTCAAACATGGTTAATTATTACACTAAAGAAATCGACCATGACTCAAATGTTATATTATAGAGAAAAGACTTTATGACCAAAAAAACCATTGAAATTTTGTCAAGCTACTAAAAAGGCATCAAACTATTAGTTTCCACCAAAATCATTAATTTTTCATACAATTGCCAAATATTCCCCACCATCATCATCATCTCTCTCTCCTGCGGAACAACAAGTATTCTACAATATTACAAAGATGTACTCAAGTCATGGTTCAGGTGTAGAGCAGGCAATATAGTTGGTTAACTGTCGGGTCAATCCATATTAACTCGAACCAAATAGGTTGGTTAATTATTTTTATTTATTTGGGTTGGATAAAGTTTGAAATCATATTTTTTTAAAAAAATATAGGTTCTACCCGGTTAACCATTTTTCGACCCATATTTTATTCTAAATCCAAATCAAAATCAAAAGTTCTTTCCACCCATATTTGCATATTCAAGAAGCTCAATTTCTCATGATTTTGTTTCTCTAGTTAATCTTAATTTACGAATATCAATTAATTACATAATATTCAGTAATTATGTATACACCTCACCCACCACCCCCACCCCCACCACTCCCCAAAAAAAAAATCATTGATTATGTATACACTCCAACCCCCCCCCCCCCCTCCCCCCTCCCCCCTCCCCCCTCCAAAAAAATAATAATGATTATGTATGCACCCCCATCCCACCCCACCCCACCCCACCCCACCCCACACCCCACACTCTCCCTCCCAAAAAAAATAATATTTAGTGATTATTATATACACCGCCCACCCCCACCCCACCCCACCCCACCCCATCCCACACCCCACCACACCCACCCCACCCCACCCCACACTCACCCCCTCTCCACCCCCTCCCCTCCCCTCAAAAAAATATTCAATGGTTATGCATGCACCCCCAACCCTCAACCCCCCCCCCCCCCCAAAAAAATAAAAAATAAAAAAAATAAAAAAAATTATTATGTGATTATGTATCAGTTTGCTGACACGATGAATATATATGTATCAGCGCATGTCGAACAGCAACATTAGATTCAAAACCAAGCTTACAAACATGTGTGTATCTGCATCCCACATTCTAATGCAATACCAGGGGTGAAACCCTTTAGTAGAAACGCGAACGTGTAATTGTCTGGCTTAACATTCTTTTCCAACATTTCTATATACATGGAGGACGCAAATTTGGGACAATTAAGTCGAGAATAGCCTTTAATCATGGTATTCCAAACGAAAATGTTTGGTTCAAGAATTGTGTCAAACACTCGGCGGGCATAGTTCATACCCCACCCCCCACCCCCACCATCCACCCCACCACACCCCCCCACCCCCTCCCGCACCAAAAAAAAAAATAATATTCAGTGATTATGTATACACATCACCCACCCCTCCAAAAAAATAAAAATAAAATACTTAGTGATTATATATACATGATATATCTAATAATAATTTATTTAATTGGATCATAATGGTAAGTTTGAAATTTAAAATATGGGTCGACCTATATTTGAACTATAACCATATGGTTCCAACCCACACAATCCATATTAAAAATGGTTAATATGGTTTTAGTTTTTAAATGAAACCATAACCATATTTTGAAAACCAAAACCAAAACCAACCCATAACCATATTTTGTTAGGCCTATTCAGGTGCATGACCATACTATATGTACACGTCAGCTCATGCGGTCAAATTTTGGGTATTTTTGATAATTCTTGAAAGTTTACAGGTTTTGGTACAAAAACAAGTTATAATATGATTATTTTTTTGATAGCTTGATTAGAGCTCAATGATTTTTTCAGTCATCAAGTCCAAAAAAAAACAATGAAACAAGGTTTCATGCACCTGAACCATGACTTTAGTACATCAATCTTTGTAATATTGTAGAATATTTGTTGTTCGGCAGTGGAATAAAGAATAATCATCAAAACATTAGTGTGTTAATTGTTTTAACATAAAAGAAGTGGCAAACTAAGTAAATTTGAAGTATCCTCCAACTGCAAACTGACAAACAGATTTTGTTTCTTATGAAGCAACATGGTTGCTTGTTAACTTCCACAAAATTCCAATGTAGGATTTTCAGATCAAAGAAGGAGCATCTTTCTAGGTACGTTGTTAACAAGCGCCTCCATTTAATTCTGTTTGCGTAGGAATTTGTAGCACACGCTCATGTACTAGAATATGACACTGCTAAACTTACTAATGTTCCATTTTCGGGAAAGATTAGGCACAAAGAAATACCACCGAATGATTGAATATAATCATTGGAAACATCAGTAGATCAACTCATTTCATTTGTTTATCAATTTCTCTAATTAAACAAGCCAAAACTTCTTCACTCGAGAATTACTCTATATATAGATAATAGTAGGACTAATTAAGTTACCAGAAGAAAATAATTACTTGACGAGGGAAAAAAATGCATTATACCATAGATTTGAGATTTGGAGTTCCCCCATTGGTGAATATCCTCCTCTATCTACTACTAGGTTCTGATCAGGCAAGCATTAACCTAATTAGGTATTGGGATAATCACCTTATCTGGAAGATGACCTTGCTGGTCCTCCTTCTTTCCCTCTTCCTATTTTTAGTCTCCATAAAACTACCCCTCACTGCAATAATAATTGCAGAACCAATTCGTTTCCACTTTGGCGATTTTCGTTTTTATGGGATACTTTCTATTATGTTGTTAGGATCATTCTTCTTCGAACCATGGTTGTTCTGGTACACTTACCTTGTTTTCATTTGTATCTCTCCTTTTTTGGATGAGCTATACGATATGTTGCAAGCGATTCCCACTGTTTTTGTCATATTCACCCGTACTCAACAACAACAAGAAGAAGAAAATGCCTCTGATGAAGAAGCATTTGATCAGCCAAGTCCTGGCAATGAGCTTACAGAGATCATTTAGGGAGATGCTTCGTTAAAAAAATATTTATCTTGTTTCACTAAAACTCGTGTGGTAATTTTTCTTTGTTTCTTTAAATAAGGGGTTTTTTTTTGTTTCTATGATAGATATTATTGTCTTGTTTGGTCACTGACAAATGAAAATAAGGAGGGGAAGAATGTTTGCAGTTCCTTGTAATAATTCCAAAATATATAAGAGTTCGTTTTAGTTTTAAGTAAAATACAGTGATACCCCTCTAGATAATCATAATAATACCAACATCCCTTCTAGTTTTTTAAATAATTGTTAGTACTCATACAAATTTTTAGGATAGAGTACTAAATAGATAAAATTATATATTTATCCTTGTATGTTATCAAATTTTAATTCAAGAATATATATATATATATATATATATATATATATATATCTATGTTTCATTATATTTTAGTACTCATACAAAAAATATATTTGAATGTATATTACGTAAATTTTAATCTTTAAGAAATTTAATTGTCAAAAAGGATATGACTTTATTTTCTTGATAAAATAAATATTTATTATTTTTGACATTTATGTTATTTATTGCACAAATTTATAATTTAATTAATTAGGTCAAGTTAAGTAAAAATTATAATATACAAATTTATATTTAGTGGATATATTAAACATTATAACTTGAAGGGTATATTAGACATTATATTAAAAATATTTTTAAATATTAGTTGGTCAATCACAATAAGGGTAATGAATGTTACATATTATAAACTAGAGGGGTACTGATTGTTATTTGAAAAACTAGAAGGGTGGTGAGTGTTATTATAATTACTTATAGAGGATGTCAATGTATTTTACTTTTTAATTTTTTGTATGGAAAGGAAATATGAAGAAAATGATTGTATGGAAAGGAAATATGAAGAAAATGGTATTCTGATTTCATTTATTACGTATGTCATTTTGCATAGGCCAAACAACAAACAATAATACCATAGTTAATTGTACCAATTAAGTCAAGTCATTCAACATGACCATGATGTGTTTTATATATAAACTAACTTTAGTGGGATTAACACATGGGATTGTAATTTCCTCATGTTAGTTTCACAAAAAGTTTCCATTCAGATGAATATTAAATGAATCTAAAATTAATTTAAAAGTGTAATGTGTGAAACTAACAAATTTAACTGTGGTAATAACAACCGATATATAGAATGAGATAAAGGCTACTAACTAATGGTTAAGTAACAAGCTTGTCATTCCAAGTTGTCAGCTAGTTTCAAAATAGTCCCTCAATTACTAAAGTAACACTTGTCTCCTTATAATTGTCATTGATTATTAATTTTGTTTCATGAATTAAATTTTTCACAATTTTATGCCATGAGCTAGTCATACGCCTGTACAAGGAGGACAACTTTATCATCTGACCATCTACAATACACGATTATAGTGACTACCACGTGAAGCATGTGAACTTAGTATTTTACATAGTTAAATGACAAATATATTCTTATTGAACAGACACATGACAAACACATGTGATATGGTGAAAAATTACAATGAAAAATAAAATCTTTATATAGTTTATTATTTATGCAATTTTAGTTTATTTAATGTATTTTTATTTAATTTTTAGGAGAATTTAATAGTTTAATTTATCTTGTCTGTTTGTATTTTGGGCTCAGTTTTAGAGTTAATTATTTTCCTTTTTCAAATAGTTGTAGGAAAGCAATTATTATTATAAATATATTTTTAGGGTTTATCTACAATGACATTTTATTGATGAATAATGCTACAGACACAAATTGTTTTATAAATATTTTACCAACTGTTGATGTGACATACTTCACATCAGCTTTGTTGCATAGATAATAGTGTTACATTGTTTGGATTTTTTTAAAAAAAAAGCTGATGTAGAGTATGCCACATCAGCAGTTTGTAAAATATTTGTAAAATAGTTTATGATCTTTTTTGTTCTATTTGTGAGTTTATTGTTTTCTATGTAGATTAAAGGATTTATTCCATTTGTATTGGTACTATAACTAACATATCACACTTGTGTTAGAGCGTTACAATATAATCATATTTCTTTGTGTCAATTAATAGGATAATTGTATGTGAATTAGGCGAGGCCTAAAAGAACAGTTGGAATTTTCTATTTTTTTGATGAAAATTGAATTCCAAACAAAAAAATTACATAACTCGTGACTGTGTTTATGTAGATCGGGAAGTTAATTTTTGTTTTTCTATAAAGAGTAGTGTTAGAGACACAACTTATTCTATAATTATTTTATAATTTGTCGATGTGTCATACTCTACCCCAGCATATTGATGAATAAATTATTTTATTGTAGTCTTCGACCCCACGTAAAAACTGAGATAGAGTATGCTATATCACCAAATTATAAAATAGTTATAATAGAAGTTGTGTCTCCAACATTATTCATCCATAAAATAAGAAATTTTTTTATTCTTCAATTGCTGGAATCTACCGTCCATCACAAACCGTCATCCACGTCCCACGGTCAACAACAACAAGAAGAAAAAAGAACAAAAATTTGTCACCATATCAATCGTGGTTCATAACTTTGCAACCTTGCCGCCTACCCCGTTGGATATACATTGTTGTTCCCCTCTCCACTGCCACGACAATCCCTACGAAGCTATGCCGCCATCAAATTCTTTTCGCGCCGCTGCCTATTGAGAAGCGAACAATTGAGAGCCATTAAACACGCCGTCGTGATCACTATTTGCTAATTTTGTGTGGTTCCACTTCCCGCCGTTATCGTTAAATATATTACAGTGGCCAATCCAGCCACCGAGTCACCCTCACAGCCTCATCGTGAAACTCCATTGCCGCCGCCTCCGCCGCCCTTTTCTTCTGCGACCCAGTTTGTGCGTCAAACAAGAACAGAGGTAACAACGTGATTTGTATTTTGACTTGGTGATCTGATTTAATCAATTGGGCTCTTATTGTTTCCATTCACTTTCTAATCTGGTATCCCAAGTTGTGTTTGTCTATAAAATAGACCTTAATTGTTCTATAAATTCCTGCAATAAGCCACAAAGTTTGTAAACTTTAGAAATTCAGGCCATAAATTTCAGATTCTTAAAGAGCAACTCCTACAGCTTTTGCTTTCCAGTTTCAACAGTGGCCCTTAAAAAAAGTTTGTTTGGAAAATTTTAAACCCTTTAACATGGTGACAAATGTTTTCATCCCTAAACTGCTTCAAAGGAAATTACTTGCAACTCGAATATATTTTTACACTTATGTTTACTATAAATTAAAAGTGTGTAAACTTGTTCTTCATAAAGATAGTGATTTTAAAAGAATTAAACCTCCAACTCGATAAAGATAGTGATTTTCACCTAAATTTGTAAAAGAATTAAACCTCCAACTCGAATCGGTTCTTTATCCTTTTGAGATTTCTTGGCTCAATAGTACCTTATCCGTCATAGTCTCACATTGATGCGTTGTTCCAATTACGTTTAAAAGATATACAATTGAGGTAATTTATTATGTTTTACCATGGATACAACGCATATATTGCTAGGTTGGTTATGGTTGGATGAATTTTGTGGTGAATTGATTGTGAAAATGTTTATAGTTTCTGTTAGAGTTTATATATTTAAATTTGATGATGAATATGGTTAATGTATATTTGTACCAGTAAAGTTTTGTAAAGTTCTTATTAATGATTTGATTCGATGTTACAATGACTTATATTAGAAAATATCAAATAATGTTAAGTTGATCTTATTGAATCGATCTGATGTATAGTAGATATGATTCTGTTTATCGTAAAGTTACTCTGCCAGTTCGTATTGTGAAGATGGATCGCAGAGTATACTCATGATCGTAGTACATCAGTCGGATCGCAGAGCATGTGCACTTTTCGTAAAGTTCACTTCAAATCGAAAACTGAACTTCAGTTCACAAAGTGAACAAAGGAATCGTAAAGTCGAGCAAAGCTCGTTGAGTAAGATCTGAACGTAGAGTATTTCAAGCGCAATTGCTGAGAAAAGGCATATTGTAACACTACAAGAAAAAAGGTTATTTCCAACGGAATTTTCGGTCGAAATTAAGGCTATTCCGTCGAGAATACGTTAATTCTGACTAAAAATTCCTTCGAGAATTCGGTCGTATTAGCTTAATTCCATCACAAAATCGGTCGGAAATCTTTATTTATGACGGACTTATTGCTAACGAACTTTTGGTCAGAAGTACGGCAACCTCGACGGAAGTGGACATCCTGGAAAATGAGGAGATGTTTAATTCCGACGAAAATTCTGTTGGAATTGGGTACTAATCCGTCAAAAATAAATTATTTTGTAATAAATGACATTCCTTAATTCCGACGGAAATATCGTCGGTTATACCTTATTCCGTCAGAAATAAATTATTACTTTTTAATATTTTTTATTTTTGTATTTTCCAGGTTTTTAAACCACTTTTCTGTACCTGTAAACTGCTTTATATCAACAATACACACATCTAACAACCAGCAACAACATATACCATAGTTAACCTGTAATACAACGTTGTATATATTTTTCTTCGAATGCATTCTAACGTTAAATAACAATGCCAATTACAAACTAAACTACAAAGAATAACAAAACACATCCACAAAATTTATAAACTACAATGATGTATCTTATAAACTTCGATAAAAATTAAACTGCAAAATAAAACTATAAAGATATAAACAATGATCCTGTAGAGATAACAATGGGGTTCAATTTATATGTAGAGTGTACTTTAATTTATAAACTACAGCGAGCAATGATATGGCAACAAATTATAATTAAAACAAATACAATGTTTTACAAAACATCCAAACAGATATATAAGAGACACTATATATCAACCTAATCTAGTACTACCACCAGTAGGATCAACATCATCTGGTGGGGGTCGACGATACTGCTTGGAAGTCTGAAAATTCTGCTCGTCATCACCATCGCCAGTATCGTCACCCTGTTGAAATAATTAAAAATAGAATCCATTAGTCCGTACGAGAGAATTAATTAACATGCAGATTAATTAACTTAAAATAAATATAATACCTGAGTAGGTGGGAGCTGACTCCCTATCGGGCCAAAAGCCTCAGAGAGTAAGGTAACCACCAATCGGAGCACCTCGTCGCGTATCGCAACGAACTGCTCTTGCAGGATACCTATACTCTCTGCGGTGGCCCCTGTTGCAATATCTTGAGCTAGCTGGTGAAGGCGACTCGGCTGGGAAACTCCTGGTGATGGATAACCGGATCCGTATGAAACGTCTCTGACATCGCCGCCATGACCCTCTAGAAAATCTGGTCGTCCATGCCAGTGCCTGTATGAGATGGTCCAACAAGTGCTCTCTTACGATGGCGCTGGCTAGAACCTAGTGAAAACAAATATATCATTACTAATTATATATGTTATTAAATTATATTAACTTAATTATCAGAAATAATATTACCTCCAGGTAATGTATACGTTGGTATCCTTGGCAGGCCCAAGCACTCGATACCTGCTGGTACGTACTACTACTAGGAGGATCTTGAGATGCGACCCATAGTCTCAGCTCATCATCCCGAGACAATACAATCTCTGGCGGAGGGACGGTAGAACCTAACGGCTCAGCACCCCCCTAGCAGCCTCCAACTCAGTTATACGCTGGTCCCGAAGCTGCTGAAATCGGTCCTGTAATTTATTATGCGACATGCTAGTTAATGAAAGCATTTTATCAACTACCTAATATTAATAATTATATACATTAATTTCTTTTAGTCTTACCCGTATAGCTATTGATGCAGGAGACATGCTAGAATTCTTTTGTGTGTGGGCTCTATCCCAAAACTCTAGCATGGTAGGAGGTCGGCCAAAGCTATCATGCATGACCTAATAAATAAATGCAAATAACATTTAGTAAGTATGATAATGACAATCGAGTAACTAAAGAACTAAATTGAGATATTTACCAACTTCACTTCCTCAAATGACCGTGAGCCAGTGGTGTGTACGACTCAGAGCTGATCACTATTCTTTTTTGCCTACTCAGACTTTTTCTTGAAGTCATTAGCGTCCCAGTGTGCACACATAGCTGCCCATGCTAGATCGGAGACTATGCGAGGCTGATGATCGCGTATGGTTAGGTAAGTCATTGTCTCTGCGCCAAAAAGTTTAGCCGGAGAAGAGAATATAACTAACTCATCAGCACTAGATTGGGGTCCGACAAACTCATTTCGACTAAGACAGTTGTGTTTCGTTGAGACTACATCCTCAAAGTACAAGGAGCAGAAGTTAACAAGCTCTTCCTCTGTATAGCATTCAGCAATAGAGCCCTCTACACGAGCTTTGTTTTTCACTTTCTGATTTAATCGTCGCATGTACCTATGGGTACAATGATTGAAAGATATTAATTCAGAGTATTAAGTTTAAATGTCATCAAAGTTGCACAATATAGATGATATTACCTCTCAAAAGGATATATCCAACGATATTTCACCGGTCCTCCAAGCTTAATCTCATATGGTAGATGAATATTCACATGCTCCATTGAGTCAAAGAACCTTGGAGGCAAGATCATTTCAAGCTTGCACATTATAAGCACTATATTTTTCTCCATCTGTTCCACATCACTGTACTTAATAACCGTTGAGCAAATATCCCGAAAGAAATTTGAAAGTTCGATCAAGGCGTCAACAATATTTCTGGGTAGCATCTCACGAAATGCAATTGGCATCAACTTCTGCATGAATACATGACAATCGTGACTCTTGAACCCAGTAATTTTCAATTGCTGAACCTTACTGCAACGAGATATGTTAGAAGCATAGCCATCTGAGAGCTACAATGCACTTACCCACTTACAAATGTCTTCAACCTGTTGCTTGGTAAGACAAAATGGAGCTTTTAGTTTTGAGTTGTTAGGACGGAGCCACAATTCCCACCTGATGTTCATAGCCTCTAAATCTTTACGTGATTTTTCATTGTCTTTTGTTTTACCACTCACATCTAGCACGGTGTAGAACACGTTCTCGAATACATTTTTTTTCGTATGCATGACTTCTATACAATAACGGACTAATAGTGTGACCTAATATAGTAACTCAAACCAAATAGGTGAGTAAGTCAAGTTATGAGTTTTCCCATACCGTATTGCTCTCAACTTACTATGCTCCTTCCCTGGCGGTGGAAATTTCAGATCATTGAGCCAGCCCAAGACCTCATTCCCTGACAATCGACCAACAACACCCTTCTTCTCTGTCTTTTTGTTAAACTGTGCAGACATCTTTCTGTAGCTGTATTCAGCGGGCAAGAATCTACGAGCAGTTCCAAAGAAAGTAGTTTTCCGCCCATGAAGTAGTTGTGTGCCTTGCACATCCCCATACAGACTGGACATGACAACTTCCCGTGAGTCGACCAACCACTAATCATCCCAAGTGTCCAATAGTCAGTGATACTCCACCACAGGGCAGCCTTCATCACAAAATTATGCTTAACCGATTTATCATAAGTCTGAACCCCCGTCTCCCACAACATCTTAAGTTCATCAACTAACGGTCTGAGGTACACATTTATGTCTTTTGTAGGACTCTTATCCCCCGATATGAGTAAAGTCAAGAACATATACGGGTCCTTCATGCACATTGACGGTGAAAGATTGTAAGCTACTATGATCACTGGCCAAACAGAGTAGGGCTGACTAAAATTATTAAATGGGCAAAAGTCATCCGTAGCCCTTCCAAGCCTGACATTCCTAACTTCATCAGCAAATTCTGAAAAATGTTTATCAAATTTCTTCCATTCATCTCCATTTGCAAGGTGAGCCAACTGACCAGGCACAACGTCCCTTCTTTTGTGCCAACACATATGCTCAGCAGTGTGCGACGACATGAATAGACGCTGCAGTCTGTGCGCAAGAGAAAAGTATCGTAAGATCTTATTAGGCACTTGTTTCTCCTTATCCCCACGTTTTGTTGTCTTGTACCGAGGCAAGTTGCATATAACACACTGCACCTTATCTCTGTCCTCCCCATAATATAACATGCAATCCTTTTTACAAGCATCGATCTTCTCATACCCCAGATTCAACCCTTTTACCATCTTTTTCACTTCATAATAATTCACAGGCAGAGTATGATCAGCCGGTAAGAACTCGCTGATAATAGCAAGCAAATCATTGAACCATCGCTCACTACAGTCCTACTCATTCTGTAAGTGTAAAAGTTTCGTCACTGCAGATAGCTTGGTGTGTTTATCATTTCCAGCAAACAGTGGGACCCCTGATTCAGATAATATATTGTAAAAGGCATTAACTGTATCATTTGGCATGTGCTGAGCACTGGTTGACGAATGTAGAATAGGTGAGCGAGCATGACGGTCTATAAATAAAGAATGAATAAACAAAGATGCGTGCATACGCTGTTGGTGGAGGCACAGCATAAGAAGTAGTGCTCATTTTTAGCCCAGTCAATATTGGAAGGGCCATAAGCATCGACCAACATCTCCACGACATCATAGTTATCGGCGTATGAATCCCGCTCAATTGATTGCTCTACAGTATTGTCGGTCACTTCTTTTAACTCAGCTGATTCCGTGTGATGAATCCATACCGAATACCCATCCACAAACCCACGTGAAAACAAGTCAAATTTAATTTCACCGGCTTTCTTCCAGATCATGTTTTACACTTAACACACGGGCATCTCATCTTTCCGTTCGGATCATCAGCATGTTCTATTGCTTTATTTATAAAATTGCAGACCCCATCACGGTACGTATCAACTAATCCCCTTCCATCAACCCGTATCCTACGGTACATCCAACTCCGGTCGGCTGACATCTTTAATTGAAGATAAAACACCTGTATTAGAAAGGGAATATTCATGTATGTAGTCCATGTATGGATTATATTTTTCTAGTATATATCTCCACTCTACAGGGCTTAGGCTTCTATCCCGTTCCTGGATGCGTCTCCTCACAAGTGCCAATCTTGAGCACCTTTCTTCTGTTTTAAGAAAATTTCAGCAGCACCTCCCCATAGTCTCCAAGTACACGAAATAGACCAAGATAACTTAGTCTAAGTATGCACTCGGAGAACATATAGAGATAACCAGCTTAAAAATCCTCAAAAGAAAAAAATTGTACCCTGTGAATTGTGATCGACCTAAGCAAGAGACATAACATCCATTAACAGTCTTAAACTAGGGACTATTCGACATTCACTCCTACTGAGTGAATGTCAAACGGGTTTTTAAGCTCATCAGCATATATACTACATGCACATGTATATATTAATCGAGTTTATTGAAGATTCTAGCAAACTAAGCAAATGCTACTTAGTTTATTTTACCAATTGAAAACTAAGTAAATGCTACTTAGTTTATGAAAACTATTATTTGAATATGAGGTATACTATTCGACATTCACTCTTATTTGTCAAATGAGTTTAATTCTAAATTTCAAAGTATAGTGCATATATGTATATATAATATAGTACTTATTCAGTTTATTTTAATCGTGGACAACTAAGCAAATGCTACTTAATTTATTATTAAATTAAATTTATTTTATTCTAATTTATTATTTTATTTTATTTTATTTTGTAATATATTATATTATATTATATTATATTATATATTTTATTTTATGTTATTTTTTATTATATTATATTATTTTATTTTATTAAATTAATTTAATTTAGTTTAGTAAATTATATTAAATAACAATTTATTTTATTAAAATTAATTTATTTTATTCTAATTTATTATTTATATTTATTTTATTTTATTTATGTTATTTTATTTTGTTTTTTATTATATTATATTATTATATTTTATTAAATTAAATTTAATTTAGTTTATTAAATTAAATTACAATTTATTTTATTAAAATTACTTAATTTTATTCTAATTTATTATTAATATTTATTTTATTTTATTTTATTCTGTATTATATTATATTATATTATTATATTTTATTAAATTAAATTTAATTTAGTTTATTAAATTAAATTAAATTATAATTTATTTTATTACAATTAATTAATTTTATTCTTATTTATTATTAATTTTTATTTTATTTTATTTTATTTTGTACTATATTATATTATTATCTTTTATTAAATTAAATTAAATTTAACAAATTAAATTAAATTAAATTTATTTAATTAATTATTTATTTATTAAAATAAAATAAAATAAATTTAGTTTATTAAATTAAATTAAATTAAGTTTATTGTAGTTAATTTATTTTATTCTACTTTATTATTAATTTTATTTACTTTTTTATTTTAGTTTGTATTATATTATATTATCTAATTTTCTAAATTATTTAAATTTTATTAAATTTATTAAATTTAATTAAATTTATTGTAGTTAATTTTTTATTCTAATTTTTTTATTAATTTTATTTAGTTTTATTTTCATTTCTTTAAATTATTTCTTATTACAACATATTATATTATTTCATTTATATTAATTATCTTCTGTTATTTAAATTTATTATTTTATTTTATATTATCTTATAGTATATTATGTAAATTTAATATTGGAAAATTGAAGAATTCTGACAAATTTTGCAGGGTCCACAAATTTTGCAATTGAAGAATTCTGACAGAAATTCCGTCGAGAATTCTGTCAGAAATAGCAAATATTATACCACAAATCAATCAACCATAGCATTTCATATCATTTCAAACCATTATTTAAAATCTAAATCAATTTATACAACATTCCAAATCAGATTACGTACTAACTCCAATCCCAAGCAATGTTGCTTCACCCACCTCGTCCCAGCGTACTGGAGAACGACACTTTCGTCCATACAACGCCTCAAACGGAGCCATTCCTATACTTGTCTGATAACTGTTATTGTAGGAGAATTCCACCAATGATAAGTACTTATACTAACTTCCTTTGAAGTCTAGAACACAGAGTCTCACAGATCTTCAAGAGTTTGAATAGTCCTTTCCGATTGCCCGTCCGTTTGAGGATGATATGCAGAGCTGAATCGTAAATTCGTGCCCATAGCTTTCTGCAAACTGATCCAAAATCGTGAAGTAAATCTGGGGTCACGATCCGAAACTATGGATACTGGCATGCCATGCAATCTCACAATTTCTTTCACGTACATATGAGCAAGACGTTCAAGGGAATAAGTCTCTCGTATAGGTACGAAATGAGCAGACTTGGTTAATCTATTAACAATAACCCAAATCGCATCTATGCCTTGAGAAACCTTTGGAAGACCCGTAACGAAATCCATGGTAATGTGTTCCCACTTCCACTTTGGAATCTCAAGTGGTTGCAATGGACCCTTCGGCACTTGATGCTCTGCCTTGACACATTGACAAGTCAAACACCTCGAGATGAACTCCGCGATCTCTCTCTTCATATTGCTCCACCAAAATGTATGTCGAAGATCACGATACATTTTGGTACTCCCAGGATGGATTGCAAACGGTGTGTTGTGTGCCTCCATCATGAATCTATACTTTAAATCAGAATCGTTATGAACACAAAGTCTGGAGTTGACTCAACGTATTCCTTCTTCATCGATTCTTGCTTCTAGAATAACACCTTCTTGCACTTTCTTCTTCATCTTCATCAGCTCCGGGTCTGTAGCTTGAGCAGCTTTAACTTTATCAATTAAAGCTGGTTCTACGCGTATATTTGACATCATCACGTGTGTCCCCGGAGTCTTAGAACTCTATCTCCATCTTTTGTAAGTCATACAAAATGGGCCTTTGTGCTGACATCATCGCATTCATTCCAGCATACGATCTTCTACTCAACGCGTCAGCTACCACGTTTGTTTTTTCAGGATGGTATTGGACGGTATGGTCATAATCTTTCAACAGCTCAAGCCAATGTTATTTCCGCATGTTGAGTTCCTTCTAGGTGAAGAAATATTTAAGGTTCTTATGATCCGTATAGATCTCCACTTTCTCCCCATACAGGTAGTGTTTCCAGATCTTCAACGCGAAAACAACAGCTGCCAACTCTAGATCATGAGTAGGATAATTTCTCTCATATTCTTTGAGTTGTCGCGAGGCATAGGCTATCACTTTCCCATGTTGCATGAGAACATATCCTAACCCTTTGCCCGAAGCATCGCTGTAAATGATAAATCCATCTGAACCAGATGGTATCGTCAGAACAGGTGCCGAAATGAGTCTCCTCTTGAGCTCTTGGAAGCACTTCTCGCATTCCTCGTTCCATACGAATTTCGTATCTTTTCGAGTCAGCTGAGTTAATGGAGTAGCGATTCGAGAAAATTCTTCCACGAATCTCCGATAATAACCAGCTAAGCCCAGAAAGCTACGTACTTCGGTCACCGACTTTGGTTGCTCCCAACTTTGTATTGCTTCAATCTTCGTCGGGTCCACAGATACCCCACGTTTTGATACTACGTGCCCAAGGAATGCTACCTCCTCAAGCCAGAACTCACATTTCTTCAACTTGGTATATAGCTTGTTTTCACGAAGCCTTTACAGTATCAGCTTCAAGTGGTGCTCATGATCTTCACGACTTTTGGAATAAATAAGGATGTCATCAATAAAGACAATCACGAATTGATCCAAATTTTCCTTGAATACACGGCTCATCATATCCATAAAAGATGCAGGAGCATTAGTCAATCCAAAAGACATAACTAAGAATTCATAATGCCCGTATCGAGTTCTGAAAGCAGTCTTTGGAATATCCTCAGTTTTAATCTTTAACTGATGATATCCAGAATGAAGATCGATCTTTGAAAAGAATTGTGCACCTTGCAGCTGGTCAAACAGGTCATCAATACGAGGTAATGGATACCTATTCTTGATGGTGACATGATTCAACTCCTGATAGTCAATACAAAGTCGCATACTCCCATCTTTCTTCTTAACGAATAAAACAGGAGCACCCCAAGGAGATGTACTAGGACGAATAAAATCGATGTCCAACAACTCCTGTAGTTGGACCTTTAACTCCTGAAGTTCAATAGGAGCCATTCGATATGGGGTTTTAGAAATGGGTTTTGTACCGGGTTCAAGGTCAATAAAGAATTCAACTTCACGTTCTGGGGATAGACCGGGAAGTTCTTCAGAAAATACATCAGGAAACTCATTAACGACAGAAATATCATTCAAACCTGACGTATTCTGGTTTAGATCAGTGACATGGGCTAAGAAAGCTTGACATCCGTTTTTCAATTAACGAATAGCTTTATGACTTGAAATGACATTGATTGATTTTAGAGGTTTGGTTGTTTGAATTCGCACAACAGGTTGGTTAGGAATATGAAAACTAACAACCTTACGAAAACAATCAATTTTGGCATGATAAGTGGTTAACCAGTCAATTCCTAAAATCACATCAAATGCAAGTATTTTCAAAGATATAAGATCAACAGGTAGGGTGAGGGTACCAATTTGAATCAAGCAAAATTTGTAAACTGTGGATGTAACGAAGGTTTCACCCAACGGAGTTTGTGACGCCCCCAAATTCGGGTTCCTTCAAACCTCGGATCCGGTCCGCCACGATACTACTAACGTCAAACTATTTATATCTTTTATTTATAACTTAATGAATATAACTTTACTTATTACAATTTAGAAAATAAATTCTTTTCATTTCCAGGATCTGTACAATGACCCCAAACTTTTATAAGTTTCAAATCTTGGTCATTTATCATCCCTGTCTTACATCATATTCGATGTTATAAAAATATGCGGAATAATTTAAACTTTTTCAATCTCCTTTGAAAAATCTTTTATTGATTTCTTACCTTGAATCAATTACAAATCCCTGAATCAAATTATGCTATGATTCATTCTATTCAATTACTGTATAAATTTTTACATCTCAATTCGAATTCTTCTTTGTACCGCCTAGTACAACTTTACAACTTAACATGTATTACACATCGTAAACTACTATCATGTACATCTACTAGAACCTAAAGATGGTTCAAGAGCATCTTATTAAATAATAAATCAATCTCCTTCGATACTATTGAACTTTATCAATCAAGTAGCACGTAACTTTACCGTGAGTCCTTAACCTGCAAAAGTGGTTATTTGCAAGGGTGAGCTCGACAGCCCAGCAATTCTAACACTTTTCATGCAGTACATAGCATATAATAGCATATTCAGTTCATGCATTCATAATCAATTAATATTTACTATGCATGTTACTTCTCATATAATAGGTATATAGGTTTATTTCACAAGCATATCATCAAAGATCAACTATCACATTTCATACATATCTCATATGCATTTCATATATATACATCAACATTTTCATGGCATAATATAGCTCAACTAACAGTTATCGAATTCATACAACAAATAGGAACTGAAAGACTTGCCTGATTCGTAGTTTATCAACTACGATTTAACTGCTTAAAGCTTATCTGCACTTCGTGTATTCCTACACAGATATATAATCATGGATCCATATCCATTAGTCATATATATTTCATACATTCTTAATATAATAATAATGTTACATTGTTTCCTAATTAGGTTTGTAAAACCTACATTTCACTTTCTCATCATACTCTTAGAATAGCTAGGTATGTATAGGTATACCTTAACCACTCGTACTTGACATCAACATTCATATATATCTATCACACACTTGACTCGCTATGTGTTCGTTACACATTTAAAACTCATAGATGTATGATTCACATAGTTCTTGCATTTTGCAAACCTTAATAAAATTTAACAACTCTGTGTTTTATATAACCATTACATGCTTATATACTTAAAATATCAATTACGTCAAGTATTATAACTTAAGACATTCGTACACATGTTTTAAGGTCCTAGTTACCATTAAAATTGTTTGGCAGCACTGTCCTGCAGCGCAGCTGCGCTGTAGTTTGGCCTAGGATGGGCGCAATTGCGCCGTCCCCTGGTCAGACCAGATTTAGGCTTTTTATTATCCATTATAAATTCTAGCATAACACGTATTCTAATACGTATTGTAAACATACCTCAAGTAGGTTGTGATCTATTTTCAAGTTCATATTCAATCTACTTAGCTCCATAATGATTCATATTCAATCTACTTAGCTCCATAATGATTTATTTCAATCAATAAGTCTTAACAAATTTCTTTGACAAGATTCAATATTATGAGCTTTTAAACCATATATTGGTTCTAATAAGCTTCTAATAGCATGCTTCTCATAGCTCATTATTTGAAAAACGTATTTTAAACCACACTTGAAAGGTCCAATTCATGCTTAGCTAGATGATAAACATATTCGTCATGTCTAGAGGCATAAGGCGTTCAAGTTCACTTTTAAAAGTAATTCTAGGCCAAGCTAAAGCAACTAAGTGCAACTTTTAATCTCATTTCATAGCTAACTAAGCCATGTATGTATGTTATCACGTTTAGAACTTTAAGTACACAAGTTACTTTAAGTTCGTTCTCAAAGTTTCAAGTTTTCTTTAGAAATCATTTTCAACTAAGTTATTGTAAGTTGATAATAAGTAAGCAACTTTAAATCACTTCTCATGCTTAGGTATACTCATAACTCAACAATATGTATGTGTTAAAATATCATAACTTCAAAGACTTAAGGTTCGTCAATATTCGTTTTCGAAACTCCAAGTTTCTTTTCAAAACACATACTAAGTCATGCTAAAACATTCCATTATAAGCAAGGAAATCTTATATGTCATGTCTATTATCATGCATATTCATGTTTTATCACTTAGAATAACATATTCCATCGTCGGGAGCACTATACTTGCGTATGTGCTCGTTCGACGCCCTCCGATTGTCTCCAAATACGTAACAGCCACAAAGATGACTGTTTTGACCCCTTCTCACGACTTCAAATTGAAAAACTTAAAGAACAAAAGTTGTAGGTCTATTCGTCCTCGTTCCGGATCATCTTGAATCACCTCAATCGGAGTTTGTATGAAAAAGTTATGCCTAATTTACTACAGCAGGTCAAAGTAGTCCACCAGTCACTGATGCCTGGCGTAGCTGCGCCCCAATTGGCCTTGGGGGCAGCGCAACTGTGCCCTGGGAGGCAGAACAACCCCTCAGGTTCTGTTCTTCGCGATTTTACAGACCCCTACCCCTTCCGATTTTCATAACATGAGCTATACTCATCCAAATTAGTCCGTTTTCGATTCTATGGGTTTATAACTCATAAAACTACAACATACCAAATACCCAACAATTAACATAAACATTAACTCACCCAAATATTAATCCAAAACTCATATTCATACTCAGTTTTCATGTTTTGAAAAGTTTAGCGAAATTATTCACTACGAATTCGTTTCTAAACCAAATTGGTTCGTTTAACTTCCGTTGTTTTCGCATTTGACTATATTATCAGTATCTAGCAACAATTCATGGATTATAACAATCCTTAGGCATAAATTTTGTGGCTCAAAAGCTACTATTTCTTAACATTACTAAGGAATTGAAAACTTAGGAATCAAAATCATGTAAGTTAATGTTATTACCTCTTGATTGCTTGAATTGAACTCCTCACACATTGATTATACTTCTTCAATTTGCTCAGCAACTCAACACTCTAATACAACTTACTAGAAAATTTTCACGCAACAGAAAATGAGATAGTGGGGGTACTATATAAAGAGAGATGGTTGCCCAGTTAAAGCTCTTGCACTATAGTTTGATTCAATGGAAATTAGGAGAAAACAATGTGTATAAAGGAGTTGGCCAACCACCATTTCATAGCTATCATCACAGCAACACTGCTAGGAAGTTGAGTTTACGCAATGAACTTATAGACTACTGTTCATGTACTGTGATGGTCACTGATTTTGGGACACAGTTCTAAATCCTCAACATTTGGTTATCTAAGGCTTGGTTTGGTTTCTTTAATTCCCACAATGAAATTTTAATGTATAATAGTTACTATATTATGAAAATTAGGGATTATTTATGTACTCACATCATATAATCCATGTACATTAGTCCACATAATTTAATCTTTAAAACATGTGTGGACTTAATTCCATTGATCACTAATAATTTAATATCTCCTTTTTATTATTAATCACCCATTGATATAGAAATAACTATTTTAATAATACATCTTTATTTAGTCCTATACTTTAGAGTACACAGTTAATTGTCTCATCACATAGGACGAGATAACAAAACTTATTTAAATCAACCTTATGTTTTAATTACTTTTACCATATGATTTTTGTATACCATTAATCCCAATTAAATGTCACATTTCATGTAGTCTTAAGCCATAGGTATTATATATTACTACTACCCACATTTTCCATATTACACATTGTAACATGAAATACTATTTAATGATAATGTCCACATTAAACTTTTAATTGAGCTAAATATCATTTAGTTGGGTACTTTCAAACCATTATCAATTTTTAATATCACAACGATTAATTAATATTAATCATTTATTTTCTTTTCAATGATTATTATGTACTCCACTAATTAATACAATATAATATTCAATAATATCTCTTAATTAACCATATTTATTCTGGGTTAATTAATTAACTCTTATTCAAATCCATTTATGGACAACTTAATCATCATTTAAGATTTTATTATCCCTATGAGTCCTTAGAATTCATTTCTTGAATTTAAATTCCATAAACTGATCCTACAGACCGGCGCTGCTGTGCTGGTCATAGGCTTGGAAATGGCACAGCTGCGCCATCCCAAGTTCATAGGCAGACAAGTTCTGCTTGAGCAGAACCTTTAGCTTCAATTCATGAATACTTCATGCTTTTAAATTACTAACTTGCTATACCAGTTAACTAACATCTACCACAACATTCTTCAATGATTTAGAGATTAACTTCAAGTTCAAACTCTATTTCCCTTAATTGTTAGTTAACTATAAAGATCTCATATATATATATATATATATATATATATATATATATCTAATTCTTTTCACCATTCAAGATATATATAACACATACATATATTCCTTTAATCTTCACTTCTCGTCGTGTATCAAATTACTTAATAATTCTCTAACCAATTTAAAGGTATTTCGATTTTCTTCTCTTGTCAACAACGTACATATATACAAGTCTAAACTTAGCACACATCGAGTCTTTAATAGTATTCAATATAGTACACTGAGTGGTTTCCCACAAACAACTAACAAATTAGTTTTCGTCTCGTCTATACTGTTTTCACAGTGAGTTAGATCGGTTACTAATTCGTATATACCTTCGCTCTCTGAAGGAATCGTTTAGCCCAGCTCCTATACATCCACCATTAAAGGGTATGGTTGCACTGCCCTAGACTTGATACCTACTCGTACATATACTCAAGGAATCGGTGATTATCAAAGATATTTAATGTCACCAACTTACTATGATAAACTAATTTCACATAAATTATTTAATATTGATAGATAATTTTTATCCATCTTTTTTACTTCAAATAACTCGCTTCTTCAATAAACAACACCTATATAATAATAATATACTTATTAAACATAGAACTCACTTATTGCATAGTTTATATTACCCTATACAATACTATACCACATACCTCACAACGCATATATATATATATATATATATATATATATATATTCTTATTTGAACCCTTCATATGCCTTAAGAATTTTATTTACTAAAATCTTATTTTAATATTTTCTAAAAATTCGGGTTCTTACAGAGTTTCAACAGATAAGTCAAAGTATAATTTCTCAGAAGTCAAGTTCAAACGTTGAGCACAAGCAGGTGAAATAAAAGAATGGGTAGCACCGGTATCTAATAAGGTATAAACTTCGCAAGAGTTTATTATCAACTTACCCGTAATAACCTCATTCGGGTTCCTTGCTTGTTGGGCAGTCACGACAAAAGCTCTTCCAGGAACCACCGACTTTGACTTGTCCGGAACTGCCTTAGGTATCACCACCCTCGCTGGACTTGGTTTCACTACAGGACACACTTGAGCTATATGTCCTTCCTTTCCACATTTATAGCACACCTTGGATTGCTGTGTGCAGTTGGGACTGATGTGTCCCTCTTTCCCGCATTTATAGCATACGACCGACGGTCGTTCTCCTCCCCTAGAAACAGTTGATGTTGGTGCTGCTGTCGATATTTTCACGTTCTCATTGTTGTACCTTCTCTTCTTGAAATCTCCCCCCGACTCACTCCTTTTATTATCATAGCCACGATTACCACCGGAGTGGTTACCGCTTCTGTCATGATACTTTCCTCCCTGTTGGTTGTCATTGTTTCGATGACTGCTGCCACCGGTACGACCTTGGTTGTTGTCCCTTGGTTGAACATAATCATTATCTCGTTCTAATAACTGGGCCCTGTTCACTACATCCGAATATAGAGGAAATTTGTGAGAAATGAGGTATTGACGAATTTCTGGTTTCAAACCTCTCAGAAACATTTGCGTCATACGTTCCTCATTCTCCACCAAATGAGGTGCAAACCGGGATAACTCCACGAACTTAGCCTCGTACTGGGACACTGTCATGTTGTTCTGTTCTAGTCTGATAAATTCTACCTCCTTCATATGACGAATACTTTCTGAAAATACTTGTCATTGAACAGTTTCTGAAATTCCTCCCAAGACATCTTGAGTGCGGTAGGCTGGGTACGCTTCACAGATTCCCACCAGTAATCTGCCTTTCTATGGAACATAAACGTGGCAAATGAAACCTTCTGTTCCTCCATGCATCCCAAGACATCAAATATCTTGGTAATTAGCTTAATCCAATTTTCTGCCTTGATTAAATCTGGCTTTCCCTGAAACTCTGGTGGTCCCAACTCTTTAAACTGCTTGGCAGTGACAAGTCGCGAGTTGTTATTTCCACCTGTATTATGAACACGAGTCTCCCTCGTCTGGCTTTGCATGAATTTCAAAAAGCTCCTAAACATCCCATCATTCATCGTTTCTTCGGTAGGGTTGTTTACAGGAGGAATATAGCCTTCCTGCTGCACCTTCTCCTGGTTGGTGAGTAAAGGTGTCTCAACGGTCTCATTCACCCCATTGTTTAGATTTTCAGCTGTCATTCTCAAATACTCCCACAAAACAAGGGTTAATATAACAAATTAACATATCACATATTAGTCCTATGTTCTAATCGACCAATTAAATAATAATTAAGCTTAGGTTGGACACACTAGCGAAGGTCTTACTCGTCTCTCCCCTCCTAGTTTTATTCCCAGATCTCCGCCAGAGATCATATCCCTAAGCTCTGATACCAACTGTGACGCCCCCAAAATAGGTTTAATACTCAACCCATTCTGAGTCGCCAAGTACATGGTTCAAAATTCAAATACAATCTTTTATAACATACGGTCGTGCAAAATACGACCACACAAACTATGAGCTTCAATAAAAATCGTATATAGTACGAAATATAAACACTCAAAATCATTCCTTATTCATTACAATGATTGTCTCACTATTTTATAGAATAGTGAGGACTTCTACAGATCTAACTCTAATCATCACACTGTTCCCCGACTAGTCCCCGCGATATTCTCATTTCCTGAAGAGAACAATAGATAAAAAGGGTGGGCTCAACTAGCCCAGTAAAGAATATTATGACTAAGATAATGAAGAATAAATTATCGTTAATCGTCAACAAATCAGATAAAATATTATGGACAACAAGTTTTAGATCAACAATTGCAGCGAAAATATCAATTCATTAGAAGAGTTGCGTAGAGAATGAAGTCTACTATCTTCTATGATTTAAAAGTTCATCATCAATATTTTATCCCTGTAACATCAATCAATATATATCTCAAATCAAATATTCATCTTTGCACTACGGGCCAAAGATATTCATTTGTATCACCAGTGGTCATGTTCATCTCAACATCTGTCCATCTTTGCACTAGGACCAAAGATATTCATCAGGTAATCATTCATCTTTGCTCTACAGGCTAAAGATATTCAGTTATATCACCATTTAGGACTGAGGATGATGAAAAACAGTATAAATAACGAATCCAGTGAGATAAAAGACAAAGATTAGGGATTCGTAATTTAGTTTATCCAAGTTCAATAATACTCCGTAATAATCAATTGTGGAGCAAAATTCAAGAATGAAGATCAAAACTTGGATCCAATCAAAGATAGGAACCTTAACAGGCAACTTGGACAAATAGAAGAAAATTTAATTTTTTTTCATGAATAGTGTCGTATACGTGAATAGTGTCGTATACGTGAATAGTAACCCCGACATGAAAAGGTAAAAATTTCATAATAAAATTTATACCAACATTCCAATGAAATGATACTAGATGAAACGCAAAATTCGAAGAATTTCTGATCATATCAAGAATTATAGAAGCAATACTTACCGTAGTAAGTTTTAATTTGGGTATATGAAATGAAATATTATCGCTTTCATAATATGAAATATGAAAGAAAATAATATTCTTTATGAATATTGAAAGAAAGTAACATCATTTACGAGAAAAATAATATCCTTTACCTTAGTAAAATACTAGATTTAACTGAAATATTGAATATTATTCTGAGAAAATCTTGCACAAAAAGCTACACTCAAAGTATCCTTATACTCAAGATAAATACTCACAATACTATAGAATAAGAATTTTTGATATAGAAATGGTGTGTCGAGGAAGAAGGGGTTACCCCTTATTTATAGTGCAACGCGGAGGAGTAAAACAAAGCATCCTGCCTAACTATTACGCCTAACTTTCCTTTTTTTTTTCTTTCTTTGCCTGCAATTCTTTATGGGTGAGGCCCACCTTTTGAAAGTAAGCTTTGCAGGAAATTTCTCCACCAACCAAATGGTACCATGGAAGAAAATAAGTCACCCACACACGGTTTTGAAACAAAATGTAGTACACTGAGTTTGAAAAATAAAGAAATACACCAAGCTTCTCACCTCCACAAATTCACGTGCTTATATATATATTATAATAATATTATTATTTAAACAATTATAATATATTATAATAATATATTTGAATGAATATTTTATTGAAGAAAATAATTGTAATTCCACAAAAAATATGCCAAACTTTCAACAAATATCTCATGTTGAATTCCTTCATTTATATAAAAATTGAACCAATATCCACCACATAATAATTATTCATAAATAATATTATAAGCTCATAATATTAACAACCAGATCATTTTCAGGAAAGAGGGGGCTTTCCGATAAGGATTTATCCTTATTGGCGTGCAATTATATAACCTAACCCATTTTCTCGACAGAATTTTTTAGACATTGCCAATAATACTAACTAATAATATGAATAATTATGTCGTGTCAATTATTGATTTAATAAATAAAATATTGTGCAGATGATACTGTGATAATAATTGAATCAATAATATGATATACTATGCAACAATTACTGTGGCGATTATTGAATGAAACTGAGTGACTTCTTACGTAAGAATCAATAATTAGAATTTACTGTGCAATACCGTGTGCTACTGTGCAACAACGCGTATTACTGTTCTTTTATCACCGGATATTTCAACAGTTTAACGGTAATAGTTCTGCCGTTATTTTTAGAAAACTTATTCTTGTCGTTTTCTTCATCCGATAATTTTCCGTTATGGGGTACACAAATAATTGCACCTTTGTACGAATATTCTCCGACAAAAAGAATATTCCCCGACCAAACGAATATTTCCCGACACAATGAATATTTTATGACCACTTACTTACTTTGTAAAACTTGCATATATCACCCCATAACTTATCACATTTATCAAATCCACACCTTACTATTTCAAAATAATATATAAAGAAAATTAAATCTTTATTCATAAAAGTTGGGGTCTTACATACTCCGTACAACTTGCCTCCTTGAATGTGTATGAAATAACCATACTTGTTTCTTTCACTCGTGGTTCTTGGTCCTAAGAGTCCTGAAAAGAACTTAGATGTTTAATTAAGACCTCTTATAGATGAGTTGAAGGTATTGTGGGAGGATGGAGTACAGACTTGGGATGTTTCCACGAAAACAAACTTCAACCTTAGGGCAGCGGTTATGTGGATTATAAGTGACTTTCTGGCTTATGGTATGTTAGCTAGATGGAGTACACACGGGAAGTTGGGTTGTCCGTATTTTATGGAGTATACAAAGTCATTAAATCTATCAAAAGGTCGAAAGCCTTGTTGGTTTGACTGTCATCGTCATTTCTTGCCAGTAGATCACCCGTTTCGAAGAATAGAGAACACTTCAGGAAAGAGAAAGTAGACAATGATATGCCTGCACCGCGATTGTCGGGGACAGAGATGAGAGACCATGTGATGAGATTGTCAGTCATCTCATTCAGTAAGATTGATTCCTCAAACATAATCAATGGGTTTGGCGAATCTCATAATTTGGTTCGGAGAAGCATCTTTTGGGAACTGCCTTATTGGTCTACAAATTTGATTCGTCATAATCTAGATGTGTTGCATATTGAGAAGAATGTGATCGATAATGTGTTTAACACCGTGATGAGTGTTACAGGAAAGACGAAAGATAATGATAAGGCACGGTTGGACAAGAAAAGTATTTGTAATTGTCCTGAATTATAACTTTATGAATCTCCTAATGGTAAGATGGTCAAATCGAATGCAAGGTACACATTATCCAAAAAGCAAGTTGAAGATGTGTTGACATGGGTTAAGTCTCTGAAACTACCAGATGGATATACGTCAAACATTGCAAGGTGTGTTACGGGTGTGAAATTGCAAGGGATGAAGAGTCATGACTGTTATGTGTTCATGGAGAGACTCAGGCCTATTGCATTTCGGGATTTGCTTGATAAACCAATATGGGATGCTTTGACGGATCTTAGTCGGTTCTTCAGAGACTTATGTTCAAAAATATTAAATGAGAAGAACATGTCTGTACTTGAGACGAACATCATTGAGATCACGTGTAGCTTGAAAAAAATATTCCCACCTAGTTTTTTTGACTCCATGGAGCATTTGCAAATCCATCTTCCCTATGAAACACGTGTTGGGGGTCCAGTTCAATATAGATGGATGTACCCTTTCGAGAGGGTGATGGGTAACCTTAAGAGGAAGGTGAATAATAGAGCTTATGTCGAGGGGTCGATATGTGAGGCATACAGTTTCGATGAGATATCTACGTTTGTCTCAGACTATTTTTCGAACGAAGTCTTGACAAAGTCTAATTGAGTCTCGAGACATGATGATGGGGGCAATGTTGAGCTAAATGGTCGGCTTTCTATATTTGGTCTATCGGGTCGCGCTTATGGAAAAGGGAAGTGCATATTCCTCTCTGAGCAAGAATTACATGCTGCACATACTTACATTCTTCTCAAGTGTGAAGAGATTGACGAATTTCTGAGGCACACATGTTATATAAAACTTAATTCGTCGCTATCTCTTAAAATGCAATGACGTACATTTCCAATATGTTAATGTTTATAAAATTATATAAATCATACGATGACGAGTTAAAAATGAAGCATCTCGACATAACTGATAAAGATATTCAAATCAGTCGTGATCAAAAATTTGCACTTTTGCAAAAGGACAAAGTAAGTTAAGTTAATTAAGCAATACATATATATACTCCATTAATTTATGACTTCATTTAATGTAATAGAGTTTGTGTAGGCTTTTAGTGAGGGAACGATTCTGGATAATGTACAAGCCTTAGCTATGGGCCCAAACAGGGACCAAGTCAGCCGCAATGGTTACAAAATAATTGGTTGTGAGTTTCATACAAAGGTATATGCTCGCGGTAAAAGAACAACGAACACTGAGATTTGTGTCCAAGGAGATTGTTACAATGAGCTTAGTAGTGCCTTTTATGGAGAGTTGGAGGAAATCAGAGAGTTATTGTACAAGGGCACTTACGGGGGTCAGATTAACTTATTCAAGTGTCGTTGGTTTGATTCAGAAAAAGGGATACGTGTTGACAGACATGGAATTATCAATATTGACCTCCTTAGATCTGCGTGCGCCAACGAACTGTTTGTGTTGCCAACTCAAACAGTACAAGTATACTACACTCCTAGTCTTGTTAGGAAAAGGGATAGACCGCCTGCAGGTTGGCAAGTTGTAATTCATACTCCCTCGCGCAGTCGTGTAGAAGTAGTAGCCGGTGAGATCTTCCAAGAGGAGATGGTTCATAGACCTACCATAATAAATGTGGAGGACGACAATGAAGTAATCCAATTAGAGGGTGGAGATGAACCTAATGAACTAGATCCTGAGTCAATACTTGTGCCAGATGACGTTGATACTGAGGAGGAAGAGTTATTGACTGAAACTGACACTGAATCTGAAAAAGATGATGGTTATGAATCTGCAATACGTATATAAAATGATTCTGTCTCAGACATCGATTAACAAAATAAAATGTATGTTTAGTATTACATGTTCTTTATATCATTGTCATGTTTATGTACTTAACTATTTCATGCAATTTCCTGTCATTATTATCGTTTTAATTGAAATTCTAATAACATCTTGAAATTCTTATTTGTAGATGTCTTCTGAACCAACGCAAACAAAGTGCGGCTTAGGTAGGGGGCCTAATCAAGTGTCAAAGGCCCCTGCTAATTTGGATGATCGGATTCTCATCCAGATTCGTCCTCCTCCGGACGTGTACGTCCGCATCATTTATATATAATTGTTTTATATTTTCATTGTTGTAGATATATACTAATGTAAATTGCTTTAAATATTATAATAAATCTACTTATCTTTAATGTAAATTGTTGTATATTGTAGTGATTTTTTAGATAATAAGATAGTCAAGTGCATTGCACAACTATGCTTACAGAACTGCCTACACCAATGATTACGTGGGCGAACACACCTATCGCCCACAAGGATGCAGTTTGAGCTGAATTTCAGGTATATTGTTTTTAATTCTTACATATAATATAATTAATAAACTAATATTGTTTAGTAGTGTTGGATTATGTTAATAACACCGTTTTTTTAATATTATTATTGTTGTTTTATTTGTAGAAAAAGTATAGATGAAACGACACACAAACATCGGTAATACAAACACTGTTCTGGTAGAAGTGTGTCATCCGAACCAAAGATAACTTGAACAAAGAATGACAAAAACCCATACATAATGCATCGATCGACCATCCAAGGCTGGGAGAGGAGTACATGCACGAGTATAGTCCCTGGTGGTGCACACATCCCATATGGGCTGAGATATTTGCCTAATGGAGAGCTGAGAGCTGGGTGAAAAGACGAAAGATTGTCGCCACTAACAGAGCCTCGAGTGTACATGATGGAGAAAAGACGAAAGGCACCTACAAGGGCGGCAGTATATCATAGGTGCAACATATTACTGCCAGGGTACATCTCATTACAGTAAACTTGTGAATTGATTTTATTTTTTTATATGTTTATAGTCATGGTTTGCATACTTGGGATGTTTACATAGTAATATGAGAGTATGCTTTGTATAGAAGTCTCAGTCTCAAGGTTAGCCTATCCATTGGTTGGATGTGTACGTGGCCACTTGTGATGGACTACTTGAGGCTGTCAAGATAGCGGTAATAAGTTTTGGTAAATTGATGTTGTTTATAAAGTTTTACGTCATTCTTTAGTTTCCTTCATTTATTTTTAACTATGTAATTGTTAACCTGATGACAGGAATACTTATAAGAGTTTATTGAACGAGCGCTATCCTGAAGGCACTCCATGTCCGTCGATTGATCAAGAATTATGGGAGAGGGCGTCTGTTGTGAAGAAGAACTATATCAAAGGCCAAGGACAATGACGACGCCCAACCTTCAGTGGCTCAGGCAGCTCTTCTACCCAGTCTTCAAAGTCATCGAGTCATCCAGCTATTCATACTCCTGCTGACTGTGTGAGAGTTATATGTCGAGATCGCGATCTTCTTCGTATACTGGGCGGGCATCTGGCGGCTTTGAGTCCTGATGAGTTAGCTGCTGCAGTGGCGGCAACAGCAGCACAACATGCTGATGACGACGAGGTAATCTAACTTATTATAGTCAAGTTAATTAGTCACTTATATATATATACATATATTGTTGTGTGTACTTTTTTATGTTTAAATGATTCTTATTGTTTAACTTTCCCTCACTTTTCTTTGCATAAGTAATACCAGTATCAACATATATACTATATATGTAACTTGTCTCACTCTTTTGTTAATTACAGGATCATACAAATTTGAACGATGATGCATGACGACCTAGGCTTGCTTGCTTTCTAGATATTTCAGCCTCGTACTTTTATATTTATTCTTTGGACGAATGTATGCCTAATTAAACATTCGATTTGTATATATTTCTTCAGCTCATATTGCTTTATTACTTTATATTGTGTTGGGTTACCATGTGTTGGTGTATGGATGTTTAATTATATATATTGTTATGCATGTGTTGGGATATTTATAAAGCTTGGTTAGATGTTTATATATACTGCTGTCTATTTGGATATAAAGCATGTACAAAATAGGTGCAATTTTTTTAGGAATTCCATAAAACAGGGAAAAATATTAATTTTAAAATCAGCGACCGCATGCGGTTGCTGATGAGCATTAGCTACTGCTTATTTTATTAGGGTATCAACGATCGGATCGGTCGCTAATGGTGGTCGCTGATATGTGGTCCACGTCAGCCTCAGGCCCTGACCCATGCTTACTCAGATTAGCTACGGCTACGGTCACTGGTAGCGATCGGTGATGCGTCGGTCGCTAATAGCCGTCCCTGATGTGCATTCCAGCGACCAAATTATATGCGACGGTTATCAGTGACCGGAGGTGGTAGCTGATAGTCATCTGCGACCGTAACCGGTCGCTGAAAGGCGGTTGCTGATAGGCTCTTTTCTTGTAGTGATATCCTTAAGCTTGAATTTAAGTTTTTTTTTTCTATTTTCCTATTCATAATGGACTCTCATTATTCACAAGGTCTCTCTCACATAAATGTGAGACTCGTTTACTATTTATGTGTAAAGGATCTTGTGCAATTATCACTTTTACTTGTAAAAATATCAATTATCAAAATATATACTTCATCGTCAATTTCTTTGAAGTATTTACTTCTTTTTACTAGCTAGTAAACATGTGGTTATATTCACATTTTCCATATTGGAGCCAAATTTTTTAATCAAAAGAAGCTTATGCTTTTAGTTACATGTAATAGCCATGCTTTAACTAGAAAAAAAATTGAAATCATGTATTTTGTGCTTAAATAGAGTACACTATCACAATGTTTTAATTCATAAAATTATAATCTCAAAACTATTAATCCTACGTAAGGGTGTAAATGAATCGGTCGAGCCGAGTATTAAGTTGCTCAGATTTGGTTCACAAAATTTATCGAGTATAAAATAAGGTTTAATTGAGGCTCGTTTAACTACCGAGTCGAGCACGATCTCGAATCAAGCCCGAGCAGTTTGAACTTTTCAAAAGAATATGATCTGAGTATCAATAGAAAATTATAATTTGAGAAGGTTCGAGTAATTTATCGAACTTTAAAATTTGCTAATATTTAAATCATTTATATTTTGAGTCGAGCTCGAATCAAACTTTTAGTCGAGCGAGTACGAATCAAGCCCGAACTGTTTGCTCATTTTACAACCTTAATCCTACGATTATAATCCCGGAATTATAATTATAATCTCAAGATTATTAAGTCATTTTATAATCCATAGACTAATAGTCACAAGTCTAAATTTGAAAACAAATAAGACACTTGGGATTAATATTAATATCCTAAGTATAATCTTTGCAAACAAACATAGCCTACAAGAAAAAGGCATAATTGACCAAATAAGTTGCCTCAGAATTAATATATTTTTGAAAAAATATTCTCTTGGAAATATTTTAATTCCTACAAAATTCACTGCAAGAAAAACGGTTAAAATCGATGGAATTATCCTCGATGGATTATAATCCGTCGTAAGTAGAGTAGTTTAGACGGAATATTTCGTCGAATTTAATTCCCTCAGAAATAATTTAATTCTGACAGAATTCCGTCGAGAGTAGGAGCCTCTCTTTGGCGCCAAGATTCCCACCAACGCGAATCCTATTTTCGACGGATAGACAATTATTGCCGACAGAATATCCGTCGAAAATAGGTTATCTCTACCGAAATTAGTTCCGACGGACATTCGGTCGGAAATCACATATAAAACCTAAATCACTAACTCAGATTTCATTTCCTTCAACCGCATATCATATATATATCTCTCTCTCGTGTTCACTTTTTCTCTCTCTTAGCTCTCACTATCTCAGTCGACCCTCGTCTAGCTGCAATCGATCGTCGTTGTCGTTGTCGTCTCAGTCCCAGCCATCGGCGTCGCCGCCTCTAAGTCCCAACCCAAACGTTGTTGACAGTTGCTGCCTCCGACTCCATTCTATTCCACTGTTCGTTCTCTCCTAATTTTCAAAGTATGTATATTCAATGATTTTCATTTAGTTGCAACATAAGATTATTCAGTATTATAATTTGATTTGGGTATGAAATTTGATGTATGAAATTTGGTTAGTAGTACACTGTATGAATTTGGTATTACAATATTTTTGCATTTTAGTCTGAATTTATAGAATTCTTGGATTGATATTACTAGAATTACTTCAATTTTGTCTGAAATTTGTCAATTTGGCTATATAATTGGGTTGAAATTGGTCAATTTGGGTCTGAGGGTTTAAATTTTAATGAAATTGCTCTACAATTGGGAGATTTTGGTTTATAATTTGTCTGAAATTGATCAATTTGGGCTTGAAAGGTCAGAAATTAGTGAATTTGGGATTGAGTTTGGGTTTTCTTTATGCAATTGTGGCTTATTACAGTGTATTTGGGCAATTACAATGTATGTTCAAAATTTGTTATTGAAGGTTATATGTATGCCAGTGTATTGAATCTTCAATACGGGTTTCTTATTACAGTGTTGTTTATGAATGTGATATTTGATATTTTTGACGGAATTCCCGACAGAACTTCTGTCAGAATTCTTCTATTACAAAATTTATGGGCCCTACAAGTATATATGTATTTATGTATTATTTAATTAGTTTCTTAATATTAAAATAAACTAATTAGTATTTACTTTGTTCTTTACTACTAAAATAAAATGAAATAAACTAAGTAGTATTCACTTAGTTTTACCACTACTAAATAAAATAAAATAATAAATAATATAATAACATAAACTAAATTTACATAATATAATATAATATAATAACATAATATAATTAAGATAAAATAAAATTTAAAAAATTTATTAAAAAAATAAATAAATAAAATTTAACAACATATGATAATTAATACAAAATAAAATAAATAAATAAAATTGAGTAAAATAAATAAATAAATTTTAATAAAATAATTTAATTAATATAAAATATATTAATGAAAATAAATTATAATAAAATAAATAATATAATATAATGTAATAAGAAATGATTTAAAGGAAATAAAATAAAACTAAATGAAATAACTTAAATCAAATCTAATAAGTAAATAAAATAAAAAAATTAATCATATTTAATTAATATAATATAATGCAAATAAAATAAATAAAAAGTAATAATAAAATAAAATAAATTTAATAAAATAAAATAAATTTAAATTTATAAAATAAAATAAATTAAAAAAATTAGATAATATAGTATAATAAAAAATAAAATAAAATAATAATAATAATAAATTTAGTATAAAATAAATTTAATTTAACGAAATTATTGTAATAAATTAACTTTAATTTAATTTAATAAAATTTAAAAATATTAAAAATTATATAATATAATATAATAGAAAATAAAATAAAATAAAATAAAATCCAAAATTTAAAACCAAATCTAATAAAATAAAATAAGTAGCATTTGCTTAGTTTGCCACAATGAAAATAAATTGAATAAGTACTATATGTAGGTATATTAATATATGTACTATACTTTGAAACTTAGAAACACGTTGGACAAGTAGGACTGAATGTCGAATAGTAGTTTCCATATTCAAATAACAGTTCTCATAAATTGAGTAGCATTTACTTAGTTTTTCATTGGTAAAAAATAAACCAAGTAGCATTTGCTTAGTTTGCCACAATCTTCAATAAACTCAATAATACTCTCTCTTCAATCTTCAATACACTTAATAGATCGTTTAGTTTTATATTATCCTCAATAAACTCAATTGTTATAATCAATTACAACTATACATTTTATAGTACATATATCATTCCATTAACCTGTAAATATGTTGACTGCCTTAGTTGAGCTGGCTAAGGGTTGTTCGACAGTAGTTGCAAGGTGTAGGAACAACTTAAGTTGGCATCAACATGGTACTATGCAACTTACCAGCCAACTCATTGTGAAGAAAGCATTAACTGCCTAGGCTTTCTTCAGAATTCGTCCCCGCAACTGCATTTTGGGACATTTATAAGTTCCCCTTCCCCACTTAATCTTCCTGCTTAAAAGTATTACATCTTTTATTCTTTTAAAATAGAGAGTTTATAAATTACAATGAACAATATATGAATTAGCAAAGAAGAGAAATTAATTAACCGGTCAATGGTAGTATACTAAACTCGGTCGCTAAACACACCGTATACGCCATATGTCTGGCGTACCTCTCGACCGGGTGCATACGCTAAAGCTAGTACGCGCGGTACGATGTTGCGTTTATGCAGACTGTCTTGCAGGAGTTTCACGTAAGTTAATAAGTATATATTAGACAGTTATATATATTAGTACATAGTTGTTGCCTAAGAAATTAATTGTTCCTAACTTTTAAACTTTTGTTATAGACTTATTATAGATATGACCCGTCCATCTCTCAAACAGCCGGCGACGATGTGATTGTTGCACATGTCGCTAAGAATTACTCTGACTGGCTATATGAGATGCGATAGAGGGCAGCCCGGGTAGTTGAGAACCAGCCCAGGACCACCATCAGAGATCACCAGCCACACATAGTGTCTGATTTAGGATGGCAGGATATGTGTGTGCACTGGGATGATGAGGTCTTCAAGAAGAAGTTTGAGCAGGCAAAAAAGAACCGTGACCAGCTCCGTATAGTACACACGACTTGCTCACAATCTTTTGAGGAGGCGAGACGGTAAGTGTAATGTATTTAGGTGTTTAGTTATCAAATTCTCACACGAATAATTAGGGTTTTGGGATAGAGCCCACACTCCAAAAGAGGGTCTCAGGCAGCATTAGCTATACGGGTATAACTAATCTTACTTTTCAGTAATTATTAATATTCACTCGTTAATAATATGATATATTTAACTCACGCATACAAAATAAATTACATGATCGATTTCAAAAGCTTCGGGTGTAATACCCGTAAAATTTTTAAATAATATTAATATTGATATTAATAAACGTGTGAATATTTATTTTAATATAAATGTTTATGTGGCATGAGGTGGATGACCTAATTAAATTAGATTGGATTTATGATAATTGAGAAATATGAAGAAATTAAGATGAGATTATGAAATGCCTTGTGTGGCACGATGATGGACCTTGTGATGGTTTAACTATATTAAAGAAAGAATGAATCAATAAGTAAAGGATTAATTAATATTATATCCTTAATTAATTATTGTTATGAGTAATAACATATTAATGAGTAAATAGTTAATTGATATAATAGATTAATGTCTATTCAATTATTGCTATGTACAATAATATGTAATGAGTGATCATATGTTATATAGTACCCACATTTATTTAAATACAAAATGAGGTGTGACATTACCAGGTGATTATATGATATATGAAACTATATGGTAAAATTAGAAGAATCACATAATTCTATTAAAGTTATATAAATAAGCTTATGTGACAACATGATGAATGGTGAATGAATTATATGCGTACTTAAATGTTATGAGAGATATTAAATTAGAATAAATAAATATTTATTTCAATGATTATGTGTAATTGAAATAATAAAGATTTATAAAAATATGAGTTGATAGTACTCAGCTAAATTATATTATAGTATTATCTAGACAAACTAAATGTACATGAATTATATGATACTGTATATATATAGCCCTAACTTACTACCACGTAATAACATTCCCCATTAAAACTACATTATAAACTTAAAAAGGGATTAAAACTTAGCATTTTAGTATACATTTCATTTACAAATGCTGAGTGTTGGAGTGTCCCATTTTTATTGTCCAACATCTTTCTTCCTCACGTGTATAGGCCAATGGCCTATCCCCCCTCATTGCCCAATTTCTCAGCAAACTATCAAATGATAAATGGGGAGTGGCCTTAATAGTGTAACTATTCCACCAACTCTTCATTGCCCAACATCCTCTCCTTTCTTCCATTGAATCCAAATGTTGTGTAATAGCTTTGTATGAGTAATGATTTCTCTATAAATTAAGCTCTTCTCTTCTCAATTCACTTTGCTAAGTTTTCTGATAATTAATATAGAGTGTGAGCAAATTGTATTGAGTGAACAATCTAAAAATTGAGAGCAAGTTTAGCAAATTCAAGCTTCAAGAGGTATAATTCTTAAACATGTTTTGAAATTCAAGTATTTACAATTCATAGAAATTTGCATGAATTAGTTGAAGATTGATATGTGAAATGATGTTAACATGATAGTAGAGTTTATATGCATGTATGAAAGCAATGTATGTTGGTTACAAGCAAGTTTCATGAAGGATTTTTGAATTGGTTTTGAAGCTTTGCCATTGCAGAAGTAAGTCTGAGTTTGTATCGGAGTGGCGCGGCCGCGCCACTTCCCAGCATAAACCCAGCGCGGGCGCGCCGTCTGGAAGACCTGCAGCCCATGTTTATATTTTCTGTTAGGATGAGCATGCTAGTTAACTTGAATTCAGATATGCTAACGTAAATAACTTATGACAGTATGTGAATGTTTATAACATGTGAACTAATGTTTTGCATGATGTGAGTTAAGTGAACTTAACTTCTAAAAGAGACATAACGTTAGAAAATGAAACTTGACGAACTAAGTATATTTTAAGTTCTGGTTTTTGAGCATGCATACATGGCTTAGTGGGTATATAATTGTATTATATATATGTCTTGCATGCTTGGTTGGTTTAACATGTGATTTTCAAGGAAAACTTAGGAGTTTGAAAACTAACTTTGTTGATAACTTCCCTATGTTGCATTCTAAAATTTATGACTACCATGATAGGATATGTGATGCATCTAGAAATGATTGATACGTTCATCATCTAACTAAGCATGATTTAGACTTTTCAAGCATGATGTAAAATGAGATTTCAAGTGTTAAACTATTCAACCTAAGTGTAAATAAGTGGTATACGTGTGAGCATGCGTACTAAAGGTTTGTTGGTACATTAGAGGATATAATGGGTAACATAGTTAGTCTTTTGTACAATAAACTCTTTTAGCCTTGATAAATGGAGATTTCCCGAATAAAACTATAACTTGATTGCAAGGAGATAGAAGAGACCAAACCTAGCCTTGAATCTCATAACATATATGTACAGTATGTAGCATCATCGATGTATGCTAGTAAGTGAGCTAGGATCAGGCAATCTGATTTTTAGTACTGGTTTGGACAGGGAGAAGCGCAGTCGCGCCACTCCCTAGCCATATTCCAGCGTGGCCGTGCCACCCTGCAGTGCAGCCTGATTATGTTAATTGTAATCTGAAACTTCCTGCATGCTATTATTGATATACTAACTGCGATATATGATTTATAGGTGGCACAAGTATTATGTATGTGTTGACTATGAGAAATCAAGAATTGATAAGTGCTTATAAAACTTTCAAAACGCTATGTCAACAAACGATTTTAAAGCTATGTTATTTGATTTCATAGTAACATATAAACTGATTTTGTGCTATGTGTGTGTAAAGTATGTAATTGGCATACGTATAGGACTGTACGACTAAGTTAGAACCTAATATATGTGTTTAACTTACGTATCAAGTATATGTATTCGACTTATGTAACTAATGAATACCCCTATATACGTAACTATGTTACAATAGGATTTCAAAGTGTTGATAAGCTATAAATTGGTAAACTATGCTTAAGGCAAGTTCTCTAACTCTCTTAACTTTACATATGGTGTAAATTCAAATTGTTGATATATCGACCATATCTACGTCAAGTAAATTTTGTTATTCGAAAATCAACTTTATATCTTGACGGTGTTGCAAGCATTGAACTTATCATTCCTAAATGCATTTACAAAAATGTCTAAGTCATTTGATTCGGCTAGACTAATATTGTATGTTATAAAGCTATCCAAACCAATTGAGTTGGTGCAGACTCTTATAAATCTAATGAGATGAACAACCCTCATGGAAGGGGAAATAATATACAACTGTCGGGGAACCGATGTGCGCACATAAGTATGATTAAATGTTATGCATAACATAGGGTACTTTAGGTTGATCACATTTGTACTTGTTTTTATTGGATTTTCAGCATAATACTGTTAATTCTAGTAGAAGTTCGTAGTCCTTAGCGACTGCTCAGTGTTCATTATACTTGAACCTTGAAATGGTTAAACCTTGAATCCTGTTGATATCATTCTGTCCATAGCGACATTTATTGAGAATTGTTGTTACTCTTGAACTATCATTTACTGTTATACCCTTGAGAATTCAAAATTTATATTATTCACCCTTATTGCAATATTACTTGCTGAGCAAACTTGTTGCTCATTCTTACTTTCCCTAAAATATTTCAGGTTAAGGCAGAGCAATGTGGACCCTCTGGCACAGACAAGGGAAAGGGCAAGGCTACGGCGTAGCTTTGTTCTCTTTAGATTATTATGATGATTGTAATAAGACTTATTTCATATTATGTATTAGTTATGTTTAAGATCTATTTAGGTTACGTGTAAGTTGCGAGATCGTGTGACACGAATATTTATATTGAATCAATGTAAATTATTCTATTATTCCGTTGCATGAGATGTTAGTATGTTATTAAAATTTAGCACGTGATGCACCGAATTTGAGACACGTGTATTCTAAATTTGGGGGCGTCACAGGTTGGTATCAAAGCATTAGTTATAAACCTTAGGAGCGAGAGTCCTTAGATTATAACCTTAAGAGAACTTAGAAGATAGAAGGATTGTCTTGTGTTTATGGTTGTAGGATGATAGACTTGGGAGAACCTAGTAGAGTGGTAGAGGAGGAGCCACGTGATATACATGTAGTATATGAGGCTCCTGTGGTAGCCGAACCTGTGCAGGCAGTAGCACCATCTAAGTTGACGACGAGGATGAGATAGAGGTAGATTCAGATCCCGAGGAGGAACCCATGGAGGATGAACCCATGGAAGATTTTGACGAGGCTACGATTGAGGAGAGGATGTTAGGGGAGTACAAAAAGTGAATCTTGGAGTTAAACTGCCGAGTTCAGGAGCTAGAGGATGAGGCAAAGGAAAGAGAGACTGAGTTCCAGAAATTGAGGGACGAAGACCACCAGAGGAAATTGGTGATGCAAGATATGGAGGTGGAGATTGCTTATCGAAAGGAAGCAGGAAGCCATATGGGAACTCTTTTACACCGTTCAATATCTATGAATGTGGACTTGGCGGGAAAACTGGAGGAGGTTGAGTAGAGAGAGCTGAGTGAGAAGGTGGAGAAGTAGGATCTCTGCACTCAGCTCGAGTTGGAAGTGATGGAAAGGATCCACTTCGAGGAGAAGTGGGAAGAAGCTAATGATAAGGCAGAAGATTTAGAGGATGAAGTAAGATGTAAGAAGATGAAGATGAACAAGATGGGCTATGTTTTTCGTATAGCCATAGAGAGAGTGATTGATGGTGTATACCACTACCCGACGGAGCAGGGATAGACCCGACACACCATGAGTAGGGACTTGATGACACACATATCATATGTGGAGTACAAGAGCGCCGTGGAGCGCGGGATGTTGGGATGAGACCCATTAGTCTAGTTGTAGTTGTAGTAGTAGTTACCTTTATGTGATGTACACATTGTGATGTAATCTTAATATTTTGTATAAGATATGGGATAGTTATGTAAACCCCGAGTAGGCTCATGTTAGAGGGGTAGTTTGATAGTGTATTCCCCGTCTTTTGTGATATTAGGGGATAGATGTTGACATTTATAGAAGTATGCTAGGGATGATCATATTGATGTAATGATTTGGCATATGAATATAAATGTTCTTATTTCAGAAACGTGTTATAAAAAAATTAATTCCTCTTTGCATTAAAGAAATACCTAAATAATATAATTAGATAAAATTTTGTGATGCAGATAATGGCACCTAGAAGTAGACTAGCTGCACCAGAGGAGTCGGTTAATGATGAGAGGGAGCAAGTAGACCCGATACAAAAACTAGTTAACTTGTTAGGAGAAGCCGTTCGGGGAAGGAATAATGAACCCGTTCACCTCAATCCCCAAGTGGTTCCAGTTACAAACTTCAAAGACTTTAAGAGTGTAGGACCTCCAGAGTTTGAGGGTACTACCAATCTTATCATGGCGCAAACATGGATCAAGGAGATAAAGAAAGCCTTCGCCATTGATCGTGTGGGCGAAGATCAGAAGACTGTGTTTGCTACCTACATGATGAGGGGCGAAGCAAATTACTGGTGGGAGGCAAATCAACAGAGAGTGGGAGAAGGGACTATAGCATGGGAAAGGTTTAAGACCTTGTTCTTTGAGAATTATTTCCAGAAGAGCATGAAGAATAGGATGGAGGTAAAGTTCCTAGAACTTAAGCAAGGGGAGATGACGATGGCGCAATATACGACTAAGTTCAACGAGCTCGCCCGGTTTGCAGCACACCAGGTAGGGGATGAAGAAATAAAAGCCAGACGTTTTGAACAAGGACTGAAATCTTGGTTGTTCAACAAGGTGTCAATTCTCTAGATCAACTTATTTGCCATGCTGTCGAAAAAGACTATCATTGCAGAAGGAGGTAGTGAGGCCTTAAGTCAGTATAACAACGACAAGAAGAATAAGAACACTAGAGAAGAAAGCCGTGGAGGAAGTAGCAGCGAAGGAAGTAATCTGGGAAAGAGGAAGTGGGACAACAACAACAACAACAACAACAAAAACAACAATCAAGCGGGAAGTTACCAAGGAGGGTTTAAGAAGCGAGTTGAGGGACGTCCAAAGTGTGGAAAGGACCACCAAGGAGAGTGCTGGAAGGGGCGCAGTACCTGTTACAACTGTGGCCAAGAGGGACACATTTCACCCAACTACCCAAAACCAAGGAAGATCAAGGGATGTTTCTCTTGTGGATCAACCGAGCATCAGATCAAGGACTACCCAAAGAAGGGGAACAGCGGAGGAAGCGGCTAACAAGGGGGAGGCAGCAAGCTAATGATCGGCGGACCAATGCAATCCAACCGCCCAACCGCCAGAACCTTTAATATGACTGTCCAAGACGCAGTAGCTGCGAAGGACGTGGTGTCAGGTATTATCCCAATCAATAATATAAAGGCTTATATATTATTTGATTCAGGTGCTATCTGTTCATTTGTGTCTGAAGAATTTGCTAGTAGACTAAACATACCCCAAGAACGGTTAGAAAATCCGTTAAACATAGAAGTTGCGAATAAGGAAGTAATCCCCGTAGAGTACGTATACCAAAATTATCACGCAAACATTAGAGATCATGAACTAAACGTAGACTTAATTTCGATTAAATTGGGAGAATTTGACGTGATACTGGAAATGGATTGGTTGTATAACCATGTTGCAATAATTGACTGTCAGAACAAAAGTGTGAACCTTCAGACTCCGAATCGGTCTAAGGTAGTGTTTTATGGTAGCTCATCGCTTAAGCAATCATGTTGTCTTACGATGATGCATGCTAAGAAATTGTTAAGAAAGGGATGTGTAGGTTACTTAGCTTACATTGTAGATACTCAGAAAAAGGGAGTAGAAATAAAGGATATATCCATAGTGAGAGAATTCCAAGACGTATTTCCAAACTATCTGCCTGGTCTTCCACTAGACAGAGGAATCGAATTCGTAATAAACTTAGCACCGGGAACTGCACCAATTTCAAAAGCTCCATATTGTATGGCGGCAGTAGAAATGAAGGAATTGATGATACAATTGCAGGAATTGCTAGATAAGGGTTACATACGATCGAGCGTGTTTCCTTGGGGAGCACCAGTGTTGTTTGTTAAGAAGAAGGACAGATCGATGAGGCTCTGTATCGATTATCGAGAATTGAACAGAGTAACGATCAAGAACAGATATTCGTTACCAAGGATAGACGACCTTTTCGACCAATTGAAGAGAGCGAAGTGTTTCTCAAAGATAGACCTATGAACGGGTTATCACCAACTGAAGGTATAGGAGGAGGACATACCAAAGACGGCGTTTTGAACCCGTTATGGGCAGTACGAGTTTTTGGTAATGTCATTCGGGTTGACTAATGCTCCGGCAGCATTCGTGGACTTGATGAACCGAGTTTTCAAGCCATACTTGGATAAATTCGTAGTAATTTTCATCGACGACATCTTGATCTACTCAAAGACCAAGGAAGATCACGCCGAACATCTGAAGATGGTTTTGGAAGCGTTAAGGAAAGAGAAGATGTATGCAAAATTTTCAAAGTGTGAATTTAGGATGGAGAAGGTTCAATTATTAGGACACGTGATAGACAAAGATGGAATTTCAGTGGACCCTGCAAAGGTGGAGGTAGTGAGTAATTGGGAACAACCGAAGACGCCAACTGAGGTAAGAAGTTACTTAGGGTTATCTGGGTACTAACGAAGATTCATCCATGATTTTTCTAAGATAGCAACCCCGTTGACCAATCTCACAAGGAAGACGGTGAAGTTTGTATGGACGGAAAAATGCGAGGAAAGTTTCCAGGAGTTGAAGAAGAGATTAAGTGAAGCGCCTGTATTATCATTACCAAACAATGCAGGAGGTTTCATGGTGTATAGTGATGCATAGCATAAAGGACTTGGCTGTGTGCTAATGCAACATGGCAAGGTCATTGCGTATGCATCACGATAATTGAAGGACTACGAAAAATTATACCCTAATCATGACTTAGAGTTAACGACAGTAGTTTTCGCGTTAAATATTTGGAGACATTATCTGTATGGAGAGAAATGTGAGATATACACGGACCACAAGAGTCTGAAATATATCTTGACACATAAGGAGTTGAACATGCGACAGAGAAGGTGGTTGGAATTGATCAAGGATTATGAATACGAAATTATTTATCACCCGGGAAAGGCAAACATAGTTGCAGACGTGCTGAGCAGAAAAGGAAGGGAGAAATTGTTCCAATTGAAGACTCAGGATGTAATACCCAGAAAAAAAAGAAGATAAATAAATGACATTTTAAAATTATGTTTTAAATATTTAATTGGGCTTTTTTCTTATGTTTGGGTAAAACATTGTATTTAATTTATGTGGACTATAACAAATAAGAAATTTCATTAATTTGGGCTTTTAAACTTATTGGGTCTAAGTTATATTTGTTTAATATTCAAATAGTTTTATAATTAGGAGAATTAATAAGATCCATTAATAATAAATAACTAAACCTAATCTTCCTCACAATATATCTGATACAAACTTTGAATAAGAAGAAGAGAACGGAAAGGGAGCCGCAAAGGAGAACAATTTATATTTTGATTGCTGATTATTTTCAGGTAAGTTTCTCCTTCAATTCATGGCTGTTGTGAATGGATTGCAAATAGAAACAGTTGAGATCAATAATAATAAAAGAGGATGTATGTGATAATGAAAACGTAAGAGTTATATTCTGACTTTCATAGTTATGGATCAACCCATAGAATGATGAGAATTAATTCTATATAGATATCAGGAATGAATATACCATCTGGAGTATTGTTAATATTATTATATGTGTGTGTATATATAGTCATCAGATGTATACAATTTGTTAAATATAATTTTACATATGAATTGGTTAAACACTTTCTGGAACGGATGGACAAAAGCTTTATATAATTAATATTATTGAAGCTTGTAATTTATACAATGTGTTACTTTAATTATAATAAATTCGTTAACATGGGAACTGGCTATCTGATGTATATATGTATAAAGAATGTGAAAAGGTGGCATATATGAATAACAGATCTGATGTTTGTTATTGTTGGACAGAAGTTACAGTATAATAGTGTATATATATATGACCTTTAGTTTTGGAACGGAGGGTACTGTGTATTACTATTATATATATTTATATATATAAGGAATTTTGTCGAAATTAAACTTATTAATAAAGAAATTTATTTGTTATAATAATTATTATGGTATTATATATAATTATTTGGAAGTTTAAATTGAGAATTTGCAGGAAAATAATAATAATAATAAAATGAGTTTATTAACGGGTTAAAGATGGAAGAAATATTTTGCAAATGTATTTATATTTAATTTTTTTTTGTTTAGTTCGAATGGAAGGAGTTTAACAAATAAGTTTTGGAATATAATACTTTGGGTATTACATTGCTTAATCCAGGTACAGATTCCGTACTCCTTCAGCGATAATCCTTTTAATTTTGTTATGTTCGTTTTGCTTTTCGTTAGATTTTGTTTATTATTTCACATGATTGTCCATTCTCAAATTCATGTTATAGTTTCGTTTTGGCGTTGATATTTGGAACTCATATTTGTACTCTTTAGACTAGTGTATCATGTTTAGTATTTATTTCGATATTTGTAGACAGTGCATGTTAATATTTTTGGAGACTTTGTGTTAATGATTCGTTTCAGTTTAACATGTACGTATTAGAACCCCTTTGTATTGATATTATGTCGCATGTGTTGTGACATGATATTTTGTTAGAATATACCGTAGGGTATACCTAAGCTATAACCACCCGTGGGGGTACCACAGGCATGTCCTCTTGGCACCGAGGCATGACACCTTCCGTGGCGGTGTGATCAGTCCACGGCATCTCCGTTTTGTGCTCCGGTGGGAGTTGGCCATTTGGTGTTTTGTTGTGGGAGGCGTAATGGGTCGACCCTAGTTTTCTGTTTGTTCTGCGGATTGGCAATGTTTGTGCCAAACACGCCTTCCGATTTGCATGCATCTGGATCCGACCGGTCCGATGTATGTTGTGCCTGTGTGGCACTATTTTGATTGCCTGTGTGGTGTTATTTGACTTGCCTGTGTGGCAAGATATATTTCTGTGAGCTCGGTATGAAATAACACCTAGCCATTTTATTCAGCCTATTATTTCATCGTGTTAGTTTTATTTATTTCAGTTCAGTTTAGTTCATTAATTGAGTTAGTTATTTCAGTTCTCTATTTTGTATTCTATATCCGTACTAGGCAATTGGCTCATGCTGTGTTTTTCTTTCAATAGGTAATTAGGGGGATCAAGGGCAAGTGTGACGAGAGCTCTCTTTTAGCCAAATGATTTAGATATATTCTGTTTAGGTTGTGATACATTAGTTTGTTCGGAATTGTAATAAGTATTTCAGATTATGGTTTGGGCCAGTTTGGCATTTATTCTGCTTTGCCCTTTTGATATTTATTGGTTATAAATATTATTCTTTCGTGGCATAGAGCTTTCGTTCAATTTTGTTGTGTTTTGAGTAACCTCTCTTTCTATTTCGGAAAGGGGGTGTTACAGAGTTGGTATCAGAGCTTAGGTTCTTTCTTATAGAAAACCTATTTAGGTTTGACCTGTAAGTTATGGGTAGATTTCTGGTTAGGTTTTTAATTTCGTTGGATTTTTTGTTCAGCTATATTCGAATATGTCTCTTATATATTTTGCTATCCATTCGTTGATTTCTTTGTTAAATGGTTCGTAAATTCACTAGAGTTATTGGGTGGCAACGGTGGGGGGAGGGGCGAAGAGTAGCCTGATACGTATCCTAACAACCAGAATAATTCTGCGTTGACTACCTTGGTGAATTAGGCGGTTAATCAGGATTTGCCATAATTGGTAGCACAAGTCGTACAGGCGATGTAGCAGCCGTCATAGATACCTGATCAGTGAAACCCGAGAAATATTATTCCACACGCAAACGGAGAGGAATGAAATGCAGATAGTGTTGATCAGCATGTGGTTTGATGTGCGTGTGGTTAGAAGGTTTTGAAAATAAAAAACCCAATTTATTCAGTTCAACTTTTTGTCCAATTGATGTAGAGAATTGGATTTGCTTATTTAGATAATATATTTGATTTGTTGGGGCGCTCGAAGAACCAAAAGGTGTTATTGGCTACTTATAAGCTAGAGGCAGTGATAATGGTGGGAATGACATAGCTAGAATCAGAACATAAGTTATCAATGGATGCCTCAGTAAGGGCATGGTCGTCAGCTTCAGCTACCTCATCAAGATCAGAATCGCCAGCAGTGGCAGAATCGTCAACTATAGCATAATTAAGGTCGTTATTTGATACAAGCTGGTGGGGGTAACCCTAATATTTTTTTAAATAGCTCCTTGTGCTACTTGTTGGGGTCATCATTCGGGGTGGCAGTGTCATACGGTGCATACTTTTTGTGTGGACAGATGGGCTATATTTCTAGAGATTGTACCAGTCCATGTGGTAACAGTGAAGGCGGTGATAATGGTGGCAATGGAGGTCATCGTTAATGTAGTCTGGTGTTTGCCTTGATACATAACCAGGCGGCAGGTGTGTCATGTACTGTTTCTGATATTCCTTTAGTTGGCAGTCATGAGGGTGTTATTTTGTTTGATATTGGTTCTACTCATTCAGTTGTTACTCAGTCTTTTGTTCGGCACCTAAGTGTGCCATCTCAGTCCTTAGATTCTGTTATGTCTATTGCTACCCCAATGGGGACTTCTCTTATTATTTGTGATTTATATCGAGGGTGTCCGATCAGTTTTAGAGATAAGATTCGTAAGGCTAATCTTCTTCCGATGTATATGCAAGATTTTGATGTGATTTTTGTGATGGACTGGTTGGATAAGCACCAGACCACTATCGACTGCCAGGCAAGGAAGGTTATATTTGGAGATGTGAAGTCTCCCAAATTCATGTTTCAGGGTTCACAACCGAGTAGAGTGATGAAGTTGATTTCAACTTTGAAGGCTGAGAAGTTAGCGGCAAAGGGTTGTGAGCGGTATTTGGCATTTGTGAAGGATACATCTAAGGGTGAGTCGTATTTAGGATGTTCCAGTTGTTCGTGACTTTCTCGATGTGTTTCCTGATGAGTTGTCAGGGTTGTCACCGCAGCGGGAAGTTGAGTTTACTATTGAGCTTATTCCTGGTGCGGAGCCTATCTCTAAGGCGCCGTATAGGATGGCACCCTTGGAGTTATAGGAGTGGAAGGAGCAGTTGCAAGAGCTGTTAGATCGTGGTGTGATTCGACCGAGTGTTTCACCCTGGGGTGCTCTCGTTTTGTTTGTAAAGAAGAAAGATGGGTCTATGAGGTTGTACATAGACTTAAGGGAGTTGAACAAGATCACCTTCAGGAATTGGTATCCATTGTCAAGGATTGATGACTTGCTTGACAAACTTCAGGGGGCGAAATATTTTTCGAAGATAGACTTGAGGTCGGGTTATTATCAGTTGAGGGTGAGAGATGAGGATGTCTCTAAGATAGATTTTCGTACTAGATATGGGCATTACGAGTTTCTGGTGATGCCATTCGGGTTAACTAACGCTCCGACGGTGTTTATGGATTTGATGAATCGGGTGTTCAAGGAGTACTTTGACCAATATGTTATTGTCTTTATTGATGACATATGGTTTACTCCGAGTCGATGGAAGAACATGAGGAGCATCTTCGCACAGTGTTGGGGATTTTGCAGAAAGAAAAATTGTATGCTAAATTCTCTAAATGCGAGTTTTGGTTGGAGCTGGTTGCATTTTTGGGCCACGTTGTTTCTACTGAAGGCATTAAGGTGGATCCTGCGAAGGTTAAGGCTATCACTAAATGTTCGAGACCTACTACGGTGACAGAGATTAGGAGTTTCTTGGGTTTGGCAGGGTACCATAGGAGATTTGTGGAAGGATTCTCTTTGCTTGCTTTACCATTGACTCAGTTGATGAGAAAGGGCACGAAGTTAATTTGTGTGGAATGAGGAGCGTGAGAAGAGTTTCGAGGAGTTGAAGAAACGGCTTGTGACAACTCCTATACTTACATTACCGTTAGGGACAGGAGGTTATTAGATTTATAGTGATGCTTCTAAGAGGGGCTTGGGGTGTGTTTTGATGCAACACGATAAGGTGATTGCATATGCTTCTAGGTAGTTTAAACCTTATGAGGTGAATTACCCCACTCATGATTTGGAGTTGGTAGCAATAATCTTTGCTCTAAAGATTTGGAGGCACTATTTGTATGGGGAGACTTGTGATATCTTCACCGATGACAAAAGTCTTAAATACATTTTCACTCAAAAGGAGCTTAACATGAGGCAGAGGCGTTGGTTGGAGCGTCTAAAAGATTATGATACGAGAATTCAGTATCACCCAAGGAAGGCAAATGTAGTTGCAGATGCTCTTAGCCGAAAGAGTTCAGGAAGTGTAGAAGCTCTTATTACACAACCTCAGCTTATTTCGGATATGGAGCGGCTAGAGTTGGTGTTATATGTGCAAGGTTCAGATGTGCATTTGGTGGGTATGAGAGTGGAGCCTCTCTTATTTCAAGGGTTAAAGAAGCTCTAAAGGAAGATGGGGAATTATGGAGTATGGTGCAGAATCTAGAGGAGGGCAAGCCGCCCGACCTTCGTATTGATGACCATGTTGTGATTTGGTTGGGTGAGTGGTTGTGTATACCGTCTGATCTAATCATTCGGGAGGTAATTTTGGCAGTGGCTCATAGTTCACCATTTTTTATTCGTCCAGGTTCTACAAAGATGTACAGGGATTTGAAGGAAATTTTTTGGTGGAATGGGATGAAGCGAGATGTGGCTGAATACGTTGGGAAGTGCCTCACTTGTCAACAAGTGAAGATAGAACATCAACGAGATAGTGATTTGTTGCAACAATTAGACATTCCAGTGTGGAAATGGGAGGATATCACGATGGATTTTGTGACTGGGCTGCCGAATACTTTCAGGAAGAATGATGGTATTTGGGTTGTGGTGGATCGGTTGACCAAATCGGCACACTTTTTAGCGATCCATGAGGGTTACTAGGTGGATAGGTTGGCACAGGCCTTTCAGCAGGAGATTGTTAGACTTCATGGTACTCCGTTGTCTATTATTTCAGATCGGGACCCACGATTCACTTTACGATTTTGGAAAGGGTTTCAACGAGCTTGGGGTACTCGGTTCAACTTTAGTACTTCTTTCCATCCGCAGACCGATGGGCAGTCTGAGCGGACTATTCAAACTTTGGAGGACAAGTTGAGGTCTTGTGCACTTGAGTGGTCAGGTAATTGGGATGATTATATGAGCCTAGTTGAGTTTGCGTATAACAACAGCTGGTATGCAAGTGTTGGGATGAGGTTGGCGAGAGAGCCATAGAAGGGCCTGAGTTAGTTCAAATCACTACGGAGAAGGTAGTGGTGGCTAATGAAAAAAATTGAAGTCGACTCGATCACGGCAGAAGAGTTATGCTGATAAACATAGGAGGACCTTAGAGTTTGAACCTGGTGAACATGTGTTTCTAAAAGTTTTTCCTTGGAAGGGTATTCGGTGATTTGGTCTGAAAGGGAAACTTAGTTTGCGTTATATTGGCCCATTTGAGATTTCAGAGAGGGTTGGTAAGGTTGCATATCGGTTAGCTTTGCCTCTACAGCTAGCTCATGTGCACAATGTGTTCCATGTGTCAGTGTTGAGGAGTTATCAATATCATCCGTTACATGTGGTACAATATCCGTTCGATAAGATTCGAGATGATCTTACTTGTGTGGAGCAAGCCGAGGCGATTTTGGATTGTCAAATCTATTCTGTTTGTTAACATTTTGTGGAGAAACCATTCGGAGCGAGAATCTATGTGACGAACGAGAATTTTGTAAAGATATTTGAATATTTATTGAAATAAATAAATATTTTTAATGATTTAATTATTGAGTTAAATAATTAATTCAAGAATTTATGGTAGATTAATTTAATTATCTGTGTTACATTAATTAAATTAATGTGTAGTAATTTAATAGTTTAAAGTATTTAATTAATTGAGTTTATTTGATTAAATGAATTAATTAAATAAGCATAATGTTACTTTAATTAATTTAATAGTTAATTAAAGAATTAATGAATTGACATAATTAATAAATAAAAATATTAATTATGTGACAATGTGATTTAATGTGAATTATCTTATTTTATTTAATTAATTTAAATAAATTTAATTGATTAATTAAAGTGTTACAATTAACCATATACTAAACTAATTAATTAAAATAAATGGAAAATGAATAAGGGAACAAGCTAAACAAGGCCTGGCTTAGGAGGAGTTAGTCTACAATGGTAGTATTTATAATACGTATACGTTGTTTTTCTAATCCATTATTAGAGGAACACTTAGAAATATCAGAAAAATTCAGAGAGAAAAAAAGGAAGGGATTGAGAGAAATTGAGAAATGAAGAATTGAGAGATCATTGTGTTGTTAACTTTGATTTATCTTCACTACTAAAGGGTAATTCTTCTTTTAAGTTTTTAAAATTAAGATTTCTTAAATACGTACTTTTAAGTTTTCTGTGAAAATTGGGTTTCCCAATTGGGTTACAATATGGCTTTATCTATATGGGTATGGGATCATAACGTGTTTTTTTAACATATAATCATGTTTTAAAGGATCAATTTTATTTAATTTGGTCTTAATTGGGTTTTCAAAGATTTACAGAGTTTTTTATTTTTCGTGTTTTGTAAAAGTCCTCTGTAAATGGAGAAAGTTGACAATTGATGATTTCATGGATATATATATATATATACATATGAACATATGTCCATAATATAATTTATGCTATACATTCATGATTCACAGTGATTACATCAAGTAATTTTGTTAATAAATGAGTTTTATAAAAGACAGAGTGTTGAATATGGGGGAATAACCCATATGGGTGAAATAGCTGTGGTAATCATATGTTTATATTTAAATTTACACATGAATATGATTTTGTATGTTAAAATAAAGAGAATGGAATTGGAATGAGTGGATTCGGTGTAGTAACGAATTCGTAATGATAGGCTTTATGTTTTTCATTAAATTTTGTAAAATTTATGAAGAATAGTGAAATTGATGGTGTTAATTTATGTAATTATATGAGTTGGAATGTTAAGAACATGTTATAAGTGATATATAATGTTCTTGTGAAGTTTATACTTCATGGATAACATTATAAATTAGTGTATTGGTGTAAAATTGGAGAAAATGGCCGAATTTCTGTGTTCTTCGCGAACTGAAAATTCTGAAAAAACGCAGCCGCGCGGTCGCACCAGGCCTGAATTTTTGAAAAAAATTGCTAAGTGTTGGAAATTTGTGAAATGTGTTTTGAGTCTAATGAATATGAACACATGTTGTATAAATATGATAAAATATTGATATGAGTTTAATAATTTATGTTATGTGATTAATTAATAAATTAATTACGTGACTTAAAATATTATTTATAAAGGTTAAATAATGTGTTATAAACATTAAGACATTATTTTAAATCTAATTAACATGAAGACATGTTATGTATGTAATGAGTTATTAATACAAGTTAATAACTTAAGTTACGTGATTAATTAACAAGTTAATTAATCAACGTAAACCATTATTTGAAAACCTAATAATGAGTTTGAAGAATACTATTGTAAATCAATAATCATATCGAACCTGTGATTAATTGATATTATAAATGTGTGATAGGTAAGAGTAATTGAAGAAGTGAGTAATAATTGTATCTTGCGCACGAGGCAAGTTTTCTATCCCTAGCTTACTATTATTGTTGGGCAAGTTTCCTAAACTAAACTCTTTAAATTGAGCAATTGCTATGCTTAATTATTATTGTTGAGCAAATTTTTACTCTTGAATATCCAAGTTTAGAATTTCACATGAGATGCTATGATTCTTTTAAAAGTATCATTTAAGTGTACAATACTTATTCGATTGTATACCTTGAGAAGTTAATATTCAATTTGAATATCATTTATTGAGTTATCCAAACTAACTTTATTTAGTGCGGATTCTGATGTCAAACTGAGATGAACAACCCTAATATAGAGGATTAATGAAGATGCTTTAAGCGTTAAGATAGTGTGCACAGTATCAGTACAAAGGGCTGATCTCCCTAAGTACGAGAAGTAAAGTCTATAGTCTTATGACTGTTAAAGGTTTGAAAGGTTAAAATAATTGACAACCTAAGACTCGGTTCAAGGTCTTAATGACCCTCAGAAGTAATTTGATTCTCGAGTAATAGTCTTGATTCAAAAGTTGAGCTTTCTGTTATTCAGAATTCTTTTATTCGCATGTTATTATTCTGTCATGTTTTTATACTTGCGAGCATTCGTGCTCACTCTTGCATAATAACATTGCAGATAAGAATGAACAGTCTGGTAAGCCTTCTAGTAGCAAAGAAAAAGGAAAATCTAACAAGTGATGAAGACTTGTGTTGTCATTAACAATGTTAAAGTTCAAGACTTATGTGTGATGATTTAAGACTTATTTATTTACGTTTTCACAACAGAGATTTAAGGTTAAGTATAACTTGGGATTTATGATGTATTATTATGTCAGATAATGTAAGATGATGATTTATTTATCTAATAAATGAATTTCATTATTTATGGGTAGATAGTTGTATGATATTGGAACAGTGAACACTAAATTATGTGAAAATTAAGATACCGAATTTGGGGGTGTCACAATCTACATGGGAGATGGAGGGGTCTATTCGAGCGGAATATCCGCATCTTTTGATAATTAGGTTCGTTCTTTTCTTTTGATTCCGGGGACGGAATCCTTTTTAAGGGGTAGGTGATGTAATACTCGGAAAAAAGAAGAAAGATAAACAAATGAGATTTTAAAATTATGTTTTAAATATTTAATTGGGCTTTTCTTATGTTTTGGAAAAACATTGTATTTAATTTATGTGGACAATAGCAAATAAGAAATTTCATTAATTTGGGCTTTTAAACTTATTGGGTCTAAGTTATATTTGTTTAATATTCAAATCCTTTTATAATTAGGAGAATTAATAAGATCTATTAATAATAAATAACTAAACCTAATCTTCCTCACAATATATCTGATACAAACTTTGAATAAGAAAAAGAGAATGGAAAGGGAGCCGCAAAGGAGAACAGTTTATATTTCGATTACTGATTATTTTCAGGTAAGTTTCTCCTTCAATTCATGGCTGTTGTGAATGAATTGCAAATAAAAACAGTTGAGATCAATAATAATAAAAGAGATTTTATGTGATAATGAAAACGTAAGAGTTGTATTCTGACTTTGATAGTTATGGATCAACCCATAGAATGATGAGAATTAATTCTATATAGATATCAGGAATGAATATACCATCTGGAGTATTGTTAATATTATTATATGTGTGTGTATATATAGTCATCAGATGTATACAATTTGTTAAATAGAATTTTACATATGAATTGGTTAAACACTTTCTAGAACGAATGGACAAAAGCTTTATATAATTAATATTATTGAAGCTTGTAATTTATATAATGTGTTACTTTAATTATAATAAATTCGTTATTATAGGAACTGGCTATCTGATGTATACATATATATATATATATACATATATATATATACATATATATATATATATACATATATATATATATATATATATATATTAAGAATGTGAAAAGGTGGCATATATGAATAACAGATCTGATGTTTGTTATTGTTGGATGGAAGTTACAATATAATAGTGTATATATATATATATATATATATATATATGACCTTCAGTTTTGGAACGGAGGGTACTGTGTATTACTATTATATATATTTATATATATATAGGGAATTTTGCCGAAATTAAACTTATTAATAAAGAAATTTATTTGTTATAATAATTATTATGGTATTATATATAATTATTTGGAAGTTTAAATTGGGAATTTGCAGGAAAATAATAATAATAATAATAAATTGAGTTTATTAACGGGTTAAAGATGGAAGAAATATTTTGCAAAAGTATTTAAATTTATTTATTTTTTTGTTTAGTTCGAACGGAAGGAGTTTAACAAATAAGTTTTGGAATATAATACTTTGGGTATTACATTGTTTAATCCAGGTACGGATTCCGTACTCCTTCAGCGATAATCCTTTTAATTTTGTTATGTTCGTTTTGCTTTTCGTTAGATTTTGTTTATTGTTTCACATGATTGTCCATTCTCAAATTCATGTGATAGTTTCGTTGTGGCGTTGATATTTGGAACTCATATTTGTACTCTTTAGACTAGTGTATCATGTTTAGTATTTATTTCGATATTTGTAGAAAGTGCATGTTAATATTTTTGGAGACTTTGTGTTGATGATTCGTTTCAGTTTAACATGTATGTATTAGAACCCCTTTGTATTGATATTATGTCGCATGTGTTGTGACATGATATTTTGTTAGAATATACCGTAGTGTATACCTGAGCTATAACCACCTGTGGGGGTACCACAGGCATGTCCTCTTGGCACCGAGGCATGACACCTTCCGTGGCAGTGTGATCAGTCCACGTTGTCTCCGTTTTGTGCTCCGGTGGGAGTTGGCCATTTGGTGTTTTGTTGTGGGAGGCGTATGGGTCGACCCTAGTTTTTTGTTTGTTCTGTGGATTGGCGATGTTTGTGCCAAACACACCTTCCGATTTGCATGCATCTGGATCCGGCCGGTCCGATGTATATTGTGCCTGTGTGGCACTATTTTGATTACATGTGTGGCGTTATTTGACTTGCCTGTGTGACAAGATATATTTCTGTGAGCTCGGTATAAAATAACACCCAGCCATTTGATTCAGCCTATTATTTCATCGTGTTAGTTTTGTTCGTTTCAGTTCAGTTCAGTTCATTAATTGAGTTAGTTATTTCAGTTCTCTATTTTGTATTCTATATCTGTACTGGGAAATTGGCTCATGCTGTGTTTTTCTTTTAGCAGGTAATCAGGGGGATCAAGGGCAAGTGTGACGGAGCTCTCTTTTATCCAAATGATTTAGTTATATTTTGTTTAGGTTGTGATACATTAGTTTATTCGAAATTGTAATAAGTATTTCAGATTATGGTTTGGGCCAGTTTGGCATTTATGCTGCTTTGCCCTTTTGATATTTATTGGTTATAAATATTATTCTTTCGTGGCATAGAGCTTTTGTTCAGCTTTGTTGTGTTTTGAGTAACCTCTCTTTCTATTTTGGAAAGGGGGTGTTACATAGGAGGAGTTAATAAGAGAAATGGAGAAACTGAAAATAGAAGTAAAGGGACCTGGAAGGTCTGAAGAAAGATTATTTGCAGTGGAAGCTCGTACAACATTACTGGATAGAGTAAAGGAATCACATGACAAGGATGAGGAATGCGAGAAAATAAAGAAAAGGATAGTATAAAATGAAGAAGAAAGATTCAAAATGGATAAAGGCGGTATCTTGAGATTCGAAGGAAGAGTGTGGGTGCCAACTGTAACTTAATTGAGAGAAGAAATGTTGCACGAAGCACACAATACGACGTATTCTGTTCATCCAAGAGGCACGAAAATGTATCGAGATCTACGACAGCACTTTTGGTGGCCCAATCTGAAACGGGAAGTCGTAGAGTGCGTCAGTAGATGTTTCACTTGTCAACGAGTCAAAGCAGAGCACCAAAGGCCGAGTGGTCTACTTCAACCGTTAGAGATACCATAATGGAAATGGGAGCACATTACAATGGACTTCGTGGTGGGACTTCCAGTCATGCAGAAATGATATGATGCCATGTAGGTTATCGTGGATCGATTAATAAAGACAACTCATTTTCTACCCATCAAAATCCGATATAATCTAAATCAGTTAGAGAGTCTGTACGTAAAGAAAATTATTTCACGACATGGAGTGCCAGTCTCAATTGTATCCAATCGAGATCAGCGCTTTACGTCAAATTTTTGGAAAGCTTGCAAGAGAGGATTGGAACACAGTTAAGATTTAGTATTGCTTATCATCCTCAGACAAACGGACAGAGTGAGCGAAAAATACAAACGCTAGAAGACATGCATAGAATTTGCGTGATGGACTTTAGAGGGAATTGGGACGATCACCTACCCTTAGTAGATTTTTCTTACAACAATAGTTATCATGTGAGTATCGGCATGCCACCGTACGAAGCTCTTTACGGGGGGAAATGCAGAACGCCGTTATGTTGGGACGAAGTCGGAGAACGATGAATTTTGGGACCGAAACTCAAGATTGGCAGAAAAAGTACGTAGATTTGCATCGACAAGACCGAGACTTTAAAGTCGGTAGTTTCGTATTCTTGAAAGTATCTCCCTAGAAAGGAAAGATACGATTCGGTAAGAAGAGAAAATTGAGTTCGAGGTTCATAGGACCATTTGAGGTATTAAACCAAGTGGGCGAAGTGGCATACAAAGTAGCATTACCACCAGAACTGGAACACATCCAAAATCTGTTTCACATTTTCGTGTTACGTTCATACAAGCCAGACTATAAGCACATGATCTCCTATGAGCCCATTCAAGTAGGAAAGAATATGGCGTATAAAGAAATTCCTGTCCAGATACTAGATAAGAAAGAACAAACACTAAGAAATAAAGTTATATCTTCTTTAAAAGTAATTTGGCGAAACTACGATGCCGAGGAGGCCACGTGAGAATTAGAATATGAGGAGAGACTATCCCCATCTTTTTGTGTAACCATGTGCCAATCCTGAGAACTGAATTTTTATAAGGGGGGGGGGGGGGGGAGGATGTAATACCCGTAAATTTTTATAAATAATATTAATATTGATATTAATAAACGTGTGAATATTTATTTTAATATAAATATTTATGTGGCATGAGATAGATGACCCGATTAAATTAGATTGAATTTATAATAATTGAGAAATGCGAAGAAATTAAGATGAGCTTATGAAATGCCTTGTGTGGCACGATGATGGACCTAGGGATGGTTTAACTAAATTAAAGAAAGAATGAATCAATAAGTAAATGATTAATTAATATTATATCTTTAATTAATTGTTGTTTGAGTAATAGCATATTAATGAGTAAATAGATAATTGATATAATAGATTAATGTCTATTCAATTATTGCTATGTACAATAATATGTAATGAGTGATCATATGTTATATAGTGCCCACATTTATTTAAATACAAAATGAGGTGTGACATTACCAGGTGATTATATGATATATGAAACTATATGGTAAAATTAGAAGAATCACATAATTCTACTAAAGTTACATAAATAAGCTTATGTGACAACATAATGAATGGTGGATGAATTATATGTGTACTTAAATGTTATGAGAGATATTAAATTAGAATAAATAAATATTTATTATTAAATATTTATTTCAATGATTATGTGTAATTAAAATATTAAAGATTTATAAAAATATGAGTTGATAGTACTTAGCTAAATTATATTACAGTATTATCTGGACAAACTAAATGTACATGGATTATATGATAATGTATATATAGCCCTAACTTACTGCCATGTAATAACATTCCCCATTAAAACTACATTGTAAACTTAAAAAGGGATTAAAAATTAGCATTTTAGTATACATTTCATTTACAAATGCTGAGTGTTGGAGTGTCCCATTTTTATTGTCCCACCTCTTTCTTCCTCACATGTATATGCCAATGGCCTATCCCCCCTCATTGTCCAATTTCTCAGCAAACTATCAAATGATGAATGGGGAGTGGCCTTAATAGTGTAACTATTCCACCAACTCTTCATTGCCCAACATCTTCTCCTTTCTTCCATTGAATCCAAATGTTGTGTAATAACTTTGTATGGGTAATGAATTCTCTATAAATTAAGCTCTTCTCTTCTTAATTCACTTTGCTAAGTTTTCTGATAATTAATATAGAGTGTGAGCATATTGTATTGAGTGAACAATCTGAAAATTGAGAGCAAGTTTAGCAAATTCAAGCTTCAAGAGGTATAATTCTTAAACATGTTTTGAAATTCAAGCATTTACAATTCATAGAAATTTGCATGAATTAGTTGAAGATTGATATGTGAAATGATGTTAACATGATAGTAGAGTTTATATGCATGTATAAAAGTAATGTATGTTAGTTACAAGCATGTTTCATGAAGGATTTTTGAATTGCTTTTGAAGCTCTGCCATTGTAGAAGCAAGTCTGAGTTTGTACCGGAGTGGCGCGGCTGCGCCACTTCCCAACACAAACCCAGCGCGGGTGCGCCGTCTGGCAGACCTGCAGCCCATATTTGTGTTTTCTTTTAGGATGAGCATGCTAATTAACTTAAATTCAGATATGCTAACGTAAATAACTTATGACAGTATGTGAATGTGTATAACTAGTGAACCAAGGCTTTGCATGATGTGAGTTAAGTGAACTTAAGTTCTAAAAGAAACATAACGTTAGAAAATGAAACTTGACGAACTAAGTATATTTTAAGATCTGGTTTTTGAGCATGCATACATGGCTTAGTGGGTATATAATAGTATGCTATATATATATATATATATATATATATATATATATATATATATATATATATATATATATCTTGCATGCTTGGTTGGTTTAACATATGATTTTCAAGGAAAACTTAGGAGTTTGAAAACTAACTTTGTTGATAACTACCCTATGTTGCATTCTGAAATTTATGACTACCATGATAGGATATGTGATGCATCTAGACATGATTGATATTGTGACGGGACGAAATAATTAATCGAACCGTGATTCTGAGGACAACATCCTTTTAAGGGGGAAAGATGTGACGAACGAGAATTTTGTATAGTTATTTGAATATTTATTGAAATAAATAAATATTTTTGATGAGTTAATTATTGAGTTAAATAATTAATTCATGAAATTATGGTAGATTAATTTAATTATATGTGTTACATTAATTAAATTAATGTGTAGTGATTTTATAGTTTAAAATATATATTTAATTGAGTTTATTTGATTAAATGAATTGATTAAATAAGCATATGTTACTCTAATTAATTTAATAACTAATTAGAGAATTAATGAATTGACATAATTAATAAATAAGAATATTAATTATGTGAAAATGTGAATTGATGTGAGTTATCTTATTTTATTTAATTGATTTAAATAAAATTAATTGGGTAATTAGTAGTGTGACAATTAACTATATAGTAAATTAGTTAATTAAAATAAATGAAAAATTAATAAGGAGACAAACAAACAAGGCCCTATGGGAAGTTAGGGGTGGGTTAATATAGCTGACCACTATATTATACGTATAAACCTTATACGCTTATATTATATATCAGACTTACATGTTTTGAGAATGAGAGAAACTGAGAGAAAAGTTAAAAGTTTGTGAAGAAGGAATTGAGACAGATTGAGAGAGAGGAATTTGAGAAAAATCCTAAGTATTATCTTTGTATCATCTTCTTTACTAAAGGATAATCTTCCTTTTTAGTTTTCAAAATCTGATTTTTCTCAAAGTTCTTCATTTACATATTTTAAAGTTTATGTAAAATTTGGGTTTCATAATTAAGGCATGTTATGACTATATATGTGTGTGTGTGTGTGATTACATCGTGTTTTGTATTTGGTATGAATGATTTAAAATGATTAAAATCATGTAATTTGGCCTTAATTGGGTTTTTGGAAAATCACAGAGTTTTATTTAACGTATTTTCAAAATTCTCTGTTAGGAAGTATTTTGAGAATTGAAGTGAGATATAATCATATAAATGTCTATATATGTTAGTATCATGTGATGTATCATGTATACGTGAATTATACTGATCACACCATGTAATTTGGTTAATAATTGGGTTGTGTGAAATACAGAGTATTGAATATGGGTGAATAACCCATATGGGTGAAATAAATGCTGTAATCATATGTTTTAATTAAAATTGACACATGATTATGATTGTATATGTTAAAACAAAGAGAATAGAATTAGAATGAACGGATTCGGTGTTATAACGAATCCGTAATGAGAAATTTCATATTTTTTTTTTATCAAACTTGACAAAATTATGAAGAACAGTGAAATTAAATGTTTTAAATTGTGTAATTACGTTATTTAAAATGTTAGAAACATGCTAAAAGTGATTTATGATGTTCCTGTGAAGTTTTTACTTCATGGATAATATTACAAATCAGTGTATTGGTGTAAATTGGGAGAAAATGGCCGAGTTCTGTGTTCTTCGCGAGATTCTGGAAATTCGTAGCCGCGCGGCCCCGCCGTGCCAAAGGGTTAACGCCGCGCGGTCGCGCCTGTCTAGAAAATTTAAAAAAAATTCTAAGTGTTAAATTTTGAGTAATGTGTTTTAAATCTAATAAACATGAAGACATGTTATGTATGTAATAAGATGTTAATACAAGATTAATAACTTAGGTTATGTGATTGATTAATAAGTTAATTAATTGACTTGAAACCATTATTTGAAAAACCTAATAATGAATTCAAAGAACACTGTCGTGAATCGATAATCATATCGAACCTGTGATTAATTGATATTGTGAATGTATTGATAGGTAAGAGTAATTAAAGAACATGAATTATAATTGTAGCTTGCGCATGAGGCAAGTTTCCTAACTATACTCTTTAAATTGAGCAAGTTTCCTAACTATACTCTTTAAATTGAGCAAGTTTCCTAAACTCAAATCTTTACATTTGAGCAAGTTCTAAACCTTACTTTTATATTGAGCAAATTATAGACTTAAATTCTATATCAAGTATAATTTTTATTATTGATTACTCAAGTTCAGAATTTCATATGAGATGTTATGATTCTTTTAAAAGTATCATTTCAGTATACAATACTTATTCGATTGTATACCCTTTAGAAGTTGTTATTCAAATTGAATATCATATATTGTTGAATCTTTAAGACTAGCGAACCCTTATTTATTCGACTAGTCCATAGTCAATGAGCGTTCTAAATTCTAGAACTACTATTGAATTATTCAGACTAAACTTTATTTGGTGCGGACTCTAATGTCAAACTGAGATGAACAACCCTATTAAAGGGGAATTGATGATGCTTTAAGCATTGAGGTATTGTGCACAGTATCGGTACGAAGGGCTGATCTCCCTAAGTACAAAATAAAGTCCATAGTCTTATGACTGTTAAAGGTTAAAGGTTAATATACTTGACCTAGTACATAGTTCAAGGTCTTATGACCCTCAGATGTAATTTGATTCTCGATTATTATTCTTGATTCAAAAGTTGAGCTTTCTGTTATTCAGATTTCTTTGATTTCACTCGCATGTTATTATTGTCATATTTTTATACTTGCGGGCATTCGTGCTCACTCTTGCATAATAACATTGCAGCTAAGAATGAACAATCGGGTGAGCCTTCTAGTAGCAAGGAAAAAGGAAAAGCTAATAATTGTTGAAGACTTGTGATGTTATTGAAATGTTAAGTTCAAGACTAATGTGTAATGTTTAAGACTTATTTGTTTACGTTTTTGCAACAGAGATTTAAGGTTAAGTATGACCTGGGATTTATTATGTATATATTATTTCAGATGTTGTAACCCTATTATAGGGAGATGATGATTTATTTATCTATTAAATGAATTTCAATATTTATGGGTAGATAGTTGTATGATATTTGAACAGTGAACACCAAATCCTGTGGAAATTTAGATACCGAATTTGGGGGTGTCACAGATACGTTCATCATCTAACTAAGCATGATTTAGAATTTTTAAGCATGATGTAAAATGAGATTTCAAGTGTTAAACTATTCAACCTAAGTGTAAATAAGTGGTATACGTGTGAGCATGCGTACTAAATGTTTGTTGGTATCATTAGAGGATATAATGGGTAACATAGTTAGTCTTTTGTACAATAAACTCTTTTAGCCTTGATAAATGGAGATTTCCCGAATAAAACTATAACTTGATTGTAAGGAGATAGAAGAGACCAAACCTAGCCTTGAATCTCATAACTTGTATGTACAATATGTAGCATCATCAATGTATGCTAGTAAGTGAGCTAGGATCATGCAATCTGATTTTCAGTACTGGTTTGGACAGGGAGCAGCGCGGCCGCGCCACTCCCTAGCCATATTCCAGCGTGGCTGCGGCACCCTGCAATGCAACCTGATTATGTTAATTGTAATCTGAAACTTCCTGCATGCTATTATTGATATACTAACTGTGATACATGATTTATAGGAGGCACAAGTATTATGTATATGTTGACTATGAGAAATCAAGAATTGATAAGTGCTTATAAAACTTTCAAAACGCTAAGTCAACAAACGATTTCAAAGCTATGTTATTTGATTCCATAGTAACATATAAACTGATTTTGTGCTATGTGTGTGTAAAGCACATAATTGGCGTATGTATAGGACTGTAAAACTAAGTTAGAACCTAATATATGTGTTTAACTTACATATCAAGTATATGTATTCGACTTATGTAACTAATGAATACCCCTATAAACGTAAATATGTTACAATAGGATTTCAAAGTGTTGATAAGCTATAAATTAGTAAACTACGCTTAAGGCTAGTTCTCTAACTCTCTTAACTTTATATATGGTGTAAATTCGAATTGTTGATATATCGACCATTTCTACGTCAAGTAAATTTTGTTATTCAAAAATCAACTTTATGTCTTGACGTTGTTGCTGTAGGGATTTCGGCACATAAAAGCAGCGGAATTTAAAATTTTCAAAACAATTTTTGAAATCCTAAAATAGGATCCATGCGAAAACATATTAATTCAGAGGTTTAGATTCTTACCGATTATCCGAGCTTGAATGGAGACGATGAAAAATTCTGGAACAGCTTCGAATCTTCAATGCAATCCAACGGAACTGCGCCTCTACGGTATCCACAAGAACGCCCCGCGAATCGTCACACGATCTGCAGCAAAGAGAGCCGCGGTACTAGCCACCAAGGATCTAGATTTTCTAAAGCTTTTCTCTCTAGTCTCTCTCTAAGAGCGGCTAAGGTTTTGGTTTATGATATTATCTCACTTTAAAATGGCTGATATATCATATATATATATATATAGCAGTCAAAAGGAATTAACCAAAACCTAATCTAATTAGAAAAGTAAAATCCCAATTTATATATATTGTATCTTAATTAAGTCTTACTTAATTAATATGCATATATACAAATTATCCTATTAATTTAAATTCGTAATTTAAATACTATCAATCATATTAATATATTTAAATCCTTACAATTTAAACTAATTCCCTTTTTAATTACGTTCTAAGTGTGTGACCCTATAGGTTATTATTACGTTGGCAATAATTTTAAAATCATATTATAAAATTATAAACAGTGAGTGGCATCTAGTAATGCATCACTGCTACCCAAGTAATAATAAGATCGGTGATTCGATGCAACCTTTTCGTGACCAATGTTTTAATATAATTTAATCCTTTTAACCTTGACATCCTAGATTAAACTCGAGGCATGGAATGTGTCATACTCTTCATAATTTAATCTGAGTTTTCTTGATCAATGAGTAGACTATATGAAACAAATCACTATTTTAGCATGGCCATGCATTTTATAGTCCTACTCAATCAAGAGGCCTATGGATATAACCCCTAATATATAGGAGGGTTAAATTCTATCTAGATCACTCATATTTCTCACACGATTCATTATGTACCCAATAATCACCTTTATTGTCCACCCTATTAAAGGTGACCTTTGTTGATATCAAAGTATATAAATTTCTGTGTAGTAATATAGTGATTTCAGGTCAGAGGATCATTATATCATTGTCACTATGAGAATTGTTTATGACACTTTGCATAATGCTCCACGTGGAATTCTCATGGTGGGTCTTTCTAGTACATTGTTCTCTAACATGTACCTATGCATTGACTCAATATCTCATATATTTATGACCAATAAGATTTGGCCATCAGTCAATCCACATACTAGTCTCAATGTATCATTGTTGTCCCATTAACAATGATACTCGACTAGGGACATTTAAGAGCAATGATACTAATTATAATTATATGATCTCATTTTCAAGTCACATACTTGAAGCTATATAATTTGTATCACTATTCTAAGGACTTTTATTATGCTAACATTTATATAATGCAGTAAATAAAATCATAATAAAATAATTCATTTATTCAATCAAATATAATATCAAAAATGTTAAGCAATTACATCAAAGAATTGGCCTCTAGGGCATAAACTCCAACAGTTGCAAGCATTGAACTTATCATTCCTAAATGCATTTAAAAAATGTCTAAGACATTTGATTCGGCTAGACTAATATCGTATACTAGAAAGCTATCCAAACCAATTGACTTGGTGCGGTCTCTTATAAATCTACTGAGATGAACAACCCTCATGGAAGGGAAAATAATATACAATTGTCGGGGAACCGACGTGCGCACATAAGTATGATTAAATGTTATGCATACCGTAGGGTACTTTAGGCTGATCACCTGTTGTACTTGTTTTTATTGGATTTTCAGCATAATACTGTTAATTCTATTAGAAGTTCATAGTCCTTAGTGAATGCTCAATGTTCATTATACTTGAACCTTGAAATGGTTAAACCTTGAATCCTGTTGATATTATTCTGTCCATAGCGACGTTTATTGAGAATTGTTGTTATTCTTGAACTATTATTTACTATTATACCCTTGAGAATTCAAAAGTTATATTATTCACCATTATTACAATATTACTTGCTGAGCAAACTTGTTGTTCATTCTTGCTTTCCCTAAAATATTTCAGTTAAGGAAGATCAGTGTGGACCCACTAGCACAGACAAGGAAAATGGCAAGGCTACGGCATAGCTTTGTTCTCTTTAGATTATTATGATGATTGTAATAAGAATTATTTCATATTATGTATTAGTTATGTTTAAGATCTGTTTAAGTTACGTTTAAGTTGCGAGACCGTGGGACACAAATATTTATATTGAATCAATGTAAATTATTCTATTATTTTGTTGCCTGAGATGTTACTATATTATTAAAATTTAGCATATGATGCGCCGAATTCAAGACATGTGTGGTCTGAATTTGAGGGTGTCACATCGGGACCAGTGTATAGCTGAGTTGGAGGCTGCTAGGGGGGGTTCTGAGCTGTTAGATTCCACCATCCCCCCTTCCGAGAATGATTTATCATGGGATGAGGAGTTTAGACTACGGGTCGCAGTTCAGGATCCCCCTACTAGCAATACTAGTATGTATCGAGTTTTGTGCCTGCCGAGAATACCCGCATATAGACTACTTGGAGGTAATAAGATTTTTTATGATTCACAAAATTATCATAACCTATCACATAATATAAATTATTATTAGTAATGTTATATATATGTTCTCAGGCTCTAGCCAGCGCCAGCGTCTGAGAGCACCTGTTGGACCATCTCATGCGGGCGCTGGCTTAGACGACGAGTTATTCCAAAGGCTGATAACGACGGTGTCGGATAGGTTCCATACCGATCCATTTTTTTCTTCATCAGCAGTTGCCTAGCAGGTCTCGTCTTCACCAGCTCGCTTAGGAGGTTCTAGCAGGGGCCTCCGCAGAGAGTACAGGCTTGCCGCAGAAGTAGTTTGACGTATTGAGCTACGAGATGCTCCGGATGGTGGTTACCCTCCTAGAGAAGGCTTTTCCTCAGCCGCTGCCTACTCAAGTATATATTCTGCAAGTCTATGTTATTTTCATTTAACAATATCTTTTTAATTCTCACATATATACGTATGAACTAATGATTTTTATTTTTAATTCTATCAAAAGGGTGACGATGACGAGCGGACTGACGATGGTAAGCGGACTAGCGATGGCGACCGGGGGGGAGGGACGACGATGCTGATTTTCATACACCAGAGCAGCATCGTCGTCCACCTCAGTCCGATAATGATCCGACTACTAGTTTATAGTTCATTTGTATCCATTTTATTCATTCAATTGTAGATCATTTGTACATAAGGTAGTCTAGTTGTGTCTGTACAAATTTTGTAGATCATATTGTATATAATTTATAGCACATTAGCTTATATTTGTAATTGTTGATGAGTTAGTAGATCATTTGTAATTGCTAGCTTAGTTTTTGATGATGAGATGATACATGTTACAACTTATATATATATATATATATATATATATATATATATATATATATGTTTGTCTATATTGGGATAAAACAGGTTACAGGTATAGAAATGGGTTTAAACACTTGGAAAATTGCACTTTTAAAGAAATTATTTATAAAAAAGATTATTTTCGATGGAATAAGGTATGTACAACGGATATTCCGTCGGAATTAGATTTTCAAACAATTTTCAAAAAATTATATTTTTCGTCGAAAATAACTTACTTCCTAGGGAAAATTCCGTCGGGATTAGTAATTCTTTACCTTCAAAAAAATACTAATTTTCTGTCGGAATTAAGTTATTCTCGACGAAAAATCCGTCGGAATTCAAAATTAAATGGTTTTAAGAAAAGCTATTTTTTCGTCAAAAATATTTGATTTTCGAGGAAACTTCTATCAGAGATAAGCCTCTCGATATTTGACAAATTACTTCCATCGTACTATTTCCCTCGAAAATACCTTATTTCCGACGGAATTCTATCGGGTGTAATTCAGTCTGAGATATGGATATTGCGATGGAATTTTTGACGAACCTTATCTCCGATGCGAGTGATAGATCTCCAAACTAATCAGTTTTATTTTGATGATTTTGATGATAACAAACTTAGTAAATAAGATTAAATTAAAATAGGTAGAATCCTCTATATGGGATTATTATATAAATTGATTTTAAAAATATCCTATCAATAATATTTTTTCATCATAAAATTGAATTTATTTTTCTTGATCTTGATAAATTAATTATCAAGTATTAATTAAATTAATTCAAATAATAACATTTCCTAAGGCAAGGAGATTCCTATTCTTTTCCAAAATAATTTTCTAAAAATCTCTTGGGCAAAATATTTATATACGTATTGAAAATATTTATATAATAATCAGATTGTGAGACAAATAATTTGGTCAGTACTTAGATACCGATATAATTCAGATGTTATTTCTCTAAAATTCTCCGAAATGGTCTTTAAATCCCGAGTGGCTAAATTTTCACAACATAGATCAACTATAATATAATATATATACGTGAAACAAATTTCATCAAGTATTATTTAATTGATAAATTTGTTATAGTTGATAACTTTCATAACAAGTATCTTACTCACAAACTTATTTATTAACAAAAATACTTGTTACATTATAAGTGACTTTATATGGTTATCTAAACTCAGAGTTATATCTGTTCAAACCATATAAATACACCCTTTATAAAGAAAAACCTTTTCTAGAATTGATTAAACCATAAAAACACATTCTTTATTAAAAGAAAAGAAAATCTTTATAAAACCGCATCAAATTTACATATCTGCTTATCTGAAGCATTTCACATAAAAGTCTTGAACATTTATTTGATATTTGATCTTAAATTATATATCTGCTTATTTTTGAAGTATCAACTATAAAAGTTATTTGAACTTTTATAAATCTGTACTAAACTTTATCTGCTTACTTTAGAAGCAAATTTAAACAATCTTTTTGTAAAAGGGAAGAGGGTAAAGTCAGTTTATTTTATTTTATTTGTGAGAAAGATTAATTTTTTTTGACCAAAACCAGAGTCTTAGAGATGTAAGCTGAAAGTTGGGTCTCTCGTGTACTTGTGAGGTGAGGAAGAGATTGTTGTTTCAAGACTAGATTAGAGAATAGTTTTGAACTCAAAAGAAGATACAACTAAGCTTGAGGAAGGAGCTGGAAGTTCGCTGTCCAAGATAGTTAGTTGTAAATAGTTGTAAGTTGATCTATAAAACTTTGTAAAGGTTTCTCCACTTATTGAAGGAACATTTATTACTGGGAGTAATAGGATCTCAAGCCATGGATAGGAGCTTGAGACTGGACGTTGCAATATACCCAAGCTGTATATTGTAAACCAGATAAATCTTTATGCATTGTATGATTAAATTTTTCTAAATCCTGCATATTAATTTCTGATACTATAAATTAATTTGCTAAAAATTCAAAAAGGCCTAAGATAATTTTTAAACAGTTATAACCTATTCAAACCCCCCTTCTAGATTATTATTGGACTTTCAATTGTTATCAAAGCGGTGCTCTTTAACTTGTTTGTTAAGTGAATACATGTATATCTAAGAGTAGATCCATCTATGGCCTATAATGCTACCGGTTGCGGAGAAGGACTGTCAATGTCTAGACCTCCACTATTTGATGGCACAAACTTTGCCACCTGAAAGAATAGATTCAAAATCTATGCCAAGTCACAAGGAATCAAAATCTGGCTGGCAATAGAATGAGGTGTAAAAATTCCCACAAAAATTGAAAGTGAAAATATTATTGAGAAAGATGCTAATGAATTCACCACAGAAGATGATGAGACTATGAATATAGCCGCCAAAGTTGAACAAGTACTTACTAGTGCTCTTATAGCAAAAGAATACAAAAGAGTTAGCAACAACAAGAATGCTAAAGAAATCTGGGAAAAATTGATTGTAACCTATGAAGGAACCAATCACATCAAAGAAACTAGAAAAGATGCTCTAATCCAAGAGTATTAGAACTTCAAATGAAATAAATGAAACAACTGGGAAAAGCTTACACAACAAATGAAAAAATAGAAGAATTCTCAAAGCCCTTCCATCTGTATGGAAAATGAAGGTTACAGCCATCAAGAAAATGCAAGATCTAACTGCATATCCTCTTAATAGCCTTTATTGGAAATCTTCGTGCCCACGAAGTCGACATGCTAGTTGAAAAACCAAGATTAGACACAAATCTCAAAAAGAAAGGAATCGCTTTCAAAGCTTTACTAGTTGATCAAGAAAGCGATGATGAGGAGTTAAATGAAGAACTCCAAAGTATAGATAATAACGAAGTTGCTTTATTATCAAGAAACTCAAAAGAGTAATCCAAAGTAAACCAAGATGATATGGCAAAGGTTTTATGAAAACAAAAAATAACTTCAACAACTTCAGAAACAAGCAAGCCTTCAAACCAAAAGTATAAGGAGAAACTTCAAAGCTAACAACAACAATTTCAGAAATGCTAGCTCCAATGAAAATTCAAATACATGATTCAAATGCAATCAGTCTGGACACTTCAAAAAGGACTTTCCTAAACTAGCCAACAACAAAGTACTGGTAGCTGAAGAAGGCTGGGATCTAAATGATGAAGAAGGAGCTTCTGAACAAACTGAGGAAATCGCAAATCCATCTCTAATGGCAGACAATGAATCATCACCAAAATCTAAGATAAATTCAGAACATCAATTACCTTGTACTTCATTTGTCACACTTAGTTTAGATAATATAAATAAAGAACATCATGAACTACAAGAAGCATACAATTATCTTTATGAAGATAATGAAATTATTAAAGAAGATTTTACTAAACTAAAAATTTCATTAGAAATTAATTAAGACTACCAGAAATCTAAAAGAAAAAAATTTCGAATTTAATCATAATTAATGAAACTTTATAAGAAGAAAATGACTCTTCAGAAAGTCTTTATATTAAAAGAAGAACTAGAGAAATTAAAAAATAAAAATAAAAATCTCAAAATAGAAAATTCAACTCTTGCTGTACTTATTGAAGATTCTAAAACACTAAATCAAGAGTTAAGTAAAGAAATTAAAACAGTCAAGGAAAAAAGTTCTTCACAACAAATAGAAGAGAAAAATGAAGAATCCATTTTAATAAATCAAATTAGAATGTTGACTATAGAACGTGATGATTTAAACTCAACAGTAATTAAATTTACTAAAGGAAAAGAAAATCTTGATGTTATGCTCAGTCAACAAAGATGTGGTTTTAATAAAGAGGGATTAGGATATATCAGAGAATCTAGTAAGACGAAAGATAAAGGACTCTACTATGTTAAAAGCAAAGAAAAAGAAGGTCATGCATCTCCTTTTACTAAATGTTCTTACTGTAATAGGAATGGTCATTCTGTTTACTCATGTAATGCCAAAAATAAAAACTATAAAGCGAAAATGATTTGGGTACCAAAAGGAACTTCCACTACACATATTATCACAACAAGTGAATCTCATTTTCATGAAAGATCATCTAGAAACTTTCATCAAAATCTTTCAAAATACAATAATAGAGTAAATCATGTATCTTATAGACCTTCTATCCATAGAACACTTGTGTCTACTAAAATTTATTATCATGTACCAAATTTTGTAAAGGAAAATACAAATTATCCTTATAAAATATGAAAAACTTACCCAAAGGTACATTCTTCTATCAATTAGTCAATTATGTGATAATGATTTTAAAATAACTTTCAGTCCTCATAATTGTTCAATATTTGACTAATATGGTAAATTAATTTTATTATGTCCTAGAAGTCAAAATGTGTACACGTGTGACCTAGATACATACTCACACCTGGACAATGTATGTCTTGTATCTGCCAATGACGATCCATGGCTTTGGCATCGTAGGTTAGGACACATTAACATAAAATTAATATATAATATATCTTCTAAGGAACATGTTCGTGGTCTTCCAAAATTTAAATTCCTAAAAGACCATATCTGTATTAGGAAAACAAATACATGCATCTCATAAACCTAAACTCACAGTGTCAACCTCTCGACCATTAGAACTCTTGCATATAGATTTGGTGGGTCCTATTCCTAAACACAGCATGGGTGGTGCTGTTTATATTCTAGTCCTAGTTGATGACTATTCACGATTCACATGGGTTGATTTTCTAAAATTCAAAAATGAAGCGGTAAACTCCTTCTCTGCATTATGAAAGAAAATCCAAAATCAGCAGGGGAGCTCTATTGTTTATATTCGATCTGATCATGGAAAAGAATTTGTCAATTCTGATTTCATAATGTGTTGTGATGAGAACGGTATAAACCATAACGTTTTTGATCCATACACACCACAATCAAATTGTGTGGTAGAAAAGAAAAATTGTACTTTACAAGAAATGGCTAACACTATGCTAAACGAATATCGTCTTCCTAAATACTTTTGTGCTGAAGCAATTGCAACATCTTGTTATATCTTAAATCGAGTTTTACTAAGACCAATGTTGTTGAAAACTCCCTATGAGCTTTATTATAAAAGAACTCCAAAAATAAATTACTTTCGTGTTTTTGGGAGTAAATGTTTTATTTTAAACACTAAACAATATTTGGTGAAATTCGATCCCAAATCCGATGAAAGAATATTTCTGGGATATTCACTTAATAGTAAGGCTTATAGAGTATTTAATAAAATAACTCTAGTTGTTGAGGAGTCATTGAATGTAACTTTTGATGAATCTAAACCTCCTCCTAAATATAAAGAGTTAGTAGATAATGATGTTGTCATTGAAGACATTCTCAAAAATATGAAAGAACTAAAAATAGACAATACATCTCGTCCTGTCAATATTAATTCTCTTGAAAATCTTAATCCACAGTTAAATGACTTACCCAAAGAAACACTTGTCATTAGAAATCATCCTATAGAAAATATAATTGGTGATATCGATAAAGGGATTCGTACGAGATCACAAGCTTAAAATCTAGCTGGTCATTTATCCTTTTTATCTCAAATTGAGCCTAAAAACATAAAAGATGCATTGCTTGATGAAGATTGGATTATAGCTATGTAGGATGAACTTGAACAATTCACAAGAAACAAAGTTTGGGAATTAGTTCTAAAACCTGAGGAAACTTATATTATTGGAACTCGATGGGTTTTTCGTAATAAATTAATTGAAAGTGGAACTGTCATATGTAATAAGGCAAGACTAGTTGCACAAGGGTATAATCAACTTGAAGAAATTAATTACGATGAAACTTATACTCATGCTGCTAGAATTGAATTTATACGAATGCTACTAACCTTTGCATGCCATACAGATTTTAAACTATTTCAAATGGATGTCAAATCTGCCTTTTTAAATGGTATTATTGAGGAGGAAGTATATGTTAAACAACCTCATGGTTTTGAAGATACTAATTCTCCTTGTTATGTGTATAAACTGCATAAAGCTTTATATGGTTTAAAATAGGCCTCCAAAGCGTGGTATGAATGATTAAGTAAATTCTTGTTAGAAGATGGATTTAAAAGGGGTACCGTCGATACTACTTTATTCACTAAATATAAAAGTGATGATATCCGTATTTTACATATCTATGTTTATGATATTATTTTTGGTTATGCTAACATTTCTATGTGCAATGATTTCTCTGAAAGCATGAGTAAGGAATTTGAAATGAACATTGTGGGAGAATTAAATTTCTTCCTAGGATTGTAAATCAAGCAAAGAGAAAAAGGTATTCATATCTCTCAATCGAAATATTACAAAGAAATGATTAAGAAATTTGGATTAGAATATGTAAAATCTCTTAACACTTTTATGTCAACCACCGATAAATTAACTACTGATGAAATTCGAAAAAGTGTTGACACAAAGAAGTATAGAGGAATGATTGGTAGTCTTCTATATATCACAGCCAGTGGACTTGATATTATGTTCAGTGTTTGTAAATGTGCTAGATTTCAATCAAACCCTAAAGAATCACATTTGGTTGCAGTAAAAAGAATATGTCGTTACCTCAAGGGAACTACAGATATAGGCCTATGGTATCCTAAAGGTCAACCATTTGATCATGTTTGTTTCTAAGACTCTGACTATGCCAGTCATCATGTTGATCAAAAAAGTACAAGTGGCACGTGTCGGTTTCTGGGTGGATGTTTAGTTTCTTGGTTCTCTAAGAAACAAAACTAAGTGTCCATCTCAACTACTGAAATAGAATATATAGCTGTTGCACGATGTTGTGCACAGATATTATGGATGAAACAAACCCTGACTGATTACAATAAAAAGTTTAATTGTGTCTCAATCCTATGTGATAATACAAATGCAATAAATCTGAGTAAAAATACTGTATTAAATGCTAGATCAAAACATAGAGATGTCAGACATCATTTTTTACGCGATCATGTAAACAGTGTCGACACAGAATTAAACATTGCAGATATATTTACTAAACCTTTAAGTTCTGAAAGATTTTGCAAATTACGTTTGGATTTAGGTATGTTAGATATCTCACCATAATTTTTATTACATTTAAAATAATTTTTTTACCATTATCATTTATAATTAGTTAATACTTTTATATATTTAAAAGAAGAAGAAGTTATTATTAATTTTTTTTTAAAAGTGCAGTATCAAGATACATTTTAAATTTCTATTCCTATTAATATATTTATATAATACATAAATATTTTCATATTTTATAGTTAGAATTATTAATATATATATATATATATATATATAGTTTACATAAGTTTCTCTTTACATTTTAGAATTTTCTTCATATTTTATAATTAATTATCATATTTCTACATTTATAACTATATATGTAATATATATATCTTGTTAATATTTTTTACTATCAAAAATTTAATTAATATTTATTATCTTAGCATATTAATACAAATATTTCAATTATCAGTATAACTATATTCTTATATATGTTTTTTCCTCATAAAGATGAATTATTTATATACTTAATAATCAAATTTTTATTTTTAAATTTACCTTTGACTATTAATCTATTTATTCTTATTTAATATATATCTATATATGTATTTATATAAATATATCAAGAATAAATCTGGACTGTTGATCTAACGAACTCATCTAACGGTCAAAACAATCTTCAATCCGCGGCTACTCGTTTGGACCAATAAGAAGCCACCTTCACCAAACACACGGATCGAGCCAAAAAATCGTCAAATCATCAACAGAAAGCACAATCTGTTCTTAGCCGTTCGATCAAGACTGATCGATCAGTTCAAACGTTTAAAATCATCGGCTCAATCCTGATCGTCCATCAATTTTGAGATTTACTATCAGCCATTCGGTCAGCCTAATTAACCTAAATATAAATAACAAAAATTTCATTTTTTATTCTTTTTCTCACTTCTCTCTCTCTCTTCTGCCGATTCTCTCTTCTTCCCCATTTCTCTCTCTCTCTCTCTCTCTCTCTCTCTCTCTCTCTCAAACCCTAATCGATTTCTACTAAAAAATGTCTAATCTCCATTTCAAATTCGAGAAATCTGAACCGATCAATCGGTTCTACACCATTGAGTTAGTCCATCTACCGATCAATTTTTTTCTTTCTTTCAAATCTGTTTTACTGTCATTTTTCTCGTTTTTTAGACACAGATCTTCTTCTTCGATTTCAAAAAAAAATTTAGTCCTCTTCGTTATAGTTTTTGATCTAATGGATTTGAAGTTTTTATTTATTTTAATTTAAAAAAAAATTATATATATATATATTTATATAATTTTTTTTTTCGTAATATATATATATATAAAGACATACTAGATCTAAAATTTCTCTCTTACAAATTTTCTTCTTGGTAGTCGTTCTACTGATTTTTGTGTCATAGATCTTCTTTTTCATTTTTTTTGTTTAAAATGTCAATAGCTTTCCAAAATCAGTATCCATTTGTTATTATTAATTAATTTTGTTTACGAAATTTCTTTCTTAGGGTTTAGTTCTTTCTCCATTTTTTTTCTTTTACAAAACTTAAATCTCAGAGTTTGGGTTTTTCTCTGATTGTTTTTTACTTTCAATATTTGAAAAACCCTAATTTTTTAACCCTAATATCTTTTACTAACTAAAATCATATTTTTTCTTCTTGCATGCATCTTCATATATATATATATATATATATATAACTATTATGACAATATATTTCGAGTATGTATGAATTGCTTTGGGTGTTGGGTTTGAAAGAAATAAGCAAGGGACATATTTGTGTCCTGAAAACGAGCTTGCAGGAATTTATTTTTGCTCTTTCTGTACATAGCAGTATACGTTATGCACTGTGAGGGCTTTGAATGAGATCTCTTCATTTTTTTTTTGCTATTCTGATGGGATTTAAGCAAATGTCAAATCATTGCTTACATTTTTCTTCTGATTATATCTATCCTGAAATGGGATATATGACATGTTTACTATTATAGGTTAAAACCTCTAGGTTTGAACCTCTGTATTGGGTTAAACTTTCATTTCTTTCTAAAATAGTATACGAGTTACTCTATTTTTCTGACTGCCCTGGATTTGGTGATCAGTATCTGCATTTTTCAGATGAATAAGTATCTAAAAAAATTGTGCTCTATTTATGAATTGTTCCTTCTGTGATACAGTATGCTCAACCACTTTTTGTTTTTGCAAAAATTGTTTTCGACATGAGGTCACCATAACAAATGTTGAGTTGCTTGGACTTTTTTTTACTTAGTTGACTATCTGATTTATGAAGTAAATATTAAATTGATTAGACAGTCTCTTTTTGCTACACTTGATTATACTCTATGTGGTTCAAACAAGTCATATCTATACTTTATTTGCCAGGTATGTCTATATCTGATAACTGAGTGTCTACCACCGTATGAATTAAACACTTGAAACTATCTACCACTTCTATAAATGGCAACTACACAATCTCAATGCATATGTCCTTCACCTCTCTATGTCTGTCTTTATCTATCTGCATTTTCATCCAACTCTTTACACTGTCTGTCTTTTTCAAAATGGATGAAGTGTATTCCTCAAAATGAAAGAAGTTACCTCTTCTTTCTGAATTGCATTCTGATATCTTTGCACCACAGTTGCTCACTATATCTGCACAAGTGAAATATAGGCACTTAAGACACAACCTTATGCTTGGAATGGCTACTTCTTTTAACTGTTTTTCTAATTTACTAGAGAAAATCAAAAATGTTGGTTAGGATTGCTTAATCATTTTTACAAGTAGACAAATTTACCCTGCACTCATTGCAGAGTTTTATTCCCATATAACATTTGTTAGAAACTCATCTACTCTCTTAACTGCTATCTCTAAATGCATACAAGGTCAGGAATATATCATTGATGAACAACTGATTTTAAATGCATTACATTTAAGCAAAAATATGTTAGAACTTTCAAGAGTCAATGATTATGCTCATCCAATAATCATCTATACCAGTAAGTGCATGACATTTAAACACAATCTGACTACTGTTACTAATCAATTAGTACCTGCTCAATTATTTGATCGACCATGCAAAGTAGGGTATGAGTTTTTCACTCCATAGTGTCAGTTTCTTGCTCGAATTTTTAGATACAATCTTATGCTTGTCAGGGAAAACAAACTGTTCCATCCCTTTGATTTAAAACTGATGAAATGTGTTTTGAATCAGCATATGCCTTATAATCTCCCATACTTTCTGCTGAGTTCTTTGGAGCATCGTTATCATCATAACTGTCTTGGTTTTGGTCTTGTCCTCACTCTTATATTTCTACATCTTGGTATAAATGTGCTTAATCATCAGACACAGTATGTGAAAAGTAGAAATATTATCTCACACCTCAATCTACCCCCAAAACCATTCATGATCTTTAATCCAGAAATTACTGAGTCTCCAAAACCTCACCAGAATCTACTGTCTCAAATTGATACCTTAAACAGTTTAACTCAACTTTCTCTTAAAAATCAAAATAATCTATTGAGTCAAATAGAGTCCCTTCAATTTTTTGTGCATCACCTCAGAGATATGTTATATATGTTGATGGAGCTTCAAAATATTTCTGTACCATCCTACCACCTCTCTGCCAGCACAAGCTCAGCCCAGAATGCTCAGCCTACCCAGAATCCTCCAGAATATACTCTTCCTTCCCTTGGGTTACATTTCTCCCATGACCACTTGTCTAACTTTAAACTATTTGGGAGGACAGTATAACTATATATATACTATATCTAACTATTTGGGATGACTGTAACAACTACTAACTATGCATGCTATATTTCTTAGTTATATTTATCTTTTCTAACATGCTCTCTTGCAAGTTGTTAAAGAATTTTATTTAAATACTAACTTTGTTCTGAACAACTCTTCTATTCCTCACTTTTTGTAATGACAAAGGGGGAGAAGAAAAATATAATTAGCTACTTTCTGCAGTGCTATACTTTACACTGCACTGCTATATTACTGCTGCACTGCAACTTTTGATGAGATAAGTGTTTTTCTGAAAAATTATACAATTTTAAAATTTTAACTCATGAATATACTAAGGGGAAGCAGTTACAAAAGGAGAGCAGTTATAATAGAAAATATTTTTAGTTTGTTGTCAATATCAAAAAAGGGGAGATTGATAGGTCTCCAAACTAATCAGTTTTATTTTGATGATTTTGATGATAACAAACTTAGTAAATAGGATTAAATTAAAATAGGTAGAATCCTCTCTATAGGACTATTATATAAATTGATTTTAAAAATATCCTATCAAAAATATTTTTTCATCCTAAAATTGAATTTATTTTTCTTGACCTTGATAAATTAATTATCAAGTGTTAATTAAATTAATTCAAATATTAACATTTTCTCAAGTAAGGAGATTCCTATTCTTTTCCAAAATAATTTTCTAAAATCTCTTGGGCAAAAAGATTTCAAAAGCATTTATATATATATATATATATATATATATATGTGTGTGTGTGTGTGTGTGTGTGTGTGTGTGCATACGAAACCATGTGTGTGCATATGTAACCGTGTATGTGCAAATAAAAGTGGTGTGTGCATATGCTGAAAAAAAAAGTGAAGTTAGTATTTTCAAACAAAGGCTTGGCCTTTGAATTTTATAAAGGATGTCTGAAGGCTTGGGAAATAAAATTGAAAATAACTTGGCTAAGTTTCCCAATCCGTGTTCCTTAAATTGATCTGAACCCTTCAATCTTTTGTCCTTCAATCCGGATCATTGGTTCAAAATCAGTTTTTTCAAAAAGACTATTTTTCCCTCAACTTCAAAATCCTATAAATAGAAGGCTTTTCATTTATTTCAAAATTACCAATTCACAAAGCAAAGAAAAGTTATATCTCCATGCCTATATTTTCTCTCTGCAAAATCTTTCTCTTCATCTTCTAATTCAAAGTTCTATTTCTTGAAAGAAGATAAAATTGGTCAAAGTAGTTGAGATAAGTCATTAAATTACTGTATTTACATTATCTAATATCTGCTTATATATATAGATATATTAAAGATAAATTATTATACACACACACACAAACACACACACACACACACACACACACACACACACACACACACACACACATATATATATATATATATATATATATATATTTAATCTATCAAATATTATATAAAAAGTATGTACTTAGATACTGATATAATTCGGAAGTAATTTCTCTTCCGAACGGTCTTTAAAATCTTAAGTAGCTTTTTATTAATATAGATACAATATATAAATATTAAAAAATATTTATATAATTATCAGATCATGAAACAAATAATTTGGTCAGTACTTAGATACCGATATAATTCGGATGTTATTTCTCTGAAATTCTCCGAAACGGTCTTTAAATTTTGTGTGGCCAAATTTTCACAACATAGATAAAATATAATATAATATATATGTGTGAGTGAAACAAAATTTATCATACTTAATTGTTATACACATTTATATATATCTATATTTAATCTATTAAATATTATAAAAAGTCTGTACTTAAATACCGATATAATTCAGAAGTAATTTCTCTTCCGAACGGTCTTTAAAATCCTAAGTGACTTTTTATTAATATAGATACATTATATAAGTATTGAAAAATATTTATATAATTATCAGATTGTGAAACAAATAATTTGGTCAGTACTTAGATAGCGATATAATTCGGATGTTATTTCTCTAAAATTCTCCGAAACGGTCTTTAATTCTGAGTGGCCAAATTTTCACAACATAGATCAAATATAATATAATATATATACGTGGGTAAAACAACTTTCATCAAGTATTATTTAATTGATAAATTTGTTATATTTGATAACTTTCATAACAAGTATCTTACTCACAAACTTATTTATTAACAAAAATACTTGTTGCATTATAAGTCACTTTATATGGTTATCTAAACCCAGAGTTATATCTGTTCAAACCATAGAAACACACTCAGAAAAACCTTTTCTAGAATTGCTTAAACCATAGAAACACATTTTTTATTAAAAGAAAAAAAAATCTTTATAAGATCGCATCAAATTTACATATCTGCTTGTCTGAAGCATTTCACATAAATTCTTGAAATGTTATTTGATACTTGATCTTAAATTATATATCTTCTTATCTGAGAAGTATCAACTATAAAAGTTATTTAAACTTTTATAAATCTGTACTAAACTTTATCTGCTTACTTTAGAAGCAAATTCAAACAATCTTTTTGTAAAAGGGAAGAGGGTAGAGTCAGTTTATTTTATTTTATTTATGATAAAGACAAAAATTCTTTGACCAAAAACCAATTCTTAGAGTGGTCATCTTGGAGTTGGGTCTCTAGTGTACTGGTGAGGTGAGGAAGAGATTGTTGTTTCAAGACCAGATTATAGAATAGTTCTGAACTCAAAAGAAGATACAACTAAGCTTGAGGAAGGAGCTGGGAGTTCGCTGTCCAAGATAGTTAGTTGTAAATAGTTGTAAGTTGATCTTATAAACTTGTAAAGGTTTCTCCACCTGTTGAATGAGCATTTATTACTGGGAGTAATAGGATCTCAAGCCCTGGATAGGAGCTTGAGACTGGACGTAGCAATATACCCAAGCTGTATATTGTGAACCATATAATTTTTTGAGTATTGTGTGATTGAATTTTTTCTAAATCCTGCATATTAATTTCTGATACTATAAATTAATTTGCTAAAAATTCAAAAAGGCCTAAGATAACTTTTAAACAGTAACAATTTATTCAACCCCCTTCTAGATTATATATTGAACTTTTAATTATATCAAAGCGGGTGCTCTTTAACTTATTTATTAAGTGAATACATGCATATCTAAACGTAGATCCATCTATGGCCTACAAATGCTACCGGTTGCGGAGAAAGACTGCCAATGTCTAGACCTTCCACTATTTGATGGCATAAACTTTGCCAGCTAGAAAATATATTCAAAATTTATGCCAAGTCACGAGGAATCAAAATCTGGTTTAGCAATAGAACGAGGTGTAAAATTCCCACAAAAATTAAAGGTGAAAAGATCATTGAGAAAGATGCTAATGAATTCACCACTGAAGATGAGGAGACTATGAATATAGCCGCCAAAGCCGAACAAGTGCTTACCAGTGTTCTTATAGAAAAAGATTACTAAAGAGTTAGCAACTGTAAGAATGCTAAAGAAATCTGGAAAAAATTGATTGTAACCTATGAAAGAACCAATCACATCAAAGAAACCAGAAAAGATGCTCTAATCCAAGAGTATGAGAGCTTCAAGTTAGAAGAAGGTGAAAAAATCATTGATATGGAAACACGTTTTTCAGAATCATTGATGAACTGGAACAACTAGAAAAAGTTTACATAACAAATGAGAAGAATAGAAGAATTCTCAAAGCCCTTCCATCTGTATGGAAAATGAAGGTTACAGCCATCAAGGAAATGTAAGATCTAACTGCATATCCTCTTCATAGCCTTATTGGAAATCTTGGTGCCCACGAAGTCAACATGCTAGTCGAAAAACCAGGATCAGACACAGATCTCAAAAGAAAGGAATCACTTTAAAGCTTTACTAGTTTGATCAAGAAAGCGATGATGAGGAGTTAAATGAAGAAAGAAATTTTGAGTCTAGATAATAACGAAGTTGCTTTATTATCAAGATAACTCAGGAGAGTAATCCAAAGTAACGCAAGAAGATCCGGCAAAGGCTTTATAAAAATAAACAACAACTTCAGAAACAAGCAAGCCTTCAAACCAAAAGTACAAGGAGCACACCTTTCAAAGCTAACAACAAACAATTTCAGAAATGCTAGCTCCAATGAAATTCAAATACATGATTCAAATGCAATCAGTCTGGACACTTCAAAAAGGACTTTCCTAAACTAGCCAACACAAAGTACTGGTAGCTGAAGAAGGCTGGGATCTAAGTGATGAAGAAGGAGCTTCTGAACAAAACGAGGCAATCGCAATCCATCTCTAATGGCAGACAATGAATCATCACCAAAATCTAAGATAAATTCAGAACATCAATTACCTTGTACTTCATTTGTCACACCTTAGTTTAGATAATATAAATAAAGACATCATGAACTACAAGAAGCATACAATGTCTTTATAAAGTTAATGAAATTATTAAAGAAGATTTTATTAAACTAAAAATTTCATTAGAAAAATTAATTAAGACTAATAGAAATCTTGAAATAGAAAATTCAAATTAATGATAATTAATGAAACTTTAAAAGAAGAAAATGACTCTTCAGAAAGTCTTGTATGAAAAGAAGAACTAGAGAAATTAAAAAATAAAAATAAAAATCTGAAATAGAAAATTCAACTCTTGTTGTACTTATTGAAGATTCTCAAATACTAAATCAAGAGTTAAGTAAGAAATTAAACAGTCAAGGAAAAAGTTCTTCTCAACAAATAGAAGAGAAAAATGAGAATCCACTTTAATAAATCAAATTAGATGTGACTATAGAACATGATGATTTAAACTCAACAGTCATTAAATTTACAAAAGAAAAAGAAAATCTTGATGTTATGCTCAGTCAACAAAGATGTTGTTTTAATAAAGAGGGATTAGGATATTTCGGAGAATCTAGTAAGACAAAAGATAAAGGACTCTACTATATTAAAAGCAAAGAAAAAGAAGGTCATGCATCTCCTTTTACTAAATGTTCTTACTGTAATAGGAATGGTCATTCTGTTTACTCATGTAATGCCAAAAATAGAAACTATAAAGGAAAATGATTTGGATACCAAAAGAAACTTCCACTAACATATTATCACAACAAGATAATCTCATTTTCATGAAAGATCATCTAGAAACTTTCATCAAATCTTTCAAAATACAATAATAGAGCAAAACATGTATCTTATAGATCTTCTATCCATAGAACACTTGTGTCTACTAAAACTTATATCCTGTACCAAATTTTGTAAAGGAAAATACAAATAATCCTTATACAAAATGAAAAACTTACCCAAAGGACCCTTCTCATTAAAGGGTACCAGTTTGTGAACTTAATATATGTTGCAGGTATGTCTCACATCTAACTCTAGTAAAAATAAATGGTACCTTGATAGCGGTTGTTCAAGACACATGACAGGCGACAAAATAAAACTGAACAATCTACAAAGTACAAACTGTGGTGAGGTAACATTTGGAGACAACAACAAAGGTAAAGTTATTGGAATTGGAAGTGTTGGCAATAAACATATAACAATCTCTAATGTTCAATTAGTCACAGGACTCAGGTACAATCTTCTATCAATTAGTCAATTATGTGATAATGGTTTTAAAATAACTTTTAGTCCTCATAATTGTTTATATTTGACCAATCTGGTAAAGTAATTTTATTATATCCTAGAAGTCAAAATGTGTACATGTATGACCTAGATACATACTCACACCTGGACAATGTGTCTTGTATCTGCCAATGAAGATCCATAGCTTTGGCATCGTAGGTTAGGACACATTAACATGAAATTAATAAACAACATATCTTCTAAGGAACATGTCCGTTGTCTTCCAGAATTAAAATTCCTAAAAGATCATATCTGTGAAGCATGTGAATTAGTAAAACAAATACATGCATCTCATAAACCTAGACTCATACTATCAACCTCTCGACCATTAGAACTCTTGCATATGGATTGGCTGGGTCCTATCCCTAAACACAACATGGGTGGTGCTGTTTATATTCTAGTCCTAGTTGATGACTATTCACGATTCACATTGGTTGATTTTTTAAAAATCAAAAATAAAGCGATAAACTCCTTCTCTGCATTATGAAAGAAAATCCAAAATCAACAGTAAAGCTCTATTGTTTATATTCGATCTGATCATAGAAAAGAATTTGACAATTATGATTTCATAATGTTCTGTGATGAGAACGGTATAAATCATAACATTTTTGCTCCATACACACCACAATCATATGGTGTGGTAGAAAGGAAAAATCGTACTTTACAAGAAATGGCCAACACCATGCTAAACGAATATCGTCTTCCTAAATACTTTTGGGCTGAAGCAATTGCAACATCTTGTTATATCTTAAATCGAGTTTTACTAAGACCAATGTTGTTGAAAACTCCCTATGAGTTTATTATAAAAGAACTCTAAAAATAAATTACTTTCGTATTTTTGGGAGTAAATGTTTTATTTTAAACACTAAACAATATTTCGTGAAATTCGATCTCAAATCTGATGAAGGAATATTTCTAGGATATTCACTTAATAGTAAGGCTTATAGAGTGTTTATTAAAAGAACTATAGTTGTTGAAGAGTCAATGAATGTTACTTTTGATGAATCTGAACCTCCTCCTAAATATAAAGAGTTAGTAGATAATGATGTTGTCATTAGAGACATTCTCAGAAATATGAAAGAACTAAAACTAGGCATACATCTCGTCCTGTCAATATTAATCCTCTTGAAAATCTTAATCCACAGTTAAATAACTTACCCAAAGTAACACTTGTCATTAGAAATCATCTTATAGAAAATGTAATTGGTGATATCGATAAATAGATTCTTACGAGATCAAAAGCTCAAAATCTAGCTGGTCATTTATCCTTTTTATCTCAAATTGAGCCTAAAAACATAAAAGATGCATTGCTTGACGAAGATTGGATTATAGCTATGTAGGATGAACTTGAACAATTCATAAGAAACAAAGTTCGGGAATTAGTTCCAAAACCTAAGGAAACTTCTATTATTAGAACTCGATGGGTGTTTCGTAATAAATTAGATAAAAATGGAACTGTCATACTTAATAAGGCAAGACTAGTTGCACAAGGGTATAATCAACTTGAAGGAATCGATTACGATGAAACTTATGCTCCTGTTGTTATAATTGAATCTATACGAATGCTACTAGCCTTTGCATGCCATAAAGATTTTAAACTATTTCAAATGGATGTCAAATCTGCCTTTTTAAATGGTATTATTTAGGATGAAGTATATGTTAAACAACCTCCTTGTTTTGAAGATACTAATTGTCCTGATTATATGTATAAACTGCATAAAGCTTTATATGGTTTAAAATAGGCCTCCAGAGTGTGGTATGAACGATTAAGTAAATCTTGTTAGAAGATGGATTTAAAAGGGGTACCGTCGATACTACTTTATTCACTAAATTAAAAAAATTATGATATCATTATTTTACAGATCTATGCTGATGGTATCATTTTTGGTTCTACTAACATTTCTAGGTGCAATGATTTCTCTGAAAGCATGAGTAAGAAATTTGAAATGAGCATGATGGGAGAATTAAATTTCTTCCTAGGATTGCAAATCAAGCAAGGAGAAAAAGGTATTCATATCTCAAAACAACAACCAGGCCTTTTCACTATGAATTTAATTAAGTCAAATTGTATTCACATAAGCACTCTTTTATGATTCACACACTTACTCAACTTAGTTACCATGGAGCAAAAACCGTGCACACCACTCAAGATTCAATTCATACTTTTTTCTGCTTTATTTTTTACCAGAACCCTTTCATTTTACTCTTTGTTTTCGGTGAATTCATTTTATGCTCCGTTTCACCTTCCTCAATCTTTCTTTTGTAAGTGAGTGCATTTTATGCTCCATCTCACTTATTCGCACGTGTTTATGGGAGAGTGCATTTTACGCTCCATTTCATCCCACCACATGATTTCTTTTTTGCTTCTTTTTCTCTTTTTCAACAATTTCTTTGATTTTCAACTTTTTTAATATATTTTCTTTCACATGGTCCTGCAAAAAACATAAGCAGTTCAATAGTTCTAAAGCATGAGATTAGTGCACATAGACAACTCCACAGATAACTAAGCCAAATGAGCATATATCATATGTTCAAGTACTCATGCGACACAAATTCAATTCAAATCAATTACTATGGATCATGACTTAATTTTTCTCGATCATTAACCAATTAAGCATCAAACAGATTTTGAAATTTAGCATTGATTTTCAATTTTTTTGACTTTAACCTTTGAACACATAGGCAAATAGAATTATGGAACTCAAATTTTTAAAAAATTTTCAAAGGCATCAAATTTTCAAATTTCCTATCACAATCGGATCAATATTCCTAAATAAAATAAAAACCTAAATCTTTCCCCCCACACTTAAACCTTACATTGTCTCCAATGTAAGAAAATCATGCAAAGTAGAAAACTACTAAAACTAACAAAATAAAAAGGAAAGGGATAGAAAGATCAAATCTAAATTCTTGGGTTGCCTCCCAAGCAGCTGCCCTTGTTTATTGTCATTAGCTTGACATCATCCTTCTCATTCTATGTAATCGGACTTGTGAACTTCAAGTGGACTGGTAACAGTTTCAGCTTTAAATTAGGAACATTTTGTACTTCATGATCCTGCTCCTTTTCCAGCCAACAAATCCTCCTTGTATAATTGCATTTGATCAAAAGATTCCTGCATTGAATAACCCACAACATCAATAGCAAAAATATATTTAACATTACCAAGATACCTTTTAGCCTCACATGCGTTGAACTGGAACTTTGCATTGTCTAATTCCATGGTAAAGGTTCGATGGTGTGTATCACTCATTGTTTCTGTTGGTTGTATTGATGGAGATGAATCCACTTCTTTCTTGTAGAGATCTGCAGAACTTATCAAACCATTCCCATCTTCCTCTTGTTCCTTCTTTTTATAAAATTATATATTACTGTCTGTTCCTGAAGTAAGCACTGAATCCTCCTGCTCCTCTTCGTCACATCCCATTGCACTTAAGTTCTCAACAAACTGAGGAGGTAACTTCCCTAAGCCCTGAGATTCCAAACTACTAACTGTGGTAGCAAGCTGACTCATCTGATTCTCCAACCTGTGGATAGAAGTCCTTGTCTCTTGCTGGAATTGTTGCGTCTTATTCATGAAAGCTTTGAACATATCCTCCATAGACGTTCCAGAATTAGTAGGTACTTCGTAGCTCAAGTAGGGATGATTTCTCCATTCGGGATTGTGAGTTTCTGCCCAAGGATCATATTGATGCTGATGATGTCCTAAGAATGTTCCCACAGTATTGACGTGTTGCACAGTTTCATCCTCATGCAATATTGGACAATCATCACTGGTATGTCCTGACTTTGAGCAAATTCCACTCTTTTGCAACTTGCATATTCCCTGTAGCCATTTGATGAACCAAAGCAGTTAATTCAGAAATCTGTTGTTCGATATTATTTGTACTTACCCCATTTACCATTTGCAGTGTATGCTCCATCCTAGTTCCATACTGCTGCGAGTTAGCTGTCATGTTTGCAATTAAGTTCCTTGCAGCTTTTGGAGTTTTATCTACCAGTGCTCCTCCACTTGCTCAATCATGCTTCTATCCATTGGTAGCAACCCCTCATAGAAGTACTGAATCAAGTGATAGTCATCAATTCCGTGAGGTGGACATCTGGAACACAACTTCTTGAACCTTTCCCAATACTCATAGAGATTCTGTCCGTTAAACTGTCTGATTCCACATATCTCCTTTCTTATGTTAGCAACTCTCGAAGTAGGAAAGTACTTCTCCAAGAATAACTTTTTCATCTCAGGCCATGATCGTATTGATCCTGAAGGAAGATAGTATAACCAGTCTTTAGCCAAATCTGCTAATGAGAACGAAAAAAGTCTAAGCTTTATCTGCTCCTCTGTCACTCCTTGTGATTTCATTGTGGAACACACTACATGGAACTCCTTTAGATGCTTATATGGATTTTCACCTGTAAGGCCACGAAAAATAGGCAAAAGACGAATTAGTCCAGAGTTAAGTTCAAAAGCAACATCTAAAGTAGGATATTCAATACACAAGGATGGTTGATCAAGGTCAGAAGTAGCCAGTTCTTTTAAAGTTCTGTTGTTTCTTGGCACCTCCATCTTTTCCTTTTCAAGTGTTAGAACAAGAGCTTCTTTTGTATATGTAGTTTTCTCTATCACTTGATCAAAATTTAAGTCAATAGGGTGAGAGGATTGAGTCATAAAATAAAAAAAAAGAAAATAATAAAAAAAATGAAAACAAAGAATAAACAAATAACACTCCCCAGCAACGGAGCCAAAATTTGATAGCTGTCGTCTAGCACTACAAAATTTACCTTACTTCTATTCCACTAACTCAGAATTAGTATAGCAATAAGCAAGGATCGATCCCACAGAGCGTGTATTGTTTTATATTTATCTAATTATTTTCCAATGAATTGGGAGTTTTGTTTTGAATAACTAAATTAACAAAAGTAAATTTAGAAGAAATATCAATAAGTATAAATCTTCAATTCATCAGTTCAGTATCACCTTTTCACAATCATGGATTAATCAAGTTTTACAATATTTATCCTTCAATGAGATTAACAGCCCTAGATAACCGCAATTGCTAATTATCTGAAATTCTCCTTATGTGTAAATCTAATGCGACGATCGCCAACAAAGATCCTAATTATCATATAACCCAGAACTATCAGTCTAGATTTAATACAATAAAAGCATTAAGAATGAGAATTAGATTGTTCCAAGAAACAATTGCACAATCAGAAATTATTTAACTTGTCTTTTGAAAACCTTAACAATACCCAAAAGCTTGTCTACAATCAAGTATCATTAAGTGCTACTTATGATTAGACATACATAGTTTACTTAATATATATCTTAATCTAGCAGATGATATTTATTAGATTAATCTAACTAGCCATATCAAATTAATCAAATAGTATAGCATACAAGAAGTTTATGTAGATAATCAGAATAAATCTCATATATGAAGAAATAAATAAAGTAAACTTGATCAAACCATTAGTTATGAATAAGGTTCAACATCCCTTCATAATTGAATTGAGTAATTTATCTTGACATGCTTTGATTCCCCAAAACTAGGGTTTGAATAGCCTCCAAGAATTCCTAGCTCCCATCCCCCAAATCCAAGTTATAATCAAGTATTTATAGTCCTAAAAGAAACCCTAACACTCTAGGCATCCCAAAATCCTATTTCAACTCAACTTTGGACACTAAAACACCTAAATAAGTTGTCTCCCCGCCGCCTGGCGCGCCCCACGCTACAGTGCTAGAAAATCTGGTGTACTAGCGCGCCCCGTGCTAGTTTGGGCGCGGTCCGCTCTTGTCTGTTTCTGCTGCGACATCCTTTGGTAAAACTATCATAACTTTTGTTCCGGGAGGAGTTACGGGGCCTGCTACCTGTCAAATCGAAGTTGTCGACGAGATCTAAAACTTTCATTCTTTGAGTATTGACAGATACTGATTGGATCAAGGTTGAAATCGGCTCTAAGTGACTGCTATGTAAATTGCAACTTCCAAACTCTAAAGTTTCAACTCCCACTTGGTAAAAAGGTCATAACTCTTTCATATGAATTTCGATTTAGACGATTCAAAATGTTACAAAAAGCTAAGGAATAGCTTTACAATAAAATCCAAGTCCCAAGCCAAGACCATGAATCCAACTCAGCATTAAAATCCAAACAATCTTCTCATTTTCCTCGTTTCATCTCCATTTTGACCTGGAACCCATAAGCAAACCTATTAAGCCCTTATTAACAACAAAACATGCAATAGACTACGCATAAAGGAATCAAAATAGATGAATATCATGCACTCGTTATATTGCTGTTGAAATTAAGATAAAATTATTCTTGAAATTGATATTATTTTAATATGTTGCTGAAATTGGGAAACATGTAGTTGCAGTAATATATTTTGATACGTCGTTGAAATTGGGAAACAATAATTGCAGCTTATTTCTTGTAATGATAATTATTTTTGACGGAATTTTCGACCGAAATTTCCGTATGAATTATAAAAGGTAAAAAATAAATCAAAACTTAACTATAAATACATTAAACTAAATTAGTTGACATATATTAACAAATTAATAAAATAATTAATATAACATAAAATAATATAATAAATTTTAAAAAAAATTATATATAATATAATATAATTAAATTAATTCTACTTAATGTTTATCATATAATATAATACAAAATAAAATACTAGGAAAATTAAATAAATTATCTAATATAATACACTATAAAATAAAATAAAATAATAAAAAATAAATTAGAATAACATAAATTTAATTTAATTTAATTTAATCTATTTAATTTAATTTAATTTAATCAATTTAATTTAATAACATAAAATAAATTTAATAATTATATAATATAATATAATAAAAATTAGATTAAAATAAATTTAATTGTATAAATAAATAAATTATATAATATAATACATAATAAATTAAATTAAATTAATAATAATAATAATAATAAATTAGAGTAAAATAAATTTAATAAAATCAAATAAAATTATTTAAATTTAATTTAATTTAATAAATAAAATATATTTTATAACTTACATAATATAATATAATACTAAATAAAATAACATAAAATTAAATTAAATTAATTTAATTTAATTTAATAAAATAAAATAAAATAAATTTATAAAATTATTTAATATAATATAGTACAAAATAAAATAAAATAAAATACGAGAATAAAAAAATAATTATCATAAACTAAGGAGTAGTATTTACTTAGTTTATCATTGAAAAAATAAACTAAGTTGCATTTGCTTAGTTTTCCACAATTACATTAAAAATATCCCGCAAAAAACAATATAAAACTAATAAAATGAATTAACATAAATTAAAATAACATAACATAAATGAAATAAATTAACAAAAATAAAATAATAAACTAAGTAACATTACTTACTTTTCTACAATTAAAATTACAGGACATAAGTAGTCTCCATATTCAGTAAATAAAATAAAATAAAATAAAATTAGAAGCGTTTACTTAGTTTTCCTAGTTTTCCATTGGTAAAATAAACTAAGTAGCATTTGTTTAGTTTGCCACAATCTTCCATAAACTCAATAATACTCTATGTTCAATCTTCAATACACTCAATAGATTATTTTAGTTTGACATTATCCTCAAAAAAGTCAATAGTTATAATCAATTACGACTATACATTTTGTAGTACATATATATTATTCCATTAACTTGTAAATATGTTGAATAACTTAGTTGAGCTGGCTAGGGGTTGTTCGACAGTAGTTGCAAGGTGCAGAAACAACTTAAGTTGGCATCAACATAGTACTATGCAACTTACCAGCCAACTCATTGTGAAGAAAGCATTAACTGCCTTGGCTTTCTTCATAATCCGTCCCTGCAACCGTATTTTGGGACATTTATAAGTTCCCCTTCCCCACTTAAAAGTTATCCTTTTAAAATAGAAAGTTCATAAATTATAATGAACTGTAAGAAATGAGCAAAGAAGAGTAACTAATTAACCGGTCAATTGTAAAATTTGCGATTAGAATTCTTGAAAGTTTTAGAGGTCTTGAGCTGGCAACGAATACCGCAACGAGTGCAACGAAAGTAAAGTGGAAAATACTCTAACCCATCGCCACATTTTATTGGTACAAGACAACTCTTTATATTACGCGGCGACTTAGAGTATTCTCCACCTTCTATTCTTTGCACTCATTACGGTATTAGTTGCCCGCTCAAGACCTTTGGAACATCCAACAATCCTAATCTCAAGTTCTAGAATTGATCGGTTAATTTGTTGTTCAACTTTGCTCATTTGTATATAGTTCATTGTAATTTATTAGCTTTTATTTTAAAAGGATAACAGTTGTAATACGTTTAAGTAGGAAAATTAAGTGGATAAAGAGAACTTATAAATGTCCCAAAATGGGGTTGCGGGGACGGATTGTGAAGAAAGCCAAGGTAGCTAATGATTTCTTTGTAATGAGTTGGGTGATAAGTTATATAATACCATGCAGATGCTAACTTAAGTTGTTTATGCACTTTGCAACTACTGTCGAATAACCCTTTGCTAGCTCAAATAAGACGGTTAACATATTTGCAAGATGGTGGAAGGATCGTATGTAGACACTCGAAATTTTCCTTACCCCAATACTAACACTGTAGAAGGGCAAAACCGTCAATCAAATCAACCCCGGTACCAATGCCGGTTAACCAGTTCAAATTCGATCATCAATATCGATACTCAAACAAATTCGATCCCCAATGTCGGTACTTAATCTAGCTTCGATCGTCAATCGGAATGTCAATCCAGCTCCGATCATCAATCGGACAGTCTATCCAGCTCCTATCGTTAATCGGACAGTCTATCCAGCTCCGATCGTCAATCGGACCGTCTATCTAGCTCCAATTGTTAATCGGACCGTTAATCCAACTCCGATCGTCAATCGGACCGTCAATCCAGCTCCGATCGTCAATCAGACCGTCTATCCAGCTCCGATCGTCAATCGGACCGTCTAACCAGTTCTGATCGTTAATCGAACCGTCTATTCAGCTCCCATCGTCAATCGGACCATCTATCCAGCTCCGATCATCAATCGAACCGTCAATCCAGCTCTTATCCTCAATCGGACAGTCTACCCAGCTCCGATCGTCAATCGGACCGTCAATCCAGCTCCGGCACCAACCCGGGAGGTACAAGTCAACCTTGACATCAACCCAGGACATGTCAAGTCATCCCCGGTCTAAGCCCGGGAAGTACAGATCAGCCCCGGCATCAATCTGGGAAGTGCAGTTCAGCCTCAAAGATAACCCTGGGAAGCCAAATTCAACAAGGACCACCCCGGGAGGGGCAAAACGGCCATTTTACCAAATCCCAGCCGATTCGGTCAAACTCAAGCCGAATTGATGCCATCAAACTCAGAATGAACCATAAGGACGATCTCGAGTGCAAACAGCGCAAGACAGCTCAACGGACAAACTGAGGGGAATAGAAGACCTGGTTATGAACTCTTCTTCTTGGACCCAAAAAATGTTTTATCCCATGTCATTGCGACACTCTCAGCGAGGGCTTTCCAAAAAGGTATCGCACGCCTCAAATGAACGCTCCGATCAAAAGTTAGAAAGTTTCGACTTCGACTGCGTGTTGTCCGGAGTGCACGTACTTCGAGACGACAGAACCCGGCACCACGGGCCCCACTAGGGGAGCCGCACCTCTACCTGCGACAATCGCATGTAGGGTGGAGGCACCCTGACATATAAATAAAGGTGCCCCCCTTCATTTTTAAGAATTCCAAAACGCAACGAAGCTCTGCCAGTTCGATTTTCTGACTTTTACACCTCTTCCAAACCCAAATATTTTCATTCCAACACATAGATATACCTATATACTACCACATATCAGAAAATAACTGGTAGATTTGGATGTATAGAGTCTACGATTTGGCAAAAAGCCCGTGTAGCAGTCCATTGAAAGTATTTTCACGATCACAAAGTGAATATTACTTCTTCGTACTTTTATACACTTGCACGTTGAGTTTCGTTTTCTAAAAATTCCCGAAACTTAGTTCAATGGCCGTTTTCTTCAAAATTTGGTATATTTTTGTACATAAACTGATTTTCTAGCATTTTTACAACTCGGATTGACAATCCGTCAGCTCTAGCAGCTTCAATGCACTAGCACACACATTCTGGCAACTTTGTCGAACTGGGTTATCTTCCCAGCTCAGGTTTGGCCCATTTTTGTATATATTTAACTGTATATATACTAACATTTCAATTCTGTCAAGCCTGGATGTCAAATCTGAGGTAGTTTATCGCTTTTATATATATTTACGCATATATAAGCGATTTTCACCATCATTGGTTCTCTTACCAGTCTTGGTTGACTACATTTCTATCAATATATATATATATATATATATATATATTTCAATTCAGTCCGGGCACCGGCGTGAAAATCCATCGCCCTTTATACTGTTTTTGCACTCTTCGCCATACTAGGTGATCTCCCCAGTCACTGGTTGACTATTTTTTTGCAATTTACATTCCAGTCTGGCCTGGACTATTTTGTGGCCTTTATATTGTTTTTGCACACCTCACCATTATTGGGTTATCTTTCCAGTCCCTGGTTGACTACTTTTTTGTACATTTACATTCCAGTTCGGCCTGGATCATTCTGTAGCTTTTTTACTGCTTTTATATATATTTATGCATATATAAGCAGCCTTCACCATCACTGGGTTCTCTTCCCAAACTTGCTTGACTACGTTTCTGTCAATATATATATATATATATATATATATATATATATATATATATATATATATATATCTCAATTCCATTCGGGGCACCGGCGTAAAAACCCATCGCCCTTTACAGCTTTTATATATAACTGTATATATATATATATATATATATATATATATATATATATATATATATATATATATTGCTTTACTCGCTTTCTATTCAACTGCTACTTTAAATATTTGTTTTATATGAATTGGCACTGACATATATGCGGGCGGACTAGATTTATTTAAATCTCGCCAATTCTAGTTTTTAAACGGTTCAAAATCTCCAGATTGAACCGGGAAGCTAGAATGGCTGAGTTTTCCTTAAATCTAGCTTTCTTTCTAGTTTCAGCTTTGAAAGCAACATCGCGTCCCTTAGATCGCTATCTAGTGGGAACGAGACGCTTTAGACACCCGTAGCCAAGATTTACTAATGAATCCTTGGTTCCATTGCAACGTGATTTTGTATATATCCGTTTCTGTACAAATTTGGATTGTGCAGGTTTTCTGGCTACTCATAATTGAGCCTAGGAATCGTGGGATTCATGATCAAACTGATCTAAATCTAATTCCCACGATGGACAAACTCCGATTTACAAATGTACCCTGCCAGTTTTTCTGTAGAAATGTACATGTAAACAGACCTTAAAACGGTTATCCGGATTTAAGGTCTCAATATAATGAAAAAATGTTGATTGTCGTGTCAGCGTCCCTCCGATGGTTTTCATGCCCATGAGGAGACCGACACTTGTCTATTTTTGTGGTCGAGGATGCTTCGCAGCCCGACAAATCACCATTCGCATGCAGCCTTAAGGCTATAAAGATAAAACTGCAAGTATCAACTGGCTTCAATTCCCATGCTAGCATAAGGGTTTGAAAACCAGCTTTCAAAATATCATTTTCAATTCAATCAAAAGAAAAGCTTTTTCAAATCAAATTAAATGCTTTTGCAAATCAAATCAAAGACTGATTTTCAAATCAAATCAAACCCTTCGTATATAGGTTCAAGAAGCAAAGCACTACTTTCAATCAATCAAATCAAATAGGCCTAATTTTCAAACAGCATTCACTCACGCATTCTAGTTTTAAGGGAAATATTGAAAAGATGCGGTACCATGTTTACACGGGAGTTGTGGGGTGCCTAACACCTTCCCCACACTTAACCAAGCCCCCGAGCTTAAACTTTGTTTTCAAAGATCATGTTTTGATAGTGTCCAGCAATTGGGCCTCTTTCAAACAAAACTCGGTTGAGTTGGTACAACTATTTTCAAATCTACCAACTGGCGACTCTGTAAAACGTTCAAATCGTCGACATGATACATGTTGGCCTTTTTTCTAAAAAAACCCTTCAAAACCTTTTTTCTAAATAAAAAGAGTGAGGGTAGAGAGAACTTAGGAAAAGAGATTAAAAGATTCGGGTTGTGACCCGACCCACGGATTTTTTAAGCCAACGTCGACAGGTGGCGACTCTGCTGGGGACAGTAGGGGGCTTAGGCCGCTTTCAAATCTTTTCAAACATTACCCTTTCAAAACTATTAAATACGTAAAATTTTGCATCTCCACAATCAATGAATGAGTGAATGCTGCGTCTTTACATTGAATGAATGTGAATGAATGCTTTCCTGCTTTTAGTGCTTCGCACCCATATTTAGTGCTTCGCACCTATGTCATCATATGCACAACGGTGAGCCACGATGTATGTGAATGTATGTTGTGTGTCCCTCTCACAAGGAAGAAAACCCGGTCGGTGATAAGTAATGTCTCTGGGGACGACTAAGTCTCAGGGGCTCATGAAAATGCACCACCCAAATTCGCTCTAGTTGAAAGATCGGATTAATTTCCCCTCGAGTAGAATGCGATGATCTGGGAACCTTCATGCCGAAACAAAAGCCGCGAGAGTAACCTAAGATAGATCAGCCTCTGATTAACCAAATTCGAAGGGAAGCTTCTTCATGCCTTCCTCTTTCAATTCCATGTTAAGTCTCCAATTACCAAGAAGCACAATGTAAATATCATAATGAAATATTTACTTCCCTTGTCAAAATACCATGTCATCCTGCCATCAAAATAACTAACCTTGGTTTTGCAGGAGAAAATCTAAAAAACACATCATGCATCCTGTCCTTACATACATCAGGAAATTGACACACCTACGTTTTATTGTAGGTAAAAATTGGTCCTGTTACTAGGTCTAAATCCAAAGCACCCGGTCCATCCACGGACATGACTTCTAGTGCTCCACAAGAATCCACCCCGGTATCCAAGGAAGAGTTCGAAGGTCTAAAAAATCAGATAGCCGAGTTAGCCGGTTTCCTATGAGAACAAAGCAGGGCCTTTAAAGAGAAACAATCTCAAACTCATCCAGAACCAGGAGCATCTAGTAGTGGTGCTGGCGGTCAAGATACTAAAAAGGCCGAAACTCAGATTCCTGAACCACAAAACCAGGACAAAACCAACAAAACCCCTGAAATCACCCCCCTCGTCAAAGATCAGGAAGCCAGTGACATCATGAAAAAAATAAAACAGATGGAAGAAACCCTTCGGTCTATCAAAGGGACTGGGACGTTTGGCAGTGTTACTTACTCTGACCTCTGTATATTCCCTGGGGGTCATTATTCTGAGAAGTTTCAAGTCCCCAATTTTGAGAAATATGATGGATTGGAGGATCCTTACACACACCTGAAAGAATTCATAGGAGAGCTTGGATCCTATACAGAGGATGAGAAGCTTCGAATGCAGATATTTCAGAAGAGTCTAATCGGAGAGGCGAGAGCATGGTATGCCCGTCTGGACAACTCCGAAATCCACAGCTGGGAAGAATTAGCCCATGCTTTTCTCAGCCAATACAGCTTCCAATCTCAGCTGGCTCAGGACAGATACCAAATTACTAAGATCAGGAAGAAGAACACTGAATCATTCAGAGAATATGCCCAGCGATGGAGACAGGTCGCAGCACAAGTCAACCCAGCCTTGACTAAATCAGAAATAGTCATGACCTTCATCGATATCCAAGAAGCGCCTTATTATGAAAGGTTTTTAGCCGGCATAGGGAAACCATTCTCTGAAATGATCAAACATGGCGAAATGGCAGAGATGGGGCTCAAGTCCAGAATGATAAAAGATCTAACCGCCCTCAAAGCTGTTGCCGAACATATCCAGTCCGAAAATTATGGGAGTAATTCCCGGAGGGCCCACAAAAAGAAAGACGAAGAAGTCTCCTTGGTCTTACAAGGACAAAATCAAAGGGGCGAGTCCAACAGTATCCCCATTCAAAGAAGGAACTATAATCCTTTTTAAAATCCAGCACAGCCTTCAAACCCTCCATTCCAGAAAAATATGGAGGTTAGGCGTCGAAGAAATTTCACCCCTCTTGGGATTCACTTGAAAACGTATTCAAACTTCTGACAGCTCAGAAGAAGATTATTCAACTCCTTCCACCAACCAACACTAATGCTCGAAATTTTGACCCAAGCAAGAAATGTGCTTATCACTCTGGATCTCCAGGCTATGACACCCAAGACTGTTGGTCTCTCAAGAACAAAATACAGGACTTGATTGACAGCAGAGAGATTGTGGTCACAAAGCCTGAGCAACCCCATGTGCAGGACAATCCTCTGCCACAGCATAAAGAGGAGAATGTCAACATGATCAGCACCTCAAGTGGAGAAGGATCCAAATACCTCCACTATATTGGGGAATCAACTCAATCCAACAACACCAGCCCCGATAATTGGGAAGTTTCTGAAAGGCAATTCTTGATAGAGAAAGAAATCAAGTCTATCAAGGAGCTGATTGAACAATTGGCAGAACTGGTCGTCTATCAACATCAGATCACCAGAAAGATGATCAAACGAGCCAACCGGTCTGACATCGATTGTCCTCCCACACCAAAAATCAATTTCGGGCAGGATCATAGCCAGTCTCATGAGCATGAACCCTGGACTGACAAGGGAGTTAAAGAAGCAAGTGTCCAAACTGGTAGGAAATTCCTATTTCAGAGAAATTTCACCAACCTAAATCAATCAATGGAAGAAATCCTTCAAATGCTATTCAACGAGGGAATGGTGGCAGACTTGTTACCTCCATTGAACCCTTAAGCCAGAAAATTCAAACCTGACCAAATATGTCAGTACCATTCCAATTCACCCGGCCATGATACTTAAGATTGATGCGCCCTTTGTAACCTAATCTAAGACATGATTGAAAGCGGGGAACTGATTAGGGGAAATCAAATCCTCGATCTCCCAGACAATGACACTCTCTAGATCCCCACTGTATGGAATCAGAACACAGTGGCTGTCATATCCTGCGACAGGGAGTCGACTCTCAAACCCTTAGTACTGCTAGGGAAAGGGGTTCAAGAAATGCACAATCCTGTAAAGGTGGCTGCACCTGAGCCTTTGATTTACCCTTCAGACCTCAATATCCAATTATCAGTCTGAAGAGTGTCCCATGGAACTACGGGTACATTGAAGGCTCCACTTCAAACAACATTACCGTTGTGTCGAAGGACAATCCACTGTACCTACCCCAGAGGGTAATCAAACCAGTTGTCAAAGCAAAAGAGAAGGTGGCTGAAGAGAAAATCAAAGAGTTCCTCAACAAGATAGGACATAATGAAATCAAGATAGTGCAAAGCTTGCAAAGTGCACCCAAACAAGTGTCCATCTTTGACTTAGTCCTATCCTCAGAGGATCATCGCAACATTCTAGTGAGAGTACTAGAAGAAGCTCATTTGCCACACATGGTGGACACCGAGAAATTCTGCCATGTGATCGAACACACCTTCAACAACAATGTAATATCCTTCACGGACGATGATATCCTGGCAGAGGGAACGAGCCACCACAAGTCCCTGCATATAGCTGTAATGTCCTCCGAATATGTGATCGGAGGTGTGCTTATCGATGGAGGATCATCCTCAACATTTGTCCATACGACACTTTAGAAAGGATGAAGAACAATCCGAACCGGATCAAAACCAGTTATATGGTCATCCGGGCCTTTGACGGATCGCGGCGCCAAGCTATGGGAGAAATAGAACTACCTTTAGAGATTGGCCCACACACTTTCTATGTATCTTTCCAGCCCTGGATCCACATGGCAGGGGCAGTGCCATCCACCCTCCATCAATAACTCAAGTACATTATCAACGACAGCCTCATCACAGTGAATGCCGAACTAGAATACCCTACCTACGTATATGGGGACATGCCAGTGATCAGCCTGGATGCGGGGATTGAACCTGCCAGCTTTCAAGCTCTAGAGGTGAGCGATACTCAATATCTACCTATCAGGGAACCAGCTCTAAAGCCTAAAGTCTCCACCGAAGTAATGACAGTGGGGAAATAAATGGTATCTTCGGGTTTCCAACCTGGAGAAGGTTTGGGAAAGGATAAGCAAGGTATCAAGATGCCAATCCAAATCCCAAGTCAGACTGGGAGAGCAGGATTGGGATATTCATCCGGGTCAAGCCATCGGAACCCACATAAACATCCCAAAGCTCATGTCGCCACAATTCTGCTGTCAAACCTCACAAATGTCGAATAGGTGAAACCTACGAGGAAAATCTTGATTGTGGTATCATCCATACTATTTCCTCCAATCATACCTGTCCATGAAAGAAAAGCCCTCAAGCATGAGGCAGACAGCGAAAAGGGAAAAGAAAAGATCCTGTATGAAGGTCGAGACCCATTCGCTAACATGAGGATCATTATCAACTACGAGGGTATGAATGATGAACTCCCAGATAGTGACAACGAGGATCAGACTCAAATCCCTCGCCTCAAGATAAAGGGGGGCAATTCAAAGAAAAATTCTGGTTCGATTGCAAAGGATGTTTTTGTTATCATCCAAGAGGAGGCATACGAGCCCAATTCCTCGATTCTCCCGGTTCATGAGAATCTAACACTGAATAACTGGAGTAGTGTCCATTGCCTCGGTCAAAAAGGGTAAAGGGGCAGAGAATACATCTGCCCCTTAATTATGCTTTCATTTACTGCTTACTTTTGATTACACTGCTATAGCAGTAACTTTTTGTTGGGTTTGTAAGAAATCGTGACGCAATCAAATTGCAAAAATTAGCGGAAGCATGGTATATCAGAGTTTAAAAAAAATTGTACAAAACCATTACCCGGATCATCCTTTATGCAAATTAATAATTTAAAATGATAAATAAGAAGTTATAAAATCATACCATTGTAGAACGAAGCTTCCACAGGTACGAGTTCAACTCCTTGTTCTTCGAGATCTCCTTGAATTTTTAGGTTAGATTCCTTCCTTTGATCAACGTTAGCTACCCAAGTGTTTGGCCTCTAAAGGTGATCCACCAAGGAAGATGAATTATCAAGAAGGAGGGTGTTTGGCTAAACCTTAGTTTTTTATCCTCTATAGAAAAGGAGTACTCTCCAACAATTGGAATTGCATCAAGTAATATCTATTATAAGAATCCTCTTATATAGATATTGGTCAACCCTTCTAATCCTATTAGACATGGGATTTTTTTTAATTAATTAAACTCCTTTAATTAATTTAGGCTTCCCACCACATGGGAAATAATTAATTAAATTCATTTAAGTAATTTGTCTCCTAATCTTATTAGGAATAAATGAGAGTACTAATATTAAATTAATTACTAAACTCCTTTAGAAATTAAAATAATAATAATTATAATAATATTAATAAGACTCCTCTTATTAATTTATATTTAATATTTCCAAAATATTAAATAATAAATATTAAGGTATTTAATTTATTCTATCACCATAGATTAAATTAATTTCACTTAATGCATTATTACGATTATGTCATTACCTTCTTAAATAATTATTCTTCCTTTTATGATGTGACCCTTTAGGTTCTTCATATTAAACCGGTTGTGAATAAATCAATTAGAACAATTCTAATCTTATTTAAATAAATAAATTAAACTAATAATCTATTTAAATAAATAATATTTATTCTACAATAGGGATAAGCCTCCCTAGCGATCAACGACTTTCCAGATAATATAGATTTCAACATTAATCATAAAAGAACCTGTGAGTAAATAGTTACCATACAATTCAATCCTTCCACCATACAATCTCCCAATTAAATATAAGACATGAATTTACTGTCAAGTCTTATTTTATTTAATTATATGTATTTCGATTAGAAAATGCACAACTCCAAATAATGTAAATTAGAAACTCCTTTCTAATTTCATTTTACCTTGGCCAAGGATTCCTGGGTTGTCATTTAACGAATCACATAGGACATATCTCCTCCTTTACTAGAGGTGGTAGATTCTTTATTGATCATTCATTGTCTCCATATGTAACTCATTATACCCAAGCATACCCTTTTATATACCCTAAAGGGCTTTAAGGAATAAGTCAAAGTATAATTCATTACATACAAGATACTATGATGATCTCAAGTCCAAGGATCACTTGTACTACTATCACATTAGGAATTCCTATTGACAGGCGAGTAAAACTCCATTAGGTATTCCATAGCGAGCCACGTTCAGTGAACTTATTCTCCAATAAGCACCTACATACTTGCTTTAGTGTCTCCACACAAATGATTATGAGATCAATCATCCTTATCCAATGAGCAAGCAACATATGTACTAATCTATCCGGATTTACTAATCCCCTTTTTAGTAATCCCATGATTAGGAACTATTTTAGTTTTAGAGCTTTCTAAGAATTTAGATCTCATTGGCATGATCATCATCATGATTCTAAAAGCATTGCTTAAAACTATGGGTTATTTATATATTATAAAAATAGCACCATGTAGATAATTAAATGCCTTTAATAAATGAATATTTTTATTAATAAATAAATAAGATTGCCTCCAAAGTATATGCTTTATCATCATACATGATTGGCTTGTATGCATACTACTTTCACTTTTGTCATGCTTAGCAAATGCCATATGTATTTAAGCAGTTGTATATATTAAGATGAAAGCAATTTTTTTTTCAGGACTCAAGCATTGGATGTGTGTGTCTCTGCTGATGAGATGCCAACCTGTCAAAATGACTACGACTTTGATGTAGAATTGAACTTCGACTTGATGGATATTGATCAAGAGGAGGAGGATGACTATAAGGTGCCCGAGGAGATCAAAGGATGGGTCGAAGGCAAACCCAAACCAAACCTCGACCAAACCACCACCATCAACATAGGTACCTCCAAAAACATCAAAGAAATCCAAATAGGTTCAGACCTCACACCAAATCAAAAAGCCGACCTGATCGAACTCCTAACACAGTACCAGGATGTATTTGTATGGTCATATGAAGACATGATCGGCCTCTCTACGGACATTGTCATCCATCGAATGCCCATCAAGGATGGATTCAAGCCAGTCAAACAAAAGCTCAGGCGATTAAAACCTGAGTGGAGTCTGAAAGTCAAAGAAGAAGTCGTTAAACAATTCAAAGCCGGAATCATCATGGTATCAACATACCCTAAATGGCTGTCAAACATATTCCCCAGCCTAAGGCCGGAGGGAAGGTACGAGTTTGCATGGATTACCGGGATTTGAACAAAGCCTACCTCAAGGATAATTTCTTGGTACCTTTCATCCACATCCTGATTGACAATACTGCGCAGTACAGCTTGTATTCCTTCGTGGATTGCTTTGCTGGTTACCATCAAATCATAGTTGCTGAAGATGACCGGGAGAAAATAGCTTTCATCACTCCCTGGGGAACCTTCTGTTATCGGCGACTATCCTTCGACCTCATCAATGCGGGAGCCACATATCAGCGAGCCATGATGGCCCTCTTTCACTATATGATGCACAAAGAGATAGAATTTTATGTGGATGACATCATCATTAAATCCCGGAGGGAGGATGATCACATCGACCATCTCAAGAAGCTGTTCAACAGGTTACGTAAGTATAACCTTAAGCTGAATCCCGCCAAATGTGCTTTTGGCGTCAAAGAAGGAAAGCTGTTAGGATTCCTGGTGAGCAATAGGGGCATCGAGTTAGACCCTACCAAGATCAAAGCCATTACTGAAATGCCCGTACTTCGTACAGAGAAGAAGATACGTGGATTCCTGGGAAGGATTAACTTCATAAGTGGTTTCATTTCACAACTCACAGCAACCTGTGAACCCATCTTCAAGCTGTTAAGGAAGAATTCCTCCACCAAATGGAATGAGGATTGTCAACAAGCCTTCCTTGCCATCAAGAAATAGCTGACTGAAGCACTGGTATTGGTACCTTCAAGGGATGGAGTTCCATTATTCATGTACCTGTCCGTCAACACCAATGCAATGGGCTGCATGTTAGGACAGAAGGATGATAGTAGCAAGGAAAAAACTATCTACTACATCAGTAAAAGATTCAGCAGTGGTGAACAGAAATACACTCTGATCGAGGAGACATGCTATACATTGGCATGGGCCGCCATGAGGTTGCAACACTATTTGCATGAGCATACAACCTACCTCATATCCCGCATGGATCCACTCAAATACGTATTCAACAAACCAATGCTGAATTGCCGACTGTCCAAATGGCAGTTAATCCTACAGCAGTTCGACATTGTCTACGTAACTCAGAAGTCAATCAAGGGTCAAGGCATTGCAGATCAATTAGCTGAAGCACCTTCAAGAGGGTTCGAGCCCCTGGAGACATATTTCCCAGATGATGGGATCATGACAATTCAACAACTCCAGTCAGAGAATACAGTCCAACCATGGAAAATGTATTTTGACGAGGCGGTAAACATGGAAGGTGCCGGAGCTGGGGTGGTCCTCGTCTCTGGTATAGGAAATCAATATCCCGTGGCTACTAAACTTCAATTTGGCAACACCAACAACACGGACGAGTACGAAGGCTGTATAATGGGGTTGAAGCTAGCCCAATCCATGTCTATCAAGCACTTACTCGTCTTCGAAGATTTCGAGCTGGTCATCAGACAAACCATTGGCTCGTATCTCACCAAAGAACTATATTTGCTGCCCTATCATCGGTACGTCCTCAAAATATCCCGAGAATTCAAAGACATAACCTTCGTTCATATTCCTCGAGGTCAGAATAACTTTGTTGATGCATTGGCAACGTTGGCTTCATTAATCCGCATATCTGATAAGAGTGGATTTCCCTACATCAAGTTTATAATCCAGAAAGCCCCGACATATGGGAGTTATGTTGGAGAAGTATCAAATGAAATACCTTCTGTCAAGCAGCCTTGGTATCAAGATATCAAGGAATATCTCCGTGATGGATCCACACCCGTTGGGGCAAGCCCATTAGAGCGTAAACAGATTCACAAAATGGTCATGAAGTTCTATTTAAGCAGAGATGCACTTTACAAAAGGGATGCTGGAATAGGCCTATTAAGTTGCCTCGACAAAGAGCAAGCCCAAAGATTAATGGATGAAGTCCATGGCAGTGTCTGTGGTCCACACATGAGCGGCCATCTGCTAGCTAAGAAGATAATCAGAACCGGGCATTATTGGATCTCTCTTAAAGCTGACTACGACGATCACGTTAAGAGATGTTTTCAATGCCAAATACATAGAAATGCTATCCATGCTCCACCAAATAAGTTGCACAATATGAGTTCACCATGGTCTTTCTCCATGTGGGGAATGGATGTGATAGGTCTAGTGGAACCAAAAGCCAGCAATGGTCATCGATTCATCTTCACCATGATCGATTACTTCACTAAATGGGTTGAAGCATCCTCCTTTCCCAAAGTCACAAAAGAGGTCATCATTAGTTTCATCAGAAACAATGTCGTATGTAGATATGGACAACCGGAGGTGATCGTATCAGACAACGCCAAGAACCTGAACAATCAAATAATGAAGGAGCTATGTAGTAAGTTCCACATCAAGCATCTCAATTCCGTCATCTATCGGCCCAAGATGAACGGTGCGGTTGAAGCAGCCAATAAAAACATCAAGAAGATCATGAAGAAAATGTTCGCCAATCACAAGGAGTGGCCTGACCTGCTGCCTCTAACCCTGTTAGCAAACAAGACGTCAGTGCGCACCTCTACTGGGGCTACCCGCTATTCGTTGGTCTATGGCATGGAGGCAGTCCTTCCCATAGAAGTAGAGATGGAATCCTTGCGAGTGTTAATTGATGCTCAAATAGACGAAGATCAGTGGTTGCAAGACCGATATCATCAGCTGTCCCTGATAGATGAAAAGAGGTCTACAACCATTTTTCACGGACAGTTATACCAGCAAAGGATCGCCAGATCCTACAACAAAAAGGTCTGAATCCGGTAATTTAAAGAAAATGACTTGGTGCTAAAGGAAGTCCTGGCCAATCAGGATGAAGCCAAAGGAAAATTCACCCCAAATTGAGAAGGCCCTTTCATTGTCAAGGAGGTGTTGACAAGGGGAGCTATCAGATTATAAGAAATGGATGGGAAAAAATTTCCCCAACTCATTAATTCTGAATCCATCAAAAGGTACTACGTCTAAGACACATGCATACCCTCATCCGGGTCCTACGAATCAAATCAGGTTCGATTTTTCACTAAAAAGCTGAAACTATGAATGACCTAATCTCCCTCAACCCGAGAGTACGTAGGCAGCCATTTCTAGTGCGGTCAAACCAAATAAAAAATTAAAAACTCATCAAACCAAACTCAAAAACCCAAGATAAATACTTTTCCAGCCTTTCCAACCAAACATCTAGAACTACGAATGACCTAATCTCCGTCAACCCGGGAGTACGCAGGCAGCCATCTACGGCGCGGTTTGACCTTCAAGAAAAAATAAATACAAAAGCTAAATCCTATTAAGCTATCCTGATCAACAAGCCCATCTGAGAAACTCCCTGACATCTCAACTGTCAGTCCATCAATGAGAAGCTCAAGATACATCTACAACTGCGAGTCATGAAAGCAGTGGTAATCACTCAGCAATGACAATACATATCCATTTAGGGAAGTGAATCAAAACTATATGTCTCTGATATGTAACACTGTTTGATATACATGATGCCCTGTACATGATAAAAATGGATGATCTAGTCTGTGCAGGAAAAATAAAGCTAGTCTATGGACCCAAGGAAAAGCGGGTCAGCAATGCCAGCATGGCATCTCTCTCTGAAGATGGGTGAGCATCTGTAAGTGCAGTCCACTCAGCCTCCATATGGCCCAAAACCTCCACAGTCATATGCAAGGTGGCGCTATGGTCATCAATGTACGCACTCATCTCAGTGACCAAACCATGAGTGTAAGATCGAAGAGCAGTACTATCAACAATATAGAAATCACGGGAAGCTATAGCCTCATCCCTATCTGCAAATGCTGCATCCCTAGCAATCAAAGTCTCCTCGATCTCAACATATGTTGCATCCCTATCCGAGCGGATCTCGTCTCTCTCTACAACAGCTGCATCTCTGGCAGATCGAAGCTCCTCTCGCTCAATCCAGCATCTAGAAAGACCCTGAGCCCATCTCTCTCATCAAAAGCTAAGTCTCTGCTAGACAAGGTGGCCAACATCTGCGCTCTAGCCGAGTCTCGCTTAAAGGTAATCCTGAATAGTGAGTCTGTTAAAGCCGGATCCATCCCTGCAGGAATAACCGGCGGATCACTCACTAGAACCGCTGTCAAACCCGTGAACAGCTCATCCTCGGTAGGAGAATCCGGATCCTCCATAGGCTCTTCCTCGTCGGAGTCCACAATTGGATATAAATGAGGCTCTGCTGCTGCAACTACTGTCTCTGCCTCCAACCATGCAGAATACTCCAGAGAACGTCTCGGATGGCTACCAGAGAAATCAGCCCTCTCTCGATGAGTCCAACACTCATATTTTCTGACCAAGTCGGCGGATGACATAGAAGAAGCCGACGTCCTCTGATCAGCAGACCCCTCAAAGTGGTGCAGACTCTGAAACTGATCAAACTACTCCATAACTGCCAGGGGATGATAGGTAGTCACTCCCCTCAATACCCCCAGGGGCAACGGCGGGGAAGGATCGAGAAAAAGGCCTGAAATCCCCAGCCATCTACGATATCCCTATAATCCTCGTGCAGAGTATGATACAGGGAATGCACTTTGAACCAGTTCCCTCGAGGCTGCATAACGCCGGGAACCTACATCAAAAAAATTAACCCATATCAAAAACCTATGCCCTGAGAATGGTAAAAAGGAAGAAAAGAATCTAGAGAGAAGAAAAACTTTAAGTCACCTCATTGGCTTGAAGATATCTCGAAGGATGGCGACTCAAGTTGCCCAACAACTCCTGCGTCTGCACAACAATGCCAGGAACCTCCGCACGTGGAGCCTGAGCGAGAACAGGAGCAACAAAAGGAGCCTCCTCATCGTCAATATCAAGTGGCTGCTCGTTCTGTGCTGGACGAATCACCGCCTCCACCAATTTACGAGGCGTCCGAACTGGACGAGGATGAGGAACATTAGACGCCCTCCTCCGTCTGATACCTGCAGATACCCTGCTGGAACTGCCGGGTCTATCGCGATCCATCGCATACACCAATACTCCAAATCACCTCAGAAAGGGTGTGATAATACTAAAACCTATAGCTTATCATTTTCAATCAGTCCAGCATATATCTCTAGGTTCTAAAACATGCATGGGTCAGTCAAAGATATCTAGTAAAGTCAAAACTGCATGTTTTCAAAACCTAGAAACTCAAAACCTGCATGGGTCAGTCAAAAATTCCCAGTAGAGTCAAAAAATGCATGTTTTAATGCCTGAGATTTTGGAAAAATTTCGCCAGAGTCTCCTTTGTAAAATGGACTGTCCACATGCACACAGGCATGTCTAGGGGGCCATTTAGTAGCACACCTACCCAAAAATAGAAACAGTTCATATTTATGAAAAAAAATCAAAAGTCAACCTCACATGGTAGCCAAATTATCATGGACATTTTTAGTTGAAAATCCAAGCTCACTAGGCCTCAAAAAGAATGACTAAACTGATCAAAAAGTGCAAAATAACATTGTCTCAGAACCTGAATTTTCTTACATACAAACGTGCATTACAGTAAGATATGCATACATATGTAGTCAGAAAGTTTTTAACAGGTCATATAGGTATACATTTTTCATGCATTGCGTCTAAAAGCACCCTAAGTGGTTCATATGCTTTTAATGGTCAAAAACTGCAAAAAAAAAAAGCATGTAAAACGTTACTTGCGCTGCGCTGAAAGTGTAGGAACTGACGGAAGCAAAAAACAGCTGCCTGAACTCCGTAGATCTGAAAAAGAAGATCGAAAATCCGTTCGGAACTCAAATGGGAAACTTAAAAAATAAAAATCTTGCATCCCATTAAATAGCCCAGGTGGTTGCACCTCCACCTACGGCAGCCCAGGGTGGGTCCCACTCCCCCGGGTTCGGTCTGGTTTGAGTCAAAACAGAGTTCTTATGTGCTGCCGAGTCAAATCTGAAGAGAAATCGCCACGCGATTGAGCGGTTTATCCTGAAATCCTGCGTTTAAGCAGTGTAATCCTGACAGAAAGGGAAACCCCATGGAGACCATTAGTATTCATCCCGGAATCGTGTCGGGGGATCAACAGAGTAAACTGCAGAGAAACTGTGCAAAAATTGCGTAAAACTGCCAAAAACTACCAGTTTCATAGCGTCGAGTACAGACCGAAGCTGATTTCAACCGTTGATTTCACTCCAGCGAAGTTCGGGTACAGATCAAAGTCAAATTCAGCCGTTGGCACAACCCCAGCGAAGTTCGGTTATAGACCAAAGTCAAGTTCAACCGTTGGCACAACCCCAGTGAAGCATTGGGTACTAACCGATGACAGTTCAGCCGTTGGCACAACACCAGCGAAGCGTCGGGTACTGGCTGATGACAGTTTAGCCGTTGGCACAACCCCAGCAAAGCATCGGGTATAGATCAAAGTCAAGTTCAGCCGTTGGCACAACCCCAACGAAGCATCGGGTACTGATCGATGACAGTTTAGCCGTTGACACAACCCCAGCGATGTGTCGGGTACTGACTGATAACAGTTCAGCCATTGACACAACCCTAGTGAAGCATCGGGTACTGATCGATGACAGTTCAGCCGTTGGCCCAACCCCAGCATAGCATCGGGTACTGACCGATGATAGTTCAACAGTTGGTACAAACCCAGCAAAGCATCGGGTACTGACCGATGACAGTTCAGGCGTTGGCTCAGCCCCAGCGAAGCGACAAGGTACTGACCGACACAGTGTATCCAGTAGCCCATCCCCATCTAAGCATCGGGAGTGATCCGATGACGGAGGCAATTGTAGAAATCCATCGCCAATGATGGAATCTGTTATACACATCCTCAAGAGAAAATGAGGTAAAATATTGGATATTGAGATCCCTATTGCAAGCTGCCAAGTGTAACCTATCATTCAGATAAACATCGAAAGATCCCAGCAAGGTGACTCTATACCTGAGGGATAACTCTGTCAGAGGAGACTTCCGAAACACACAAACGGCATCAGCCAAGAGAAAATATGCCCCCTGATAATGCTGATAGGTGCGGGAAACCATGGGTTTCAAACTATGGTAGCATCAACATAATAGCATCCCCATCAGAGTTAAACAGGCTATCGTGAATAACGTCATCCCCGGTAGAAAATGACAAGAATAGTTTGCGGTAACCTATCAATAATATCAAGGGCTGTCCATGACAACGTTATCCCCAGCAGGTAGATGACGTAAGTAGCCAAGAGCAGCCCCGTTCCACTCAAAGACACCCAGCATGCGTAGCATCTCTGGCATTTGGCTTATTTCCAGTGTCTACTAATCTTTATCCCGTCCATTCCACTACATTGCATTGACATAATAAAGAGGGGCATCTGTAGACACTCAAAATTTTCCTTGCCTCAATACTAACACTGTAGAAGGGCAAAACCGTCAATCAAATTAACCCCGGTACCAATGTCGATCAACTAGTTCAAATTCGATCGTCAATATCGGTACTTAAGCAAATTCGATCCCCAATGTCGATACTTAATCTAACTCCGATCGTCAATCGGGTCATCAATCCAACTCTGATCGTCAATCAGACCGTCTATCCAGCTCCGATCGTCAATCGGACTGTCTATCCAGCTTTGATCTTCAATCGGACCGTCTATCCAGCTTCGATCGTCAATCGAACTGTCTATCCAGCTCCGATCATCAATCGGACCGTCTATTAAGCTTTGATCATTAATTGAACCGTCTATCCAGCTCTGATCATCAATAGGACCATCAATCCAACTTTGATTGTCAATCGGACCGTCAATCCAGCTCCGATCGTCAATCGGACCGTCTATCAAGCTCCGATCATCAATCGGACCATCAATCCAGCTCCGATCGTCAATCAAACTGTCTAACTAGCTCCGATCATCAATCGGACTATCTATTCAGCTTTGATTGTCAATCGAACCGTCTATCCAGCTCCGATAGTCAATCGAACCATCAATCTATCTCCTATCGTCAATTGGACCAGCTATCTAGCTCTGATCGTCAATTGGACCGCCAATCTAGCTCCGACATCAACCCGGGAGGTATAGGTCAACCTTGACATCAACCCAGGACAAGTCAAGTTATTCCTGGTCTCAGCCCGGGAAGTACAGATCAGCCCCGGCATTAATCCGGGAAGTGCAGTTCAGCCTCAGAGATAACCTGGGGAAGCCAGATTCACCAAGGACCACCCCGGGAGGGGCAAAATGGTCATTTTACCAACTCTCTTTCAATTCGATCAAACTCAAGCCGAATTGATGTCATTAAAGTCAGAATGAACCATAACGACGATCCCGAGTGCAAACAACACAAAACAGCTCAACGGACAAATTACGGGGAATCGAAGACCTGGTTATGAACCCGTCTTCTTGGACTCAAAATTTTTTTTATCCTATGTCATAACGACACTCTCGGCAAGGGCTTTCTGAAAAGGTATCGCACGCCTCAAACGGACGCTCCGATCAAAAGTTAAAAAGTTTTGACTTCAACTGCGCATTGTCCGGAGTGCACGTACTTTGAGATGAACCAGGCACCGCGCGCCCCATCAGAGGAGCCTCACCTCTACCTGCGGCAATCGTAGGTATGGTGGAGGCTCCCTGGCCTATAAATAAAGGTGCCCCCTTCATTTTTAAGAATTCCAAAACGCAGCGAAGCTCTGCCAGTTCGATTTTTTGACTTTTACACCTCTTCTAAACCTAAATATTTTTACTACAACACGTAGATATACCCATATACTACCACATATCAAAAAATAACCAGTAGATTTGGACGTATAGAGCCTACCATTTGGCAAAAAGCCCGTGTAGCAGTCCATTGTAAGTATTTTCACGAACAGAAAGTGAATATTACTTCTTCGTACTTTTATACACTTGCACGTTAAGTTTCAGTTTCTGAAAATGCCCGGAACTTAGTTCCGTGGCCGTTTTCATCAAAATTTGGTACATTTTTGTACATAAACTAATTTTCTGGCATTTTTACAACTCGGATTGATGATCCGTCAGCTCCAGCAGCTTCAATGCACTAGCACACACATTCTGGCAACTTCGCCGGACTGGGTTATCTTCCCAGTTCAGGTTTGGCCCTTTTTTGTATATATTTAACTATATATATACTAACATTTCAATTCTGTCAAGCCCAGATGTCAAACCCGAGGTAGTTTACCACTTTTATATATATTTACGCATATATAAGCGATTTTCACCATCACTGGTTCTCTTACCAGTCTTGGTTGACTATATTTCTGTCAATATATATATATATATATATATATATATATATATATATATTTCAATTCAGTCCGGGCACCGGCATGACAACCCATCGCCCTTTATACTATTTTTGCACTCTTCGCCATACTAGGTGATCTCTCCAGTCACTGATTGACTACTTTTTTGCAATTTACATTCCAGTCTGGCATGGACTATTTCATGGCCTTTAAACTATTTTTGCACACCTCGCCATTACTGAGTTATCTTCCCAGTCCTTGGTTGACTACTTTTCTGTATATTTACAATCCAGTTCGGTCCGGATCATTCTATGGCCTTTTACTGCTTTTATATATATTTATGCATATATAAGCTGCCTTCACCATCACTGGTTTCCAGTCTTGGTTGACTACGTTTCTGTCAATATATATATATCTATATATTTCAATTCCAGTCCGGGCATCGGCGTGAAAACCCATCGCCCTTTACAACTTTTATATATAACTTTATATATATTGCTTTACTCGCTTTCTATTCAACTGCTACTTTAAATATTCGTTTTATATGAATTGGCACTGACATATCTGCGGGTGGACTAGATTTATTTAAATCTCGCCAATTCTAGTTTTTAAACGGTTCAAAATCTCCAGATTGAACCGAAAAGCTAGAATGGCTGAGATTTTCTTAAATCTAGCTTTCTTTCTAGTTTCAGCATCGAAAGCAACCTCGCGTCCCTTAGATCGCTATCTAGTGGGAACGAGACGCTTTGGCCACGCGCAGCCAGGATTTACTGATGAATCCTTCATTCCATTGCCACATGATGATGTATATATCCGTTTCTATACAAATTTGAACTGTGTAGATTTTCTGGCTACTCATATGTGAGCCTAGGAATCGTGGGATTCATGATAAAACTGATCTAAATCTGATTCCTACGATGGACAAACTCTGATTTACAAATGTACCCTGCCAGTTTTTCTATAGAAATGTATATGTAAACAGACCTTAAAACGGTTATCCGGATTTAAGGTCTCAATATAATCAAAAAATGTTAATTATCGTGTCAGCGTCCCTCCGATGGTTTTTATGCCCATGAGGAGACCGACACTTGTCTATTTTTGTGGTCGAGGATGCTTCGCAGCCCGACAAATCTCCATGCAGCCTTAAGGCTATAAAGATAAAATTAGAAGTATCAACTAGCTTCAATTCCGATGCTAGCGTAAGGGTTTGAAAACCAGCTTTCAAAACATCATTTTCAATTCAATCAAAAGAAAAGCTTTTGCAAATCAAATTAAATACTTTTGCAAATCAAATCAAACCCTTCATAAATAGGTTCAAGGAAGCAAAGCACTACTTTCAATCAATCAAATCAAATGGGCCCAATTTTCAAATAGCATTCACTCACGCATTCCAGTTTTAAGGAAAATATTGAAAAGATGCGGTACCGTGTTTACACGGGAGTTGTGGGGTGCCTAACACCTTCCCCACACTTAACCAAGCCCCCGAGCTCAAACTTTATTTTCAAAGATCAAGTTTTGACAGTGTCCAACAATTGGGCCTCTTTCAAACAAAACTTGGTTGAGTTGGTACAACTATTTTCAAATCTACCAACTGGCGACTCTATAAAACGTTCAAATCGTCGACATGATACATGTTGGCCTTTTTTCTAAAAAACCCTTCAAAACCTTTTTCTAAATAAAAAGAGTGCGGGTAGAGATAACTTAGGAAAAGAGATTAAAAGATCTGGGTTGTGACCCGATCCGCGGATTTTTTAAACCGACGTCGACATCGTATATGTAATATAATTTGGAACTTAGAAACCCGTTTGACATTCTCTCATTAGGAGTGAATGTCGAATAGTCCCCCATTTGGGACTATTACTAGATGTTGTCTTTCACTTAGGTCGGTGCAAATTGACAAGGTACATTTTTATACACTTTTAAGGATTTTTCACTTGGTGTCTCTACTTGGTCTCCGAGTGCATACTTAGACTAAGTTGTCTTGGTCTATTTCGTGTACTTGGAGACTATTGGGAGGAGCTGCTAAAATTTTCTTAAAATAAAATAAACGTGCTCAAGATTGACACTCGTGAGGAGACGCATCCAGGAACGGGATAGAAACCTAACCCTTGTAGAGTGGAGATATATACTAGGAAAACTAAATTTATGCATGGACTACATTCAAGAATATTCTTGTTCTAATTGGGTGTTTTCTTCAATTAAATATGTCAGTCGACCGAAGTTGAATGTACCTTAGGATACGGATTGCTAAGAGGGGATTAGTTGATGCATACCGTGATGGGGTGTTCAATTTTATGAACAAAACAATAGAACATGCTGATGATCCGTAAAGAAAGATGAGATGCCCGTGTCTCAAGTGTAAAAATATAATCCGGAAGACTACCGACAATGTTAAATTTGACTTATATTCATGTGGGTTTGTGTATGGATATTCAATATGGATTCATCACGGGGAATCAGCTGAGTTTAGAGAACTGACAGACAGTACTGTAGACCAACCAATTCACGGGATTCACAATCAGATAACTATGAGGTTGTACAGATGTTGGTTGATGCGTATGACCCTACTAATATTGATTGAGCTGAAAACGAGCATGCGTCAAGCAGTGCGCAGCAAAAGCCAAATGATCCAGCTGCTTCCTTCTACAAAATGCTATCTGAATCGGGGGTCCCATTGTATCCTTGAAATGACAAGCACATAAGGCTATCTATATGTTATTTAATTTTCATTTAGTTATATCTTTAATTATATCATATGGACTAACGAGTTACATTATATTGTATCAACAAGGTGACGATCCCGAGCGTGTTGGCAATGTCGAGGAGGCTGCTCATTTCGATCATGAGCGGAAGGACGACGCCGACGATTTTCATACGCCAGAGCAGCAACGTCGACGCTCGCCCGATGATCCTCCTCACACCGGGGATAGTATTATTGGCATGACTTAGTTTTGTTGATTTTAGTACATATTTTATTAATCTTTACTTTAGTTTAACTTAATGGGATGTAAATTTTTGTAGTTTAGTTGATGTTTGACGAAAATTAGAGTATTTTTATTATTGTTGGAGGTGAAATTCATATTGGACTTGTATGTGAACAAAAGCCAGTTATCACTTTATGTATATGTTGTTGGAAGGTTATTATTATGTTGTATGTGCTGTTAGAAAAATAAACAAGTTTACATGTACAAAAAATATGGGTTAAAACCCTGGATACTATTAAAACAGGAATTTTTTTAAAAAAATAAACCTTATTATCGACGGAATATGTTATGTTCGACGGAATTTCGTTGGATATAAAGCTTCTTACATGTCAGCCAGTAATGTCACGTGGCAGTTTATCCTCAACTGAATATGTTATGCTCGACGGAATTCCGTCACGTGGCAGCTTATCCTCGATTGATTATCTCCGACCGATTAGATTTTGTCGAGAATACAGTAATTTCGACTGAATATTCGGTCGAAAATGGTTCTGTCGACGTTATTTAATTCCGACCAAAAGCTCGACGAATTTAATTCTGATGCGTCTATATCCGGCTGAATTTTTGACTGAATATTCCGTCCGACTTAAGTTATTCTTGACGGAATGTTCCTAAATCTGATGAAATATTCCGTCAAAAATAGCCCTTTTCCTTATAGTGATTTCGTCAGAAAAGGTGGTCATCCCTAACACCAGAGTTTCTTTATAGTGACGAAATATGATGTCGATTTTTTTTAAACCTTAAATCTTTGCTTCAAAACATAGCCATCACTGATTTTAAAAAACTGTCATATCGCTCTCACTTCTCTGGTGGTTCTGGGACTATTCGTTGGTGAGCAGTACATGTTGGTGGCTATGGCCTTTGGCAACCTAATTTCCTCCATTCATCCCTCTCAAAATAAAGGTTAGTGAATGTTTAATTTTGGGTCTTTTAAATTTTGATTCACATTTATCTAAATAATTTAGTATCAGACATTAATTTTATCACAATTAATGTGCCATGGGTTGAAATCATTGAAATTTATATGTAGCATTATTTGAAATTTTTCATTTTCTTCAATAGCCTTAATTTGTATGTGATGAAATATATTTGCAATTTCTCATTTGCTAGTTTCCTATACTGATTATATTAAATCTACGCTAGAAAATCTACTATACCTATCATATTAAATAATACAATATTATTAATACTTGCATTTATGAGTTCCTCTATTTGATTTGATGATGACAATGATATTAACGTATATTTATAATTTTAAGTATGTTTTGTAAAAATTTTATGAGAATTTTATGTAAAAGGATTTAATTAGGGATCTAATATATTAGGTAGATCCAAAATCGTAGGGTATAGTTGTGTAATCCTTGTAATAGCTGAAGTTATTCAAGGCAAACAGATATTTCATTGAGTAGAAGATGTGATCGTAAAGTGAAGTACCAAATCGTAGAGTCATATCTCAGAGTCACTAAAAATCATAAGACATATTGTTGAGTGAAGTTAGTCAACGATCTGAGAACCAACTTTACGTTTCTACACTGATGGTCAGTTCTACCAAAATCATAGACTGCAGAATCTTGACATGTCAGTAACAGGTTTATGACAAAGGATATAACGTTAACACACATACTACAATGGTGATCTACAAATGTGTTGGTGATAAGGATGAAGACGACACTGCTAGGACTAATCATTCGGTTATAACCGAACCGAATAGGTTATTCGGTTATAACTGAACCGGATAGGCTATTCGGTTATAACCGAATACCAAAATATTCATAATTTTACTATCCGAACTACTAAAAGAATTTGGCAATAACCGAATTGCTGAATACCGAATTACCAAATTGTAAATTTGGGCATTTTGGTTAATAATCTAACCTGATCTCAAGTTGCTTATCTCAAGTGCTACTCTCGATGCAAAGAAGTTCAATGATTATTTTAACCCTTCTCCAATTTTTGTAATACCTGAAGGAAATATGCTGTTGAAATAAACTACACAAAAGCACCAGTCACAGATTACTTAGATGCAGCAAAAGCACAAGTGACTAATTACTTAGTTTGCTCATCACATTCATTCAACTCAACCACCTGGAGACGGTGATATATTGGTCTTTCTCACTGACCAAGAGGAAATTGACCTGACTGAGGAGATTCTCATGCATCAGACGAAAAAGCTGGGAACTAACATAGCAGAGCTGATTGTATGCACAAATTATGTAAACTTCAAGGCTTGTGAGATTACACTTTTAATTTTTAAACCATAATTTCTTTATTTCTAATTCGGGTATTCAGTTAACCGAATAACCCAAAATTGAAAACCAAATCCAAAACCGAAAATCGAAAATAAAATTGGATATAACCGAATTATAAAAAATACCCGAATAACCAAAAAAAATTGGTTAAAAAAATTCGGTTCGGTAATTCGGTTTTATCTATTTTTTCTCACTCCTAGACACTACATCTTTTTCAACAGCTATATGAGCAAGGACAAGTACACGTGTCTGATGCTACAGCAAACATAGTACTATCAAAACGACAGCAAGTGGTCCAATAGACAAGATTTTGAAGTCAAAGGTATGATCATTTGACAAGTGTCTCAGTCTATTTGAACAATGGTAACAATTCAACAGGCAAAACTCAAGGAGTAACTATAAAATGATTGTTACAACAACTCTGAAGAGTAACTATTTCATCAAGAATCAAGCCTCTAAAGTTCAAGGGCTCAAAGAGCTCCACCCTACAATCCTAACATCATTCAACCTGCTGTTAATACATTTAGAGAATAGCTTAAAACAAATTAGCAGCAACTCAAACCACAAAATTCTCTTAGTGATTGTGATTAGATCTTAGTGATCTATTTGTACCAAGTCTTTGTGACTTATATACAGATTATTTGTGAATCTCAATTGTAATAGTTCTTAATGAGCTCAATTTTTTGTAACAAATCTATCCTTAATGGATCATCCCTATTCTCGGAATAGAGGCTTTTGGGTTGCTGCTGACTAAAACCTGGACTCCTCCTCATGTATTTTATTCTTTTTAAGTTGTATATTCTACCTAAAACTTAATTATCATCTAGTTGTTTCTTTAATTCTCATGTTTACTAATATGTTATATTTTTTATTGAAGGTGACAATGATGAGCAGAGGGATGATGGCGATGACTTTTAAGCACCAGAGCAGTCGCGTCAACCTTCGCTAGATGATCCTCCCCATATTGATGGTAGTACTAGCTGTTAGTTGTAGTTATTTGTAATTTTACTTAATTTACGTTATAAATTATAGTTTTACTTAGTCTATGTTATAACTTTGTAATTTTACTTAGTTTACATTATAAATGTAATTTATTAGACATTTTAATATTTATTACAACTGTTTCGTTTAAGCTTTGAATCATAGTTGTAGTTTATGGAACAAATATAAATTTATGGTTTAAAAATATAGAAAATACGAAATATATATGTATATATATAGGACTACTTATTTCTGACAGAATTTAGCTAATTCTGATGGAAAGTTCGTCGAAAATAAGTTAATTAATTCAAATTAATAAAAATGTTATGGAAATTTTGTCGAAAATAAGTTAATTAATTCAAATTAATAAAAATATGACAACATTTTTACCGACACAATTATTTGTGACGGACAAATTTCGTCGAAATTAGTTATTTTCGAGGGAATTTTCGTCGGTAATAACTAATTCCGACAACAAAATTCTTGACATAATTATTTTCGATGAGCTTATTTACGAGGGAATTATCGATAGATTTTTTTTCAAGAATAAGTTATTTCCAACGGAATTGACTTATTTTGGATGAAATATTTTGTCAAACAATTCAATTTTTCTTGTATTGGTACGTACTTTGATAGTTAATTAAATTTCCTAATATGTGATAATTAATGAATGAGTATGTATTTCAAGTCAGTTAGGGATAGAGCTTCTTAAGGGCTGGGGATACGAAAATATTGAATTTTTATTAATCTTATAAAATCTTTAATATTTTTACTTCAAACACCTAAGATTTTTGGGGAAAAAATAGGTACATGTATAATATTCTTAAAAGTACTTTCTTTCTAAAATATAACTGTTATTTTTATTTTTTTTAAATCATCCTAAAAAACCATTAATATATATATATATGTATATATATATATATATATAGGGGCGGACCTATTTGGTGGCAACGCCTATGCTCAAATATTTTTTTAATAGGTATAGAAGTAGGGGCAAATATGTAAGTTAGTAAACTTAAGGGGGCAGATTGATGAAAGACTTAAACTTGGAGGGATCAAAACAAAATTCATAAATCAATTCTAAATTACAAAGTCTAAATCAAAGCTCTATTCTTCGCCTCTTGACTTTTAATTCTGCAGCTTCTTCTTTTATTTTTCATACTCCTGACTCCTCTAGTCTTCTTGCTACTAGTTTCTTCTCTTCCGCGGCTCCGCCTTCGCACACTCCTTCTTGTCCTAACTGTCTAAGTGGTTTTCTACTACATCTCCACTACGCGCCACGCCTCTTGCGCTAGACATATTAGAGTAAATGAGTAATCAAATTTAAAAGGTAACTAAATTAGAGCTTTTTTGTTTTGATAATTTAAAATTATTAGTTTGTTTGAATTTGTTGTTGGTTTGGGACTTGGTATTAAACCCAATTCAATTTATTTGATGTATTTCTTATATTTTGGACTTCTTGGGTTATTAATTAGAGCTTTTTTGTTTGATAGTTTAAAGTATCACTATTACTAATTAGGGTTTTTTCACATAATGAAAGAGGTGAACACATGATTTTTGTACATAATCAGTGAAATTGCAGTATTGCACATATTATGTCATTGTTGGTGGTTATTTGACTACTTTATTGAGTTTGATGTTGCCAATATATTAGTCATGTTTACTAATTTTTTGTTGGGTGCGTGGTTTTTTAATAATTTTTTTTAGATTTTAATCTAGCAATACAATTTCCTACATACATGGTTTAGATGGTATTTAAATTAGAAACCTTGGACTTTTTGATGAAGTCGTGTCCTTTCATAAGAGGGATAATTAGAAACCTTGGACTTTTTGATGGTTTAGATGGTTACCGAAACTTTTTTTGTTACAATCGCGTAACTATATTCTCAAAAATAACGAAATGGTCATTACTTCTGATTTCCGTCCAAAAAAACGGACGAAAATCATGAGTATGCATATTGTTGACGATAGAAAATTTAAGAAATATCGAGGGTTAGTTTATAACCCGGTTTTTCTCAAATCGATCTTCCTAAGTTATCTCTACCTTTATTCTTTTTATTGCAAAAAAACGATTTTGAAGGGTTTTTTAGGAAAGAGGCCAACATGTGTATATGTCTACGATTTGATTTAAACAGAGTCGCCAGTTGATAGTTTTGAAAATGGTTGAACCAACTCAACCGAATTTGATTTGAAAAGAGGCCCAATTGCTGGACACTGTCGAAACTTGATCTTTGAAATCAGAATTTTGAGTTCGGGGGCTTGGTGAAGTGTGGGGAAAGTGTTAGGCACCCCCACGACTCCCGTGTAAACACGGTACCCGTAATCTTTTCAATATTTCCCTTAAAACTGGAATGCGTGAGTGAATGCTGTTTGAAAATTGGGCCTTTTGATTGATTGAAAGCTTTGACAGGCTTCCTTGAGCCTATATACGAAGGGTTTGATTTGAATTTGAAAATTCGTCTTTGATTTGATTTGCAAAAGCATCATTTAATTTGATTTGCAAACGCTTTTGAATTGAATTGGCAGTGATGTTTTGAAAGCTAGTTTTATCAAACCCTTACGCTGACATAAGAATTGAAGCATATCGCTACTCTTAATTTTATCTTTATAGCCTTAAGACTCATATAAGTGGTGATTTGTCGGGCTGCGAAGCATCCTCGACCACAGAAATATAAAGTGTCGGTCTCCTCATGGGTATAAAAACCATCGGAGGGACGCTGACATGACAATCCATATTTTCACTATGTTGAGACCTTAAATTCGGATAACCGTTTTAAGGTCTGTGCATGTACATTTTATAGAAAAATTGGCAGGGTACATCTGTAAATCGGAATTTGTTGATCGTGGAAATCAGATTCTGATCAGTTTGATCATGAATCCAACGATTCCTAGGCTCACATATGAGTGGCTAGAAAAACCTGCACAGTTCAAATTTATACAGAAACAAATAAATATCCCAAGATAGCTAGAACCAAGGATTAATTCAGTAAATCCCAGTCCGCACGGCCGAAGCGTCTTGTTCCCACTAGATAGCGATCTAAGGGACGCGAGGTTGCTTTTGAAGCTGAAACTATAAAAATAACTAGATTTAAAGAAATCTCAGCCATTATAGCTTCCAGGTTCTGTCGAGACCTGTTTGAACCGTTGAAAGCTAGAATTGACGAGATTTGGATAAATCTAGTCCGCCCGCAGAAAAATCAGTGCAAATTCATATACAAATGAATGTTGAATGCAGCAGTTGAATAAATTGAATAAAGTAATATATATAGTTAAATATATATAAAAGATGTAAAGGGCGATGGGTTTTCACTCGCAAGCCCGGACTGGAATTGAAATATATATATAAAAAAACTGTAAATAGCCACGAAATAATCCAGGCTGTGACAGAAATAAAATATATATATAAACAGTAATAACGACGATGGGTTTTCACGCCTGTGCCTGTACTGTAATTGAAATTGACGGAAAAGTAGTCATCTAGTGACTAGGGAGAGCACCCAGTATGGGGAAGTGTGTAAAAGCAGTAAAATGGCTACGAAGTAATTCAGGCCAGACTGAAAATATATAAATATATATATATTGACAGAAATGTAGTCAACCAGGACTGATTTGAGTACCAGTGATGGTGAAAGTTGCTTATATATGCATAAATATATATAAAAGCGGTAAACTACCTTAGATTTGACATCCGGGCTTGACAGAATTGAAAGGTTAGTACATAAACAGTTAAATATGTACAGAAAAAGGCCAAACCCGGACTGGGAAGATAACCCAGTCCGGCGAAGTTGCCAGAATGTGTGTGCTAGTGCATTGAAGTTACTGGAGCTGACAGATCGTCAATTCGAATTGTAAAAATGTTGAAAACGGAGTTTATGTACAAAAATATATCAAATTTTGACGAAAATAGCCACAGAACTAAGTTCTGGGCATATTTAGAAGATAAAACTTTGTGTGCAAGTGTAAAGCAGTGCAAAGTAGTAGTATTGACTTTTTGATCGTAAAAATACTTACAATGGACTGTAATATGGGCTTTTTGCCAAATCGTAGGCTTTAAACGTCCAAATCTATCAGTGGTTTTTGATATGTGGTAGTATATGGGTATATCTACATGTTGGAGTGAAAATATTGGGATTTGGAAGAGGTGTAAAAGTCAAAAAATCAAACTGCCAGAGCTTCGCTGCGTTCCGGCTTTTTTCAAATGAACGGGGGGGTATGTTTATTTATAGGCCAAGGAGCCTCCACTCTACCTACGGCAGCCTCATATAGAGCTGTGGCTCCCCTAGGCGGGGCCCACATGCCCGGCTTGGTCGTCTTGAAGTACGTGCACTCCGAGCAATGCGATGTCCAGTCGGAAACTTTTTAACTTTTGATCGGAGCGTCCGTTTGAGGCGTGCGATACCTTTCCGGAAAGCTCTTGTCGAGAGTGTCGCAATGATATGGAAAAAACATTTTTCGGGTCCAGGAAGACAAGTTCATGACCAGGTCTTCAATTCTCCATAGTTTGTCCGTTGAGCTGTCTTGCGTAGTTGCCACTCGGGATCGTCGTTAGGATTCATTCTGACTTTGGCGGCATCGATTTGGCTTGAGTTTGACCAAGTCGGTTGAGAGTTTGATGAAATGGTCGTTGTACCCCTCCCGAGGCTGCCTGTAGTGTCGGCATGGTCGCTGGTTGACTTCCGGGAACTGATTCCAAGACTTGGATCCCAGTCGAGTCTTTTGACCTCAGGGTTGTCTCTCAGGCTGACGTGGTCATTCCAGGTTTTGCTCTGGAGTTGTTGTGATGCTTCAGGTTGATGTCTAAAGTTGACCTGACGTCCCGGGTTGAGATTGGGTATGACCTGCACTTCCCGGGTTGAGACCGGGGTTGAGTTTGACTTCCCAGTTTGCTGCCGGGGATAAACTGTGTTTCCCGAATTGAGAACGGAGATGGCTTGACATGTCCTCGATTGATGTCGAGGTTGCCTTGGCTTCCCGGATTGAGACCGGGGTTGACTTTGACTTCCCGGGTTGAGACCGAGGTTGAGCTTGATGATCCGATTGACTGTCGGAGCTTGATTGATCCGATTGACTGTCAGAGCTTGATTGATGGTCCGATTGACTGTTGGAGCTTGATTGATGATCCGATTGACTGTCGGAGCTTGATTAATGGTCCGATTGACTGTCAGAGCTTGATTGATGGTCCGATTAACTGTCAGAGTATGATTGATGGTCCGATTAACTGTCGAAACTTAATTTGATGGTCCGATTGACTGTTGGAGCTTGATTGATGGTCTGATTGACTGTCGGAGCTTGATTGATGGTCCGATTGACTGTCGGAGCTTGATTGATGGTCCGATTGACTGTCGAAGCTTGATTGATGGTCCGATTGACTGTCAAAACTTGATTGATGGTCCGATTGACTGTCGAAGCTTGATTGATGGTCCAATTGACTGTCGGAGCTTGATTGATGGTCCGATTGACTGTCAAAACTTAATTGATGGTTTGATTGACTATCAGAGCTTGATTGATGGTCCGATTGACTGTCAGAGCTTGATTGATGGTCCGATTTACTGTCGGAGCTTGATTGATGGTCTGATTGACTGTCGGAGTTTGATTGATAGTCCGATTGACTGTCGGAGCTTGATTGATGGTTCGATTAACTGTCGGAGCTTGACTGATGGTCCGATTGACTGTTGGAAGTTAATTACCGATATTAGGAATCAGATTTAGGTTGAAGGACCAGCGTTGGTGGTCGAATTTGGATTGATTGACGGTTTTGCCCTCCTACTGGGTTAGTATTGGAGCAAGGAAAATTTCGAGTGTCTATAGATGCCCCTCTTTATCATATCCATGTAACATAGTGGAATGGACAGGATAAATATTAGTAAACACTAGAAATAGAAAGTGCCAGAGCCATTTTGAAGCTGGGCGTTTTAGAGTAGAATGGGGCTATTTTTGGCTATGTGCGTTATCACTTTGCTGGGGATGACGCTATCCAGTATAGCCATTGAGGGTATTAGGAAGTTATCGCGAGCCAATTTTGTCATTCTCGGTGGTGGATGACATCATTCACGATAATTTGTTTAACTCTGATGAGTTTGTTGAAGATGATTTATCACAGATTTTCTCGTTTTGACCTGCTGGGGATAACGCCCTCTGCAATATCTTCGTAGATTCTGAGGGGGTGAGCTATCACAGATTTTCCTGTATTGATCTGCTGGGGATGACGTCCTCTGCGATAACTTTGTAGGTATTGAGGAAGTGGCCAGGATTGATACTACCTCAATGATCTTCTTTGAGGATGTGTATAACAGATTCCATCATTTGTCCTTTGTGAAGATGGATTATTATATGACTCTCAACCGTAGATCGTCTCCCGACATATCATGGGGCTAGTCTAAAGGTTGAAATTGACTTCGGTCGGCACCTGAACTTCGCTGGGGTTGCACCAACAGATGAGTTATCATCGATCAGTACCCGATGCATCGCTGGACTGGAACCAACGGCTGAGTTGTCACCGGTCAGTATCCGATGCTTCGCTGGACTGGAACCAATGGTTGAAACTGCTTCGGTCAGAACCCGAACTTCGCTGGGGCTGAGCTAACGGCTGAAACTAATTCGGTCAGAACCCAAACTTCGCTGGGTCTGAGCCAACGGCTGTAATTGCTTTGGTTAGAACCCGAACTTCGCTGGAGCTAAGCCAACTGCTGAAACTGCTTCGGTCAGAACCTGAACTTTTTTGGGGCTGAGCCAATGGCTAAAACTAATTCGGTCAGAACCCGAACTTCGTTGGGGCTGAGCCAACGGCTGAATTGTCATCGGTTAGTACCCGATGCTTCGCTGGACTGGAACCAACGGCTGAGTTGTCACTGGTCAGTACCCGATTCTTCGCTAGACTGGAACCAACAGTTCAGTTATCACTGGTCAATACCCGATGCTTCACTGGACTAGAAGCAATGGCTGAGTTGTAACCGGTCAGTACCCGATGCTTCACTGGACTGGAACCAACGGCTGAGTTGTCACCGGTCAGTACCCGATGCTTCACTGGACTGGAACCAACGGCTGAGTGTCACCGGTCAGTACCCGATGCTTCACTGGACTGGAACCAACGGCTGAAACTGCTTCGGTCGGAGCCCGAACTTCGCTGGGGCTGAGCCAATGGCTGAAACTGCTTCGGTCAGAACCCAAACTTCACTGGGGCTAAGCCAACGGCTGAAACTTCTTCGGTCAAAACCTGAACTTTGCTGGGGCTGAGCCAACGGCTGAAACTACTTTGGAAATGGCAGTTTTTGGCAGTTTTGGGCAATTTTTGGGCAGTTCTTTTTGCAATTTAATTTGTTGATCTTCGGACATGGCTCCGGGATAAATGTCAAGGGTCTTTGTATAGTTTCCCTCTTCGTCAGGATTGCACTTCTTGAACGCAGGATTTGAGGACAAACCGCTCAATCGCGTAGCGATTTCTCTTCAGATTTGATTCGGCGGCCTGTTTAAACTCCGTTTTGACTCGAACATAACTGGGCCCGGGGTAGGTGGGACCCACCTGGGCTGCCGTAGGTGGAGGTGCAACAGCCGTAGGTGGAGCTGCTGCCACCTGGGGTACTTAATGTGCTACGAATTTTCATTTTGCAAGTTTTCATTTGAGCAGCGAAAGGATTTTGATCTTCTTTTTCAGATCTACGGAGTTCTGGCAGTCAGATTCTGAATCCATCAGTTCCTACGCATTCAGCGCGGTGCAGGTAACATTTTCCATCCTTCTTTTGTAGTTTTTTACCGTTAAAAGCATGCGAACCACCTAGGGTGCTTTCAAATACAATGTATGAAAAATGTATGTCTATATGACCTATGAAAAATTTTTTGTCTACATATGTATGCATATCTTACTGTAATGCATGTTTGGATGTAAGAAAATTTAGGTTCTGAGATAGTCAATTTTTCTACCTTTTGATCAGTTTAGTCATCCTTTTGAGGCCTAGTGAGCCTGGACTTTCAACTAAAAATGCCTATGGTATTTCGGAGACCATGTGAGGCTAGTTTTTGATTGATTTGGATATATATGAACTATTTCTATTTTTTGGGTAGGTGTGCTACTGAATGGCCACCTAGACATGCATGTGTGCATGTGGACAGTCTGATTTACAAAGGAGACTCTAGCAAAAAATTTCCAAAATCTTAGGTTTGAAAAAACATGCATTTTAACTCTGTGGGGAGTTTTTTACTGACCCAATGCAGGTTTTGAGCTTCTAGGATTTTGAAAACATGCAGTTTGACTGTACGGGATATTTTTGATGGACCCATGCATGTTTTAGGACTTAGATATGTATGCTGGATTGATTGATTAATAAGCCACAGGTTTTAGGCTTACCACACCTTATCTGAGGTGATTTCGAGTACTGGTGTATGCGATGGATCGCGATTGACCCGGTAGCTCTATCGGGGTTTCATCAGGCGTTAGACGGAGGAGGGCTTCTGCCGTCCCACAGGCCCGTCCAGTTAGGATGCCTCGCAAATTGGTAGAGAGCAGGATATGTCCAGCACAGGACGAGCAGTCCATTGACATTGATGATGAGAAGGCTGCTTTTATTGCTCCTGTTCCAGCTCAGGTTCCACTTTCAGAGATCCCGGGCATTGCTGTACAGACACAGAAGTTGCTGGGCGACTTGAGTCGCCATCCTTTGAGATATTTTCAAGCCAATGTGGTGACTTAAAGTCTTTTTTCTCTCTAGACTCTTTTCCCATCTTCTGGCCATTCTCGGGGCATAGGTTTTGACATGGGTTAATTTTTGATGCAGGTCCCTGGCTTGACACAGCCTCGAGGGAACTGGTTTAGTGTGCACTCCCTCTATCAGACTCTACACGAGAATTACAGGGAGATTGTGGATGGCTAGGGATTTCAGGCCTTCTTCTCGATCCTGCCCCGCCGTTGCCCTTGGGGGTATATGAGGGCTTTGTCTGAGCGTTGGTTCCACCAGACTCAGTCCCTTCATCTGCTTGATTGCGAGGTGATGATGAATCCTATGGACTGGAGATTTATCACCGGCATTGAGTTTGAGGGCGAGATAGTGCCTGTCGTGTCTGATATTTTGGCCACCGCAGTTAAATCCCTATTGGGAGCCCTTTAGTCGGCATTCAAGGGTCGGGCAGTCCGACCTGGTCCCTTGAGTATAGACAACCCAGAACGGGACTTTACAGTTGCCTCCGCATGATGATCGAAGGGATAAAGATCGCATTCTGAGGCGATTATTTTTGTCGATCACCAGGGGTTGTTTTCTGGCGGACAACTCGTCGATGGTGTCCTTTGCTTTGATCAGTGCCACTTAGTATGTAGAGCGCCTCAGTGACTTTGATTGGGGTTCCTATACCTTTGCCTATTTTCTCCGAGGCATGCGCCTACTTTCGGAGGGTGTGACGGAGGCTTGGTTAGGATTCCATCAATTTTTGCTGGTGAGTACATCTTTCTACACCTTTTTAATTTTTGTACTTATTTTTGGCAGTCTTGGTCACTGAGGACTTTTGATATTTGCATGGATAGCTTTGGGCATTTGAGAGGCTTCCTTGCCTACGACCCATTTCAGCATTAGGTCTGGAGACCTATCCACGTGGACGGAGATTGCACCACTCCATTTTGACAAAGGTCCCTGTTGCTGAGGGATTCACTCATGCCCGTCTGCAGTTGGAGCTTTTGACGGCTGGCTCAATCACCTAGACGCCATATACATCCGAGCAATTGACCGTCTGATTTGATGGAGGTTTCCCCACTGGCTGGGAGTTTGGCTTATCGACCCGCAGAGTCCCTATGTTGACGGAGGGAGGCTGGGAACTCTATCTTAGAGAGCGTGCCATTCGGAGCGTTACAGGGGAGATCCGCATTCCCATTGCTCCTTCTGCTTGGCATCATTGGCCATTGTCTGTGCCTTGACAGACATCCCTTTGGAGGGTATAGATGGCTTTGATCTATCAGAGGGCCCATACAGCCAGGCAGCATTCTACCGTTGGTGGAGTCCTCGCACTATCGGGGCTCAGACTCGTGCTACCCATTTTATGACAGACATGGTGCCGGGGTCCGTGATGATGACAGACTGGATAGCTTATATTAGAGAGCCTACTCATGCAGACCAGATAGCACATCTGACCAGAAAGTTGGATCAGGCTCGTTTCTTTTATCAGGCACTTTGGCCGAGATTCATCAGAGGCATCTTTATTTGACCCATCCAGCTCTGGAGCAGGCCCCTCTTTAGGTCCATTCAGTAGCAGTTATACAGGGGGAAGATCCTCCCTTATACCGCCCAGATATGCCTGTTCCCAGCAGCTTTGTGCAGACAGAGGATCTGGAGTAGGTCGATCGGTTTGACACCGAGGTATTCGACTTCCAATGATAACTATGGCAGCTATATTTTTGGTCAACCACTATTTTGGCTATTCGGCATCTGTGCCATCATTTTGATAGACCACTGTATTAGTTTGGGTGGTGGTGCCCCATTTCCCTGTATTCTTCCTTTCACTTTGTACCAGGATATAGGGATGATGTATGCAGTAGATAGCTTTTTATAGATATTTCTGTCATCTTTATCTGCTACATCATGTTTATATCATTGTCATCATGCATGTATCATGTGTATGCATTCAGACAGTTGCAATTTTACTTGACCTCTGGACGGTCTTGTGATACCATGCTACAGATGACGATGTCTGCAGTTAACCGTTTAGAGCATTTGCCACGGTCAGAGATGGCGGCATCGTTGTGGTCATGGTATGATAGTCTGCCCTTTCCAACTAGGGGGACAGTTGACCAGATGTTGGGGCATTCGATGGCCCTTATAGATTTTAGGGTTCCGGACGGCTTAATTGATGGCATCCTACCCCTATAGGTACCGGAGAGACAGGTATTCTGCATTGGGCGGTGTGAGCTTTCGCCTACTCTGGAGGAGTACCAGAGATTTATTAGCTTGGATTTAGAGTTGCCGTGTGCTCGGACGGCTATCAGTGATATACAGAGACCGTTTACTCGGTTGTCCGGTCTTCGGTAGAGCATAGTCATGGCTGAGATCGTTTCAGGGCATGTGATCTCCCTTGACTTCTTGATAGATCGCTGTGGTGAGCTTGATAGCTACGACCGTCACGTCGTAGATTTTGTCATTTTTGTAGAGGACTGGCAAACAGTCAGGATAGATATGTTGTTGATGTGTATCGTGGCCTATGTTTACATGCCATTGCGTTTAGATCAGCTTGATATGGGATTGATTATCATAGTCAGAGCCCTTAGGCAGGGGAAGTACCATTATCCCTATGATCTTGGCGGAGACACTGAGGTCGCATCCCACTATTGCAGTACCCATCCAGCGGGGGTTTTGTGGGGTAGTTCGGTCGTGATGTATATGTGGTTTGATGTCACACATACGACCGATTGGATCATTTAGACCTCATGCCTATTGTTTTAGCCACGAGATATCCTCAGTTTACTCCTTCCGTCCACCTGATTGCGTAGACTCAGAGTCCTGGTTAGCATTTTTGTCGGATATTAAGCATGCCGTTCGCAGTTTTGTTAGTTCAGGGATGGCGACCCCGTTCAGCTTCATTATCATGCATCTGGCATGGATTATTTGCCTTGGCGGGATTAAGGGGTATGACTACTTATCATCCCTTGGTAGTTATGGAGCAGTTTGATCAGTGGCAGAGTAATGCACCATTTGAGGATTCTGCTGATCAGAGGATGTCGGCTTCATCTATGTCACCACGGCCAACTGGTTAGAGTCTATGAGTGTTGGACTCACAGGAGAGGGCTGAGTTCTCCAGTAGACATCCGGGGTCGTTCTCCGGAGTATTCTGCATGGTTAGAGGCCGAGACCGCAAGTCCGCAGTAGCAGAGCTTTATTACCTCCACTTGCAGATTCTGACGATGAGGAGCCCATAGAGGATCCCAATTCTCCTACTGAGGATGAGCTATTCGCAGATTTGGCGGTAGCTTTGATTAGTGATCCCCTGGTTATTCCCATAGGGACAGATCCAGCTTTGTCAGATTCTCTATTAAGGATGACCTTTGAGAGAGATTCAGCTAGAGCGCAGCTGTTGGCTACCCTGTCTGGTAGGGATTTAGCTTTTGCTAAGAAGGATGGTCTGAGGACCGCTTTGGATACTGGATTGATTAAGCGGGAGGAGCTTCGCTCTGCTTGGATACCGCCATTATGGAGCGAGACGAGGTTCGCTCAGCCAGAGATGCATCATATGTTGAGATTAAAGAGACTTTGATTTCGCAGGATGCAGCTTTGCAGAGAGGGATGAGGCTATAGCTTCCCGTGATTTACACATTGCTGATAGTACTGCTCTCGCGATCTTACACCTATGGTTTGGTTTACCGAGATGAGTGTTTACATTAACGACACAGTGCCACCTTGCAGATGACTGTGGATGTTCTTAGCTGTATGAGGCTGAGTGGACTACTCTTATAGATGCTCCTCCATCTTCAGAGAGAGATGCCATATGGCATTGCTGACCCGCTTGTCCTTGGGTCCATAGACTAGCTTATTTTTCCTGCACAGACTAGATCAGTAATTTTGTCATGTAACAGGGCACTATGTAGATAAAGCAGTTTATATATCAAGAAATATATTTTTGAGATACTTCCCTGCTTAGATATGTATTGTTATCGCTGAGTGATTACCACTTCCGTCATGACTCGCAGTTGTTGATGCATTTTGAGCTTCTCCTTGATGAACTGACAGTTGAGGTGTCAAGGGAGTTCCTCAACTGGGTTTGGTAGCCAGACAGTTTGACAGCATTTAGCTTTTATTTGTCTTGGTGTCTTGGAACTGGTCTTCCATTTTTTTGTTTTTTCTTGAGGGTCAAACCGCGTCGTAGAGGGCTGCCTATGTACTCCCGGGTTGAGGGAGATTAGGTCATTCGTAGTTCTGGTTGTTTGATTGAAGAGGCTTAAAAAGAGTTTATATGGGGTTTGAATTTGGTTCAATGAGCTTTGGAATTTGATGTTGGAATTTGCAAGTTCTTTGGATTTTTGCTTGATTTGACCACACCATAGATGGTTGCCTACGTACTCCCGGGCTGAGGGAGATCAGTTCATTCGTAGTTCAGGCTTCTCTAGTGAAAAACAGAACCTGATTCGATTTGTAGGACTCGAATGCGGGTATGCATGTGCTTCAGACGTAGTATTTTTTTAAAGTGTCTGTGAGTTAGGGAAATTCGTTTTCGTCCATTTCTTGTAGCCTGATGGCTCCCCCTATCAGCACTTCCTGACAATGAAAGGGCCTTCCTGATAGTAGTGTGCATACAAGCCAATCATGTATGATGATAAAGCACGTACTTTGTAAACAATCTTATTTATTTATTAATGAAATATTCATTTATTAAAGGCATTTAATTATCTACATGTTGCTGTTTTTATAATATGTAAATAACCCATAGTTTTAAGCAATGCTTTTAGAATCATGATGATGATCATGCTAATGAGATCTAAATTCTTAGAAAGTTTTAAAACTTAAATAGTTCCCAATCGTGGGATTACTAAAAAGGGGATTAGTAAATCCGGATAGATTGGTACATATGTTGCTTGCTCATTGGATGAGGATGATTGATCTCATGATCATTTGTGTGGAGACACTAAAGCAAGTATGTAGGTGCTTATTGGAGAATAAGTTCACTGAACGTGATTCGCTATGGAATACCTAATGGATTTTTACTCGCATGTCAATAGGAATTCCTAATGTGATAGTAGTACAAGTGATCCTTGGACTTGAGATCATCATAGTATCTTGTATGTAACAAATTATACTTTGACTTATTTCTTAAGACCTTTTAAGGCATATATAGGGTATGCTTGGGTATAATGAGTTACATATGGAGATAATGAATGATCAATAAAGAATCTACCACCTCTAGTAAAAGAGGAGATATGTCCTATGTGATTCGTTAAATGACAACCCAGGAATCCTTGGCCAAGGTAAAATGAAATTAGAAAGGAGTTTTTAATTTGCATTATTTGGAGTTGTGCATTTTCTAATCGAAATACATATAATTAAATAAAATAAGACTTGACAGTAAATCCATGTCTTATATTTAATTGGGACATTGTATGGTGGAAGGATTGAATTGTAGGGTAACTATTAACTCACAGGTTCTTTATGATTAATGTTGAAATCTATATTATCTGGAAAGTCGTTGATCGCTAGGGAGGCTTATCCCTATTGTAGAATAAATATTATTTATTTAAATAGAATTATTAGTTTAATTTATTATTTAAATAAGATTAAAATTATTTTAATTGATTTATTCACAACCGTTTAATATGGAGAACCTAAAGGTCACACCATAAAAGGAAGAATAATTATTTAAGAAGGTAATGGCATAATCGTAATAATGCATTAAGTATAATTAATTTAATCTTGGTGTATAGAATAAATTAAATAGCTTAATGTTTATTATTTAATATTTTGGAAATATTAATATAAATTAATAAGAGAGTCGTATAATATTATTACAATTATTATTATTTTAATTTCTAAAGGAGTTTAGTAATTAATTTAATATTCAGTACTCTCATTTATTCCTAATAAGATTAGGAGACAAAGTAATTAAATGAATTTAATTAATTATTCCCATGTGGTGGGAAGCCTAAATTAATTAAAGGAGTTTAATTAATTAAAAGAAATCCCATGTCTAATAGGATTAGAAGGGTTGACCAATGTCTATATAAGAGAAGTCTTATAATAGATATTAGATGATGCAATTCCAATTGTTGGAGAGTACTCCTTTTCTATAGATGATAGAACACTAAGCCAAACACCCTCCTTCTTGATAATTTCTCTTCCTTGGTGGATCACCTCTAGAGGCCAAACACTTGGGTGGCTAACGTTGATCAAAATAAAGAATCTAACCCGAAAATTCAAGGAGATCACGAAAAACAAGGAGTTGAACTAGTACCTGTGGAAGCTTCGTTCTACAAGGGTATGATTCCATAACTTCTTATTTATCGTTTTAAATTAATTTGCATAAAGGATGATCCGGGTAATGGTTTTGTAGAAATTTTTAAACTCTGATATACCATGCTTCCGCTAATTTTGCAATTTGATTGCGTCACGATTTCGTACAAACCCAACACTTCCCAGTTTGGGGAAAAAAAATTTTGGCTTCATCCTGATTGGCCAGGACTTTCTTTTGCACCAAATCGTTTTCTTTGAATTTCCAGATTCGGACTTTCTTGTTGTAGGACCTGGCGATCCTTTGGTGGTATAACCATCCGTGGAAAATGGCTGTGGCCCTTTTTTCATCTATCAGGGATAGTTGATGATATCGGTCTTGCAACCATTGATCTTCATCCATCTTAGCATCTCTTAACACTCGTAAAGACTCCATCTCTACTCTATGGGGAGGACTGCTTCCATGCCACAGACTAGTGATAGGGGGTAGCCCCAGTAGAGGTGCGCATTGACGTCCTGTAGGCTAACATGGTGAGAGGTAGTAGGTCAGGCCAGTCCTTGTGATTGGAGGACATTTTCTGGATGATCTTCTTGATGTTTTTGTTGGCCGCTTAGACAGCACCGTTCATCTTGGGCCGATAAATAATGGAGTTTAGATGCTTGATGTGGAACTTGCACACAGTTCTGCCATCATTTGATTGTTCAGGTTTTTAGCGTTGTCCGGTACGATCACCTCCGGTTGTCCATATCGACAGACGACACTGTTTCTGATGAAACTGATGATGACCTCTTTTGTGACTTTAGGAAAAGAGGCTGCTTCAACCCATTTGGTGAAGTAGTCGATCATGGTGAAGATGAACCGATGACCGTTGCTGGCTTTG